>CM066737.1:9907385-11354260 GCA_033961575.1 Aselliscus stoliczkanus | reverse complement strand
ATGGTAGCCGTGCTGGATCAAAATAACAGAATATTTACTGCTCTGAGAACTGCAGCTCAACAGCCACAGACTCACAGAAAAATAATTCTGGTGAAAAAGAAGCAACTGCAGAAGCAAGATAATTGTGGGCTGGTAGTTGTCAGTGCTCAGAGCCACCTCTCACAATGTACCCCACCCCCACATATCTGGGCGGAACCCAGCAGGGGTAACCAGAGCCTTTGAAACAGACAGGCTCTGAATCTAGTGCAGGAAGAGATTTGGGACTTCAGACTCTCTCCACATCCCCCATGGATGCAGTACCCTGAGACCCAGGTGACCTTTTCACAGAAAACAAACTCACCATCCAAGAAACACTCCCATCATCTGAGAAGCTGGAAAAGTGCTAAAGAAAATATAACACTACAGCATAAGAAACAATAAAAGGCTGCAGCAGGAGACAAAATAAAACATTCCACCAACACTACCGGAAAGCAAAAGAAAAACCTCTTCTTAAAAAACATGTTGCAGAACCCACTCCTGTAGATGCCCTGGAAGATAAATAATGATTCATTAATTGCCATGAATCACCAAGGTAACAAAGCAGCTCAGGAAGAAAATGAAAAGTCTCCAGAAAATGAACATAAAGACCTGGAAATATGTGACTTAAATGACAGAGAATTCAAGAATGCCATTCTGAAAAAAACTCAGTGAGATGCAAAAACACACAAACACGCAGTTTAATGAACTCAGAAACAAAATCAAAGAACAAAATGAATATTTTGCCAAAGAGATTGAAATTTTCAAAAAGAAACAAATAGAATTTCTGGAGATTAATAACTCAATAATGTAAATGAAATAGCCAGAATAGGGAATAGAGCTGAAAAGATGGAGGAAAGAATCAGTGGTATTGAAGATAGAAATCTGGAAATGAGAGGATGGAGGAAGAGACAGATTTGAGAGTTAACTCTCCGTTGGGTGCAACTGATCTCACAGATGTATTGCATACAAATTTTCAAACATCTAACAGTTAACTTATGTATCATGACTCATTGCTTCCATATCCTCCCCCTCTACCATAACCTATTGCCAGTTGTGTTTGTTATTTAGTACAGTAAAGACATATTTCATAGAAGCATCTTTAATCTCACAGATTCATTGCACCTAGTTGAGATGTTTTCTATATTTTCTCAACAGATTGTTTTGTATAGTATTATCCTTTCAGACATTCCAGAAAGAGATTGTAAGTATAGTTTTATTAAGGAAAATTAGTAATTAGGTATTTTATTTTCTAATTAATCTGACACATTCATTCCAACTGTTTAGGGCAATATTTTTCCTTTCTAGGTTTTACCTTCTAAAATGGCTCAACCTCAAAGATTGTATAATCCAGATGATGCAAAAGATGATGAGATATGGCTACAAATGTTGATGGAGTCTGATAATGATGAAAATGAACTTGTATTTGAAGATGAAAGTGACTCAGATGGTGAAGATCAAGTTGAACAATGAGACCAAAATTCAGACACTGAGCAAGAAAATTTTCCTTCAGAAAGTGATAAAGAAAGCAGTAATGAAGAAATAAATGAATATTTTATTGGGAAAGATAAAATAACCAAATGGAAAAAACCCTAAATTGTCACAGCATGTAAAAAACAGACCACAACATATTTTAGTGTGTTCACCAGGTGTCATGGGATCTGCAAAAGAGGCCAAAACTAATCTTGAATGTTGAAACTGTTTCATAAATAAGGAAATATTGGACATCATCGTTCAGCATACAAATGAGTGTATTTTAAAAATTCGGTCACAGGGCCGACCGAGTGGCACGGTGGTTAAGCACTGCCTTGGGAAGCCAACAGCCCCTGCTTGGGTCCCACGTATGAGGGCCAGTGATGCTGCCTTCCAAAAAAAAAAAAATTCGGTCACAATACTCTCATGAAAGAGATGCAAAATGTACAAACCATGTCAAAATGAAAGCATTATAGGATGCTATACCTGGCAGGTGTACTACACAGTAATAGGCAAATCATATACTGAATTTACTCAATAAACATATATTGTTTTTACTTTGTGGCAAATTGAAATTTCATTCTGAATAAATGATAAACATGCTTACACATTATTTTCATTCATTTCCAATTTAAATAAATAAATGTCATACACACATCTAGTAGATGTATTGCACCCAAACTCATAACTTTTGCATTGTGCCAGATGCAGGGTTAAAACAAATGAAAGCACTCTGCAAGAACTTTTTGACTCCATCAGAAAAAGTAACATGAGTGTAAGGGGCATACCAGAAAGAGAAGACAGGGAGAAGGAAACAGATTATATTGAATCAAACGGTCAACAAGAACTTCTCAAATTTGCGGTAAGAATTGGATCCTCAAATCCAAGGAGGAAATAGACCATCTATTTACCTCAATCCCTACAGGCCTTCTCCAAGGCACATTGTATTGAAGCTGTCAAAAATTAATGACAGAGAAATAATCCTTAAGTCAGCCAGGGGAATAAAAGATGGTAACCTAGAAAGGAAAGCTCACTGGATTATCGTCATATTTTATAAAAGATTGTTTTGGGGAATTGGGGGAGGGGAACAGTGTTGGGGATACAGGAAGGGGAAGAGACTGTCCTTTTGTTCTTCAGTCTAGTTATGGAGGACATAGATTCACTGGCACATGTTGGTATTATCAATGAACTCTTCCTGGGTGAGGCAGTTGGTCACCGGTCATTGGACGGCCCCTCACAGAGGCTCACAACAGCTCATGAAAGCTCATGCCAGCTGCTGGCCAGCCCTATTGCATCCTACCTTGATGCCAGCGACTCAGGGCAGCCCAGCCCCAGGTGAGGATGTTGTTCACCATCATAGTTGTAGAGGGCACACCATCACTGGTCCTCATGTGGGATCTGAACTGGGGCCCTGCTGCTAAGAGAAGGTGTCCCAAGCCAACTATTAACGAATATGCCATTCAGCCAGCCCTATCATCATATTTTTAAATTTAATCTGTATAAGCCAGGAGGGAGTGGAATCAAATATTCCAACTAATGAAAGAGAGAAATTATGACCCAAGAATAACATACTCAATAAAGATATTCATTAAATATGAAGAAGTAATAAAACCCTTTCCAGACATAGAGAACCTAGGTGAATTTTCTAAAACATGATCTGTATTACATGAAATAATGAAGAAGGCTATTCAAAGTGAAACAAAAAAGCAAAGAATACAAAACTATGAGTGGTATTACCAACAGACAGACAGAGGCAGGAAATGGCAACCTCTACACCTAATAGGACACTATACACTTAAACACAACATACAAGGTAAAGAACAAAAGAAGCATTTTTTTAAAAAAAGAAGAGGAAAAAATCTCCTTGTTACCACTGTACAGAACACAAATCACAGCATACACTGGGATAATTTGTGAAAACAAAGTATGAAAGATCTGAAACAGCACAAAGGAATGGAAAAAGGAAGAATGCTGAAGAAAATGGAATCCCCTAAATTTGAAACTTTCTTTCACATAAAGTTAATGGTAAACAAGCAAAAAAAAAAAATCACAACTGGGAACTTCCAGTAAAATGACAAAAGAGACAGATGCTGTGCTAACTACCTCCCAGGATCACACCAAAATTACAAACAAATTATACAGCATTCAACACTAGATGAACAGAACCACTAAATAAAGAACTTAAAGAGGAGGCCACATCAGCTCTGGTAGGATGGGTGGAGACGAGAGAGGGCGAAACCCATGAGGGAAGCCCCAGCTCTAGGGAGGCTTCTCCGGTTGGGGGAGAGACCCTCCAGCCGCACACCAAGCTCACCAGCTCAGAGTTCCTTCGCCGGGAAGAGAAGTTCCAAGATAGCTGGCAGTAAATTAGTGAGGACTCTCTTTGCTCAGCTCAGTGAGGCTAGGAGCGGCTGGAGAATCAGTGGGACCGGCGCATGGGCTTGCTCACCAGTGAGCACTTACCAGGTTTCTGAAGGAGGGAGTAACTGTGTGAGCAGGGCCCAGGAGCCCGCGGGGACGGACTGAACTGAGCACCTTTGGTGCAAAGGCTGGAGGTTTTTGGACTATTGTTCCCCTGGTGTGGAGCCTACATTCCAGTGGAGTAAGGAGGGCACCATTTTGTCAGGGTTGGGCCCTCCCACAGAGGATCAGGTCCGGGACCTCATTGGTCTGGTGGAATTGGCTCAGAAGAGCGTGTGTGCATGCGTGCGCACACATGTGACCTTGGATCCACACCCTCTGCCCGGCTTACACTGCATTGCCAGAGAAACGCTGGGCAGGTGACCTCCAGCTCCAACAGGCTGCTCACTGAGACCCGAGAGTGTGCAAGATGCCTCGGATTCCCACCCTCCGCACAGCTTATGCTGCATTGCCAGGGGAATGCCTGGTGGGGGTGTTCCGGCTCCAACAGGCTGCTCACTGAGACGTGGGAGTGTGCAAGCCGCCTTGGGTCCTGGCTCTCCATGCTGCACTTGCAGAGTTGGTAGGCTGGTGATGGTTGTCAGGCTGCTCGGCCTGATCAGCGAGTGGCTGATTGGGACAGGCTGAGACTGGGAGTTTTCCTGGGAGTGTTGGGCCATGAGATCTGTGCCTGCATGATCCAGTCAGGGCTCTCCTGGTGATCTATCTAATACATCAAAGCAATCCCAGAGCAACAGCCAGAATGGGGAAACAAAGAAACATGTCACAATTAAAAGATCAGAAGAAACCTCTAGAAATGGAGTCAAATGAAACAGAGGGATACAAACTTTCAAAGACAGAGGTTAGAACACTGATGATAAGAATGTTTAACAAACTTAGTGAGGACATAATGAAGGATAGAGAAATCCCAAAAAATACCAGTTAGAACTAAAGAATATAATAACCGAAATGAAGAACATTCTCAAAGGAATCACCAGTAGAGTAGATGAAGCAGAGGAGCAGATCAGCAATTTGGAAGACAAAATAGCAGAAATCACCCAGTTGCCACAACAAAAAAGACTAAAGAATAAAAAACAATGAAAATAGTGTAAGAGCTCTATGGGACCAGATGAAGTGCAACCAATATGAATCATAGGAATACCAGAAGGATATGAGAAGAAGCAAGGGATCGAGAATGTATTTGAAAAAATAATGACTGAAAACTTCCCTACCCTGGTGAATGAAATCAACATACATGCCCAGGAAGTGCATAGGCTTCCAAACAAGCTGGCCCCAAACAGGTCCGCACCAGGACACATCATAGTTAAAATGGCAAAGGTTAAAGACAGAGACAGAATCCTAGAGGCTGCAAGAGAAAGACAGCAGGTTACATACAAAGGAACTCCTATTAGACTAACAGCTGACTTGTCTACAGGAACTCTGCCGGCCAGAAGGGAGTGGCAGGAGATATTCAAAGTGACACAAAATAAAGGCCTACAACCAAGATTGCTCTACCCAGCATGGCTATCACTTAAAATTGAAGGAGAAATAAAGAGCTTATCAGAAAAGAATAAGCTTAAGGAATTCATTACCACCAAGCCAGCATTGCAAGAAATGTTAAAAGGCCTTTTTTAAACAAAAGAAAGAGGTAAACAAGCTAATCCAGGAAGACCAGGAATACAAGTAACAAAATGGCAATACATATGCACCTATCAATAATCATTTTAAATGTGAATGGGCTAAATGCTCCAATCAAAGGACAGAGATTGGCTGAGTGGATAAGAAAATAGGACACATGTATATGCTGTTTACAGATGGAATAAGATATTTCATGCAAATGGAAATGAGAAAAAAAAAGCTGGAGTACCAATACTTATTTTGGACAAAATAGACTTTAAAATGACTACAATAAAAGACAAAGAAGGGCACCAGAGCCCTAATAAACATCTATTCACCCAACATAGGAACTCCTAATTACATATAACAGATTTTTACAGACATAAAGACAGAGATCAACAGTAACACTGTCATAGTAGAGGACTTCAAAACTGCATTGTCACCAATGGACAGACACTTTAGACAGAAAATCAACACAGAAAGAGGGGACTTAACTAACACTTTAGACCAGCTGGACTTCATTGATATTTTTAGATTATTTCACCCTGAAAAAACAGAATATTCATTCTTCTCAAGTACACATGGGACATATTCCAAGATAGACCACCTTTGGCCACAAAACAAGTCTCAGTAAATTTAAGAAGATTGAAGTCATATCAAGCAGATATAAAGGAAAAACTGGTGGTTGCTGGCTGGGAGGGAGTGGGGATGAGGGAGAAGGGGAAGGTTTTGGAGAGCGTAAGTGGGTGACTAAAATGTTGCCACGGCGATATGGGGGCAGTTCTGGGAATGTAATTGATAATGTTGTGAAGAGACTCTTCTGTTAAGTGAAATAAGTCAGTCGGATAAAGACAAGTACCATATGATCTCACTTATATGTGGAATCTGAAAAACTGAATGAACGATCAAAGTAAACAGACTCATAGATATAGAGGAAAAACGGAGGGTTGCTAGTTGGGAGGGGGTGGGGAGAAAGGAGAAGGGGAAGGATTAGACAGCATAAATAGACAACTACAATATTGTCACAGGGATATGGAACACATTTCGGGGAATATAATAATGTTGTAAAAATTTTGTGGCATGTCAGATAGTCACATGTCTTGATAGGGAAACCACTTCATGGATGGAGTAGAGGCTTGATCACTGCACTGTATACCTGAAGCTGATGTTGTATAATATTCTATGCCAACTGCAACTGAATATATAGATAGTCACGGGGTGTGGAGTATACTGTGGAAAGGAGTCAAAGGAATTGTAATAGAAATATATGATATGGGAGGAGAAGTGTGGCGAACTAGGGAGGGGTTTGTCACTTTTGGGGGTAAATAGTATAACTATTGCATTGTGTTTTACACCTGAAACTAATAAAAAAATGAAAAAAAAATCACAACTGAAATTTATAACATAAGTGAAGAATAAACAGAGGGAAAAATCATAGAAAACCACCACAGTAAAAAAACAGACAACAACAAAGTGGCAAAGAAATAGTGGGACACTGTCCTACCAGAAAACCAAAGATAAAATGGTAGAGAATACTAATATATCAATAATCTTCCTAAATGTAAATGGACTGATCTCACCAATAAAAGGCACAGAGTAGCAAATTGGATCAAAATTCTAATCCCGACCATATGCTGCCTCCAAGAGATATACCTCAGCAACAAGGATAAATACATACTCAAAGTGAAAAGGTGGAAATTAACACTCCAAGCAAATGGTATTCAGAGAAAGTCAGGTGTGACCACACTGATATCAGAAGAAACACACTTCAGAATAAAAAAGTAACAAGAGACAAAGACATTTCATAATGATAAAGGGTATTATACCACAAGAAGACATAACAGTCATCAATATTAATGCCCCCAATCAGGTAGAAACAGAATATAAAAAGCAACTACTAACAGAATTAAAGGGAGAAATTGACCAAAACATAATTATAGTAGAGGACCTAAATACATCCTTGAAAGCTATGGAAAAATCATCCAAATGGAACATTAATACAGAAATATCAACCTTAAATGACACATTAGGAGAAATAGACCTAATTGGCATTCATAGAGCACTTCATCCTAGAACATTAGACTATGCATTCTTTTCTCTGGTATATGGAGAATTCTCAAGGATAGACCATATATAGGGACATAAAACTAACCTCAACACATTTAAGAAGATTGAAATCATACCAGGCATATTATCTGACCACAAGGCTTTGAAATTGGATATTAATCTCTAAAGAAAGCATGAAAAATCACAGATATGTGCATGTTTAATAACATACTTTTACAGAAGGTGCAGTAAAAGAAGAAATAAGAGGGGTTATCAAAAGATACATAGAAACAATTGAGAATGAGAATACATCCTACCAAAATTATTGCGATACAGTGAAAGCAGTAATAAGTGGGAAATTTAGATCACTACAGGGCTATCTCAAGAAAGAAGAAAAATTCCAGATAAACAACCTCATGTTACACCTTAAAAAAAAAAGAAAAAGAACAAATGAAATCCAAAGTCAGCAGAAGGAAGGAAACAATAAAAATCAGAGCAGACTTAAATTAAAAGGAGAACAAAGATAAAACAGAAAAAAAATTAAAGGAAAAAGTAGCTGGTTCTTTGAAAGCTCAATAAAAATGACAAACCTGGGCCGGCCGATTGGCGCAGTTAGTTAAGAGTTACTTAGAGGGCATGTTCTGAGCCACAGGGCTGCCGGTTCGATTCCCTCATGGGCCAGTGAAAGCTGCACCTAGGCTGATCTGTTGCTGAGCTGCCAACAGGTGGCAGGATGGCTCAGCTGGTGTAACAACAAGATTTCCTGTTCAATGGTGGGCTATGCCCACCCACAAGTAAGACTGAACTCAGCACCTTGAGTTGAGCTGCCACCCAGAAGTCTCAGTGGATAGGGCACATGCTCCTAACAACAAGGCTGCCAGGTTCGACTCCCACATAGGATGGCAGCTATGCCCACACACAACTAAGACTGAACTCGGCAACTTGAGCTGAGCTGCCGCCTTGATGGCTCAGAGGATAGAGCATGCACTCTTAACAGCAAGGCTGCTGCTGACACTCCCACATGGGATGGTGGCTACGCCCAACCGCACCTAAGATTGAACACAGCACCTTGATCTTAGAGGCCACGAGCTGTCGACGGGAAGCCAGATGGCGACTGGAGCCCTCCACAACAAAGATTGAAGAACAACAATTTGGCTGGTACCCTCCCCCAATTCCCCAATAAAATCTTTTAAAAAAAATTGACAAACCCTTGGCTAGGCTCACTAAGATAAAAAAAGAAAAGACACAAATAAACAAAATCAGAATGGAAAGATGGAAAGTTACCACAGATGCCACAAAAATACAAAAGTTCATCCAAGAATACTATGAAGGACTATATGCCAGATAATTCAATAACCTAGAGAAATGGACAAGTTCCCAGAAATATACAGCCTACCTAGGCTAAATCACAAAGAATTGGAAAACCTAAATAGAGTGATCAACAGTAGGAACATTGAATCAGTCATCTTAAACCTTCCCAAAAGCAAAAGTCCAGGACCGGATGGCTTTACTACTGAATTCTACCAAATATTCAAAGAGGATATAATAACTGTCATACTCAATCTCTTCCAAAAAGTTGAAGAAGAGTCAATACTCACTAACTCATTTCATAAGGCAAACATAACCCTGATACCAAACATAAGGATAACACCAAAAACTAAAATTATAGACCAATATCTCTGATGAGTACAGATGCAAAAATCCTAAACAAAATTCTAACAAATCAAATAAAACAATGCATTAAAAAAATGATACAGGGCCGGTCGAGTGACGCATTGGTTAAGAGCTGGTTTGAGATGCCAGCGGCCCCGGTTCGGGTCCCACATATGAGGGCTAGTGACACTGCCCTCTACAGCTAAGAACAGCTCCACCTGGAGCTGGGCTGCGAGCCCTGGCGACGGTGTAGGCTACAGCCCCTGCTGCAGTGGGCTGCCATAGGCTACAGTGAGTGGCCAGCAGCCAGCGTGAGCAGCTGGCAGCCAGCGTGAGCTGCCAATAGCCGTGGTGAGCGACATCCAGAGGCTGGCGACCAATCTGCCTCATCCCGGGAAGAGCGCAATGACGATACCAACATGGGCCAGTGAAGCAACATCCTCCGCAACTAGACTGAAGAACAAAAAGACAGCAGCTTATCTGTTCCCCTCCCCCGATTCTCCAATTCTGTTCCCCTCCCCCAATTCCCCAATAAAATCTTTAAAAAAAAAAAAAAGATGATACATCATGACAAAGTGGAGTTCATCCCAGGGGCTCAAGGATGGTTCAACATATGCAAATCGATCAATGTGATATACCACATCAACAAAATAAAAGACAAAAATCATACAATCAAATCAACAGATGCAGAAAAAGCATTTGAAAAGATACATTTATGATTAAAACACAATAAATTGTATACAGAAGGCAAATACCTTATCATAATAAAGGCCATACATGACAAACTCTTAGGTAATATCTTAATAAATGGTGAATAACTGAATCCCTTCGCTGTACTTTTAAGAACAAGGAAGGGTTGTCCCCTATCACCACTGCTTTTCAACATAGTAGTGGAAGTCCTACCCAGAGCTATCAGACAAGAGAAAAAAGTAAAAGGCATCAAACTTGACAACGAAGTAAGTAAATTGTCACTTTTTGTAGATGACATGATGTTATAAATTGAAAACCGTAAAGACTCCACTGAAAAGCTTTTAAAAACAATAAACGGATACAGTAAAGTTGCCAGCTACAAAATTAACATACAAAAATCATTGAATTCCTATTTACTAACAATGACATCTCATTAAAAAAAAGCTAAAAAAAACCCCAAAAACTAACAATTCCTTTTGTAATTACAACAAAAACAAAGAAATACCTAGGAATAATCTTAACCAAGGATGTGAAAGACTTATTCACTGAAAACTATAAGACTTTTTTTTTGAGGGCAGTGTCACTGGCCCTCATATGTGGGACCTGAACCAGGGCTGCTGGCCTCCCAAGCCAGCGCTCAACCAGAGCGCCACTCGGCCGGCCCTTATAAGACATTTTTAAAAGAAATTGAAGAAGACACAAAGAAATGGAAAGACATTCCATGTTCATATATTGGAAGAATCAACATAGTTAAAAAGGACGTATTACCCAAAGCAACATACAGGTTTAATGGAATCCCCATCAAAATCCAAATGGTTGGGCCGGCTGAGTGGTGCATTGGTTAAGCGCTGGTTTTGGGATGCCAGCGGCCCTGGTTCGGATCCCACATGAGGGCCAGTGACACTGCCCTCTACAGCTAACAACATCTCCACCTGGAGCTGGGCTGTGCGAGCCCCGGTGATGGTATGGGCTGCAGCCCCTGCTGCAGTGGGCTGCCATAGGCTACAGTGAGTGGCCCGCAGCCAGCATAAGTGGCTGGCAGCCAAGCATGAGCTGCCAATAGCTGCGGTGAGCGACATCCAGAGGCCAGCAACCGATCTGCCTCATCCGGGAAGAGCGCAATGACGATACCAACAGTGAAAAAACATCCTCCGCAACTAAACTGAAAAACAAAAAGACAGCAACTTGTCTGTTCCCCTTCCCCGATTCCCCAACGCTGTTCCCCTCCGCCAATTCCCCAATAAAATCTTTAAAAAACAAAAAAAATCCAAATGGTGTTTTTTAAAGGAGTAGAACAAAAAAAAATTATCAGAATTGTATGGAACCACAGTAGACCTGAAATAGTCACAGCAATCTTAAGGATAAAGAACAATGCTGGAAGCATCACACACTCTGACTTCAGCTTGTACTACAGGGCAACTGTAATCAAAACAATATGGTATTGGCAGAAAAACAGACAAACAGACCAATGGAATAGAATTGAGAACCCAGAAAAAAAGTCACATAAATATGGACAGATAATTTTTGACAACGGAGCCAAAAACATACAATGGAGAAAAAACAGCGTCTTCAATAAATGGTGCTGGGAGAATTGGAAAGCCACGTGACAAACAATGAAACTATACTACTATGCACCAAAATTAACTCAAAATGGATCAAAGACCTAAACATAAGACCTGAAAAAATAAATTGCATAGAAGTAAAACATAGGTACTAAGCTAATGGACCTTAGGTTCAAAGAGTATTTTATGAATTTGATTTCAAAGTCAAGGGAATTAAAAGCTAAAATAAGTGAATATGACTATATCAAACTAAAAAACTTCTGCATAACAAAAGAAACTCTTGACAAATTAAAGAGGCAACCAGACAAATGGTTGAAAATTTTTGCAAACAACACCTCCAATAAGGGCTAATATCCAAATTATATAAGGAACTCATACAACTGAATAATAAAAAGACAAACAATCCCATTAAAAAATGGGCAGAGGACATGATATGACATTTCTCCTAAGAGGACATACAAATGGCCAATAGACATGTGAAAAACATGCTCAACATCACTAATCATCAGAGAAATGCAAATAAAAATCACAATGAGGTATCACACACCAGTTAGAATGGCTATCATCAGCTAGACAAATAATAACAAGTTTGGAGGGACTGTGGAGAAAAAGGAACCCTTATACACTGTTGGTAGGAATGCAGATTCGTGGAGCTGCTATGGAATGCAGTGTGGAGGTACCTCAAAAAATTAAGGATAGAATTATCATATGACCCTGCAAATCCTCTCTTTGGTATCTACCGAAAAATTCTGAAAACTTTTCTCTGTAAAGATATATGTGCTCCTGTGTTCATTGCAGTTTTATTTAGGGTTGTCAAGACATGGAAATACCCAAAGTTTGATTCACTACATGATTGGATAAAGAAGATGTGGCATATATACACAATGGAATACTATTCTCCCATAAGGAAAGATTAAATAATGCCATTTGTAACAAGATTAATGGATTTTGAGATTATTATGCTAAGCAAAATAAGTCAAACAGAAAAAGAGAACCATATGATTTCACTTATATGTGGTACATAAAACTGAAAGCAACAAAGGAACAATACAAATAAATGAAGAAAGAAACCTCATAGACACAGACAATAGTGGTTACCACAGGGTAAGGGGAGATGGGTGTGGTGGGTGGGATGAGGGTAAGAGGGATCAAATATTTGGTGATATAAGGAGAACTGACTCTGATTGGTGAACACACGATGTGATATATAGATGATGTATTATAGAATTGTACACCTGAAAACTAGGTAACTTTACAAACAATTGTTTTTGTTTTGTTTTGTTTTGTTTTTAGAGGGCCGTGTCACTGGCCCTAACATGTGGGATCCGAACCGGGGCTGCTGGCATCCCAAGCCAGCACCCAATCACTGCGCCACTCGGCCGACCCCAAACAATTGTTTTTTGAGCCAACCTCATTCTAAGTGATGGACAGGGATTTCTCCCCTTCAAATTAGAAAGATCAAGTAAATGGGATTTGAGATGTTTAAGTCAGTTCATAGACAAATGGACTTGATGAGTATTAGGTTAGTATGGTGCAGTCAATGAGGAGCAACTACAATTAGAATAAACCTGCAGATATAAGATTAAGACTTTTTTTTCAGGGCAGTGTCACTGGCCCTCATATGTGGGACCCAAACCGGGGCCGCTGGCTTCCCAAGCCAGCGCTTAACCACCGCGCCACTCGGCCGGCCCAAGACATTTTTTAAGTCAAGCCACAGACTCACTTGGAAAAGGGATAATAGGATACAGATGAAGACTCAACACTAAAACCTCTAATGGACATATAAAAAATACAAGAATGTCTGTGAACTGTAGTCAACACCTATTGTCAATTGATCTTGGGGATAAATTGTGGCATGAAAATATTTTATAAATAAGCATACAACTGTATCTCATTATTTCCTCTAAATGAATTGAATGATGGATGGACAAGATTTTAGTCTCAACAAAGAGAGAGATGTACATCTTTATTCAGTGTTTGGAATACTAATAAATGGGTTTTTTTGGGCCGGCAGTGTGGTGCAGTGGTTGAGCGCTGGCTTGGGAAGCCAGCGGCCCCAGTTTGGGTCCCACATATGAGGGCCAGTGACACTGCCACAAAAAAATAAAAAATAAAAAATAAAAAATAAATAAATAAATAAATAAATAAATAAATAAAATAAATGGGTTTTTCATTAAAATAGTGGAGTATAATCCACCATTTGGAGACTTCATTGAAGTAATTCCTTTTGAAATGTTGTGATGTGTTTTCAGGTGTTTGCAGATTTCTCTTTTCAAACAATTTGACACAACATTTTATATCTTTACTACATTTTGGTAAAGTATTTCCTTTAGCATTTAAATTTGCAAAAATGTTGATCTCTACTCATTTTTTTTATTGGAGCTTAGCCAAAAAGGATTGGGATGTTAAAGAAGAATCTGTAATGATAACTTCTGGAATGAGAAAGATTAATCTTATTCACATCATTAAAATATCTGTCATGAAAGTCAACCAATGGGTAAAATCCTTTCAATGTTAGCCACGATTATAGATTGAAAGACGATAGATAGACAGATAGAAAGATAGATAGGTTGATAGACAGATAGATGGCTGGCTGGATAGATAGATAGATAGATAGATAGATAGATAGATAGATAGATAGATAGATAGATAGATAGATGATAGATAGACAGATGATATAGAAAGATATACAAGATCTGACAATTACATTTGAGAACTCATCCTAGAAAAAGTTTTACATATTTAATTGCTGAAATCACTACAGTGACCTTCAAAATACCCCCTTTGGAAAGCTATGCACCAGTGTCATTGCCTCGTCTACCTTCCAAAGCAAATTTGGAATTCTTTTTCTGGAATGGCCATCAGAGCTGTCAGTGTGTTACCCTTGATGTCCTGAATGTCATTAAAATATCTTCCTTTCAATATTTCCTTTTTCTTTGGGTAAAGAAAGAAGTCATTGGGGGTTAGATCAGGTGAGTAGGAAGGGTGTTCCAATAGAGTTATTTGTTTAGTGGTTAAAAACACCTTCACAGATAGTGCTGTGTGAGCTTCTACATTGTCATGATGCAAGAGCCATGAATTTTTGGTGAAAAGTTCAGGTCATATAACTTCTTCACACAGCATTTTTAGCACATCCACATAATAAATTATTTGTGCATTTGGTATAATTTCATAATGAATAAATCCTCTAATATCAAAAAAGTTTAGCAACATCATTGCAACAAGTTCATGAACTTAGTTGTCAGACCTCATATATCATATATCATGGAGTGCCAAAAAAATGTATACACAATTTGAGATGTTATCCATGTATTACTTTTTGACTTTTTTTCTTTTTGAGGGTAGTGTCACTGGTCTTCATATGTGGGATCTGAACCGGGGCCGCTGGTGTCCCAAGGCAGCTCTTAAACACCGTGTCACTCATCTGGCTCTGTATTACTTTTCTTTTAAATTAATTAATTAATTAATTTTTTAATAAGCTTCAGGTGTACAACACAGTGCAATAGTTATACTTGTTAACCCTCAAAATGACAACCCCCCTCCCCCAATTCTTACCCCCACTCCTCCCCCCATATCATACTATCTATTACAATTCCTTTGACTCCCTTCCACCATATAATCCACATCCCATGACTATCTATATATTCAATTACAGTTGGTATACAATATTACACAACATCAGTTTCAAGTATACAGTGCAGTGATCAAGCCTCTACTCCATCCATGAAGTGGTTCCCTAACAACACATGTGACCATCTGACATGCCACAAAATATTTACATTACTATATTCCCCGAACTCTCTTTCATATCCCTGTGGCAATATTGTAGTTATCTATTTATGCTGTCTAATCCCTTCCCCTTCTCCCTCATCCTCACCCCCCTCCGAACTAGCAACCCTGTCTTTCCTCTATATCTATGAGACTGTTTCTGTTTACTTGGCTCATTCATTCAGTTTTTCAGATTCCACATATAAGTGAGATCATATGGTATTTGTCTTTCTCCGACTGACTTTTTTCACTTAACATAGTAGTCTCTAGGTCGATCCATATCATTGCAAATGGTACGAATTCATTCTTCTTTATAGAGTAGTAAGACACCATTGTATAAATGTACCACAATTTCTTAATCCACTCATCTACTGATGGGCATTTTGGTTGTTTCCAATTCTTGGCTATTGTAAATGGCGCTGCAATAAACATAGGGGTGCATATATTTTTTTGAATTAGCATCTTGGTTTCCTCTGGGTAGATACCCAAGCGTGGAATTGCTGGGTCATACAGCAGTTCCATTTCCAGTTTTTGAGATACCTCCATATTGATGTCCATAATGGCTGCACCAATTTGCAGTCCCACCAACAATGGACCAGGGTTCCCTTTTCTCCACACTCTCACCAGCACTTGTTGTTTGTTGATTTATTGATGATAGCAATTCTGACCAGAGTGAGGTGGTATCTCATTGTAGTTTCTAATTGCTATTCTCTGATGATTAGTGAGGTTGAACATTTTTTCATACGCCTGTGGGCCACCTGTGTGTCCTTTTTAGAGAAATGCCTCTTCATATCCACTGCCTTTTTTTTTTTTGAGGGCAGTGTCACTGGCCTTCAGATGTGGGACCTGATCCAGGGCCGCTGGCTTCCCAAGCCAGTGCTTAACGACCGCACCACTCAGTCTTCCCTCCACTGCCCATTTTTAAATTGGGTTGTTTGGTTTTTTTTGCTGTTGAGTTTCATGAGTATTTTATAAATTTTGGATATCAACCCCTCATCAGATATATCGTTGGCAAATATCTTCTCCCATTCAGTAGGCTGCCTTTCTGTTTCATTGATGATTTCCATTGCTGTGAAAAAACTTTTAAGTTTGACGTAATCCCATATGTTCATTTTTTCTTTTATTTCCCTTTCCCGAGGGGATACATCAGTAAAAATATTACTCAGGGTAATGTGTGCAAATTTACTCCCTATGTTTTCTTCTAGGAGTTTTATGGTTTCAGGTCTTACATTTAAGTCTATAATTCATTTTGAGTTTGTTCTCGTATATGGTGTAAGTAGGTGGTCCATTTTCATTTTTTTGCACGTGTCAGTCCAATTTTCCCAGCACCATTTATTTAATAGACTATCTTTACTCCAGTGTAAATTCTTGCTTCCATTGTCATAGAACAAATGACCATGTATGGATGGGATTATTCCTGGGCTCTCTATTCTGTTCCATTGGTCTGTGTCTGTTTTTATCCTAGTCCCATACTATTTTGATTACTGAAGCTTTGTGGTATATTTTGATGTCAGATAGTGTGGTGCCTCCCACTTTGTTCTTATTTCTCAGGATGGCCATGGATATTTCAGGTCTTTTGTGGTTCCATGTAAATTTTAGGATTCTATGTTCTATTTCTGAGAAAAATGTCCTTGGTAGTTAATTTGGAATTGCATTGAATCTATATATTGCCTTAGGTAGTATCGACATCTTAACTATATTAATTCTTCCTATCCATGAGCATGGTATGTATTTCCAATTATTTGTATCTTCTTTGATTTCTATCTTCAGTGTCTCATAATTTTCTGAGTACAGGTCTGTTACTTCTTTAGTTCAATTGATTCCTAGATATTTTATTGTTTTTGAAGCAATTGTAAAAGGGATTGATTTCCTGATTTCTTCTTCTGATAGTTTATTATTGGTGTATAGAAATGCAACTGATTTCTGAATATTAATTTTGTATCCTGCTACCTTGCCAAATTCGTTTATCAGTTCTAGCAATTTTTTGGTGGAGTCTTTGAGATTCTCTATATACAGTATCATGTCATCTGCATATAATGACAATTTTACTTCCTCTTTTCCAATTTGGATGCCTTTTATTTCATTTTCTTGTCTGATTGCTGTGGCTAGAACTTCCAGAAGTATGTTAAATAGAAGTGGTGAAAGTGGGCAGCCTTGTCTTGTTCCTGATCTTAAGGGGAATGCTTTAAGCCTTTCCCCATAGAGTACGCTCTTTGCTGTGGGTTTATCATAAATGGCCTTTATTATGTTGAGATATGATCCCACTATTCCCATTTTGCTTAGAGTTTTATCATAAATGGCTGCTGGATATTGTCAAATGCCTTTTCTGCATCTATTGATATGATCATATGATTTTTATTTTTCATTTTGTTAATGTGATGTATTACATTAATTGATTTGTTGATATGGAATCAACCTTGCATACCAGGAATGAATCTCACTTGATCGTGTTGTATGATCTGTGTAATGAGATGCTGAATTCAGTTTGCTAATATTTTGCTGAGAATTTTTGCATCTATGTTCATTAGGGATATTGGCCTGTAGTTTTCCTTTTTTGTAATATCTTTGTCTGATTTAGGAATTAAGGTGAGAATGGCTTCATAGCAAGAGTTTGGGAGCCTTCCCTCCTCCTGTATTTTTTGGAATAGTTTGAGACTAATAGGTATTAATTCTTTTTTGAATGTTTTGTAAAATTCACCTATGAAGCCATCTGGTCCAGGACTTCTGTTTGTTGGAAGATAGTTAATTACTGATTCAATTTCTTTGGAAGTAATCAGTCTGTTCAGAGTTTCTGTTTCTTTTTGGTTCAGACTTCGTAGATAGTATGCTTCTAGAAATTTATCCATTTCTTCCAGATTGTCGAATTTGTTAGCATATAGTTGCTCATAGTATTTTCTTAGAATATTCTGTGTTTCTGTGGTATGTGTTGTCACTTCTCCTCTTTCATTTCTGATTTTATTAATTTGGGTTCTCTCTCTCTTTTTCTTGGTTAGTTGGGCTAAAGGTTTGTCGATTTTGTTTATCTTTTCCAAAACCCAACTCTTGGTTTCATTGATCTTTGTATTGTTTTTTTTTTCTCTATTTCATTTATTTCTGCTCTGGTCTTTATTATTTCCTTCCTTATACTCCCTTTAGGCTTGTTTTGCTGTATTTTTTTTTGAGTTCCCTTAGTTGTAAACATAATCTGTTGATTTGAGATTTTTCTTCCTTCTTTAGGTAGGTCTGCACTGCTATGAACTTCCCTCTTAAGACTGTTTTCACTGAATACCAGAGATACTGGGTCGTGGTATTTTCATTTTCATTCATCTCGAGGTATCTTTTGATTTATCCCTTGATCTCATTTTTGACCCACTCACTATTTAGTAGCATGTTATTTATCCTCCATGTATTTAAAAGCTTTCCAGATTTCTTCTTATAATTGATTTCTAGTTTCATAGCATTGTGATCAGTGAAGATATGTGATATGATTTCAATCTTCTTAAATTTGTTGAGACTTGTTTTGTGGCCTAACATGTGGTCTATCCTGGAAAATGTTCCATGTGCACTTGGAAAGAATGTATATTCTGTGGCTTTGGGGTGAAATGCTCTAAAAGTATCAATTAAATCCAGCTTGTTTAAAGTGTCATTTAAGGCCACTATGTCCGTGTTGATTTTCTGTCTGGAGGATCTGTCTATTGGTGACAACGGGGAGTTGAAGTCCCCTACTCTGATAGTGTTACTGTTGGATCTCTGCCTTTTGTCTGTCAAAATCTGTTTTATATATTTAGGAGCTCCTATATTGGGTCCATTGGTGTATACTAGGGTTATGTCCTCTTGTTGAATTGAGTCCTTTATTATTATGTAGTGCCCTTCTTTGTCTTTTATTGTAGTCTTCATTTTAATGTACATTTTGTCTGAAATAAGTATTGCTACTCCAGCTTTTTTCTCATTTCCATTTCCATGAAATATCTTATTCCATCCCCTTACTTTAAGTCTGTGTGTGTTTTTTGATCTGAGATGAGTCTCTTGTAGAGAGCATATGCATGGGTCCTGTTTTCTTTTCCACTCAGCCGCTCTGTGTCTTTTGATTGGAGCATTTAGCCCATTCACATTTAAAGTAATTACTGATAGGTGCATTTTTTAATTTTATATTTGTTAAAATAATTATTTTTTTTAGGGCAGTGTCACTGGCCCTCATATGTGGGACCCGAACCACGGCCACTGGCGTGCCAGGCCAACATTAAACCACCGCACCACTTGGCTGGCCCTGATAGGTGCATATTTATTGCCATTTTGTTATTCGTATTTATTGTCCTCCTGGGTTAGCTTGTTTTCCCCATTCTTCTGTTTAAAAAAGCCCTTTTAACATTTCCTGCAATGCTGGCTTGGTGGTAATGAAGTCCTTAAGCTTATTCTATTCTGAGAAGCTCTTTATCTCTCCTTCAATTTTAAGTGATAGCCGTGCTGGGTAGAGCAATCTTGGTTGTACACCTTTATCTTGTGTCACTTTGAATATCTCCTGCCACTCCCTTCTGGCCTGCAGAGTTTCTGAAGTAAAGTCAGCTGTTAGTCTAATAGGAATTCCTTTGTATGTAACCTGCTGTGTTTCTCGTGCTGCTTTTAGGATTCTGTCTTTGTCTTTAAGCTTTGCCATTTTAACTAGGATGTGTCTTGGTGTGGGCCTATTTGGGTTCAGCCTGTTTGGAACTCTCTGCACATCCTGGTCTTGTATGTCGATTTCCTTCATCAGGGTAGGTAAGTATTCAGTCATTATTTCTTTGAATACATTCTCAATCCCTTGCTTCTTCTCTTCTCCTTCTGTTATTCCTATGATTTGAAATTGTTGTGTTTCATGTTGTCCCAGAGGATTCTTAAACTATTTTCATTCTTTTTTGTTCTTTTTTCTCCTTATTGTTCCAGTTGGGTGATTTCTGCTATTTTGTCTTCTAATTCGCTGATCCGCTCCTCTGCTTCATCTGTTCTAGTGGTGATTCCTTCGAGTGTTTTCTTCATTTCAGTTATTGTATTCTTTAGTTCTAACTGGTTGTTTTTTATGATTCTTCGCTAAGGTCCTTAAACATTCTTATCATCAGTGTTCTAAACTCTGTGTCTGAAGGTTTGGAGACGTCTGTTTCATTTAGTTCCATTTCTAGAGTTTTCTTCTTATCTTTTACTTGAGACATGTTTCTTTGTTTCTTCATTCTGGCTGTCATTCTGTGAATGCTTCGATGTATTAGATCACCTGACTCTGCAATTCGCTCTGCTGCTTCAGATGAAGATTTTCTGGTGTATCTGCCACCATAGTGAAGGACTGCTTTGGGTAGTGTCTTTCTCTCTTAGGTCTTGCCTAGGATGTCACTTTCTTCAGGAAGCCTTCCTGGTCTCTCCCATGTGTCCTGGAGTGGACTTCCCTTCCCATTATAATCCTTATCATATCCAACTGTATGTTCCTGTTGACACGTCGCTGTCTCACAACACAAGGGCAGTTCTGTGGCAGCAAGAAAAGGCTGTGCTGCCCTTTGTCAGAGCACACTCAGCACCTCCCATTGTCTAGCTTCTAGTATCAAACTTGTCATGTTGTTGATCTTAAGAAGAATGCTTTTAGCTTTTCCCCATTGAGTACAAGTTTAGATGTGGTTTTGTGGTATATGACCTTTATTATGTTGAAGTATCTTCCCTCTGTTCCCAGTTTGCTAAGAGGTTTTACCGTACGTGGATGCCGAATTTTGTTAATTTTTTTTCTGCATCTATTTATATGATCATATGATATTAGTCTTCATTTTGTTTATGTATTTTATCATGTTTTATGATTTGTAGATATTGAACAAACATTGCATCCCAGGAATAAATCCAAATGAATTATGTTGTATGATCTTTTTGATGTATTGTGTAGTTTGATTTACTAATATTCTGTTAACTATTTTTGCGTCTATGTTCATCAGGGATTTTGACCTATGATTTTTGTTTGTTTGGTTGGTTGGTTGGCTTTGGGGTATTTTGTTTTGTTTTTTGTAATGTGTTTGTCTCATTTAAGAATCAGGATAATATTAGCCTCATAAAATGAGCTTGGGATCTTTCCCTCTTATTGAATTTTTAAAGGTATCTTGAGAAAGATAGGTGTTAATATTTTTTTGAAAGTTTGGTAAAATTCACCTGCGAAGCCATCTGGCCCAATACATTTGTTATTCGGGTGTTTGCTGTTTATTGATTCTATTGCAGTAATAGTAATTGGTTGTTTTAAATTTTGTATTTCTTCTGGACTCAGTCTTGAGAAATTCTTTTTTTTAAATTAATTAATTAATTAAGTTATTTATTTATTTATTTATTTTTAATCAGTTTCAGGTGTACAACACAGTGCAATAGTTATACATTTTACCCCTCAAAGTGACAACCCCCCACCCCTAATTCGCCACCCCACTCCCCCCCCCATATCATATATATCTATTAGTCATCCTGCCACCTGTTGGCAGCTCAACGGCAAATCAGCTTGGGCTGGCCTCGAACCGCTGTTGCTCAGAGCTCAGTTTGCACTCTTGAACGAGCTCTTAACCAACTGAGCCATTCAGCCAGCCCCAAATGTTAAGAACAGGGTTTCTTTTTTTGTTTGTTTGTTTGTTTTTGAGGGCAGTGTCACTGGCCCTCATATGTGGGACCCGAACTGGGGTCGCTGGCTTCCCAAGCCAGCACTTAACCACCGCGCCACTAGGCCGGCCCGAGAAATTCTTTGTTTTGGGGAATTTATTGCTTTCTTACAGATTGTCCGATTTGTTGGAATAAAATTGTTCATAATATTTTCTCCTAATCCTTCTGTGGTGTTAGTCATCATTTCTCCTCTTTCACTTCTGATTTTATTTAATTGTTTTCTCTCTCTCTCTCTCTCATATGAAATTGGCTAAAGGTTGATTTTTTTTTTTTTATCTTCTGAAAGAATCAGCTCTTGGTTTCAGTGATCTTTTGTATGTATTTCATCTATTTCCACTCTGATCTTCATTATTTTCTTATTGCAGCTCACTTTGGACTTTGTTTGTTGTTCTTTTTCTAATTCCTTTAACTTTATCTGAGGATACATTGTTTATTTAAGATTTTTTTTCTTGCTTCTTGAGGTAAGCCTATATTGGTATGCATTTTACTCTTAGGACTGCTTTTGCTGTGTCTCATAGATATTGGGATGTGGTGTCATTTTTTTCATTTGTCCCAAGTTATCTTGTGATCTTTCCTTTGATCTCATTGTTGGCCCAATCATTATTTAGTAGCATGTTATTTAGCCTCCATCTGTTTCTGTGTTTTCCAGCTTTTCTTTCTTTCTTTCTTGTAATTGATTTCTAGTTTCATATTATTGTGGTCAGAGAAGATGCTTGATATGATTTCAATCTTCTTAAATTTATTGAGACTTGTTTTATTGGCCATCATGTGGTCTATCATGGATAATAGTCCATGTGTACTTCAAAAGAAGTTATGTTCTGCTGCTCTAAAATATCAATTAAATCCAGGTGATCTAGAGTGTTATTTAAGGCCTCTGTATCCTTGTTGATTTTCTGTCTGGAAAATCTGTCCATTGGTGTCAATGAAGTGTTATAGTCCCATTTTATGATTGCATTACTGTTGATCTCTCCCTTTATGTTGGTCAATATTTGTTTTATATATTCATGTGCCCCTATGTTGGGTGCATAGATATTAACCAGGGCTATGTGCTCTTCTTGGATTGATTTATTTATCAATATTTAATGTCCTTCTTTGTCTCTTATTATAGTCTTTGTTTTAAAATCTGTCTTGGGCCGGCCAACTAGCGTGGTGGTTAAGCGCTGGTTTGGGATGCCAGCGGCCCCGGTTCAGATCCCACATATGAGGGCCAGTGACACTGCCCTCAAAAAAATAAAAAACAAAAATAAAAATAAAGTCTATTTTGTCTGCTACTCCATCTTTTTTTGTCCATTTGTTTACATTCACATGAAATATCTTTTCCATCCCTTTACATTTAGTCTGTGTTTATATTTCAATCTGAAGTGAGTCTCTTGTGGACAGTATGTATCAATCTTGTTTTCTTATCAATTCAGCTATCTATGTCTTCTGATTGAAGCATTTAATCCATTTATATTTAAAGTGATTTTTGATAGGTACATAGTTATTGTCATGTTATTATTCTTATTTATGCTTTTTTCCCCACCATCTTCTTAATGAAGCCCCATTAACATTTCCTGCAATACTGGCTTGTGGAGAATGAACTCCTTTCATTTTTTCTCTTAGGGGAATCTCTTTATCTCTTCTGCAATTTCAAAGTATTGCCTTGCTGAGTAGATAAGTCTTGGTGTAAGTCCTAGCTTTTCATCACTTGGAACATTTTATGAAACTCCCTTCTGGTCAGCAAAGTTCTATTGATAAATCAGCTGACAGTTTAATGGGAGCTCCCTTGTAGGTAACTAACTGCTTTTTTTCTTGCTGCTTTTAAGATTTTCTTTAATCTCTGTCATTTTATTTATGAATTGTCTTGGGGTGGACCTTTTTGGATTCATCTTGTTTGGGGCTGTCAGCATTTCCTGGACTTGTATGTGTATTTTCTTCTCCAGGTTAGGGAAGTTTTCAGTCATTGTTTCTTTAAATAGATTTTCAATGACTTGAGCTCTCTTTCCTTGTTTCGTTTGTTTGTTTGTTTGTTTGTTTGTTTGAGGGCAGTGTCACTGGCCCTCATATGTGGGACCCGAACCGGGGCCGCTGGCTTTCCGAGCCAGCACTTAACCGCCGTGCCACTCGGCCGGCCCTCTTTTCTTGTTCTGGTACACTTAAGATGTGTATGTTTTTGTACTTGATGTTGTTCCAGAGATTTCTTAAACTACCCTCACTTTTTTTTATTCTTTTTTCTGTATTGGTTGCTTTTTTCTCTGTGATCTCATCTTCCTAATCACTCATTTGATCCTTTGTTTCATGTAATTCACTGGTGATTTTTTTCTAGTGCATTCTTAATTTCCGTTGCTGTATTACTCATTTCTGACTGGTTATTTTTATGGTTTATATGTTTATTTTATGCTTATTATTTCTTTGGTGAAATGCTCACTGAGTTCATTTATCTTCCTTTAAGTTCATTGAACAACCTTATAACAAGTGTTTTGAACTGTGTACCTGATAGGATGCTTTCTTTCATTTTGTTTAGTTATTTTTTTCGAGTTTTCTTTGTTTTTGTTTTTTTTCATTTGACACATATTTATTTGTTTCTTCATTTTGACTGCCTCTCTGTTTGTTTCTATGTATTCGGTAGATCTGCTGCTTCTCCAGGTCTTAGCTGGGTGACCTTATATAGTATGTGCCTTGTGGGGCCTAGTAGGATAGTCTTTCTGGTCTCCTGTGCTGGGAGCTCCAGGAGTGTCCCTTTAGTGGATTCTGTGTGTCCTCCTGTTATAGGTCAGACTTGATCTCAATTGGCACATCATTGGGTGGGATTGACATTCAGGCTGAGTGGCTGTGGCGTTTGGCCATTTCTACAACTTACAGGCTAACATATAGGGCATTACCCTTTGTGGCTGGATTTTCCCCAGAGGCCTCTGGTTCCTCCTGAGACTGCTGTTTGGGTGTGCCACTTGTGTAGCTATTTGAGTCTCTGCTATGGTCTAAAGCACACTTCCATGTATGTTGGTTCTGGGGCTTCTTGGGAGGATCTCTGGTGCTGACCCACATCAGCCATTGCCTGTGAGTGGCCTGACACCACCTGGCAAGAGGCACAAAACAATCTGTGTTTGGTCCCCTGTGCTGAAGCTGGAGACAAAAGGAGTCCACACCATGAATCAAGGAAAGCTGCCACCAGTTCCAAGCTCGAGGTAGCACTGCAAAAATCCAAGGACAACTCAAAACTACTGTCACCCACCAGCTCCCTTATTGCTCAGCCACTGATAAAGTCATGTGGTTAAGGAGTAGGGTGAGATGGGGTCCCAGGAAGCCACCAGGGTAAGATAAGTGGTTTCCACCAGACCAATATAGATTCTGGTTTGGTGACAGTGCTGGGCCTGTAGACACTCAGCAGAAGTCTCATATCATGATGAAGCCAGCCATCACCCACCTAGGGCCCATGAAGCCCAGAGAGATATCAAAGAAAAAGTATAATGAAGACTAGGCTGGCTTCCCTCTAAAGAGTGGGTTGGGTGGGGTGGAGTCCCAGGGAGATGCAAGGGTAGAGTTAATATAGTTAACCAGGTCCATGCAGATTTAGATTTGGTCATAGGTGGGAGGGCTCAACAAATAAAAAATGTGCCCTTCTGTCAGCTGTGTTGGAGGAGGTTTCTACACAGGGAAAATGGTGACTGTCATGCCAGTCATACCTTTGAAGCCATACAACTCAGTCTCTCATGGTGTGTCTCTGACTCTTCCTAAGTCACCATACCTTTACCAGAGCCCAGTCTAGTGCCTGAAAGCAATTGAGTCTGTGCGTGCCCTTTAAGGGTCATCTGGGGTTCCTATAGCCTTCCATCTCACCCAGATGGTCAGAATCTTCACTGTTTTACACTGCAAGTACATTTGAGGTCTCTTCTTCCTATCACTGGTACTCTGCACTGGGGAGCCTGATGTGGTGCTGGGATCACTTGCCCCTCCAGGCGGACCCCAGAGCTGAGATATCCCTCCCAATTCTCAACAGCCATGCTTGTTGTGTGAGCTGGCCAGCTGTGTGTCTCTGCCCTTCTTACTAGTCTCAATGTGGCTTCTTTATATCACCAGTTATAGGAATTCTATTCAGGTAGACTTCAGATAGTTCTCCCGGTTGATTGTTGTATAATTTAGTTGTAAATTTAATGTGCTTATGGGAAGAGGGAAGCACACTGCTTACCTATTCTGACATTTTGGATCCTCCTTTTTTAATATTCTTATTTTATATTCCTAACAGATCCCAAGAGGAATGTTAAATTAGAGGGTTCTTCACAAAAGTCAGCTTCAATTTATCTTTCCAGTCATTCTTATGACTCCACACTTCTTCCCAAAAAGCTACACAGAATTCTTGCTTTTTAAGTATACCATGTTTTTTCACACCTTTATGACTTTGAACGTGTTTCCCTCTTTGCATGGAGAAGGGCTATTTTGAAACTCATACAATCCCACTTATCATTTAAAGTTCAGGTCAAAATCCCATTTTATCCTGAAGACTTTCCAGGCCACCTTAGGAGTTATGCTTCTTTGTAGTGCCAGAAAGAAAAAAATGTTTAAAAAATGATCAGAGTATGGCAAATGGATACTGGAACCAACTGAAAGACAACAATGGCCATATTTGGAGGAATTTGAGCAACAAAATACATATTGAATATAAATAAAAATAAATATTGGCATATAAGTTAAAGTTTAAATTAAATATCCATGAGGCCATACTGATATAAATAAATGATTGGATAAAGAAATAAACCAGAAGTGACAGATGAGGGACAAACCTCCTGTGTAGAATGATGCAAAATAATTTATGTAGATACTCCAGTGTCAAGGAGATGGAATATAACTCCTTAAATGTGGGCTGCTTATAGTGACGTTTTCTAAAGAGTTCAGTTTGGAAAGGGGGTAAAAGAGTAACTTTACAGTGGTAAACTTGATAAACACTACCTCAAACAAGTGATCAAGTTTAACGTCAACAGTGATAAATCATGTTAAGATGATGTGATGAAAGTGGCACTAAACCTCTGAGATCTTCCTTCCAAAAACCAATCATTCCCATCTAATCATGAGGAAAACTGTAAACAAATCTTAATTGAGATACATTCCACAAAATATTTCATCAGTAATCATCAATACTGTCAAGGTCTTCAAAAACAATGAAAGTCCATGAAATGCTCACAGATATAAAGAGCCTAAGAAATTATGACTTATAAATGTAATGTGGTATTCTGCATGTAATCTTGGAACAGAAAAAAAATAGGAAAATACCTGAGGAATTATGAATTAACTATGTAGTTTAGGTAACAATAACATATCAATATTGGATCATTACAAAGTAAACAGAAACTGTCTCATAGATATAGAGGAAAAACAGAGTTGCTAGTTGGGAGGGGGGTGGGGATGAGGGAGAAGGGGAAGGGATTAGACAGCAAAAATAGGCACATTATTGACACAGGGATATGAAAGACAGTTTGGGGAATATAATTAATAATGTTGTAAATATTTTGTGGGGTGTCAGATGGTCATATGTCTTGTTAGGGAGACCATTTCATGGATGGAGTAGAGGCTTGATCACTGCACTGTACACCTGAAGCTGAGGTTGTATAATATTGTATACCAACTGTAATTCAATATATAGATAGTCACGGGATGTGGATTATAATGTGGAAGAGAGTCAGAGGAAGTGAATATATATGATATGGGGGTGAGGAGTGGGGTGGCTAAATGGGGGAGAGGGGCGTTGTCACTTTGAGGGGTAAGAAGTATAACTATTGCACTGTGTTGTACACCTGAAGCTAAATAAAAATAAATAAATTAAAAAAATATATATTGGCTCATTAAATGTACTGCATTAATGTACAATGTTAATAACGGGGCATACTCTGAGTATTAGAAAAGTCTCTGTACTATTTATGCAATGATTCTGTAAATTTAAAACTGTTCTGGGCCGGATGAGTGGCACGGTGGTTAAGAGCTGGCTTGGGATGCCAGCAGCCCGGGTTCAGCTGCCACGT
Source organism: Aselliscus stoliczkanus (assembly GCA_033961575.1). Lineage (NCBI taxonomy): Eukaryota > Metazoa > Chordata > Mammalia > Chiroptera > Hipposideridae > Aselliscus > Aselliscus stoliczkanus. The sequence continues at coordinate 11,326,425 of CM066737.1, read as the reverse complement.
ATGAGGGCCAGTGACACTGCCCTCTTTAAAAAACAAAAACAAACAAAAAAAAACTATTCTAAAACTAAAAATTTTATTATAAAACAATAATAATCACGAAGCAATTATTATGCTCCAACAGAGCAGTTATAAGGTTCCATCAAGCACTCACTGAAATACATTTTATTTCCTATTTATTTGTGGTCTTCCCCTAGTCTCCCCTTATATCCCCAACCTCTTGCATATAGTAAATTCAACATACAATCTATTGAATAAGTTAGAAATATGCATTTAGATATACAGCTAATGATTGGATCCTCACACCATTCTGAGAGATTTAAAAAAAAAAAAGATTTTATTGGAAAATTGGGGAACAGGAACAGTGTTTGGGAATCGGGGAAGGGGAAGAGACAAGTTGCTGTCCTTTTGTTCTCAAGTCTACTTGTGGAGGACTGGACCATGTTGGTATTATCATTATACTCTTCCCAGCTGAGGCAGTTAATCACCAGCCATTGGACTGCCACTCATTGTGGCTGATGGCAGCTCACGAAAGTGCACACCAGCTGCCGGCCAGCCCTAATGCAGCCTATGCCATCGCCAGCGACTCACGGCAGCCCAGTGCCACGTCGAGCTGTTGTTTACCATCTTAACTGTAGAGGGCACATCATCACTGGCCCATATGGAATCTGAACCGGGGCCTTGCTGCTCAGGGCTGGAGTCCCAAGCCAACTCTTAACCAATGAGCCACTCAGCTGACCCAAGATTTTTTTTTACTAGAGAAATAATATAAATTGTCAACAGTATTTGTAATGAAGTTTATAGGATTTTCAACAATAAAAGAAGTGAATCAGTAAAGTTTTAATAGTTTCCTTCTGCTACTTCATACACACATACACACAGATATGCACCTGAATTTGGTTTCTCCTAGAATTAAAACTTTTTTTTTCACTGGCCCTCATATGTGGGACCCGAACCGGTGCTGCTGGCTTCCCAAGCCAGTGCTTAACCACCGTGCCACTCGGCCGGCCCAAAACATGTTTAAATGATCCTTGATACATTTGTAAAATGACCTACAAATTGTCTTTTATGTGAATTTGTCCCAATACTGGTATAGCCAATGAGCTGCAGAATGATTGACGGTACATACCCTGGAGCCAGACTACTTTGGTTTCAACAGATCTGTTGCTTCCCAGCTGAATGACATTGGATAACTTTTTAACTTCCATAAGTCTTGGTTTCCTCATTTGTAAATGTAGCTAATCATAGTACATACATTCAAGGGTCATTGTGAGGATTAAATCAGGTAATTTCTGTCAATGGCTAAGAGCACTGTGTAGTAAGTGGTAGGCAAACATTAAATATCAGCTATTATTACTATGAAGATTAGCAGAAAAATTCCTCTAAATATGGCTTCCAGTTGAGCCATACCTCATCAGATTTTGGCAATAAACAGTGTGATTGAAGTAATTGTTATTTGTTTCTGATTCTTTGACAACTATGCTATATTAAGGGCAGAATTTTATCCATCTTTATGTCCAAAGGTAATTATTAGATTAGTTATTATTGCTAGACTGTAAACTCCATGATGGCAGGGACTGTGTGTTTATTTCACCATTGCAACCTCAGTACCTAACAGCAAACTTGGTATGTATTAGGGATTAATAAATATTTGTTAGCCGATAGTTGTATACCACTTATACCCAGCATGAATTACACTGCACTAATCATTCAAGGCTGAGCTTAAACTGAATCTTCATGAGATACTTTTATATGTCTAAACTTCATTCTTCCATCTTAGAGCCAATATATCTGGCCTCAGTTCTTACTGTAGAATATTTTTTAAAAGGCTTTCTCCCATTAAAGTAATTGTTGTTATACAAATACATAAAGACCTAGGGATAGGGTTGGTCAAGTGGCTCAGTTGGTTAAGAGCATGAGCTCTGAGCAACAGGGTCACCAGTTATATTCCCACATGGGCCAGTGAGCTGCGCCTGAATTGAGCTGGCCCTGAACTTCCAACAGGTGGCAGGATGTCTCAGCCTGTGAGAGTATGTGCTCTTAACAAGGTTGCCAGTTCAACTCCCACCTAGGATGGTCGGCTCTGCCCTCCACTGCAAAGGAACTAAGATTGAACATGGCACTTTGAGCTGAGCTGCCCTGAGTTGCTGTAGGGCAGACAGATGGCTCAATGGTAGGAGCGTACACTCTTAACAGCAAGGTTTCCAGTTTGACTCCCTTATGTGATGGTGGGCCATGGCTTCCCTTGCAATGCAATTAAGATTGAACACGGCACCTTGAGCTGAGAGGGTGCATGCTGCCCAAGGGCGGCCGGGTGGCAGCTGGGCTTATGAGCTGAGCTAGCTATGCCCTCCACAACTAAGATTGAAGGACAACAACTTGGCTTTTTCCCTTCCCCAATTCTCCAGTAAAATCATAAAAAAAAGAAAGAAGACTATTCACTCCCTTCCACCCCGCCCCCCAAAAAAAGACCTAAGTAGACTTGAAAGATGGAGTGATGTAAAAATATATTAAATTTAGATTTATTCACACATGCCCTCATTGCTCTTTCCAGTATTAGTCATAATAAATTCTCCTTTTTCTCACTGCCTACATACAGTTTGCAATAGAGATAGAGATAGAGATATTTAAAATAGAGATAGAGATGAAGAGATGAAGAGGAAAACAAAGCCCAAGGTAAGATGCTGATAGATATCAAAATGGTTTTACACATTTTGATTACTTTTTCATGTGAATTAAACATCCAAAAAGATTTTTTCTGCTTCATATTTTTCTAGGTCTATATTTTTTATTTTTAGCAAAAGGTTTAAAACTATATATTTTTTTTCTCTACAGCCTCTCCAACACTTGTTATCATTTGTCTTGTTGATGATAGCCATTCTAACTGGTGTGAGGAGATATATCACTGTGTTTTTTATTTGCATTTCTCTGATGATTAATGATGTTGAACATCTTTTCATGTCTGTTGGCAATCTGTATGTCCTCTTTGGAGAAATGTCTACAGGTCCTTTGCCTATTTTTGTTTTGTTTTGTTTTTGAGGGCAGTGTCACTGGCCCTCACATGTGGGATCCGAACCAGGGCCGCTGGCATCCCAGGCCAGCTCTTAACCACCGCGCCACTCGGCCGGCCCCCTTTGCCTATTTTTTAATAGAATTATTTGTGGGGTTTTTTTGTTGAGTAGTATGTGGTCCTTATTTATTTTTTTATATTAACCCCTTATCAGAGGTGTTGCTTGCAAAAATCTTCACCCATTCTGTTGGTTGTCTCTTTATTTTGTTGATGGTTTCATTTCTTTTGCAGAAGCTTTTTAGTTTGATATAGTCCCATTGATTTATTGTTTGTTTTTACTTTCCTTGCCTTTGAGATTAAATTTATGAAACCCTCTTTGAACCTAAGGTCCATAAGTTTAGTACCTATTTTCTTCTATGCAGTTTATTGTTTCAGCTCTTTTGTTTACATCTTTCATCCATTTTGAGTTAATTTTGGTACACAGTAACAGATAACAATCTAGTTTCATTGTTTTGCATGTGGCTTTCCAATTCTCTCAGCATCATTTATTGAAGAGGATGTCTTTTCTTCTATGTAGGTTTTTGGCTCCTTTCTTAAAATCTAACTGTTCATATTTATGTGCATCTCTTTCTGGGTTTTAAGATCTGTTCCACTAGTATGTTTGTCTGTTTTTCTGCAAATACCATACTGTTTTGATTATTGTTGCCCTGTAGTACAAGCTGAAGACAGGGTGTGTTATACCTCCAGCATTATTCTTTTTTCTTAAGATTGCTTTGCTTATTTGGGGTCTTTTGTGGTTTCATACAAATCTGATGATTTTTTGTTCTATTTCTTTAAAAAAATGCCATTGAGATTTTGATGGGGATTGCATTAAATCTGTATATTGCTTTGGATAATGTGGATATTTTAACTATGTTGAGTCTTCCAATCCATGAACACAGAATGCCTTTCCATTTCTTTGTGTCTTCTTCAATTTCTTTTAAAAATGTCTTATAGGGCTGGCTGAGTGGCGCAGTGGTTGAGCACTGGCTTGGGATGCCATTGGCCCTGGATCAGATCCCAGATATGAAGGCCAGTGACACTGCCCTCTAAAAAAAAAAAAAGATTAAAAAAAAATAAAATGTCTTATAGTTTCCAGTATATAGGTCTTTCATACCCTTGGTTAAGTTTATTACTATGTTTTTTATTCTTTTTGTTCCAATTGCAAAAGTCATTTTTAAAAATTATTTCTTCTTTTGAGATTTTGTTAGTATATAGGAATGCAATGGATTTTTGTACATTGGTTTTGTTGCTGGCAACTTTACAGTATTCATTTATTGTTTTAAATAGCTTTTTGGTGCAGCCACTGTGGAAGGCATTTTGGAGCTTCCTTTAAAAAATTAAGAGTAGAATTACTATATGACCCAGCAAACCTTGTTCTGGGTATCTACCAAAAAAACCTGAAAATATTTATCCCTAAAGATATATGTGCTCTGATGTTCATTGTAGCTTTATTTATGGTGACCAAGACATAGAAACTACTTTCAACAGATGATTAGATAAAGAAGATGTGGTACATATACACAATAGAATACTACTCTGCCACAAGAACAGATGAAATAGTGCCATTTGTAACAACATGGATGGATTTTAAGATTATTATGCTAAGTGAAATAAGTCAGACAGAAAAAGTTGAGAACGATGTGATTTCACTGATATGTGGTATGTAAAACTGAAAACGACAGAGACACAAGACAAACAAATGAAGAAAAAAACTGATAGGTATAAACAATGTTTTGGTGTTTGCCAAAATTAAGGGGGGCTGGTATATCAGGGTAAACGGTTCAAATATATGGTGATAGGTGAACTGACTCTGGGTGGTGAGCACACAATATAATACATATAGACGATGTATTACAGAATTGCACGTTTGGAACCTATGTATCTCTCCTAACCATTGTCACCCCAATAAACTTTAATTAAAAATAAGAAAGAAACAAAAGCCCTGGACCAGATGGCTACACAGATTATGTGCTTCTTTTAAAAATAGACTATGCACAGATCTAGTTGTTCATGCACTGGAGACTACAATTGAAATGGGTGATATTTTAGCAAACATTATCGGCAGAACTCTGCCATAGATTCTAATATTACTGAATTGCCTCAAAGTTCAGTTAAGACAAACTTCAATCTCTAAGGTACTTTCTACAACACCTCAGATGAATGGTCATCAACTTGTACTTGAATGTCTTCACTGAGAAAGAAATCTCAAATGCAAACTTATTTTATTTTTAGGAAGCTCTAATTGTTAGAAAACTTACTACTAAATTAAAATCTAAATTCTGAAAAAAAAATAAGAAAGAAATGAAAATATATTAATTTTGTGTAATTACTTGTAAGGCAGTGTGCAATTACTATGTAGAGAATCCATGAAGTCATTCCTGGATTATCACCTGACCCAACCAGAAATGATTTTCTCCTCCTTTGATCTCTGCAACCCTCTGTAAACCAATTTTTCCTTTTCTACAGTTATTTATTTATTTCAGTTACATTTTAATTCAATATTATTTTTATTAGTTTCAGTTGTACAGCATAGTGGTTAGACATTATATATTTCATGCAGTGATCTCACCAATTAGTCTAGTAGCCACCTGGCACTGTACATAGTTGTTGCAACATTATTGACTATATTCTCTATGCTGTACCTTACATCCCCATGACTATTTTGTAATTACTAATTTGTATTACTTAATACCTTAACCTTTTTCACCCTGATCTCCAAACCCCCCTCCTCTGTGGCAACCATCTTTTTGTTCTGTGTATCTATGTATCTGTTTCTATTTTGTTCATTAATTCTACATGTAAGTGAAATCATATAGTATTTGTTTTTCTCTGTGTGGTTTTTTTCACTTAGCATAATACTGTCTTGATCCATCCATGTTGTTGTAAATGGCAACATTTCACTATTTTTTATGGTCAAGTAATATTCCATTGCGTATTGTACCACTTTTCTTTATCCAATCATCTATTGACAGGGAGTTGGGTTGCTTCCATATCTTAGCTATAGTAAATAGTGCTGCAATAAGCACAGCAGTGCATATATCTTTTTGAATTAGTTATTTGTATTTCTTTGGGTAAACACCCATAAGTGGAATTGCTGAGTCATAAGATAGTATACTTTTTTAATTTTTTGAAGAAACTCCAAACTGGTTTCCATAGTGGCTACACCGATTTGCAATCCCACCAATAGTATATGGGGGGGTGCCCTTTTCTCCACATCCTCACCAATGCTTATTGATTTGTTGATGACAGCCATCCTGTCAGGTGTGAGGTGATATCATATTGTTTTAATTTGTATGATTTAAGTAATTAGTGATATTGAGCATCGTTTGTGTGTGGGGGGGGGGTTACTGTAGATTCTAAATGGAAACAGCACTCATTTTCCTTTTTTATTATTATTTTTATTTTTTATTTTTTGAGGGCAGTGTCACTGGCCCTCATATGTGGGACTGAACCAGGGCCGCTGGCTTCCCAAGCCAGTGCTTAACCATCGCACCATTCGGCCGGCCCTCTTTTTTTTATTTTTGTAATCTTGAGGCTTTTCCAAATTTGAATGCACCTGAACAATTTATAATAATTGTAGCTATCAGTCAGTGCTTACCACATACCACATAGTTTGCAACATACACTATCTCATTTAATCCTCATACTAATTATGAAACATTATCACTATTTTCCAGAATATTAAACTTGGCTTGGAGAGGTTAAGTAGTTTGCCTGAGATCACACAGCCAGTAAGTGGTAGAGCTGGAAATCAAAATATCTGACTCCAAAACTAGGTTATTGATACAATAGGACCAAGTGACATTTTAAAAATTTATACAATTTAATGTCATTTTGTTATATGTGGAGTTTTCTATGAAGTTATCCTCTCTTTATTGTGTTTTCCAGTATTTTTTTCTGAGGGTAGTGTCACTGGCCCTCATATGTGGGACCCGAACCAGGGCCACTGGCCTCCCAAGCCAGCACCCAACCACCATGCCACTTGGCCGTCCCCGGCCCTAGTATTTTTAACTCTATACATGCCTTATTAAAATTATATAAATTCTGAACCAGCTGAGTGGCTCAGTTGGTTAAGAGTTGGCTTGGGACACAAGCTTTGAGCAGAAGCGCCCTGGTTCAGATCCCACATGAGGGCCAGTGATGGTGCGCCCTCTACAGCTAAGATGGTGAACAAGAGCTCGACCTAGAGCTGGGCTGCCGTGTGTCACTGGCGATGACATAGGCTGCAGTGGGACTGGCCGGCAGCTGGTGTGCACTTTCATGAGCTGCCATGAGCCACCATGAGCAGCCGTCCAATGGCTGGTGAGTGACCACATCACGCAGGAAGAGCACAATTGTAAAACCAACATAGGCCAGTGAAGTGACATCCTCCACAACTAGACTGAAGAAGAAAAAGACAGCAACTTGTCTGTTCCCCTCCCCCAATTCTCCAATAAAATCTTTAAATAAATAAATAAATAAATAAATAAATAAATAAATAAAATTATACAAATCCTTAGGGCAAAAAAAAAAAAGAATATGAATTCAACATAACTTTTTCTCTCAAGAAGCCTTAACATGAGAAAAAAGAAAGTTAGAGTGACAGAAAGTGTGTGTTAACAACTATAATACAAGCTGTAGAACCCTACTTTGCTTCTAATTAATATTTCAGAATCAACTTATTCTGAAGGATATTTTCTTTGTTGAAGCCATAGTTCAAGGCTTAGTTTTAGTTCCAGGACATATTTAACAGACCCTATGTATATGTATGAATATAAATCTGTGTATGTATGTGTTGGTTTCCAAATATTGCATTTTCCAAAAGTTATGCCTCATATCACTTTCACTCAAGTCAGTCCTGTTAGGTTGTAAACACCAAGAAGGCAGAGCCATGAATGAGAAGTCTACTTTGTAATACACCAGGGTTGTAGTGTATAACACTGCATATTAAAGTGCAAATGTTTAAATGTTTTTAAATCTATTATAAATATTTAATAGAATACATAAATAAGAACCAAAATGTTCTCTTTTCTAAATGAGAGTCAACTTGATAAAGTATAATCTTCCTTCAAAAGTCAGCTAAAGTTTTACCTATTCTGTAAGTATATATCTTATTTTTTCTAAAATGAGCATATACTACTATTTAAATAAGAAAAGTAATGGCTTCAAGTGAAGAAAATGAGTTAGACTTAAAATGTTTCTTTGTATTTTCAATGTATATTATACATTGCTTATGCATTTGCAAATTTTATCCATTATAGAAGTTATTTTTAATTGTACATGCATTTCTAGAAGATTGTATGTTATATAAGAATGGTAATATTTTTGTCTTAACTACATATACAATATTCAGTATTTAGCAATATTTACCATACTTGTTGAATGAATGACTGAATGGATAAGAAGCTTCTCATAATCTTACACTGAAAGTAAGTGATTCTGTTTTCCACATGCTGTACTACCTATTGTCAACATGTGTGCATGAAGATGTAATTCTGTATTTTTCCTCTAGTCACATAATATTAGGTAGTACACATTTCTGTTGTTGCACAGCCTTTATAATAATCTTATTAAGTGCATAGTATTGCATTGATATGATTTGTCATAATTTACTTTACTATTCAACTTTCACAGATAAATAATGCTACAATGAAACATTTAAACACATACTCTTATTTCCTGAAACCTATTTCTTAGAGAGAATTATTTTTATGATAGAAGAGGATTGAAGTGATTTTGTGCATATACCAATTATAGAACCTGTACTAATAATAAAAAAACAATTATTTTAAACATACAACAATTACATAAATTCATTTAGTCATAAATTGATGAGATGCTATAGGGACTTAACTCTTGTTTGGATCAATTAGCCTATGGTAAAATGGGTTTCAATACATATCACTTCATTGCAGATCTAAGAATCTATCAAAGACATTAAGTGAGGACTTAATGTACTGAAAAACATCAAAGAAATATAAAGTAAAAAAAAAATGTTATTTGTAGGCTTGCTGAGTGGCCCGGTGGTTAAGTGCTGGCTTGGGAAGACAGCAGCCCCGGTTTGGGTCCCATATGTGAGGGCCAGTGACACTGCCCTCAAAAAAAAAAGGTTACTTGTGAGAAACTGTATGTGTAAAAGGCAAGAAATAGGGGTTTGTTCTTTTTGTTTTTGTCTGAAGGAGTTCCCCAAAACACACATCTAGAGTGCATAAAAACTGTAGCTTTGTCAGTCTCTTGTAGAATAGAACAGAGATTAGGACTTAAATACCAGCCCTAAATTTAAGGCAGAAATGTTGGAAGTAAAAGACATGAGAAAAAGGGCCAGCTGAGTGGTGCATTGGTTAAGCACTGGCTTGGGATTCCAGTGGCCCCAGTTCGGGTCCCACATATGAGGGCCAGTGACACTGCCCTAAAAAAAAAAAAAAGACATGAGAAAAAAAATGAGACCCAAAATTTGATCATAAACTACACGTGTGCAAAAGAGCCCATGTAACAGAGCACAAATAAATGAAGGAAATAAGAGAGAAAAAGAAGAAGAAAAGGAGAAGAAAAAAAAAAACTTGACAGGGACCAGAGATGAATTTTGAATCAAAAGACAGAGCTGCATTGGAAGAGTTTTTTTCTGGTTGGTCCTTTTTTAATTGTATGCATTCCCCAGTGAAGACCATCTTGGAAAACAGGAAAGTGAAATCTTATTGGCTTAAGGTGTTAGATGATAGAGCCCAAGCATGGCAATCATTTCAAAATGTATAGGGGAATTCCCAGTAGCAAGAAAACCACAGGGAGGATTAACACCAAAATCAGCCTATAAAACAAGTCCAAGTTTTTGGTTTAGCAACAAACTACACAGTTATAGAGAAAAACTCAGGAAGCCTCATTAAATAATATAGCAGGTAAGTTCTATGAGAACTAAGCTTAGATATTAGCTGCTGTCCACCACAAGGTATACAGAGTTTGATGTTTGGCCTAAGCTAACTGCCTATAAGAAAAATAACAACAAAAATCCCCAGAAGAATGAAGCAGAAGTGAGAGACACTAACACATACATAAATTATCCAGATTCCACAAACTACTATACTTTCAAAGAAATACAAAGTGTGATATATTCTCAGGGATAGGAAACTCAATAGGAAGTAACTCTAAATGAAATTCAAACTAAACCCATATTTTTAAAAAGAAAAAAAATTCATCTGAGAGAGCAAACAGTTTCCATTTCTCTGTTAAAATTTCTCATCAAAAATAAAAATTTTAGAGATAAAAAAATGTAACTACTATTAGACACATTACAGTCAAATTGCTAAAATCTAAAGATAAAAATAAGATCCTAAAAGCACCTTGGAGGAAACACATTAGAAAAAGAAAAACAAAAACATGATTGGGATGTGACTTCTTATTACAAACAATAGATGACAGGAGACATAGGAAAGACATACTCAAAGGACAACAGAAAAAAACTTCTCAGCTAACAGTTCTATACATAGAATATAATTCTCCAAAAAGGGAGGCAAAATGAAATGTATTTAGATAAACAAAAACAGGATTTGTAACCTACAAACCCACATTACGATAAATCCTAAAGGAAGTTTCTCAGGCTGAAGGAAAATGACGTGATACTAGTGGCAAATCAGATCTACATGAATGAAGGTCACCAGAGATGGCAAATTGTGGATTAACATACAATAATATAAATATATGTTTTGTATTGTTTAAATAAATGACATATCACCATTTAATGGAAAAAATATAATATTGTACTGAAGGATTTATAACTCATAACATTGAACATATCTAACTCATGCTTAATAATGATAATACAGGGACCAGAAAGAGGAATGGTCAATTAAAAGATAGAGCTGCACCGGATGAGATTTTGTTGTTGCTCCTTTTTAAATTAAGTCTAACTCATATACAGAGATATATTAATAATGATAATACAGGGACCAGAAAGAGGAATGGTCAATTAAAAGATAGAGCTGCACCGGATGAGATTTTGTTGTTGCTCCTTTTTAAATTAAGTCTAACTCATATACAGAGATATATTTGTGCAGCACTCCTGTAAGTTTTTTCAGTATTAAAACTATATAGATTTTGTCAAGTAAAAGATGCATATTAAAATATTTGAGAAACAATTAAATAATTCGACAAATGTATAGTGCTGGAGTCTTTATTTCTTTTCCAAAAAATAAAATAAAACATATATAAAGAATTAGAAAAACTTAAAGACTGATTTATCACTTAACAGAAAATATTAATAAAATATAGAAATTGTTATCACAATCAAAATAGAAATTCTAGTGTTGAAATGTACAATACCTGAAATGAAAAATTCACTGGCAGAGCTTAACAGCAGATTTGAGATGTCAAGAGAAAGAATCAGTGAACTTGAATATAAATCAATAAAGATAATCCATGCAGAGGTAGAAAAGCAAAAAGAATAAAGAAAAGTGAACAGAGCGTCAGAGGTGTGTGGTCACAATCATGAATATTTACATATGCATAGTGTGTGTCTGAGGAGAGGAGAGAGAATGGAGCAAAAGAAATATTTTAGAAATAATGGACTATGAGTTTGTTTCTTTATTTGATTGTCTTGTTCCTTCATCACCTTCTGTTTTATTTCTCACATATGTGTGAACTCATGGTTCTCGAATTTTTGTGTCTGACTTATTTTACCTTGTGTAATAATAAAAAGATCTATCCATGTTGCCACAAATGGCCCTATGTCATCTTTTCTTATGGCAGTCTAGTATTCCATTGTGTACATATACCACATCTTCTTTATCCAATCATCTATTGAGGGACACTTCTTTCCATGTCTTGGCCATGGTAAATAATGCTGCAATAAACATAGTAGAACATATATATTTAGTGATGAATGTTTTCAGACTTTTTTGATAGGTACCCAGGAGGAGGACTGCAGGGTCATATGGTAATTTTATCCTTAATTTTTTGAAGAACCTCCATAATGTTTCTCACAGTGGCTGTAAGACCTTACACTCCCACCAACAATGTATGAGGGTTCCTTTTTATCCACAGCCTCTCCAAAACTTGTTGTTATTTGTCTTGTTGATGACAGGTGATGGAAGAACAATTGGCTGGGTGGTGAACACAATATACAACATATAGTTGATGTATTATAGAATTGTACACTTAAAACTCACACAATTATAAACGACATCATAGAAATGGTGGCATGAAGTGAGGCTCTTGAAATCTCCCCTGACATTTACAAAAAAATTAAGAGCTATAATTCCATGAAGGACTCCCTGCATAACAGAAAGGAAAGACTAAGTGATGCACAATAGTAATCATTTAAAGGTGGGAACGTTTGGCAAATGGGGGAGGCAAGTAGGGGGAAGTGTTCAGACACCAGCCACATGACTGCAGGACACAGACAATAGTTCAGAAATCCCTGCACTCTGGAGCTACAGAAGTCGCTGGGGAGGGAAGAATTCAAACTGCTAGCAATACCATTATGGCCTACAGTCCTGCCAGAGAGATAAGCATATAACATGGCTGAACCCCACCCTACAAATACCTACTGAAAAGCAAACTAAAGACTGATTTTTATCAACCTGTTGAAGAACCAACTCCTGTAGATTCCTAGGAAGAGAAATAATAATTCATTAATGGCCACTAATAACCAAGGTAACAAGGCAGCTCAGAAAGAAAATGAAAAATTTCCAGAAAATGAACATAAAGACATAGAAATATGTGACTTAAATGACAGAGAAATCAAGATTGCAGATCTGAAAAAAACTCAATGAGATGAAAGAAAGCACAGAGAGGCATTTTAATGAAGTCAGAAATACAATAAAAAAAACAAAATCAATATTCTACCAAAGATATTGAAATTTTAAAAAAGAATCAAATAGAATTTATGGATATTAAGAACTCAATAAAAGAAATGAAAAATGAAATAGCCAGGTTAGGGAATAGAACTGACCTCGAAGATAGAAATCTGGAAATGACACAGATGGAAGAAGAGAGAGACTTGAGAGATAAAAGAAATAAAATTATTCTATAAGAACTTCTGACTGTATCAGAAAGAGCAATATTAGAATAATCGGCATACAAGAAGGAGAAGAGAGGGAGAAGGGAACAGAGTATATTCAAACAAATCTCTATGAGAACTTTCCAAACTTGTGGAAAGAGCTGGATCCTCAAATCCAAGAATCAAATAGAACACCTAATTACCTCAATCCCAACAAGCCTTCTCCAAAGCGCATTGCATCGAAGCTGTCAAAAAATAATGACAAAGGAAGAATCCTCAAGATAGCCAGGGAAAAGAAGACGGCCACCAACGAAGGAAAGCCCATTAGAATATCATTAGATTTTTCAGCAGAATCTCTACCAACCAGGAAGGAGTGGAAACAAATATTCAAATTATTGAAAGACAGAAACTATGAGCCAAGAATAATATATCCAGCAAAGATATCCTTTAGATATGAAGGAGGAATAAAGACCTTTCCAGACATACAGTAGCTGAGGGAATTTTCTAACACACAAGCTGCACTACAAGAGATGATGAAGGAGGCTATTTGACCTGAAACAAAATTCTAAAAGAACACAAACCCATGAGTAGTATTATGAACAGACAGACAGAAGCAGGAAGTGGCAACCCCTACACCAAATAAGACACTATACACTTAAACATAACATACAGTGTAAAGAAGAAAAAAACAACACTTAAAAAATAAAACAAGAAAAAGGCAACTTGCTACTGCTGTGCGAAAATCAACTCACAGCATAAACAGAGATAATTTATGACAACAAAAACATAAAAGTGGAGAGATTAAAGGTCTGCACGGGTAAAAGGAAATGGAGAAAGTAAGCATGTTGAAGAAAATGGAATACTCTAAATATAAAAATTTGTTTTCCATAAACTTAATGGTAACCACTTAGAAAAATAATCCAGAACTGCAATATATAACATAGAAGAAGAAACAGAGGGAAAAGTCATAGAATACCACCACACTGAAATAATGGACTGCAACAAAAATGTAAAGAAACAATTGAGACACAGTCCTACCAGAAAATCAAAGCTAGAATGATAGGAAGTCTGCACATATTAATAATCACCCTAAATGTAAATGGACTGAACTCACCATTAAAAAGGCAGAGTAGTACATTGGATGAAAAAACAAAACCCAACTATATGCTGCCTCCAAGAGACACATCTCAGCTACAAGGACAAATATAGACTCAAAGTGAAAGGGTAGAATTTGACACTGCAAGCAAATGGTATTCACAGCAAAGCAGGTGAAGCTATACTGATATCAGATGAAACAGACTCAGGATAAAAAAGGTAACAAGACACAAAGGTGGGCATTTCATAATGATAAAGAAGACATAATAGTCATCAATATTTATGCCTCCAATGAGGGAACACTGTAATATTCAAAGCAACTGGTAATAGAACTAAAGGGAAAAATTGACCATAACACAATTACAGTAGGGGATCTAAACACATCATTCACAGTTATGGGTAGATCACCAAAACAGAAAATAAATAAAAATATCATCCCTAAATGACACATTAAATGAAATGGGTGTAATCGACATTTATAGAGCACTTCATCCTAGAACATCAGACTGTACATTGTCTTCTAGTGTACATGGAACATTCTCAAGGATAGATAACATGTTGGGACATAAGACTACCTGAAGCAAATTTACACAGATTGAAATCATACCAAGCATATTCTCTCATCACAAGGCATTGAAATTGGATATCAACTGCAAAAAAATAAAAAAGCAGAAAAACACACAAATATGTAGAAATTAAACAACATACTTTTAAAGAATGACTGGGTCAAAGAAGAAATAAGAGGAGAGATCCAAAGATACGTAGAAACAAATGAGAATGAATATACATTCTCCCAAAATTTTGGATGCACTGAAAGCAGTTTCGAGAGGGAAATTCACATCATTACATGCCTATCTCAAGAAAAAATTGAAAACCCCACGTAAATAACCTCACATTATACCTTAAAGTACTAGAGAAAGAACAAAGGAAACCAAAAGTCAGCACAAGGGAGGAGATAATAAAAATTAGAGCAGAACTGACACCCCACAAAATCACTGCACTGTACACCTGAAGCTGATGGTGTATAATATTGTATGCGAATTGTAATTGAATATATATATAGTCACGGAATGTGGAGTATAGTGTTGAATGGAGTCAAGAGAATTGTAATAGATATGTATGATGTGGGGGGTGACAGCGAAATATGGGAAGGGGGTGTCATTTTGAGGGGTAAAAATTATAACTATTGCACTGCGTTGTACACCTGAAACTAATTTAAAAAAATGTTTATTTCACAAAAAAATATTAGAGTAGAACTAAATGAAGTACATAACAAAAAAGCAGTAGAAAAATTAATGCAACAAACCCTGGTCTTTGAAAAGGTTGGCAAAATTGACAAACACTTGGCTAGACTCAAAGACAAAAAGTGAAAAGACACATAAACAAAATCAGAAATGAATGAGGGGAAATTACCACCGATGCCACAGATATACAAAGGGGCATCCAAGAATACTATGAAGGACATATGCCACCAAATTCAATAATCTAGAAGAAATGGCCATGTTCTTAGAAACATATAACCTTCCTAGGCTGAACCTTGAAGAACTGGAAAATCTAAATAGTCTAATCAACAATGAAGAAATTGAATCAGTCATTGGAAACATTCCCAAAAGCGAAAGTCCAGGACCAGATGGCTTCACTAGTGAATTCTACCAAACATTCAAAGAGGATCTAATACTTGTCCCACTCAAACTCTTCCAAAATAATGAAAAAGAAACACTAACCTAATTCATTTTATGAGGCTAACATTACCCTGATACCAAAATCTGGTGAGGACAACACACAAAAAAGAAAATTATAGAATAGTATCTCTGATGAATACAGATGTAAAATTCCTAAGCAAAATTGTTGAGGGCCATGGTCCCCAATATTGAGGGGCTTGCAAGCTGGCCTTAGTGGGCTTGGTGAAGCATAAACTTGTTTTTCTGCTTTCATTGTTTCTTTTGCACCTGGAGGGTGCTTACTACTTATTGAGGTATGTGGTGAGGACGGCCAGTTCCTTGGGACACAAAAGAAAGATGGCTATCAGGGTTAATGGAGAAAAATTGTCTTGAGAAACTGACTCCCTAAGGTTTCACTGACCTGTAGGTTTCTGGTAAATAGTTAATGATCTACTTTTCACTGAGGTAATGCATATTTTTTCTGCTATGCTATACGTATCCCTGCACGTACCCCCTACCTAAAAAATGTATATAAAGCCTGCAACAAATAAACTGCAGAGCTATCTCTCCATTTTCTGTCTTTACTGCAACAAACGGTTTCTGTCTTTTATCGACCGCTGACGCCGTGTACACCTTCTCGAACCCTGGTCAGTGGAGGCAGGTCCCCTGCACAAAATTCTAGAAAATTGAAGGCAACAATGCATTAAACAAAATTATATATCACAACCAAGTGGGGCTCAACCCAAGGGCAGAATGATGGTTCAACATTCACCAATTGATCAATGTGATACACCATATAATCAAAATGAAGGACAAAAGTCAAATGATTATATCAATAGATGCAGAAAAAGCATTTGACAAGATACAACATCGATTTATGATGAAAACACTTAAGAAAATGGGAATAGAAAGGAAATACCTTAACAAAATAAAGGCCATATATGACAAACCATCACCTAATATCATAATTAATGGTGAAAAGCTTAAGTCCTTTGCTCTACATTCAAGAACATGACTGGGGTGACCCTTATCACATCTGCTTTTCAACATAATATTGGAATTCCTACCCAGAGCAATCAGGCAAGAAAAGGAATAAAAGGCATCCAAACAAGGAATGTAGAAATTAAATTGTCACTTTTTACAGATGACATGATTCTGTATATAGAAAATCCTAAATTCTCCACCACAAAGTTATTAGACACAATAAACAAATACAGTAAAGAAGTTGCTGGCTACAAAATCAATGTACAAAAGTCCATTGCATTCCTACATAATAACAATTAAATCTCAGAAATATAAATTTAAAAAAATAATTCCTTTTGCAATTTCAACAAAAAGAATAAAATGCTTCGGAATAAACTTATCCAAAGGTGCGGAAAACCTATACTTTGAAAACAATAAGACATTTTTTAAAAAGATTTTATTGGGGAATTGGGGGACGGGAAAAGAATTGGGGCATCAGAGAAGGGGAACAGACAAGTTGCTGTCATTTTTGGGTCTTCTGTCTTGTTGCGGAGGACGTTGCTTCACTGGCCCATGTTGGTATCGTTATTCTGCTGTTCCAGGATGAGGCAGATCGGTCGCTGGCCCCTGGATGGTCGCTCACTGTGGCTATTGGCAGCTCATGCTGGCTGCCAGCAGCTCACACTGGCTGCTGGCCACTCACTGTAGCCTATGGCTGCTCATTGCAGTAGGGCATGCAGCCTACACCATCGCTAGGGCTCACAGCCTAGTTCCAGGTGGAGTTGTTGTTCACCATCTTAGCTATAAAGGGCAGTGTCACTGGCCCTCATATGTGGGATCTGAACCAGGGCCGCTGGCATCCAAAGCCAGCTCTTAAACAATGCGCCACTTGGCGGGTCCCCATAAGACATTCTTTAAAGAAATGAAAGAAGACACAAAGAAATGGAAAGACTTTCTGTGTTCATGAATTGGAAGAATCAATATGTTACAATGGCCTTATTACCCAAAGCAATATATGGATTTAATGCAATTCCCATCAAAATCCCAAGGGCATTTAAAAAAAATAGAACAAATAATCATCAGATTTGTATAGAACCAAAAAAGACCCTAAATAGCTGAAGCAATCCTAAGAAAAAGAACAATACCGGAGGTATCACACTCCCTGACTTCAGTTTGTACTACAGTGCAACAAAAATGAAAACAGTATGGTATTAGCAGAAATACAGACACAAAGATCACTGGAATAGAATCAAGAATCCAAAAATAAACCCACATTAATATGGACAGATAGTTTTTGACAAAGGAGCAAAAAACATGCAATGGAAAAAAGACAACCTCTTCTGCTGAGAGAATTGGAAAGCCATATGCAAAAAAAAAAAATGAAACTGGATTTCTGTCTGTCACCATAATACCAAAATTAACTCAAAAGGCATCAAAGGCCTAACACAAGACCTACAGCAATTACCTGCATACAAGCAATGTTATGTACTAAACTTTTGGACCTTGGGTTTAAAGTAGATTTTATGAATTTGACTTCAAAGACAAAGGGAGTAAAAGCAAAAGTAAATGAATGGGACTATATCACACTAAAAATCTTCTGCACAGCAAAACAAACCATACACAAAATAAAGAGGCAACCAAATGAACGGGAGATTTTTGCACACAACGCCTCTGACAAGGGGCTAATATCCAACACATATATGGAACTCATACAACTCAACAATAACAACAACAAAATCCAATTAAAAATGGGCAGAGGAGCTGAATAGACTTTCATCTAAAGAGGATATACACCAATAAACATATGAAAAAATACTCAACATCACTAATTATCAGAGAAATGCAAATAAAAACCAAAATGAGATATCACCTCACACCAGTTAGAATGGCTATCACCATCGGGACAATAACAAATGTTGGAGATGCTGTCGAGAAAATGAACCCCATACACTGTTGGTGGGAATACAGATTGGTGTAGCTGCTATAGAAGGCAGTGTAGAGATTCCTCAAAAACTTAAAAATAGAATTACCATATCACCCAGCAACCCCTCTCCTGTGTATCTACACAAAAAATCTGAAAACATTTATCCATAAAGATATATGTGCTTCGATGTTCATTGCAAGTTTATGTATGGTGGCTAAGACATGGAAACAACCAAAGTTTCCTTCAATAGATGAATGGATAAGGAAAATGTTATATATATATATATATATATATATATATATATATATATATATACACACACACACACACACACACACACACACACAAACGAATACTATTCTGCCATCAGAAAAGATGAAATAGTACCATTTGCAACAACTTAGATGGAGCTTGAGATTATAATGCTGAGTGAAATAAGTCAGAAAGAGAAAATAGAGAACCATATGATTTCACTGATATGTGTTATATAAAACTGAAAACAACAAAGGAAAAAGACAAACAAATGAAGAAAAAAAAAACTTGTAGACACAGACAATTGTTTAGTCATTACCAGGATGTGTGAGGGGGAAGTGGTAGATGAGGGTAAAAGGCATCAAATATATGGTGATGGGAGGAGAACTGACTAGTTGGTGAACACACAATGTGATATATTGATGATGTGTTACAGAATTGTACACCTGAAACCTATGTAACTGTACTTATATACAATTGTCACCCCAATAAACTTTAATTTAAAAAAAAGAGAAAGAGATTCAGGTAAGATGGCGGAATAGGCAGCTTTACAAACTGCCTCACAAGATCACATCAAATTTACAAATAATTTATACATTTAACCTTGGAAGTCTCCTGAATATTAGATGAACAGAACCTCTAAAGGAAGGACCCAAAGAGGAGGTCACGTCAAGTCTGGTAGGAGGGGCACAGATGAGAGAGGGATGCCCCCGTGAGGGATGCCCCAGCTTTGGGGAGCCTTCTCCGGTTGGGGTAGAGACCCTCTGGCCCCACACCGAGCTCACAAGCCAAGAGTTGCTTTGCCAGGAAGAGCAGTACTACAATAACAGGCAGTAGAAATAAGTGAGGACTCTCTTTGTTCAGCTCAGTGAGGCTGAGGGTGGCTGGAGCACCACTGGGGCCCATGTATGGGTTCGCTCACCAGTGAGCACTCACCCAGTACCTGTTGGAGGGAGTAGATGTGTGAGCCAGGCCCAGGAGCCTGTGGGGAAGGACTGAACTGAGCACCTTTGGTGCAGAAGCTGGAGGTTTTGGGACCATTGTTCCCCTGGTGTGGAGCTTGCACATGAGCAGTGTACAGGAGGGCGCCATTTTTTCAGGTTTGGGGTCTCCAACAGAGGGTCAGATCCGGGATCCCAATGGTCTGCTGAACTTGGCACAGGAATGCATGCATTCGTGCGTGCGCATGCGGCCTTGGATTCCCACCCTCCGACCTGCTTGTGTTGCATTGCCAGGGAAACGCCTGGCGGGCGCCCCCTCTCTCCATCATGCTGCTCACTGAGACTCAGGAGTGCACGAACCGCCTTAGACACCCACTCTCCAAACAGTTTGTGCAGAGTTGCAAGGCTGGGGATTGGATGTTGGGCTGCTTAGCCTGATTTGAGGGAAGTTAATTAATGGGACAGGCTGAGATGGGGAGTTTTCCTGAGAGTGTTGGGCAGGGAATGGTGCACCTCCATGATCCAATCGAGGCTTTCCTGGTGAGTTTGTGTGGAGTGATTGCTGGTGCAGAGCGCATGCTGCTCTGACTTGGTGGGGGCCACTGAATACACCAAGTGGTGCCTTGGGGACCTGCCCCACCCACCTAAAGCTGTGTTGCCAGAGGCACTCTGAGTCCCTGTTGCCTGACCCACATCTCGGCAGACCACAGAGGGTTTTTTTTGAAAGAGCGGACAACCTGCAACAACCTGTGAAGATTTTTTTTCTTTTAGGCAGTGAGCATGGCTCCAGAGCACACAGCTGCTAATTGTGGAAAGCTCACTGCAAGCCTGAGAGGGAGGTCAGAGCATAACATGTTAAGCTCTTCACCCAATAGCTGGAGCTGAGTCACTCAAAGACTCTCTATTGCTGAGCAACTGGTCTGCAGATTAAAGAGGATGGAGAGCCCCCCACCTCTTTCTTTTTTTCATTTTTTCATTTTTTTCTTTTCTCTTCTTTCTAGGTGATCTATCTAATACATTGATGCATTCACAGAACGACAACCAGAATGAAAAAAAACAAAGAAACATGTCCCAAGTAAAAGATCAGAAGAAAACTCTAGAAATGGAACTAAATGAAACAGAGGTATCCAAACTTTCAGAGACAGAGTTTAGAACACTGATGATAAAAATGTTTAAGGAACTTAGTGAGGACATAAGCAATGATAGGGAAACCATAAAAACAACCAGTTAGAACTAAAGAATACAATAACTGAAATGAAGAACACACTTGAAGGAATCACCAGTAGAATAGATGAAGCAGAGGAGTGGATACGTGAATTAGAAGACAAAATAACAGAAATCACCCAGCTGGAATAACACAAAGAAAAAAGAATAAAACAGAATGAAAATAGTTTAAGAGACCTCTGGGACAACATGAAACACAACAAGATTCACGTGTCATAGGAATACCAGTAGGAGAAGAGAAGAAGCAAGGGATTGATCATGTATTTAAAGAAATAATGACTGAAAACTTCCCTACCCTGGTGAAGGAAACCTACATACAAGCCCAGGATGTGCACAGAGTTCCAAACAGGTTGAATTCAAACAGGCCAATACCAAGAAACCTCATAGTTAAAAAGGCAAAGCTTAAAGACAAAGACAGAATCCTAAAAGCAGCAAGAGAAAGACAGCAGGCTACATACAAAGGAACTCCTATAAGACTAACCATTGTCTTTTCTTTGGAAACTCTGCAGGCCAGAAGGGAGTGGTAGGAGATACTCAAAGTGACACAAAATAAAGGTCTACAACCAAGATTGCTCTACCCAGCACGGCTATCACTTAAAATTGAAGGAGAAGTAAAGAGCTTCTGAGAAAAGAATAAGCTTAAGCAGTTCATCACCACCAAGCCAGCATTGCAGGAAATGTTAAAAGGGTTTTTTAAACAGAAGAAAGGGGAAAACAAGCTAACCCAGGAAGACAAGGAATACAAGAAACAAAATGGAATAAATATGCACCTATCAGTAATTACTTTAAACGTGAATGGGCTAAATGTTCCAATCAAAAGACACAGAGTAGGGCCAGCTGAGTGGTGCACTGGTTAAGAGCTGGTTTGGGGATGCCAGCGGTCATGGTTCGGATTCCACATGTGAGGGCCAGTGACATTGCCCCTACGGCTAACAACAGCTCCACCTGTAGCTGGGCTGTGCAAGCCTTGGTGATGTTGTAGGCTGCAGCCACTGCTGCAGTGGGCTGCCATAGGCTACAGTGGTGGCCGGCACCCAGCGTGAGCAGCTGGCATCCAGCAGGAGCTGCCAGTAGCCGCGGTGAGCAACCAGCCAGAGGCCAGCGACTGATCTGCTTCATCCGGGAAGAACGCAATGACAATACCAACATGGGCCAGTGAAGCAACATCCTCTGCAACTAGACTGAAGAAAAAAGGGACAGAAATTTGTTTGTTCCCCTTCCCCGGTTCCCCAATAAAATCTTTTAAAAAAAAAGACACAGTGTGGCAGAGTGGATAAGAAAACAGGAGCCATGCATATGCTGTCTACAAGAGACTCATCTCAGATCAAAAGACACACACAGACTGAAAGTAAAGGGATGGAATGAGATATTTCATGGAAATGGAAATGTGAAAAAAGCTGGAGTAGCAATACTTATTTCAGACAAAATGTACTTTAAAATGAAGACTACAATAAAAGACAAAGAAGGTCACTACATAATAATAAAGGACTCAATTCAACAAGAGGACAAAACTTTAGTAATCATCTATGCAGCCAATATAGGAGCTCCTAAATATATAAAACAGATTTTGACAGACATAAAGACAGAGATCAACAGTAACACTATCATAGTAGGGGACTTCAACACCAGCTGGATTTAATTGATATTTTTAGAGCATTTCACCCCAAAGCTACAGAATATACATTCTTCTCAAGTGCATATGGAACATTTTCCAAGATAGACCACATGGTTAAGCCACAAAACAAGTCTTAACAAATTTAAGAAGATTGAAATCATATCAAGTGTCTTTTCTGACCACAATGCTATGAAACTAGGAATAAATTATAAGAAGAAACCTGGAAGGCTTACAAATACATGGAGGCTAAATAACATGCTACTAAATAGTGAGTGGGTCAAAAATGAGATCAAGGAGAAAATCAAAAGATACCTCGACACAAACGAAAATGAAAACACCACAACGCAAAATCTCTGGGATGCAGCGAAAGCAGTCTTAAGAGGGAAGTTCATAGCAGTGCAGGCCTAACTAAAGAAGGAAGAAAATTTTCAAATCAACAGACCGTCTTTACACCTAAGGGAACTCGAAAAAAACAGCAAAACAAGCCTAAAGAGAGTATCAGGAAGAAAATAATAAAGACCAGAGCAGAAATAAATGAATAAGAGATCAAAAAAACAATACAGAAGATGATTGAAACCAAGAGTTGGTTTTTTGAAAAGATAAATAAAATTGACACCTTAGTACGCCTTACCAAGAAAAATGGAGAGAGAACCCAAATTAATAAAATCAGAAATGAAAGAGGAGAAATGACAACAGATACCACAGAAATACAGAATATTTTAAGAAAATACTATGAGCAACTATATGCTAACAAATTCGACAATCTGGAAGAAATGGATAAATTTCTAGAAGCATACAATCTACCAAGTCTGAACCAAAAAGAAACAGAAACTCTGAACAGACTGATTACTGCCAAATAAATTGAATCAGTAATCAACAATCTTCCAACAAAAAAAAAGCCTGGGACCAGATGGCTACACAGGTGAAATTTGCAAAACACTAAAAAGAATTAGTACCTATTCTCCTCAAATTATTCCAAAAAATACAGGAGGAGGGAAAGCTCCCAAACTCTTTCTGTGAAATCACTATCACCCTGATTTCTACGTCAGACAAAGATAGTACAAAATAGGAAAATTACAGGCCAATATCCCTAATGAACATAGATGCAAAAACTCTCAAGAAAATACTAGCAAACCGAATTCAGCTTCTCATTAAAAATATCATACAACACGATCAAGTGGGATTCATTCTTCGTATGCAAGGTTGCTTCCATATCTGCAAATCAATTAACGTAATACATCACATTAACAAAATGAAAAATAAAAATCATATGATTATATCAATAGATGCAGAAAAGGCATTTGAAAAAATCCAGCAGCCATTTATGATAAAAACTCTTAGCAAAGTGGGAATAGTGGGATCATATCTCAACGTAATAAAGGCCATATATGATAAGCCCACAGCAAACATCGTACTCAATGGGAAAGGCTAAATGCCTTTCCCTTAAGATCAGGAACAAGACAAGGCTGCCCACTTTCACCACTTCTATTTAACATAGTTCTGGAAGTTCTAGGCACAACAATCAGACAAGAAAATGAAATAAAAGGCATCCAAATTGGAAAAGTGGAAGTAAAATTGTCATTACATGCAGATGACATGATACTATACAGAGAGAATTGCAAAGACTCCACCAAAAAACTGCTAGAACTGATACACGAATTTAGAAAGGTAGCAGGATACAAAATTAATATTCAGAAATCAGTTGCATTTGTATACAGCAATAATAAACTATCAGAAAAAGAATGCAGGAAGTCAATACCTTTTACAATTGCTTCAAAACAATAAAATATCTAGGAATCAATTTAACTAAAAAAGTAAAAGGCCTGTACTCACCAAATTATGAGACACTGAAGAGAATTTCAAAGAAGATACAAATAAATGGAAATACATACCATGTTCATGGATAGAAAGAATTAATATAGTTAAAATGTCAATACTACCAAAGGGAATATATAGATTCAATGCAATTCCAACCAAATTACCAAGGACATTTTTCTCTGAAATAGAACACAGAATCCTAAAATTTATATGGAACCACAAAAGACCCCAAATAGCCATGGCAATCCTTTTTTTTTTTGAGGGCAGTGTCACTGGCCCTCACATGTGGGACCAAACTGGGACCGCTTGCTTCCAAGCCAGCACTTAATCACCATGCCACTTGGCCAGCCCTTAGCCTTGGCAATCTTGAGAAATAAGAACAAAGTGGGAGGCATCACGCTGCCTGACATCAAAGTATACTACAAAGCTACAGTAATCAAAACAGTATTGTATTGGAATAAAAAGAGACAAACAGACCAATGGAACCAAGTAGAGATCCCAGGAATAAACCCATCCATATACGGTTGCTGGGAGCCATCAGCACCCCAATATATGACAAGGTTTCATGGTCGGTTATAGTCTCCACTCCTATGAACCCATGTGTCTTTCCTCTACATCAGATCCTATAGGAGACAGTACTTTCACTGTATTTATGACAAGTTCCTGTGGTACCCTGATGAGATAATTATGCAGCCAACGATGGGTAAGATCTCCTAGAAAAGAGGGGAGACAACTTAAGCCAAATGGTAGTTCCGTGGGGACCCCAGGACTAAGAAATAGGGGACTCAAGCCCCTTGGAAACAGAGGCCCAGACCTCCGGCCACATAAGTCAAAAAGCCTGGCTATGAGAAACTGATAATAACATCAATCCGTTAAGCTGGCTTGCCTAAGATAATCACAGTGAAAAGTCTCCTTGGAGACACAAAATGTCTCCAGGCCATGAGAGTTCCGATAAGAGACGACTTGCTGACCATGAGTTATGTTAATCAATAGCCTTAATTGGATTCTTTGCCTTGTACATTGTTGTAGCAACAGACACTGAATCTTTAGCTCAAGTATACGCCCTGTGAGTCTTACTGCTGGAATTTGGGACTAGGTAGTCATGGTAACTATTCTTAAATTGATATGTAGAAACTGAGTCTGGGTCATAAAGAGATTATCATAGATGAGAGTTCCAAAATTGCATTGTAGGGTGGACTGGATGCCGGTGTTGGTGCATAGCTTCCCAAGGGAAGTGCTTCAAAAGTGACCATAGTGATATTCAATAATGAGGTATGTAGCACTTTTTCTAGAATGAGTTCATAATGTACAGCATGGTGATTACAGTTAATAACACTGTACTGCTGAAAGTATTTCTTTTTTTATAATTCTTTTATTGTGAAATAACATTTTTAAAAAATTACTTTCAGGTGTACAACACAGTGCAATAGTTCCAATTTTTTACCCTCAAAGAGACAACCCCCCTCCCCCAGTTCACCACCAATCTCCCTCCCCATATCATACATATCTATCACAATTCATTTGACTCCCTTCTACAGTATACTTCACATCCCCTAACTATCTATATATTCAATTACTGATGGCATACAATATTATACAACATCAGCTTCAGGTGTACAGTGCAGTGGTCAAGCCTCTACTCCATCCATTAAGTGGTTTCCCTAACAAGACATGTGACCATCTGACACACCACAAAATTTTTGCAACATTATTATATTCCCCGAACTGTGTTTCATATCCTTGTGGCAATACTGTGTAGTTGCCTATTGATGCTGTCCAATCCCTTCCCCTTCTCCCTTATCCCCACCCCCCTCCCAACTAGCAACCCTCAGTTTTTCCTCTATATCTATGAGTCTATTTCTGTTTACTTTGCTCCTTCATTCAGTTTTTCAGATTCGACATATAAGTGAGATCATACGGTATTTTTCTTTCTCCGACTGACTTATTTCACTTAACGTAATAGTCTCTTCACAACATTATCAATTACATTCCCAGAACTTCCCCCCATATCCCTGTGGCAACATTGTAGTCACCCACCTACGCTGTCCAAAAACTTCCCCCTCTCCCTCATCCCAACCCCCTCCCAGCCAGCAACCATCAGTTTTTCCTTTATATCTGCTTGATATGATTTCAATCTTCTTAAATTTACTGATTTGTTTTGTGGCCTAACATGTGGTCTATCTTGGAAAATGTCCCCTGTGCACTTAAGAATAATGCATATTCTGTTGTTTCAGGGTGAAATGCTCTAAAAATATCGACGAAATCCAGCTAGTCTAAAGTGTCATTTAAATCCACTGTTTCCATGTTGATTTTCTGCCTAGAGGATCTGTCCATAGTTGACAATGGTGTGTTGAATTCCCCTTCTACGATAGTGTTACTGTTGATCTCTGTCTTTATGTATGTCAAAATCCGTTGTATATAATTAGGAGTTCCTATGTTGGGTGCATAGATATTTATTAGGGTATAGTGTGCTTCTTTGTCTTTTACTGTAGTCTTCATTTTAAAGTCTATTTTTGGGCCAGCCCAATGGTGCAGAGGTTAAGCGCTGGCTTGGGAAGCCAGTGGCCCCGATTTGGATCCCACATGTGAGAGCCAGTGACACTGCCCTCAAAAAAAAAAAAAAAAGGGATAAGGGATACAGTCTATTTCATCCAAAATAAGTACTGGTACTCTATCTTTTTTTTTTCTCATTTCCATTTGCATGAAACATCTTATTCCATCTGTAAACAGCATATACATGGATCTTGTTTTCTTGTCCACTCAGCCACTCTCTGTCTTTTCATTGGAGCATTTAGCCCATTCACATTTAAAATGATTATTGATAGGTGCATATGACTTGCCATTTTGTTATTTGTATTCCTGGTGTTCCTAGGTTAGCTTGTTTACCCCTTTCTTTTGTTTAAAAAAGCTCTTTTAACATTTCTTGCAATGCTGGCTTGATGGTAATGAATTCATTAAGCTTATTTTTTCCAAGAAGCTCTTTATTTCCCTTTCATTTTTATGTGACAGCTGTGATGGCTAGAGCAATCTTGGTTGTAGGCCTTTTTTGTTTCACTTTGAATATCTCCTGCCACTCCCTTCTGGCCTGCAGAGTTTCTGTAGACAAGTCAGCTGTTAGTCTAATATGAGTTCCTTTGTATGTAAACTGCTGTCTTTCTCTTGCTGCTTTTAGGATTCTGTCTCTATCTTTTACATTTGTCTTTTTAACTGTGATATGTCTAGGTGTGGACCTGTTTGCATTCAGCTTGTTTGGCACCCTCTGCACTTTCTGGGCATGTATGTCGCTTTTCATCAACATAGTAGGGAAATTTTCAGTCATTTTTTTTCAAATACATTCTCGACCCCTCGCTTCTTCTCTTCTTCTTCTGGTGTTCCTATGATGCAGAGTTGTTGCATATCATGTTGTTCCATACGACTCTTAAACTACTTTCATTATTTTTGTTTTGTTTTGTTTTGTTTTGTTTTGAGGGCAGTGTCACTGGCCCTAAAATGTGGGACTGAACCAGGGCTGCAGGCTTCCCAAGCCTGCGCTTAACCACAGCACCACTTGGCCGGCCCATCATTGTTTTTTATTCTTGTCTTTTTGTTTTTCCAACTGGGTGATTTCTGATATTTTGTCTTCCAAATCGCTGATCCGATTTTCTGCTTCATCTACTCTACTGGTGATTCCTTCTAGTGTGTTCTTCATTGTAGTTATTTTATTCTTTAGTCCTTTTTTTTTTCTGAGGGCAGTGTCACTGGCCCTCATATGTGGGACCTGAACCAGGACCGCTGGCTTCCCAAGCCAGTGCTTAACCACCAGGCCATTCGGCAGGCCTGTATTCTTTAGTTTTAACTGGTTGTTTTTATGATTTCTCTATCCTTCTTTATGTCCTCATTAAGCTTGTTAAACATTCTTGTCATCCGTGTTCTAAACTCTGTCTCTGAAATGTTGGATCCCTCTGTTTCATTTAGTTTCATTTCTAGAGGTTTCTTCTGTTCTTTTACTTGTGACATGTTTCTTTGTTTCCTCATTCTAGATGTCGCACTTGGATTGCTTTGATGTATTAGATAGATCACCAGGAGATTCCCGGCAGGGCCATGCAGGCATACAGCTCATGGCCCTACACTCCCAGGAAAACTCCCAGTCTCAGCCTGTGCCAATCAGCCGTTCGCAGATCAGGCCAAGCAGCCTGATAACCAATCACCAGCCTGGCAACTATGCAAGCACAGTGCAGAGAGCGGGTACCTGAGGAGGCTTGCACATTCCAGCATCTCAGTGAGCAGCCTGTTGGAACTGGAGCACGCCTGCCAGGCGTTTCCCTGGCAATGCAGCACAATCGGGGCGGAGGGTGGGATCCAAGGTGGCTTCCGCACTTCTGTGTCTCAGTGAATAGCCTGTTGGAGCCAAAGGGCACCCGCCCAGCGTTTCCTTGGCAACACAGTATAATCCGGGCCAAGGGTTGTGATCCAAGGCTGCACGCATGCATATGCACACAGGTACTTCTGGGCCAATTCCACCAGACCAATGAGGTCCAAGACCTGACCCTCTGTGGGGGGGCCCAACACTGTCAAAATGGTGCCCTCCTATATACCGCTAGCATGCAAGCTCCTAACCAGGGGAACAATAGTTCCAAAACCTCCAGCTTCTGTGCCAAAGGTGCTCAGTTCAGTCTGTCCCCACAGGCTCCTGGGCCTGGCTCACACAACTACTCCCTCCACCAGGAACTGGGTGAGTGCTCACTGGCGAGCGAACCTGTTCACTGGCCCCACTGATTCTCTAGCTACCCTCAGCCTCACCGAGCTGAGCAAAGAGAGTCCTCTCTAATTTCTACTGCCTGTTTTCATGGAACTCCTCTTCCCAGCAAAGGAACTCTGGACTAGTGAGCTTGGTGTGTGTCTGGAGGCTCTCTCCCCCAATTGGAGAATCCTCCCCAAGGTTGAGGCATCCCTCATGCGGTTCTCCCCCTCTCATCTCAGACCCTCCTACCAGATTTGACGTGGCCTCCGCTTTAAGTTCTTTGTTTAGAGGTTCTGTTCATCTAGTGTTCCAGGGATTTCCGGAGTTGAATGTTGTATAAATTATTTGTAGCTTTGGTGTGATCCTGGGAGGCAGTTAGCACAGCATCTGTCTATTCCGCCATTCTACTGGTATTCCTGAAAGTATTTCTTTAGCATTATCACACACACACACACACAAAAGAAGTAACTATGTGATATAATGTATGTGTTAGTTAACGCTTATTTGTGGTGATCATTTCTCAATTTGTACATATCAACTCATGATGTTGTACACATTAAATGTATTACAATTTTATTTTTCAATTATACCTCAATAAAAGTAAGGGGGAAACGAGTAAAAAATAATTCCAGGTATGAATTGACTCTCTTTACATAGCAGACATTCTCCAAAAAGTGTTACATTTATCATTTAATTTAATCTTCATAATAATAATTTGGATGATAAGAGCATAAGTACTAGAATATAATTTTATGGATGGGGGAGCACAGACTGTATCAATGATTTTACCGAGGAAATACAGTTACTAAGGATTTGGACTAAAATTCAAACTCTGCCAATCTGACTCCAGTTTTGGTACTCTTAACCACTATTGTCTTCTGAGATGTCACAAAGTAAACTTACTCAAAAATACTGGCCTGACTTTTGATTAAGAAAACGAGTGGCTCAATGAAATAACTGGTTGACCCTCTTCTCTCCACAAACTAACTGCTTATTTCACTCAATGTACTGAATCAATAACTAACAAATTAACATATTCTGCACTAGTATGAATCATACACAAAAGTCAAAGGAATGAGAGATAAGCAGACAATTGTAGATATATGGATCAGTAGACATGTAATATGCAGGTTGTTTAGAGAGAAGGTAGTGAGAAAGACCTGTCTTTTTTTTTTTTTTTTTTTTTTTTTAGCTGAGCCATCCTGCCGCCTGTTAGCAGCTCAGCAGCAGCTCAGCTCTGTCTGGGCATCAATCTGCTGTTGCTCACAGCTCAGCTTGCACTCTTGAGTGAGCTCTTAATCAACTGAGCCACTTGGCTGGCCAAGAAAGACCTCTCTGAAAGAAAATTAATTGCACCTGGGAAAAAATTCCATGTATTCTATTTCCCTTCTTTTATCCATATATTTAAGCATCAATATGTATTATTGCTTCTAATTTCTGCAATTAAAGCATCTATCAAGTACTTTAAAATAAGGATAAGAAAGAAGTCAAACAAAAATGAGAAAGACTAGAATGCAATAAAGGGAAGTTTAATGCTCCCAAATTTGGTGGGTTTCGGTCTTTCCCTTATTGATTTGGCAGCATATCAAGATATTCATGAACCAAACTGCTGAGTAGCTCTGCACAGCATTTCCTTTCTACTCTGCATTCTCTGAATGCACTGGCCAAGCATTTTTAAATTTCATAAATCATTTACAACTAGCTGTGTTGATTCCATAGTCATTACTGAGCTCACCCCTGCTCCAAAAAAGAATGCACACCAATATACAGACAGATGTATTTAGCATTGTCACAGTTAGTGAAACTTAATCCAAGTCCACTGCACTAACTATGCCATTAGCTAAAAAAAGTCACAGACCTGGAGTATAAAGCAACCAAGAACTAATTAATCTTAAGTACTTGTTTGTTTGCCGAGGAAAGTTCGGTATGGATGTCAATTCAAAATAAGTCCCAGGCATTGTGGAAGTCATAATAAGTAGTTGAAGAAACCCAAGGCAGAAGATTTCTTAATAGTGTGAGTCTCAGGTACAGAAATGTTGATATTTACCAAAGCTAACAGTCTCATTTACTAGACTCTGTATCATTCATCAAAAGTTGACTTTTAAACTTTTCTTGAGATAATAAATGAAGATGAGAAAAATCTAATTTGCTTTAGAGTTTGAGATTGTTTTCAAAACATTTTGTTTTGTTGTGGTTCTTTCTTTCTATCTCTCTTTTTTCCCAAACATCCCAGATCCTTTGTAGGGAGAACAAAAACATTGCAAGTTTTCCATGGTTGTTGATTTGTGCAATGCTATCCATACTCACAGACTCTGCCCTTTGGATGAAATGCCTCTTCTGTGAGACTTAAAATGTGTGATCAAGCAATATGGTGAATGTTTAAAAAATATTACAGTAAAAGACACATTGCCATTAATCACCCTCAAAATACTCACCTTCACTTTGAACACACTCATTCCAAAATTCTTGCCACTTTCTGAAGAAATTCTTGAAGTCATTCTTGTGAGTGTCTTTAGTTGTGCTGTCTTGGTTGCCTCAATGTCCTGAATCATTTTGACTTTGGGGAAGAGCCAGAAGTCACATGGTGCCACATTGAGTGGATCAGAACACAACGTGTTTTTATTTGACAGAAACTGCCATATACCAGAAGCACTGTGTGACACGGATCATTATCATGATGGAGGATGATTTATGGCATGCTTTAAAACACATCTCTCAACTGTAGCTGACATCCAACTGACTGCACAAAACAAGTTGAAACTTGTCACACACATTACTAAGGTTCAATGCATCACTTCACATATTGAAGTTCCCTGTGTTTTCATTAGATGGCACTGGGCAGCAGCCTTCAGAATACGTTTTTTTTTTTTTTTTTGAGGGCAGTGTCACTGGCCCTCATATGTGGGACCCGAACCGGGGCTGCTGGCTTCCCAGGCCAGCGCTTAACCACCGCGCCACTCGGCCGGCCCGACACAATATCTTTTTTTCTCTTCTAAAGGTTTATATTGGGGATTGGGGGAGGGGAACAGCGTTGGGGAATCGGGGAAGGGGAACAGAGAAGTTGCTGTCTTTTTATTCTTCAGTCTAGTTGTGGAGGACGTTGCTTCACTGGCCCATGTTGGTATCGTTATTGCACTCTTCCTGAATGAGGCAGATTGGTCGCTGGCCTCTGGATGGTAGCTCACCATGGCTTTTGGCAGCTCATGCTGGCTGCCGGCCACTCACTGTATCCTATGGCAGGCCACTGCAGCAGGGGCTTAAGCCTACACCGTTGCCGGGGCTCACATAGCCCGGCTCCAGGTGGAGCTGTTGTTAGCTGTAGAGGGCAGTGTCACTAGCCCTCACATGTGGGATCCGAACTGGGGCCACTGACATCCCAAAACCAGCTCTTAACCAACCTGCCACTTTGCTGGCCCACTGACACAATATCTTTTGATCACAGTAGAAAGGCTCCATGTCACACATCACTTATGATATGCAAATTTCTGTCAAATAAAACTATTACAGATAACTTCATAGAAATGGCAGCATAAGTTGAGGCACTTGAAATCTCCCTTGAAACTTACAACAAATTTAATAGCTGTAATTCAACAAAGGACATAGGTAAGACTAAGAGACACACAACAGAAATCATCAAAATGTGGGCAAATTGGGCGAGCAGGGAAAGGGGAATTGGGGAAGAGAGGAGACACTGGCCTCATTGGGCTGCAGGAGATACAGAAACCCAGCTTGGAGCTCTGAGCTCCAGTATGCCAGAGTTACAGCAGTCACAGGAGAGGAAAAATTCAAATTGCTAGAGCTCCCTTTGTGGCCCACAGTCAAGCTTGAAGGATCAGCATATAACATGGCTGAACCCAACCCTCACAGCAGAGACTTCAGACCAAAGACTGAGGGAAGAATGGTGAAAACCCATTTTAGGCCCTCACTGCCAAGCAGAGGATGGAAGCCAAAGACAAGGAACCTAGCTAAATCCTCCCTCCCCTCCCAGAGTTCACCCCACCCCCACATGCCTAGTGCTAGAAGTAGAACAGTAGAAGCGTCAGCTCTAAAGAACAGAATATTAGCAGTTCTGAGAACTGCAGCCTGCAGCCACAGACTATCAGGCCAACAGTTCCGGCAAAGAAGAGAGCAGCCTTGAGAGCAGGATTGGCTGTGATGGTGGTTTCTGCCATTGCTCAGAGGCACCACACACAACCCAAACCAACCCTTCCCCCATCTACCTGGGTAGATCCCTGCAGGGGTAAACAAAGCTGAAGGAACACACAGGTCCTGAATCTGGTGCAGGAAGAAATTCAAAATTTCAGAAGCTCTCACATCACCCCGGTGGTAGCGGTGTCCTGAGAGCCAGGTGACCTGACCATAGATGAAAAGCCCACCTTCCAGGGAACCCCCGTATTGGGTGAGAAGCTGGAACAGTGCAGAGTAAATATAACACTACAGCATGAGAGAGAATAACAGGCTATATTTGGACAGAAAATAAAACAATCTACCAACACTTAAGTGGAAAGCAAAAGAAAGACCTCTTCATATTACCCTGTTGCAGAACACACTCCTGTAAATGCCTAGGAAGAGAAATTATAACCTATTAATTGCCATGAATAATGAAGGTAACAAGGCAGCTCATAAATAAAATAAAATGTCTCCAGAAAATGAATGTAAAAACATGGAAATATCTGACTTAAATGAGAGAGAATTCAAGATTGCAGTTCTGAGAAAACTCAACAAGATTCAAGCAAAGGCAGACAGTAGTTTATTGAACTCAGAAACATAATCAAAATACAAAATGAAAATTTTACCAAGGATATTGAAATTTTAATGAAGAACCAAATAGAATTTCTGGAGAAAATAATCTCAATAAAAGGAATGATTAATCAAATTGCCAGTTTAGGTAATAGAACTGACCGGATGGAAGAAAGAATAAGTGACATTGAAGAGCGATACCTGGAAGTGACACAGCTATAAGAAGAGAGAGACATGAGAGTTAAAAGGAATGAAAGAAATTTACAAGAACTTCCTGACTGTATCAGAAAGAGCAATATAAGAATAATGTGCATACCAGAAAAAGAAGATAGGGAGAAGGAAACAGAGAGTACATTCAAACAAATAGTCAATAAGAACTTCCTAAACATGTGGAAAGACTTGGATCATCAAATCCAAGAAGCCAAAAGAACACCTAATAACCTCAATCCTAACAGGCCTTCTCCAAGGCATATTGTATTGAAAATTAACAGCAAAGAAATAATCTACAAAACAGCCAGGGAAAATAAGATGGTAATCTACAGAAGAAATCCCATTAGATTACCATCAGATTTTTCAGCAGAATCTCACAAGCCAGAAGGGAATGGACTCAAATATTCAAACTATTGAAAGAGAGAAATTACGAGCCCAGAATAACAAATCCAGCAAAGATATCCTTTAATATGAAGGAGGAATAAAGACCTTTTCAGAGATACAGAAGCTGAGGGGATTTTCTGAAACATGACCTGCCTACAAGAAATATAAATGGAGGCTATTTGACCTGAAACAAAATAGCAAAAGAATACAAACCCATGAGTAATGTTATGAACAGACAGAGAGAAACGGGAAATGGCAACACCTACACCAAATAAGACACTGTATACATAAACATAACATATAAGTTAAAGAAGAAAAACAAACAAAAACTTAAGAAAAAAATAGGAAAAAGATAACTTGCTACTGCAGGGAAGAAAACAACTCACAACATTAATAGCGATAATTTGTGACAAAAATAAAAAATGAAATAAAAAATAAAAGGGCAGAGAGTAAAGTTCTGAACTGGCACAAGGGGATGGAGAAAGTAAGGATGCAGAAGAAAATGGAATACTCTAAATATGAATCTTGCTTTTATATAAACTTAATGGTAACCACTCAAAAAAATCTAGAACCAAAGTAAATAACACAAAAAAAGAAGAAACAGAGAGAAAGATCATTGACACTGAAATAATAGACAGCAATAAAGAGGCAAAGAAACAATGGAGACACCATCCTAATAGAAAAACAAAGGCAGAATGATAGTAAATCCTCATATATCAATAATCACCCTAAATGAATATGGATTGAACTCACCAAGAAAAAGTATAGAGTAGCAGATTGGATCAAAAAACTAAACCCAACCATATGCTGCCTCCAAAAGACAAATGTCAGCTACAAGAATAAATATAGATTCAAAGTGAAAGGGTGAAAATTGACACTCCAAGCAAATAGTATTCAGAGGAAAGTAGGTGTACCTATACTGACATCAGATGAACAGACTTCAGGATAAAAAAGGTAACAAAAGACAAAGATGGACTTTCGTAATGATAAAGGGGGCTATGCCACAAGAAGACATAACAGTCATCAATATTTATTCCTCCAATTAGGAAGCACTGAAATATACAAAACAACTACTAACACAACTAAACGGAGAAACTGACAAAAACACAACTATACCAGAGGACCAAAATACATCATTAATAGCTGTGTATAGATCACTCAAACAGGAAATAAAAATATCAGTGACACATTAGATGAAACGGACTTAATTGACATTTGTAGAGGTCTTCATCCCAAAACATCAGACTATACATTCTTTTTTATTGTACATGGAACATTCTCAAGGATAGACCCTATATTGGAACATAAAACTAGTCTCAGCAAATTTAAGATGATTGAAATTATACCAAGTATATTCACTGATCACAAGGTTTTGAAATTGGATATCAACTGCAAAGACAAAGCAGAAAAGAACCAGAAATATGTGGAGGTTAAACAACATACTTTTTAAAGAAGGACTGGGTCAAAGAATACATAAGAGAGATCAAAAGATATGTCGAAACAAATGAGAATGAAAATACATTGTACCAAAATATTCGGGATACTACAAAAGCAGTTTAAGACAGGCCTATCTCAAGAAAGAAGAAAAATCGCAGATAACCTCAAGTTAACCTTAAAGAATTAGAAGAAGAAAATCAAATGAAACCCAAAGTCAGCAGAAGGAAAGAAATAATAAAAACCAGAGTAGAAATAAATGAAATAGAGAACGAAAAGACAAAAGAAAAAAATGAATGCAACAAAGAGCTGGTTCTTTGAAAATATTAATAAAATTAACAAACCCTTAGCTAGATTCCCTAAGATGAAAACAGAAATGACACAAATAAAGAAAATCAGAAATGAAAGAGTTGAAGTTACCATAGATACCACAGAAATACAAAGGATTATCCAATTGTGCTATGAAAGACTATATGCCAGAAAATTCAATAACCTAGAAGAAGTGGACATTTTCTTGGAAACATATAGCCTTCCTAGGCTGAATCATGAAGAACTGGAAAATCTAAATAGACCAATCAACAGTAAGGTAATTGAATCAGTCATCCGAAAACTTCCCAAAAGCAAAAGTTCAGGATCAGGTGGATTCACTAGTGAATTCTACCAGATATTCAAAGAGGATCTAACACCTGTCCTACTCAAACTCTTCTGAAAACTGAAGAAGAGACAATACTCCTTGACTCATTTCATGAGGCCAGCATTACCCTGACACCAAAACCTAGTAAGGATAACACAAAAAAAGATAATTACAGACCAATATCTCTAATGAATACAGATGCAAAAATGATAAACAAAATTCTAGCAAATTGAATGAAACAATACATTAATAAAATTATACATCATGACCAAGTGGAGTTCATCCCACAGGCACAAGAATGGTTCAACATGTGCAAATATTGGGTTGTCAGAAAAATCATGACACATTTTTGCAATGAAAAACAGAAAAAAATACATCATGACTTTTCCAACAACCCAATAGATTAAAGTGATACACCACATAAAGTACAAAAATTGTATGATTCTATCAATAGATGCAGAAAAAGCATTTGACAAAATACAACATCGATTTATGATTAAAACTTAATAAAATGGGTATAGAAGGAAAATGCCTTAACACAAGAAAGGTCATATATGACAAACCCTGAGCTAATATTTTAATTAATGGTGAAAAACTGAGGCCCTTTGCTCTACATACAGGAACACAACAGGGGTATCACCTATCACCTCTGGTTTTCAACATAATATTGGAAGTCCTAGCCAGAACAATCAGGCCAGAGAAAGGAATAAATGACATTGAAATAGGAAAAGAAGTTAAACTGTAACTTCCTGCAGATGACATGTCTCTCTATATAGAAAAACCTAAACACTCTACCAAGAAAACTATTAGAAACAATAAATGAACACAGTAAAATTGCTGGTTACAAAATCAGCATACAAAGTCCATTGCATTTCTCTATACTAACAATGAAACCTCTGAAAAAGAAATAATAGTAATAAATATAAAAAGTTTCTTTTGCAATTGCAACAAAAAGGATAAAATATCAAGAAATCACTTAACTGAGAATGTGAAAGACCAAAACTACAAGATACTTTTAAGAGAAATTGAAGAAGACACAAAGAAATGGAAAGACATTCTGTGTTGATGGATTGGAAGAATCAACATAGTTAAAATGGCCATATTACCCTCAGCAATATACTGATTGAATGCAACCCCCATCAAAATCCCAATGGCATTTTTTAAAGAAATAGAACAAAAAATCATTAAATCATTAAATTTGTATGGATCCACAAAAGACCCCAAATAGCCAAACTAATCCTAAGAAAAAAGAACAATGCTAAAGTTTTCACACTCCCTGACTTCACCATGTATTACAGGGCAACAATAATCAAAACAGTATGGTATTGGCAGAAAATCAGACATATAGAACAATGGAATGGAATTGAGAACCCAGAAATTAGCCCACGTAAATATGGACAAGTTAATTTGACAACGGAGCCAAAAACATACAATAGAGAAAAGACAGCCTCTTCAATAAATGATGCTGTGAGAATTACAATAGAAAGCCAAGTGAAAAAGAATGAAACTAGACTGCTATCTGTCATCATGTACCAAAATTATCTCAAAATAGATTATAGACCTAATCATAAGACCTGAAACAATAAACTGCATAGAAGAAAACATACATACTAAACTTAAGCACCTTGGGTTCAAAGAGGATTTTACAAATTTGAACTCAAAGGCAAGGGAAGTAAAAGCTAAAATAAATGAATGGTACCAAATCAAACTAAAAAGCCTCTGCACAAAAAAAAAAAAAAACCATCAACAAAATAAAGAGGCAACCAACCAAATGGGAGAAGATTTTTGCAAACAGTATCTCTAATAAGAGGCTAGTACCCAAAATATATAAGGAACTCATACAATTAAAAAAACAAAGAAACAAGCAATCCAACTTAAAAATGGGCAGAGGTGCTGAATAGACATTTCTCCAAAGAGGACATACAAATGGACAATAGACATATGAAAAAAATAATGTTCAACATCACTAATCATCAGAGAAATGCAAATAAAAATCACAATGAGATATCACCTCACACCAGTTAGAATGGCTATCATCAACAAGTGAAATAATAACAAGTGTAGGAGAGGCTGTGGAGAAAAAGGAACCCTCATACACTGTTGATGAGAATGCAGATTGGTGCATCCACTATAGAATTACCATATGACCCACCAATCCCTATCTTGAGTGTATACCCAAAAAATCTGAAAACATTTATCCAAAAAGATATATGTGCTCCGATGTTCATTGCAGCTTTCTTTATGGTGGCCAAGACATGGAAACAACCTAAGTGTCCTTCCATAGATGATTGGATAAATAAGATTATATATATATAGTGGAATACTATTCTGCCATAAGAAAAGAAGAAATAATGCCTTTTGCAACAACATGGATGGATCTTGAGATTATAATACTAAGCGAAATAAGTCAGACAGAAAAAGTAGGGAACCATATTATTTCACTGATACATGTTATATACTACTGAAAACAAGAAAAACAAATGAAGATACAAAAGTCATAGACACAGACAATAGTTTATTGATTACCAGAGGGGAAGGGGGAAGGGGGGTGATGGATGAGGGTAAAGGGGATCAAATATATGGTGATGGATAAGGAACGGTCTCTGGGTGGTGAACACACAACATGATACATAGAAGATGGATTATAGAATTATACACCTGAAATCTATGTAACTTGGCTAACAATTGTCAACCCGGTAAACTTTAATTAAAAAGAATTTTTAAGCTAAATTACTAGAATTAAATATTTTCCTGGATTACAAAGTATACCTTCCACAGTCTACTGACTTGATACAATTTTTTATTCAATATATCACACAATAAAAAACAATAATGTTGCTCAATGTATCTGAAATGTATACTCAGACTTTATTAATATTCACTGAATTATCAAACTAAGACATCATTTTATGTAGATAATAATCCAATAAAAACCATGGTAATATATCTTAGATTGCTTGCTGTTTTTCAACACTGTCACTAAATAGTGTCAACATTGTGTATAGTGAATAATCAAAATATTGTGGCCATGCATTGCCTTTGTAAAAGCAAGTATCTGGTATATACAGCAATTGAAATCAGAGTATATGAATTGGA
Organism: Aselliscus stoliczkanus; assembly: GCA_033961575.1. Classification (NCBI taxonomy): domain Eukaryota; kingdom Metazoa; phylum Chordata; class Mammalia; order Chiroptera; family Hipposideridae; genus Aselliscus; species Aselliscus stoliczkanus. Next base: position 11,286,695 of record CM066737.1, on the reverse strand, counting down.
ACAGCATTCTTGCAAGAACCCAAAGTGCACAAAATAGAAACATAATGTGCCAACTGTAATGTTCAAAAAATATTTTTGAATATATAGAAGCATATAGTACCTTCAGTACAAAAAGCACTCTGAGAAGTATATAAACTTTGTCAAAATCTTTTCCTTTTATAAAATAATGAGTGATTCAGACAGCCTGTTCATGTACGAGATACATCAAAATATCATAAATTCTTTGCTTTGTTCATAGGTACATTTTAGATGATTCTTCACAATCATAGAAAACTATTAAATCTACTGAGTAAAGGTTAGTCTATTCTTTTTTTAGTTCATCTGACTCTGTCAAAGAAACTTTAAGCATGCCTAATTTAAATGAAATATGTTAATTGATGTCATTTTTTCACTGATGAAGTGATACTGTACATTCAGTTATCACTTAAATCCCTCTTCTTTTTAGAGTCATTATTTTTCACATATATAGATTTTAAGGAGGAAAAAATCAGAAGTGTATACCAAACATTTAATGAATTGTGACATATTCTCACGTAAACTGATACAATTCCCTGAGAAATTGTAATGATAATGAAAATGAAAATTAGGAATCGAACCCTTAAATAGTTTCTTTTAATTAAAATTTGTGGGGGTTACAATTGTTAGTAAAGTTAAATAGGTTTCATTGAAGAAGAGACAATGTTCCCTAACTAATTTTATGAGGGCAACATTGCCCTGATACCAACGCCTGGTAATGATAACACAAAAAAAGAAAATTACAGACCAATATCTATAATGAATACAGATGCGAAAATTCTAAATAAAATTCTAACAAATCGAATGCAGCAGTGTATTAAAAAAATTATACATCATGACCAAGTGGGGTTCATCCTAGGGCACAAGGATGGTTCAATATATGCAAATCTATCAATGTGATAAATTACATAAACAAAATAAAGGACAAAAATCATGATTATATCAATAGATACAGAAGTGTTTGCCAAAACACTACATCCATTTTTGATTAAAACACTTAATGAAGGGCTGGCCGAGTGGCTTAGTTGGTTAAGAGCTCACTCAAGAGTGCGAGCTGAGCTCTGAGCAACGGAGGTTCGATGCCAGCCCGAGCTGTGTTGCCGTTGAGCTGCCAACAGGTGGCAGGATGGCTCAGCTAAAAAAAAAAAAAAACACAAAAAAACAAACACTTAATGAAAGAGTATAGAAGGAAAATACCTTAAAATAATAAAGGCCATATGACAAATCCTCAGCTAATATCATAATTAACAGTGAAAAACTGAAGCCCTTTTCTCTACATTCTAGAACACGACAGAGCTGTCCCCTATCACTTCTGCTTTTCAAAATAGTATTGGAATTCCTAGCCAGAGCAATCAGGCAAGAGAAAGGAATAAAAGGCATCCAAATAGGGAATGAAGTTCAATAGTTTCAATGCAATGTCCCTTTTGCCTAAAATACAGTTATGTTAAACTTTTCCTTACTGATTTTCCATATGGATAATCTACTGTTTTGTTTGTTTGTTTGTTTGTTTTTTGAGGGCAGTGTCACTGGCCCTCATATGTGGGACCCGAAACTGGGCCGCCAGCTTGCCAAACCAGCGCCCAACCACTGCACCACTAGGCCGGCCCGATAATCTACTGTTTAAAGTGGAGTATTGAAGTCCCTTTCCTGTTATTTTCTTTCTGTCTATTTCTCTTTTAAATGTTAATACTTATTTAGTGTATTTAATTGTTCCAATGTTGGATGCATGTATATTTATTATTAGTATATCTTCTTGATGAATCGACCACTTTATCATTATGTAATGACCTTCCTGTTCTCTTGTTACCATGTTTGGCTTAATGTCTGTCTTGTTTGATATAAGTATAACTACTCCTGCTGTATTTTAGTTTCAATTTGCATGGCTAAACTTTTTCCATTCATTCACTTTAGTCTATGTGTGTCCTTAAACCTGAAGTGAGTTTCTTGTACATTTTTATATTTTGTTCTCATTAGCACAGACATAATTTTTGCTATGTGTATATGCCATTTATATCAAATAAATGTCATTTATATCATTTATTTTCTTGTAATTGATTTCTAGTTTCATATCACTGTGGTCAGAAAAGACCCTTGATGTGATTTCGATCTTCTTAAATTCATTGAGATGTTCAGTGGCCTAACATGTGATCTATCTTGGAAAATGTTCCATGTGCACTTGAAAAGCATGTATATTCTTCTACTTTGAAATAAATTTTCTGAAAATATCAATTAATTCCATTCGGTCCAGTAGGTCATTTAAGCCTGCTGTTTTTGTGTGGATTTTCTGTCTGGAAGAACTGCCAATTGGTGTCAGTGGGATATTAAAATCTCCTACTATGTTTGTGCTACTGTTGATCATTTTCTTTATGTTAGTCACTTATATATATATATATATATATATATATATATATATATATATATTACTATGTTAGGTGCATAAATGGTTACTAGGGTAATGTCCTGTTGTTTGATTGATCTCTTTTTTACTATGTGATATCTTTTTATGTCTCCTATTATAGTCTTCATTGTAAAGTCTATTTTGTCTGATATAAAATTGGTATCCCAGCTTTATTCTCATTTCCATTTTCATGAAATATTTTATCCATCACTTTACTTTCAGTTTGTGTGTGTCTTTTGATCTGAGGTGGGTCTGTTGTACACAGCACATGACTATAAATTTCCCCTACCCTGGTGAAGGAAATCAACATACATGCACAGGAATTGCAGAGGGTTCCAAATAAGCTGAACCCAAACAGGTCCACACCAAGACACATCATACTTAAAATGGCAAAGATTAAAGACAGAGACAGAATCCTAGAGGCAGCAAGAGAAAGACAGCAGGTTGGTTACATACAAAGGAACTCCTGTTAGACTAACAGCTGACTTTTCTTCAGAAACTCTGCAGGCCAGAAAGGAGTGGCACGAGATATTCAAAGTCACACAAAATAAAGGCCTACAACCAAGATTGCTTTACCCAGCACGGCTATCAATTAAAATTGAAGGAGAAACAAAGAGCTTCACAGAAAAGAAGAAGCTTAAGGAATTCATTACCACCAAGCCAGCATTGCAAGAAATGTTAAAATGGCTTTTTTAAACAAAAGAAAGGGGTAAACAAGCTAACCCAGGAAGGCCAGGAATATAAATAGCAAAATGGCAATATGCACCTATCAATAATCATTTTAAATGTGAATGGGCTAAATGCTCCAATGAAAAGACAGAGAGTGTCTGAGTGGATAAGAAAATAGGACACATGTATATGCTGTTTACAGATGGAATAAGATATTTCATGCAAATGGAAATGGGGGAAAAAAAACTGGAGTACCAATACTTATTTTGGACAAAATAGACTTGAAAATGTCTACAATAAAATACAAAGAAGGGCACTATAACCCTAATAAACATCTATGCACCCAACATAGGAACTCCTAATTACATATAACAGATTTTGACAGACATAAAGACAGAGATGAACAGTAACACTATCATTGTAGGATACTTCCACACCCCATTGTCACCAATGGACAGACCCTTTAGACAGAAAATCAACACACAAAGAGGGGCCTTAAATGACTCTTTAGACCCGGTGGTCTTCCTTGATATTTTTAGAGCATTTCACCCTGAAAAAATTGAACATACATTGTTCTCAAGTACACGTGGGACATTTTCCAAGATAGACCACGTTAGGCCACAAAACAAGTCTCAGTAAATGTAAGAAGATCGAAGTTATGTCAAGCAGATATAAAGGAAAAACTGATGGTTGTTGGCTGGGAGGGAATGGGGATGAGGGAGAGAGGAAAGGTTTTGGACAGCGTAGGTGGGTGACTACAATGTTGCTGCAGGGATATGGAGGCAGTTCTGGGAATGTAACTGGTAATGTTATGAAGCGACTATTTTGTTAAGTGAAATAAGTCAATCAGAGAAAGACAAGTACCATATGATCTCACTTATATGTGGAATCTGAAAAATTGAATGAACAATCAAAGTAAACAGACTCATACATATAGAGGAAAAACTGATGGTGGCTAGTTGGGGGTGGGGTGGGGATAAATGTGAAGGGGAAGGGATTAGACAGCATAAATAGACAACTACAATATTACCACAGTGATATGAAACACAGTTTTGGGAATATAATAATGTTGTAAAAATTTTGGATGGAGTAGAGGCTAGATCACTGCACTGTACACCTGAAGCTGATGTTATATAATATTGTATGCCAACTGTAACTGAATATATAGATAGTCATAGGATGTGGAGTATACTGTGGAAGGGAGTCAAAGGTATTTTAATAGATATGTATGATATGGGGGGTGGGGACAGGGGTGGCGAACTGGGGGGTGGGGGTTGTCACTTTGAGGGTTAAAGAGTATATTTATTGCTGTGTGTTGTACACCTGGAACTAATAAAAAAAATAAAAAACCAAAACAAAACAAAAAAACTTGGTGGAGGGCTGGCCGAGTGGTGTGGTGGTTAAGTGCTGGCTTGGGAAGCTGGCAGCCCCAGTTTGGGTCCCACATATGAGGGCCCATGACACTGCCCTCAAAAAAAGCTATAAAACTTGGTGGACTGATGGAGCAGAGTCTCAAGGCAGGTATAATCAAAGCCAGTATCATTTCAGTATTAATATCACTCAAGTTCAACTTTTAGGAAGGAGTAATTTGGAAGACTCCCAGCAACAAATAGACATGGCTAATCTGGGCTTGACCAACTGAGAAGGCTTTGTTTAAATGCATGGGAGAAGATAGAAACAGAAGGTCAAATCACCAGTTCATTTAGTAAAATTTTACAAGGTCCTACGGAATCATATACTGAGTTTGTGGCTCATTTGCAAAATGCTATAAAAAAACAGGTTGCTAATATGGAAGCCGCTGAAGTAGTACAACAAATTCTTGCTTATGATAATGCCAATAATGATTATAAAAAGGCTATTGGAAATATGAAAGGAAAGACAGATCTGACTGGATACATTCGCTTGTGTCAGAAGGTTCGAACAGAACAATACAAGGCTAATATGTTAGCTCATGCTATGGCAGGAATTACAGTTGGACAGAAAAATTTTCTGGCAACTGCTACAATTGTGGAAAAACTGGTCATACTAAAAAGGAGTGCAGAAATAAAAATAACACCAGTTCCCAATCATCTAACGTTCTTTCCCTGGCGGGAACAAGACAGCCCAGGCTATGTCCAAGATGTAAAAGAGGAAATCATTGGGCCTCTGAGTGTAGATCCACATTTCATAAGGATGGTACCACGATTCAGGGAAATGGGAGGAGGGGCCAACCCCAGGCCCCGACAATAACTGGTGCATACGTGAACAAGAGTACACCTCAGAATTACCAGGCTGTGCCTCCTTCCGCAAATTTTCAGTACAGCAATTAACCCCAGCAATGGAGGAAAGTGCTGTGGTAGATTTGTGTTCAAGACAAGACATTTTATTATTACCTGGTGAAAGTCCAGTATGAGTGTCTACAGGCATCTTTGGACCACTCCCTCCAAATACTGTTGGACTTCTCCTTGGTCGTTCTAATCTAATCTCCAGAAGAGTTTCAGTTCATACTGGTATGATTGACTCTGATTATGAAGGAGAATTTCAAATTATAATGTCCTCATCTGTTCCTTGAACCACAAGAAAGGGAGAACGGGTTGCACAATTTCTTTTGCTCCCGTATGAAATAAGGGTCAGGCAGGAATCTTTTTAGTGGAAAAAATCTCAGGAATTTGCCCAGTTTGTCCAATTGAGATACAAGGCAAAAAATTTACAGGCCTTTTAGATACTGGTGCAGATGTTTCAATAATTAATTCTCAGGAATGGCCACAAAACTGGAAAGTCCAGGAACCTAACATTGATATTGTTGGTATGGGCTGAGCTTCACACTTAAGCCATAGTGTCTGCATTTTTCCTTGCCTGGGAACCGAGGGACAGAAAGGATTTTTGCAGTCCCACATTGCTGATATTCCTGTCAATCTATGGGGAAGAGATTTACTTACACAATGGGAGGCAGAGATCTGGATCCCCCCAGGGCAATATAGCAATCAAGGTAAAAAAAATAATGAACCAGATAGGATATCAGCCCTGGAGAGGCTTAGGAAAATTTAACCAGGGGATTACCCATCCTATTCAGCCTTCATGTCAACAGGGATGAGAAGGATTAGGTTATAAATCAGACAGCCAAAATCCTTTTTTGTAGGGTCCACTGTTAAAAGGCTCCGGACCCCTGTAGCCTTAAAATGGATAAACAGTAAGCCTCTATGGATTGAACAGTGTCCCCTCTCTCAAGACAAATTGGAGGCATTAACAAAATTAGTACAAGTTCAGTTGGAACAAAATCATACAGAGCCTTCTATAAGTCCCCGGAATTCTCTGGTATTTGTAATTAAGAAAAAATCAGGAAAATGGTGAATGCTCACTGATTTGTGAGCTGTTAATGCTATTATTGAGCCTATGGGAGCTCTGCAGCTTGTACTTCCACAACCTTCCATGGTTCAAAAAATTGGCCTTTGATAGTAATTGATTTACAGGATTGTTTTTATAACATCCCTTTACATTTTCAAGATTGTCCTTGATTTGCATTTTCTATTCCATCTACAAATAATAGAGAACCAATAAAGAGATATCAATGGAAAGTCCTTCCTCAGGGAATGTTAAATAGTCTGACTATATGTCAGCTTTTTGTAGCTAGAGCTCTTCAGCCAGTTAGAACACACTTTCCAAACTGCTACATTATCCATTATATGGATGGCATTCTCTGTGCTGCATCTTCTGCAGTAACATGAACAAAATGTTTTGATTTGTTGAAAGAACAGCTTGACTCTACAGGACTCTGTATAGCTCCAGATGAAATCCAAACTACCACACCAGTCCAATATTTCGGAGCAATTGTAGACAAACAGACTATTAAACCTCAGAAAGTTCAAATAAGAGGAGATAAAATCTCTATCTTAAATAATCTTCAAAAATTATTAGGAGACATTAATTGACTACGTCCTACTTTAGGCATTCCTACCTATGCTCTCAGTAATTTATTTAGTCTTCTACAAGAACCACCTCAATTAGATAGTCCTCGCAATTTAACTCCTCAAGCTAATCAGAAATTGGAGTTAGTAGAGCAAAAAATACAAGAGGCTCAAATTCAACGTATAGATCCAACTCAACCCTTACAGGTCTTAATTTTTCCTACTCCACACACGCCAACGGCAGTGATTGTTCAGCAAAATGACTTAGTAGAGTGGCTTTTCTTTCCTAACAATTTTGTTAAGTCACTCCCAATTTATGTGAAATTAATTTCAGAACTCATATCACGAGCTTGAAATAGAATTTTACATCCTAATTTATATTACAATAATATCATGGTTCCTTTTCTAAAAAACAACAAATTTTACATTTAAATAGTCATTCTGATTCATGACATGTTGCTATAAGTAATTTTTATGGAATAATTGACAATCATTATCCAAAAAATAAATTGTTTCAGGTTCTTCAAATAACTAATTGGATTCTACCTAAATAAGCTAAACAAACACCTATTCCTCAAGGCACAGTTTTTACTAATGGGTCCAACAATGGTAAAGCAGCAATTAGTGAAAAAGGCAACCAAATAATACAGACTAACTGTGCTTTAGCCCAGAAGGCTGAACTGACTGCTGTTTTAATTGCTCTGAGAGAATTTTCTAGTCCTTTGAATATTGTTTCATATTCCGCATATGTAGTGCACACTGTACAAAGTATAGAAACTGCATTGCTTTCTCACAATACTAATCAATCTCTTCAGATCTTGTTTTCTCAACTTCAACAAACAGTGAGAAGCTGCCAACACTCTTTTTTTTTTTTTGAGGGCAGTGTCACTGGCCCTCATATGTGGGACCCAAACCGGTGCCAGTGGCTTCCCAAGCCAGCGATTAACCACCGCACCACTCGGCTGGCCCTCATTTTTTATTACACATATTAGAGCACATACTTCATTACCTGGTCCTATGACCTGTGGCAATGCTATTGCCGATACTTTGGTAGGAAGTACTCATGTTGCTGAAGCAACACATTTCCATTTTTTAACTCATACTAATGTTGGTGGACTTCGATCACACTTCCCAATTACAAACAAACAGGATCCACACATTATTCAAACCTGTCCAACCTGTCAAATTGTAAACTCACCACAAGAATGCCCAGAAGGAGTAAATCCTCGGGGCCTTGTCCCCAGTGTTCTGTGGCAAATGGACATTACTCATGTCCCCTCATTTGGAAAATTATCGTTTGTGTATGTCAAAATAGATACTGCCTCTGGCTTTCTTGTGGTACTGCACAAACAGGAGAAACTGCTGCTCATACTTGCTGGCACATGCTTGTGTGCTGTTCTATGATGGGGCTCCCTCTGGCAAAAGAAACAGATAATGGCCCTGCATATACCGGTAAAAAATTTGCTCAATTCTGTGAAACTTGGAAAATTACTCACAATACTGGTATTCCATATAACCCACAGGGTCAAGCCATTATTGAGACAGCCAATGCTACTGTAAAAAAAACAATTTAAAAATGTGGGAAGACAAGGCAGAATCCCCACAAATACAATTGACTAAAGCTATGTTTACTTTAAGTTTTTAAATTCATCTGTTCCAAGTAATGAATCAAACATTGGACGCAATGCAGTAGAAAGAAATTTTAATAATCAACATCTTCTAAACCATTAGAAAATGTACCCATATGGTGGAAAGATATCCAAACCAATAAGTGGCATTTAGGAACCTTATTAACATGGGGAAGAGGTTTTGCTTATATTTCTCCAGGTCAAGAAGAAAGTCTTTTGTGGGAGCCTAGTTGGTGTATTAAGCCTTACCATGAACAACGACCCCCCGAGATTCAATCTAACCAACTGTTGGAAGATCAGGGTCAGAAAGGGACGTGATGGATGAGACCGTTTCCAGGGTTGGAGCACCCTCCAGTGACCACTGCTAGAATGGACAGTCTCTTGCTGTAGATGCAGCTCCTTTACTTTGAATCCTGTGAAATGGATGAAATCTTTGGGTAGAGGGGTTTTGCTGGTATTATGGTTGTTTTGTTTGCTGGTGCTATGATTATTTTGCTTATTGTTTTATGTTTATTCTGTTTAGTCCTCAGATGTGGACAAATAGCCCTGTTACGGACAGTAAATGAAAAATCCGTGAGGTCTGTGTTTTTCACATTTAAAAACAAAAAAAAGGGAGAGATGTCACATTATAGCCTGCCTGTCTGCCTCCATGCGCCTCTCCGTGATGACAGATCATAACTTCAATATTATGCTTACTGTATATATCCCCACTTGGCACCAAAGGATGGCCGGTCAGTCAGTGACGGGTAAGATCCCACGAGAGGGACAACCCAAGTAAGATGCGGTCGAAGGTACCAGTGGGTGCCCATGGGTGCCAGTGGGTACCCATGGGTGCAAGTGAGTGCCATGGGAAAAATCAGGGAGAGGAGAAAAGGGGCATAAACCCCTTGCTTCAGGTTCTGGCAGCCTGCCTGCAAAATGACCTATTGATATGATAATACCTGTCCTTCCTGCATTCTTATGAGTAAGCCTTGGCTGAGGAAGCTTCTGTCTCCTCTCAGAGGTGCATGACAATAACCTCAAGGGGCCTCTGGTAATGACAGTTTGCAGGCGTGGGAAATTAGGCCTAAAGTTAATTCTTGTGTGTGAGACTCACAGACAGGAAACTACACTGATCCCTTCCTAATTGTAAGATAATAAAAGAAGCAGTCAAGACACAATTCGGGGCTCCAGTCCACGAGGCTGAAGTCCCCTGTCCCAGCTGTGTTTTTCTCTCTTATATCTTGTATCTTTCTTTCTTAACTCTTCGCCGTCCCTTCTCCACTCCCACCTGCTCAATCGTGCAGGACACGACACTCTGCATCCTCACCAGCACTTGTTGTTGGTTGCTTAATTCTGACCAGAGTGAGGTGGTGTCTCATTGTGGTTTTTATGTGCATTTTTCTGATGATTAATGAGGTTGAACATTTTTTTTCATATTCCTGTTGGCCATCTGTATGTCCTCTTTAGAGAAATGCCTCTCCATATCCTCTGCATATTTTTTAATTGGGTTGTTTGTTTTTTTGGTGTTGAGTTGCATGAGTGTTTTATAAATTTTGAATATTAACTCCTTTTCAGATATATCATTGGCAAATATCTTCTCCCATTCAGTAGGCTGCCATTTTGTTTTATTGATGATTTCCCTTGCTGTGAAATAAATTTTAAGTTTGATATAGTCCCATATATTCATTTTTTCTTTTATTTCCCTTGCCTGAGGGGATATATCAGAAAAAATATTACTCACAGTAATATCTGCAAATTTACTCCCTATGCTTTCTTTTAGTAGTTTTATGGTTTCAGATCTTACATTTACGTCTTTAATCCATTTTCAGTTTGTTCTCATATATCGTGTAAATAGGTGGTCCATTTTCATTTTTTTGCACATGTCAGTCCAATTTTCCCAGCACCATTTATTCAATAGATGATTTTTACTCCAATGTAAATTCTTACTTCCATTGTCATAGATTAAATGACCATATAAGGATGGGTTTATTCCTGGGCTCTCTATTCTGTTTCATTCGTCTATGTGTCTGTTTTTATGGCAGTACCATACTGTTTTGATTACTGTAGCCTTGTAATATGTTTTGATGTGAGGCAGGGTGATGCCACCACTTTGTTCTTATTTCTCAAGATTGCCGTGGCAATTTGGGGTCTTTTGTGGTTCCATATAAATTTTAGGATTCTATATTCTATTTCTGAGAAAAATGTCCTCGGTAGTTTGATTGGAATTGCATTGAATCTATATATTGCTGTAGTATTGACATTTTAACTATATTATTTCTTCGTATCCATGAACATGGTGTGTATTTCCATTTTTTTTATCTTCTTTGATTTCTCTCTTCGGTTTATCATAATTTTTTGAGTACAGGGATTTTCCTTCTTTGATTACAGTTATTCCTAGATATTTTTTTGTTTTTGAAGCAATTGTAAAAGGGTTTGATTTCCTGATTTCTACTTCTGATAGCTTATTATTGGTGTATACAAATGCAATGGATCTCTGAATATTAATTTGGTATCCTGCTACTTTACTAAATTCACTTATCAGTTCTCACAGTTTTTGTCGAATTTGTTGGTATATAGTTGCATGTAGTATTTTCTTAAAGTTTCCTGTATTTCTGTGGTATCTGTTGTCACTTCTCCTCTTTCATTTCTAATTTTGTTAATTTGAGTCCTCTCTTTTTCTTAGTGAGGCTGGCTAAGGGTTTGTCGATTTTGTTTATCTTTTCAGAAAACCATCTCTTGGTTTCATTGACATTTTGTATTGTTTTTTTTTGTCCCTATTTCATTTATGTCTGTTCTGGTCTTTATTATTTCCTTCCTTGTAGTCCCTTTGGGCTTGTTTTACTATTCTTTTTTCCAGTTCCCTGAGGTGTAAAGATATTTTGTTGATTTGAGGTTTTTCTTCCTTCTTTAGGTAGGCCTGCATTGCTATGAATTTCCCACTTAGGACTGTTTTCGCTATACCCAAGAGATTTTGGGTCATGGTGTTTTCATTTTTGTTTTTCTCGAGGTATCTTTTAATTTCCTACTTGATCTCATTTTTTACCCACTCGCTATTTAGTAGCATGTTGTTCAGCCTCCACGTATTTTTGTGTTTCCCAGTTTTCTTCTTATAATTAATTTCTAGTTTCATAGCATTGTGGTCAGAGAAGACTCTTGATACGATTTCAATCTTAAATTTTGAGACTTGTTTTGTGGCCTAACATGTGGTCTATCTTGGAAAATGTTCCATGTCCACTTGAGAGGAATGTATATTCTGTTGCTTTGGGGTGAAATGCTCTAAAAATATCTATTAAATCCTGCTGGTAAAGTGTAATTTAAGGCGACTGCATCCGTGTTGATTTTCTGTCTGGAGGATCTGTCCATTGGTGACAAAAAGGTGTTGAAGTTCCATACTACGATAGTGTTACTGTTGATCTCTGTCTTTATGTCTGTCAAAATCTGTTTTATATATTTAGGAGCTCCTATCTTGAGAGCATAAATGCTTACTAGGGTTATGTCCTCTTGTTGAATTGATCCCTTTATTATTATGTAGTGTCTTTCTTTGTCTTTTATTGTAGTCTTCATTTTAAAGTCTATTTTGTCTGATATAAGTATTGCTACTCCAGCTTTTTTCTTATTTCCATCTGCATGAAATACCTTATTCCATCCCTTTACTTTCAGGCTGTGTGTGTCTTTTGATCTGAGATGAGTCTCTTGTAGACAGCATATGCATGGCTCCTGTTTTCTTATCCACTCAGCCACTCTATGTCTTTCATTGGAGCATTTAGCCCATTCACGTTTAAAGTGATTATTGATAGGTGCATATTTATTGCCATTTTGTTATTTGTATTTCTTGTCTTCCTGGGTTTGCTTGTTTTCCCCTTTCTTCTGTTTAAAAAGCCCTTTTAACATTTCCTGCAATACTGGCTTGGGTGTGCTGAATTCCTTAAGCTTATTCTTTTTTGAGAAGCTCTTTATCTCTCCTTCAATTTTAAGTGATAGCCGTGCTGGGGAGAGCAACCTTCATTGTAGACCTTTATTTTGTGTCACTTTCAGTATCTCCTGCCACTCCCTTCTGGCCTGCAGAGTTTCTGTAAAACTGTCAGCTGTTAGTAGTATAGGAGTATCTTTTTATGTAACCTGCTGTCTTTCTCTTGCTGCTTTTAGGATTCTGTCTTTGTCTTTAAGCCTTGCCTTTTTAACTATGATGTGTCTTGGCTTGGGTCTATTTGGGTTCAACTTGTTTGGAACTCTCTGCACTTCCTGGACTTGTATATCTATTTCCTTCACCAGGGTAGGGAAGTTTTCATTCATTCTTCCTTCAAATACATTCTCAATCCCTTGCTTCTTCTCTTCTCCATCTTGTATTCCTATGATTTAAAAGTTGTTGTTATTCATGTTGTCCCACAGGTCTTTTAAACTATTTTCATTCTTTTTTATTCTGTTTTCATTTTCTTGTTCCAATTGGGTGATTTCTCGTATTTTGTCTTCTAATTCACTGATCTGATCCTCTGTGTCATTTAATCTACTGGTGATTCCATTGAGTGTGTTCTTTATTTCAGTTATTGTATTCTTTATTTCTAACTGGTTGTTTTCTATGGTTTCACTATCATTCTTTATGTCCTTGCTAAGTTCCGTAAACAAACTTATCATAAGTGTTCTTAACTCTGTCTCTGAAAGTTTGGATACCTCTGTTTCATTTATTTCTGTTTCTAGAGGTTTCTACTCATCTTTTACTTGGGATATGTTTCTTTGTTTCTTCATTCTGGCTGTCATTCTACGATTGAGAAGAAAATAAAAAGAGGGGGACCCTCCATCTTCTTTAATCTGTAAACCACTTGCTAGGAAATAGTTTCTGGGCGACTCAGTACCAACTCTTGTGGGGAAGGGTCTAACATGTTATGCACCACCATCCCTCTCAGGCTTGCAGTGAGCTTTCTGCAGTTAGCTGCTCTGTGCTCTGAAATCATGCTCACCACCAAAAAGCTTTAAAGGTTTTTGCGTGTTATCTGCTGCTGCTGCTGCTGCAAATAATCTCTTTGGCCTGCGGAGGTTGGGGCCAGGCACCAGGAGCTCAGGGTGCCTCTGGCAACACAGCTCTAGGTGGGTGGTGCACAGCTCTATGTGGTCATTGGCTCCCACCAAGTCAGAGACCCAGGTCCCAGAGAGACAGCATGGGGATCTGAGCCACTGTAGGGTGTGCACAGCCTCCTAAACTCTGGCAGTCCCTCCAGGAGAGCAGCAGGAAAACTGCGGTGCACACAGGCTCCAAGGCAGAAGTCTGAAACTGTGCGAGCAGGGGAAGAAAGAATACTCGCGGGGGTTGATGTAGCGCACCAGGCGGGACACAGGTCCTCGGGAAACAGACCAGAGATTTGAGGTGCTTCAGGGTGCGCAAAGTCCCCTAAACCCCGGCAGTCTATTTCAGAGAACAGCAGGAATGCCTCTGGAGCATATGAGTCAGAGACCTTAGCTCAAAACAGTGTTGGGACTGTGTTTTTGTTGTTGCTGTTTTGTTTGTTTGTTTTGCTTGTTTGTTTGTCTCTTTTTCCTCCTCTCTTGGACAGAAAGAAAGAAAAAACAACCACAGAAATAAAAACCCACCAGAAACCTTGGCCCCCACCAAGCCAGAGCCTAAACCTGACCCCTGAATGAAGCAATAGGAGCAGACTACAGAGGTATTCCTACCTGTAGGGGGTTGAGAATTTCCACCCCAGAAGAGGCTGCAGAGTGAGACTACCTACCTTTCCGGGAAGGCCTGGGAGGTAGGGCAGGTTCAGCTGCTGAGGCACTAACTAAGAGATTCCTGCCAGCTGGTTTTTGGCAATGAGGAACTCTCTCATTCTCCATGGCTGTCAATGGAAAGGGTGCCCAAAGACACTCATTGAGCCTGCAGGGTGCACAGCCTGCCTCAGGACAGGTGAAAGCAGAAACGGCACTGACTTTTTGAAACTACCAATCACACGTCACAACCACACTCATGTACAACAAACATGCAGTGCCAGGATCAAGCTAGGTGACAGGTGGCCATCTTTGTTCCCACAAGACGCAGAGGAATTTTTGTACAGAAGAGGTCAACCTGAAGAGAACTTGGTGGACTTTAGCCAAGACCAGCACTGGAGACACAAGAATCATCATACCCACAGGCCAACTTTAGATAAAACCAAAGCTTTTCTGGGTTTGACATACAAGAGACACCCAAAAGGGAGTAGCTACAGGTGCAAGGGCCCAAAGAGTCCAAGCCTCATCAGAGGGGCCAACCCTCACACAGCAGCTCATAAACTGCAGACATGGCTGATCCTCACAGCTAGTCAGTCTGGGAATCAATCCCATCTACTGACAAGCTAAAAGTAATCAAAGCTAAACTTCAAAAAGTGAAGACACTACACAAGGAACACCTCAGATATACACAGACAAGAGAATAGGGAAACTGAGTAATTCAAATATAAAGGACACACACTGTATAAGTTTACCCAGAAAAGACTGAGAGATCTAGGGGATCTATCTGTTATATTGAAGCAAGCACAAAGAGTAAACAAGAATGGAGAGACACAGAAATAGAACCCAAATAAAAGAACAGAAGAAACATCCTGAATCAGTGGAAACAGAGGAAATAGAGGTAAACAACATATCAGAGACAGAGTTCAGAACACTGATTATTAGAATTTTGAATGAAATTAATGAAAATATAAAGAAGGATAGAGAAATCATGAAAAGCAACCAGCTAGAACTTAATAATGCAATTATTGAATTAAATAACAAATTCGATGGAATTATTCGCAGATTGGATGAAGCAGAAAATCCAATCAGTGACTAAGAAGACAAGATAGCAGAGATCACCTAAGCGGAACAACAAAAAGAAAAAAAAAAGAACATTGAAAATAGTTTAAGCGAGCTGGGTGACAACATCAAATGCAAGAACCTGCAGATCATTGAAATACCAGAAGGAGAAGAGAGGGAGCAAGGGATCAAGAACATATTTGAAGTAATAATGTCTGAAAACTTCCCTAACCTGGCAAAGGACATTGAATTACAAGAAAGTGCAGAGTTCTAACCAGGATGATCCCAAACAGGCCCATGCCAAGACACATTATAGTGAAAATGGCAAGGGTTAAGGACAAAGAGAGAATCTTTAAAACAGCAGGGGGAAGGCAGAAAGTTACTTACAATAGCACTACCATAAGATTATCAGCCGACTTTTCTACAGAAATTTTGTAGGCCAGAAGGGAGTGGCAGGAGGTTTTCAAGTGATGAAAAATAAAAGCCTACAACCCAGATTGCTGTATCCAGCAAGGTTATCATTTAATACTGAAAGAAAGAGCTTCCCAGAAAAGAACAAGTTAAGAGAATTCATTACCACCAAGCCAGATTTGCAGGAAATGTTAAAAGAGCTTCTTTAAACAGAAGAGAAAAACTATCTAACTAAGGAATACTGGGAACACAAATAACAAAATGGCAATAACTATGCACTTATCAATAATCACCTTAAACGTAAATGGATTAAATGCTCCAATCAAAAATCATAGGGTGTCTCAATGGATAAGATAGCAAGAACCCAGTATACGCTGCATACAAGACACACACCTCAGATCAAAAGACACATACAGGGTGAAGGTAAAAGGATGGAGTAAAATATTTCATGCAAATGGAACTGAGAAAAAAGCTGAAGTAGTGATACTTATATCAGATAAAATGGACTTTAAATTGAAGAATATAATAAAGGACGAAGAAGGACACTTCATAATAATAGAGGAATCAATCCAACAAGAGGACATAACCCTAGTAAACATCTATGCACCTAATACAGGAGCTCCTAAATATATAAAACTGATATTGTCAGACATAAAAATGGCGATCAACAGTAACACTATCATAGCAGGGGACTTCAACACCCTGCTGTCACCAATGGACAGATCCTCCAGACAGAAAATCAATGCGGAAACAGTAACCTTAAATGATACATTAGACCAGCTGGATTTAACAGACATTTTCAGAGCATTTCATGCCAAAGCTACAGAATATATATTCTTCTCAAGTGCACATGGAACATTTTCTAAGATAGAGCACATCTTAGGCCACAAAACAAGTCTCAATAAATTTAAGAAGATTGAAATCATTTCAAGTGTCTTCTCTGACCACAATGCTATGAAATTAGAAATCAATTATAAGAAACGCAGAAAGTTGTCGAATAAATGGAGACTAAATAACATGCTACTAAATAGTGAGTGGGTAAAAAATGAGACCAAGGAGGAAATCAAATGATACCTCCAGACAAACAAAAAGGAAAACACCATGACCCAAAATCTGAGGCAT
Source organism: Aselliscus stoliczkanus (assembly GCA_033961575.1). Lineage (NCBI taxonomy): Eukaryota > Metazoa > Chordata > Mammalia > Chiroptera > Hipposideridae > Aselliscus > Aselliscus stoliczkanus. The sequence continues at coordinate 11,269,827 of CM066737.1, read as the reverse complement.
GCAGCTAAAACAGTCCTAAGAGGGAAGTTCATAGCAGTGCAGGCCTACCTAAAGGAGTAAGAAAAATCTCAAATCAACAGGTTATCCTTACATCTCAGGGAACTGGAAGAACAGCAAAAGAAGCCCACGGGGAGTACACGGAAGGAGATAATCAAGACCAGAGCAGAAATAAACGATATAGAGACCAGGAAAACAATACAAAAGATCAATGAAACCAAGAGCTGGTTTTTTGAGAAGATCAACAAAATTGACAAACCTCTAGCCAGGCTCATGGGAAAAAAAAAAGAGAGAGAAAGAGGGAACCGTCCAAGTGGCGCATTGGTTAAGTGCTGGCTTGGGAAGTCAGTGACCCCGGTTCGGGTCCCACATATGAGGGCAAGTGACACTGCCCCCCCAAAAAAAAACAATAATTGGGCCAGCCAAGTTGCGCTGTGGTTAAGCGCTGGCTTGCGAAGTCAGCGACCCTGGTTTGGTCCCACATGTGAGGGCCAGTGACGCTGCCCTCAAAAAAAAAAATTAAAGTTTGGGTTGACCAAGTGGCCCAGTGGTTGAGCGCTGGCTTGGGACGATGGCAGCCCCAGTTCGGGTCCCACATATGAGGGCCGGTGACACTGTCCTCAAAAAAATAAAAAATTAAAATATAAGTAAAAAATTAAAGTTTATTGGGGTGACAATATTTTATAAAGTTACATGAGTTTTGGGCCGGCCGAGTGGCACATTGGTTAAGAGCTGGCCTGGGAATCCAGCGGCCCCGGTTCGGATCCCACATATGAAGGCCAGTGACACTGCCCTCTAAAAAAACTAAAGTTACATAAGTTTCAAGTGTACAATTCCTTTCAACATAAATGAATTAAATGCTTCAATCAAAAGACATAAGAAGTCTGAATGGATAAGAAAACAAACTCCTTAATTATGCTGCCTACAAGAGATTCACTTTAGAATTAAAGACACACAGAGAAATAAAGGGATGGAAAAAGATATTTCATGAAATTTCAAACAAACAAACAAATAAAACCTGGAGTAGCAATACTTACATAGAAGAAATAAACATTACACAAAAGCTATCAAAACAGACAATGAAAGACATAGTAACCCCACTTTTGGGTATTTATCTGAAGAAACCCAAAATGTTACTTCAAGGACATGTGTGCATCAATATTTTCATTGCATCACTGTTTACAATGGCCAAGATATGTAGGAAGCTTGGCTGCCTGTTGACGGAAGAATGGATAAAGAGGAGGTGGTACATATATACAATGAAGTATTTCTGGGCCATTGAAGAGAGTGGCTTCTTGCCATTTTCCCTGGCATGGATGGACATAGAGGGTATTGTGCTGAATGGAGTATTAGACAGGGAAAGACAGGTGCAATGTGACTTTCCTTATATATGGGCTCTAAAGAACAAGCATTAAAACAAAACAAAACAAAAAACAAGAAACAAGCTCATAGATACAGAAATCACTTTGATGGCTACCAGATGGGAGGCAGGTTAGGGGTGTAGGTGAGAAAAAGGGGAAGGGATTAAGAAGCACAAATTGGTTGTTACAACATAGTTATGGGGTGTAGGGTATAGCATGATGAATTTAATCAATAATATTGTAATAACTATGTGTGTTGTCAGATGGACACTAGATTTATTGTGGTGATATGTGGTAGGGAGTTTGAGGAATTGGGTGAAAATTGATAGTTACAAGATAGTCATGGGTATGTAAATAAAACAGAAGAAATATAGTCAATAATATAGTAATAACTATGTGTTGTGCCAGGTGAGTACTGGACTAGTCAGGAGGATCACTTCTTCAATTATATAAATGTCTAACCACTATGCTGAACACTTGAAATTAATATAAAATGATATTGAGTGTCAACTGTAATTTAAAAAATGTAAAAAGAGGGGGAAAGTAAAGGGGAATTAGAGGTTCAAATTTCCATGTATAAAACAAATATGTCATGGGTGTGTATTGCACAGCATGAGAATAAAGTCAATAATATTGTGATAACATTGTACTGTGTCAGATAGTTGATGAATTTATGGTTCTCACTTCTTTAGGTGTGAATAAATGTTGAATAACTATTGTGTACACTGGAAACTAATATAGTCTTATATGTTAGCTATATTTTAATAAAGTTTTTTAAAAAGAACAAACTAAAAATACTTAAATGCATGTAAAACCACAAATATGTGGAGATTAAACAACATACTTTTTTTTTTCAGTCCCTCACATGTGGGACCGAACCGGGGTCGCTGGCTTCCCAAGTCAGCAAACAACATACTTTTAAAGAAGGACTGGGTCAAAAAAGATATAAGAGGAGAGATCAAAAGATACATAGAAACAAGTGAGAATGAAAATACTTCCTACCAACATTTTTGGGATGCAGGGAAAGCAGTTATAAGAGAGAAATTTATATCATTACAGGTCTATCTCAAGAAAGAAGAAAAATACCAGATAAATAATCTCAATTTACAACTTAAAGAACTAGAAAAAGAAGAATAAATGAAACCCAAGGTCAGCAAAAGGAAGGAAATAATAGAAATCACAGCAGAACTAAATGAAATGGGTTTATAAATAAAAGAAAAATAGGAGTTGCCAACTGGTGTGTGTGTTTAAGTGTGTGTGTGCATGTGTGTGTGTGTGTGTGTGTGTGTGTGTATGTTTATGTGTCAAGTAAAACATCTTTAAAATGACATCTACAGGCCAGCCAAGTGGCACGTTGGTTGGGTGCTCGCTTGGGACACCAGCAGCCCTAGTTCAGAACCAACATGTGAAGGCCAGTGACAATAACCTCAAAAAAAAACCGACATCTACTATCATGCCTATTGCCATCTTCTGTCACCCACTTTAATACAACAATTAGGAAATACTCTCAGGAGTAAGGATCGTTATTAAAATTAGCTATTTGGAAAGCCCTCTACATTGTCCTCACTTTTAACCAGTATAAATTTTAACAAAATCCGACATTCCATTCAGGTCATCTTTGGGGATCCATGGAGGCAGCTGATGAATGGAAGAGCTGGGAATAGAATTTGGCGTTCCTGGCTCCCTGGTGTAGTGCTCATTTCACTACATCATGCTGTTATTAGTCACCTGCATCATATGATTGACTCAACACACAAAATTATTTACATAATTTTTCTGGCAGCAAACCTGTTGTGAAAAAAAGCTGACGTTTTTCGGGAATTTCGGTAAAATGGTGGAATAGACAGACGCTGTGCTAACAGCCTTCCAGGATCACACCAAAATTACAAACAAATTATATAGTATTCAACCCTGGAGGTCACCGGAACACTAGGTGAACAGAACCACTAAATGAAGAACTTAAAGAGGAGGCCACGTTGGGTCTGGTAGGACGGGCGTAGATGAGAGAAGGCGAACCCTGTGAGGGAAGCCCCAGCTGTGTGGAGGCTTCTCTGGTTGAGGGAGAGACCCTCCAGCCACACACCAAGCTCACCAGCCCAGAGTTCTTCTGCCGGGAAGAGAAGTTCCAAGATAGCTGGGAGTAAATTAATGAGGACTCTCTTTGCTCAGCTTGGTGAGGCTAAGAGCAGCTAGAGAATTAGTGGGGCTCATGCATGGGCTTGCTCGCTGGTGAGCACTTACCTGGTTCCTGGTGGAGGGAGTAGTTGGGTGAGCCGGGCCCAGCAGCCTACAGGGACGGACTGAACTGAGCACCTTTGGTGCAAAGGCTGGAGGTTTTTGGACTACTGTTCCCCTGGTGTGGAGCCTGCACACCAGTGGTGTAAGGAGGGTGCCATTTTGTCAGGATGGCCCTCCCACAGAGGATCAGGTCCGGAACCTCATTGGTCTAGTGGAATTGGCGCAGAAGTGCGTGTGTGCATGTGCATGCGCATGTGGCCTTGGATCCCCACCATTCGCCCTGGTTATACTGCGTTGCCAGGGAAACACAGGGCAGGTACCCTCCGGCTCCAACAGGCTGCTCACTGAGACATGGGAGAGCTCGAGCTGCCTTGGATCCCCACCCCTCTGCAGGGCTTGTTCTGCATTGCCAGGGAGACGTCTGGTGGGCGTGCTCTGGCTCCAACAGGCTGCTCACTGAGACATGGGAGAGCACAAGCCGCCTCGGGTCCTGGCTCTGCACTGCACTTGCAGAGTGGCCAGGCTGGTGACTGGTTGTCAGGCTGCTCGGCTTAATCTGCAAGTGGCTGATTGGGACAGGCTGAGACTGGGAGTTTTCCTGGGAGTGTTGTGCCATGAGCTGTGTGCCTGTGTGATCCAGCCAGGGCTCTCCTGGTGATCTATCTAATATATCAAAGCAATCCCAGAGCAACAGCCAGAATGGGGAAACAAAGAAACATGTCACAAGTAAAAGATCAGAAGAAACCTGTAGAAATGGAACCAAACGAAACAGAGGGATACTGCCTTTCAGAGACAGAGTTTAGAACACTGATGATAAGAATGTTTAACAAACTTAGTGAGGACATAAGGAAGGATACAGAAATCGTAAAAAACAACCAGTTAGAACTAAAAAATACAATAACTGAAGTGAAGAACACACTCAAATGCATCACCAGTAGAGTAGATGAAGCAGAGGAGTGGATCAGCGATTTGGAAGACAAAATAGCAAAAATAAGCAAGTTGGAACAAAAAGATCAAAGAATAAAAAGCAATGAAAATAGTTTAAGAGCCCTATGGGACAAGATGAAGCGCAACCACCCACGACTCATAGGAATACTAGAAGAAGAGAAGAAGCAAGGGGTTGAGAATGTATTTGAAAAAATAATGACTGAAAACTTCCCTATCCTGGTGAAGGAAATTGACATACATGCCCAGGAAGTGCAGACGGATCCAAACAAGCTGAACCCAAACAGGTCCACACCAAGACACAGCATAGTTAAAATGGCAAAGGTTAAAGACAGAGATAAAATCCTAGAGGCAGCAAGAGAAAGACAGCAGGTTTCATACAAAGGAACTCCTATTAGACTAACAGCTGACTTGTCTACAGAAACTCTGCAGGCCAGAAGGGAGTGGCAAGAAGTATTCAATGTCACACAAAATAGAGGCAAAGAACCAAGATTGCTCTACCCAGCATGGGTATCACTTAAAATTAAAGGAGATATAAAGAGCTTCTCAGAAAAGAGTAAGCTTAAGGAATTCAATACCACCAAGCCAGCATTGCAAGACATGTTAAAAGGGCATTTTAAACAAAAGAAAGGGTAAACACACTAACCCAGGAAGACCAGGAATACAAATAACAAAATGGCAATACATATGCACCTATGAATAATCATTTTAAATGTGAACGGACTAAATGCTCCAATATAAAGACAGAGAGTGGCCAAGTGGATAAGAAAATAGGACACATATATGCTGTTTACAGATGGAATAAGATATCTGATGCAAATGGAAAAGGGGAAAAAAAAACTGGAATACTAATGCTTGTTTTGGACAAAATAGACTTTAGAATGACTACGGTAAAAGACAAAGAAGGGCACAATAACCCTAATAAGCATCTATGCACCCAACATAGGAGCTCCTAATTACATGTAACAGATTTTGACAGACATAAAGAGAGAGATCAACAGTAACACTTTCACAGTAGGGGACTTCCACACCGCATTGTCACCAATGGACAGACCCTTTAGACAGAAAATCAACACAGAAAGCGGGGCCTTAAATGACACTTTAGACCCGCTGGACTTCGTTGATATTTTTAGAGCAGTTCACCCTGAAAAAATAGAATATACATTCTTCTCAAGTACACATGGGGCATTTTGCAAGATAGACCACATTAGGCCACAAAACAAGTCTCAGTAAATTTAAGAAGATTGAAGTCATGTCAAGCAGATATAAAGGAAAAAGTGATGGTTGCTGGCTGGGAGGGAGTGGGGCTGAGGGAGAGGGGGAAGGTTTTGGACAGCATAGGTGGGTGACTACCATGTTGCCGCAGGGATATGGGGGCAGTTCTGGGAATGTAATTGATAATGTTATGAAGAGACTATTATGTTAAGTGAAATAAGTCAGTCTGAGAAAGACAAGTACCATATGATCTCACTTATATCTGAAAAACTGTACGAATGATCAAAGTAAACAGACTCATAGATATAGAGGAAAAACTGAGGGTTGCCATTTGGGTGGGGGTTGGGATAAGGGGGAAGGGGAAAGGATTAGACAGCATAAATAGACAACTACAATATTGACACAGGGATAGAAACACAGTTTGGGGAATATAATAATGTTGTAAAAATTTTGTGGCATGTCAGATAGTCACATGTATTGTTAGGGAGACCACTTCATGGATGGAGTAGAGGCTTGATCACTGCACTGTACACCTGAAGCTGATGTTGTATAATATTGTATGCCAACTGTAACTGAATATATAGATAGTCACAGGATGTGGAGTATACTGTGTAAGGGAGTCAAAGGAATTTTAATAGATATGTATGATATGGTGGGGGAGTGGGGTGGCAAACTGGGGAGGGGGTTGTCACTTTGGGGGGTAAAGAGTATAACTAGTGCATTGTGTTGTACACCTGAAACTAATAAAAAAGGAAAAAATAATAATTATAAAGGGAACGTCTACTGATTTCACAGAATGAAGTTCAACTAACAAAAACAAATTTTTTAACAGTAAAATGCATTTGAAGAAGGAACAATTTCTTAGGAAATTTTCTTTTCTCTGTAACTTCATAAACTTGGAGGGCTTCATGGCTCATTTCTTAGATTTCGCTTTGCTCTATCTAAATTAAATCTTCTGGTGATTACATCCAGTTTTAAAATACTTTATATACCATCTATGTGTTGATGACGCCTAAATGTTATCTTCAGTGTAGGTCATTTTACTTAAATCCAGACTTTTCTATTCAATTGCTTACTATCTCCATTTCAATATTCAATAAGCATCTCAAACTTAATATCCAAATCCAAACTCTTGGTCTGTTCCTCCAGATCTATTCCACCTATAGTTGTTCTAGTGTCCATTAATGGTAACTCATTCCTTCCAGTTGCTCAAGTCAGAAACCTTGGAGTCATTTTTTTTTTTTACTTTTTTGTTCATGCTCCACATCATTCAATCTGTCGTAAAATCCTATTGGTTCTATCTTCAGAATAAATCCAGAGTCTGACTACAATCCTTCATAGTCACTACTACCAAACTATGTCAAGCCACCATCATTTCTCAGATGAATTAGTGTAATAGCCTCAAATGTGATTTTTCTGCTTCTATCCTTGCCCTTATGATTTATTGTCAACAGAGCATATCAGGTAATTTTTAAAGATGAAATTGATAATTTACCCCTTTGATCAAAAATTTCCAATGGTTCTCCACCTCAAAGTAAATGACAAAAGCCTTAAAATATCTTATCAGGACCTATATGATATATTCCAGTGCTCACCAATAAAAATGTAATGCAAGTAACTCACACAATTTTAGATTTCCTAATAACACATAAAAAAGAAGCAGACAAGATTAATTCTAATAAATTGCAGTTCATATATACAAAATCTTATCAATTTACCATATAACCAACATAAAATATCATTAATGAAATATTTTTCATTGTCTTTTTTAAGGCTAAGCCTTCAAAAACCTGGTATGTATTTTATACTGGTATCACATTTCAATTTGAACTACTCACATTTCAAGTGTTCAATAACCACATGCAGCCATTGGCTATTGTATTTATCTCTAAATGCTTTCCCACACACTCTTTCAGCTCTAGTATTTGCTTACTCAAACACTCTGGGAAAACTAGACATTTGCTGTTTCTTTTCCCTATCATGTTCCTTTCCCAATACCTAAGTGAATTAATAATTTAATAATCAGTAATTTAATAAATGACTCTGGTATGCTATGTGTAGGAGATACAACGGGGCTCTAAGAAAAAATTTACTTGCTTAAATGGAGTATACAGTCCACTTAGAAAGAGAGAGAGACATTCATTGAGTATTCACACAGATTAATATTTACAAATATTGTAAAACGGTATGAAGTTGGAGTAGTACTCAATAAATAAAAAGAACAAACTATTGATACATAAAACAGCTTGGATGAATCTCCAGGGAATTATACTGAGTGAAAAAAATGATAACAATTTTTGAAATGAAAAAATTATAGAAATAGAGATTGATTAGTGATTGCTAGGTGTTAAGGAATTTGTGTGGATTGGAGAGAAATAGATTTGGCTATAATAGTAACATGAAGGGTCCTTGTGGTGGTTGAAATATTCTCTGCCTTAGCTGTCAATGTTAATATTCTGACTTTGCTATTGCATTGTAGTTTTGCAACATGCTACGATTGAGAAAATTTTAGTAAAAGGTACACAGAAACTCTCTTTATTATTTCTTATAATTGCATATGGATTCACAATTATCTCAAAATTAAAAAGTACAAGATGCTATGAAAGCATAGAATAGTTCTGGTAAACAAAGGGGGCTTCTTGAGGAGGTGACATTTGGGCTCAGATAAAAAGTAAGAGGCGGAGATAACTGGATATGGGAGAAGGCAGAGCATTCCAGGCAACAATATTATTCTGCTGCAGTATGGATGATGAATTAGAGGGGGGGCGGTAGTTGTTGATACAGGAAGATGTATTGGGTGGCTATTACAGTAGTCTAGGCAAGAAATAATGGTAGTTTGGTATTGGGTGATATCAATCATGATAACAATTAAATAGACTCAAGAGTTGTTCAGTATGTGAAATAAAGTGACCAAAAAGTCTTAAATATAGGTGAAAATAGATTGTTTTGATTCATTTAATACAATATGTCATATATATTTACTAGTGCTGGAAAACATTAGGTCATTGTGATTCTGAAAAAGGTTGTAAATAACCAGTACAGAGTAATACATACCTTTCAGAAATTACTTTGATTTACAACACATGATATTTCCACGAAACACTAATGGATGCCAATTCACCTGTCACACAAGCAAAGCAAATAGTTGTTACGTGTAAATCTTTTCTTTCCTACATGTACTCAATATGTAGCTCCAGTGAAAAATGAAACTCTATCAAAATCACCTGTAAGTCCCCATTTACTCATACATCCATTCAACATATTGAACGGTAACTATGTTTAGATGTTGAACATACACAGATTAAAAAGACTTGAGTCTTATCAAACCTCTGGCTCTGGGAGCTCCTAAACTTGAGTTTAGAAGCATTATGTTAGGCAAATTACTTATTGTTTCATCATCAGATTCCTCATCTTTAAAATAGAAATAACGGTATTACTTTATTTTATTTTTTATCCTAAATATATGCTTAATCAAATTTGAAAAATCAAACATTAAAATTCACCATATATATTGAATAAAAAGAAAGAAAACTATATGATCATCTGAACAGATGCAGAAATAGTATTTGACAGAATTCAACATCCATTTTTGATGAAAAAATAAAAATAAAACTAGAAAAGAACAGCAATAAACTTTTTCAGATAATTAGAAAGGAAACTTCCACAACTGATAAAGTATATCTTCAAAAACCTTACTATAGCAGATAAAATCATACTTTATTTTTAAAAATAAAATTATTTTCCCCTAAAATCAGTGACAAGGAGGTGACATGTACTCTCGCCACTCATACCCTGGACTGTATTGCATATCATAGTATAGTACAGTAAGCAAAATAATAAAACACACAGATTGTGAAAGAAAGCATAAAAACTGTTTTTTTCTTTACCAATGACATGATTGAATATAAAGAACACCCCCCAAACAAAAGACATTAATTGAATATTTATAAAATGACAATGGACATTTGAGAAAATAGATATGAAGTTCTATTGACAATTATTTTAAAATGCATGAAATCCTTATGGATAAATCTAACAGTATGTGCAAAAAACATAGGCAAAATTTGTATGCCAGAAACTACAAAATATTGATAAAAGAAATCAAATCTGGATTCCTACCACCATCATCTGGGAAAGTTTTCAAAAATAAAGGCTCCTGGGCTCGCTGAGTGGTAAGTTGTTTAGGAGCTGGCTTAGGACACCAGCTCTGAGCAGCGGGGCCCTGGTTCAGATCCCACATATGAGGGACAGTGACACTGCCCTCTATAGCTAAGGTGGTGAACAACAGCTCCACCTGGTTGCCTGTATAGCTAAGATGGCTGGTGATGACGGTGTGGGCTGCCATCTATAGGCTACAGTGAGTGGCCAGCAGCCAGCATGAGCAGCTGGCAGCCAGTGAGCTGCCAAGAGCCACCATGAGTGGCCATCCAGAGGCCGGCAACTGACCTGCCTCACCCGGGAAGAGCGCAATGGTAATACCAACATGGGCCAGTGAAGCAATGTCCTCCACAACTAGACTGAAGAATGAAAAAAAAGAATTGCAACTTGTCTGTTCCCCTCCCCCAATTCCCCAATAAAATCTTTAAAAAAATAAAAAATAACAAAAATAAAGGCTCCTGACTTCTCCCTTTATCTCCTGAATTAGAAACTTTCAAAATGGAGCCTGGGAATCTGTATTTTACAACGCCTTGCAGATGATTCTCCTGCTGTCGTGGCTACATTGTATAACACTGAACTAAAGTAGAAATTGTTTTATTAGTTTGAAAAGAGGCTTTTACTTTCTCTCTCTCCTATCAAGTATATCTTCAATATCTTATTTCCCAAAATTTTTAACAGATGCCATATCCAATATATAAATGTTGACTTCAATAGAGTGTTTCCATAGTCAGCACAAGTGAAAGTGCAGGGACTAAAAAGAAAGAGGGTCTTTGGTATTTAATGATACTCTATTGTTTAATCACTCTAAAATAATACTCTAAATTTAAATCTAGAGTCTCACAAACTTTTTGAGAGTTACAATGTCACTACACATAGAATCAATTTATTGCTAGTCTAACATCTGTTGAGGAGCAGAGAGGTCTCTGGGAAGAGGTAAGATGGCATGGATAGCAGTCCCACTAAGTTAATCATCATCAATGGTTTAGAGGGAGAAATAAATGGGGATGGGAGAAAAACCTCACAATGGAATGAACACTAGAGTGCTTCATAAGAAAACATGCATGAAAAAGTTGCTCTCAGTTTATAGATAAAAGAGAGACAATGTTCAAATCCTTCATATCTTGAAGTTTTTTAAGTTTCTCACCACAATTGAGGGATGAACAGTTTAATTAAACAGCAACTAAACAAGGGCCAAGAAGACAGGATTTTGGACTGATGCTTATTCTACTCCCATCTTATTATAATCTTAGCTATTTTACTATACCTCTTTTGCCCTTATTTTACTGCTCTATAAAATGAATGGATCGGGCCAGCCGAGTGGTGCGGTGGTTAAGCACTGGCTTGGGAAGCCAGCAGCCCCAGTTCGGGTCCCACATATGAGGGCCAGTGACACTGCCCTAAAAAAAAAAAAAGAATGGATCAATTGACATAATTTTTCAGTTTCCTTACTGTTCTAAAAAGAAATATGTGCTGCAAAAAATTGGTGTTTCAATGTGACATATAGATGATGTATTACAGAATTGTACACCTGAATACTATGTAACTTTACTAACATTGTCAGCCCAATAAACTTTAATTTAAAAATTTGGAGTTTATCCTAAGAGGTATATAAAACTAAGATTTGGGTGAATAAGAAATGTTTCAGGGGCAGGCCAAGTGGTGTGGTGGTTAAGCGCTGGTTTGGGAAGCCAGGGGCCCCGGTTTGGGTTCCACATGTGAGGGCCAGTGACACTGCCCTCAAAAAAAAAAGAAAAAACGAATGTGTCAGTAAGTTCATAGAAATGGACACCAAAATCTTAAGGAATTGTTTTAATCTCAGTAGGCATAAACATCTCAACAAGAAAAAGACACACAGAGAGACAAAGAAGGGAACAGAAATGAGAGAGAGAAAGAGAGACCTAATTCAACTCTAGATCTTGTGACAAAAATAATTCAATGGTAAATACCAACAATGTCATAGTAATAACAATCTAATGTGGCAATAACAAAGATAAGTAATCTTTTCAAAGACATAGATTTTTTTTGAGGGCAGTGTCACTGGCCATCATATGTGGGACTGAACCGGGGCCGCTGGCTTCCGAAGCCAGCGCTTAAACACCGCGCCACTTGGCCGGCCCATAGGTATTTTTATTGATTAAAGTTCTTTAAGAGTTTTAGAGTTTACTCAGATTTTCTATTTCTTATAAAGTCAGTTTTGTTTATTGTATTTCCCCTAAATATATATGTTTCCTTTAAGATTTTACATTTTAACCATAAATTTTTACAATTCTTCTCATGATTTTGTTAATGTGCTCTGCACCTATAGTTATGCAACCATTAAGATTTAATAGAGATAATGTGTACTTTCTCTTGAGTATCTTATCAATATCAGATATATAACATTTTATTTGTTTTCAAAATAGACCCTCTTTATTGTTTCATTGTCTTAAAAATCACTATTGTACCTATTTCTTTGGTTCTACTTTCTTTGGCTTCCTCTTTTTCCTCAAACTACTTGATCTGAACCCATTATTTCTTTTTTAATTTTTAAAGATTTTTATTAAAATATAGCTAACATAAAATATTATATTAGTTGCAGTTGTACATCATTGTTATTCAACAGTACCCAATTGGTACTATATATAGTTATTACCATATTATTGATTATATTCCCTATGCCAAAGAAGTGATCGCTATGATAAACCCAGCATCCATCAGACGCTGTACCACACCATCACAATATTGTTCACAATACTTCCTATGCTGTATATTACATCCTCAAGTTTTATTTGTTTTACACCTGTAACTTTGATCCTTTTATTCCCCTTTAACTTTCCCCTTTTTAAAATTTTTCATTACAGTTGTCATTCAATACTATTTGACATTAATTTCAGGAGTACAGCGTAGTGGTTAGACATTCATATAATGTACAAAGTGATCCCCCTGACTAGTACCCACCTGGAATATTTATTACCATATTCTTGATTATATTATCTATGCTTTCATTTACATCTCCATGACTATTATATAACTACCAATTTGTATTTCTTAATTCCTCAACCATTTTCACCCTTCCCTCAACCGCTCTCCCATTTATAACCTCAGATGTAGTACGCACCTGACACCATACATAATTATTACAATATGATTGACTATATTCCATATGCTATACATTACATTTCTAATACTACTGTGTAACAACCAATTTATACTTCTTAATCCCTTCCCTTTTTTCACCCACCCCTAATCACCCTCCCATCTGGCAACCATCAAATTGTTTTCTGTATATATGAGTTTGTTACTTTTCAGTTTGTTTGGTTACTTTGTTCTTTAGATTCCACTTATAAGTGAAAAACATAACATTTGTCTTTTTCTCTCTTACTTACTACACTCAGCACAATATCCTCTGGGTCCATCCATGTTGTCACATATGGAAAGATTTCATTCTCTTTTTTTTTCTTTTGAGGGCAGTGTCACTGGCCCTCATATGTGGGACCTGAACCGGGGCCGCGGGCTTCCCAAGCCATTGCTTAACCACCACGCCACTCGGCCAACCCGATTTCATTCTTTTTTTATGACTGAGCAATATTCTACTGTATATATGTCCACCTGCTCTTTATCCATTCAGGGGCACCCAGGGTGTTATCATACCTTGGGTATTGTAAATAATGCTATAATGAACATATGGATGAGCATGTCCCCTAGAAGCAAGGCTTTGGATTTCATCAGATAAATAAACAGAAGTGGGATTAAATAGGTCCTTTATTTGTTATAGTCTTTGATTTAAAGATTGTTTTGTCTGGTATAAGTATTGCTATTCCAGCTTCATTGTTTGCTTGTTTTCATTTCATAAGATATCTTTTTCCATCCCTTTACTTTCAGTCTGAGTTTCTTTTTCAATCTGAAGTGTGTCTCTTGTGGGCAGCATATGAAAAGGTCTTGTTTTCTTATCCATTCACTCTCCCCCTATCTTTTGAGTGGAGCACATAATCCATTTACATCAAAAGTAATTATTAATAGGATATAGTCATTGCCATTTTATTATTCATATTTTTTATTTTTTTTCCATCACAAGAAAGTCCCTGTAAGATTCCTTGTAATACTGATTTAGTGGTGATGAAACCTTTAGCTTTTTCTTGTCTGCAATGCTCTTTATCTGTCCTTGATTCTGATAGCTTTGCTAGATAGAGTAATCTTGGTTATAGGTCCTTGTTTTTCATCACTTTGAATATTTCCTGCCAATCCCTTCTGGCCTGGAAAGGTTTTGTTCAGAAATCAGCTGACCTTATTATTGGGGCTCCCTTGTACTTTTCTTTTGCTGCTTTTAAGAGTCTCTTTATGTCTTTTAACAGTTGGCATTTTAATTATGATGTGTCTTCGTGTGGGTCTGTTTGGGTTTATCTTGTTTGGAATTCTCTGTACTTCTGGGCTTGTATATCTGTTAGGTAGAAGCTAGAAAATGAATGAGAAGGAGGAGGAGTAGGAGGGGGTCCATAGTGCCTACAGATAAAGCTTATAAATAGTTTTGATTATCTGTCCCCAGCCACTATCTCTTCTTGCAACAACAGATGATGAGAGGTGGTCTGGAGCAAGATAAGGATCTGAGTCAACAGACACCCACCCATCTTAGGAGGTCATGCCCTCCTATGGAAGAGCATGTATCATCTTTTCCTGTCAAATCAATATGTAACTCCCTCAATCCACCCAGCAATCTATAAGTCCTCTATAAGGGCCTTCCAATCTATAAGGGCCTTCTCTCCATCTCTACGTCCCTCTCTTTTCCTCTCCCTCTCCCTCTCTTCTACCTCAGCTAGGCCTCTCTCTCCCACCTAGGCTAAGGCCCATTCTCTTCCCTGAGAATGCATCACAAATAAATCCTGCTTGCATACTAATAAGCTTGCTGAAATTTGATACTTCACTGTGTCCTCAGGAAGAACTGAGACTCCCTTAACATTGTGGTGCTATGGCTTGGATTGCACCCTTTGTCTCCAGCCATTTGGAATGCAGTGAGTATGGGTAGGCAAGGTTTTCTTGCCTTTCCCACCTTCAGGATTAAAAAGAGATGCCACATTGTGGAGGAGGGTATTCAAACAAGCTAGGACTGTGTTTGGAGGCAGCAATAAGAATAAAATCTCAAATGATTGCTCATGGTTTGTCTGGGCTCCAAAGATTGAAGGGCATGTTCCCCACTTTGATCTGAGTTCTCAGGCATCCCTATGTTAATGGGAGCCTCATGGAGGAGTCTGGGGTTAATCCCTAAGATGTACAGCAGCCTCATAGGGAATTCCTGTAACCATAATGTAAAATTGGCTCCTCTGATGATGTACACAATCAGGGGTGGACAGCCAGGGGAGGAATGCAGGCACATAGAGATTTGTGGATGATCAAAGGTGTAACAGCCTTTGGGATTCCCACTCACAAAAGCACTCTTTTGACTCACCACGTGGATTCCTTAGTCTTCTCTATCTCTAAACCTGGCATAAGAGAGACATAATTTTAAATCATTGGAATTTTGTTTTTTGAGGGCAATGTCATTGGCCCTCATACGTGGGGGACCCAAACTGGGGCCGCTGGCGTCCCAAGCCAGTACTTAACCACCACGCTACTCGGTCGGCCCTTCTTTCATTTATTTTCATTTATTTTTTCTTTTGTGAAATTTCATTGTTAGTATATAGGAATGCAATGAATTTTTGTACATTAAGTCTGTATCCAGCAACTTTATTGTATTCATTTATTGTTTCTTATAGTTTTTTGGTGCAGTCTTTAGGGTTTTCTGTTTTTTCATGGTTATTCATTTGATTATTATTGTTATATAAACCATATATATGTATATATATTCTCTTCCTTTTATTATTATTTATTATTATTAATAATTACAGATGTACAAAACTCTGCAGTAGTTATGTTTTTCACCCTTTACAAAGTGACTACCCCCTTCCCACTCCACTCTCCCCCCACTCCCGATATCATACATATCTATTACAATCCCAATGACTACATCCCCACACTATATTCCACATCCCATGACTATATATGTGTTAAATTATAGTCAACATCTAATAATAATCAGCGTCAGCTTCAGATGTACAGTGCAGTAGTCAGGCCACTACACCGTCAATGAAGTGGTCTCCCTGACAAGACATGAGTATATCTGATCCCCTAAAAAATATTTACAACATTATTGATTATATTCCCTAAACTGTCTCTTCTGTCTCTGCGGTAGTATTGTAGTTACCAGTTTATGTTGTCTCGTCCCTTCCCCTTCTCCCTCATTCCCGTCCCCATCCCATCTAGCCCTCATCGGTTTTTCCTTTGTGTCTCTAAGACTATTTCTGTTTATTTGCTCATTTATTCAGTTCTTTAGATTCCACATATAAGTGAGATCATATGGTATTTGTCTTCCTCTGACTGACTTATTTCACTTAGCATAATATTCTCTAGGCCCATCCATATCATTGAAAACGATACGATTTCTTTCTGATTTAAAGCTGCATAATACTCCATTGTGTAAATGTACCAGTTTCTTAATCCAGTCATCGACCAATGGGCATTTCGATTGTTTCCAAGTGTTGGCTATTGTAAATAGCGCTGCAATGAACATAGGGGTGCATATATTTTTTTGAATCAGTGTCTTGGGTTTTTCAGGATAAATACCTAGGAGTGTAATTCCAGGGTCAATAGGTAGTTCCAATTCCAGTTTTATGAGATACCTCCATACTGACTTCCATAGTGGCTGCACCAATCTGCAATCCCACTAGCAGTGCAGCAGGGTCCCCTTTTCCCCATAGACCCGCCAGCACTTGTTGTTTGTTGAATTATCGATGATAGCTATTCTGACTGGAGTGAGGTAGTATCTCATTGTGGTTTTTATTTGCATTTCCCTAATGACCAGTGAGGTTGAACATTTTTTCATATGCCTGTTCGCCATCTGTATGTCCTCTTTAGAGAAATGCCTCTTCATTTCCTCTGCCCATATTTCAATTGGGTTGTTTGTTTTTTTGGTGTTGAGTTGCATGAGTGTTTTATAAATTTTGGATATTAATCCCTTATCAGATATATCATTGACAAATATATTCGCTCATTCAATAGGCTTCCTTTTTGTTTTATTGATGGTTTCCTTTGTTGTGAAAAGATTTTAAGTTTGATATAATCCCATATGTTCATTTTTTTCTTTTACTTCCCTTGCCCGTGGGAATGTATCAGTAAAAATATTGCTCAGGGTAATGTCTGCAAATTAACTCCCTATATTTTCTTTTAGGAGTTTTATGGTTTCAGGTTTTACATTTAAGTCTTTAATCCATTTTGAATTTATTCTTGTATATGGTGTAAGGAGGTGGTTCAGTTTCATATTTTTGCATGTGTCAGTCCAATTTTCCCAGCACCATTTATTAAATAGACTATATTTACTCTCATGTAAATTCTTGCTTCCATTGTCATAGATTAACTGTCCGTATATGCCTGGATTTATTTCTGGGCTATCTGTTATGTTCCATTGATCTATGTGACTGTTTTTGTCCCAATACCATACTGTTTTGATTACTGTAGCTTTGTAGTAAGTCTTGATGTCTGGTCGCATGATACCCCCGACTTTGTTCTTATTTCTCAGGATTGCCGAGGCTATTTGGAGTCTTTTATGGTTCCATATAAATTTTAGGATTATATTTTCTATTTCTGTGAAAAATGGCCTTGGTAGTTTGATAGGAATTGCATGGAATCTATATATTGCTTTAGGCAGTATGGACATTATAACTATATTAATTCTTCCTATCCATGAGCATGGTAGGTGTTTCCATTTATTTGTATCTTCTTTTATTTCTTTTTCAGTGTCTAATAATTTTCTGAGTACAAATCTTTTACTTGTTTCGTTAAATTTATTCCTAGGTTGGGCCAGCTGAATGGTGCGGTGTTTAACAGCTGGCTTGGGGCTCCAGTGGCTCCGGTTCGGGTCCCACATATAAGGGCCAATGACACTGCCGTCAAAAAAAAATATTCCTAGGTATTTTATAGTTCTTGAAGGAAATGTAAATGGGACAGTTTTCTTAATTTCTCCTTCTGTTACTTTATTATTGGTATATGCAAATGCAACTGATTTCTGAAAATTGATTTTGTATCCTGCTCCTTACTGAATTCGTCTATCAACTCTAATAGTTTTTGTTTTTTTTTTGAGGGCAGTGTCACTGGCCCTCATATGTGGGACCCAAACCGGGGCTGCTGGTTTCCCAAGCCAGCGCTTAACCACCGTGCCACTCGGTGGGCCCTGCAATAGTTTTTTGATGGAGTCTTTGGGGTTCTCTATATACAGTATCATGTCATCTGCACATAATGACAATTTTACTTCTCCCTTGCCAATTTGGATGCCTTTTATTTCTTTTTCTTGTCTGATTGCTGTGGCTAGAACTTCCAGAATTATGTAGAATAAAAGTGGAGAAAGTGGATAGCCTAGTCTTGTTCCTGATCTTAAGCGGAATGGTGTTAGCTTTTCCCCATTGAGTATGATGTTAGCTGTAGGTTTATCACATATGGCCTTTTTGATGTTGACAAATGTTCCCTGTATTCCCACTTTGCTAAGGGTATTTAACATAAATGGCTGTTGGATTTTGTCAAATGCTTTTTCTGCATCTATTGACATAACCATGTGATTTTTCTTCTTTATTTTTTTGATGTGGTGTATCACACCAATTGATTTATGGATGTTGAACCAGCCTTGTGTAATAGGGATGAAACCCACTTGATAATGATGTATGATCTTGTTAATATATTGCTGAATTCTGTTTGCTAATATTTTATTGAGAATTTTTGCATCTATATTAATCAGGTACATTGGAGTGTAGTTTTCCTTTTTTTGTGCTGTCTTTATCTGGTTTTGGAATCAGCGTGATAGTGGCTTCATAAAAAGAATTTGGGAGTCTTCCCTCCTTCTGGATTTTTGGAATAATTTGAGAAAAATAGGTGATAGTTCTTTTTTGAATGTTTGATAAAATTCACTTGTGATGCCATTTGGTCCAGGGCTTTTGATTGTTGGAAGCTTGTCAATTACTGATTCAATTTCCTTGGCAGTAATCAGGCTATTTAGATTTTCCGTTTCTTCTTGAGTTACCTTTCGAAGATTGTGTGCTTCTAGAAATTTATCCATTTATTCCAGATTGTAAATTTGTTAGCATAGAATAGCTCATAGAAATTTCTTAGATTTTTTTGTATTTCTGTGATGTCTGTAGTAATTTCCCCTCTTTCATTCCTGATTATACTAATTTGAGTCCTCTCCCTCTCTCTCTCTCTTTTTTTTTTTTTTGATGAGCCTGGCTAGAGGTTTGTCAATTTTGTTGATCTACTCAAAAAACCAGCTCTTGGTTTCATTGATCTTTTGTATTGTTTTCCTGGTCTCTGTATCGTTTATTTCTGCTCTGTTCTTTATTATCTCCTTCCATGTACTCCCCTTGGGCTTCTTTTGCTGTTCTTTTTCCAGTTCCCTGAGATGTAAGGATAACCTGTTGATTTGAGTTTTTTCTTCCTTCTTTAGGTATTCCGGAACTGCTATGAACTTCCCTCTTAGGACTGCTTTCACTGCATCCCTGAGATTTTGGGTCATGGTATTTTCATTTTCATTTGTCTCGAGATATCTTTTGATTTCCTCCTTGGTCTCATTTGTGACCTACTCGCTATTTGGAAGCATGTTATTTAGTCTCCATTTATTTGACAGCTTTCTGCGTTTCTTCTTATAATTGATTTCTTGTTTCATAGCATTGCGGTAAGAGAAGACAATTGTAATGATTTCAATTTTCTTAAATTTATTGAGTCTTGTTTTGTGGCCTAACATGTGGTCTATCTTAGAAAATGTTCCATGTGAACTTGAGAAGAATATATATTCTGTAGCTTTGGCATGAAATGCTCTGAAAATGTCTGTTAAATCCAGCTGGTCTAATGTATTATTTAAGGTCACTGTTTCCGCATTGACTTTCTGTCTGGAGGATCTGTCCATTAGTGACAGCGGGGTGTTGAACTCCCCTACTATGATAGTGCTACTGTTGATCTCTATCTTTATGTCTGACAATATCTGTTTTATATATTTAGGAGCTCCTATGTTAGGTGCATAGATGTTTACTAGGGTTATGTCCTCTTGTTGAATTGATCCCTCTATATTAAGAAGTGTCCTTCTTTGTCCTTTATTATATTCTTCAATTTAAAGTCCATTTTATCTGATATAAGTATCACTACTCCAGCTTTTTTCTCAGTTCCATTTGCATGAAATATTTTACTCCATCCCTTTACTTTCAGTCTATATGTGTCTTTGATCTGAGGTGAGTCTCTTGTATACAGCACATGCCAGAGTCTTGCTTTCTTATCCATTGAGCCACCCTACGATTTTTGATTGGCACATTTAACCCATTTACATTTAACGTGATTATTGATAGATGTGTAGTTATTGCCATTTTGTTATTTGTGGTCTTAGTCTGTCTTCCTTAGTTAGGTTGTTTTTCTCTTCTACTTAAAGAAGCCCTTTTAACATGTCCTGTAAAGCTAGCTTGGTGGTAATGAATTCCCTTAACTTGTTCTTTTCTGGTAAGCTCTTTATCACTCTTTCAATTTTAAATGATAACCTTGCTGAGTACAACAATCTGGGTTGTACGCCTTTATTTTTGATCTTTGAAAGCCTCCTGACACTCTCCTCTGGCCTGCAAAGTTTCTGTAGAAAAGTCGGCTGATAATCTTATGGGAGTGTCATTGTAAGTAACTTTCTGCCTTTCCCTTGCTGCTTTAAGGATTCTGTCTTTGTCCTTAACCATTGCCATTTTTACTATAATATGTGTCTTGGTATGGGCCTGTTTGGGATCATCCTGGTTGGAACTCTCTGCACTTTCTGGGCTTGTTATTTCAATGTCCTTTGCCAGGTTAGGGAAGTTTTTAGACATTATTACTTCAAATATGTTCTCAATCTCTTGCTCCCTCTCTTCTCCTTCTGGTATTCCAATGATTTGCTATTTCTTGTGTTTGATGCTGTCTCACAGGTCTCATAAACTATTTTCAATGTTTTTCTTTTCTTTTTCTTTTTGTTGTTCCACTTGGGTGATCTCTACTATCTTGTCTTCTAAGTCATTGATTTGATTTTCTGCTGCATCCAATCTGCCAATAATTCCATCGAATTTGTTATTTAATTCAGTAATTGCATTATTAAGTTCTAGCTGGTTGCTTTCATGATTTCTCTATCCTTCTTTATATTTTCATTAATTTCATTGAACATTCTAATAATCAGTGTTCTGAACTCTGTCTCCGATAGATTGTTTACCTCTATTTCCTCTGTTTCCACTGATTCAGGATGTTTCTTCTGTTCTTTTATTTGGGTTGTATTTCTTTGTCTCCCCATTCTGGTTTACTCTTTGTGCTTGCTTCGATGTAACAGATATATCCCCTAGGTCTCTCAGTCTTTTCTGGTTAAATTTATATGGTGTGTGTCCTTTATATTTGAATTACTCAGTCTCCCTATTCTCTTGTGTGTGTATATCTGAGGTGTTCCTTGTGTTGTGTGTCTTCACTTGTTGAAGTTTAGCTTTGATTACTTTTGGCTTGTTAGTAGGTGGGACTGACTCTCAGACTGATTAGCTGTGAGGATGAGCAGTGTCCGCAGTTTATGAGCTGCTGCGTGAGGGTTGACCCCTCTGATGAGGCTTGGACCCTTTGGGCCCTTGCACCTGTAGCAACTTCCTTTTGGGTGTGACTCTTGTTTACCAAACCCAGAAATTCTCTGGTTTTATCTAAAGTTGGTCTGTGGGTATGATGATTCTTGTGTCTCTTTGTGTGGGCCCAGTTGCACAGCGATTTTAGAGCAAAACAGATCAATAAGGAGAACTACCACAGCCACCAAAGGAAATCAAATGCTCTCACATATTAAAAAAACAACAACTAGCAACCTGCCATCATCTTGTAGAGAAATATCAAACATATGAAAGAAGAAAATATGGGCCTGCTGAATGGCGCAGTTGTTAAGTGCTGGTTTGGGAAGCCAGTGGCCCCGGTTCGGGTCCCACATATGAGGGCCAGTGACATTGCCCTCAGAAAAAAATACCAAAACAAAACAAAAGAAGAAAATAAAAAAAACAAACATCCACACACCAAGAAGAACAGAAAAGGAAACAAAATACAATATAATGTCATAAAATAAAAAATAGAATAAACACAAGGACCCAAATAACTATACCAAAGAAAAAAATATAAAAATAAAATAAAATAAAATATGCGAGAAAAGGGAAAGGAGGTATAGTGGTGAGAAGAATGAACAAAGAATGGAGAAAGTGAGGGTGGGAAAGAAAGAAAAAGAATGAAAACAAAATATATATATTTGTCTACACACCCATATATGTGGGTATATATATATATATATATATATATATATATATATATATATATACCTATATTAAAAACTAGAAAATGACCATAATGAAATAGAAGTAAAACTCAAAAACAACCAAAACAAGCAACCAATAAAGGGGAAAATAAAAAAATAAAATAAAATAAATATAGTGCTGGTCTTGGCTAAAGTCCACCAAGTTCTCTTCAGGTTTTCCGCTGCTGTACAAAAATTTCTCTGCGTCTTGTGGGAACAAAGATGGCCACCTGACACCTAGCATGATCCTGGCACTGCAGGTTTGCTGTACATGAGTGTGGTTGTGTCGTGTGATTGGTAGTTTTTACAAAGTCCCTGCGTTTTCTGCTTTCGCCTGTCCCGAGGCAGGCTGTGCACTCTGCAGGGTCAATGAGTGTCTTTGGACACCCTTTCCATTGACAGCCATGGAGAATGAGAGAGATCCTCCTTGCCAAAAGCCAGCTGCCAGGAATCTGTTAGTTAGTGCCTCAGAAGCTGAACCTGACCGGCCTCCCAGGCCTTCCCAGAAAGGTGGGGGCTGGGTAGGTTGTCTCACTCTGCAGGTTCTTCTGGGGTGGAAATTCTCGACCCCCTATGGGTAGGAATACCTCTGTAGTCTGCCCCTATTGCTCCATTCAGGGGTCAGTTTAAGACTTGGCTTGGTGGGGACCAAGGTTTCTGAGGGAGGGTGGTGGTGGCTTTTTATTTCTGTAGGTTTCTTTTTTTTTTTTTTACTTTCTGTCCAAGAGAGGAGGAAAAATAAACAAACAAACAAACAAAACAACAACAACAACGAAAACACAGTACCAACACTGTTTTGAGCTAAGGCCTCTGCCTCATGTGCTCCATAGGTATTCCTGCTGCTCTCCCAAAGACACTGCCAGGGTTTAGGGGCCTGTGCACACCCCCCTGCAGCAGCTCAAATCTTTGGTCTGTGTCACAGGGACCTGTGCCTCTGCCCGGCGCTCGCTGCATTCCCCACCCCCGTGGAGTATTCTTTCTTCCCCTGCTCGTCCGATTTCAAGCTTCTGCTTCGGAGTCCAGGATCATGAGCGCAGTGCTCCTGCTGCTCTCTGGGAGGGCTGTCGGGATTTAGGGGACTGCTGCGCACCCTGCCGCAGCTCAGATCACTGCTCCATCTCTCGGGGACCTGCGTCTCCACCCAGTGCACTGCGACTCCCCCGAGAGTATTCTTTCTTCCCCTGCTCACAGGTTTCAGGCTTCTGCCTCAGAGCCTACACATCGAGGTTCTCTTGCTGCATTCCTCAGGACCCAGTGGATGCAGAGACTGATCCCTGAACCGGGCGGGTGCAGGGATTGATCTTGCCCTGTCTCTGTCGCTGCCACACTCTGTACCCTGCTTCCTGGAGAACCGGGAAGCCATGGGTGCAGCTGTATGTCTCCCGTCTCTCCTCCCCCACTTGCCTGGCTTGAGGCTTCTTCCTCAGGCTGCAGACCATTACACTCTTGCTGTACTCTAGATGGGCCACGGGGCACAGGGAGCAAGCAGTGGGAACACGCACTGATCTGCTCTTTGAAGCTCTGTACCTCTGCAGCCATGGCTGTGGGCTGCACCTCACGCGTCTGGCCACCTTCTTCCACTTGCCTGGCCAGCCCACCTTCCAGTAATCATTGTATGAGACTCTTAGTTGCTCTGTGTGATGAGTAGACATCCCTTTGAAGAGTTACAGACGTTAAATTGTGGATATTTCTAGGGGAGAACTCAGGGAGCTCTTCTCATAGCCACCACCTTGCCTCACCTCTCCAGATATATCTAAGGTTTTCTATATAAAACAAATCATGCCACCCACAAAAATTGACAATTTAACTTCTTCGTTCCCAATTTGGATGCCTTTTATTCCTTTCTCTACCTGGAGTGCTTTGGTTGGACTTTCAATATTATGTTGAATAACAGTGGTGATAGGGGTCATCCTTTCCTTGTTCCTAATCATAGAGGAAATGCTTTCAGTTTTTCACCATTAAGTATGATATTAGCTGATGTTTGTCCTATATTACCTTAATTATGTTGAGGAACTCTTCTTCTATATATATTTTATTAAGTGTTTTAATCATAAATGAATGTTGTATCTTCCCAAATGCTTTTTCTGCATCTATTGATATAATTATATGATTTTTGCCTTTTATTTTGTTTATATGGTGTATCACTTTCATTGGTTTGTGTATGTTGAACTACACTTGTGTCCCTGGAATGAACCCCACTTGATTGCAATATATAAACTTTTTAATATAATGTATTAAATTTGCTATTATTTAGGGGCAGCCAAGTGGGTCACTTGGTTAAAGAGCTCTCTAAAGAGTGCGAGCTCTGAGCAACAGGGTTGCCAGTTTGATTCCTGGCCCTAGCTGAGATGCTGCTGAGCTGCCAACAGGTGACAGGACTCAGTAAAAAAAAAAAATTGCTAGTATTTTGTTGAGTATTTTTACATCTATATTCATTAGAGATATTGGTCTGTAGTTTTCTCCCTTTTTGTTTTTCTTACCAGGTTTTGTTAACAGGGTAATGTTGGCCTCATAAAATGAATTAGGGCGTATTGTCTCTTCTTCAATTTTTTGGAAGAGTTTGAGGAAGACAGATAATAAATCATAATCATCTTTGTATGTTTGGTAGAATTCACTAATGAAGCCATCTGGTTTTGGACTTTTGCTTTTAGGGATATATTGGATGATTGTTTCAATGTACTTACTGTTCAGTCTATTTAGAATTTTCATTTTTTTGTGATTAACTCTAAGAAAGGTATATGCTTCGAGGAACATGTCCATTTTTTTTCTGGGTAGTTGAGTTTGGTGGCACATGGCCCTTCATAGTATTCTCATATGATCCTTTATATTTCTATGGTATTGTGGTAATTTCTCCTCTTTCATTTGTGATTTTGTTGATTTTTTTCTTTACTCTTTTTAGCTTAGTGAGTCTAGCCAAGAGGTTATCAATATTACTAATTTTTTTTCAAAGGACCATCTCTTTATTGCATTAATGTTTTTCTATACTCTTTTGTTTTGTATTTCATTTACTTATCCTCTAATTTTTATTCTTTCTTTGTTTTTTGAATTTGGGTTTCATTCGTTCTTTTTCTAGTTCTTCAAGTGTAATGTTAGGCTGTTTATTTGGGAATTTTGTTTTTTTTTTGAGATAGGCCGGTAATGATATTAATTTCATGTTAATTCTATTATTGCTGCATTCCAATAATTTTGATACAATGTATTTTCTTTATTTTTTTTTGAGTACAGTGTCACTGGCCCTCATTTGTGGGACCTGAACTGTGGGCCATTGGCGTCCCAAGCCAGCTCTTAACCACTATACCAGTTGGCCGGCCCTACAATGTATTTTCATTCTCATTTGTAGTTAAGTATCTTTTCATCTCTCTTTTTATTTCTTCTTTGATCCTGTCTCTTTTTTTGAGGGCAGTGTCACTGGGCCTCATATGTGGGACTGAACCGGGGCTGCTGGCTTCCCAAGCCAGTGCTTAACCACTGCGCCACTTGGCTGGCCATGATCCTGTCATTTTTAATACCATGTTGTTTAATCTCCATGTATGTGTGGCTTTTCCTGCTTTGTTTTTATGGTTGATCTCCAATTTCAAAGCATTGTGGTCAAAGTATATGCTTGGTATCATTTCAAACTTCTTCATGTTGCTAAGACTAGTTTTGTGTCCCAATATATGGTGTATCCTTGAGGATGTTTCATGTACACTGGAAAATACTGTATAATCTTGTATACAATGAAGTGTTCTGTAAATGTCAATTATGTCCATTTGTCTAATGTGTCATTAAAGGCTGGTATTTCTTTACTGAATTTCTGTTTGGATGATGTATCCCTAGCTTATAATGGTGTATTTAGGTGCCCAACTATAAATGTGTTTTTGTCAATTTCTCCCATTTCTGTTAGTAGTTCCTTTGAATACTTTGGTGCTTTCTGATTCAGTTCAGACAATTAAGTTGGTGAACTTGTTCCAATGATATTCCTAACCTTTTTTTGATATCATAGGGATTATTCATTATGAATTTGTACCAACTGGACAAACAGTTAACCAAGTTTAGTATTTGGAAGTGCTGAAAAGTTTGTGTGAAAAAGTTAGATGACCTGAACTTTTTGTCAACAATTCATGGTTTTTGTATCACAATGCACCAGCTCACATGGCACAATCTATGAGGGAATTTTTAGCCAGTAAACAAATAACTGTATTGGAACACCCTCCCTACTCACCTGATCTGGACCCCAATGACTTCTTTCTTTACCTAAAGATAAAAGAAATATTGAAAGGAATACATTTTAATGACATTCAGGGCATCAAGCGTAAAATGACTACAGCTCTGCTGGCCATTCCTGAAAGAGTTTCAGAATTGCTTTGAAGGGTGGTCTAGGTGCTGGCATTGATGCAGAGCTTCCCAAAAGTAATACTTCAAAGGTGAGCATAATGATATTCATCATTGAGGTATGTAGCACTATTTCTAGGAACTTAACCATCTGACATTGCATATTGAAAAATGTTTCACCTGCTTGTTGTATGCCTCATTTATCATTATGAAATGTTCACCTTTGTCACCTTTGCCTCTTGTTAGTTTATTTATCCTGAAGTCTGTTTAATGAGATATAAGTATGGCTACACCCACTTTTCTACGGACACCATTTTCTTGCAGTATTGTTTTCCATCTTTCACGTTGAGTCTATATTTGTCCTTGTAGCTGAGAATGGTCTCTGGGAGGCAGCATACGGTTAGGTTTTTTTATTTGATGCAATCTCCTACTCTGTGCCTTTTTAATGGTGAGTTCAGTCCATTTACATTTAGTGTGACTATTGATATATGAGGGAAATCCTCATATTATCCTATACCCATTTTATCCTTTGTTTTCTGGTAGCTCTGTGTCTCCATAGTTTCTGTGTTTTTTTGTTTCTGTCTGTTCTTTTAGTTTGGTAGTATTCTATGATTTTGATGCTGTTTTCTTTCTTGTGTTATGTGTCTTTCTTCTGGACTTTTTTGAGTGGTTATCATTAAGTTTATGTAAAAGAATGTTTAAATATACAGGAGTCCTTTTCCTTCAGCATGCTTCTTATCTCCGTTCCGTTTTGCAAATTAAGACCTTCAGTCTCTCCTTTTTATGTTTTTATTGTTATAAACTATCTCTATGTGTGCTGTAATTTGACTTCTGAATTGCAGTAGCTTGTTGTCTACTGCTTCTTTTTCATTTTTTAATGTTTTTATCTTGTTTAGTTTTTATAATATGTTTAATTGTGTAATGCCCTATTCTGTGTATGGGTTGCCATTTCCTGCTTATGTATGTCTGTTAGTAATTTTGTTCATCGTTTTGTATCCTTCTGTCTTTTGGTTTCAGGCCAAATAGCCTCTTTCACTATTTACTGTAATACAAGCCTTGAGGTGAAAATTCCCTCTGATTCATTATGTCTGGAAAGGTATTTTTATTCCTTCTTCATATCTAAATGATAACTTTGCAGGATATATTATTCTTAGCTGGTAATTTCTGTTTTTCAATAATTTGAATATTTGATTCCACTCCCTCCTGTCTTGCAGAGTTTCAGCTGAAAAGTCTGATGATAATCTAATGGTTTTTATTTTTTTGGTTACTGTCTTCTTTTCCCTGACTGCCTTGAGAATTCTTTACTTGTCATTAATTTTTGACAGCTTCAACATTATATGCCTTGTAGAACACCTGTCTGATTGAGGTAATTTGGTTCTGTTTGCTTCTTGCATTTAAGGACCAAGTACTTTCCATAGGTTTGGGAAGTTCTTGTTGACCATTTGTTTGAATAGGCTCTCTGTTCCTGTCTCTCCCAACAGGTGGCAGGATGGCTCAGCTAAAAAAAAAAAAAAAAAGTAGCCAAGGGCTGGCCAAGCAGTGCATTGGTTAAGATCTGGCTTGGGATGCCAGCAGCCACAGTTCGGATCCAACATATGAGGGCCAGTGACACTGCCCTCTACAGCTAAGATGGTAAACAACAGCTATACCTGGAGCTGGGCTGCTGTGAGTCCGTGGGGATGACATAGCTTCAGCCCCTGCTGCAGTGGGATGCCATAGGCTACAGTGAGTGGCCAGCAGTCAGCATGAGTGGCTGGAAGCTGGTGTGAGATGCCAAGAGCTGCTGTGAGCGGCCGTCCAGATGCCGGCGACCTATCTGCCTCACCCGAGAAGAGTGCAATGACGACAACAACATGGGCCAGTGAAGCAATGTCCTCCACAACTAGACTGAAGAAAAACTTGACAACAACTTGTCTGTTCCCCTTCCCTGGTTCCCCAACGCTGTTCCCCTCCCCCAATTCCCCAATAATATCTTTTTAAAAAAGGTATCCAAACAGGGTGTCTGCGGCAGAAATGTCTCTCCAGTCCATAGAGTTGTAGATATTCTACTCTTTGATCTGACACTATTACAGTTTTTTTTTCTGGGGCCCACAGCTAGCAGTAGGAGGGTGGGGAGAAGCAGGCAGACTATGATATTTGTTTTCTGCTTGGTTGTGAGGGGCTAAAACTGTAGTTCTCACCTTTCTGTATTTGGTCTTTGCCATGAAGTTTCTATCCCAGTTGCTGCATTCAGCCATATTATATGCTGATCCCTTAGGCAGGATTTTTCAGGATCACACAGAGTGTACCTGCAGTCCCAATGCCCCCTCTCCTGATTGTGCAGTGAGTTCTTGGCAGTTTCTTGGGGCCTGCATCTCTGCACTTTCCCCTTCCCTCCTCCTCTGATAAACCTGATTCACTCACCTTCAGATGTTTCAATGTGCGGATTTCTCACTCGTGTTTGTGTGTTGCATAAAGTATCCTTTGTTGAATTATAGCTGTTCAATTTGTTGTAACTTCCAGGGGAGATTTGAAGGAGTACCCCTCACACCACATGTTTCTTTTTGTTGTTTTTTTTTAAAAAGATTTTATTGGGGAATTGGGAGAGGGGAACAGCATTGGGGAATCGGGGAAGGGGAACAGATACATTGCTGTCTTTTTGTTCTTCAATCTAGTTACAGAGGACATTGCTTCACTGGCCCATGTTGGTATCATCATTGCGCTCTTCCCGGATGAGTAAGACCGGTAGCCGGCCTCTGGATGGTCACTCACGGCTGCTATGGGCAGCTCACGCTGGCTGCCAGCCATTCACACTGGCTGCCGGCCACTCACTGTAGCTTATGGCAGCCCACTGCAGCAGGGGCTGCAGCCTACACCGTTGCCAGGGCTCGCACAGCCCAACTCCAGGTGGAGCTGTTGTTAGCTGTAGAGGGGAGTGTCACTGGCTCTCATATGTCGAATCTGAACCAAGGCCGCTGACATCCCAAAACCAGTTCTTAAACAATGCACCACTCGGCCAGCCCTCACACCACATGTTTCTGACAACTGTTTCAGTTCACTTTTAATTCTTTTTCTGAAATTTTCTCCTGTTTTTTTCATTTGGGATGCATTTCTGTTTCCTCATTTTTTTAAAATTAGTTTCAGGTGTACAACACAGTGCAATAGTTATACTTTTTACCCCTCAAAGTGACAACACTCCCTGCCCCATTTAGCCACCCCACTCCTCCCTCCATATCATATATATCTATTACACTTCCTCTGACTCCCTTCCACATTATAATCCACATCCCATGACTATATATATATATATATATATATATATATATATATATTCAATTACAGTTGGTATAAAATATTATACATCCTTAGCTTCAGGTGTATAGTGCAGTGATCAAGCCTCTACTCCATCCATGAAATGGTCTCCCTAACAAGACATATGACCATATGACCACAAAATATTTACAACATTGTTAATTATATTCCTGTTAATTATATTCCCCAAACTGTCTTTCATATCCCTGTGGCAATATTGTAGTTGCCTAGTTTTTGCTGTCTAATCCCCTCCAAACTAGCAACCCTGCTTTTCCTCTATATCTATGAGACAGTTTCTGTTTACTTTGCTCGTTCATTCAGTTTTTCAGATTCCACATATGACTGATATCATATGGTATTTGTCTTTCTCTGACTGACTTATTTCACTTAACATAATAGTCTCTAGGTACATCCATATCATTGCAAATGGTACGATTTCATTCTTCTTTATAGTGGAGTAATACTCCATTGTATAAATATACCACAGTTTCTTAATCCAGTCATCTACCGATGGGCGTTTAGTTGTTTCCAAGTCTTAGTTATTGTAACTAGCGCTGCTATGAACATAGGGGTGCATAATTTTTTTTTGAATAAGTATCTTGGGTTTTTCAGGATAAATACCTAGGAGTAGAATTGCTGAGTCAAAAGGTAAATATAGGGAGTACATTTGCAGACATTATCCGGAGCAATATTTTTACTGATACATCCCTACTGGCAAGGGAAGTAAAAGAAAAAATGAACATATGGGGTTATATCAGACTAAAAAGTTTTTTCACAACAAAGGAAACCATCAATAAAACAAAAAGGAAGCCTACTGAGTGGGAGAATATATTTGTCAACGATATACCTGATAAGGGGTTAATATCCAAAATTTATAAAACACTCATGCAACTCAACACCAAAAAAACAAACAACCCAATTAAAAAATGGGCAGAAGATATAAAGAGACATTTCTCTAAAGAGGACATACAGATGGCCAACAGGCATATGAAAAAATGTTCAACCTCACTGGTCATTAGGGAAATGCAAATAAAAACTACAATGAGATACAACCTCACTCTGGTCAGAATGGCTATCATCAATAAATCAACAAACAACAAGTCCTGGTGGGGCTGTGGGGAAAAGGGGACCCTGGTGCACTTTTGGTGTGACTGCAGATTGGTGCAGCCACTATGGAAATCAGTATGGAGGTATCTCAAAAAACAGGAAATGGAACTACCTTTTGACCCAACAATGCTGTTTCCTCATTTTGACTGCTTTTCTGCATTTGTTTCTATGTATTAGGTAGATCTGCTCTGTCTCCCAGTCTTGTCCAGGTGGTCTAATGTAGTATGTGCCCTGAGGGACCCTGGCACAGTCTCCAGGATCCCTTGCTCAGGGTGCTCCAGGAGTGTCCTTTCTGTGGGTTGTGTGTGCCCTCTTTTTATAGTTGAACCTTCACTGCTACTGGCATGTCAGTTGGTGGCAATGACCCTCAGGGCTGATTGGCTTGGGGTTTGACCACATTCACAGCTTATGGGCTGCAGTCCAGGGGACTTACCCTACTTAGTGGGATTTGCCTGAGCAAACTCTGGTGCCTGTTGTGACTGTTCTTTGTGTGTGCTACTTGTGAGGTTAATTGAGCTGTGTTCTGCTGTGGTCTGAAGCCAACCTCCTAGTATGTTGGTTCTGAGGTGTGGTGGTAGGGGCTGTGTTGCAGACCAAGTTCACTCACTCCCTGGGACTGGCTGCGGACTACCTGGTAGGAGCTACAACACATTCTTTAATTATTCGCTGCCTCTGCTAAATCTGGAGGTGTGTGGGAGAGGCCACACTGTGAATCAAGGATGTCTACCCCCTGTACCCAAGGTCTGCTGCCACCCACTGGCCCCCTTAAGTTTCAGTCACTGATAGAGCTTTGTGTAGTAAGAAAGTTGGGTGACATAGGTTCTCAGAGAGTCACTAGAGTAGGAAGAATTTTGGTCACCAAGTCAATTTAAATCCCGGTTTGGTGCCAATGTTGGACCTGGAGCTACTCAGCAAAAGTCTCAGAGCATACCAAGGCCAGTAACCACCTACCTGGTACTTACCAGGCTCTGATACTTTTCCAAGAAAAAGTACAATGCGGGAGGGGCTGGCTACTCGAGAAGAATGTGCCTCGTTTTTTGGAGGAGTTGGGTGGGACAGGGTCCCAGGCTGTCAGCAGGG
Source organism: Aselliscus stoliczkanus (assembly GCA_033961575.1). Taxonomy (NCBI): domain Eukaryota; kingdom Metazoa; phylum Chordata; class Mammalia; order Chiroptera; family Hipposideridae; genus Aselliscus; species Aselliscus stoliczkanus. The sequence goes on along the minus strand of CM066737.1, from coordinate 11,237,769 downwards.
TGGGACAATGTAGCTCATCAGAATAATGGTGTCCACCTACAGGCTGCATGGGAGGAACATACCTTTCCAGAAAATTGGTGCCTGTCCTCCAGCCCTCAGTTTGAAGTCACACCTCAGTCTGTTCCCATATGCCTCCAACACCCATGAGTCACCAGAGCCTGGGCTGAGTGCCTGTGAACAAGTGATTCTGTGTGCAGGCCTTCTAAGAGGGCATCAGGGTTTCCCACAGCAACCCCCCTCACCCATATGGTTGGAATTTACACTGCTTTTCACAGCCAGATATTATGGAGGTTCCTGTTTCTGTCACTAGTACTCCGGGCTGCGGAGTATGGTATGGGACTAGGGTCCATCACTCCTCTGGAGGGAAACTCCATAGCAGATTGTGAGCTGCCACAGGGAGTTTTAGGGCCTGTTCCACATCTCTGTCCCTCCTAACAGTCTCAACATGACTTCTTCTTTATATTTTTAGTTATAGGACTTCTGATTGGCTAGACTTCAGATGGTTCTCTAGGTTGATTGTTCTATAATTTAGTTGAGATTTTAATGCTCAGCTCAGGCTGGGCCTCGAACTGTTGTTGCTCAGAGCTCAGCTCACACTCTTGAGCAAGCTCTTAACCAACTGAGCCACTCAGCTGGCCCTGATAGTAGAACATTTTGAGTTAAGGATTATTTTCATTTTTGTTTGTTGTTGTTAAAGTAATGATTTTCATTGCAGCTTTGCTTACGGTGGCCAAGACATGGAAACAACCAAAGTGTCCTTCAATAGATGATTGGATAAAGAATATGTGGTATATACACACAATGGAATACTATTCTGTAATCAGAAAAGATGAAATAGTGCTTTTTGCAACAACATGGATGAATCTCGAGATTATTATGCTTAGCAAAATAAATCAGATAGAAAAAGTTGATAACTATATGATTTTACTGATTAGTGGTATATAAAACTGAAAACAACAAAGGAACAAAACAAACAAATGAAGAAACAAAAACTCATAGACACACACAATACTTTAGTGGTTACCAGAATGTAAGGGGGGGCTGGGTGTGGTAGATGAGGGTATAAGGGATCAAATATATGGTGATGGAAGGACAACTGACTCTGAGTGGTGAACACAAAATGTCAAATATAGATGATGTATTACAGAATTGTAGACTTGAACCTATGTCACTTTACTAACAATTGTCACCCCAATAAACTTTAATGAAAAAGAGAAAAAAATACAAACACACAAATGCAAAAATAAGAAGTAATTAGGATGATGAAACTGCCTACTGCTTTGTTGATTGTATATGATACAACTACTACTTATATGGACTATGATGTAAATGATGCCTCTTTCACCTATGGGTGTGCAGGGAGGACACAGATTATTCACATTTCTGTAAACAACCATTAATGTTTTCAAGACAACTACAATATCAGGGTTAAAAGTGAGTTTAGAGATCATCTAGTCCAAGTACTTCACTTTACAGATAAAGAAACAAGTTCACAACTAGCAACCATCATTTATTCCTCTATATCTATGAGTCTGTTTCTGTTTACTTTGCTCATTCATTTAGTTTTTCAGATTCCACATATAAGTGAGATCATATGGTATTTGTCTTATTCCAACTGACTTATTTCACTTAACATGATAGTCTCTAGGTCCATCCATATCATTGCAAATGGTATGATTTCATCCTTATTTATAATGGCATAACACTCCATTGTATGTATGCCAATTGTAATTGAATATATATAGTCACAGGATATGGAGTATAGTGTGGAAGGGAGTCAGGGGAATTGTAATAGATATGTATGATATAGGGGGAGCGGGTGGAAAATTGGGGGAGGGGGTTTGTCACTTTGAGGGGTAAAAAGTATAACTATTGCACTGCATTGAACACCTGAAACTAATTTTAAAAAATATTTATTTCACAATAAAATAATAATAATAAAAAAAAGAAACAGGGTCACAGATTTTATTTCATGTTTTTCAAATCAGAAACCAATCTTTTAAATACCCAGTATATTGTTCTTTACACAATATACAAATTTTAGATACAGTTTTTAGTGATGGTGGAAATTAATCTACCAAGAAATAAAATACTGAACCTAATAACCTAGGTATTAATCAAATGGTTAATATAATACAATAATATAGTATTGTGATATAATATATAAATACTATTACTGTTGTGGAGGGGGAAATTTCCCTCTTACCCATCTTGATTTCTTGTGGCTGGAGTAATACCAAAATTGACACAAGACAGGTTAACAAAAGAAAATAAAAATAATTTTATGTGCATGAAAGATCATAAAATTCATGCTCAGAGAATGACCAAAAAGCCGGAAACTTTTATATCTTTTCACACAAAAAAGCAATGAATTTGTGAAGATTTGATAGGACAACAAAAGTTAGGTTTGGGTGCTCATTAGTAAGAAATCTAAGCAAAGTTTTGGCTTGAATAGTAAATTTGCAAAGCAGTAAGAAGGTTTGTTTATACAGATTTCTTGGCCCTGAATCCTCTAAATATAGTGATAAGGATGTCTCATTCAGTCTCCAGATGAAAGGAGGGCACCTTTCACAGGGGATATTTATTTCATGCACTCAAGAAGACAAAGGAGAGTTAAGGTGTTGTTCTTGCACTGGCTGCTTCTCAAGTAACTGTAATTCAAAATAACTAATATGCTTAAGTGGCATATTTTGGGGTGGCCTGCTCTGAAACCACAACTTTACTATTATTTATATCAGTGGTTCTTAAACTTTAACATGTATTAGAATCACCTGGGAAACTTTTTTAAAACAGGTAGCCAGGCTCTACCCCCCAGAGTTTCTGGTCCAGCAGGTTTGTAGTAGGGCCCAGACATTTGAATCAGCAGCCAATGCTGCTGGATCAGGGATTAGACTTTGAAAACTATTGGTTTAGACAAAGACTTCAAAGCCAATTTATCTGCCACTTAAAGCTGTGTGACCTGTGGCAGATTAATCTTTGAGCCTTACTTTTCTTTTCATTTTTTTCAAAAGATTTTATTGGGGAATTGGGGGAGGGAACAGCATTGGGGAATCAGGGAAGGAGAACAGACAAGCTGCTGTCCTTTAGTTCTTCAGTGTAGTTGTGGAGGACACTGCTTTACTGGCTCATATTGGTGTTGTGATCATTGCACCCTTCCTGGCTAATGAACCTTACTTTTCTTATCTGTAAATTAATAATACATACTTTATATGAATTTAGTATACCATAAATCAATATATATATATATATATATATATATATATATATATATATATATATATATACAGAACTATGTGGTTGGTGTCTAAGGCACTTCATACATGGTTGCTATGGATTTTATCATTAAAATAAATATTGGTTTTTCTAATCATTTGGATTCACCACACACAGATAACTAAGTTCATCAACTATGGCCTACTAGGGCTCCTTTGGGATTAATAAATGGAAAGAATATTATTCCCATACAAACACTTGTAATTTTGATCTACTGAACACATTTGAAAAAGTTTCCTTTTATTCAGTACAGTAAAAAATTTGGCCACCACTCTTTCCCCATTGAGCTTAATAAACTATCAATTTATTTGACAGAACTTCTTTATCTTCAGAAGGTAACTGGTTTGAACTATCATGAATTCAAATTGTTGGGATCTGCATTAATGTGATGTTACTGTGTATAATATGTTTAAGTGTGGATGTCTTTGTTTAGAAAATAGAATTTTTATGGAGGTCAAAATATCTTAAAATGCAAAAGCTTCCTGTCTTGAGGTAAATAATCTGCAAGACATTTGAGGAACACACTAAAAAACAGAAAGTCAGCTCCTCTCAACACCAAATGTCAGCTGGGTGGTAAAAAGAATTCTGTTGAATGTATTCAGAGAAGGAAGTAATTTTTTTCCCTTAGCTCTCCTTGCTACTATGCCACTCTATATTCTGGAGCTTGCTTCCTGGCAGATTGTTTCATTATCTAGCAGTATCATTAATCTTTTTTATTAGCACCTTGTAAATAAACAAACAATGATTTTGCTATGTTTGACATAAGTAGTGCATTTTAATTTTGTAGGCTTGTATTATTGACTTGAAAAAAAGTGCAATAATTCAGATTAAAATACCACACTCAATTTTTAACAATGTAAAAACACTACTCAATGTGTAAAAATATAATGGCATCTGTTATGCATGTTAAATGAAGCAAGTTATTTTTGCATCATCCACATGGAGCTTTGGATTAACTAGGAGAGTTTGTATTAATTACCACTAAAGAATTAAAACATGTCATTCAGTTTTGTATTCTCCATGAAAATTCTACATGAAATGGAATCAACATATCATGAAATATACTCAGAATCATTTGATGAAAACCACACAAAAGAATGCATATGGATCAGTTAAATGGTAAAATGAATTTCAAAGTCAGCACATAAAAATTAAAGATATTTGAGGGCCGGCCGAGTGGCATGGTGGTTAAGCGCTGGCTTGGGAAGCCAGCGGCCCTGGTTTGGCTCCCACATATGAGGGCAAGACAATGCCCCCCCCCAAAAAAAAAGAAAGAAATTAAAGATATTTGCTGCCATCACACAATTTTTTTCCAATTTCTTATGCCTGGATTTTCTTAATATATACATTTGGTGTGAGTAAAATACATTCATTATAACAAAAAAGGATCACTAAATAAAGCAAAAATTAACATTAGTTAGATGACAATATTTGCTTTTATTCAAGATATTCATATTTTTATCTTACAAATTTAAAAGTTAGAGATTTATCTGTTTACTGCAATGCAGGGTTTCAAAATCTGTGCACATATGAGAATCTTCTCAGATTTTTGTGAGTGATTTTTGAGGCTATACCCTAAATCTATTAAATCTCAGTCTTCAGGGTTGCAGTCCAAGAACCTATAGTTTTTCTTTCTTTCTACACTAGTGGTTCTATTGCAATTTGCAGGTCATCAGGCATTTAAAAAACATTGTTATAATGTATGTTTTTTAGTGCTGTCAAATGATAAAACTAAAATAATTTAGTAATGGGTTTGATGTTCTTTATTCAAGGGAACACAATCCATGGATTCAGGGGTGGAGGGATGGAGTACAGTGTCTCACAAGCAATAGCACATTCTTTCTGAGGGATTTAGGTAAAGAGCAGTTTTATATTTATTTATTTATTTATTTATGTATTTGTTTATTTATTTATTTAGCTGAGCCATCCTTCCACCCGTGGGCAGCTTAACGGCAGCTCAGCTCGGGCTGGGCATCGAACTACTGTTGTTCAGAGCTCGGCTCACACTCTTGAGCGAGCTCTTAACCAACTGAGCCACTCGGCCAGCCCCAACAGTATGTTTTATAGAATGTTGGAAGAGGCTTCCCAGAAACAAGGCATAATTGGCTAGGAGTTTGGAAATTTCCTTATAGGGCATGCAGGTCCTATTTTCAGAGAAAGGTAAGCTACCTAAAGCTGAGGATTGTAAGTAATGTATGTTAGGTTTCCTTAACAGCTGATTGCCCTAAGTGCAAACTGACTTAGGTTTAGATTTTTGATGTGGGCTGACCCACTGGGGTGGCCTTCATTTTGTGTGTCCCAATATATAAATTAATGTTATTAGTGTTTTTATTAGTGTTTTAAAGAGTTTGTGTAGGTATTAAATGTGAATTTTAACTTCTGCGAAAAATAGGAAAGCAAAAATACCAGCGATGTGACCTCATTGTTTTATAGAAATTTTAAAAATTAAATCAGCTACAGTAGCTAAAATAAATGACCAAAATCAAAAAATCTGTACATTCTTATAGAAATATCTTTTATACTCCAACATTAGCTGACAGGCTATCAAAACTTGACTTCAAAAGAATACTTATTTAGAAGCCAGGCTTCTGGAATGCACACAGAAATAGATATTGGATTCTCCTTCTCCAACTTTGGACAAATTCATGCTTTAATAAATAAAATCATATCATGTAACCCAAACACTGAGTGAGAATAAGAAAACTTTCATTTGCATTTCCTGATGATTAGTAATGTTGAGCATATGTCTATTGGCCATCTGTATGTCCTCTTTGGAGAAATGTCTATTCAGGTCCTCTGCCCATTTTTTAATTGGATTTTTTTTTTTAGTTGTGTAAGTTCCTTATATTTTTCTAAAATTATACTCTTATTGGAGGCATTGTTTGCAAAAATCTTCTCCTATCTGGCTGGTTGCTTCTAATCTGCCATAAGAAAAAATAAAATAATGCCATTCATGACAATATGGATGGATCTTGACATTATTATGCTAAGTGAAATAAGTCAGACAGAAAAAGTAGAGAACCATATGATTTCACTGATATGTGTATATAAAACTGAAAAAAACAAAATAACAAGAAAAATTAATAAAGAAATAAATCTCATAGACCAAAACAATAGTTTAGTGGTTACCAGAGGGGAAGGGGGAAGAATGATAGTAGATGAGATTAAAGGAGATCAAACATATGGTGAAGGAAAGAGAACTGATTCTAGGTGGTGAACACACAATGTGATATATAGATGATGTATTACAGAATTATACACCTGAAATCTGTGTAGCTTTGCTGACAATTGTCCCCAATACACTTTAACTAAAAAAAATACTTTCATAAAGTATTCTTTATTTTATAGCAGCATTTCACTGACAACAAAAGTATTTCCTTCAGCTCTAGGCCTCCTCCCACTTTAGAGCAAACCGCCCCAGCATTTTTAAACTAACTTAGGATTCAGATATGAAACTAGGAGTTAAAGCATTTTTCTATAGACCTGGTCTCTGAGGATTAGAAGTTAATTGTAAGTACACAGGCAAAACTACTTTAAATAAATATTATGTAAAAAGATTTCAGAAAAAAATGCAATTAACATGGTACTACAAATTTGTGGTAAGTACATTGTTTCATAAATGCTTTCAGAAAAGCTGGCTTTCTATATGAAGAAAAATAAAACTATTTATATTATATCCAAACATAAAAGTGAGTAGATTAAAGACCTATATGAAAAGGTAGAAGTATGAACTAAAAGATTAAATGAGGGAGAATAACTTTGTGATCCTGAAGTAGGGAAAAACTCTCAAACAATGGCAAAAACGACACAGCATTAGACAGAAAATGATATATATGAATATATAAAATATGAGGTCTGAAAATTAAGCTTGCAAACTTGTTGCAAAAATGTTGCTAACTTTTTTTAGATCACAGGGATTATTCATTATGAATTTGTACCACCTGGGCAAACAGTTAACCAAGTTTACTATTTGGAAGTTCTGAAAGGCCACATGAAAAAGTTACAAGACCTCTACTTTTGGCCACCAATTCATGGCTGTTGTATCACGACAATTTACCAGCTCACATACACTGTGTGAGGCAGTTTTTAGCCAGGAACATCCTCTTTACTTGCCTGATTTGGCATCTAATGACTTATTTCTTTACCCAAAGATGAAGGAAATATTGAAAGGAAAACATTTTGATGACATTCAGGACATCAAGTATAATACAACAGCTCTGATGGCCATTCCAGAAAAAAAAAATTCCAAAATTGCTTTGAAGATTGCACTAGGCACTGGCATTGGTACATAGCTTCCCAAGGGGAATATTTTGCAGGTGACTATAGAGATATTCAGTAATGAGGTGTGTAGAAATTTTTTTAGGATGAGTTCATGAACTTAGTCATCCAACCTCATAATACCTCTGACGGTATTATGAATAGCAATTACATATAGACTCCAACTTCCTTAGTTTAGTAAAACAGCCTGATTTTGGTCCTTTTAGTTTTTTAGCTAAATTGCTCTCAATGCACCCTTAATTAGGCTTGGGTTGAGAAAAATTGCACAACTATTCTGCATAAATATTGAAGCTGAATGCTGGAGTCAGCGGTGAATGAGCTAGTGATTAGATGGAGTAAATGAGCATAAGGAGAAGAGAGAGAAGATGAGAGAAAGAATTTTTAATAGACATATAGTATTCATTTTTATATTTCCTTTGACTTGTTACAGATTTGTAAAAGCCCGCTGCACTCCTTTCCTCTGTCCCTTTATCCTTAAATCTTCTGTTAAATAATACTACTACTACATACAATGACTATATATGAATACACAAAATCAAGGAAGGAAGACTATATTTCACATTTGGGTTTATGCCAAGTGGAGAAAGAAAAAACCCACAAGAGCCCAGTTAGATAAAGATAAAATATTTGACAAAAAAAAGAAATCATGAGGCTAGAATGACCAAGAATATCTAAAGAACAGCATGACAAGAATATTTGGAATGATGCATGGTTCCTCACTATATGTGGGACATGGTTTTAAGCAAATATAGGTGCATATTAAATGGACAGGGTTATTCTCAGCTGACAAGCACATATATATGACACAAATTAGGACAATTAGATCCTTTCTCCCTGGATTTGAATCTCAAAAGTGCAGTAACACAAAAGTAAAAAGCAATTTGTATTTATTCATCTCAACAATGATTTCTTAATGAAGCTGTCCATTAAATCCAATCCCCTAAATCACCAGAGTTATCCGAGTCCTTTTATTTTCCAAGTTTATATTGCAGACATAAATTTTAATTAATAAAACTGTGAAAGCTGCATGACCCATTTACCACAAAATTGTGAGCTGAGAACTATATAATTGTTATGACAAATATTCCATTGAAACTGGCACTTCTCTATTCTTTTGTGAAAGCATTATTAGGATGTCTCTGTCATCCAGTTGCATATCTTTTATTTCTCATTCTCTATGACTTTTCAAAAACTTCTGATGACTTCTTAATATACATTAAAGGTCTTGGTACCTACTCACACTTTTCTTCTGTACCTTAAACCCTGCCATCATGCTCAGTAAATTCCGTTTGTATGTACTTAAAGTAACTATCATTTTTATTTTTCATGTCTCTTCTGCGACTTAGTCCAACATCATGAATCCTGCTAACACTTTTTTTTTTGAGGGCAGTGTCACTGGCCCCCATATGTGGGACATGACCTGGGGCCACTGGCTTCCCAAGCCAGCGCTTAACCACTGCACCACTCGGCCAGTCCTATATTCTGCTTTTTAATAAGGGCATTTAATTCCTGTTTTCTCTCTCTCCTCCCAACTACATATGCTCTATCACCTCATAGAATTTGACAGTCCTCTGTAACTTCATTTCCTTTTATTTTATTAACCCTCATGAATTTATTTCCTTCTCCAGTTGATGTGTTCCTCCATGACTTACGATTACATTTTATTACTAGCCCCCTTAATTCTCTTGAGCCATTGTCCTGTCTGCATCTGTCCTTTAAAAACTCCAGCCCTGGATTAATTGAACCTTCTGTCTTATTCACTGTTATACCTGAATGGTTGAAAATTGAAAGAAATCTATGTGGATTAGTACCATGATGAGCTGATGATATTCAATCTCACCTTTATTATTATCTTTGATCACTATACTTGTCTTTGAACTATCCCCAATTATATTTCCCTTTTCTTCACAACCCAAATTCCCTCCCAAACCTAACTCCCAGGACAAGAACATACCCATTTCTTCAGCCTTTCATTTATTCTCCTTATCTGTAGCCTGTAAGCACCGTTGTCTCTTCTCTTACAGAGACGCTGTATATATCCAATTTTCATGCACTTCTGACTAAAACCATCTCTCTCTTCTCCACTCCCATAAACACATATTATTCCCTTATGCTCTTCCTTTTCCAATTCAAAAAAGGTAATCACACACTCTTGTTCAAAATGCTTAAAATTTTAAATATAACATCATTCAGTCATAGGTCACACTTAATTTAGTTTGCTTGTTGTTTTCCTCTCAGGAGGCTGGTGTGTGTGTGTGTGTGTGTGTGTGTGTGTGTGTGTGTGTGTGTGCTTAAACATAACCCAGGCAATACTGATATGCACCACTGGTTAAGAAAGAACAACTGGGGCTGGCTGAGTGGTGCAGTGGTTAAGCACTGGCCTTGGAAGCCAGCGGCCCCGGTTTGGTCCCACATATGAGGGCCAGTGACACTGCCCTCAAAAAAAAAAAAGAAAGAACAACTATTTTCTTCATTTGTTTGTCTTTTTCTGTTGTTGTTTTCAGTTTTACATACTACATATCAATGAAATCATATGGTTCTCAACTTTTTCTGTTTGACTTATTTTGCTTAGGTAAATGAGATTAAAAGGGATCAAATATATGGTGATGAAAAGTGAACTGACTCTGGGTGGTGAACACAAAATGTGATATATGGATGATGTATTACAGAATTGTATAGTTGAAATCTATGTAACTTTACTAACAATTATCACCCCAATAAATTTTAATTAAAAAAAACAGAGCTGGCCAATTGGCACAGTTGGTTAAGAGTTGGCTTAAGAGCGCAAGCTCTGAGCAACAGGAGAGCCAGTTCGATTCCCACATGGGCCAGTGACACTGCACCTGAGCTGAGCTGTCGCTGAGCTGCCACCAGGTGGCAGGATGGCTCAGTTGTGTAATAACAAGATTGCCTGTTCAATGGTGGGCTGTGCCCATCCTCAACTTAGACTGAACTCGGCACCTTGAGCTGAGCGGCTGCCCAGATGGCTCAGGTGATAGAGTGTATGCTCATAACAAGGCTGCTGGTTTGACCCTCACCTGGGATGGTGGCTACACCCACCAGCAACTAAGATTGAACACAGCACCTTGAACTTAGAGGCCATGAGATGCCAGTGTGCCAGATGGTGACTGGCACCCTCCAGAATGAAGATTAAAGAACAATAACTTGGCTGGTCCCCTTCCCCAACTCCACAACACTCCCCCCCCCATTTCCCCATTTAAAAAAATCTTTAAAAAAAAGAAAAAAGAAAGAATAAATGTAGTCTTTGGGAATTAAAAAAAAGAAAGAACAACTATTTTAGATACTCTGAACATAAAGACTGAGGTTTTTTTTTAAGTTATGAAGCATTTTATAAGAAAACATAAAATTAAATAAAGTTTTATTTTGATAAATCACTCTGGGAAAGGGAATATAATTTCAGTTATGGTTGCCTATAATTTCCTTAACAAAATTGAAGGTATCTGAGAATCAGGGAAAGTAACTTATGTCTTGGTATCACCCATTTGCTTGGGGACAAGTGAGTGTGGTATGAGCTTTGAACTCAGATGGACCTTGAACACATCCCACTCTAGCTATTTACTTCTGAAAATGCTACTCAGACATCCTGAACTGCAGATTTCTCATTTGTAAAATGAGATAGTAATAGTACCTGCCTCATTGTGCTGTTGTAAAAAGTAAATGAAATACTGTATGCAAAGAATTTAGCAGAGTCCCTGGCACATTGTAAAAAGGTAGCTATTGGCTTGCTAATACTAGGCATTTGAAGTCTTCATGTCGCTCATATTTGAATTAAGGAAAAAATACTGTTTGTGTAGCACTTTATAGTTTAGTGTTTTAAATTATGTTATTATAATTAATCCTTACAAAACTCCATAAGTTAGTCTTATTATACGTATTTTACAGGTTAGAAAGAAAAATTAGTCATCATTGAGAACTTTAGCTTATATGAGATAACATAATGTGTTCAGGGGAATTCCAGAGATTGGGAGGAAAGAGTGCAAAAGATGAGGATTGAAAAATAATCCACTTGAAACTATAAATCATATTGTGATTTATAGGCATGGCTAATCTATATATATATATATATATATATATATATATATATATATATATATATATATATATCTCACCAATAATTTTTTAAAGATTTTATTGGGGAATTGGGGGGAAGGGAACAGTGTTGGGAAATTAGGGGAGGGGACCAGCCCAGTTGTTGTTCTTCAATCTTTGTTGTTGTTTTTTAATTTTTTATTATTATTTTTTATTTTAATTAGTTTCAGGTGTACAACATAGTGCAATAGTTATACATTTTAACCCTCAAAGTGACAATCACCCACCCCCAATTCGCCACCCCACTCCCCCCCATATATATATCTATTACTCTTCCTCTGACTCTCTTCCACAGTATAATCCGCATCCCGTGACTATCTATATATATTCAATTACATTAGGTATACCATCTCCACTTTAGTAATACAGTGCAGTGATCAAACCTCTACTCCATCCATGAAATGGTCTCCCTAACAAGACCTATGACCATCTGACATTCCACAGAATATTTACAACATTATTAATTATATTCCCCAAACTGTTTTTCATATCCCAGTGGCAATATTGTAGTTGCCTATTTTTGCAGTCTAATCCCTTCCCCTTCTCGCTCATCCCCATCCCCCTCCCAAATAGCAACCCTGATTTTTCCTGTATATATATGAGACAGTTTCTGTCTACTTTGCTCATTCATACAGTTTTTCAGATTCCACATATGAGGGAGATCATATGGTATTTGTCTTTCTCTGACTGACTTATTTCACTTAACATAATAGTCTCTAGGTACATCCATATCATTGCAAATGGTATGATTTCATTCTTCTTTATAGCGGAGTAATACTCCATTGCATAAATATACCACAGTTTCTTAATCCAGTCATCTACTGATGGGCATTTTGGTTGTTTCCAAGTCTTAGCTATTGTAAATTGTGCTGCTATGAACATAGGGGTGCATAACTTTTTTTGAATAAGTGTCTTGGTTTTTTCAGGATAAATACCTAGGAGTGGAATTGCTGGGTCAAACGGTAGCTCTATTTCCAGTTCTTTGAGATACCTCCATACTGACTTCCATAGTGGCTGCACCAATCTGCAATCCCACCAACAGTGCAGCAGGGTCCCCTTTTCCCCACAGCCCCGCCAGCACTTGTTGTTTGTTGATTTATTGATGATAGCCATTCTGAATGGAGTGAGGTGGTATCTCATGGCGGTTTTTATTTGCATTTCCCTAATGACCAGTGAGGTTGAACATTGTTTCATATGCCTGTTGGCCATCTGTATGTCCTCTTTAGAGAAATGCCTCCTCATATCCTCTGCCCATTTTTTAATTGGGTTGTTTGTTTTTGTGGTGTAGTTTCATGAGTGTTTTATAAATTTTGGATATTAACCCCTTATCAGATATATCGTTGGCAAATATATTCTCCCATTCAGTAGGATTCCTTTTTGTTTTATTAATGGTTTCCTTTGTTGTGAAAAAACTTTTAAGTCTGATATAATCCCATATGTTCATTTTTTCTTTTACTTCCCTTGCCCGTAGGGATGTATCAGTAAAAATACTGCTTTTGGTAATGTCTGCAAATGTACTCCCTATATTTTCTTTTAGGATTTTTATGGTTTCAGGTCTTACATTTAAGTCTTTAATCCATTTTGAATTTGTTCTTGTATAAGGCGTAAGAAGGTGGTCCAGTTTCATTTTTTTGCATGTGTCATTCCAATTTTCCAGCACCATTTATTGAATAGACTATCTTTACTCCAGTGTAAATTCTTGCATTCCTTGTCATAGATTAGCTGTCCGTAAATGCCTGGATTTATTTCTGGGCTCTCTGTTCTGTTCCACTGATCGATAGGCCTGTTTTTATGCCAATACCAAACTGTCTTGATTACTGTAGCCTTGTAGTATGTTTTGATGTGTGGTACGGTGATCCCCCCGACTTTGTTCATATTTCTCAGAATTGCCGAGGCTATTCTGGGTCTTTTATGATTCCATACAAATTTTAGGATTATATTTTCTATTTCTGTGAAAAATGCCCTTGGTCGTTTGATAGGAATTGCATTTAATCTATATACTGCTTTAGGCAGTATGGACATTTTAACTATATTAATTCTTCCTATTCATGAGCATGGTAGGTGTTTCCATTTATTTGTATCTTTTATGATTTCTTTCTTCAGTGTCTTATAATTTTCTGAGTACAGATCTTTCACTTCCTTGGTTAAATTTATTCCTAGGTATTTTATAGTTCTTGACGCAATTGTAAATGGGACAGTTTTCTTAATTTCTCTTTCCATTCGTTTATTATTGGTATATGCAAATGCCACTGATTTCTGAACATTGATTTTATATCCTGCTACTTTACTGAATTCGTCTATCAGTTCCAATAGTTTTCTGATGGAGTCTTTGGGGTTCTCTATATACAGTATCATGTCATCTGCATATAATGACAATTTTACTTCTTCCTTGCCAATTTGGATGCCTTTTGTTCCTTTTTGTTGTCTGATTGCTGTGGCTAGAACTTCCAGCACTATGTTGAATAAAAGAGGAGAAAGTGGACATCCTTGTCTTGTTCCTGATCTTAAGGGGAATGGTTTTAGCTTTTCCCCATTGAGTATGATGTTAGCTGTAGGTTTATCATATATGGCTTTTATTATGTTGAGATATGATCCCTATATTCCCACTTTGCTAAGGGTTTTTAACATAAATGGCTGTTGGATTTTGTCAAATACTTTTTCTGCATCTATTGAAATGACCATGTGATCTTTATCCTTCATTTTGTTGATGTGGTGTATCACATTAATTGATTTACGGATGTTGAACCAGGCTTGCGCACTAGGGATGAATCCCACTTGATCATGATGTATGATCTTCTTAATATATTGCTGAATTCTGTTTGCTAATATTTTATTGAGAATTTTTGCATCTATATTCATCAGGGAGATTGACCTGTAGTTTTCCTTTTTTGTGCTGTCTTTATCTGGTTTTGGAATCAGGGTGATATTGGCTTCATAAAAAGAGTTTGGGAGCCTTCCCTTCTTCTGGATTTTTTGGAATAGTTTGAGAAGAATAGGTGATAGTTCTTTTTTGAATGTTTGATAAAATTCACTTGTGAAGCCGTCTGGTCCAGGGCTTTTGTTTTTTGGGAGCTTGTCAATTACTGATTCAATTTCCTTGGTAGTAATCAGGGTATTTAGATTTTCTGTTTCTTCTTGCGTTAGCTTTGGAAGATTGTATGCTTCTAGAAAATTATCCATTTCTTCCAGATTGTCAAATTTGTTGGCATATAGTTGCTCATAGTAATTTCTTAGAATTATTTGTATTTCTGTGATGTCTGTAGTCATTTCCCATCTTTCATTCCTGATTTTGCTAATTTGAGTCCTCTCTCTTTTTTTTTTTGGTGAGCCTGGCTAGAGGTTTGTCAATTTTGTTTATCTTCTCAAGAAACCAGCTCTTGGTTTCATTGATCTTTTGAATTGTTTTTCTGTTCTCCATATTGTTTATTTCTGCTCTGGTCTTTATTATCTCCTTTCTTGTACTCCCCTTGGGCTTCTTTTGCTGTTCTTTTTCCAGTTCCCTTAGGTGTAAGGATAACCTGTTGATTTGAGATTTTTCTTCCTTCTTTAGGTAGGCCTGCACTGCTATAAACTTCCCTCTTAGGACTGCTTTCGCAGCATCCCAGAGATTTTGGGTCGTGGTGTTTTCATTTTCGTTTGTCTCGAGGTATCTTTTGATTTCCTCCTTGATCTCATTTGTGACCCACTCACTATTTAATAGCATATTGTTTAGCCTCCATTTATTTGTCAGTTTCCCGGATTTCTTCTTATAATTGATTTCTAGTTTCATAGCATTGTGGTCAGAGAATACAGTTGAAATGATTTCAATCTTCTTAAATTTATTGAGACTTGTTTTGTGGCCTAACATGTGGTCTATCTTAGAAAATGTTCCATGTGCACTTGAAAAGAATGTATATTCTGTAGCTTTGGGATGAAATGCTCTGAAAATGTCTGTTAAATCCAGCTGGTCTAATGTGTCATTTAAGGTCGCTGTTTCCACATTGATTTTCTGTGTGGAGGATCTGTCCATTAGTGACAGCGGGGTGTTGAAGTCCCCTACTATGATAGTGTGACTGTTGATCTCTGTCTTTATGTCTGACAATATCTGTTTTATATATTTAGGGGCTCCTATGTTAGGTGCATAGATGTTTACTAGAGTTATGTCCTCTTGTTGGATCGATCCCTTCATTACTATGAAGTGTCCTTCTTTGTCCTTTGTTATATTCTTCAATTTAAAGTCCATTTTATCTGATATAAGTATCGCTACTCCAGCTTTTTTCTCAGTACCATTTGCATGAAATATTTTACTCCATCCCTTTACTTTCAGCCTGTATGAGTCTTTAGATATGAGGTGAGTCTCTTGTATACAGCATATGCTGGGGTCTTGCTTTCTTATCCATTCAGTCACCCTATGTCTTTTTATTGGAGCATTTAATCCATTTACATTTAATGTGATTATTTATATGTGTGTGTTTATTGCCATTTTGTTATTTGTGTTCGTAGTCTTTCTTAGGTTGTTTTTCTCTTCTACTTAAAGAAGCCCTTTTAGCATTTCCTGCAAAGCTGGCTTGGTGGTAATGAATTCCCTTAACTCATTCTTTTCTGCAAAGCTCCTTATCTCGCCTTCGATTTTAAATGATAACCTTGCTGGATACAGCAATCTCGGTTGTAGGCCTTTATTTTTCATCACTTTGAAAACCTCCTGCCACTCCCTTCTGGCCTGCAAAGTTTCTGTAGCAAAGTCAGCTGATAATCTTATGGGGGTACCCTTGTAAGTAACTTGCTGCCTTTCCCTTGCTGCTTTAAGGATTCTGTCTTTGTCCTTAACCCTTGCCATTTTCACTATAATGTGTCTTGGAGTGGGCCTGTTTGGAATCATCCTGGTTGGAACTCTCTGCACTTCCTGAGCTTGTATTTCAAAGTCCTTTGCCAGGTTAGGGAAGTTTTCAGACATTATAACTTCAAATATATTCTCAATCCCTTGCTCCCTCTCTTCTCCTTCTGGTACTCCAATGACCTGTGGGTTATTGCGTTTGATGTTGTCCCCCAGCTCTCTTAAACTATTTTCCATGTTTTTCATTCTCTTTTCTTTTTGTTGTACCGCATGGGTGATCTCTGCTATTTTGTCTTCTAAGTCACTGATTCGATTTTCTGCTTCATCCAATCTGCTAGTGATTCCTTCTAGTTTGTTATTTAATTCAGTAATTGTGTTCTTAAGTTCTAGCTGGTTGCTTTTCATGATTTCGCTATCCTTTATATTTTCATTAATTTCCTTGAACATTCTAATAATCACTGTTCTGAACTCTGTCTCTGATAGGTTGGTTACCTCTATTTCCTCTATTTCCACTGATTCAGGAAGTTTCTTCTATTCTTTTATTTGTGTTATGTTTCTTTGTCTCCCCATTCTGGCTTACTCTTTGTGTTTGCTTCAATATAACAGATAGATCCCTCAGGTTTCTCAGTCTTTTCTGGGTAAACTTATATGGTGTGTGTCCTTTATATTTGAATTACTCGGTCTCCCTATTCTCCTGTGCTTGTATCTGAGGTGTTCCTTGTGTCATGCATCGTCACTTGTTGAAGTTTTCGTTTTGATTACTTTTGGCTTGTCAGTAGGTGGGATTGACTCCCAGATTGATTAGCTGTGAGGATCAGCAGCGTCTGCAGTTTGTGAGCTGCTGTGAGAGGATTGACCCCTTTGATGGAACTTGGACCCTATGGGCCCTAGTACCTGTAGCAACTTCCTTTTGGGTGTGACTCTCGTAGGTCAAACCCAGAAATGATCTGGTTTTATCTAAAGTTGGCCTCCAGGTATGATGATTCTTGTGTCTGTTTGTTTGGACCCACTGCTGCAGAGTGATTTTAGAGCATAACAGATCAACAAGAACAACCTCTGCAGCCACCAAAGGAAACCAAATGCTCACACAAGTAAAAAAAACCAACCATCAAACTACAGTCAACTTGTACAGAAATATCAATCATACTAATGAAGAAAACAAACAGAAACAAAACAAAAACCACACACACAATAATAACAGAAGAGGAAACAAAGTAAAATACAATATCCTAAAATAAAAAATAGAAGAAACATGAGAAACCGATTAGCTATACCTAAAAAATAAAAAATAAAAATAAACTAAAATAATAATAATAAAAAGAGTAAGAATAAAAATTAAAAAAATAAAATTTGCAGAAAAAAGGAAAAGAGGAAAAGTATAGCAGTGAGAAGAATGAATCAAATAAGAAAGTGAGGGTGGGGAAAAAAGAAAAAGAAAAGAAAAAGAAAAAGAAAAAAAATATATATATATATATTTGTCTACACACCCATATATATGGACATATATTCACATATATACACCTATATATATGCCTATATTATAAACTACAAAATGATAAGAATGAAATAGAAATAAAACCCAAAAACAACCAAGATAAGCAGCCAATAAAGGGAAAACAAAACAGAATAAAACCAAACAAACCAAAAATACCCTTGCCGGTCTTGGCTAAAGTCCACCAAGCTCTCTTCAGTTTGTCTGCTGTACAAAAATTCCTGTGCGTCTTGTGGGAACAGTAGGCCACCTGATGCCTAGCGTGATCCTGGCACTGCAGGTTTGCTGTACTTGAGTGTGGTTGTGATGTGTGATTGGTGGTTTTTACAAAGTCACTGCCTTTTTGCTTTTGCCTGTCCCAAGGCAGGCTGCACCCCCAAAGGCTCAATGAGTGTCTCTGGGCACCCTTTCGGTTGACAGCGGTGGAGAATTAAAGAATTCCTCACTACCAAAAGCCTGCTGCTAAGAATCTGTTAATTAGTGCCTCAGCAGGTGAACCTGCCCTGCTTCCCAAGCCTTGCATAAAGTTGGGGGTGGGGTAGGTAGTCTCACTCTGCAGCCTTTACTGGGGTGGAAATTCTCAACCCCCTGCAGTTAGGAATATCTTCGGAGTCTGCCCCTATTGCTCCATTCAGGAGTCAGTTTAAGACTCTGTCTTGGTGGGGGCCAAAGTTTGTGGGAGTGGGTGGGTTATTGTTTTTTTTTGCTTTCTGTTCAAGAGTAGAAAAAGGAAAAAAAATAAAAAAACATAAAAATAAACAAAGCCACAGTTCCAACACTGTTTTAAGCTAAGGCCTTTGCCTCTTATGCTCCAGCGGAGTTCCTGCTGCTCTCCCAAAGGGTCTGCCGGGGTTTAGGGAACTGCACGCACCCTACCGTGTGGCTAAGATCCCCGCTCCATCTCTCGGGGACCTGCGTCTCCGCCCGGCGCGCTGAGTGTCTGAGCGAGTCCTCTTTTTTCCTCTCCTCCCGGGTTTTAAGCTTCTTCCTCAGAGCCGTCGCAGGCCCGCGCCGTTCTCCTGCTGCGCTTCTGGAGGGACTACTGCTGGTGTTTAGGGGACTGCGCGCACATTGCCGCGCGGCTCGGATCCCCGCTCCATCTCTCGGGGACCTGCGTCTCTGCCTGGTGCATGCTGAGTCTCCGCGCCCGAGTATTCTTTTTTCTCCTGCTCCCGGGTTTCAGGCTTCTGCGCTCCGCAGGACCCATGACTCAGCAACCGCGGGTGCGGGCTGCACCTCACCCATCTCGCAGCCTTCTTCCCCGACTTGCCCGGCCTGACCACCTTCCAGCAATCCTTGTGTGGAACTCTTAGTTGCTCTGTGTGATGAGTAGATGTCTCTTTGAAGCGTATTAGAAGTTCAAATTGTGGATATTTCCAGGGGAGATTTCATGGAGCCCTCCTCACAGCCGCCACCTTGCCCCTCCCTCTCTGTTCTTCATCTTTGTTGTGGAGGGCGCCAGTCACCATCTTGCTTCCCGTCGGCAGCTCGTGGTCTCTAAGCTCAAGGTGCTGTGTTCAATCTTAGTTGTAGGTGAGCGTAGCCACCATCCCATGCAGGAGTTGAACCAGAAGCCTTGCTGATAAGAGCATACACTCTATCCTCTGAGCCATCTGGAAGGCAGCTCAGCTCAAGGTACCGAGTTCAGTCTTAGTTGCATGCTGGCATAGTCCATCATTAAACAGGCAATCTTGTTTTTACAAAAGCTGAGCCATCCTGCCACCTGTTGGCAGCTCAGCGACATCTTAGCTAGGGTGCAGCATTCACTGACCCATGTGGTAATCGAACCGGTGGCCCTGTTGCTCAGACCACATGCTCTAATCCAACTCTTAACCAACTGAGCCACGCAGCCAGCACCTCCCCAATCATCTTGTTTCACAGTTGCTTCCGAGAACCATAAGAACCATAACCAGGCTGTACAAAATAACCTAGATGATTCTTAAATTAATCTAAACCCTTAGCTTTACTTCTGAGGTACATAAATATTTCTGGGACTTACACACAATACCATCTATCTAATGACACAATATTAGTACATTTATTAATAGAATCAATGTCATGATATATGGAGATTAATAAATGAGCATCTTACCTACATCTTTCTTTTTATTTGATTTTAGACTAGAATTGATAATGTTTATTTCACAAAATTCACACTTTTATTTCATTTGATCAGCATGAGTGCTGGGTTTTTTGTTTTGTTTTGTTTTGTTTTGTTTTCTCTATAACCAACAGCTGTTTGTTTCTACCCAGCTGAGCTACAATTACTATGGAAAAGCTGCTGGACACTGTGCTTCTACAGGCTTTATATTTTTTTCCTCTCCCTTGGATTTCATCCAAAGCTAATTTTGCTTAAACTGCCTGCTGCTGCACTAGAAGTGACATCTGTTCAAATTTATTCTCTTTATCATGGCTGACATGTTGTTTGTGTGTCTATTTACCTCAAGCCTTGTTCCAACTGCAGCTTGCTGATAATTTGTGATTTCTTTCTTCAGTCTATCACAGATTGTTAAGCATTGTTTGTTTATGCAGCCTGATTCATATTTCTTATTTCCTGTCCCTTGCTACCAACAATTATGTTTTCAAGAAAGCTAGAACTTATATAAAAGGGAAATGTAGATTAGTTAATTGAGTGGGAACCAAAATAATTTTCCTGCTTACTCACCATCCGGTACCAACAAATATTCTTCAGTAATTAGGCAACCAGACCTTCATGAAACCCAGAAAACAGATATCAAGGAACTTACTACATACTGCCTTTGCAATGTGTACAAGGATAAATATGTAGGATACAATGCTGAATTCCAGTTCTTCTTTTTAGAAGAGTTCTTGGCAAAGTATGAGAGTGAACAGAATGAAAATGTATCTCCATGGTAAATATGTGAAACCGTAATTTTTGCCACTGAATTCATTGCATTTGTATCTAAACCAATTAATTTTAAGGGAATCCTTTAAAATTGAATCTAAAAATAAAGGTGAAAAAAAGAGCAGACATTATTATTCCCTGTATATTACAGCAGTGAAAAGAGATTAAGGTAATATAAGAAACAGCAGCAAGAAGGCAAATAATTTAAATTCTTCAAGGTGAATTAATTTTGAATACTGATTTTAGAAATTTGTAAGATCACATGTAAGAACAATTATTAGCTATTAAAGCAGAAATACATGAGAAAAAATACAATAGAAATAAAAAGTAAATGCAAATAGCAGAGTGGGCATATCTGAGTAATAAAGACTTGCAGAGGCAGACAGACCAGTGAAGAATAGAATGAATGAAAAACCAACATGGTAATAAAAACAAAAAACTAACAAACAAAAAAGTAATACAATAAAAAACTGAATGATTATTGAGTACTTATTATATTGACTTTTTAATAAGTCTAGAAACTATTCTGAGATTCATTGACTTCCATAACATCTCCCAGGGAAGAGAATAACCCAAAGAAAGATGAGTGAACATTTTTTATTTACAGTAAAATAGTTTCAGTTGTCTACACAGGGAACATTTACATTCTCTATCCATTCTCTGCCCAGGGTCCAGATGCTGATATCTACTTCACTGGTTGTCTATGTAAAATGTAAAAAGAGACATCTTTTTGGACTACATCATGGTTTTAAACTCATGAAAGCCATTGATCTTTTAATTGTGGGGATCACAAGAATAAGAGGAGAAAAATGAAAGTGCCTTTCAGTACCCGAATTCTATTATTTCTTCCTACTTTTCAGTGCCTTATCCATCTATCTAATTTATTTTCCCACTTTGGCAGTTGGGCCTAGTTACTGATAATATGACCACACTTTCAGCAATGGCAGTGAACAATCATGACATTTGGAAGAATTTCACTGGTGTTAGGAACACCGGTCTTGTTTTTTTTTTTCATTTTAGATACTGCATTAGTCAAATTTTCCTTTATTGAAGAACCTTGGTAGATAAGGGATTTCAAAACCCAGTCCTCTTTGATTATTTGAGAAGTATAAAAGTTAGCAGCAGAGAGGTATAAATCATATCACCTCAATGACAGGTAGGATAATGGAAAGGAACCAGATTTCAGCAGTGTAATGTTTAAGTCAAGTACAGGTTGAGAGGAAATTAATTCCTAAGGTGGATACTTATTTTGGAACAAAAACAACAATGGATCTGATTGATTTCCATAAATTCTCAGCAAACGTCTTCATTTTGTATGTTGAAAACATGAATTTCATAATACCTGCTGTAATAAGTCAGCCACTACCTGAGGGGTGGGGGGAAGCTACTACACTTGAAATAGTTGGTGAAGGCACTTTTAATGCTATTTTGACATTAAAAATTTCTGCATTTTTAGGGCATTCAGCAAGTGAAACCCTTGCTAAAGATCTGAAGTTGTTCTTATTTGGATGATAAATTAGAAATTGATATTGTCCATATACCATATGTAAGAGGTTTAGGATGAGTAGTCAAATGATTGCATAGTCAAAGATCTTCCTAATTATTAAATTCACATTAAGTAAGTATATATTGCAAAAAGAAGTGTACAATCCCAGACAACAATGATCCCCCTCGTTCAATGTAGTATCTCTGACTAGTGTTGTCCAGAAGGAGCTTTTTATTTTTGTTTCTTGTTTTTTTTTTTATCTTCTACAGAGCATAATTATTACACACAATGTCAACCTCAAAGGCTAAAATGTATTTGAAATGTCCTGTTATTTTCATTAATAAACTATTATGTATTCTCATTCAAATATTTAAAACATACTTGGATCTAATTATTTTTTAACATTTAGATATTTTAAGGCAAAGATTTAATAGAAAACCAGTCCTAATATTAAAAAAAATGAACTGTTATAATTATACTAAACTTTCTGAATCACATTGATGATGTCTATGGTAAATTGAGAACTTGTTCATACAATATATTCCAAATGAAATTTTCTATGTGAGTTTCACTTTAAACATTGAAATAAAAACAGGGGCCGGCTGAGTGGCACGGTGGTTAAGCGCTGGCTTGGAAAGCCAGCAGCCCCGGTTCGGGTCCCACATATGAAGGCCAGTGAAACTTCCCTAAAAATAAAACAAACAAAAAAACAGTATGAGTTTTTTTGTTATATCAATTACTCACAGGCTACTTCACAAATTCATGGGAATATTAGGTAAATTTGGATTTATCTAGATTCTCTAGCACTTATTTTTCAATGATATTAGATTTGGTTTTGATTTTTCTCTTGAGGGGATTTGGTGATGAGTGGTCTGTGTATATGTGACTTCAGTTTTTTCTTATGAAGAAAATATTTGTTTAGAGTGTTTATAACTTGATATATTTGACACAAGTTATTGTGCAGGACAAACTACCTTTTGATGTAAAAATGCAATATCTTTAATTTTCTATAAGAGTAATAATTGTAGATACACTTACATCATTTTACTTGTTCAACCATTACTTCCTTTATCACTTCAAATAATGAGACACATTTTGCATACTGCCTGCCATGACATTCAAAGGCAAAATAATTCCATTATATCTTCTCTCAAAAGAGTAGTAAAAGACATTGAACAAACTGGAAGTGTTATCTTTTAAAGCATTTTCCCTCTGCTGTAGAATAATGTATGCTTCTGAGTAAATATATGTTGTGATTGAAAACTTTTCTTTTGTTTTTTTGAGGGCAGTGTGAATGGCCCTCATATGTGGGAACCGAACTGGGGCCACTGGCTTCCCAAGCCAGTGCTTAACAACTGTGCTACTCGGCCGGCCCAATACTTTTCTTTTTTAAATTAAAGTTTATTAGAATAAAAATTATTAGCAAATTTACATAGATTTCTGGTGTACAATTCCATAATACATCATCTATATATTACATTGTGTGTTCACCACCCAGAGTCTATTCTCTTTCCTTCACCATATACTTGATCCCTTTTACCGTCATCTACCACTCCTCTCCATCCTTACCCTCTAATAGCCGCTAAGCACCTTTCCAAATATACCTACAGTATAGCAGATATGGCTCATTAAATACAACATTGAGTGTAAAATATATTTTGCATATAAATTAAAATGTTTCAAACAATGGCCTGTGTGGACTATGAAAATATTTGCCTTAAATAAAAATACTTGGATGTATTACCATTTATTTTTGTGAAATTTGCCAAAACAATATATGCCTTGGAATGTTCTTTTGGAGGTTCAAATTCCTCATCAATTAAGAAAAAGTTTAGCTATTTTTTTATAATTCTTTTATTGTGAAATAAACATTTTTAAAAAATTAATATCAGGTGTACAGCACAGTACAATAGTCATATATTTTACCTCTCAAAGTGACAACCCCTTTCCCCCAGTTCGCCATCCAACTACCTCCCCATAACATACATATCTATTACAATTCTTTTGACTCCCTTCCACAGTATGCTCCATATTCCCTGACTATCTGTATATTAAATTACAGTTGGCATACAATATTATACAACATCAGCTTCAGGTGTACAGTGCAGTGATCAAGTCTCTACTCCATCCATGAAGTGGTCTCCCTAACAAGACATGTGACCAATCTGACACGCCATAAAATTTTTACAACATTATTATATTCCCCGAACTGTGTTTCGTATCCCTGTGGCAATATTGTAGTTGCCTATTTATGCTGTCCAATCCTTTCCCCTTCTCCATTCTCCCCACCCCCCTTGCAACTAGCAACCCTCAGTTTTTCCTCTATATCTATGAATCTGTTTCTGTTTACTTTGCTCGGTCATTCAGTTTTTCAGATTCCACATATGCATGAGATCATATGGTATTTGTCTTTCTCTGACTATTTCACTTAACATAATAGTCTCCTTCACAACATTATCAATTACATTCCCAGAACTGTCCCCCATATCCGTGTGGCAACATTGTAGTCACCCACCTACGCTGTCCAAAACCTTCCCCCTCTCCCTCATCCTCACTCCATCCCAGCCAGCAACCATAAGTTTTTCTTTTATATCTGCTTGATATGATTTCAATCTTCTTAAATTTACTGAGACTACTTTTGTGGCCTAACATGTGGTGGTCTATCTTGGAAAATATCTCCCGTGCACTTGAAAAGAATGTATATTCTGTTGTTTCAGGGTGAAATTTTCTAAAAATATCAACGAAGTCCAGCTAGTCTTTTTTTTTTTTTTTAGGGCATTGTCACTGGCCCACATATGTGGGACCGAACCAGGGCTGCTGGCTTCCCAAGCCAACGCTCAACCACCACGCCACTCGGCCGGCCCAAGCTAGTCTAAAGTGTCATTTAAGGCCATTGTTTCCATGTTGATTTTCTGTCTAGAGGATCTGTCTATTGGTGACAATGGGGTGTTGAAGTCCCCTACTACTATAGTGTTAATGTTGATCTCTGTCTTTATGTCTGTCAAAATCTGTTGTATATAATTAGGAGCTCCTATGTTGGGTGCATAGATGTTTATTAGGGTTATAGTGCCCTTCTTTGTCTTTTATTGTAGTCTTCATTTTAAAGTCTATTTTGTCCAAAATAAGTACTGCTACTCCAGCTTTTTTTTCTGATTTCCATTTGCATGAAACATCTTATTCCATCTGTAAACAGCATATACATGGGTTCTGTTTTCTTATCCACTCAGCCACTCTGTGTCTTTTGATTGGAACGTTTAGCCCATTCACATTTAAAATGATTATTCATAGGTGCATATGTATTGCTATTTTGTTATTTGTATTCCTGGTCTTCCTAGGTTAGCTTGTTTACACATTCCTTTGGTTTAAAAAAGCCCTTTTAACATTTCTTGCAATGCTGGCTTGGTGGTAATGAATTCCTTAAGCTTATTCTTTTCTGAGAAGCTCTTTATTTCTCCTTCATTTTTAAGTGATAACCGTGCTGGATAGAGCAATCTTGGTTATAGACCTTTATTTGGTGTCACTTGGAATATCTCCTGCCACTCCCTTCTGGCCTGCAGAGTTTCTGTAGACAAGTCAGCTGTTAGTTTAATTGGAGTTCCTTTGTATGTAACCTGCTGTCTTTCTCTTGCTGCTTTTAGGATTC
The DNA here is from genome assembly GCA_033961575.1 of Aselliscus stoliczkanus. Lineage (NCBI taxonomy): Eukaryota > Metazoa > Chordata > Mammalia > Chiroptera > Hipposideridae > Aselliscus > Aselliscus stoliczkanus. Next base: position 11,211,808 of record CM066737.1, on the reverse strand, counting down.
TGTCTCTGTCTTTAACCTTTGCCATTTTAACTATGATGTGTCTTGAGGTTGACCTGTTTGGGTTCAGGTTGTTTGGAACCCTCTACACTTCCTGGGCATGTATATTGATTTCCTTCACCATGGTAGGGAAGTTTTCAGTCATTATTTTTTCAAATATATTCTCGACCCCTTGCTTCTTTTCTTCTCCTTCTGGTATTCCTATGATGCAACAGTGTATCATTTCATAGTGTCCCATAAGGCTTTAAAACTACTTTGTTTTTTATTCTTTTGTCTTTCTGTTGTTCCAACTGGGTGATTTCTGCTATTTTGTCTTCCAAATCGCTGATCCGATTTTCTGCTTCATCTACTCTACTGGTGATTCCTTCGAGTGTATTCTTCATTTCAGTTATTGTATTCTTTAGTTCTAACTGGTTGTTTTTTATGATTTCTCTATCCTTCCTTATGTCCTCACTAAGTTTGTTAAACATTCTTATCATCAGTGTTCTAAACTCTGTCTCTGAAAGGTTGGATCCCTCTGTTTCATTTAGTTCCATTTCTAGAGGTTTCTTCAGATCTTTTGCTTATGACATGTTTCTCTGTTTCCTCATTCTGGCTGCCGCTCTGGGATTGCTTTCATGTAGTACATAGATCACAAGGGGAGCCCCAGCTGGGTCACGCAGGCACACAACTCACAGCCCAACACTCCCAGGAAAACTCCCCATTTCAGCCCATCTCAATCAGCTGCTCATAGTTCAGGCCAAGCAGCCAGACAATCACTGGCCTGGCAACTCTGCAAATGCAGTGTGGAGAGCGGGAACCTGAGTTGGCTCGTGCACTCCCGTGTCTCAGAGAGCAGCCTATTGGAGCCAGAGCGTGCCCGCCAGGCGTTTCCCTGTCAATGCAGCACAATCAGAGAAGGGACTGGGGATCCAAGGTGGCTCATGCATGCCAGCGTCTCAGTGAGCAGCCGGTTGGAGTTGGATGGCACCCACCTAGCATTTCCCTGGCAACGCAGTATAAGCCGGGTGGAGGGTGGGGATCCAAGGTTGCATGTGTGCATGCACACACACACTTCTGCACCAATTCCACCAGACCAATGCAGTCCCAGACCTGACCCTCTGTGGGAGGACCCAGCCATGAGAAAATGGCGCCTTCCTGTATGCCACTCAGGTGCAATCTCCGTACCAGGGTAAAAATAGTCCCAAAACCTCCAGTTTCTGCACCAAAGGTGCTCAGTTCAGTCCATCCCCACAGGCTTCTGGGCCATGCTCACACAACTATTCCCTCCACTAGGAACCGGGTGAGTGTTCACCAGTGAGCGAACCTGTGCGCTGGCCCTGCTGATTCTCTATCCACCCTCAGCCTCCTGAGCTGGGCAAAGATAGTCCTCACTAATTTCTACTGCCCACTATCATAGAACTCCTCTTCCCAGCAAAGGAACTCTGGGCTGGTGAGCTTGGTGTGCGGCTGGAGGCTCTCTTCCCCAACTGGAGAAGCCTCCCCATGGCTGAGGTATCCCTCACGGGATTCACCCCCTCTTGTGTCTGTCCCTCTTACCAGACTTGACGTGGCCTCCTCTTTAAGTTCTTCATTTAGAGGTTCTGTCCATCTAGTGTTCCAAGGACTTCTGGGGTTGAATGGTATATAAATTATTTGTAATTTTGATGTGATCCTGGGAGGCAGTTAGCACAGCGTCTGTCTATTCTGCCATTTTACCGGAATTCCCGAAAAAGGTTAGCTTTTTTTCACAACAGGTTTGCTGCCAGAAAACCGGTGTAGTGAAAACCACTGCTACACTATCCTAAATGGAAAAGAAAAGACACACATCAACATGATTGTCACTGGACACATAGATTCAAGCAAGTCTACCACTAATGGTCATCTGATCTACAAATGTGGTGGGATTGACCTAAATAAATAAATAAATAAATAAATAAATAAATAAATAAATTTGAAAAAAAATTTGAGAAGGAGGCAACTGAGATGGGAAAGGGCTCCTTCAAGTATGCCTGGGTCTTGGATAAAGTGAAAGCTGAACTTGAGTGTGAGATCACCATCAATTTCTCCCTGTGGAAAATCAAGAGGAGCAAGTATTATGTCACCATCATTGATAGCCCAGGACACAGAGACTTTATAAAAAATGTGACTACAGGGCCGGATGAGTGGCATGGTGGTTAAGTGCTGGCTTGGGAGGCCAGTGGCACTGGTTCGGGTCCCACATATAAAGGCCAGTAACACTGCCCTCAAAAAAAAAAGTGACTACAGGCATATAGCAGGCTGACTATGCTGTCATTATTGTTTCTGGTGGTGTTGGTGAATTTGAAGCAGATACCTCCAAGCATTGGCAGACCCATGAGCATGTCCTTCTGGCTTACACATTGAGTGTGAAACAATTAGTTGTTGGTGTTAACAAAATGGATTCCACTGAGCCACCTTAGAGCCAGAAGAGATGAGAGGAAATCATTAAGGAGGGCAGCACCTACTACAAGAAAATTAACTATGTAGGGAAAATAGAGCCAGTCAGGCTCGCTTACCTGGCCATCCGGTGAAACTATGACCCACTGGTTCGAGGGGATGGGATAAGAGCAGGTGCTGTGCACCCTGTTTGTGTATATACTTACATAAGTGCCTTGGCTGTGCACCACTTTGTGTGTAATATAAAACCTGGCCATTGTACCAGGCAGGTGGTACCTAGAGAGTCAGTGAATAAAGTATGTCACTTCTGCCTGAGGCTCTGTGTGTCTTCTTCTAGCTCCCAAAGACATGGGTACTCCCTGCTATGATTCTCCTACCTTTGAACACCTGGCACAGCAAGCAGGGTGATCCCGGTCAGGTCAGAGACTTGCCCATCCCTGGGCAGGAGAACATGTGGCCACCATATAGTATGTGGTATCTTTTGGCCACTGTCCAAAGGAGCTGGGCCCCCAAGGAGGGAAGTGGGAAGAAGTGGATGGCTCTCCAGACAGCATAGAGAAAGCTGTCCAGGCTTTAAGTGAACAGCTGTCAGAAAGTGAGAAAGTTTTTGCTGGCTGTGTAGGCTGGATGTTTCTCACCAACTTGCACAGTACCATGGCAGAGGCAGTCCAACTGTGGGACTTGAGTCCCAGAGGAAAGCGATAGAAGCTTGAGTTCAACAGCTAGAGGAGGAGTTCCATGATGTGGGGTCTGAGGCAGAGGCCCCTCTGGAGTTCCTGGCGAAAGACATGTGTGACGTCAAGGCTACCCCACACTCCCAAGTTTGACCCATTGTGCATCATGTTGGGGACTGAGAGATTGTCAATGAGCTGTAAAGGAGGATTGTTTGCAAGGCTTGCCCCTCTGACTGTTGCTTTTCCAAGGTTGGCACAGCAGTTCAGCATCCAGAAGTGACCCCTGTCTCTGTGCTGACAAAGCACCTCAGTGCACAGAGGTTTTCGATACATTGGGTACAGAACATTCTGGGTTTGATACATTGGATACAGATATCTTGCAGCTGACACACAGAACAGTCCCTGCCCAAGACCATTGCCTCTCCTTTTCTCCCCCTGCTTTAGCAAGCCTATATCAATAAACCATGGATGCTAGACTGGGTCACTGTCTTCCCAGCAGAGGAAATAGCTGCCCACCTAGCCCCCACTTTCAAGTACTTCTTTGTCTGTCATTTTTAATCCTCTGTTGCCCCCACTCTGGACCGTTCAACTAGCCACGCTGGACTTGGCAAGTGGCGCCCAAACAGTGACCTGAGTATGGGGTCGTTTTAAAATATAAGATGAGAAGACGTTCCATGGGAAGGTGTTGGCCAACGCACAGTTAAAAAGGTAGGTGGGGGCCGGCCAAGTGGTACAGTGGTTGAGCGCTGGCTTGGGAAGCCGGCGGCCCCGGTTCAGGTCCCACATATGAGAGCCAGTGACACTGCCCTCAAAAAAAAAATAAAATACAATAAAAAAATAAAAATAAAAAAGGTAGGTGGAACAAAATAAAAGCTAGATTTACGTGGGAAATTCAGGATCTTGAGATCGCGCTTTGTATTTACAAGTGGTACAATCATTGTTAAAAGCTCGAGGATAGGGCCTGCCAAGTGGCACGGAGGTTAAGCTCTGGCTTGGGAAGCCAGTGGGCCCTGGTTCTTGTCCCACATATGAGGGCCAGTGACACTGCCCTAATAAAAAGAAAAAAAAAAGGCTCGAGGATGTAATGTACATAGTATAACTTTAGATAAATTTTTAGGATTCATCCAGGAGACATGCTCTTGGTTCCCAGAAGAGGGGACCATATATATTCAGATCTAGAATAAGGTTGGAAGAGATTTGAGGGAGTGGTACACCCAGGATGAGCCTCAACATTTGCCGGTGTATACATTTACTCTCTGAAATTTAATCAAAGAATGCTTGGACCCCACTAATCTGGCCGAGCAAAACTTGGATTACATGTCCTCAGTGCCGGGGGTCCTAACATACTTAAGGACTACTCCCACCCCCTGCCTAGTGCAGAAGAGCCAGGGGATGGCCAGTTATTCCTTGAAGAGGAAAAACAGTTAGGGAGAGAGGTAAAGCAGGATAAACAAGAGAGGGAATTTGAGGACTTTGATTCAGAGAATTATGAGGAAGAGAAAGAAATATTCCGTGCTTTTGCTTATAAGACGTCTTTAAAAGAGACTAAGGGAAATGTGGAGTCACCTCCTTCTCCATGGCAACTATCCACACCATATAGAGCTGCCACACATAGACCAGGGACGGGAACAATAGGAGGTGGGGCACGACCCAAACAATGGCCTTCTGTGCCTACATGGCAGATTACAAGGCCAAGGTTCACTCCTCTCTCCAGCAAGCTGTCTTAGCAGCTGAGGAGCGAGGGGAAGATATTACTGGTTTTCACATGTGTTTCCTGGTCTCTGAGATGCCTGACCCTGCCAACCCAGGACAGATGCTCAGACAACATCAGCCTCTTCAGTTTAAACTGTTGAAGAGGGCCGGCCGAGTGGTGCGGTGGTTAAGCACTGGCTTGGGAGGCCAGCGGCCCTGGTTCAGGTCCCACATATGAGGGCCAATGACACTGTCCTCAGGAAAAAAAAAAACTGTTCAAGAAATTAAGGATGGCTACTCAGATGTATGGGCCAACTGCGCCATTCACTCTTTCTATGATAGAGACTCTTGCTTCTGACACCTTAGCCCCAGCCAACTGGGAAATTTTGGGGAAGGCCTGTCTTTTGGGTGGAGATTATTTATTATTTAAGTCAGAATGGCATGATGGAGCTGTGGATCAGGCTAGGAGAAATGAGCAACACCAAATTCCCATTTCCCATGACATGTTGACAGGGACAAGAGCCTTCACTGATTTAGGCAACCAATTAACCGATACAGTTCAAGCTTACCAACAAATTTCAGCTATATGTAAAACTGTTTGGAGAAAGTTGCCTACCCAAGGGGAGAAAAGTAGTGATTTTACAGGGACCAAGTGAACGTTATCAGGACTTTTTGTCTTCTTGTTAGGGAGACGACATCATTTATGGAGTAGAGGCTTGATCACTGAAGTGTACACCTGAAACTGATGTTGTATAATATTGTATGCCAACTGTAACTGAATATGTAGATAGTCATGGGATGTGGCATATACTGTGGAAGGGAGTCAAAGGAATTGTAATAGATATGTATGATATGGGAGGGAGGAGTGGGGTGGTGAATTGGGGGAGGGGTGTTTTCACTTTGAGGGGTAAAAAGTATAACTATTGTACTGTGTTGTACACCTGAAACTAATTTAAAAAAATGTTTATTTCACAATAAAATAATTTTAGAAAAAAGAATCTGTAGTTCAAGAAAATTGATTCTGCTTTGAGAGTTTCTCAAACTTTAGGGTACTGAAGAAAAAATATATATCTTCTCTAAAAAGTGTGCATATATTATATTTCTTTAAATCCTTACTTAAATGGAATTTTATTTATTTATTTATTTATTTATTTATTTATTTATTTATTTATTTATTTTTTATTTTAGCTGAGCCATCCTGCTACTAGTTGGCAGCTCAACGGCAACTCACCTCAGGCTGACATCGAACCGCAGTTGCTCAGAGCTCAGCTCACACTCTTGAGCAAGCTCTTAACCAACTGAGCCACTCGGCCGGCCAGGAAGAAAGTTTTTTTGTTTTCTTTTTTTTTGAGGGCAGTGTCACTGGCTCTCATATGTGGGACCCGAACCAGGTCCACTGGCTTCCCAAGCCAGCACTTAAACACCGCACCACTTGGCTGACCCTGGAATTTTAATATATTATTGGTTGATGTAAATTTTTGTTTCTGTGGAGTTTTGTTTGTTGTTTGATTTGTTTTATAGACTGCCATTTACAATTACACTTCTTGCTTTGGCTATGTTAAAATTTTAATATATTTTAAATGATAATAAACAAATAAAATAAAACCCCTAAAAAAATAAAAAGACTATGTCTAGGCTCAGCCAAGGAATTAGCAGACAGGTGATAGACACAGGGGCTGGCAATATCTTGCTTAAACAATTGCCATTTGAAAATGCAAATAGGGCTTATAAAAAGGCACTGCATCCCCATCGTTGTGAAGTTACCATGTCTGATTTCATTAGGATTTGTCAGGATATCAGGGAAGGACATGTACAAGGGCTAGCTATGGCCGCTGCCCTTAAAGAGGTTTTTTGAGAAAACAAACAGGGGAGTTTCAACTGTGGAAAACCAGAGCACTTTTCCAAGGAATGCAGGGCCTCGCAGAAGGGGCGGGGCCCTAAGCCTACTGTTTCAGTCACGACTCCATCAAGGGCTCCAGGGATTTGTCCACAATGTAAATGGGGAAGGCATTGGGCCAATGCATGTTACTCTACAAAGGATGCTCGAGGTCATCCATTAGCCCTGCAGTTAGGAAACGGCCTCTGGGGCTTCCCCCAGTCCCGTCACACAACAGGGGCGTTACAGCTTACCCTCCTGAAGCAGATGCCTCACGAAGGACAGTGCAACAGCTCTTCCAAGCCAGTCCAGGAAGCACAGGATAGGACCTTGGTCCCACCACCAGATTGGTATTAACTTCTGAAATGGGGACCCAAATAGTACCTACTGGGGTTTTTGGTCCCATACCATTGGGACATGTAGGCCTCATACTGGGTAGGAATAGTTCTACAGCAAAAGGAATACAGACTCTACCAGGAGTTTTTGATGAGGATTATATGGGAGAAATAAAGATAATAATAAAGTCAGAGAGGATTATGCACGTACTCTCAGGAGAAAGAACAGCTCAAATAGTTCTCTTAAAATATACAAAAGGAGGGCGTGTTCTGGCAGGGACCACTTGAGGAGACCAGGGATTTGGCTTCTCTGATAAAGTTTATTGGACTCAAGAAGTCAAACAACATCAACATACTACCCTTTTATTAGTCATTAATGGAAAAACCTTTAGTGGGCTTATAGACACGGGAGCCAATGTATCAATCATTTCCCATCAGTATCGGCCTCCCTCTTGGCCAACCAAAATCACCAATACAGCACTAGCGGGTGTAGATTTTGTGTCCTCCCCAGAAATTAATGAACAATACTTACAGTGGGAAGATCCAGAAGGAAAACAAGGATGGTTCCAACTATATGTATTGCAAGGCATCCCTGTAAATTTATGGGGACGGGATGTCCAAAGTAATCTTGACTTGCTACTTGTCAGTCCTACAGACAATGTTACTCGAATGATGCTTAATCAAGGGTTTGATCTTACAAAAGGCTTAGAAAAGTATCAACCAGGTTATAAAGAACCTGTCCTTGCTTCCAGAAAGCATGATTGAAAAGGATTAGGTTATCAGGATTTTTGATTGGGGCCTTGGTACAGCCCCCAACCCCACAATTTGAGACTGCAGATAAGATCACCTGGCAGTCAGACTCACCTGTATGGGTTGACCAATCACCCCTAACCAGAGAAAAGTAACAAGTAATTAGAGAATTAGTACAGCAACAATTAGAAGCAGGTCATACTGAACCCTCCACCAGTACATGGAATACTCCTATTTTCCCAACAAAACAGATATCAAGAAAATGGAGGCTTATTCAAGACCTTCACACAGTCAATGCCACCATGAATCCCATGGGAGCATTACAGCCTGTTCTCCCTAGTCCCACTATGATTTCTCTTGAGTCGCACCTTACAATTCTGGATATCCAGGATTGCGTTTTTACTATCCCTCTTCATCCTAAGGACAAAGAGTGCTTTGCCTTCACAATACCAGTTATTAATCATGTACAGCCTACACCTAGATATCAATGGAAGGTGTTACCCCAAGGTATGACCAACAGCCCATCCTTGTGTCAAAAGTTTGTAGACAAAGCTATCCAACCAATTAGATAACTATATAAAACAGCTTATATTATCCATTATATGGATGATATTCTTATTGCTCATCCTAATAAACAAATCCTATTACAGATTTTTTGGGATCTGGATATCAGCTTTAAAAACAGGTGTCTGTTAATTGCCCCTGAAAAGGTCAAGGAGGCTGCCCCATTCGAATATTTAGGACAAATTATAAAAAATAAAACCATCCAGCCACAACATCCTGTCATACACCTGGACTATTTACAAACACTTAATGATTTTCAAAAATTGTTAGGAGACATCAATTGGTTATGACCCACCTTTCTCTTGAGCCATGGGCCAATTGGGGGTGCTGTTTGAAATCTTAAAGGAAAACCCAGATTCTGCCTCTCCTCACAGTCTTACACCTGAGGCGAGGGAGGTTTTAACATTGCAGTACTGCACGGGGTAAATCCCGGTGAAGGTATAACTCTGTTGATTTTCCCTTCTAAACATACTCCTACAGGAATATTTTCGAAATCTGAAGGAAACTTAGAATGGATACATCTTAGCCACTCTCCTGCTAAGACTATTACTACCTATCCAGAGGCCATTGCCACTCTCATTAGTAAGGGATGATGTCACTGCAGTTATCAGGTTCAGAGCCTGGAGCCATCATAATCCTTTACACCAAAGAACAAGTGCTCTCTCTTTTTGAGAACAGTACGCCTTGGAAAACAGCAATCGCTGGTAATCCAAATCAAATCGACAATCATTACCCATCTCAAAAATTAGTACAATTTGCTCTGCAAACCAAGTTTATTTTCCCAAGAATTGTTTCTACGGGGGTGAGGGGGCAGTGGAGGGGGGCGGGAAGAGTCACTTTGTAAGGGGTGAAAAGGATGACTATTGCATTATTTTGTACATCAGTATCTAATAACAATAAAAAAACATACACACAGAAAAAGAGGTCAGATTTGTGGTTACCAGAGGTAAAGGGTGAGAGAAGGAGGAATTAGAGGAACATGGTAAAAAGGTACAAACGTCCAGTTATAAGATAATCAAGTACCAGGAATGTGATATACAACATGATGGCTACAGTTAACACTGCTCTATGATATATATGCAAATTATGAAGAGAGTCCTAAGAGTTCTCATCACAAGGAAAAACATTTTTTCTTTTTTTGCTTTTTCTTTTGTATCTGTATGTGATGGATTCTAACTAAACTTATTGCAGTAATCATTTTACAATATATGCACATGGAACCATTATGCTATATCTCTTAAATTTATACAGTGTATATGTTCATTGTATCTCAATAAAATGAAAAAAACTCTTTTAGGAATATCAAAAAAAAAAGAATTCAAGTTGGGTGCCAATATTTACCATTGGGAAAATGCATATAAAAATTCATATGTCTGGGAAATTGGAATAGCTAGTGACCCATGACTGACATCCCCACAAGGAAACTACCACCTGTGGTTAAAAAGTCTCTGTCCCCTTTAGATAGAGCCTGTGCTCTCCAGTTCACCAGCCTTTGCCCTCATCCCCCAAGCCTGTTGGCTGCCTCACATCCACAGCAGATTTCAATCGTCATTTATCATTGCACTAGTGCTGTTGTTTTTCCTACAACAGAGTTACAGAGGAAAACTCAGTTTACTAATTTCCGTTACCTCCTGGGAAACTGAAGATAACTGAGTCTGTAGAGCTTGTACAAGATAGTAAGGAAAGTACATCAAACAGGAAGAGTTGAGTGGCACCAATAAAGGCTTAGCGGCATCAATCCCCAGGCTGCCTCTTCTTAGCCTGTAACACGGTTAAAAAAGCCTTCCCCTGTACTGCAAACATCTTCCTTTTCTGCCTTCCTTTCCACCAAGGCTGTGTCAAGCAACTCACAATGGCTCTGCGAAACGCTGGCTCAACCTTTCTCTGCTAGTTGTAAGCGCAAATTTCTTGGGAAGCAGTTCTCACTGCCAATACCGCCACCAAGAATGCTTTCAAGAGAACTGAGGGCCTTCTCTTTCCTAACACTCTGAGGGTTGAGCTAGGCTTTTGCAGACAATGGGGTGCTGAGAGGCCCAAAATACTCCCTCGCCTCCTTTGAATCCCTACCCCAACAAGTATTAGGTTGAACCATATGAAATTATCAGTATTTGCTCTTTTATACCTATAAAAGTGAAAATTTCATGTAGATAAACCTAATACCTCTGTAAACAGCCCTGCCACAGTTCCCAGAATTCTCATATTATACCCTTTTTTAGTATAAGGATGCCGTTAACATGTAAACATTATTTGAGAAGGTGATAATACTTCAGCAAAGCAAAGGAATTATATTAAAATTATAAGATTGTTTTGCTTTAGCAGACAATTTAAACTTTTTAGTGTTATTTAAAAATGTATTTCAACCCTCTCATTTTACAGATACAGAACCTGAGGCCTACAGAGATTAAGTAAATTCATTTTGTTCACATTCTATTTATATGCCCCATTTACCTCAAATAATGATTTGAAATTACAACAAATGTACCATACAAATTTAAGAGGGGAGACTGGGTGCAGGATATATGGGGACTCTCTGTGTTATGCACTTTTTCTGTAAATCTAAAATTGTTCCTAAAAATAAAGCTTATTCTTAAAATGAAAAAAAGTAATTGTTTCTAATGAGCCTATTTTGGGGGTGCCCACTATCTTTTCTGTGGCTCCAGCAAAGGCAGAGCAGGGTATTGGTCAACATGCCAACATAAAGTCATTCATAGGCCAGAGGCATTGGCACAAAGAATGGAGATTCAAATTCAAGGGTGTTTCTAGTCCTGGAGGAACATTTAACAGTTCCTTTTAATCTCATTAGTGACAGCAAATATGTAGTTCAACTCACCAAAAATATTGAAACTGCCATTATTGGCAATACATCAGATGAAGAATTATTTCACCATTTTACTAAACTTCAATCATTAGTTCGAACCCATACAGAGCCATTTTATATAGGACACATTCGCTCACACTCTGGGCTGCCAAGACCATTAATTAGTAGAAGGCAATGAGACGATTGATCAACTTATTTATGCAATAGAGGAAGAAACACATTCCCATTAACAATTTCATCAAAATTTATGCAGCCTTTGTGAGTGTTTCAATCTCACAAGAGAACAAGCACGCCAAATAGTAAAAAATTGTCCCCAATGCACCATTCGTCTCCCCGCCATATACCTGCGCACTAATCCTGGAGGATTAAAATCTAATCACGTTTGGCAAATGGATGTAATTCATGTGCCAGTATTTGGAAAATTATGTTTTGTCCATGTCACAATTGACACCTTCTCTGGCTATTTAAATGCCTCATGTCACACCAGAGAAGCTGTTAAAGATGTCATCAATCATTCTTTTCAGAGTTTCCAAATTCTAGGAATTCCCAAAATTTTAGAAACAGACAATGGACCAGCTTTCCTCAGTAGGCTATTTGGGCAATTTTGCATGCAATATCATATTGACCATCGTACTGGTATTGCCTATAATCCTCAAGGCGAAGCAGTAATAGAAAGAGCTAATTACCAGTTCAAACTTCAAATTGAAAAATTAAAAGGGAGAGACAGCAGGTATCCACCGATCCCCCAGAACCAACTTAATTCTGCTCTCTATACTTTAATTTTTATTTTTTTGAGGGAAGTGTCACTGGCCCTCATATGTGAGACCCGAACTGGGGCCGCTGGCGTCCCAAGCCAGCGCTTAACCGCCGCACCACTCGGCCAGCCCTATACTTTAAATATTTATTTATTTATTTATTTATTTATTTATTTATTTATTTATTTTTGAGGGCAGTGTCACTGGCCCTCATATGTTGGACTGAACCATGGCTGCTGGCTTTCCAAGCCAGTGCTTAACCACCACGCCACTCAGCCGGTCTTTAAATTTTTTAAATTGCAATGAACAAGGCTTCACAGGTGCAGAAAGACATTATGCAGATTCCACTCCCCAGCCTAAAGCTCGATTCATGTGGAAAAATGTGCTTTCAGAAACATGGAACAGTTCAGATCAGGAGTTAACATGGGGAGAGGTCATGTTTGTGTTTTTTCAGAGACAGCAACCAGTCCTTTGTGGGTGCCAGAGAGACTTGTCTGGCAGTATGTGGGAGACCACTCCACAGTTCAGATGCCTATGACTGATGGAAGAAAGAAGGATTCCTTGGGCCGAGCAGTGATGGAAAGTCAATCCCCTGACCTGGGGCAAGTGAAGAAACTGACCGTAAAGGCTATGGAGATGCTACAGCACCAGAACAAAACCCCCACCCCTGATTACATGTTCCTGGCTATGCTGGCCATAATCACTTACTAGGTACTTGGAGTCTCGAGTGAGACATATTGGATTTATATTCCATACCCCTCATGGACACGCCCAATAACATGGGAGGAAAAGCAGGTACCAGTATTGGTTAATGATTCTCAAATTTTAGGACACCCTGAATATAATAATCTGGCCATGGAAGAAAAGCGACAGTTTACTTATGCTGGAATAAGTTCAGCACATCCCATTTGCTTTGCAAGCTCCACCATATACAGATGTGTGCACCTTGCTATGGAGACTAAGATAAGCAATAGGGGATGGGAAACAGTGGTAATTAGTTCTGTTGAACAAGCACAAAATATTTTTCAAAGTATAACAAAATTGAGACCTTTTGGACTTAACACCCTTGGGGTACTTCACCCCAATATTCCATATTGCCCTAATAGCTCCACTTAACTCGTGCATCAGTTACCTCCATGGATTTGATGTGCTCTACCAAAACCTAAGAGAGTAAATCTATCAGGGAGTACTTATTACTTCTATGATTGGTCCAACCCTGATAATCATACCTTCCATTATTCCCAACTGGCAGTTTTCCTTAAAAATGTTCTTACTAACCCTGAGGGAGGCATACAACCTCACCTTGAAGCTCTTTGCAGCATTGGATATAATCAATCATACTAAAATAATACCTTATAATTGGGCCTCATCTGTAGTATTTGCTTGTGTACAATCCCCTTATGTAATGGTAAAGGGCCATATAAACATTACTCATGAAACCTCATCACATCACATTACTTGCTTTAATTGCATCCTGTCCAACTGTGTCCAGCCTCAGGACAAAAGAAGTACTGTTCTCCTCACAGTACAACCTCCATTTGCTGTAGTTCCTGCTAACATTACCGAGCCCTGGTATGAAGAAACTGCCTTACAGGTGCTCAAGGAACTACACAGCTTGTTATCATGGCCAAAGTGTTTTGTAGGTCTCCTGATAGCGGGAGTAACAGCTTTCTTAGCAATTATAGCCTTACTATCTGTAGCCTCAGTAGCTCTTAGTACTTCAATACAGACTGCTCAATTTGCTGAAACTTTGGTGCACAATACTTCTTTGGGTTTACATAATCAGGAAAGTATAGATCAGAAACTGACCGTATCCAAATATTAGAGCAGGTTGTCTGAAAATTAGGAATCAGATTCAGTTGATAAAAGAATAACAAAGGTTGCATTTGCCATGGGGATACCAGGCTGTCTGTGTTAGCCCTACCCACTTTATCAGTTCATCTCCAGATTGGGATTGGAATAAAATTAAGGCAACTCTATTAGGTGCATGGCAATGGTCCAATGCCTCTCTGGACCTGGCCTCCTTATACCAGCATATCCTAGATATATAAAATGTTCCTGGACCAGATATAGAGCCAGTGGCACTTGCTTGACAGATGTTAGATGAGCTTAAAGGCATAAATCCTTTTAATATTCTTAAATATTCTTTTTGGCATCTAATAGGATTATTAATAGGCATCCTCCTTCTAACGTATCTTTTTCTTGCAGTCTGCTGAAGACTCCGAGGGGAACTCATCCAATTAGCCACGGATGTGCATCAGCTGCTCTTACAAAAAAGAAAAAAAAAGGGGGATATGATGGGGACTGAGAGACCCTCGAGGAGCTGTAAAGGAGGGGTGTTTGCAAGGCTCATCCCTCTGGCTATTGCTTTTGCAAGGCTGGCACAGCAAATCAACATCTAGAGGTGACCCCTGTCTCCATGCTGACAAAGCACCTTAGTGCACAGAAGTTTTCGATACATTGGGTACAGAACATTCTGGGTTTGATACATTGGATACAGATATCCTGCAGCTGATGCATGGAACAGTTCCTGCCCAATGCCGTTGCCTCTCCTTTTCTCCCCCTGCTTTAGCAAGCCTATATCAATAAACCACGGCTGCAAGGCTGGGTCACTCTCCTCCCAGCAGAGGAGAAAGCTGTCCACCTAGCCCCCGCTTTCAAGTACTTCTTTGTCTGTCTTTCTTAATCCTCCATTGCTCCCACGCAGTACCATTTAGCTGGCCACACTGGATGCAGCAGCATCAGAAGGTAAAAACTGAAGAGACTTTGGGTACAGGGGGAGTAGCTACTGGTAACCCAGTGGTGACTGAGTTCACAACTTATATTCCCTACACTCCCACTGCATTATGGGAATTGGGGAAGCAGTTCCAGCAAAGCCCCAAAGAGAAGTCCAGGAAGGCAAGACAGTGACCCTTCAAGAATTCATTTGACCACCCAAGGCCAGCTCCTTTCAGTTTGACTAAGGGAAAGGCCAACTTACCCTGTCAGAGAGGATGAATGGGACTGGAGGCCCACATGGAACTGTCCATACATTGGTACCCGTGTTAACTGTTGTCTATGAGCTTTTTGCCCCCTCACATGAGAGACTGCATGTGGGGTGATGGTCAGCATAGGGTTAAGAAACTTCTTAGTTTGAGGTTGAGAGAGCTCCTCCATCATCTCAATCCCTGGCTGAGGAGATATGAGATGATGGTGCTTTCGGTCTGTGTTGCCCACAGCAACAGATAAGGTGAAAAATTCGGCATGTTGCCAAGCTTCAGAAGGCCTTGAGGTGAAGGTCCCCAGCAAAAACAACAGGTGCTGTTTGTCTGGATTGAACTGGTACTGATTGACACCGGCACAGACTGCAGCCTGATTTATGGGAACCCAGAACTTTTCCGAGGACAAGCAATTGCCTTTGATGGCTACAGGGGAAAGACTTAAGGTGAAGGCTGTATCCTTACCGCTGGGCATATATAGACTGCTCCCCCCCCATATATACATAGTGCATGTCTCCCCTATACCTGGGTACATTCTAGGGGTGGAAGTGTTGCATGGCTTCAGCTTACAGACCTTGGTCACAGAGCTCCATCTCCAGGTCTGGTGAAAATGGTGACACGTGGACATACTCATCACACCTCTCAAATGCTGCTGTAGCCCTGGTGCATAGTCACAGTGTGACAGTACCGCCTGCCAGGGGGACATGAGGAGGTTGGCCATACGGTATTAGAACTGGAGAAAACACATATTGTGAGGCCAACACACAGCCCATTTAACTCCCTGATCTGGCTAGTGAAGAAGCCAGATGGGATGTGGCAAATGACTGTGGATTATAGGTGACTGAACAACATGATGCCACCTCTGCATGCTATAGTACCTTCAATCCACAACTTGATGGACCAGTTGACTGCTTGCCTGGCTACATACCACTATGTAGTTGACCTGGCAAATGTCTTTTTTTACATTGACACTGCGCCTGAGAGTCAGGAGCAGTTTATTTTTATGTGGGATGGACATCAGTAGAGGGGTGGGCCAGAGCAGCCAGTGGGCTGAGCTAGGGGCTGTATGGATGGTAATCAGCCATGATCCAGGGCCTCTGGTCATTTGTACAGAAAGCTGGGCAGTGTTCTGGGACCTAACATTATGGCTCCCCACATGGAAACACCAAAGTTGGTTATTGGAACACTGTCTGCTGTGGGATCAGGTGATATGGCAAGACTTCTGGGACTTAGGGCAAGAAGAAGTGGTCCTGATACATGTTACGGGTCACTCCCCCTTAAAATCCCCAGGTAATGATGAGGCTTATGCCTTAGTGCGGGTCCAGTGGTTAGAACGGGCCCCTGCCACTGATGTGGTCCATTGGATGCATAGGAAATTGCAGCATGCTGGGAGCAGAGCTATGTGGCAAGTAAGAAGATTCTGGGGATTGCCTTTGAAGTGGCAAGATGTAGAAGATGCCTGCCACAACTGTGTCATCTGTTCTTAAGACAGTTCCCAACTGCAGAAGTTCCCCTGAGAAACACAGCAACTCAAGCAAGAGAGGGTGCCCCTCACTCACTGGCAAGTGGACTAGAACCAGATGGCTTTGGATATTTTAACTGCTGCCCAAAGAGTGACCTATGCCATTGTGCATACTGAATGCTATGTGTATATTACAGATAAAGAGAAAAATATAAGCCAGCCTTAGCTGAAGAGATTGATGACCTTCAACACCTGAGAGGAGACCCCCCGCAGGAGTGGAGGACTCATCTATCCTCCTCCTGGAGGTGGGTGTTAGCCCTTATGGGACAAGGGGCTTGTCTCCTAGTGGCTTTCTGCTGTTTTTTTGTATTGCTGCTGTGGGCTCTGGGCACAGTGCTCTGCTCTCATGAGAACTGGGGTGCAGACTCCAGCCTGCAGAGGCAAACAGGCCAGTGAGGAACCTTGAAGGGGTGGATCGTAAGGAAAATAGAGCCAGTCAGGCTCCCTCACCTGGCCATCCGGTGGAACTATGACCCGCTGGGTCAAGGGGCTGGGATGAGCACAGGCGCCATGCACCCTGTTTATGTATATACTTATATAAGTGCCTTGGCTGTGTGCCACTTTTGTCTTTGTGTAGTATAAAACCTGGACATTGTACCAGGTGGGTGCTACCTAGAGAGTCAGTGAATAAAGTATGTTACTTCTGCATGAGGCTCCATGTTTCTTCTAGCTCCCAAAGGCATGGGCACTCCCTGCCAGGATTCCCCCACCCTTGGACAAGCTACAACACTGACATAGTAGCATTTTTGCCAATTTCTGGATGAAATGGTGACAACATACTTGAGCCAATTGCTAACATGCCATGGTTCAAGGGATGGAATGTCACCTGCAAAGATGGCAGTGCCAGTGGAAACATGCTGCTTTGAAGCACTGGAATGCATCCTGCCACCAACTTGTCCAACTGACAAACCTTTGCATCTGACCATCCAGAATGTCTACAAAATCAGTGATATTGGTACTGTCCCTGTGGTATGGGTGGAGACTGGTATTCTCTAACCCAGCATGGTGGTCAACTTTGCTCCAGTCAATGTTACAAGTGAAGTAAAGTCTGTTGAAATGCACCAAGAAGTTTTGAATGAAACTCTTCCTGGGCACAATGTGGGCTTCAATGTCAAAATTGTGTCTGTCAAAGATGTTTGTCATGGCAATGTGGCTGGTGACATAAAAAATGACCCACAAAAGGAGACAGCTGGCTTCATTGCTCAGATGATAGTCCTGAACCATCCAGGCCAATTCAGTTCCAGATACACACCTGTGATTGATTGTAACACAGCTCATGTTGCTTGCAAATTTGCTGAGTTGAGTTAAAGGAGATTGATCAACATTCAGGAAAAAAGCTGGAAGATGGCCCAAAGTTTATAAAATCTGGTGATGCTGCCACCATTGTCATGGTCCTGGCAAGCCCATGAGTGTTGAGGACTTCTCTGATTACCCTCCTCTGGGCCATGTTGCAGTTTGTGACATGAAACAGTTGCTGTGGGTGTTTCCAAAGCAGTGGACATGAAGTTAACTGGAGCTGGCAAAGTCACCAAGTATGCCCCGAAAGCACAGAAGGCTAAATGACTATTTTCCCCAATACCTGCCACCCCAGTCTTAATTAGTGGTGGAAGAAAGGTATCAGGAATGTTTGTCTCAATTGGCCATTTAAAGGGCCGGGGCAAGTGGCACGGTGGTTAAGCGCTGGCTTGGGAAGCCAGCGGCCCGGTTGGGTCCCACATATGAGGACCAGTGACACTGCCCTCAAAAAAAATAATTACAATGCATTGTGAAACTTACAAAAAGAAAGGAGAATGCTTTGTGGCAGTGACACTGCCCTCAAAAAATAAATAAATAAAATAAAATAAAAATAAAATCAATTGGCCATTTAAGTGTAATAGTAAAAGGCTGTTTAATAATTACAGGGGCCGGAAAAGTGGCATGGTGGTTAAGCGCTGGCGTAGGAAGCCAGCGGCCCCAGTTTGGTCCCACGTGTGAGGGCCAGTGACACTGCCCTCAAAGAAAAAATAATTACAATGCATTGTGAAACTTACAAAAAGAAAGGAGAATGCTTTGTGGACAATTTTTTGTGTTTGTTTGTGGCACTTTTTAAGTTATTAGTTTTTAAAATCAGTATATTTTAAAGGAAACAGCTTGACCAAAAATCTGTCACAGAATTTTGAGACCCATTAAAAGAAAGTTTAATGATAAAAGAGAATAAGTTTAATTGTACTCCTCATAGTTTTCAAAAACATATAACAGATATTGTTATTTAATATGTAAATGTTAGGATTGGGAATTTAATGTTTCTTGTTCAGAAGTATACTTGAATTTAGAAGTTCTATTACTTTCTTAGTTTTTCCCCAGTATTGCTCCTTTGCTCCCATTCTGCATATAGCAAAAAGTCACATTTTCTGCTGTCTATGGTTTTTGTAAGAATAGCTACAATACAGTTGAGAATTATCTCAGAATTAAAGGGGATTTGAAAAAGATGCCTAGATGAGAAATTGCTTTCTAGTATGTTCATCACTTATTTTTAAATATCAAAATGAATCTATTGGACTTCTGGTAAAATGGTGGAAGAGACAGACGCTGTGCTAACTACCTTCCAGGTTCACACAAAAATTACAAACAATTTATACAACATTTAACCCCAGAGGTCCCCGGAACACTACATGAACAGAACCACTAAATGAAGAACTTAAAGAGGAAGCCATGTCAAGTCTGGTAGGAGGGGCGGAGACAAGAGAGGGTGAATCCCGTGAGGGAAGCCCCAGCTGTGGGGAGGCTTCTCCAGTTGGGGGAGAGACCCTCCGGTCTCACAGCAAGCTCACCAGCCCAGAGTTCCTTTGCTAGGAAGAGGAGTTCCAAGATAGCGGGCAGTAAATTAGTGAGGACTCTCTTTTCCCAGCTCAGTGAGGCTGAGAGCTGCTAGAGTATCAGTGGGGCCAACGCACGGGCTTGCTGGCTGGTGAGCACTTACCTGGTTCCTGGTGGAGGGAGTAGCTGTGTGAGCCAGCCCCAGGAGCCTGTGGGGACAGACTGTACTGATCACTTTTGGTACAAAGGTTCGTGGACTATTGTTCCCCTGGTGTGGAGCTTGCACATGAATGGTGTACAGGAGGGAGCCATTTTGTAAGGGTTGGACCCTGCCACAGAGGGTCAGGTCCGGGACCTCATTGGCCTGGTGGAATTGGCACAGTAATGCGTGTGTGCGTGCACATGCATGCAGCCTTGGATCCCCACCCTACTCCTGGCTTATACTGCATTGCCATGGAAATGCTGGGCGGGTGCCATCTGGCACCAAAAGGCTGCTCACTGAAACCCGGGAGTGCATGAGCCACCTTGGATCCCCAAACTCCGCACAGCTTGTGCTTCATTGCCAGGGAAACTCCTGGAGGGCGTGCTCCGGCTGCAACAGGCTGCTCACTGAGACTCGAGAGTGTGCAAGCCGCCTCGGGTCCCCGCTCTCCGAACTGCGCTTGCAGAGTTGCCAGGCTGGTGATTGGTTGTCGGACTGCTCAGCCTGATATGCGATCGGCTAATTGGGATAGGCTGAGACCGGGAGTTTCCCTGGGAATGTTGGGCTGTGAGCTGTGTGCCTGCGTGAATCAGCCAGGGCTCTCCTGGTGATCTATCTAATACATCAAAGCAATCCCAGAGTGACAGCCAGAATGAGGAACAAAGAAACATGTCATAAGTAAAAGATCAGAAGAAAACTCTAGAAATTGAACCAAATAAAACAGAGGGATCCAACCTTTCAGAGACAGAGTTTAGAATACTGATGGTAAGAATGTTTAACAAACTTAGTGAGGACATAAGAAAGGATAGAGAAATCATAAAAAACAACCAGTTAGAACAAAAGAATACAATAACTGAAAAGAACACACTCGAAGGAATCGCCAGTAGAGTAGATGAAGAAGAGGAATGGATCAGCGATTTGGAAGACAAAATAGCAGAAATCAGCCAGCTGGTACAACAAAAAGACAAAAAAGAATAAAAAACAATGAAAATAGTTTAAGAGCCCTATGTGACAAGTTATTGTAGAACAACTTTTGCATCATAGGAATACCAGAAGGAGAAGAGAAGAAGCAAGGGGTCGAGAATGTATTTGAAAAAATAATGACTGAAAACATCCCTATCCTGGTGATGGAAATCAACATACATGCCCAGGAAGTGCAGAGGGTTCCAAACAAGCTGAACCCAAACAGGTCCACACCAAGACACATCATAGGTAAAATGGCAAAGGTTAAAGACAGAGACAGAATCCTAGAGGCAGCAAGAGAAAGACAGCAGGTTACATACAAAAGAACTCCTGTTAGACTAACAGCTGACTTGTCTACAGAAACTCTGCAGGCCAGAAGGGAGTGGCAGGAGATATTCAAAGTGACACAAAATAAAGGTCTACAACCAAGATTGCTCTACCGAGCACGGCTATCACTTAAAATTGAAGGAGAAATAAAGAGCTTCTTGGAAAAGAATAAGCTTAAGGAATTCATTACCACCAAGCCAGCATTGCAAGAAATGTTAAAAGGGCTTTTTTAAACAAAAGAAAGGGGTAAACAAGCTAACCCAGGAAGACCAGGAATACAAATAATAAAATGGCAATACATATGCACCTATCAATAATCATTTTAAATGTGAATGGGCTAAATGCTCCAATCGAAAGACAGAGAGTGGCTGAGTGGATAAGAAAATAGGACACACGTATATGCTGTTTACAGGTGGAATAATATATTTCATTCTAATGGAATTGAGAAAAAAATGCTGGATTACCAATACTTATTTTGGACAAAATAGACTTTAAAATGACTACAATAAAAGTTAAAGAGGACACGATAACCCTAATAAACATCTATGCACTCAAGATAGAAACTCCTAATTACACATAACAGATTTTGACAGACATAAAGACAGAGATCAACAGTAACACTATCATAGTAGGGGACTTCCACACCCCATTGTCAACAATGGACAGACCCTTTAGACAGAAAATCAACACAGAAAGAAGGGCCGTAAGTGACACTAGACCAGCTGGACTTCATTGATATTTTTAGAGCATTTCACCCTGAAAAAACAGAATATTCATTCTTCTCAAGTACACATGGGACATTTTCCAAGATAGATCATGTTAGGCCACAAAACAGTTCTCAGTAAATTTATGAAGACTGAAGTCATATCAAGCAGATAGAAAGGAATAACGAATGGTTGCTGGCTGGGAGGGAGTGGGGATGAGGGAGAGGGGGAAGGTTTTGGACATCGTAGGTGGGTGACTACAATGTTGCCGCAGGGATATGGGGGGCAGTTCTGGGCATGTAATTAATAATGTTGTGAAAAGACTATTATGTTAAGTGAAATACGTCAGTCAGAGAAGGACAAATACCATATGATCACACTTATACGTGGAATCTGAAAAACTGAATGAAGGATCATAGTAAACAGACTCATAGATATAGAGGAAAAACTGAGGGTTGCTAGTTGGGAGGGGGGTGGGGATTAGGGAGAAGGGGAATGTATTAGACAGCATAAATAGTCAACTACAATATTGTCACAGGGGTATGAACCACAGTTCGGGGAATATAATAATGTTGTAAATATTTTGTGGTGTATCAGATAGTCACATGTCTTGTTAGGGATATCACTTCATGGATGGAGTAGAGGCTTGATCACTGCTCTGTACACCTGAATCTGATGTTGTATATTATTGTATGCCAACTATAACTGAATATATAGATAGTCATGGGATGTGTAGTATACTGTGGAAGGGAATCAAAGGAATTGTAATAGATATGTATGATATGGGGAGGAGGAGTGAGGTGATGAACTGGGAGAGGGGGGTTGTCACTTTGGGGGGGTAAAAAGTATAACGATTGCATTGTGTTTTACACTTGAAACTGATTTTAAAAATGTTTATTTCACAATAAATGATTATAAAGAAAATGAATCTATTGTGTACTATGTTGATAAAACTTTGATCAAGATATAGAGCTTGAACTCTAAATAGTTACAAAATAGCATTGTGGCTCCAGTGTATTAGAAATACAAGCTATGCTTCCTAATGTTCCAAGAGAACTGGTACCAAATGGACTCTGAAACTTTTGTTTTTGTGTTCCTTTATCTGACACAGTCAAGACATGTTGTGAACTCAGTATTTTGTGTTGTTTTTCTTTTTTCTTTTTTTTAAAGATTTCATTGGGGAACTCGGGGAAGTTAACATTGTTGGGGAACTGGGTAAGGGGAACAGACATGTTGCTGTCTTTTTGTTCTTCAGTCTAGTTGGGAGGACATTGCTTCATTGGCGCATTTTGGTATCATCATTGCGCTCTTCTCGGGTGAGGCAAATGGGTCACCAGCCTCTGGACAGCTGCTCACAACTGCTCTTAGCAGCTCAAACCGACTGCCAGCCACTCACACTGGCTGCCGGCCACTCACTATAGCTTATGGCAGCCCACTGCAGCAGGGGCTGCTGAGGCTATGCTGCCCCAGGGACTCACAGCATTCCAGGTCCAAGTGGAGCTGTTGTTCACCATCTTAGCTGTAGAGGGCAGTGTCACTGGCCCTCATAGGTGGGATCCTAACCAGGGCCACTGGCTTCCCAAGCCCGCTCTTAACAAACTTGCTATTTGGACAACCTAACCCCCCTATCTTTTGATTATATCATTTAATCTATTTACATTGAAAATAATTGTTGATAGATATGTAGTTATTGACATTTTATAATTTATATTTTTTTTAATTTTATTTTTCATCTTGAAGAAGTCCCTCTAAGATTTTTTGTAGTGCTGGTTATGAACTCCTTTAGCTTTTTCTTGTCTGGGAAGCTTATTATCTGTCTTTCTTTCTTTTTTTGAGGGCAGTGTCACTGGCCCTCATATGTAGGACCCGAGCCGGGGCCACTGGCTTCCCAAGCCAGAGCTTAACCACTGCATTACTCAGCTGGACCTCATTATCTGTCTTTTGATTCTTTGTTTAAATTTATTGCAGTGACAATAGTTAGTAGAATTATATAGATTTCAAGTGCACATTTCTATAATACATTAAATGTATATCACATTGTGTGTTCACCACACAGAGACAGTTCTCCTTCTATCACCATATATTTGTTCCACTTTTTCCTTTTCTACCACCCTCCCCGCTTACACTCTTGTAAACACTAAACTGTTGTCATTGTCTATGAGTTTTTGTTTCTTTGTTTGTCTTGTTCCTTCATTGCTTTCAGTTTTACATATTTTTTATTCTAAATGACAGCTTTGCTGGGTAGAGAAATCTTGGTTTTAGGTCTTTGATTTTCATCACTTTGAATATTTCCCGCCAATCCCTTTTGGACTGCAATGTTTGTCTTGGGAAATCAACTGATAGTCTTAGGGGATCTCCCTTGTAGGTCACTAACTGCCTTTCTGCATTTAGGATTCTCTCTTTATAACCTTTGGCATTTTAATTATGAAGTGCCTTGTTGTTGTTCTCTATGGGTTCATCTTGTTTGGGACTCTACTCTACCTGGATTTGTATGTTTATTTCCTTTGCCAGGTTAGAGAAATTCTCATTCATTATTTCTTCAAATAGCTTTTAAATCTCTTCCTCTCTCTTTTCTCCTTCTGGTACTCCTATAATGTGAATGTTGGTATGCTTGCCATTGTCCTGGAGACCTATTAAATTCTCCTCAATTTTTTGGATTCTTTTTTATTTTCACTCTTTAGGATCGGTGTTTTCTGCTAACTTATCTTCTACATTGTTGGTTGGAACCTCTGCTTCATCTAATCTACTGTTGATTACCTGTAATATATTCTTCATTTCCTTTACTGTATCCTTTGTTTCTGACTGGCTCTTTTTCCTGTGTTCCATCTCCATTTTTGTGCTTCCTATCTCTGTCACAGTTTTCCCTGAGATCATTGAGCATCCTTATAACCAGTGTATGCAACTCTGTGTCTGAGAGATTGCTTATCTCTATTTTGCTTAGTTTTTTTTTTTTTAGATTTTTTTTAAAATTGGGGAATTGGGGGAGTGGAACAGTGTTGGGGAATTGGGAAAGGGGAACAGACAAGTTGCTATCCTTTGGTTCTTCAGTCTAGTTGTGCAGGATATCGCTTCACTAGTCCATGTTGGTATTATCATTGTGCTCTTCCCAGCTGAAGCAGTCACTCACCAGCCATTGGACCGCTGTTCATGGAGGCTCATGACAACTCACAAATGCACACACCAGCTGCCAGCCAGCCCCACTGCAGCCTATGCCATTGCCGGCGACTCACGGCAGCCCATCTCCAGGTCGAGCTGTTGTTCACCATCTTAGCTTTAGAGGGCACAGGGTCACTGGCCCTAATGTGGGATCAGAACTGAGGGCCTGCTGCTCAGAGCTGATGTCCCAAGCCCACACTTAACCAACACACCACTTGGCCAACTTTGCTTAGTTCTTTTTCTGGAGCTTTTTTCTGTTGCTTTATTTGGAGCATGTTTCCTTGTCTTCCCATTTTAGCTACCTCCCTGTGTTAGATTCTATGCATTAGGTAAGGCTGCTATGTCTTTTGGTTTTAGTAGAGTGGCCTTATGTAATAGGTGTGCTGTGGGGTTTAGTGGCACAGTCTTTCTGGTCACCTGAGCCACACACTGTAGGTGTGTCCCTTGTGTGGACTGTATGTGCCCTCCTCTTGTAATTGAGCATTGGTTGATAATTGCACATCGGTGGGAGAGACTGACCCTCAGGCTCACTGGTTGTGAGGACTGGCAGTGACTATATTGGAAGAGTTGTTGAGCAGGGGCTGACCTTATGGAGCAGGATCTGCCTCAGCAGTACTCTGGTGTCTGCCTAATGAGTTCCTTGGGTGTTTCATTCAGCAGACAGGTGGGTAATGCTTCAGCTCATTTTGAAGCTGGCCACAGTGGGGGCCAACCCCTAGACCACCTTGGAGGGGATCTGCTGTAGGTCAAGTTCAGCCACAGCCCATATCCCACCAGGGGCTACCCTGCAGGACTCACAAAGAAATCTGCAGATGGTTGCCCCCCATGCTGTGTCTAGTAGCACCTTGAGAGGCTAAGCCATGAACCAAGGCTGTCTGTCACTAATGCTGCACTTGGGCCACTCAGCCTGAGGTACAGGAAATGCTCTAGCCAGATGCTGCTTGCCTGGGTTCCAAGAATCTTTGAGAGACCCCAGGAAAGCCTGAAGCATGAGCTAAAGCTAGCAGTTTGTATGAAAAAGCCACTGCAAATGCTTTGGGTGTGTCTGTAAGTTAGTTGGGGCAGGTCTTGAATCACTTGGGGGCACTGAATGAATGGTGGAAGCTCAGATATGGAGGCTGCCCATGTCTAAACGCTGAAAAGTTTTTCAACAAAGGAACAGTGGCACCCACCAGCTCCTTCATCCAGGAGTAAACTACCTCCCCAACCTTCACCCTAAGCCAAACAACTCAATTCCCCACCATATGTCCCCGCCCCCATTCTAGCTGCTGTCCCAATGCTGGAGCTCAGAGCAAGTGATTCTATTGATGGGTGAGTCCATACACAGTCCCTTTAAGAAGAGCACCTGGGAGTGCATCTCCCTTCAGTCTCACGCAGTCAAAATTTCTGCTGGTTTTCACAACCAGAAATTATGGGGACTTTTCTCCCTGACACTGGAACCTTGGGTTAGAGTGGGGCAGTGACCTCTCACTCTTCTGGGGGATGGAGGGGTGCCATAGCTGAAATATCCTTTCTGATGTTTAATGGTCACATGCAGGTGTGTGGCCAGCTTGTTCTGTGTCTCTGACCCTCCTACCAGTCTGGAGGAGGCTTCTTCTGCTCATCCTAGTTGGAGGGCTTCAGCTCAGCAAGATTTTAAGTGATTCACAATGGTAGTTTTGTAGATTAGTTATCATTTTGATGTGGTTGTGAGAGAAGGCAACACAGTGTTTACCAACTGTGCCATCTTATGTAACTCTATCCCCATTTTTAGGTTTCCTATCTCTGTGTTGAAGTTCTCCTTGAGATCATCAAGCATCTTTATAACCAGTGTTTGGAACTCTGTGTCTAGTAGATTGCTTGCTTTTTTTGTTTAGTTCTTTTTCTGGAGCTTTGTTTTCTTCTTTTATTAGGGACATGTTTCTTTGACTCCCTATTTTGGATGTCTCCCTGTGTTTGTTTCTATGTATTATGTAGGGCTGCTTGTGTTTCGGTCTTAGTAGAATGGCCTTATGTAGTAGGTGTGCTGTGCAGCTCATTGGCAGTCTTTCTGGTCACCCGTGCCATGCACTCGACGTGTGTCACTTGTGTGGGTTGTGTGAGCCCTCCTCTTGTAATTGAGCCTTGTTTATTGTTTGCATGTCAATAGGAGGGATTGAACCTTGGGCTCATTTGTTGTGAGCACTGGTTGTGACTACATTGGAAGAGTTGTTCAGGGGCTGACCATACAGAGCAGATCTTTATCAGCAGGGCTCTGGTGCCTGTCCATTGTGCCCTTTGGTTGTGTCATCCTTAGAGGTGGCTGGATGATGCTTCAGAACATTTTGAAAGTGGCCACTGAAGGCACCAGCCACAGGGCCACTTCGGAGGGGA
Organism: Aselliscus stoliczkanus; assembly: GCA_033961575.1. NCBI lineage: Eukaryota > Metazoa > Chordata > Mammalia > Chiroptera > Hipposideridae > Aselliscus > Aselliscus stoliczkanus. Next base: position 11,184,950 of record CM066737.1, on the reverse strand, counting down.
CCGGCTGCAGGTTAAGTTCAACTACAGACTGCAGCCCACCTAGGACCATCTGGCAGGAGCCAAAAGCAAATTGCAGATGGCTGCTGCCTGTGCCATGCTTGGTAGTGGCTCATGAGACTACACCACAAACCAAGGCTGGCTGCCACTAGTGATGGACATAGTAGTAAGGGACATGACAAAGCCAGATGCTGTTTTCTGGGTTCTGTTAAACTTTGAGAGACCCTAAGAAAGCCTACAACATGAGCCACGGCAGGTCGTTTGTACAAATAAAGCCACTGGAAGCATCTTGATGGTCCCTGAAAGTTGGGTGGGGCAGGATCTCAGAATCACCAGGGCATGGTGAATAAATTGTGTTAGCCAGCTTGATGGAGACTCAGATATGGTGGCTGTGTGCATTTGCAACCAGGAACAGGGGGGTTGTGTGTGCAAAAAAGACCAATGGGTTTCACCAGCTTCTCTGTCTGGGAGAAAACTGCCCCTCCAGTACTTGTCCCACAGCCAGACAACTCAGTTACCCCACAATATGTCCCCACCACCTCTCCAACCACTGCCTCAGCACTAGAGCTCAGAGCCAGTGATTCCATAGGTGAGTAAGTCCGGTGCAGTCCCTTTAAGAGGAGGGCCTGAGACTCTAGCTGATTTCTATCTCACTCAGCCACAATCTCAGCTGGTTTCACAACCAGGAATTGTGGGACCTGGGAAGCCTCACTCCTCTGGGTAGTAGCTCCACATCTGAGATACCCCTCCTGATTTTTAATGGTCACAGGTTGGTGTGGGACTGCTTTGTTCTGTGTCTCTATCCCCCGCCCCCCCCTTCTATATGTCCTTATTGTAAGGCTTTGGTTAAGCAAGATTTCAGGAGATTCTCAATGATGATTGTTTTATAGTTTAGTTATAATTTTGATGTGGTCATGACAGAAGGTAAGGACAGCATTTACCTACTTCATTTTGACTGGAACGAGAATGTTCTTTGGCTGACTTCTTGATTCTGTGTTCTATTCTCTTTTTCTATCAATCATGGTGATTATATATTTTTCCTTTAAAATTATTTTTATTTAAGTATAGCTAATATATGGGCTGGCCAAGTGGTGTGGTGGTTAAGCGCTGGCTTGGGAAGCCAGTGGCCCCGGTTCAGGTCCCACATATGAGGGCCAGTGACACTGCCCTCAAAAACAAACAAACAAAAAAACCAGTCACTAAATATAGCTAATATACAATGTTATATTAGTTTCAGATGTACACTATAGTTAATCTACATTTATATATCAAATTAAGTGATCATCATGATAAATTTAATACTCATCTGACACTGCGAAATATTATTACAAGATTATTGACTATATTCCTATGCTGTACATTACATCTCCATGATGTACTTATTTTATACCTAGAAAGTTGAATTTACTTTTCCTCTTCAGTGTTCCCCCCTTTATAAAAATGTTCAATTTCAGTTGACATTCAATATCATTTTATATAGTTTCAGGTGTACAACATAATGGTTAGACATTTATATAATTTACAAAGTGGTCTCTTCAATTAGTCTAGTGTCCACCTGGAACTATACATAATCATTACAATATTATTGACTACATTTTCTGTAATATAATGCAATATACATCACCATGACTATTGTGCAACTATCAATTTGTACTTCTTAATAGCTTTACCTTTCTTTACCAAGTCCCCCAAATCCACTCTCATCTGGCCAACATCAGTTTGTTCTCTGTATAAGAGTGTGTTTCTGTTTTGTTTGTTTATTTTGTTCTTTAGATTCCACATATAAATGAGGTCATGTGGTATTTGTCTTTCTCAGTTGACTTATTTCACTGAGTATAATACCTTCCAGGTCCTTCTATGTTGTCACAAATTGTAAGATTTAATTCTTTTTATGACTGAGTTATATTCCATTGTATATATGTACCATTTTTCTTTATCCCACTGTCTGTTGATGGGCATTTAGGTTGCTTCCATAACTTGACTATTGTAAATAATGCTACAATGAACATAGGGGTGAATATATCTTTGTTTTTTTTTTAATTAAAGTTTATTGGAGTGACGATTGTTAGTAAAGCTACATAGATTTCAAGTGTACAATTCTGTAATACATGATTTATGTATCATGTTCTGTGCTCATCACCCAGAGACAGTTGTCCTTCCATCAACATATAGTTGATCTCTTTCACCATCATCTACCATGCCCTTTCCCCTTACATTCTTGTAACCACTAAACTATTTTCTGTGTCTATGAGTGGAATACTATTCTGCCATAAGAAAAGATGAAATATTGCATGTATCTTTTTGAGTTAGCATTGTGGATTTCTTTGGATAAATACACAGAAGTGGAATTGCTGTGTCATTAGGTAATTGTATTTTTAAATATTCAGGTATCTCCAAACATTTCCATAGAACCTACATCAATTTGCAATCCTACCAACATGAGGGTACCCTTTTCTCTGCATTCTCACCAATACTTGTTTGTTGATTTATTGGTGATAGCCATTCTGACAGGTTTTAGGTGTTATCTCATTGTCATTTTTATTTGCATTTCTCTGATTAGAGACATTGAGTATCTTTTTATATGTCTATTCACTATCTGTATGACTTATTTGGAGAAATGTCCATTCAGGTATTTTGCCTATTTGGTTTTTTCTAGGACTTTATTGGGGAATTGGGGGAGGGGAACAGCATTGGGGAATTGGGGAAGGGGAACAGACAAGTTGCCATCCTTTTGTTCTTCAGTCTAGTTGTGGAGGATGTAGCTTCACTGGCCCATGTTGGCATTATCATTGTGGTCTTCCCGGGTGAGGCAGTCACTCAGCAGCCATTGGAAGGCCACTCACAGTGGCTCACAGCATCTCATGAAAGCACATGCCCACTGCCGGTAAGCATCCCTGAAGCGACACGGTCACTGGCAACTCACAGCAGCCCAGCTCCAGGTCGAGTTGTGGTTCACTATCTTAGCTGTAGAGGGCACAACATAACTGGCCCTCATATGTGGGATCCAGCTGCTGATAGCTGGCACCCCAACCCAACTCCTAACCAAAAAGCTTGCCACTCGGCCCACCCTTGCCTATTGTTTAAATGAATTTTTTGTTCAGTTTGTTTTGTTTCTTTTCTCTCTCTCTCTCTCTTTCTCTCTCTTTCTCTCTCTCTCTCTCTCTCTCTCTCTCTCTCTCTCTCTCTCTCTCTCGGTTTGGTGATAAATGGTGTGGGTTCTTTCAGATTTTGGAAATTAATCCCATATCAGATGTATCATTGGCAAATATTTTCTCCCACTCAGTAGGTTGTGTTGTTGTTTTGTTGATGGTTACCTTTGATGTGCAAAGCTTTTTAGTTTGATGTAGTCCCATTTGTTTATAATTTCTTTTGTTTTCCTTGCCTGAGGAAATAGATCAGGAAAAATATTACTAGGAGCAGTGTCAGCGAGGTTATTGCCTTTTTTTCTATTAGGAGTGTTACAGTTTTGGGTCTTATATGTTAATCTTTAAATACATTATGACTTTATTCTTATATATGGTGTAAGGAGGTGGTCTAGTTATATGTTTTTGCACGTATCTGCCTAGTATTCCCAACACCATTTATTGAATAGACTATTTACCCGCACTGTATATTCTTGCCTACTGTGTCATGATTTTTTTTTTGAGGGCAGTGTCACTGGCCCTCATATGGGGGGCCCGAACTGGGGCCGCTGGCCTCCCAAGCCGGCATCAACCACCACACCACTCGGCCGGCCCCTACTTTGTCATGATTAATTGACCATATAAACATGGGTTTATTTCCAGGCTCTCTGTTGTGTTCCATTAGTCTGTTTGTCTGTTTTTATGCCTACTAGTACCATGCTGTTTTTATTACTATAACCTTGTGGTACAGTTTGATATCAGGAAGCATGATACCTCCAACCTTGTTCTTTTTTCTCAAGATTGTCATCACTATTTGGGGTCTTTTATGGCTCCGTATCAATTCTAAGATTACAGTCAGGTTCTGTGAAAAATGTCATTGCTATTTTGATAGACATTGCATTGACTCTATAGATTTCTTTGGGTAGTATGGACATTTTAATGATGTTAATTATTCCTGTCCATGAGCATGTGATATGCTTGTCTTTATTTGTGTCTTGTTCAATTTATTTTTTCAATGTTTTATAATTTTCCGAGTACTGGTTTTTATCTCCTTGTTAAAATTTTGTACTAGGTAGTTTTTATTTGATGCAGTTGTAAATGGCATTGTTTTCTTAATTTTCTTTCTGATAGTTCATGATTGGTGTATAAAATGCAACCTATTTCTGTAAATTAATTTTGCATGTTGCTATTTTATTGAATTCAATTGTAAGTTCTAAGAGTTTTTTTGGTGGAATCTTTACAGTTCTCTATATATGGTATCATGTCCTTTGCAAATAATGAGAATTTTTTGTCTTTTCCAATTTGGATGTTTAATTTCTTTTATTTTCTTGTCTGATTGCTATAGCTGGACTTCCAATTGTAGATTGAAAGAAAGTGATGAAAGTGGAGGACTTTGTCTGATTCCTGATCTTTAGAAAAATGCCTTTAGCTTCTCAACATTGAATATGATGTTAGCTGTGGGTTTGTCATATATAGCCTTTATTATGTTGAGGTATGTTCCCTCTATTCCGACTTTGCTGAAAGTTTTTTTTTTTTTAATCATAAATGGATGCTGGATATTGTCAAATACTTTTTCTATTTCTATCGATATGATTATATGATTTTATCCTTCATTTTGTTTATGTGGTGTATCACATTGATTGATTTGTGCATATTGAACCAAACCTGCATCCCAGGAATAAATCCCACTTGATCATGGTGTACAAACTTTTTAATGTATTGCTGAATTCAATTTTCTTATACATTGTTCAGTATTTTTGTATCTGAGTTTATCATGAATATTGGTCTACCATTTTATTTCATCTTTTTGTAATGTCTTTGCCTGGTTTTGGAATGAGGGTAATGTTAATCTTGTAAAATGGACACTTGTCTTATTAGAGAGGCCACTTTATGGATGGTGCCTGACCACTGCAGTGTACACCTGAAGCTGAAGCTGAATAATAATGAATGTCAACTATAATTATATATATGGTGTGTGTATATATATAGTCACAGGATGTGGACTACAACATAAGGAATAGAGTCAGTGGAACTGTAACAGCTGTATACAATGTCAGAGGGGTAGCAGATAGAGGGAGGGGGTTATCACTTTGTGAGAGGTGTAAATGTCTAAATATTACATTGTTTTGTACACCTGAAACTAATAAAAAATGAAAAAAATGCGTTTCAGAGACTTCCCTACACTTTATTTTTTGGTAATAGTTTGAGAAGGATAAGTTAATTCTTTTAATGTTTGGTGCATTTCACATGTGAAGCCATTCATTCCAGGGCTTTTGTCTGTTGACAGTGTTTTTTATTACTGATTTGATATTGTTAGCAGTAATTGGTCTGTTCAAATTTCCTATTTCTTTTTCATTCAGTCTTGGAAGATTGTATGTTTATAGGAATTTAGCCACTTCTTCCATATCGTGCAGTTTGTTGGCATATAATTTTCTGTAGTATTTTTCTCATACTCCTTTATATATCTGTGGGGTCATTTCTCAACATTAATTTCTTATTTTATTTATTTGGGCCCTCTCATTGTGTTTCCTGATGAGTCTGGTTAAATGTTTATCAATTTTGATCACCTTTACAAAGAACCAGGTCTTGGTTGCATTAATTTTTGTATTGTTATTTAACACTGTATTTAATTCATTTCTGCTTTGATCTTTATTATTTCCTTTCTTCTACTCATTTTGGGCTGTATTTGCTGTTCATTTTCTAGTTCCTTTAAGTATAAGGTTAGATTGTTTATCTGAGATACTTTTTCTTTGGTTTTTGAGATATACCTGTATTGCTATGAATTTCCCTTTTTGAAGTGAGTGCTTTCTCTGTGTTCCACATATTTTGGGTCATTTTGTTTTTATTTTTATTTGTCTCAAGGTGTCTTTTGATTTCTTTCTTGATATCATTGTTAGCCAATTCATTGTTTTGTAGCAGGTTATTTAGCTTCCATGTGTTTGTGTGTTTTTTAAATTTATTTTCTTGTAATTGATTTCTACTTTCATAGCATTGTGGTTGGAGAAGACATATGATATTATTTAAATTTTCTTAAATTTACTGACACTTGTTTTGTGGCCTAACATGTGGTCAGTCTTGAAAATATTCCAAGTGCACTTAAAATGTATACTCTGCTGCTTTTGGGTGAAATGCTATAAAATATTAATTAAATCCATGTGGTCTGCTGTTTCATTTAAGGCTGCTGTTTTCTTGTTGATTTTTGTGTTTGAAAGATCTGTCGATTGGTGTCAATAGGGTGTTAAATATCTCCTGGTACTGCTGTATTGCTGTTGATCTCCCCCTTTATGTCGATCAATATTAGCTTTATATATTTAGGTGCTCCTATGTTGGGTGCATAGATATTTACTAGGGTTATATACTTTTGTTAGATTGATCCTTTTACCATTATGTGACATCCTTCTTTGTCTCTTATTATAGACTTTGATTTAAAGTATATATATAAAAGGGCCGGCCAAGTGGCGTGGTGGTTAAGCACTGACTTGGGATGCCAGTAGCCCTGGTTTGGGTCCCACATATGAGGGCCAGTGAAACTGTCCTCAAAAAAAAAAAAAAATATATATATATATATATATATATATATATATATATATATATATATATATATTTTATATATATATATATATAAAATGTTCATAGTTATTACCATTTATAATATTATTTATATTTATGTTATTTCCTCCTCTTCTTCTTAAATAAGTCGCTTTACTGTTCCATTCTTAATTTGTTGAGAGTGTTTTTATTTTTATGAATACTTTGGAATTTTGTCAAATCATTTTAAAGCATCAATTGTTAAAATCGTATGATTTCTCTTATTTAGTTTTTAATGTGGTAGATTATATTGATTTTATTTTCTTTTTTATTTTTGAGGGTAGTGTCACTGGCCCTCATATGTGGGACCAAAACTGGGGCTGCTGGCTTCCCAAGCGAGTGCTTAACCACCACACCACTCTGCCAGCCTGATTATATAGATTTTTGAATTTTAAAAAAGCATTGTAGAACTGAAATAAATTTTATTTTATCATGTTATATCATTCTTTTTATATATTTTTGGAATCTATTTGTTATACTTTGTTAATAATTTTTTTATCTTTTTCATGAGACGTATTGATCTATGGTTTTTCTTTCTTATAATAACTTTTTGTTGTTGTCTGAAAATGAAATTTGTATAGTAGAGATTAGCAGGTATTGACATATGTACCCAAAATCACTTTCTCATAAATAAACCATGACCAAGGGTAAAGGACAAAGAGCCATGCAATTTCCATCAATAGGAGACATTATACTTAATTTTATTCTTGGCTCAAGTGCACTGGTCAATAAAACAGTGCATTAAATGGAAAATATTCCCTGCTCTCCCCAAGTGTTTGTGTGTGTGTGTGTGTGTGTGTGTGTGTGTGTATGATAGAAATAAATGTTTTATAAAGCCTAGCAAGCTAGATTTTATTTTGCTATTTCCATAATATTAAAATACAATATTTCTTGATTTCTGGACTCCACATAAACCCACATTGTAAACTCTAGTAATATCTTTATCAGGTTTTGGTGTTCAAAGAATGAATTTTAAAGTGTTCTCACAGCTTCTGTTTTCTGGAAGGGGTTGTGGAGAACTCACACTATTTATTTTCCTTAAATGTTTCATAGAATTCAAAAGTTTTTAATTTTCATGAAGTCCAATACATCTTTTTTTTTTTGCTTTTGTTTCTTGTGGCTTTCATGTTATATCTAAGAATACATGGCCAAATTCCAAAACATGAAGATTAACCTCTATGTTTTCTTCTAAGATGTTTATGGTTTTAGTTATTATATAAATATCCAACTTAATTCTTTCTTTTAAAAGAATATTTATTTTGATTAGCTTCAAGTGTACAACACAGTCCAATTGTTATACTTTTTACCCCTCAAAGTGAAAACCTTTTCCCTCAATACTCCCCCCTACTCCTCCACCCCATATCATACTATTACAATTCCTTTCAATCCCTTCCACCATATAATCCACATCCCGTGACTGTCTATATATTCAATTACAGTTGGCATACAATATTATACAACATCAATTTCAGGTATACAGTGCAGTGATCAAGCCTCTACTCCATCCATGCAATGGTCTCCCTAACAAGACATGTGACCATCTGATACCCCACAAAATTTTTACAACATTATTATATTCCCTGAACTGTCTTTCATATCCCTGTGACAATACTGTAGTTATCTATTTATGCTGTCTATTCCCTACCCCTTCTCCCTCATTCCCACCCCATCACAATTAGCAACACTGTTTTTCCTCTAAATATATGAGACTGTTTCTGTTTCCTTTGCTCATTCATTCAGTTTTTCAAATTCCACATATAAGTGAGATCATATGGTATTTGGCTTTCTCCGACTGACTTATTTCACTTAACGTAATAGTCTCTAGGTCCATCCATATCGTTGCAAATGGTACGATTTCATTCTTCTTTATAGCAGAGCAATACTCCATTGTATAAATGGACCACAGTTTCTTAATCCAGTCATCTACCAATGGGCATTTCGTTTTTATCCAAATCTTGGCTATTTTAAATAGCGCTGCAATAAACATCAGGGTGCATATATTTTTTCGAATTAGCGTCTTGGATTCCTCTGGGTAGATACCCAAGAGTGGAATTGCTGGGTCATGTGGCAGTTCCATTTCCAGTTTTTTGAGATACCTCCATACTGATTTCCATAATGGCTGCACCAATTTGCAGTTCCACTAAAAGTGCACCAGGGTAACCTTTTCTCCACACCTTCGCCAGCACTTGTTGTTTGTTGATTTGTTGATGATAGACATTCTGACTGGAGTGAGGTGGTATCTCATTGTGGTTTTTATTTTCATTTCTCTGATGATTAGTGAGGTTGAACATTTTTTCATATGCCTGTTGGCCATCTGTATGTCCTCTTTAGAGAAATGCCTCCTCATATCCTCTGCCCATTTTTCCATTGGGTTGTTTCTCTTTTTGGTGTTAACTTGCATGAGTATTTTATAAATTTTGGATATCAACCCCTTATCAAATACATCATTGGCAAATATCTTCTCCCATTCTTTGGGCTGCCTTGTTGTTTTATTGATGATTTCCTCTGCTGTGAAAAAACTTTCAAGTTTGATGTAATCCCATATGTTCATTTTTTCTTTTATTTCCCTTGCCCAAGAGGCTATATCACTAAAAATATTACTCAGAGTAATGTCTGCAAACTTACTCCTTATGTTTTCTTCTAGAAGTTTTGTGATTTCAGGTCTTACATTTAGGTCTTTAATCCATTTTGAGTTTGTTCTTGTATATGGTGTAAGGTGGTCCGTTTTCATTTTTTTGCACGTGTCAGTCCAATTTTCCCAGGACCATTTATTAAATAGACTATCTTTACTCCAGTGTAAATTCTTCCTTCCATTGTCATAGATTAAATAACCATATATAGATGGGTTTATTCCTGGGCTCTCTATACTATTCCATTGGTCTACGTGTCTGCTTTTATGCCAGTACCATACTGTTTTGATTACTGTAGCTTTGTGGTATGCTTTGATATCAGGTAATGTGATGCCTCCCACTTTTTTCTTATTTCTCAACATTGCCGTAGCTATTCGGGGTCTTTTGTGGCTCCATATAAATTTTAGGATTCTATGTTCTATGTCTGAGAAAAATGTCCTTGTAGTTTGATTGGAATTGCATTGAATCTATATATTGCTTTAGGTAGTATTGACATTTTAACTATATTAATTCTTCCTATCCATGAGCATGGTATATATTTCCATTTATTTGTATCTTCTTTGATTTCTCTCTTCAGTGTCTCATAATTTTCTGAGTACAGGTCTTTTAATTCTTTAGTTCAGTTGATTCCTAGATATTTTATTGTTTTTGAAGCAATTGTAAAAGGGATTGATTTCCTGATTTCTTCTTCTGATAGTTTACTATTGGTGTATAGAAATGCAATTGATTTCTGAATATTAATTTTGTATCCTGCTACCTTACCAAATTCGTGTATCAGTTCTAACAGTTTTTTGGTGCAGTCGTTGGGATTCTCTTTATACAGTATCATGTCTTCTGCATATAATGACAATTTTACTTCCTCTTTTCCAATTTGGATGACTTTTATTTCATTTTCTTGTCTAATTGCAGTGGCTAGAACTTCCAGAACTATGCTAAATAGAAGTGGTGAAAGCGGGCAGCCTTGCCTTGTTCCTGATCCTAAGGGGGAATCTTTCAGCCTTTCCCCATTGAATATGATGTTTGCTGTGGGCTTATCATATATGGCCTTTATTATGTTGAGATATGATCCCACTATGCCCACTTTGCTAAGAGTTTTTATCATAAATGGCTGCTGGATTTTGTCAAATGTCTTTTCTGCATCTATTGATATGATCATATGATTTTTATTTTTCATTTTGTTAATGTGATGTATTACGTTAATTGATTTGCAGATATTGAACCTGACTTGCATACCAGGAATGAATCCCACTTGATTGTGGTGTATGATCTTTTTAATGAGATGCTGAATTCGGTTTGCTAGTATTTTGTTGAGAATTTTTTCATCTATGTTCATTAGGGATATTGGTTTGTAGTTTTCTTTTTTTGCAATATCTTTGTCTGACTTAGAAATCAGGGTGATAGTGGTTTCATAGAAAGAGTTTGGGAGCCTTCCCTCCTTCTGTATTTTTTGGAATACTTTGAGGAGAATAGGTACTGATTCTTTTTTTAATGTTTTGTAAAATTCACCTGTGTAGCCATCTGGTCCAGGGCTTTTGTTTGTTGGAAGATTATTGATTACTGATTCAATTTCTTTAGCAGTAATCAGTCTGTTCAGTGTTTCTGTTTCTTTTTGGTTCAGACTTGATAGATTCTATGCTTCGAGAAATTTTTCCATTTCTTCCAGATTGTCAAATTTGTTAGCATATAGTTGCTCATAGTATTTTCTTAAATTTTCTGTATTTCTGTGATATCTGTTGTCACTTCTCCTCTTTGATTTCTGATTTTATTAATTTGGGTTATCTCTCTCTTTTTCTTGGTTAGTCGTGCTAAGGGTTTGTCGATTTTGTTTATCTTTTCAAAAAACCAACTCTTGATTTCATTGATCTTTTGTATTGCTTTTTTGTTCTCTATTTTATTTATTTCTGCTCTGGTCTTTATTATGTCCTTCCTTATACTCTTGTTAGGCTTGTTTTGCTGTTTTTATTTCGAGTTCCCTTAGGTGTAAAGAGAGTCTATTGATTTGTGATATTTTCTTCCTTCTTTAGGTAGGCCTGCACTGCTATGAACTTCCCTCTTAGGACTGCTTTTGCTGCATCTCAGAGATTTTGGTTTGTGGTGTTTTTATTTTCGTTTGTCTCCTGGTATCTTTTTATTTCTTCCTTGATCTCATTTTTGACCCACTCACTATATAGTGGCATGTTATTTAGCCTCCATGTATTTGTAAGATTTCCAAATTTCTTCTTATAATTGATTTCTAGTTTTTTTGTTTTTTTTTAGCTGAGACATCCTGCCACCTATTGGCAGCTCAATGGCAACTCAGCTCAGGCTGGCCTCGAGCCGCTGTTGCACAGAGCTCAGCTCGCACTCTTGAGCGAGCTCTTAACCATCTGAGCCACTCGGCCGGTCCTGATTTCTAGTTTCATAGCATTGTGGTCAGAGAAGACACTTGATATGATTTCAATCTTCTTAAATTTGTTGAGACTTGTTTTGTGACCTAACATGTGGTCTATCTTGGAGAATGTCCCATGTGCACTTGAGAAGAATGTATATTCTATAACTTTGGGGTGAAATGCTCTAAAAATATCAATTAAATCCAGCTGGTCAAAGTGTCATTTACGGCCACTATGTCCATATTGATTTTCTGTCTGGAGGATCTGTCCATTGGTGACAACGGGGTGTTGAAGTCCACTACTATGATAGTGTTACTGTTGATCTGTGTCTTTATGTCTGTCAAAATGTGCTTTTTATATTTAGGAGCTCCTATGTTGGGTCCATAGGTGTTTACTTGGGTTATGTCCTCTTGTTGAATTGAGTCCTTTATTATTATGTAGTGCCCTTCTTTGTCTTTTATTGTAGTCTTTATTTTAAAGTCTATTTTGTCTGAAATAAGTATTGCTACTCCAGCTTTTTTCTCTCCTGCATCTCAGTGAGCAGCCTGATGGAGCCGGACGGCACCTGCCAGGCATTTCCCTGCAACGCAGCACAAGCAGGGTGGACGGTGAGGTTCCAAGGTGGCTTGCACACTCCTGCGTCTCAGTGAGCAGCCTGATAGAGCCGGAGGGCACCCTCCAAGCCTTTCCCTGGCAACATAGCACAAGCAGGGCGGAGGTGAGAATCCAAGGCTGCATGCACACACAAGCATGTACTCCTGCACCAAGTTTACCAGACCAATATGATCCTGGATCTGACCCTCTGTGGGAGGGCCCAACCCTGAAAAAAATGGCGCCCTCCTGTACACCACTCGTGCGCAAGCTCCACACCAGTGGAACAATTGTCTCAAAACCTCCAGCTTCTGCACCAAAGGTGCTCAGTTCAGTCCTTCCCCCACAGGCTCCTGGGCCCGGCTCACACAGCTATTCCCTCCAACAGGAACCGGGTGAGTGCTCACCGGTGAGCGAACCAGTGCGCTGCCCCCTGGTTCTCCAGCCACCCTCAGCCTCACCGAGCCAAGCAAAGAGAGTCCTCACTAATTTCTACAGCCCCTATCTTCGAACTCCTCTTCCTGGCAATGCAACTCTGGGCTGTTGAGCTCGGTGTAGGGCCGGAGGGTCTGTCCCCCTACCGGAGAAGCCTCCTGACACAGCTGGGGCATTCCTCACGGGGCTCACCCTCTCGTCTGCCCAACTTAATTCTTTTACATGTGGGAATTCAGTTGTCCAAGCCCATTTATTTATTGAACAAACTGTTATTTCCTTCTTGTATGAACTTCAGAGTAAAATCAGAATTCTATTGGTTATTGGGCCAGCCGAGTGTTGTGGTTATTAAGCGATGGCTTGGTAAGCCAGCGGCCCTGGTTCGGATCCCACATGTGAGGGCCAGAGATACTGCCCTTAAAAATATATATAATTCTATTTGTTTTTGATGTATGGATTTATTTCCAGATGCTCATATTTACGCATTGGGCTCTATGTCTATCCTTATGGTAGTACCACACTAGTTTGAGCACTGTAGCTTTGTAGTAACATTCGAAATCAGTCAGTTTGAGTTCTTGAGTTAGTTTTTCTATTCCTGCTGAAAGAATAAATCTTGAAATTCTGATATGGATTATCTTAAACTTGTAGATCTTTTAGGTAACATTGATGTCTTAACAGTATTAATTCTTTTTACCCAGGAACATGGGATATCTTTCCATTTATTTATGTCTTCTTAAATGTCCTTCAGAATGTTTTATCATGGACGGGATGAGTGGTGCATTGTTTAAGAGCTGGTTTGGGATGCCTGCAGCCCCGGTTCGGATCCCACATATGAGGGCCAGTGACACTGCCCTCTACAGCTAACAACATTTCCACCTGGAGCTGGGCTGTGCAAGCCCCAGTGACAGTGTAGGCTGCAGCCCCTGCTGCAGTGGGCTGCCAAAAGCTACCGTGAGTGGCTGGCAGCAAGAGTGACCAGCTGGCAGCCAGCATGAGCTTCTAATAGCCACTGTGAGTGACCATCCGGAGGCCGGCGACCTAACTGCCTTGTCAGGGAAGAGCACAATGATGATACCAACACGGGCCAGTGAAACATCCTCTACAACTAGACTGAAGAACAAAAGGACATCAACTTGTCTGTTCCCGTTCCCTGGTTCTCCAACGCTGTTCCCTTCCCCCATTTCCCCAATAAAATCTTTCAAAAAAAAAAAGAATGTTTTATCATGTTTCAGTAAAAAAGTCCTTCACTTCCTTAGTTAAATCTGTTTATTAATTGCTATATTTAGATAACTTACTGTTAAAGTAATTAATTTCAATTCATACCAACATTTTTTGTAACTATTTTCTATTTGTTGTCAAAGGTTCTTTCTATACCTCCTTTGGCTTCATTTTCTTTTATCATTAAAGTTTATTGGGGTGACGATTGTTAGCACAGTTACATAGATTTCAGCTGTACAATTCTGTAATATGTGATCTATAAACCCCATTTTGTTTCTTCACCACCCAGAGTCAGTTCTCTTTCCATCACCATATATTTGATCCCTCTTATGCTCAACAATCATCCCCCTCCTCCCTTACCCTCTGGTAAGAACTAAACTATTGTCTTTGTCAATGAGTTTTGTTTTTTCCTTTGTTTTTCTTGTTATTTTGTTGTTTTCAGTTTTATATACCACGTATCAGTGAAATCATATGGTTCTCTACTTTTTCTGTCTAACTTATTTTGCTTAGCGTTATATTATCAGGATCTATCCATGTTGTCGCAAATAGCACTATTTCATTTTTTCTTATGGAAGAACAGTATTCCATTGTGTATATACACCATAACTTCTGTATCCAATCACCTATTCAAGGACACTTTGGTTGTTTCCATGTCTTCTGCTGCAAATAAAACTGCAATGAACTCTGCACATATATCTTTATCGAAAAATATTTTTAGGTTTTCTGGGTAGATACCTAAAAGAGGGATTGCTGAGTCATGTGGTAATTCTATTTTTAATTTTTTGAGGAATATGCACAATGCCTTCCATGGTGGCTGCACCAACCTGCATCTCCACCAGTTATGTATGAGGGTTCCTTTTTCTCCACAGCCTCTGCAACACTTGCTATTATTTGTCTTGTTGATGATAGCCATTCTAAATGGTGTAAGGAGACATTTCCTTATGGGTGTTTATTTTGTTTGTTTGTTTGTTTTTATTGGGGAGTTGGGGAGGGGAACAATGTTGGGAAATTGGGGAAGGGGAATATTGTGTTTTTCCAGGACCCATCAGCTCCAAGTCAAGCTGTTGTCCTTCAATCTTAGTTGTGGAGGGTGTAAAGTCAGCTCTAAGTCCATTCAATGCTTTCAATCTAGTATGGGGGGATGGTAGTCCACCATCCCACATGAGAGTCAAAATGGCAATCTTCTTGCACATTGAGTCATCCAGCTTTCTTTTGGCAGGTCGTGACCACTCAGCTCAAGATGTTGTGTTCAATCTTAGTTGCGGAGAGGGGGATGCAGCTCACCATCCCATACAGGTATTGAACCAGCAAGATTGCGGCTAAGAGCATACACTTTCACCAGCTCAGCGACAGCTCAGCTCAGGCGTAGATCACTGGCTCATGTGGGAATCGAACTGGAGACCCTGTTGCTCAGAGCTCGCACTGTTAACCAACTGAACCACTTGGCCAGCACTCGTTGTGGTTTTTATTTTCTTTTGCTGATGATTACTGATATTGAGCATTTTTTCATATGAATATTGGCTATCTGTATATTATTTTAGAGAAATGACTATTCTGGTCCTCTGCCCATTTTTAAATTGCATTGTTTGGTTTTTATTGTTGTATGAGTTCCTTATATATATTTGGATAATAGCCCCTTATCAGAGGCACTGTTAGCAAAAATCTTCTCCCATTCAGTTGGTTGCCTTTTTATTTTGTCTATGGTTTCTTTTGCTATGCAGAAGATTTTAGTTTGATATACTCCTATTCATTTATTTTAGCTTTTACTTCCCTTGTCTTTGAGGTAAAATTAACAAAATCCTCTTTGAACCAAAGGTTCATAAGTTCGGTACCTATATTTTCTTCTATGCAGTTTATTGTTTCTGGTATTATATTCAGGTTTTGATCCATTTTGAGTTAATTTTGTTACACAGTGACAGATAGTAGTCTAGGGTTTTCTATACATAGCATCATGTCAGTTTCAAAAGGTGATAATTTAGGGCCGGCCGAGTGACACGTTGGTTAAGATCTGGCTTGGGATGCCAGCGGCCCCGATTCGGATCCCAGATATGAGGGCCAGTGACACTGCCCTCTACAGCTAAGATGGTGAACAACAGCTCCAATTGGAGCTGGGCTGCTCGAGTGCCTGCGATGGTGTAGGCTGCAGCCCCTGCTGCAGTGGGCTGCCATGAGCTACAGTAAGTGGCCAGCAGCCATCGTGAGCAGCTGGCAGCCAGAGTGAGCTGCCAAGAGCTGCCTTGAGTGGCCATCCAGAGGCCAGCGGCCGATCTGCCTCACCCGGGAAGAGCGCAGTGATGATACCAACATGGGCAAGTGAAGCAATGTCCTCCACAACTAGACTGAAGAACAAAAGCACAGCAACTTCTCTGTTCCCCTTCCCCGGTTCCCCAATGCTGTTCCCCTCCCCCAATTTCCCAATAAAGTCTTTAAAAAAAGTGACAATTTAGCTTCTTCATTCCCTATTTAGATGCCTTTTATTCCTTTCTCTTGCTTGATTGCTCTAGCTGGAATTCCCATACTATGTTGAAAAACAGAGTGTTAGCGGACAGTCTTGTCATGTTCCTGAATGTACAGAAAAGGTCTTCAGATTTTCACTGTTAATTATATTAGCTGAGAGTTTATCATATATGGCCTTTATTATGTTAAGTTACTTTCACTCTATACCCATTTTATTAAATGTTTTTATCATTAATGTGTGTTGTATCTTCTCAAATGCTTTTTCTGCATCTCTTGATATAATCATGTGATTTTTGTCCTTTATTTTGTTTATGTAGTGTATCACATTGATTGATTTGTGCATGTTGAACCAACCCTGTGCCTCTGGGATGAACCCCATTTGGTCATGATTTACTATTTTTTTAAGGCATTGTGGCATTCAATTTGCTAGAATTTTGTTTAGGATATTTGCATGTGTATTCATCGAGATTTTGGTTTATAATTTTCTTTTTCGTGTGTGTTATCCTTACCAGTCTTTGGTATCAGTATAATGTTGGGATCATAAAATGAGTTAGTGAGTATTGGTTTTTCTTCAATTTTTTGGAAGAGTTTCAGTAGGACAGGTATTAGATCCTTCTTGAAATTTTGGTAGAATTCACTAATGAAGCCTGGAATTTTGCTTTGGGGAAGGTTTCTGATAACTGATTCAATTTCCTTACAATGGATCAGTGTATTTAGATTTTCCAATTCTTTGTAATTCATCCCAGGAAGGCTATATGTTTCTAAGAATAAGTCCACTTCTAGGTTATTGAATTTGGGGACATATTGCCATTCATAGTATTCTTGGATAATCCTTTGTATTTCCATGGCATCCGTGGTAACTTCCCTGCTTTCATTTCTGATTTTGTTTCTTTGTGTCTTTTCTCTTTTTATCTTTGTGAGTATAGCCAATGGTTTGTCAATTTGAATAATCTTTTAATAAAGAGCCAGCTGCTTGTTTCATTAATTTTTTCTATTGTCTTTTTGTTCTCTATTTTATTTATATGTGCTCTGATTTTTATTTTTTATTTCCTTCCTCCTGATGACTTTGGGTTTCATTTATTACTTTTTCTAGTTCATTGAGGTGAAATATGAGATTATTTATCTGGGATTTTTCCTTGTTCTTGAGATAAGCCTGTAATGATATAAATTTCCTTCTTGAAACTACTTTCACAGCATTCCCCAAATTTTAATAGGATGTACTTTAATTCTCCTATGTTTCTGTGTATCATTTGATCTCTTCTCTTACATCTTCCTTGCCCCAGTCATTTTTTAAATGTATGTTGTTTAACCTCTACAAATTTGTGTTTTTTTTCTGGCGTTTTTTTGCAGTTGACATCCAGTTTCAAATATTTGTGATCAGAGAATATGCTTGGTATGATTTCAATCTTCTTAAATTAGATAAGGTTAGTTTTATATCCCAATATATAGTCTATACTTGAGAATGTTCCATGTGCAGGAGAAAAAAATGTAGAGTCTGATGTTCCAGGATGAAGTGCTCTATAAATGTCAATTATGTCCATTTCATCCAATGTGTCACTTAAGGCTGATATTATTTTTTTAAAATTTTCTGTTTGGGCGATCTATACATAGCTGTCAATGATGTATTTAAGTCCCCTGCTCTACTTTTTAGTAAAGTTCTCTACTTAATTCTGTTAGTTGCTTTGTATATTTTGGTGCTCCTTGATTGGGGGCATAAATATTGATGACATTTGTCTTCTTGTTGTACAGTCCCCTTTATCATTAAGAAATGTCCATCTTTGTCTCTTGTTACCTTTTCTATCCTGAAGTCTGTTTCATCTGATAGCAGCATGGATACACCTTTTCTCTGAATACCATTTGCTTGGAGTGTCAATTTCTACCCTTTTAGTTTGAGTCTATATTTGTCCTTCTAGCTGAGATTTGTCTCTTGGAGGCATCAAATAGTTTAGTTTAGGGTTTTTGTTGTTGTTTTTTTTTAAAGATTTTATTGGGGAATTGGGGGAGGGGAACACAGTTGGGGAACCGGGAAGGGGAAAAGATAACTTGCTGTCCTTTTGTTCTTCAGTCTAGTATTGGAGGACATTGCTTCACTGGCCCACATTGGTATTATCATTGTGCTTTTCTGGGGTGAGGCAGATCGGACGCCAGCCTCTGGACCGCCACTCATGGAGGCTCTTGGCAGCTCACACTGGCTGCCAGCCTTTCTTGCTAGCTGCCGGCCACTCACTGTAGCGTACGGCAGCCCATTGCAGCAGGGGCTACAGCTATGCCTTCCCGGGGACTCACAGCAGCCCAGGTCCAGGTGGAGCTGTTGTTCACCATGTTAGCCATAGAGGGCAGTGTCACTGGCCCTTATATGTGGGATCCAAACCAGGGTCCTGCTGCTCAGAACCGGCATCCCAAGAGATCTTAATCAATGCACCACTCGGCTGGCCCTCGGTTTAGGTTTTTATCTTTTCTGCTACTCTTTGCCTTTTTATTGGTGAGTTTGATCAATTTATAATTTGGGTGATTATTAATATATGAGGATTTCCTATCATTCTGTTTTTGGTTTTCTTGTTGGACTATGTCTCCATTGTTTCTTTGCCTTTTTGTTGCTGTTTATTATTTGAGTGTGGTGGTATTCTATGATTTTTCCATACGTTTCTTTTTTTTATGTTACATATTTCATTTCTGGATTTTTTTGTGTGTGGTTACCATTATGTTTGTGTAAAAGAAAGTTTAGTATTTAGAGTATTTTACTTTTTTCAGAATGCTTACTTTCCACTTTCGCTTGCAGCAGTTCAGACGTTTACTTTCTCCTCTGTTATCTTTTTGTTGTCACAAATTATCCCTGTTTATGCTGTGAGTTGATTTCTGCACTGCAGTAGGAATTTTTTTCTCTTCTTTTTTTAAGTGATTATTTTTCTTCTTTTTTTAAAGATTTTATTGGGGAATTGGAGGAGGAGAAGAGCATTGGGGAATTGGGGAAGGGGAACAGACAAGTTGCTGTCTTTTTATTCTTCAGTCTAGTTGTGGAGGACGTTGCCTCACTGGCCCATGTTGATATCATCATTGCGTTCTTCCCAAATGAGGTAGATTGGTCGCTGGCCTCTGGATGTTCGCTCACCGTGGTGGCCATTGGCAGCTCACACTGTCTGCCAGCTACTCACGTTGGCTGTTGGCCACTCACTGTAGCCTATGGCAGCCCACTGCAGCAGGGGCTGCAGCCTACACTGTTGCAGGGGTTCGCACAGCCCAGCTCCAGGTGGAGCTGTTGTTAGCTGTAGAGGACAGTGTCACTGGCCCTCATATGCGGGATCCGAACCGGGGCCACTGGCATCCCCAAACCAGCTCTTAACTAATATGCCACTCGGTCGGCCCTATTTTTCTTCTTTAAACTGTTTGTTATGTTTAAGTGTATGGTGTCTTAATTGGTATAGGGGTTACCATTTCCTGCATCTGCCTTTCTGTTCATAATGGTAGTGATTGTTTTGTAATCTTTAGCTTTTTGGTTTCAGATTGATTAGCCTCCATTATTTCTTGTAGTGCAGGTCATGTGTTAGAAAATTCCCTCATCTTATGTATTTCTGGAAAGGTCTTTATTCCTTATTCTTATACATATAATATATCTTTGCTGGATATATAATACTTGATACATAAGTTCTCTTTTTCAGTAGTTTGAATATTTCATTCCACTCCCTTCTGGCTTCTAGAGTTTCTGCTGAAAAATCTGATGATAGTCTATTGGCTTTCCTTTGTACGTTACCATCTTCTTTTTCCTGGCTGCCTTAAGGATTCTTTCCTTGTAGTTCTTTTTTTGACAACTTCAATACAATGTACCTTGGAGAAGTCCTATTGGGATTGAGATAGTTAGGTGTTCTATTTGCTTCTTAGATTCAAGGATCTAGCTCTTTCAACATGTTTGGGAAAATCTAGTTAACTATTTGTTTGACTATACTCTTTGTTCCCTTCTCCCTTTCTTCTCCTTCTTGTATAACTATAATTCTTATATTGTTCTTTCAGATGGAGTCAGATAGTTCTTGTAGAGTTTTTTCATTTCTTTTAACTCTCAAGTCTCTCTCTTCTTCCATGTGTGTCATTTCCATGTTTCTATCTTCAATGTCACAGATTCTGTCCTCCATCTGGTCAGCTCTATTACCTAAGCTGGCTATTTCATTCTTCATTTATTTATTGAGTCCTTAATCTCCAGAAATTCTATTTGGTTCTTTTTTTTTAATTTATTTATTTATATATATTTTTAATTAGCTTCAGGTGTACAACAAAGTGCAATAGTTATACTTTTTAAAAATCTGAATCTCTTTGGTAAAATATTCATGTTGTTCTTTATTGTGTTTCTGAGTTCATTAAACTGCCTGTCTGTGTTTTCTTGCATCTCGTTGAGTTTTTTCAGAACTGCAATCTTGAATTCTCTGTCATTTTCTTCATATATTTCCACGTCTTTAAGTTCATTTTCTGGAGACTTTTCATTATCTTTTTGAGCTGCCTTACTACCTTGGTTATTCATGGCAATTAATGAAATTTTATTTCTCCTTCTAGGCATCTACAGGAATGGGTTCTGCAACAGGTTGATAAGAAGAAATCTTTCTTTTGCTTTCCAGTAGGTGTTAGTAGAATGTTTCATTTTCTCTACTGCTGCAGCTATTTATTCTCTCTCATGCTGTAGTGTTATATTTTTCTCTGCAGTGTTCCAGTTTCTCATGCTATGTGTGGATTCCCTGCAAGGTCGGCTTCTCCTCTGTGACCTGGTCACCTGGGCTTCAAGGCACTGTCTCCAATGGCAGATGTGGAGAGCTTCTGAAATTCTAAATCTCTGCCTGAACCAGATCCAGGGCCTGTGTGTTTTAGGGGCTCTGTTTACCTTGTCAGGTATCTGCCCAGAATGTTGTGGGCAGTGGCAGGGTGAGTTGTGATAGGCAACATTGATTAATGGTGGAATCAACCATCATAGCCAGTCCTGCACACAAGTCTCTGTCTCCTTTGCCTGGGCTAGTTCCGCTACAAGTCCGTGGCTGTGGGCTACAGTTTTCAGAACTGCAAATATTCTGTTCTTTTGATCTGAGACTGCTAGTCTTCTGGTTCTAGCATTGGGCAGGTGGGGTTGGAGCAAGCTATGGGAGGGTGAGGAGGGGGTGGTTGGTCTCCACGGCTATGCTTTCTGTCCTCTGCTTGGCAGTGAGGGCTTAAAAAACTGTTTTCACCCTTCTTCCCTCAGTTTTCACTCCAAGGTCACTATCGTGAGGATGGGGTTCAGTCCTGTTATATGCTGATCCCCCAGGTGGGACTGTGAGCCATTAGGGAAGCACTAGCAATCCAAATTCTTCCCTCTCCTGTGATTCTGGTAGCTCTGGAATGCAGTGAGCTCAGAGCTCTGAGTTCTCTGGTCTGAGTCCTGCACTGGTTTGTCCCACATCCCTGCTCTTCCTCCTTCCCTCCTCCCCTGTTCACTCAATTTGCCCACGTTTAGATGATTTGTGTTACACATCACTTACTCTTGCTTGTCTGCTGCACAGGGTCCTTGGTGAAATTGTAGTTTTTTAATTTGTTGTAAATTCCAGGGAAGATTTCAAGAGGCTCACCTCATATCACCATTTCTTTTTTTTTCTTTTTTTTCTTGATTTTAGCTGAGCCATCCTGCCACCTGTTAGCCTTTCAGCAGCAGCTCAGCTCAGGCTGGGCATCGAACTGCTATTGCTCAGACCTCAGCTCGGACTCTTGAGCGAGCTCTTAACCAGCTGAGCCACTCGGCCAGCCCTCATGCCACCATTTCTATGACATCATCTTTCTTTCGTTTTAATTCATCATTTTAAACATTTTGTTTTTGAGGGCTGTCACTGGCCCACATATGTGGGATCCGAACCGGGGCCGCTGGCTTCCCAAGACAGCGCTTAACCACTGCACCACTCGACTGGCCCAAATTAATCATTTTATATAATTTTATTTATGTCCTTCCTTAGCATATTAATTATATTTCTTCTTTAAAATTTTACCCTAGAGTTTAAAATACATATTACTAAGTAATCTAAATCCACCTTCAAATTCCATTTTTACACCCGAAGTGTAGTGCAGGTAATTTATAACAACGTATTTACGTTTTTGCCCTGCCTTCCTTTATGATATTATTGTCATTTATTTTGATTTTGCATCATCCATAATCACTCGATACATCATTACTATTATTATTTCAACAGTTCTCTTTTCTATCAATTAAGAACAAGAAATATAAAAGATTTTCTTTTATCTGTATTTATTCCTTCTTTGATGCTTTTCCTTTCTTTATGTTAATCCACATTTGACTTACATAATTTTCTTTCTTCCTTAAGAAAACCTTTTAAAAATCTCCTGCAGAGTAAGTCTGCTAACAATGAATTCCTCCATCTCTATAATATGTGAATGTACTTGGTCTGAAACGGTATATCTCTTTCACTGTGGAATGATAATGTCACTGGATATCAAATTTTGGTTTGGTGAAGTTTTTCTTTTCTTTTAACATGTTACCTATTTCATTCACTTCCTTTTTTTTTTTTTTTTTTGAGGGCAGTGTCACTAGCTCTCATATGTGGGACCTGAACTGGGACCGCTAGCTTCCCAAGCAAGCACTTAACCACCACGCCATTTGGCCAGTCCTCATTCACTTCTATTTTGCTGGCATGGTTTCTGATGAAGTCTGTTCTAATTCTTTTCTTTGTTCCTCTGTAGATTTTTTTTTTTACCTTCAGCTTTTACAAGATATTTTCTCCTTTTGTTTTCTGTATTTTGAATAAGATACGCCTGAGCAAGTTTGTTTTAATTTGATTTGTTTAGTTTGGTATTTATTCTGGCTAGTATTATTTGAGTTTCATGGATCTGTAGTTTAATTTCCCATTATTAATTTTGGAAAAGTCTATACTATTATTGTTTTAAATTTCTTTTTTTTTTTAGGGCAGTGTCAGTGACCCTCATATGTGGGACGCGAACAGGGGCCGCTGGCTTCCCAAGTCAGCGCTTAACCACCGCACCACTTGTCCGATCCTCAAATTGTTTTTATACCCTGTTCTCTCTTTCATTTCCTTTTGTTTTTTCTTTTTTAAAATTTCTTTCTTTTTTTAATTAAAGTTTATTGGGGTGATAATTGTTAATAATGTTACAAAGGTTTCAGGTGAACAATTCTGTAATATGCATTACAGAATTATTTCTTTCATTAAACTTATTGGGCAAAAATGTTTAGTAAAATCATATAGGTTTCAAGTATACATTTCTATAATATATCATTTATATATCATATTGTATGTTCACCACCCTGAGTCAGATTATTTCAATTAACCATATTACATGTTTCAATGTCACCCGCAATTCTATACTGTCCTGGTTTTCGTTTTCTTTTTTGTCCTTTTTTTTTTCACTCTTTGCATTTTAGTTTGGGAATTTTCTAGATCTGTCTTCAAGATCACTGATTCTTTCCTTGCTAGTAGTGAGTTTACTTATGAGCTTATCAGAGGCATTTTTTTATTTATAGTGCTGTTGTTTTCTAAGCATTCCTTTTTATTCTGTCTGCTTACAACATTCATCTGTTCTTGCCAGAGGCTCTTCTTTTCCATTAGTGCTTTTAACATATTGGTAATAATCATGTAATTTCCTTCTGATAACTTCAGCATCTCTCCCAATCTAAATATAGTATTATCTTTATTTTATCTCTTCAAACTGTGTTTTTCCTTGACTCTTGGTTTGCTTGTAATTTTTTATGAAAAGCTGGATATCATGTAATTGATAAACAGGCTTTCAGTGTGAGATATTATGTTAACCTGGGAAAGAATTAGGCTTCTTTTTAATGTTTGTTGTAGTTACAGGTGCCAGAGACTTCAAATTCCTTTAATGTTTTTGTTTATTTCTTTAAAAAAAAGATTTTATTGGTGATTTGGGGGAGGAGAAGATCATTGGGTAATTGCGGAAGGAAAACAGACAAGTAGCTGTCCTTTTGTTCTTCAGTCTAGTTGTAGAGGATGTTGCTTCACTGTCCCGTGTTGGTATTATCATTGTGCCCATCCCAGGTGAGAAAGTCACTGCCTGACCATTGGATGGCCACTCATGGCGGCTCATGACAGCTCACAAAAGTGCACAACAACTGCCGGACAGCCCCTCTGCAGCCTATGCTGTTGCTGGTGACTCTCGGCAGCCCAGCTTCAGGTTGAGCTGTTGTTCACTAACTTAGCTATAGAGGGCAGTGTCACTGACCCTCATGTGTGATCTGAATCAGGGCCTGCTGCTCAGAGCTGGCATCCCAAGACAACTCTTAACCAATGCACCACTCTCCCTGCCCTATTTCTTCCCTCTTAACTTTGAGTTTCCCCAATTACCCCTCAGAAGACATATGACTTGCAGCTCTTTCAGCTATAATTCACTAGTATTATACTGGAGTTCTATAGATATGTGTTAAAGTGAAGGTACCTGTGTCTGTGTTTTTTAAATCTAAAAAGTAAGAATAATCACACTAGCTAACTGATAGAGTTGTTGTGAGAATTAAATGAGAAAATACGCTCACTGTGTATTACATAGTGCCTATTACAGTGAAAGCTCTCAATGAATGTTTATTATTATTATTATCATTTCCAAAATCATAACTGTTTGTAAAATATTATGGAAACACTATATGTGATGAAGATGGCAAGAACCCTGTCTGTCATATGAAGCGATAGCTTATTTCAAGTTTACAATTATTGGCGACAAAGAACAGTTTTGGATATTTTATAATAATGTACTATATCATTTGTTAATACATTAAGTGTTGTACTCTTTGTACTGTATTTGGTCAGACTTACTCTTTGTTCATTAGTTTCACGTGTACGGAGCAGTGAAATAGTTATACTTTTTACTCCTCACAAAGTGACAACACACCTTCCCCAAGCCACTGCCCCACTACCCCCATGACATCATATATATTTATTACAATTCCATTGACCCCACTCCCCACACTATACTCCACATCCCGTGACTATATATATGTGTATATATATATATATATATATATATATATATATATATATATATAATTATATTTGACATACAATATTATTCAATGTCAGCTTCAGGTGCACAGTGCAGTGGTTAAGCCTCTACACTGTCTAAGACTTACTCTTATTTTGAATTTCTTTTCTTGGTTCATTATTCCTTCCTTCATTCCTTCCTACCTTTCTTTCTTCCTTCCATACTTCCTTTCTACATTTCTTTCTTCATTATTTACCTGTCAAGTATTTATTGGCTTGCTAGTATGTGCCTGCATTATGCCTGACACTATGTTAAATCCTGAGATTACAGTGGATAAAGTATAATCCCCACCTGTATGAAGTTCACATCTGGGAGATGTAGAACAGAAAACAACAAGATAACAATCTAAATCTAAATAATAATAATAATACAATAATACCATAAATACTACTGAAGATACTTAGGATATATGTGAGAAAACAATTAATTGTGCATAGGTTAGTCTAGAAAAAATCTTCCCAGAACATTTTTCCAGACAAGTGGGAACATTAAGAGGTATGAAACACTATTTGAAGCATGTGTGTGTGTGTGTGTGTGTGTGTGTGTGTGTGTGTGATAAATATTTTAATATAGTTGAACCACATGGTTGGTATGTTGAAATGTAGGGATGTTAATGACACTGGATCTCCATTAACTGTAAATGCAAGTAAGAGTTAAGTGACAAAATATTTTGTATGTTATGCTAAGAAATGTATACTTTATCTTATAGTTTATGAATAGCTATTAGGGGCCGGCCGAGTGGCGTGGTGATTAAGTGCTGGTTTGGGAAGCCAGTGGCCCTGGTTCAGATCCCACATATGAGGACCAGTGACACTGCCCCCCCAAAAAAAAGAAAAAGAAAATATTTTATGCCACATTTGTCTTGTAAACTCTGATTTTATTATACTGGTTATAGAATAAGATTATCCAATCTATATTTTTGAAAGAGCACTCTGGTCATTGCAGTAATAATTGGAAAATAATGAAGGAAAGGAAGGAATATCAGTGAGGAGGATTTGTAATAATCCAGATGAAAAATACAGAAAGCAACACCTGCACAGTAGCAAAGGAAAAAATAAAAATAGAGTAGTACTTTCTACAGGACTTGGTAACTGATTAGATGTAGAGAAAAAGAATTTTAGAGTCAAAGTTTATTCTACTTTGGATAAATGGGCAGAGTATGTGTTAGAGAAAAATGGAGGATGGATTAATGGAAGACTGAACATGAAAGAATACACAATTGCATAATAAGTGCCTCAACACGGAGTGAGAACTTGTGATCTCATAACCACATGACTTCAAATGTTACCAGCTCTAGAAATTGCAGAAGTTGGAAGGCCCAATAAATAGATATAAATCTTGGGAACTGTAAAAGCAAAGAAACACAAATCATTGAAAATCTATGTCCCTATCAAGAAAGATGGTCATTTCATTAGACCCCTGGGCCCATTTCTATTTTAAAAACCTTTATAATAGAAAATATAATAATACCACATTTCCTTCTGATTTTAAAAAAGACTTTGAGAATACTTTTTGAAAATGTATTACTGAATCTAAGTGCCACTTTTGCCTTTAATATGTACTTATTTTTATTCTCAATGCAGTTTACAGAACAAATGTTTCTACTCCCACCCCAAGTAAAACAAATAATTACATGACAAGTGGCGTTCAATTACATAGCATAATAAAAACAGTATCAACTATCTAGAGAAGAAATTGAGCTTGTGGACTATTATGTTGTCACATACTTCCAGTTTAGTGCTTTATTAGTGACTACTCAGTAAATGTAAAGTACCTTCAGAAATATACTTGTATTGTCCTTATGTATTCTACTGTTTAATTTCTGTATTGACTTTAGCTTTTAAAGATAAAACATAGCTCTTTTCATCTTTTTATGATATCTTCCTAAGTAGATAAAAAATTGGAGCAGACTACTTTAATAACTTTACATACAGCAAAGAACCTAGGCACAGACAAAACATAAAAAAATAATATATCTAGGGCTGGCTGAGTGGTGCGGTGGTTAAGCACTGGCTTGGGAAGACGGTGGCCCCGGTTTAGGTCCCACATATGAAGGCCAGTGACACTGCCCTCAAAAAAAAACACCATATAAATGTGTACAGATAATTTTTGACAAAGAAGACAAAAACATACAATGGAGAAAAGACAGCGTCTTCAATAAATGGTGCTGGGAGTGTTGGAAAGCCACGTGCGAAAGAATGAAATTAGACTGTTTTCTATCACTGTGTACCAAAATTAGTTCAAAATGGATCAAAGACCTAAAGTTAAGACCTGAAACAATAGGGGTCAACTGAGTGGCTCAGTTGGTTAAGAGAGTGACCTCTGAGCAACAGGGTCACCAGTTCTATTCCCACATGGGCCAGATGCTGTGCACGAGCTGGGCTGCTCCTGAGCTGGTGAGAATGCCTGCTCTTAGCAGCAAGGTTGCCGGTTCTACACCATTATGGGATGGTGGACTACGCCCTCCACCCCCTTCCAGAAGTAAGATTGAACACAGTACCTTGAGCTGAGCTGCCATGAGCTATCAATGGGCAACCAATGGCTCAGATGGTGGCCTGTGACCCCCAGCAACTAGATTGAAAGCAGTGACTGGAGTAAGAGCTGAGTTTGCACCCTCCACAACTAAGGATAACTTGAGTTGGAGCTGATGGGTCCTGGAAAAACACAATATTCCCCTTCCCAATTCCCCAACACTGTTCCTCTCCCCAATTCCCCAATAAAAAATCTTAAAAAAAACCCACCTGAAACAATAAACCGCATAAAAAAAAACCATAGGTACTAAACTTATGTACCTTGAATTAAAAGAGGATTTTACAAATTTGACCTCAAAGGTAAGGGAAGTAAAAACTAAAATAAGAGAATGGGACTATATCAAACTAAAAAGCATCTGCACAGCAAAATACACCATAGACAAATTTAAGAGGCAACCAGCAGAATGGGAGATTTATGCAAACAATTCCTCTGATAAGGGGCTAATATCCAAATATATAAAGAACTCATATAACTCAACTACAAAAAACACAAACAGTCTGATAAAAAATTAGGCAGAGGAAGGCCGGCCAAGTGGCGCGGTGGTTGAGCACTGGCTTGGAAAGCCAGCTGCCCTGGTTCAGGTCCCACTTATGAGGGCCAGTGACACTGCCCTCCAAAACAAAAATTAGGCAGAGGACCTGAATAGACATTTCTCCAAAGAAGACATTTGTGGCCAGTAGACATATGAAATATGCTCAACATCGCTAATCGTCAGAGAAATGCAAATAAAAACCACAATGAGATATCACCTCACACCAGTTAGAATGGCTATCATCAACAACTCAAATAATAAGTGTTGGAGAGGCTATAGAGAAAAAGCGACCCTCATACACTGTTGGTGGGAATGCAGATTGGTGCAGCCACTATGGAAGACAGTGTAGGGATTCCTCAAAAAATTAAAAATGGAATTACCATTTGACCCCTCAATCTCTGTCTTGCGTATCTACCCAAACAATCTGAAAACACTTATCCATAAAGATATATGCGCTCTGATGTTCATTGCCGCTTTATTTATGGTGGCCAAGGCATGGAAACAACCAAAGTGTCCTTTGATAGATGATTCGATAAAGCAAATGTGCTATATAGGCACAATGGAATACTATTCTGCTGTCAAAAAAGATGAAATAGTGCCACTTGTGACAACATGGATGGACCTTGAAATTATAATGCTCAGTGAAATAATTCAGACAGAAAAAGTAGAGAACCATATGATTTCACTGATATGTGTTATATAAAACTGAAAACAACAAAAGAACAAGAAAAAGAAATGAAGAAAACTAAACTCATACACACAGACAATAGTTTAGTGGTTACCAGAGGGTAAGGGAGGATGAGGGTGGTAGATGATGGTAAAGGGGATTAAATATATGGTGATGGAAATAGAACGGACTCTGGGTTGTGAACATACAATGTGATATTGGGTTGTTGGAAAAGTCAGGACACATTTTTTCTGCTTTGCATTGCAAGAATACATCATGAATTTTCCGACAGCTCCATATGTATACATGATGTATTAAAGAATTGTACAACTGAAATCTACATAACTTTGCTAACAATTGTCACCCCAATAAACTTCAATAAAAAATATCATAGTAGAGGAAGCATAAATTTAAATATATGCTTGATGTCCTTCAAAATTTTCTTAAAAATTTCCTTCATATATGCTTAAAACTTTAGGCTGTAAGCATATGTATTTGCTTTATTCCCCTTTAAGTGTAGCATTAGTCATCCCACAGCACTGCTTGGATCCTTAGCATTGTGACATAAAATAAAATAAGTATAATTTATGTGTTTATGTTCATTAGTCTGTTACAACATTTTAACTTCAGAATTCAATTAAGGGTACTCTCAGAATGATTTAATTGAAACTACATTATTCAGTTTGCATTTTCTTTAAAAATCCGATCGTTTGTGAATATATATCTAAAACATCATTTTGTATAACATTTTTCAAGTACATATTTAAAGAAAACACTCATCTGTAGTAATATAAACTGTCATAAATCATATTTCTGAAAGTTACATGCACAATATATTATTAAATATAGGCACACAAATAAGTAAAGTGCATGGTTTATTTATGTAATTATTCAGGAAATTCTTCATTGGTTTCTAGTGCAACAATAACAAAAAATGTTGCCAGAAGATATAAAGCACACTGCTCTATCAGGTGTGTTGCTTTAGTGTGGAAACATCTATAATTTAAAAAGTGGAGGTTGAGTCTCTTCATATTTCCACTAGCGAAGATAATCTCCCTACTGCTATTTGTTTACAGACTTTGTTTTGATATGGAGAATTTCAGTGCCCACAACAGAGCTTCTTTATTTATTTATTTTTTTCATTTTTCCCTAAACAGTGCCAGCAATGAGTTGTGTGTGGAGTTCTATTTTATAAATATAACTGCCATTATAACATGAAAAACTAGCCAGTGAATTGAAAGTTGGATATTTTTATTCCCTAATTGATTCAAATAAATACAAGCTACATCAGATAAAATTAGGGGAAAAATAGAGCATTTAAGGTATTGTTATGATAAATTACTGATTGAATACTCTTTACTCATGGACAAATGATTTTCTCAAGGAACAGTGCAGTTATCCCTTTATGTGATAGCAAAAATGCAAAGCATTCATTAGAAATAGACTGAGGTAGTCTTTGGATAACTATGTAACCAGAACTTAGAAATCACATCAGAAGCTGTAACTACTACAGTTATGTGTCTCTTAATGACAGGAATATATTTTGAGAAATGCATCGTTTGGTGATTTTGTCGTTGTTCAAACATCATAGAATGAGTGCACTCACACAAACCTGGATAGTCTAGCCTACTATACACACCTAGGTTATATGATATAACCAATTGCTCCTAGGCAACAAACCTGTACAACATGTTACTGTACAACACAATGGTAAATATTTGTGTATCTAAACACATCTAAACATGGAAAAGGTACCGTAAAAAATATGGTATAAAGGACAAAAAATGATACACCTATATAGGGCAATTGCCATGAAGGGATCTTGCATGACTAAAAGTTCTTTTGAGCGGGCCGGCCTAGTGGCGCGGTGGTTAAGCTCCAGTTTGGGAAGCCAGCGGCCCTGGTTCAGGTCCCATATGTGAGGGCCAGTGACAATGCCTTCGAAAAAAAAAGTTCCTCTGGGTGAGTCAGTCAGTGAGTAGTGAGTGAATGTGAATGCCTAGGCCCTAGGAAATTACTGTGCAGTACCATAGACTTCATAAACATTATCCACTTAGGCTACAATAAATTTATTTTAAAACATTTTTTCATTAATCATAAATTAACTATAGTTTGCTGAAACATTTTTACTTTATGAACTAATTTTTTAATCTTTTTGACTCATTTATAACATTTAGTTTAAAGAAAAATACATTGTACATTTAAACAAAAATATTTGTTTCTTTTTTTTTTTTTTTTTTTAGGACAGTGTCGCTGGCCCTCATATGTGGGACCCAAGCCAGCGCTTAACCACCACGCCACTGGGCTGGCCCAATATTTGTTCCTTTATATTCTTATTCTAGAAGCTTTTTTATTAATTTTTTTCTATGTAAAATTTTGTTAAAAAATAAGATGCAAATACACACTTTAGCCTAAGCCTACACAGGGTGAAGATCATCAATATTATTGTCTTTCACATATTGTCCTGGAAAGCCTTCAGGGGTAATAACATACATGGAGCTGTCATCTATGATGACAATATCTTCTGGAACACTTCCTGAAGGACCTGTCTGAGGCTATTCTTGAGGAGCTGTCAATGTTTTCAGAAATATGTCCATAGTGGTCTGTTTGGTGTGTTTCTTTTTTTCATCATAGATTTGTTTGCAAACAGGTAATGCACCATGAACTTTCCGCTCCATTGATGAAAACCTTTTGGTGTTGTGTTCCATATTTTCAAATTTCTTAAAGAGCTCATTGAGGTCTGCAAAAGTTTCTGCTAAACCCTTCACTGTGAATTTTCCTAGATATTATTCTTTTTCTTCTCCTACATTTTCTTCTTGCCTTGCTTCTCCTTCAGGTATGCATTCCAATTCCAATTTCAACAACACCTCATTAGTCAGTTCCTCAAACTACTGCCAGAGCTCCTCCATGTCATGTTTACCCACACTCAGGTTAAAGTCGTTTGTCACCTTAACCACCAGTCTTATTGTTTTTGCAATGTCCTTATCCTTGGCAAATCCTTTGATGCCATGGAAGAACCTTTTGAGTGCCTTCCTCCAGATGCCATTTACATAACCTTTAAAACATCACTTCAAGCCCAAGCAAGTTTCTTGATGCAGTCATAGATATCATAATCCTTCTGGAATGTCATCAGTTTCTTCTGGGTCTTCCTCAGGTTTAGCAATAATCTGGGCAAAGGTACTCATCTGGTAGTCAGCCTTAAAAGACGTTGCAACTTATTGATCCATTGGTTAGATCAAAGAGGTGGTGTTTGGAGTGAGAAAAAAACACTTTGACATTGGGATGAAGATCACCAATACGAGGGTCTCCAGGATACCCTCTTTTTCATTTTCAGTAACCAAATCTTGAAATGTGTGTTATTCTCCAAAGAGTACTTCTCCACTTCGCTGGCATAGCAGTTCAGACGGGCATCTTGGAAGAAGAGCTAAGTCATCCATGGCTTATTATTGTTTCTGTAGTATACCAGCAGTGTATGCACATTGGTATTCTTGAAGGACCTTGTTTTCTCTCTGTGCCAGATTACAAAGGTTTTCTTTCAATTTTAGCCTGCAGTATTGCCTCCCACCCAAAGGATGCTATCTTGTCCTTAAAAGCCCGGAAACCTGATGAAGACTTGGCCTCCTTATGGATAAAAGTCTTTTCAGGCATCTATTTCTAGAATATGGAGAGTTCATCCACATTGAACGTTTTTTTCTGGCAAGCAATTTTTCTCCACAATCACCTTATCTAGAGTTTCCAAAAGTTCTTCAGCTGTCTTCACATTAGCACTCACAGACTCACCACTCACTGTTATATTATGTAATGAATAATGATTGTTGAAGTGTTTAAACCACTCAGACATAGCAGTAAATTCATCATCATTGTTGGGGTCCAGTCTTTCTTTTTACATCATAAACTTTCTTTCGGCTATGACCATCATGGTGCCGAAAGGGATAAGCTTCTGTGTCTACTCTTCAATCTAGATCATTAAAAGTTTCTCCAAGTCTAATATAAGCCTTTCTTGAATTTGTTCATCTTTGTTACCTTCTATGAAGCAGACCCTTTAACAGTTTCTGTCACTTTGTTCTTGTTCTTCAAAATCATAGCTATGGCAGAATGGAACTTGCCTGACTGGAAAGCAATAACCATCACTGATTTTCTACCTTCATAGTATTAATCACCTTTAATTTTGTTTCTAGGTAAATCACTAAACATAGCTCCTTACTGGGAATCTTAGCATTGATTTTGTATGCATAGACTTCATGATGAGCAAAAAACATAATATTAAATGAAGCACAAGAGAAAAAGATGCAAACAGGGGATACAAACAGGATATATAATATGGCATACTGTTTTTCAGCAAAATTTTTTATAAGTAGAAAGAGTACACTCTGAAATACCTATTAAAAGTATAGTAAATACACAAACCAGTAACATAGTTATTTACTATTATTAACAAGTATTATGTATTGTACAAAATTGCGCTATACTTTTATGACTGGCAGCACAGTAGGTTTGCTTACATCAGCATCACCACAAAGAGGTGAGTAATGTGTTGTGCTATGACATGATGACAGCTATGGCATCACGAGATGATAGGCATTTTCAGCTCTATTTTAATTTTCAGGACCACCGCCATATATGTGATCTGTTGTAGACTGAGATGTCATTATGTGATAAATGATTACTATATTTAATTGTAATACTGTGCATCTATTGATGATGCAGGGCTTAGCTGCTTACAAGCTTCAATTTTATGTAATTTTTTTCACTATTCCCAGATTTATTTCTCCCTCAGAACTCTAGAGAACAATTTCTTAAAAGTTTTTTTTTGAAATTTAAATGATTTTAATCACACAGTAATACTTACTTGAGGAACATCAAAGATAATTTTATATTTGGAAATAAACATTTAAAAAAATTAGTTTCAGATGTAGAACACAGTGCAATAGTTATACTTTTTACCCCTCAAAGTAACAACTCCCTTCCACAATTTGCCACCACAATCCTCCCCCCCATATCACACATACCTATGACAATTCCTTTGACTCCCTTTCACAGTATACTCCACATCCCGTGACTATCTATATATTCAATTTCAGTTGGCATACAATATTATACAACATCAGTTTCAGGTGTACAGTGCAGTGATCAAGCCTCTACACCATCCATGAAGTGGTCTCCGCAACAAGACATGTGACCATCTGACACCCCACAAAATATTTACAACATTATTATATTCCCTGAACTGTCTTTCATATACCTGTGGCAATATTGTACTTACATATTTATGCTATATAATCCCTTCCCCTTTTCCCTCATCTCCACCCCCCTCCCAACTAGCAACCATCAGTTTTTCCTCTGTATCTATGAGTCAGTTTCTACCTAATTTGCTCATACATTCAGTTTTTCAGATTCCACATATAAAAGAGATCATATGCTATTTGTCTTTCTCCAATGGATTTATTGTACTTAACATAATAGTCTCCAGGTCCATCCATATCGTTGCAAATGGTACAAATTCATTCTTCTTTATATCTGCATAATACTCCATTGTATAAATGTACCACAGTTTCTTAATCCAGTCATCTACCATGGGTATTTCAGTTGTTTCCAAGTTTGGCTATTGTAAATAGCGCTGCAATAAACATAGGGGTGCATATATTTTTTTAAAATTAGCGTCTTGGATTCTTCTTGGTAGATACCCAAGAGTGGAATTCCTGGGTCATACGGTAGTTTCATTTACAGTTTTTTCATACATCTCCATACTGATTTCCATAAAGGCTGGACAAATCTGCAGTCCCACCAAAAGTGCACAAGGGTTCCCTTTTCTCTAAAACCTCTCCAGCACTTGTTGTTTTTTGATTTGTTGATGATAGCCATTCTGACCAGAATGAGGTGGTATCTCATAGTGGTTTTTATTTGCATTTCTCTGATGATGAATGAGGTAGAACATTTTTTAATATGCCTATTGGCCATCAGTACGTCCTCTTTAGAGAAATGCCTCTTCATATCCTCTGCCCATTTTTTAATTGAGTTGTTTGGTTTTTTGATGCTGAGTTGCATGAGTGTTTTATAAATTTTGGATATCAACCCCTTATCAGATATATCGCTGGCAAATATCTTCTCGCATTCAGTAGGCTTCTTTTTTGTTTTATTGATGATTTCCTTTGCTGTGAAAAAACTTTCAAGGTTGATAAAATCCCATATGTTCATTTTTTCTTTTATTTCCCTTGCCCGAGGGGCATTATCAGTAAAAATATTACTCAGGGTAATGTCTGCAAACTTACTCCCTATGTTTTCTTCTAGGAGTTTTATGGTTTCAGGTCTTACTTAAGGTCTTTAATTCATTTTGAGTTTGCCCTCATATATAGTGTAAGTAGGTGGTCCATTTTCATTTTTTTCCACATGTCAATCCAATTTTCCCAGCATCATTTATTAAATAGACTATCTTTACTCCAATATAAATTCTTGCTTCCATTGTCATAGATTAAATGACCATATATGGATGGGTTTATTCCTGGGTTCTCTATTCTGTTCCATTGGAATGTGTGTCTGTATCCATGCCAGTACCATACAGTTTTGATTACTATGGCCTTGTAGTATGTTTTGATGTGAGGTACCGTGATGCCTCCCACTTTGTTCTTTTTTTTTTTTTTTTAGAGGGCAGTGTCACTGGCCCTCATATGTGGGATCTGAACCGGGGCCGCTGGTGTCCCAAACCAGCTCTTAACACCGCACAAATCAGCTGGCCTCCCACTTTGTTCTAATTTCTCAAGATTGCCGTGGCTATTCAGGGTCTTTTGTGGTTCCATGTAAATTTTAGGATTCTATGTTCTATTTCTGAGAAAAATGTCCTTGGTAGTTTGATTGGAATTGCATTGAATCTATATATTGCCTGAGGTAGTATTGACATTTTAACTATGTTAATTCTTCCTATCCATGAACATGGTATGTATTTCCATTTATTTGTATCTTCTTTGATTTCTCTCTTCAGTGTCATAATTTTCTGAGTACAGGTCTTTTACTTCTTTAGTTCAACTGATTCCTAGATATTTTTTTTGTTTTTGAAGCAATTGTAAAAGAAATTGATTTCCTGATTTCTTCTTCTGATAGTTATTATTGGTGTATACAAATGCAACTGATTACTGAATATTAATTTTATATCCTGCTACCTTACCAAATTCGTGTATCAGTTCTAGCAGTTTTTTGGTGGAGTCTTTGGGAAGGTCTCTATATAGTATCATGTCCTCTGCATATAATGACAATTGTACTTCCTCTTCTCCAATTTGGATGCCTTTTATTTCATTTTCCTGTGTGATTGCTGTGGCTAGAACTTCCGGAAATATGTTAAATAGAAGTGGTGAAAGTGGGCAGCCTTGTCTTGTTTCTGATCTTAAGGGGAAAGCTTTGAGCCTTTCCGCATTGAGTACGATGTTTGCTGTGGGCTTATCATATATGGCCTTTTTTATGTTGAGATATGATCCCACTATTCCCACTTTGCTAAGAGTTTTTATCAAAATGGCTGCTGGATTTTGTCAAATGCATTTTCTGCATCTATTGATATGATCATATGATTTTTATTTTTCATTTTATTAATCTGATGTATTACGTTAATTGATTTGCGGATATTGAACCAGCCGTGCATACCAGGAATGAATCCCACTTGATCGTAGTGTATGATCTTTTTAATGAGATGCTGAATTCGGTTTGCTAGTATTTTGTTGAGAATTTTTGCATCTATGTTCATTAGGGATATCGGCCTATAGTTTTCCTTTTTTGTAATATCTTTGACTGACTTAGGAATCAGGGTGATAGTGGCTTCATAGAAAGAGTTTGGGAGCCTTCCCTTCTTCTGTATTCCTTGGAATAGTTTGAGGAGAATGGGTACTAATTCTTTTTTGAATGTTTTGTAAAATTCACCTGAGAAGCCACCTGGTCCAGGGCTTTTGTTTGTTGGAACATTGTTGATTACTGATTCAATCTATTTGGCAGTAATCAGTCTGTTCAGAGATTCTGTTTCTTTTTGGTTCAGACTTGGTAGATTTTATGCTTCTACAAGTTTATCCATTTCTTCCACATTGTCGAATTTATTAGCATATAGTTGCTTGTAGTATTTTCTTAAAATTTTCTGTATTTCTGTGGTATCTGCTGTCACTTCTCATCTTTCATTTCTGATTTTATTAATTTGGGTCCTCTCTTTTTCTTGGTGAGTCTGGCTAAGGGTTTGTCTATTTTGTTTATATTTTCAAAAAACCAACTCTTGGTTTTATTGATCTTTTGTATTGTTTTTTTGTTCTCCATTTCATTTATTTCTGCTCTGGTCTTTATAATTTCCTACCTTATACTCCCTTTAGGCTTGTTTTGCTGTTCTTTTTTGAGTTCTCTTAAGTGTAAAGGCAGTCTGTTGATTTGAGATTTTTTTTCCTTGTTTAGGTAGGCCTGCACTGGTATGAACTTCCCCCTTAGGACTGCTTTCGCTGCATCCCAGAGATTTTGGGTCGCAGTGTTTTCATTTTCGTTTGTCTTAAAGTATCTTTTGATTTCCTCCTTGATCTCATTTTTATTTATTTATTTATTTATTTATTTATTTATTTATTTATTTATTTAATTAGTTTCAGGTGTACAACACAGTGCAATAGTTATACATTTTACCCCTCAAAGTGACAACCCCCCACCCTCAATACACCACCCCACTCCCCCCCATATCATATATATCTATTACTCTTCCTCTGACTCTCTTCCACAGTATAATCCACATCCCGTGACTATCTATATATATTCAATTACAGTAGTTATACCCCCTCTGCTTTAGTAATACAGTGCAGTGATCAAACCTCTACTCCATCCATGAAATGGTCTCCCTAACAAGACCTATTATCATCTGACATTCCACAGAATATTTAAAACATTATTAATTATATTCCCCAAACTGTTTTTCCTATCCCAGTAGCAATATTGTAGTTGCCTATTTTTGCTGTCTAATCCCTTCCCATTCTCCCTCATCCCCATTCCTCTCCCAATTAGCAACTCTGATTTTTCCTGTATATCTATGAGACAGTTTCTGTTTACTTTGCTCATTCATACAGTTTTTCAGATTCCATATATGAGTGAGATCATATGGTATTTGTCCTTCTCTGACTGACTTATTTCACTCAATATTATAGTCTCTAGGTCCATCCATATCATTGCAAATGGCACGATTTCATTCTTCTTTATAGAGGAGTAATACTCCATTGTAAAAATATACCACAGTTTCTTAATCCAGTCATCTACTGATGGGCATTTTGGTTGTTTCCAAGTCTTAGCTATTGTAAATTGTGCTGCTATGAACATAGGGGTGCATAACTTTTTTTGAATAAGTGTCTTGGTTTTTTACAGGATAAATACCTAGGAGTGGAATTGCTGGGTCAAACAGTAGCTCTATTTCCAGTTCTTTGAGATACCTCCATACTGACTTCCATAGTGGCTGCACCAATCTGCAGTCCCACCAACAGTGGAGCAGGGTCCCCTTTTCCCCACAGCCCCGCCAGCACTTGTTGTTTGTTGATTTGTTAATGATAGCCATTCTGACTGTGGTGAGGTGGTATCTCATGGTGGTTTTTATTTGTGTTTCCCTAATGACCAGTGAGGTTGAACTTTTTTTCATATGCCTGTTGGCCATCTGTATGTCCTCTTTAGAGAAATGTCTCTTCATATCTTCTGCCCATTTTTAATTGGGTTGTTTGTTTTTGTGGTGTTGAGTTCATGAGTGTTTTATAAATTTTGGATATTAACCCCTTATCAGATATATCGTTGGCAAATATATTCTCCTATTCAGTAGGCTTCCTTTTTGTTTTATTAATGGTTTCCTTTGTTGTGAAAAAACTTTTAAGTCTGATATAATCCCATATGTTTATTTTTTCTTTTACTTCCCTTGCCCGTAGGGATGTATCAGTAAAAATATTGCTCCGGGTAATGTCTGCAAATGTACTCCCTATATTTTCTTTTAGGATTTTTATGGTTTCAGGTCTTACATTTAAGTCTTTAATCCATTTTGAATTTGTTCTTGTATAAGGCGTAAGGAGATGATCCAGTTTCATTTTTTTGCATGTGTCAGTCCAATTTTCCCAGCACCATTTATTGAATAGACTATCTTTACTCCAGTGTAAATT
Source organism: Aselliscus stoliczkanus (assembly GCA_033961575.1). Taxonomy (NCBI): domain Eukaryota; kingdom Metazoa; phylum Chordata; class Mammalia; order Chiroptera; family Hipposideridae; genus Aselliscus; species Aselliscus stoliczkanus. The sequence continues at coordinate 11,145,661 of CM066737.1, read as the reverse complement.
CTTGCTTCCCTTGTCATAAATTAACTGTCCGTAAATGCTTGGATTTATTTCTGGGCTCTCTGTTCTGCTCTACTGATCGATGTGCCTGTTTTTATGCCAATATCAAACTGTCTTGATTACTGTGGCCTTGTAGTAGGTTTGATGTCTGGTAGCGTGATCCCCCCGACTTTGTTTTTATTTCTCAGAATTGCCGAGGCTATTCTGGGTCTTTTATGATTCCATATAAATTTTAGGATTATATTTTCTATTTCTGTGAAAAATGCCGTTGGTAGTTTGATAGGAATTGCATTGAATCTATATATTGCTTTAGGCAGTATGGACATTTTAACTATATTAATTCTTCCTATCCATGAGCATGGTAGGTGTTTCCATTTATTTGTATCTTCTATGATTTCTTTCTTCAGTGTCTTATAATTTTCTGAGTACAGATCTTTCACTCCTTTGGTTAAATTCATTCCTAGGTATTTTATAGTTCTTGACGCAATTGTAAATGGGACAGTTTTCTTAATTTCTCTTTCCATTAGTTTATTATTGGTATATGCAAATGCCACTGATTTCTGGACATTGATTTTATATCCTGCTACTTTACTGAATTCGTCTATCAGTTCCAATAGTTTTTTGATGGAGTCTTTGGGGTACTCTATATACAGTATCATGTCATCTGCATATAATGACAATTTTACTTCTTCCTTGCCAATTTGGATGCCTTTTATTTCTTTTTCTTGTCTGATTGCTGTGGCTAGAACTTCCAGCACTATGTTGAATAAAAGAGGAGAAAGTGGACAGCCTTGTCTTGTTCCTGATCTTAAGGGGAATGGTTTTAGCTTTTCCCCATTGAGTATGATGTTAGCTGTAGGTTTATCATATATGGCTTTTATTATGTTGAGATATGATCCCTGTATTCCCACTTTGCTAAGGGTTTTTAACATAAATGGCTGTTGGATTTTGTCAAATGCTTTTTCTGCATCTATTGAAATGACCATGTGATCTTTATCCTTCATTTTGTTGATGTGGTGTATCACATTAATTGATTTACGGATGTTGAACCAGCCTTGCGCACTAGGGATGAATCCCACTTGATCATGATGTATGATCTTCTTAATATATTGCTGAATTCTGTTTGCTAATATTTTATTGAGAATTTTTGCATCTATATTCATCAGGGAGATTGGCCTGTAGTTTTCCTTTTTTGTGCTGTCCTTATCTGGTTTTGGAATCAGGGTGATAGTGGCTTCATAAAAAGAGTTTGGTAGCCTTCCCTCCTTCTGGATTTTTTGAAATAGTTTGAGAAGAATAGGTGATAGTTCTTTTTTGAATGTTTGATAAAATTCACTTGTGAAGCCATCTGGTCCAGGGCTTCTGTTTTTTGGGAGCTTGTCAATTACTGATTCAATTTCCTTGGTAGTAATCAGGGTATTTAGATTTTCTGTTTCTTCTTGCGTTAGCTTTGGAAGGTTGTATGCTTCTAGAAAATTATCCATTTCTTCCAGATTGTCAAATTTGTTGGCATATAGTTTCTCATAGTAATTTCTTAGAATTTTTTGCATTTCTGTGATGTCTGTAGTCATTTCCCCTCTTTCATTCCTGATTTTGCTAATTTGAGTCCTCTCTCTTTTTTTTTTTGATGAGCCTGTCAATTTTGTTTATCTTCTCAAGAAACCAGCTCTTGGTTTCATTGATCTTTTGAATTGCTTTTCTGTTCTCTATATATTGTTTATTTCTGCTCTGGTCTTTATTATCTCCTTTCTTGTACTCCCCTTGGGACTCTTTTGCTGTTCTTTTTCCAGTTCCCTTAGGTGTAACGATAACCTGTTGATTTGATATTTTTCTTCCTTCTTTAGGTAGGCTTGCACTGCTATCAACTTCCCTCTTAGGACTGCTTTCGCAGCATCCCAGAGATTTAGGGTCGTGGTGTTTTCATTATCGTTTGTCTCGAGGTATCTTCTGATTTCCTCCTTGATCTCATTTGTGACCCACTCACTATTTAATAGCATATTGTTTAGCCTCCATTTATTTGTCAGCTTCCCGGATTTCTTCTTGTAATTGATTTCTAGTTTCATAGCATTGTGGTCAGAGAATACAGTTGAAATGATTTCAATCTTCTTAAATTTATTGAGACTTGTTTTGTGGCCTAACATGTGGTCTATCTTAGAAAATGTTCCATGTGCACTTGAAAAGAACGTATATTCTGTAGCTTTGGGATGAAATGCTCTGAAAATGTCTGTTAAATCCAGCTAGTCTATGTGTCATTTAAGGTCGCTGTTTCCACATTGATTTTCTGTCTGGAGGATCTGTCCATTAGTGCCAGCGGGGTGTTGAAGTCCCCTACTATGATAGTGTGACTGTTGATCTCTGTCTTTATGTCTGACAATATCTGTTTTATATATTTAGGTGCTCCTATGTTAGGTGCATAGATGTTCACTAGAGTTATGTCCTCTTGTTGGATCGATCCCTTCATTACTATGAAGTGTCCTTCTTTGTCCTTTGTTATATTCTTCAATTTAAAGTCCATTTTATCTGATATAAGTATCGCTACTCCAGCTTTTTTCTCAGTACCATTTGCATGAAATATTTTACTCCATCCCTTTACTTTCAGCCTGTATGAGTCTTTGGATCTGAGGTGAGTCTCTTGTATACAGCATATGCTGGGGTCTTGCTTTCTTATCCATTCAGCCATCCTATGTCTTTTTATTGGAGCATTTAATCCATTTACATTTAATGTGATTATTGATAGGTGTGTATTTATTGCCATTTTGTTATTTGTGTTCGTAGTCTTTCATAGGTTGTTTTTCTCTTCTACTTAAAGAAGCCCTTTTAGCATTTCCTGCAAAGCTGGCTTGGTGGTAATGAATTCCCTTAACTTATTCTTTTCTGCAAAGCTTCTTATCTCGCCTTCGATTTTAAATGATAACCTTGCTGGATACAGCAATCTTGGTTGTAGACCTTTATTTTTCATCACTTTGAAAACCTCCTCCCACTCCCTTCTGGCCTGCAAAGTTTCTGTAGAAAAGTCAGCTGATAATCTTATGGGGGTACCCTTGTAAGTAACTTGCTGCCTTTCCCTTGCTGCTTTAAGGATTCTGTCTTTGTCCTTAACCCTTGCCATTTTCACTATAATGTGTCTTGGTGTGGGCCTGTTTGGAATCATCCTGGTTGGAACTCTCTGCACTTCCTGAGCTTGTATTTCCATGTCCTTTGCCAGGTTAGGGAAGTTTTCAGACATTATTACCTCAAATATATTCTCAATCCCTTGCTCCCTCTCTTCTCCTTCTGGTACTCCAATGACCCTTGGGTTATTGCGTTTGATGTTGTCCCCCAGCTCTCTTAAACTATTTTCCATGTTTTTCATTCTTTTTTTCTTTTTGTTGTTCTACTTGGGTGATCTCTGCTATTTTGTCTTCTAAGTCACTGATTCGATTTTCTGCTTCATCCAATCTGCTAGTGATTCCATCACGTTTGTTATTTAATTCAGTAATTGTATTCTTAAGTTCTAGCTGGTTGCTTTTCATGATTTCTCTATCCTTCTTTATATTTTCGTTAATTTCCTTGAACATTCTAATAATCAGTGTTCTGAACTCTGTCTCCGATAGGTTGGTTACCTCTATTTCCTGTATTTCCACTGATTCAGGAAGTTTCTTCTGTTCTTTTATTTGTGTTGTGTTTCTTTGTCTCCCCATTCTGGCTTACTCTTTGTGTTTGCTTCAATATAACAGATAGATCCCCCAGGTTTCTCAATCTTTTCTGGGTAAACTTATATGGTATGTGTCCTTTATATTTGAATCACTCAGTCTCCCTATTCTCCTGTGCTTGTATATGAGGTGTTCCTTGTGTCGTGCGTCCTCACTTGTTGAAGTTTTAGTTTTGATTACTTTTGGTTTGTCAGTAGGTGGGATTGACTCCCAGATTGATTAGCTGTGAGAATCAGCAGCGTCTGCAGTTTATGAGCTGCTGTGAGAGGATTGACCCCTCTGATGAAACTTGGACCCTATGGGTCCTAGTACCTGTAGCAACTTCCTTTTGGGTGTGACTCTTGTAGGTCAAACCCAGAAATGCTCTGGTTTTATCTAAAGTTGGCCTCCGGGTATGATGATTCTTGTGTCTGTTTGTTTGGACCCACTACTGCAGAGTGATTTTAGAGCATAACAGATCAACAAGAACAACCTCTGCAGCCAACAAAGGAAACCAAATGCTCACACAAGTAAAAAAAACCAACCATCAAACTACAGTCAACTTGTACAGACATATCAATCATACTAATGAAGAAAACAAACAGAAACAAAACAAAAACCACACACTCAATAATAACAGAAGAGGAAACAAAATAAAATACAATATCCTAAAATAAAAAATAGAATAAACATGAGAAACCGATTAGCTATACCTAAAAAATAAAAAATAAAAATATCGTAAAATAATAATAAAAAAGTAAAAAAAATTAAAAAAATAAAATTTGCAGTAAAAAGGAAAAGAGGAAAAGTATAGCAGTGAGAAGAATGAATAAAATAAGAGAGAAAGTGAGGGTGGGGGAAAAAAAGAAAAAGAAAAGAAAGAAAAAGAAAAAGAAAAAAGGAAAAAAAAATATATATATTTGTCTACACACCCATATATATGGATATATATTCACATATATACACCTATATATATGCCTATATTAAAAACTACAATATGATTAGAATGAAATAGAAATAAAAACCAAAAACAACCAAGATAAGCAGCCAATAAAGGGAAAACAAAACAGAATAAAACCAAACAAACCAAAAATACCCGTGCCAGTCTAGGCTAAAGTCCACCAAGCTCTTTTCAGTTTGTCTGCTGTACAAAAATTCCTGTGCGTCTTGTGGGAACAGTAGGCCACCTGATGCCTAGCGTGATCCTGGCACTGCAGGTTTGCTGTACTTGAGTGTGGTTGTGACGTGTGATTGGTGGTTTTTACAAAGTCACTGCCTTTTTGCTTTTGCCTGTCCCAAGGCAGGCTGCAACCCCAAAGGCTCAATGAGTGTCTCTGGGCACCCTTTGGGTTGACAGCCATGGAGAATTAAAGAATTCCTCACTACCAAAAGCCTGCTGCTAAGAATCTGTTCATTAGTGCCTCAGCAGGTGAACCTGCCCTGCCTCCCAAGCCTTGCCTAAAGGTGGGGGCAGGGTAGGTAGTCTCACTCTGCAAGCCTTTACTGGGTGGAAATTCTCAACCCCCTGCAGGTAAGGATTCTTCCTAGACTGCCCCTATTGCTCCATTCAGGAGTCAGTTTAAGACTGACTTGCCAGGGGCCAAAGTTTGTGGGAGTGGGTGCGTTATTGGTTTTTTTTGCTTTCTGTTCAAGAGTAGAAAAAGGAAAAAAAAATAAAAAAAACATAAAAATAAACAAAGCCACAGTTCCAACACTGTTTTAAGCTAAGGCCTTTGCCTCTTATGCTCCAGCGGAGTTCCTGCTGCTCTCCCAAAGGGTCTGCCGGGGTTTAGGGAATTGCGCGCACCGTACCGTGTGGCCAAGATCCCCACTCCGCGTCTCTCGGGGACCTGTGTCTCTGCCCGACGCGCTGCGTGTCCGAGTGAGTCTTCTTTTCCCCCTGCTCCCGTGTTTAAGGCTTCTGCCTCGGAGCTGGTGCGCGCCCGCGCGGTGCTCCTGCTGCTCTCCCAAAGAGACTGCCGGGGCTTAAGGTACTGCGTGCCCCCTGCCCCGAGGCTCAGATCCCTGCTCCGTCTCTCCGGGACCTGTGACTCTGGCCGGCGCGCTACGTCTCCGTGGGCGAGTCCTCTGTTTCCCCCTGCTCCCGGGTTTAAGGCTTCTGCCTTGGAGCCGGCGCACGCCCGCGCCTTTCTCCTGCTGCACTCCTGGAGGGACTGCCGCCGGGGTTTAGGGGACTGCGTGCACCTTTCCACGTGGCTCCGATTCCCGCTCCGTCTCTCGGGGACCTGCGTCTCCACCCAGCGCACGCTGGTTCTCGGTGCGCGAGTCCTCTTTTTCCCCTGCTCCCGGGTTTCAGGCTTCTGCGCTCCGTGGACCCGGTGGGCACAGAGACTGATCCCTGAACCAGGCGGGTGCAGGGATTGATCTTGCCCTGTCGCTGCGGGGCTCTGCACCCTGCTTCCTGGGGACCCGGCGAGCCGCGGGTGCAGCTCCTACCTCTGCAAAGTCGTCTCCTCTCTCTCCTCCCGCACTTGCCCGGCCTGAGCTTCTGCCTCAGACTGTAAACCAACGTGCTCTTGCTGAACTCTAGGTGGGCCGCGGGCCACAGGGAGCGAGCCGGGGCAACACTCACCGTGACTCAGCAGCCGCGGGTGCGGGCTGCACCTCATGCATCTCGCCGCCTTCCCCTTACTCGCCCGGTCTGCCCACCTTCCAGCAATCCTTGTGTGGAACTCTTAGTTGCTCTGTGTGATGAGTAGATGTCTCTTTGAAGCGTATTAGAAGGTCAAATTGTGGATATTTCCAGGGGAGGTTTCATGCAGCCCTCCTCACAGCCGCCATCTTGCCCCTCTCTGATCTCATTTTTGACCCACTCACTATCTAGTAGCATGTTATTTAGCCTCCATGTATTTTTAAGATTTCCAGATTTCTTCTTATAATTGATTTCTAGTTTCATAGCATTGTGGTCAGAGAAGGCACTTGATATGATTTCAATCTTCTTAAATTTGTTGAGACTTGTTTTGTGGCCTAACATGTGGTCTATCTTGGAAAATGTTCCGTGTGTACGTGAGAAGAATGTATATTCTGTAGCTTTGGGGTGAAATGCTCTAAAAATATCAATTAAAACCAGCTGGTCTAAATGTCATTTAAGGCCACTATGTCCATGTTGATTTTCGTCTGGAGGATCTGTCCATTGGTGACAACGGGGTGTTGAAGTCCCCTACTATGATAGTGTTACTGTTGATCTCTGCCTTTATGTCTGTCAAAATCTGCTTTATATATTTAGGAGCTCCTATTTTGGGTGCATAGATGTTTACTAGGTTTATGTCCCCTTGTTGAATTGATCCCTTTATTATTATGTAGTGCCCTTCTTTGTCTTTTATTGTAGTCTTCATTTTAAAGTCTATTTTGTCCGAAATAAGTATTGCTACTCCAGGTTTTTTCTCATTTCCATTTGCATGAAATATCTTATTCCATCCCTTTACTTTCAGTCTGTGTGTCTTTTGATCTGAGATGAGTCTCTTGTATACACCATGTGCATGGGTCCTGTTTTCATATCCATTCAGCCACTCTGTGTCTTTTGATTGTAGCATTTAGCCCATTCATATTTAAAGTGATTACTGATAGGTGCATATTTATTAACATTTTGTTATTTGCATTTCTTGTCTTCCTGGGTTAGCTTCTTTTCACCTTTCTTCTGTTGGCAAAAGTCCTTTTAACATTTCCTGCAATGCTGGCTTGGTGGTAATGAACTTCTTAAGCTTATTCTTTTCTAAGAAGCTCTTTATCCTTCAATTTTAAGTGATAGTCATGCTGGGTAGAGCAATCATATGGTAAAGCTATGCTCAACTTTTTAAAGAGGTGCCAAACTGATTTCCAAAGTGGCTGTGCCATTTTGTATTCCCAGTTGCATCATATGAAGTTTCCAATTTTTCTATAGCCTCACTGATACTTGATACTGTCTTTTTTTTATTTTATTATAGCCATTTTAGTGAGTGAGAATGGGTATCACATTTGGCTTTGATTTGTAATGGCTAATAATGTTGAGGATCTTTTATGTCCTTGTTAGCCATTTGTATAACTACCTTTGCCGTTTTGTGTTTTTTTTTTTTTTTTGCCTTTTCAAAAAAAATTATCTTATTGTGAAATAAACTTTTTTTTTTTTGAGAACATTGTCACTGGCCCTCATATGTGGGACCGAACTGGGGCCACTGGCTTCCCAAGCCAGCACTTAACCACCGCGCTACTCGGCCGGCCCTTAAAATTAAAAAAAAAAAATTAGTTTCAGGTGTACAACACAGTGCAATAGTTTTACCTTTTACCCCTCAAAGTGACAATCCCACTCCCTCAATTCTCCACCCCACTCCTCCCCCCCGTATCACTTATTTATCTCTTAGTATAGTCTTAATTTCAAAGTTTATTTTGTCTAATATATGTATTGCTACTTCAGCTTTTTTTAAAAATTTGCATGAAATATCCTTTTAAATTTCTTACTTTCAGGTTATGTGTTTCTTTCAATCTGATGTGGGTCTCTAGTAGACAGTATGTATATGGGTCTATTTCCTTGTCTGTTTAGCTACCCTATGTCTCTTTGTTGACATATTTAATCAGTTTACACTTAATGTGATCATTGAGAGGTACATAGTTATTGCTATATTATTATTCTTTTTTACTTTTTTTGTTTGTTCATGTCATTCTTCTTCTACTTAAAGAAGTCCTTTAAACATTTCTTGTAATACTCCCTTCATAGTAATGAATTTCATCAGCTTCTTCTTGTGTGGGAAGCTCTATCTCTTCTTCAATTTTAAATGCTAGGCTTGCTGTGTAGACTAGTCTTAGTTGTAGGCTCTTGCTTTTCATCACTTTAAACATTTCCTACCACTCCATTTCTGTCCTGTAAACTTTCAGTTAAGAAATTAGCTGGCAGTCTTATGGGTATTTTCTACTAAGTAAGTAGTTGTCATTCTCTTGTTTTTAGGATTGTGTTTTTGTCTTTCACTTTTGCCATTTTAATTATAGTGAGACTTGATGTGTGCCACTTTGGGTTCATTTTGTTTGGGGTTCTCTGTTCTTTCTGGGCTTGTATGTCTATTTCCTCCACAAGGTTAGGGAAATTTTCAATTATTATTTCTTCAAATAAGTTCTCAATTCGTTGTTCCCTGTCTTCTCCTTCTTATACTCCTATTATGTGGATGTTGTTATGCTTGATGTTTTTCCAGAAGTCCCTTAAACTATCTTTGGATTAAATTTTTTTTTAATGTTTCAATTGTGTGTTTTTTGCACCCTTGCCTTCTAAATCGCTGATAAAGTCCTCTGCTTCATTTTTTGTTTTGATGATTCCTCCTAGTTTTTTCTTCATTTCAGTTATTATATTCTCTTTTTTGTTGTCCATCCAGCTTTATTGGAGGAAACCCTGCACTATAACTGCTTTCAATAATGTAAGCCCTGCTCCACCCCAGTGCCTGCTGGGCTCAGACGATCATCTCCAGCTGCCGGGCATACTCGATGACCTGTTTGGCCAGCACTGTGAAGGGGATGGTGATATCTTCTGGCTTCTGTTGCTGGCTGGCGAAGCTGTAGTAGTTGTTGAGGCCTAGGACCCACCCTCGCTTCTTGGCATAGTCTGTCATCTTTTTTGGTGTGTTGAAGAAGAGGATCTGGGTAGCCTCAGTGAAGAGGATTTTCTCATAGGCCGTCTCGATGCACCAGCAATCTCATCCCTGATAGTGTCAAGCAGGATGTCGATGAAGAAAGTAAAACTCTCAGCAGAGATGTTGCCTTTGGCCAGGAACACCTTGTTGTAGCTGCTCTCCATCAGGTATTGCTCAAGATACACAGGATGCTTGATGTATATATTGATCTGGATGTCCTCGGCAGGTAGCCGCTCCAACCCTGTGTGGAACTTAGCCACCCGGTTCTGGGACAGCAGGAAGAGGAGGTTCAGGCCTAAGAGCTGGTGCATGTATGCTGACTTGGGGAGCTGCTCCTTATAATTGAAGTAGTAGCATTTGAGCTGAGCCATGTAGTGCTCAAAGGAAAGGATGTCCTTGCCTAGGATGCTCCACTGCCTTCCAATCTCCAGTATGTCACAGGCCAGAATGAGCTGCTGTTTGAACAGTTTGGTCCTTGTGGTTGGCAGGAAGTTGAGCTCCAACAGAATCAGCTTGAGACAGCTCAGCTCTTCCCCGCACTTGCTAAGGTTTGGACATTTGCAGTTCCACTTGCCCTTGAATTGCTCGTACATGCTGGCCACGGCCTGCAGAACTGCACCCGAGGCTGCCGAAGGCCCAGAATTCGAAGAGCCCACCGCCCTGCTCACAGCCGCAGCCGCCATGTTCCGTGATGTGGCAAACCGGCTATATTCTCTTTTCCTGGCTGTTTTTTTTCTCTTTTCCTGGCTGTTTTTGTGTGTGTGTGTGTGTGTATGTGTGTGTGTGTGTGTGTGTGTGTTTTCTATGTTTTTCTTTATTCTTACTATCTATTTTTTAAAAATTCTCACTAAGTTTTTTAAGCATTCTTTTTTGTTTTTTTGAGGGCAGTGTCACTGGCCCTCATATGTGGGATCTGAACCGGGGCCACTGGCGTCCCAAGCCAGCTCTCAACTACTGCACCCCTCTGCTGGCCCTCTTTGAGCATTCTTATAACAAGTTTTATAAACTCTGTCTCTGAAAGCTTGGTTGCCTGCATTTCATTTAATTCTTTTCCTGGAGTTTTCTTCTATTCTTTTATGAGGGATATGTTTCTTTGTTTCCTCATTTTTGCTGCCTCTCTGTGTGTGCTTTTATATATTAGGTAGATCTTCTATGTCTCTCAGTCTTTGCTGGGTGGCCTTATGTAGTAGGTTTCCTATGTGGTCCAGTGGTGCAGTCTCCCTAATTGCCTTTGTATGTGTTCCAGGAGTGTGTATTCTCTTGTTGTAGTTGAGTTTTGATTACTTTTTTTGGTGTGTCAGTGGGTGGGATTGACTCCCAGTTTGATTGACTGTGAGGATAGGCTACATGCACAGCATATGAACTGCTGAGTGTGAGCTAACCCCTCAGAGGGGGACTCACCGCAAGGGACTATTGTGCCTGTTGAGACCACCCTTTTGTTGTGTTGCTTGTGAGGGCAAAGTGTGCAGTGCTCTTGTGTGGTCTGACTCTGGCCTTTGGGTATCTTGTTTCTCATGCTTATTCTGAGGGGCTTGTTCCACGGAAATTTCAGCATTGTTTGTGACCTGCAAGGGACTACTTCCTATAACGTAGAAAGCTATATGTGGTTGGATGCTGCCTGTGCCTGAACTGGAGATATGTGGGAGTTGCCTTGCTGTGAACTGAGCCAGATAACACCAGTATCAGTCCTGTGACAGGTTAACAAAAGGCCCAGGGACCCCTAGACTTGTTGCTACCTACAAGCTTCCCATTAGGTTCAGCCCCTGGAAGATCCTTCTTAGGTGTTTGGGCCAGGTTGGTGGTCCCAGTACCAGAAATGTCCCCAGGATTGCCTCCGGAGTTGGGTGGGTCAGGGTCCCGGATATTCACTTGGTGGGGCCAGTAATTTTGACAAAGTTAATGCAGATTCAATTTGGCCAATTTGGAGCCTGTGGCCACTCCACAAATTGCCCTGAGAGAACCGTGGCAAACTGCCACTGATTTGGGGCCTGCAGATCTCATAGGCCTGTTTAAGAAAGGCTGTGGCACAAGCTGGGGCTTACAACCTACTGCTGAAGTTTCTCAGGCTGCCACAGGGCATTTGTTGCTCTAGTGCAGTTTGCCTCACAGGAGCTAAGAGTGCCCCTGGAAGTGCTGTGTTAACTGTGCATGATGGAGCCCCTGTGATTCACCAGGGTAGGGTGCATGCAGATTTCACCAGGCCAATGTGATCTCAGATTTGGCACTGCGGGGGAAGGCTCAGCACAAGAAAGTTGGCACCAGCTTGTAGGCTACATTTGAGGCAGGCTCCACACAGGGGTAATGGCAGCTGTCCCTCTGAGGCTATACAACTCAGTCTTTCCCTGTATGTCTCTGGCATCACTTGAGTTTCCACCACTCTGCCAGAATCCATGGTGAGTGCTTGCAGGACAGTGATTCTGTGTGTGGGCCCTTTAAGAGGACATCTGGGGGCCGGACCAGTGGCATGATCGTTAAACGCTTACTTGGGAAGACAGCAGCCCTGGTTCCTGTCCCACATATGAGGGCCAGTGACACTGCCCTCAAAAAAAAAAAAGAGGACATCTGGTTTGGCAGCCGCCTTATATATCACCAGAATAGATGGAATCCTCACTGATTTTCACTGTCAGATGTTATGGGGATTCCTCTTCCTAGCACAGTACCCTGGGCTGGTAAGCCAGTGTGTGGCTGAACCCCACCATCTACAGGGGGACTTTCACTGCCAAGGTGTCCCTCTGGGTGCTCAACCACCTCCTGTGGATTTGGGGTCAGCCTATTTCATGTATACTCCCCTCCTGCCAGTCTCAGTGTGGTCTCTTCTTTATATACTTAATTATTGGAGTCCTGTTTAGCTAGTCTTAAGATGATTATTCAGGTTGTTTTTCTAAAATATAGTTGTAATATTAATATGATCATAGGAGGTGGCAGGCAGAGATTTTACCTATTCTGCTGTAATGGACACTTACAAAGATTTTATTTCCAAAAACCTGAATGAAGCTGGGAAGTGTCAGTTCTTTTCCCAGGATAAACAAGATCTCATTCAGTCAGAATCTGGGAAAAAAAAGAAATATCTCAATATGTCCTTCTGGATTTCAGCAGTACCCAAGGCCTGATGTGAATGTGTGTCTTCCATCATTGTTTTCCTTTCTTAATATTGCCATGGCTATCTGGAGTCTTTTATGGTTCATATAAATTTCAGATTATTTGTACTACATCTGTGAAAAATACCATTGGTATTTTGATGTGTATTACATTGAGCCTGTAGACCGATTTGGATAGTTTTCTTTTTTTTTTTTTAATGACGTTAATTCTTTCTTTTCCATGAGCACAGTATATGTTTCCATTGATTTATATCTTCTTCAATTTAATTTTTTAATATCTTATAATTTTTTTTTCTGATTTTATTATTTATTTTTATATTAAAATTTATTGGTGTGACAATAGTTAGTAAAATTACATATGTTTCAAGAGTACAATTCTGTAATACATCATCTATATATCACATTGTGTGTTCACCACCCAGAGTAAGTTCTTCATTCACCATATATTTGACCCCATTTAACTTCATTTACCACCCCGCTCCCCCATTAACCTCTGGTAACGACTATTGTCTGTGTCTATAAGTTTTTGTTTCTTTGTTGCTTTCAGTGAAATCATATGGTTCTGGACTTTTTCTGTGTGACTTATTTCGCTTAGCATAATAATCACAAGATTCATTTTGTTGCAAATGGCACTATTTCATCTTTTCTTATATCAGAGTAGTATTCCATTGTGTACATATACCACATCTTATTTATCCGATCATCTATCATTCATTGCAGCTTTATTTACAGTGGCTAAGACATGGAAACCACCAAAGTGTCCTTTGATAGGTGATTGGATATAATTTTCTAAGTACAGATTTTTGCTGCCTTGGTTAAATTTATTCCAAGCTATTTTATTTTTTGATACAATTATACATGTGATTATTTCCATAATTTCTACTTCTGATAGTTCATAATTGGTATATAAAAATGAAACTAACTTCTGAATATTTATTTTGCATCCTGCTACTGTACTGAATTCAGTTATCTCTTCTAATAGTATTTGTGTTGGAATCTTTCTGACTCTTTCTATATAGTATCATGTCATCTGCAAATAATAACAGTTTTACCTTTTCCTTTCCAATTTGAAGGGTTTTTTTTTCCTTTTTCTTGAATGATTGCTATGGCTAAGAATTTCAATGCTATATTAAAAAAAATGGTGAAATTGGACATCTTTATCTTGTTTCTGATTTTAAGGAGGACACTTTTAGCTTTTCCCTGTTGAGTATGACATTAGTTGTAGGTTTCTCATATATGGCCCTTATTATGTTGAGGTATGTTCCCTCTATTTCCACTTTGCTGAGAGTTTATATCATAAATGCAATCTGGGTTTCTTCAGAAGCTTTTTTTGCATATATAAACAGATCATAAGATTTTTATCTTTCATTTTGTTTATGTGGTATATCATATTAATTGTTTTGTGGATATTGAACCAAACTTGCTTCACAGGAATAACTACCACTTGATTATTGTGTATGATCTTTTTAACGTATTGTTAAATTTAGTTTGCTAATATTTTGTTGAATATTTTTGCATCAATGTTCATCAGGGATATTGGCCTATAATTTTCTGTTTTTTGAAATTCCTATGTCTGACTTTGGAATTAGGGTAATGGTGGCCTCATAAAATGAGTTTGGGGGGCTTCACTCTTTAATGTTTTGGAATAATTTAAGGGTATGTGTTCATTCTTACTTGAAAGTTTGGTAAAATTAAACTCTGAAGCCATTTGGTCCAGGATTTTTGTTTTTTAGTAGCTTTTTGATTAGTGATTTGATTATGTTAGTAGTAATTTGTCTGTTCCAATTTTATGTTTGGTTTTGATTTGGTGCCATAATACTCTATGTTTTTAGGAATTTATCCATTTGCTTGAAATTGTCAAATAGATTGACATATAATTGTTGTATTTCCTTATAGTCCTTTGTATTTTTTGTGGTGTCAGGTGTCACTTCTCTTAATTAATTTCTGATGTTATTTATTTGGATCTTCTTTTTTTTTTCTTGATAAGTCTGGTAAAAGGTTTATCAACTATATTTATCTTAACCAAAAAAAAAAAAAACTAGTTCTTGGTTTCATTGATCTGTGTTGTTTTTTAAACTCTATTTCCTTTAGTTGTGCTCTGGTCTTTATTTCTCTCCTTCTACTCACTTAGGGATTTGTTTCCTGTTCTTTTTCTAGTTCCTTTAGATGTACAGTTTGATTGTTTATTTGAGGTTTCTGTTTGTTTGTTTTTCAAGGTAGGCTTATATTGCCCTGAATTTCCCTCTTACAATTGCTATTGCTGTACCCATAGATTTTGGGCTGTTGTGTTTTCATTTTCATTTCTCTCAAGATAGTTTCTAGTTTCTTCATTGTTAATCATTCAATATTTAGTAACACATTATTTATCCTCCATGTGTTTGTGTGCTTTTTAGTGTTTTTTGGTTGTTTTTGTTGTTTTTATTGTTTTAAATTGAATTCTAGTTTCATAGCATTATGGTCAGAGTGGATTCTTGATATGACTTCAATCTTCTTAAATTTACTAAGACTTGCTTTGGGGTATAATACATGATCTACATGGTCTATCTTGGAAAATGTTCCATGTGCACTTTAGAAGAATGTATAATTTGCTGCTTTGGTGTGAAATTATCTATAAATATTAGTTAACTTTATCTTGTCTATTGAGTAATTTAAGGCCACTGGTTCCTTGCTAACTTACTGTATGAAAGATCTTTCCATTGGTGTCAAAAGGGTGTTAAAAATCCCTACTATGACTGTATTACTGTTGATATGTCCCTTTGTGTAAGTCAATATTAGCTTCATATATTTATGTACTCTTATGTTGGGTGCATAGATGTTTACTAAGTTATATCCTTTTGCTGGGTTGATCCTTTTACCATTATGTAATGTCGTTTTTTGTCTCCTATTATAAGATGTGTTTTACAGTCATTTTAGCCTGATAAAGTATTGCTACATCTGTTTTTTTTGTCCCCATTTACATGAAATATATTTTTGCATCCCTTTAGATTCAGTGTGTGTGTGTGTGTGTGTCTTCTAATCTGAAGTAGATCTCGTAACAGCATATGCATGCATCTTGTTTTCTTATACATTCAGCTAGTTATTGTCTTTTGATTGGAGCATTAAATATGTTTGCACTTAAAGTGATTATTCATAGGTACATAGCTACTGCCATATTGTTATTCATATTTATGTTCTTTTACCCCTCTCTCCCTTCTTATTCTAAAGCCCTTTCAATATTTCTTATAATACTGGCTCAGTGGTTATGAACTCCTTTAGCTTTTTCTTGTCTGAGAAGCTCTTTATCTCTCCTTCAATTTTAAATGATAACTTGCTGGGTAGAGTAGTCTTGGTTTTAGGTCCTTGCTTTTTATCACTTTGAATGTTTCCTTCCAATCCCTTCTTTCTGTTGAGAAATCAGCTGACAGTCTTATCGGAGCTCCTTGGTAAGTAACTAGTTGTCTTCCTCTTGCTTTCATATTTCTTTCTTAGTCTTTAACATTTGCCATTTTAATTAGAATGTGTCTTGGTGCGGGCCTGTTTGGATTCATCTTGTTCGGGACTCTCTGTACTTTCTGGGCTTATATATCTATTTCCTTCACCAGGTTATGGACGTTTTCAGTCATTATTTCTTCAAATATGTCTTCAATCTCTTGCCCTCTCTCTTCTCCTGGTATTTGTATGATGCAAATGTTATTACACTTGATGTTTTCCCAGTGCCCCTTAAACTATCCTCATTTTTTTTTCTTTTTGCTGTTCTGATCGGGTGTTTTCTGCTACTTTGTCTTCCAAATTGTTGATTTGATCCTCTGCATCATCTAATCTGCTGTTGATAACTTCTAATGTATTCTTCATATGTTATTGTATGCTTCATTTCAGACTAATTCTTTTTATGGCATCTATGTCTTTCTTATACTTACTATCTCCTTGTTGAATTTCTCACTAAGTTCTCTGAGAATCCTTATAACCAGTGTTTTGAATTTTGCTTCTTATACATAGCTTGTCTCTATTTTTCTTAGTTCTTTTTCTGGAGCCTTGTTCTATTCTTTCATTTGGAAAATGTTTCTTTGTTTCTCCATTTTGCTATCTGCTTGTGTTTATTTCTGTGCATTAGGTAGAGCTGCTAAGTCTCCTTGTCATTGTAGAGTGGGCTTATGTTGTAGGTATCCTTATATACGAGGTTTTCTGTGGAGTCCATTGGCACAGTCTCCCTTGTCACCTCAGCTGGGCTCTCCTGGTGTGTCCCTTGTGTTAATTGTGTGTGCCCTGCTCTTATAGTTGAACCTTGGTTTCTGTTTCCATGTTAATGGAAAGGATTGTTTCTAGGGCTGATTATTTATGAGGACTGATCATGACTATAGTAGAGGAACTGTTGTCCAAGGGATAATCCTACAGAGCACGATTTGCTTCTGCAGGGCTGTGGTGTCTGCCCAGTCTGCCCTTTACATGTGTCTTCTGTGGAGGTGGTTTGGTATTGCTCTGTTGTGGTCTGAAGCTGGCCACCAGGCATGTTAATTTTGGGTCCTCTTGGAACTGGATTTTTTACATGCTAAGGTCAGCTGTTTCCTGTGGCCAGCCTGGGGTTACCTGATAGGAGCTGCAATGTGATTGCTATTGGTTGCTGCCTGTTCTGGACCTGGAAGCATGTAGGAAATATCATGCTGTCAAACAAGGATGGCTGCCACCAGTACTGACCTTGAAGCCACTCATCAAAAGTCCCAGGGTGCCCCTAGGCCTGTTGCCACCTGCTGGCTGCCCATAAGGTTCAGTCACTGAAAGAGCTTTATGTTTTAGGCAAGTAAAGTGAGGGAGATCTCCGAGAATCAACAGGGTGTTGTGAGTTGCGTTCACCAGATCAATGAATATTTAGGTTTGGCAATAGTAATGAACCGGGGCCCACTCAACAAAATACTCAGAGCACAATACTCACCAGGGGCCTGTGGACCCCCAGGAATTGTCCAAGAAAGACTGCGTCATAGGCTGGCAGTCATCTGCTTTAACTGCCTCTGGCAGTACATGAGTCAAGGCTGGCTGCTTTCCTACTGAAAGAGCCACTTGTGGTGTGTACACAGGGTTGGCTGCCTGCTGCAAAAAGTGCCTTATGTTTGTGTGAGTTTGGTCATGTAGGGTCAGAGGCAGTCACCGGGGTAGACCGAAGGGACTTCACCAGATTTAGAGTTGGCCATGTGAGGGGGAGGACTCAACACAGGATAGATGGCACCCTCACAGGCTGCATAAAAGGAGGGCTATACACAGGGACAATGGACTTCTCCCTACAGTGTTTACCTTGAGGCCACACAACTCAGTCTCTTCCTATATGCTTCTGACCCCTCCCAAGTTACTGTTCCTCTGCCAGAGCCCAGGGTGAGGGCCTGTGTGCAAGTGAGTCTTTGCTAGGGCCTTTAAGAGGATGCCTGTTTTTCCAGCATCCTTTCATCTCAACAGGATGAATGGAATCTCCAATGTTTTTCACAATCTGATATTGTGAGGGCTACTGTTACCAGCACTGGTGCTCCAGGCTTGGAAGGCCAGTTTGGGGATGGGCCTCTCGCTCATCAGGTGAAATCTCCAGAGCAAAGATATCCCTGTTGATTCTCAATCACCACAGGTGGGTATTGGACCAGCCTGTTCTGCATTTCTGCCAGTTACCAGTCTTTGTGTGGCTTCTTCTTTATACTTTTAGTTATAGGTTTTTTATTCAGCTAGTCTTCAGAGAGTTCTCCAGGTTGATTATTCTATAATTTAGTCGTAATTGTAATGTGGTCATGGGAGGAGGCAAGCACAGCCTTTACCTAACCTGCCATCTTGCCCAGACTCTCAGGTTATTAATGCAAGCACGTAAGAACTGTTCTCTCATCACTCTCTGTTTGACCAATGCCAAATAATGAATAAGCTAGTCATTTACAGCAAAAATAAATGGTTTTATTACTTACCTTTGTGTATCAGGGGTTGGTGATTAAAAACAAACACACATAAATTAGGCAACTTTGTAATCACCTTTAAATATTAGAAACATCCCTGGAAAAACATGCATGATGAATAAAGATGGCCTTTATGTGTAATGATGGGAATCTCATTACATGGATAAGCTAATACAAAGACCTACACAAGGGCCGGCCAAGTGGCATGGTGGTTAAGCACTTGCTTGGGAAGCCAGTGGCCCCAGTTCGGGTCCCACATATGAGGGCCAGTGACACTGTCCTCAGAAAAAAAAGACCTACACAATGAGCTGTATGTATTAACATCATTGTATTATAATATTGTATAATGTATTGTATACTAACTTTAATTGTTAGCAGTCATTGATGCAAAATATTTCATAAAGAGCAGCACTCTAAATATTTAAAGATTATAGTCTTGACCATGTATTTTACTAATTCTGAAAGAGAACAACTAGGCTCTTCTTCTTTAAATGGAGCAAGATGACTTTGCTTCTTACATGACTGAATTAGGGATGTTTGGACATTATATTAGGTAGAAAGAATTTCAGTTTCAAGGGAAGATCCAAATAACACTGTCTTATAGGAGTCTACTCTATGCAAATAACAAGGTATTTCATATTGTTTGCTGTAGCAGCTGATTCACTGACTCAATAATCAGGCTGACATTTCTGTGATTCTATTGTTCTTCCCCACAAGATTGCAAAATAGTCACCATAGCTCCAGGCTCCCTATATGTATGCCAACCCTTCTACCTGTTTATTTAGCCAGAGCCATTTAATTGGCCATTAGATACTAGTAATACTGGCATTGAAAAGTATTTTACCTTTCACTTCATGTAGATTAGAGATAAGTAGTGTATAATGGTTTGGGACATGGTTATTAGAGTTAGCTGACCTATAGTTTCTGCCACAGAGGTAAAAGTTTTTAATAGAAGTCTATATTGCTAATAGGAGTTATGCTGTCTCTATTGGACTTGCTCTTCCAATATAGTTTTAGCAAATGATAACGGTGACAGTGTTCTCCCACGAAATGACTTTTAGACACACAATAAGAGAAATATTGTATTACATAAAATATTTGTTTCATCAAATATGGCATTTATTTTTGCTCTTGTGTATAAACTGAGTTTTGAAAGACAGCATGAGATGTTTCAAATATATGTAATATAAATCTGAAAGCAACAAAGGAACAAGACAAAAACAAAACCCTCATAGATATAGACAATTGTTTAGTGGTTATTAGAGGGTAAGAGAGGAGGGAAGTGTTAGATGAGGGTTAGTGGGATCAAATATATGGTGATGGAAGGAGAACTGACGCTGAGTGGTGAACACACACTGATATATAGATGATGTATTACAGAATTGTACACTTGAAACATATGTAACTTTACTAATCATTGTCACCCCAATAAAATGTAATATTAAAAAAGTAATCGCTTTATGGATAAATGAATCATCATGTTATTAACTTAATAACTTCCTTAGAAACATTGTAATGTTAGTGTTATTTCTATTATAATTTACAAAGCAGATAGAGCCTGTGAATAAGACAGACTATGAAAGTTTCAGTAAAAAACAAATAGTAAATTCTTAATAAAAGTAAAGAAACAAACACATGAAGATAGATTTTAAATGAGAATATGCCATTGCTCAAAGTAACTTTACTCATAACTTAAGTTCCTTATGATGACAAATCTAGCTATGCATTGGAATCCCTGAGATAATTTTCAAAACAAACTTCAAGGCTCTACTTCAGTTAGACCAAATCAAAATCTTTGGGTACAAGAGTGTGATGGCATCTCTATTGCTCACAAATCACTAGATAGTTCTTTTATTTTCTTTTTTGAGGGCAGTGTCACTGGCCCTCATATGTGGGACTGAACCAGGGCCGCTGGCTTCCAAGGCCAGCGCTTAACCACCGCACCACTCAGCCGGCCCACTAGATAGTTCTTATGTGTTGGTTTTTAAACGAATGTTTAATAGCAAGTACACAAGCGAGTGTACACCTTTTAAAATATGATTTATTATTTTAATATAGTGAACTGTAAATAAGAATAATTAACTATTGCTAATAAGATAGAGTGCAAGTGAGCCTCATCAATAAAGTTGATTTAAATAAAGTGAACAATTTTGTTCTGGGAACATTTGAGCTCTAATGATTTCAATACACATGATCTAATACACACTTGTAAAACTTAAAAGGCAAAGTATTGAAATAAACAGAATTGTATTTAAAGAAATTAAAAAGTCTAGAAAGCTTTGATTTCCAGTTCATTGAAATTTAATTATGCCACTTATCTGGGAAGAAATTTCAGCTCAAAATCTTCTAAACGTTCAACTTCTCCTTGAGATTTGGTGCTACACACTACTGTTCATCAGACAGGTGAGCTTCCTGATAGGTTAATTAACCACATCAGCTTAATTAGAAGACAACAATTTCAAACTACTCAATAGAGTGTAGTCACTGCAAATGATTTCTTATTCTATGGTTTGATGGAGAATAGTTTATCCTTAATAAACAAGTGGCCTCCAAAATTTTGTTAAGAGCTGTCTTAGAGCCCAAAAGGATGAAATTTTCCCTCCAAATTTCTAAAATTTTACAAAGTGATGACACACCACCCAAGCAACTATTCCTCTGACATCTTACATAGCTCTTACAATACCATCGGTTATCTTCCTATCTTCCTTGTGTTGTACTCCACATCCCTTGACTATATCTAGTTTTATAACATTGTGGTCAGAGAAAACACTAGATATGGTTTCTATCTTCTTAAATTTGTTGAGACTTGTTTTGTGGCCTAACATGTGGTCTATCTTGGAGAGTGTTCCATGTGCACTTGAGAAGAATGTATATTCAGTTCCTTTGGGTGAAATGCTCTAAAAATATCAATTAAAGCCAGGTGGTCTAAAGTGTCATTTAAGGCCACTGTGTCCGTGTTGATTTTCTGTCTGGAGGATCTGTCCATTGGTGACAACTGGGTGTTGAAGTCCCCTACTATGATAGTGTTACTGTTGTTCTCTGCCTTTATGTCTGTCAAAATCTGTTTTATATATTTAGGAGCTCCTATACTGGGTGCATAGATGTTTATTAGGGTTATGTCCCCTTGTTGAATTGATCCCTTTATTATTATGTAGTGCCCTTCTTGGCCTTTTATTGTAGTCTTCATTTCAAAGTCTATTTGGTCTGAAATAAGTATTGGTACTCCATCTTTTTTCTCACTTCCATTTGCATGAAATATCTTATTCCATCCCTTTACTTTCAGTGTGTGTGTGTCTTTTGATCTGAGATGAGTCTCTTGTAGACAGCATATGCATGGCTCCTGTTTTCTTATCCACTCAGCCACTCTGTGTCTTTTGATTGGAGTATTCAGCCCATTCACATTTAAAGTGATTACTGACAGGTGCATATTTATTGCCATTTTGTTATTTGCATTTCTTGTCTTCCTGGGTTAGCTTGTTTTTCCCATTTCTTATGTTTAAAGAAGCTCTTTTAACATTTCCTGCAATGCTGGCATGGTGGTAATGATCTCCTTAAGCTTATTCTTTTCTGAGAAGCTCTTTATCTCTCCTTCAATTTTAAGTGATAGCCATGCTGGGTAGAGCAATCTTGGCTGTAGACCTTTGTTTTGTGTCACTTTGAATATATCCTGCCACTCCTTTCTGGCCTGCAGAGTTTCTGAAGAAAAGTCAGCTGTTAGTCTTATAGGAGTTCCTTTGTATGTAACCTGCTGTCTTTCTCTTGCTGCTTTTAGGATTCTGCCTTTGTCTTTAAGCTTTGCCATTTTAACTATGATGTGTCTTGGTGTGGGCCTGCTTGGATTCAGCCCATTTGGAACTCTCTGTCCATCCTGGGCTTGTGTGTCGATTTCCTTCAACAGGGTAGTGAAGTGTTCAGTCATTATTTCTTTAAATACATTGTCAATCCCTTGCTTCTTCTCTTCTCCTTCTGGTATTCCTATTACTTGCTGATTGTTGTATTTCATGTTATCCCAGAGGTCTCTTAAACTATTTTCATTCTTTTTTATTCTTTTTTCTTTTTATTGTTCCAGCTGGGTTATTTCTGCTCTTTTGTCTTCTAATTCGCTGATCCTCTCCTCGGCTTCATCTATTCTACTGGTGATTCCTTCGAGTGTGTTCTTCATTTCAGTTATTGTATTCTTTAGTTCTAACTGGTTGGTTTTTTTTGGTTTCCCTATCCTTCTTTATGTCCTTGCTAAGTTCCTTAAACATTCTTATCATCAGTGTTCTAGACTCTGTCTCTGAAAGTTTGGATACCTCTCTTTCATTTAGTTCCATTTCTAGAGATTTCTTCTGATCTTTTACTTGGGACATGTTTCTTTGTTTTTTCGTTCTGGCTGTCATTCTGTGAAAGAAGAGAAAAGAAAAAAGAAAGGAAGAGAAAATAAATTTGGGGGGTGCGGTTCTCCGTCCTCTTTAATCTGCAGACCACTTGCTCAGGGTTGCAGTGAGCTTTCCACAATTAGCTGCTGTGTGCTCTGGAACTGTGCTCACTACAAAAAAATAATATCTTCACAGGTTGTAGCCTGTTGTCTGCTACAGCCAAAAAAAAAACAAAACACCCTCTGTGGCCTGTCAAGATGTGTGCCAGGCACCCGGCGCTCAGGGTGCCTCTGGCAACACAGCTCTAGGTGGTTGGGGCAGGCCCCCAAGGCACCACTTGATGTGGTCAGTGGCCCCCACCATGTCAGAGCAGCATGCATTCTGCACTAGCAATCATTGCACACAAACTCGCCAGGAAAGCCTCTATCGGATCATGCTGGTGCAGTGCTCTGTGCCCAACACTCTCAGAAAAACTCCCCGTCTCTGCCTGTACTAATCAACTGCGTTCAGATCAGGCTAAGCAGCCCAACAGCCAATCCTCAGCCTTGCAACTCTGCACAAACAGTGTGGAGAGCAGGAACTTAAGGGGGCTCGCGCACTCCTGAGTCTCAGTGAACAGACTGATGCAGCTGGAGAGCACCCGTCCTGCATTTCCTTGGCAACGCTGCACAAGCAGGGAGAGGCTGGGGACCCAAAGGGGCTCGTGCATTCCTGCTTCTCAGTGAGCAGCCTGATGTAGCCAGAGGGCACCCGCCAGGCGTTTCGCTGGCAACACAGCACAAGCAGGATGGAGGGTGGGAATCCAAAGCCGTATGTACACGCCCGCACGCACTCACATACTCCTGCGCCAAGTTCACCAGAACAATGGGATCCTGGATCTGACCCTCTGTGGGAGGTCCCAACCCTGAAAAAATGACGCCCTCTTGAACACCTTTCTTGTGCAAGCTCTGCACCAGTGGAACAATGGTCCCAAAACCTCCAGCTTCTTCACCAAAGGTTTGAGCAAGCTTTTAACGAACTGAGTGACAAGGCCAGCCCCTAGATTATTTTTTTGTTGTTGAGTTGTATGAGTTCCTTATATATTTTGCATATTAGCTCCTTATCAGAGGTGATTTTTTGCAAAAATCATCTCCCTTTCAGTTGGTTGGCTCTTTATTTTGTCAATGTTTTTTTTTTTCTGTGCAGAACCATTTAGTTTGATATATTCCCATTCATTTATTTTAGCTTTTACTTTTCTTGCCTTTAAGATGAAATTCATAAAATGCTCTTTGAACCCAAAGTCCATAAGTTTAGTACCTATGTTTTCTTATATTCAGTTTATTGTTTCATATGTTATGTTCAGGTCTTTGATCCATTTTGAGTTAATTTTGGTAGTGGTGACAGATAGCAGTCCAGTTTCATTCTTTTGTACATGGCTTTCCTGTTTTCCCAGCACCATTTATTGAAGAAGCTGTCTTTTCCCCATTGTAGGTTTTTGGCTTCTTTGCTGAAAATTATCTGTCCATATTTACATGGGCTTATTTCTGGGATCTCAATTCTATTCCATTGGTCTGTGTGTCTGATTTTCTGCCAATAGCACACTGTTTTGATTATTGTTGCCCGTAGTACAAGCTCAACCCAGAGAATGTGATAACTCCAGCATTGTTCCTTTTTCTTAGGATTGCTTTAGTTATTTGGGGTCTTTTTTGGTTGCCTAAAATCTGATGATTTTTTCTTGTATTTTTTGTTATATTTTTTTAAAAAATGCCATTTTAATTTTGATGGGTATGCCATTTACATATTGCTTTGGGTAGTGTGGCTATTTTAACTATGTAGATTCTTTAAATCCATGAATACAGAATGTCTTTCCATTTCTTTGTGTTTCTTCAATTCATTTAAAAAATGTCTTATAGTTTTCAGTGTATAGGTCTTTCACATCCCTGGTTAAGTTCATCTTAGGTATTTTATTCTTTTTGTTGCAATTGCAAAAGGAATTTTTTTCTTTTTTTCTTTATTTTTTCTGAGGTTCATTGTCAGTATATAGGAAGGCAAGGGACTTTTGTACATTGATTTTGTAGCTTGCTACTTTATTCGTTTATTGTTTCTAATAGCTTTTGGGGGGAGTATTTAGGGTTTTATATGTATAGCATCATATCAACTGCAAAAAGTAAAAATTTAACTTCTTCATTCTCTATTTGGATGCCTTTTATTCCATTCTCTTGCCTGATTGCTCTGGTTAATACTTCCAATACTATGTTGAGAAGCAGAGGTGATAGGGGAAGCCCTCTCATGTTCCTGAACATAGAGCAAAGAAAGGGCTTCAGTTTTTAACCATTAATTATTATATTAGCAAGGGTTGGTAATATATGGCCATTAGTTTGTTAAGCTATTTTCCTTCTATACCCATTCTATTAAGTGTTTTAATCATAAAAGGAGGTTGTCTTTTATCAAATGCTTCTTCTGCATCTATTGATATAATCATATGATTTTTGTCTTGATTTATGTATGTTTAACCATTCTTGTGTGCCCCTAGTATGAACTTCACTTGGTGATGATGTACAATTTTTTTAATGCATTGTTGCAATCAATTTGCTAGAATTTTGTTTAGGATTTTTGCTTCTGTATTCATTAGAGATATTGGTTTGTAATTTTCTTTTTGGGTTATCCTTACCAGGTTTTTAGTATCAGTGTAATGTTGTCCTCATAAAATGAGTTAGGGATTATTGTCACTTCTTCAATTTTTTGGAAGAGTTTGAGTAGGACAGGTATTAGATCCTCTTTAATGTTTGGTAGAATTCAGTATTGAAGCCATGTGGTTTGGGACTTTTGCTTTTGGGAAGGGTTTGGATGACTGATTAAATGTCCTTACTGTTGATCGGTCTATTTAGATTTTCCAATTCCTCATGATTCAGCCAAGGAAGGCTATATGTAACAAAGAATATGTCTATTTCTTCTAGGTTACAGAATTTGGTGGGATATAGCCTTTCATAGCATTCTTTGATAATCATTTGCATTTCTGAGACATCTGTGAAAACTTCCCCTCTTTCATTTCTGGTTTTGTTTACTTGTGTCTTTTCTCTTTATATCTTACTGAGACTAACCAAGGGTTTCTCAAATTTATTAATCTTTCCAAAGAACCAGCTATTTGTTGCATAAATTGTTTCTGTTGTCTTTTTGTTCTCTTTTTTTTTTCAAGCTGAGCCATCCTGCCACCTGCTGGCAGCTTAGTGGCAGCTCAGCTTGGGCTGGGCATCGAACTGCTGTTGCTCAGAGCTCAGCTTGAACACTTGAGCGAGCTCTTAACCAACTGAGTCACTCGGCCAGCCTTTATCTTTTTCTCAATTTCATTTAATTCCACTCTAATTTTTATTATTTCCTTCCTCCTGTTGACTTTGAGTTTCATTTCTTCTTTTTCTAGTTCTTTAAGGTGTAATGTAAGGTGTTTTTTTTTTATCTGGGATTTTTCTTGTTTCTTGAGATAGCCCTGTAAGGATATAAATTTCTCTCTTAAAACTGCTTTCACTGCATCCTTCAAATTTTGGTATGATGTATTTTCATTCTCCTTTGTTTCTATGTATCTTTTGATCTCTCCTCTTATTTCATCTTTACCCCAGTCGTCTTCTAAAAGTATATTCTTTAATCTCCACTTATTTGTGCTTTTTCCATTGTTCTTTTTGCAGTTGGTATCAAATTTCAAAGCCTTGTGATCAGAGAATCTGTCTGGTATGATTTCAATCTTCTCAAATTTTCTGAGGCTAGTTCTGTGTCCCAATATATGGTCTATCCTTGAGAACCTTCCATGTATACTGGAAAAGAATGTAGAGTCTGAAGTTCTAAGATGAAGTGCTCTATAAATATCATTTATGTCCATTTCATCTAATGTGTCATTTAGGGCTGATATTTATTTATTTATTTTGTTTGGATGCTGTCAATGATGTATTTCGGTCCCTTACTATAATTGTGTTTTGGTCAATTTCTCCCTCTGGTTCTGTTAGTAGTTGCTTTGTATATTCCAGTGCTCCCTGATTGATGACTGTTATGTCTTCTTGTTGTATAGCCATCTTTATCATTATGAGACGTCCATCATTGTCTCTTGTTACGTTTTTTATCCTGAATTCAATTTCTTGATATCAGTATAGATATGCCTGCTTTTCTATGAATACCATTTGCTTGGAGTATTCATTTCCACTCTTTCACTTTCAGTGTGTATTTGTCCTTATAGCTGATATGTGTCTCTCAAAGACAGCATATGGGTGGGTTTAGGTTTTTGATCCAATCTGCTACTCTGTACCTTCTTATCAGTGAGTTCAGTACATTTGCATTTAGGATGATTATTGATATATGAGGATATCCTTTCATTCTGTCTTTGGTTTCCTGTTAGGACTGTGTCTCCATTGTTTCTTTGCCTTTATGTTGCTGTCTACTAATTCAGTACGGTGGTGTTCTATGATTTTTCTCTGTGTTTATTCTTTCTTTTTTTTTTTAAGGCAGTGTCACTGGCCCTCACATGTGGGACTGAACTGGGGCCGCTGGCTTCCCAAGCCAGTGCTTAACCACCGTGCCACTCGGCCGGCCCTATTTTTTCTTTTTATGTTCTATATTTCAATTCTGGGTTTTTTGTGTTTGGTTACTTTTAAGTTTATTTAAAAGAGCATTTAATATATAGGGGATTCCATTTTATTCAGCATGCTTACTTTCTCCATTCCCTTGTTCAGACCTTTACAGTGTCCCCTTTTATGAACCCCCTGCATACACAAATTATCTCTGCTTATGCTGTGAATTAATTTCTGTGCTGTAGTTACAAGGTGTATTTTTCCTCTTTTGTTTCAAAGGTGTTTATTTACCCTTCTTTGCCCTGTTTGTTATGTTAAAGTGTGTAGTGTATTATTTGGTGTAGGGGTGCCATTTCCTGCTTCTCTCTGTTCTGAATTCTACTTATTTTTATGTATTCTTTTGATTACTTGTTTCAGGTTAAATAGCCCCCTTAATATTTCTTGTAGGGCAGGTATGTGTTAGAAAATCCCCTCATCTTCTGCATGTTTGGAAAGATCTTTACTCCCCCTTCATATCTAAGATATCTTTGCTGGATATATTATTCTTGACTCATAATTTCTCTCTTTCATAGTTCAAATATTTGATTCCACACCCTTTAGGCTTACAGAGTCTCTGCTGAAAAATCTGATGATAATCTAATGGGCTTTCCTTTGTAGTTTACCATCTTCTTTTCCCTGGCTGCCTTGAGGGCTCTCTTTGTCTTTAATTTTTGCCAGCTTCAGTACAATGTGCCTTGCAGAAGGCCTGTTGAGATTGTGATAATTGTTCTATTTGTTTCTTGGTTTCAAAGATCCAGTTCTTTCCACAATTTTGGTAAGTTCTCTTTGAATATTTGTTTGAATATACTCTCTGTTCCCTTCTCCCTTTCTTCTCCTTCTAGTATGCCCATTATTTTATTTTGCTATTTCTAATGGTGTCAGAAAGTTCTTGAAGAGTTCTTTCATTTCTTTTAACTCTCAAGTCTCTCTCTTTTTCCATCTGTATCATTTCCAGATTTCTTGTTTTTCCTAGTTAATGAATTGTTTATTTGTTTTAAATTTTAAATGGATGTTTCACAATAAAATTTGCATATATATATATATATATATATATATATATATATATATATATTTCTTCCTTTTGGTTTTCTTTTCTTATTTTTTTAGTTTCATGTGTGCAAAACAATGTAATAGACATTTACACCCTTCACAAAATGATAACCCCTCTCTCCAAATCTACTACCCCTCTGACATTTTGTATAACTATTACAGTTCCACTGGCTGTATTCCTTATGCTGTATTCCACATCCTGTGAATATATATATTTATAGTTGGCATTCATTATTATTCAACTTCAGCTTCAGGTGTACAGACAGTGGTCAGGAATCTCAACTGTCAGGGCCGGCCGAGTGGCGCGGTGGTTAAGCGCTGGCTTGGGAAGCCAGTGGCCCCGGTTCGGTCCCACATGTGAGGGCCAGTGACACTGCCCTCAAAAAAAAAAAAAAAAAAAAAAGGAATCTCAACTGTCCATGAAATGGTCTCCCTAATAAGACAAGTTTCAAAATATTACCCTAAAACTTCTTTACAACATTATTGATTATATTCCCCAAACTGTTTTTCATACCCCTTTGACAATATTGTGGCTACCAATTTGTGCTTTCTAATCACCTCACCTTCTCCATCATCCCCACCCCCTCCCATCTAGCAACCCTCAGTTTTCTGTCTATATCTCTGATACTGTTTCTGATTAGTGTGTTAAGTTATTCTTTCTTTTAGAGTCCACACGTAAGTGAGATCATATGTTATTGTCTTTCTCTTCCTGAGTTATTTCACTTAGCATAAGTTTCTCTAGGAACACACATATCATTGTAAATGGTAAGATTTCATTCTTCTTCATAGCTGAGTAACACTTCATTGTTTAAATGTACCACAGTTTCTTAATCCAGTCATCTAATGATGGGCATTTCTGTTGTTTCCATATCTTGGGATTGTGAATAGCACTGCAACAAACATAGGGGTGCATAATTTTTTTTCCAAATTAACGTTTTGGATATCTCTGGATAGATGCTGAGGAGTGGAATTGCTGGGTCATAAGGTAGTTCCATTTTCAGTTTTTTGAGATACCTCCATACTGTTTTCCATAGTGACTGCACAATCTGAAATCCTACCAGCAGTGCAAAAGGGGTCCTTTCCTCTACATCCTCATTAGCACTTGGTCTTTGTTGATTTATTGATAATAGTCATTCTTACCTGGGTGAGGTTGTATCACATTCCAGTTTTTATTTGCATTTCTCTTATTATTAGTGAGGTTGAGCATTTTTTCATATGCCTGTTTGCCATCTGTATGTCCTCTTTAGAAAAATTTCTCTTCATGCCCTCTGCCCATTTTTTAATTGGGTTGTTGGTTTTTTTTTGGTGTTGAATTGCATGAGTGCTTTATAAATTTCGGATGTTAACCCCTTATTCAGATATATCATTGAAAAATATCTTCTCTTATTCAGTAGGATGACTTTTTGTTTTATTGATGGTTTCCTTTGCAATGAAAAAGCTTTTCAGTTTGATGCAATCACATATCTTTATATATTCTTTTAGTTCCCTTGACTGAGGGGACAAGTCCTTAAAAATATTACTATGGATAATTTCTGCAAATTTTCTCACTGGTTTTTCTTCTAGAATTTTTAGGCGTTCAGATTTTACAGATAAGTCTAATGCATCTTGAATTTATTCTTGTATATGGTGTAAGGAGGGGGTCCAATTTCATTATTCTTGCATGTGTCTGTCCAGATTTGCCAGCACTATTTATTGAATAGACTGTCTGTATGCTAATGCAATTTCTTGCTTCCCTTTCTTAGATTAAATGACCATGTAGTTATGGATTTGTTTCTTGACTCTCTACTCTGCTCCATCGATCTATGCACCTGTTTTTATGCCAGTACCATGCTATTTTGATCACTATAGTCTTGTAGTATGATTTCATGTCAGGTATCATGATACCTCCCACTTAGTTATTATTTTTCAAGATTGCCATGACTATTCAGGGTCTTTTATGGTTCCATGTAAATTTTAGAATTATGTTTTCTATTTCTGTGAAAAATGTCCTTAGTAGTTTGATAGGAATTGCATGGAATCTCTATATTGCCTTAGTCAGTATGGACATTTTAACTATATTAATTTTTCCTATCCATGAGCATGGTATGTGTTTCCATTTATTTGTATCTTCTTTAATTTCTTTCTTCAGTGTCTTATGATTTTCTGAGTATAGGCCTTTTACTTCTTTAGTTAAGTTTATTCCTAAATATTAATTTGTCAGAAAAGTCATAATGCATTTTTGCAATGCAAAACATAAAAAAGATATGTCATAACACTTCTGTCATCCCAATATTTTATCGTTTTTGAAGCACCTGTACATGGTACTGTTTTCTCAATTTCTCTTTCTGATAGCTTGCTATTGGTATATACAAATTCAACTGATTTCTGAATATTAATTTTGTACCCTGCTATGTTACAGAATTTATTTATTAGTTGTAATAGTTTTTTGGTGGAGTCTTTGGGGATCTCTATATAGAGTATCATGTCACCTGAATATAATGACAATTTTACTTCCTCCTTACAAATTGGATGTGTTTTATTTCTTTTTCTTCTCTGATTACCATGACTAGAACTTCCAGAACTATGTTGAATAAAAGTGGAGAAAGTGGACAACCTTGTCTTGTTTCTGATCCTAAGGGGAATGGTTTTAGCTTTTCCCCATTGAGTATGATATTAACTGTGGGTTTATCACATATGGCCTTTATTATGTTGAGATATAATCCCTCTATTCCCACTTTGCTAAGAGTTTTTATCATAAATTGCTGCTGGATTTTGTCAAATGCTTTTTCTGCATCTACTGATATGATCATATGATTTTTATTTTTCATTTTGTTAATGTGATGTATTCTGTTAATTGAATTGTGGATATTGAGCCAACCTTGCATACCAGGAATGAACCCCACTTGAGGGTGGTGTATGATCTTTTTAATGCATTGCTGAATTTGGTTTGCTAATATTTTGTTGAGGATTTTTGCATCTATGTTCACTAGGGATATCAGCCTCTAGTTTTCTTTTTTTCATAATGTCTTTGTTTGAT
Source organism: Aselliscus stoliczkanus (assembly GCA_033961575.1). NCBI lineage: Eukaryota > Metazoa > Chordata > Mammalia > Chiroptera > Hipposideridae > Aselliscus > Aselliscus stoliczkanus. The sequence goes on along the minus strand of CM066737.1, from coordinate 11,114,388 downwards.
TTTGGGCTCAGGGTGATAGTGGCTTCATAAAAAGCATTTGGAAACCTTCCCTCCTGTATTTTTTGGAACAGTTTGAGGAGAATGGGTATTAATTCTTTTTTGCATGTTTTGTAAAATTCACCTGTGAAGCCTTCTGGTCCAGGACTTTTGTTTGTTGAAAGATTGTTGATCACTGATTCAATTTCTTTGGCAGTAATCAGTCTGTTCAGAGTATCCGTTTCTTCTTGGTTCAGTCTTGGTAGATTGTATGCTACTAGAAATTTATCCATTTCTTCTAGATTGTCCAATTTGTTGGCATATAGCTGCTCATAGTATTTTCTTAAGATTTTCTGTATTTCTGTGGTATCTGTTGTCACTTCTCCTCTTTCATTTCTGAATTTATTAATTTGGGAACTCTCTCTTTTTTTCTTGGTTAGTCTGGCTAAGGGTTTGTCAATTGGTTTATCTTTTCAAAAACAACTCTTGGTTTCATTGATCTTTTGTATTGTTTTTTTTTGTTGTTGTTCTCTATTTCATTTATTTCATCTCTGGTCTTTATTATGACCTTCCTTATACTTCCTTTAAGCTTATTTTACTGTTAATTTCCCAGTTAACTTAGGTGCAAAGATAGTCTGTTGATCTGAGATTTTTTTCCCTTATTTAGTTATGCCTGCACTGCTATGAACTTCCCTCTTAGGACTGCTTTCGCTGCATCCCAGAGATTTGGGGTCGTGATGTTTTCATTTTCGTTTGTCTCCTGGTATCTTGTTTTTTTTGTTTTTTGTTTTTAATATTCTATTGGGGGATTGGGAGAGGGGAACAGTGTTGGGGAATCAGGGAAGGGGAACAGACAAGTTGCTGTCCTTTTGTTCTTCAGTCTAGTTGCTGAGGACATTGCTTCACTGGCCCATGTTGGTATCGTCATTGCACACTTCCCAGATGAGGCAGATTCGTTGCCGGCCTCTGGATGGTTACTCACCATGGCCATTGGCAGCTCTTGCTGGCTGCCAGCTGCTCACACTGGCTGCTGACTGCTCACTGTAGCCTATGGCAAACCACTGCAGCAGGGGCTGCAGCCTACACCATCGCCAGGGCTCATACAGCTCAGCAACAGGTGGAGCTGTAGTTAGCTGTAGAGGGCAGTGTAACTGGCCCTCATATGTGGGATCTGAACTGGGGCTGCTGGTGTTCCAAGCGAGCTCTTAACCAATGTTCCACTCAGCCGGCCCTCGAAGTATCTTTTGATTTCCTCCTTGGTCTCATTTTTGACCCACTTACTATTTAGTAGCATGTTATTTAGCCTCCATGTATTTGTAAGCATGCTAGATTTCTTCTTATAATTTATTTCTAGTTTCACAGCATTGAGATCAGAGAAGACACTTGATATGATTTCAATCTTAATAAATTTGTTGAGACTTGTTTTGTGGCCTAAAATATGGTCTATCTTGGAAAATGTTCCATGTGCACCTGAGAAGAAGGTATATTCTGTAACTTTGGGGTGAAATGCTCTAAAAATGTCAATTAAATCCAACTTGTCTAAAGTGTCATTTAAGGCCAGTATGTGTGTGTTGATTTTCTGTATGGAGAATCTGTCCATTGGTGACAACCAGGTGTTGAAGCCCCCTACTACGATAGTGGTACTATTGATATCTGTTTTTATGTGTGTTCAAAATGTGTTTTATATATTTAGAGGCTCCTATATTGGGTGCATAGATGTTTACTAGGTTTATGTCCCTAGTTGAATCGATCCCTTTATTGTTATGTAGCGCCCTTTGTCTTTTATTGTAGTCTTCATTTTAAAGTCTATTTTGTCCGAAATAAGTATTGTTACTCCGGCTTTTTTCTCATTTGCATTTCCATGAAATGTCTTATTCCATCCCTTTACTTTCAGTCTGTGTGTGTCTTTTGATCTGAGATGAGTCTCTTGTAGACAGCATATGCATAGGTACTGTTTTCTTATCCATTCAGCCACTCTGTTTCTTTTGATTGGAGCATATAGCCCATTCACATTTAAAGTGATTACTAATAGGTGCATATTTATTGCCATTTTGTTATTTGTATTTCTTGTCTTCCTGCGTTAGCTTGTTTTCCCCTTTCTTCTGTTGGCAAAAGCCCTTTTAACATTTCCTGCAATGCTGGCTTGGTGGTAATGGCTTATTCTTTTCCGAGAAGCTCTTTATCTCTCCTTCAATTTTAAGTGATAAGCGTGCTGGGTAGAGCAATCTTGGTTGTAGACCTTTATTTTGTGTCACTTTGAATATCTCCTGCCACTCCCTTCTGGCCTGCAGAGTTTCTGAAGAAAAGTCAGCTGTTAGTCTTATAGGAGTTCCTTTGTATGTAACCTGCTGTCTTTCTCTTGCTGCATTTAGAATTCTGTCTTTGTCTTTAAGCTTTGCCATTTTAAGTATGATGTGTCTTGGTGTGGGCCTGCTTGGATTCAGCCTGTTTGGAACTCTCTGCACATCCTGGGCTTGTACATCGATTTCCTTCACCAGGGTAGTGAAGTTTTCAATCATTATTTCTTTAAATACATTCTCAATCCCTTGCTTCTTCTCTTCTCCTTCTGGTATTCATATCATGCATGAATGTTGTTGAGTTTCATGTTCTCCCAGAGGACTCTTAATCTATTTTCATTCTTTTTTATTCTTTTTTCTTTTTGTTGTTCCAGCTGGGTGGTTTCTGCTATTTTGTCTTCCAATTCGCTGATCCAGCTCCTCTGCTTCATCTACTCTACTGGTAATTCCTTCGAGTGTGTTCTTCATTTCAGTTATTGTATTCTTTAGTTCTAACTGGTTGTTTTTTATGGTTTCCCTATCCTTATTTATGTCCTCGCTAATTTCCTTAAACGTTCTTATCATCTGTATTCTAAATTCTGTCTCTGAAAGTTTGGATACCTCTGTTTCTTTTAGATCGATTTCTAGAGTTTTCTTCTGATCTTTTATTTCAGACATGTTTCTTTGTTTCTTCATTTTGGCTGTTGTTCTGTGAATGCTTCAATATATTAGATAGATCACCTTGAAAGAAGAGAGAAAAAAAAGAAAATATAAAAAAGGTGGGGGATATCCGTCCTCTTTAATCTGCAGTCCACTTGCTCAGCAATAGAGAGTCTCTGGGTGACTCAATACCAGCTATCGGGGGTAAAAGATTAACGTTTTATGTGCTGGTATCTCTTCATGCTTGCAGTGAGTTTTCTGAAATTAGCTGCTATGTGCTCTGGAACTGTGCTCACTACTAAAAAAAATCTTCTTCACTGGTTGTTGCAGGTTTTCTGCTACTAAAAAAAACCCTCTTTGGCATGCAGAGATGTGGGCTAGACACCGGGGGCTCAGGGTGCCACTGGCAACACTACTGTAGGTGGGAGGTGCAGGCCCTCAAGGCACCATTTGATATGGCGGGTGGCCCCCATGCGCTCTGCACCAGCAACCAGTCCACACAAACTTGCTGGGAAAGCCTCAATCGGATCAAGCAGGTACACAACTCCAGGCCCAACACTCTGAGGAAAACACCCTGTCTCAGCCTGTCCGACTTAACTGCCCAAAATCAGGCTAAGCAGCCCAACAGCCAATCCCCAGCTTGACAACTCTGCACAAATAGTGTGGAGAGCGGGGACCCTAGGCTGCTCACGTACTCCTGAGTCTCAGTGAACAGACTGAGGCAGCTGGAGTGCACCTGCCCAGCGTTTCCCTGGCAATGCAGCACAAGCAGGGCAAAAGGTTGGGATCCGAGGCCCATGCACACGCATGCAAGCACACACGCACTCCTGTGCTTATTTCACCAGACCAATGGGATCCCGGATCTGACCCTCTGTGAGCGAGCCCAACCCTGAAAAAATGGTGCCTTCCTGATCGCCACTTGCGTGCAAGCTCCACACCAGGGGAACAATGGTCTCAAAACCTCCAGCTTCTGCATCAAAGGTGCTCAGTTCAGTCCTTCCCCACAGGCTCCTGGGCCCGGCTCACACAGCTACTCCCTCCAGTGCTCACCGACGAGCAAACTTGTGCACCTGCCCTACTGGTTCTCCAGTGCCCTCAGCCTCACCGAGCCCAGCAAAGAGAGTCCTCACTAATTTCTACTGCCCGCTATCATAGAACTCCTCTTCCTGGCAAAGCAACTGTGGGCTTGTGAGCTCAATGTGGGGCTGGAGGGTCTCTCCCCCAACCAAAGAAGCCTCCCCACAGCTGGGCTGTCCCTCATGGGGCTTGCCCTCTCTCGTCTGCACCCCTCCTACCAGACTTGACGTGGCCTCCTCTTTAGGTCCTTCGTTTAGAGGTTCTGTTCGTCTAGTGCTCAGAGGACTTCCGAGGTTAAGTGTATAAATTATTTGTAATTTTGATGTGATCCTGGGAGGCAGTTGGGAAAGTGTCTGTCTATTCTGCCATCTTACTGGAACCCCCCCTTAAACGTTTCTTATCATCAGTATTCTGAACTCTGTCTCTGATAGCTTGGTTGTCTCTATTTCATTTAGTTCCACTAATTCTTGAGGTTTCTTCTGTTCTTTTATTTCTTTGTTTCCTCATTCTGACTGACTTTTTGTGCTTGCTTCAATGTATTAGGTCAATCTCCTGGGACTCTCAGTCTTTGCTGGGTAAATTTATGTGCTATATGTCCTTTATATTTGTATTGCTCAGTCTCCCTTTTCTCCTGTGCGTGTGTTCCAGATGTGTCCCTTGTGTTTTGTATCTTCTCCTGTTTAAGTTGAGTTTTGATTGGTTTGTCAGTAAGTGGAATTGACTTACAGGGTGACTAGCTGTGAGAATTGGTTATGCCCACAGCTGTTATGTACAGTTTAACCCCTCAGATAATGTTTGGCCCCTATGGGCTCTAGTGCCTGTAGAGTCTCTTGTAGGGTGTGTGTTTTGTAGGTCAAACCCGGTATTGCTCTGATTTGGTCTAGAGTTCACCTCTGTGTGTAATGATCCTTTTTTTTTTAAAGATTTTATTGGGGAATTGGGGGAGAGGAACAGCGTTGGGGAATCGGGGAAGGGGAACAGACAAGTTGCTGTCATTTTTTGTTCTTTAGTCTAGTTGGGGAGGACGTTGCTTCACTGGCCCATGGTGGTATCGTCATTGGCTTCTTCCTGGATGAGGCAAATCAGTCGCCGGCCTCTGGATGATCGCTCACTGCGGCTATTGGCAGCTCACCCTGGCTGCTACCTGCTCGCACTAGCTGTCAGCCACTCACTGTAGCCTATTGCAGCCCACTGCAGCAAGGGCTGCAGCCTACACTGTCGCCGGGGCTCACACAGCCCAGCTCCAGGTGGAGCTGTTGTTAGCAGTGGAGGGCGGTGTCACTGGCCCTCATATGTGGGATCCGAACCGGGGCTGCTGGCATCCCAAAACCAGGTCTCAACCAATGCGCCACTCGGCCAGCCCTGTGTGTGATGATTCTTATGCATCTTATTTTGGGGCCTGGTGCAGAGTGATTTTAGAACAAAACTAGTCACCAAGCACAACAACAACAACAACAAAAACCAAATACACTCATATGTATAAACAACAGACAACCAACACTCAACATGCACAAAAGTATCAAAAATACAAAATACAGGGCCGCCTGAGTGGTGTGGTGGTTAAGGGCTGGCTTGCAAAGCCAGTGGCCCTGGTTCGGGTCCCACATACGAGGGCCAGTGGAACTGCCCTCAAAAAACAAACAAACAAACAAAAAACACAAAATACAAAAGAAAAGAAATATAACAAAACAAAAAAATAGCAACCCCCCAAAAAAATATCAATACAGAAAAATGGAAACAAGGAGGAAAAGTAGAGCAAGTAAAAGAAAAAAGAAAAACAGAAAGATGATAATAATGTTAAATAGAAAAACAACAACAAAAAACAAAAATAATAAACAGTGCTAGTCTTGGCTAAAGTCCACCAAGTTATCCCCCAGGTTTTCCTCTACTCTACAAAAACTCCTCTGTGTCTTGTGGAGGCAGAGCTGGATACCTGGCACCCAGAGTGACCCTGGCAATGCAGTTCTAGATGAGTGGAGTTATGGGGTGTAGTTGATAGTTTTTAAAAAGTCAGTGCAGTTTCTGCTCTCCCCTGCACAAACATGGGCTGAGAACTCCACAGCAAGCCCCCATGAGGTGGGTTCTTCACTGTGTGCAGGCCTCCGGGGAAATAGGGCATTTTTTCCATCCTGGGCTGTGGAGGACATGAGATTTCTGAACTGCTTCAAGCTCAGAGCTGCCTCTGCCACCCACTGCTGACCATTGCTCATGACTCGGCTGCTGAAATTGCCCTGCTAGGACCCTCTCAGGAAAGGTGGGGACTGAATAGGCAGTCATACTTATCCCAGCCTCTTTCCTAAGTCACAGCTGCAAGCTGGCTTTTTCCAGTTCTTGAGGGCAGCAGCATCTCTGTAATCTAACACTACTCCTCTGTTCAGGGACCAGCTTAAGACTCTGGATGGGAGGCGATACGATTGCTGTGGAAGAGTGTGTGTGTGGGGGGGTCCTGGTTATGGAGTTTTAATTTTTGCTATCTGTCTGACTGAGAGAGCCCACCAGCAGTACTCAGCTGTTTCTGCCTAAAACACTGGGCACCGCCATCCTCTATGCTGATCTCTCGGCAGGAATGTGAGACATAGGGAGGGAATCCATCGCTTTTCTGCTGTAAACTCCAATCATGTCTTCTGCAACCAGAGATGCAGGCTGTGTCTCTGCATGCCTCTTAGCCCACTAGCCCGGTTTGCCCACCTGCAGGTAATCCTCGTGAGAGTCTCTTAGCTGTTCTGTGTGATAAGCAGAGAATACTTTGATGAGCTATAGATGTTCAATTTGTGGTAACTTCCAGAGAAGAACTGAAGAAGCCCACTTCACTGCCACCATTTCTATGATGTCACCACCTTCATTTCCAGATATTATCTTTGATATCACTGATGTTTTCCTCCATCTAGTCAGTTTTATTACATAAGCTGATGATTTTGTTCTTCATTTCTTTCAGTGAGTTCTGAATCTCCATAAATTCTATTTGGTTCTTTTCTAATATTCCAATCTCTTTGTTTAAATGTTCATTTTGTTCTTTGATTGCAATTCTGATTTCATTATACTATGTATCTGTGTTTTCTTGCATCTCGTTGAGTTTTTTCAGAACTGCAATCTTGAGTCCTCTGTCATTTAAGTCACATATTTCCGTATCTTTATGTTCATTTTCTGAAGATTTTTCATTCTTTTTCTGAGCTGCCTTGTTACCTTGGTTATTCATGGCAATTAAGGAATTATTATTTCTCTTCCTAGGAATCTACAGGAGTGGGCCCTGCAACAGGTTGGTGGGAAAGTCTTTCTTTTGCTTTCCAGTAAGTGTTGGTAGAATGCTTTATTTTCTCTCTTACTGTAGACTTTTTTTTTAGCGGAGTCATCCTGCCACCTGTTTGCAGCTCAACGACAACTCAGCTTGGGCTGGCATCGAACCACTGTTGCTCAGAGCTCAGCTCGCATTCTTGAGCGAGCTCTTAACCAACTGAGCCACTCGGCCGGCCCTTACTGTAGACTTTTATTCTCTCTCATGCTGTAGTGTTATATTTTCCCTGCACTGTTTCAGCTTCTTTTTTTATCCAAACGGAGAAGCCTCCCCACAGCTGGGGTGTCCCTCACGGGTCTCACCCTCTCTCGTCTCCACCCCTCCTACCAGACTTGACGTGGCCTCCTCTTTAGGTCCCTCATTTAGAGGTTCTGTTCATCTAGTGTTCAGGGGACTTCAGAGGTTAAATGTTGTATACATTATTTGTAATTTTGGTGTGATCCTGGGAGGCAGTTAGCACAGCGTCTGTTTATTCCACCATTTTCCTATTAACTTTTTTCTTGAAGGTTTGTTTGAATATTCACTAGCAAATCAAAGACCAATTATAGAATTCCTTATTGCCCCAATTTTCACTGATAAAAATGCACAATTTACACTAGACTAATCGGGGATCACTGCAGAAATTATACGCATGTCTAACCATTATGCTGTGCACATGCAATCTGAATGTCAACTGTAACTGAAAAAAATAATTAAGAAAACAAAAAAAGAATATTCAATACGCTAAAAACAAAGACTTGTTTCCTTTGCCGGGAAATCCCATTTTACAATCTTATTTTAAACATCCAGTGAAAAATTCATCAGCCTTACATTAAAATATCTTTACTAAATTAAAAAGTGTTTTCATTTCTATTATGCTGTATAGAATCAAGCATAAAGTATAACTATCCAGTTATTTGTTGCTTTTATTTTTTCATTAGCAGTTTACGTTTGGAATACAACTATTTTACATGTTATACTACAATGGAAAATTACTTTCATTGTACTTCCCACATTCATTATCATGTAAAAGTTCAACTTACTTTTTCTCCCACGTCTTGGCTTGGCTATGCTTTTTCCTTCTCTCTCTCTTCTTTTTTTAAATTGGGGAATTGGGGGAGTGGAACAGTGTTGGGGAATTGGGAAGGGTGACAGCCAAGTTGTTGTCCTTCAATCATAGTTGTGAAGGGAGCAGCAAGCACAGCTCCAAGTCAAGTCGAACCGGTCAGCTCAAGGTGCTGCATTCAATTAACTGCAGGTTTGTGTAGCCACCATCCAATGCAGGAGTCAAATCTTGTCGTTAAGAGTGTGCACTATATACCCTGAGCCACCCGGGCAGCAGCAGCTCAGCTCAAGAAGCCCAGTTCAGTATTTAGTTGCAGGTGGGCATAGCCCACCATCTCCAACAGGAAACCTTGTTGTTAGAAGCACATGCTCTCACTGTCCTACCACCTGTTGGCAGCTCAGCTTGGTGCAGTGCCACTGCCCTATGTGGGAATCGAACAGGCGACCCTGTTGCTCATAGCGAGCTCCTAACCAACCGAGCCGCTTGGTCGGTAGTGCTCTGCATTTTCTTAATGTTGTGTTTGATGAACTAAAATTTTGAAATCCAGTTTTTCTTCTCCTCCACCTCCTTCATTTTTTTTTATTATTGGTTAGTGCTTTCTTTGTCCTAAGAGAATATTGGCTATTCCTAGATTACAAAACAATTCATCTGTGTATTCTTCTCAAAGCTAATAGTTTTAACTTTACATTTGATTCCTAGACCTGTGTTTGCTTGGAAGAGTGGGTAGTAATTTCCTTTCCATAATAGTTATCTAGTAGTCCCAGCATCATTTGTGGAAACTGTCTTTTCACTAATTAATTGGATTCACGTGGCTCTTCTGTCAAAGAATCAGTTGGTAATTTACGTGTGACTTTAGTTCTGATACTTGTTCTGCTCGTCTGTAAAAGCCAGTACCATACTGCCTTGATTACTGAAGCTGTATAGTAATTCTTGAAATTAGGCTGTTATTAAGTTGTCCAAAATTTTTCTTCTTTTCCAAATGGCTTTTGCTTTTCTAGGTTCTTTGCAATTACATAGTCATTTAAGAATCATTTGTCAATTGATCAAAAGACGCCTTTTGGATCATGATTGGAGTATGGTGAATCTACAGATCAATTTTTGGAAAACATGTATTAGCAACATGAAATCTTCCAATCTGTGAACATGTTTTATCTATTTATTTATCTCCTTTTAAATTTCTCTCAATATCTTTTAGAGATTTTGCCAGATTTACTTCTAAGTATTTTTAATGTCATTTTATTTTTTTCTATTCATGTTAATTTTTATTAAATTTATTGGGGAGACAGGTGTTTTACCTTTTTTTTTTTTTTTTGAGGGCAGCGTCACTGGCCCTCATATGTGGGACCGAACCGGGCCCGCTCGCTTCCCAAGCCAGCGCTTAACCACAGCGCCACTCGGCCGGCCCTTTTATTATTATTTTTCAGCTGAGCCATCCTGCCGCCTGTTGGCAGTTCAGTGGCAGCTCAGCTCAGGCTGGGAATCAAACTGGTGACCCTGTTGCTTAGAACTCTCATTCTTGAGCAAGCTCTTAACCAACCGAGCCACTTGGCTGGCCCGAGATGGGTGTTTTAAATAATATTAATTTTAAATCATTTTTCCATTTTTTTCTAGTACAATCAAACACATTTGATTTTGGTACACTTCCCTTATACTGTGTAACCTGCTTAGGTTCATTTACTAGTTCTTGCAGAACTAATGAATATATATATATATATATATATATATATATATATATATATATATTTAAACCTATGCAATTAAGTAAGGTCATATTAAAGGCCATTTGAATTCTTCTTGTATAATCTTTATTTCTTACTTATTGCACTGGCTGAAAACATCCAGAAATATGTGGTAAAATATACTAGGAACAGACATCACTGCTTTGTTCACAACTCTACGACAAACATGTTCACTATCTCATCAAGTAGATGAACAATCCCGAGGTATTTCACAGCTCTTTCTATCAGCTTGAAGAAGCTCCTATCCACTCCTAGTTAGCTTAGATGTTTTGTCATTACTAGATATTGAATTTTGAAATATAACTTTTGTCCATCTTTTGATATTATCATGTCATTTTTTTCTATCTTAATATAAATGTGGCAATTTATGTTGATTGATTTTTTAAAAAATATTGCAACAACTTGTATTCCTAGGATGACTCCCATTTGGTCAGGTCATATTATGATTTTCAAATGTTGTGCTATGTTTCATGAATATTTTGTCAATGACATTTGTTCCTATGATGATGAGGGATATTGGTCACTCCTTTTTCTTGTAAAGCCACTCCTTTTTCTTGTAAAGCCTTTCTCAGGTTTTGACATCAGGGTTATGCTGCCTTCAAGAAATGAGCTGGTAAATAATCTCTCTCTTCTATTTTCTGAAATATATGATGTTTGGTCAATGTCATTTCTTCATTTTCCCCTTAAATATTTGGTAGCGTTCACCAGTGAAGTCATCTGTGCATGAAGTTTTTCTGGGAAGGCTTCTTATTTCAAATTCACTTTCATTATCAAGTGGAATTTATTCCTAGAATCCATGGATGGTTCAACATATGTAAATCAGTAAACGTGATACACCACATTCACAGAAAGAAGGAAATAATTATAGCATCGGTTTACAGGTTGCAGGGAATGAGAACCCACAAGGATGCAACCAGCCACATTCAGAATCAGGGAATGCTGAGTCACAAAATGACTGTTTCTTCCTCTTCTTGCCATCACAACAAGCAATGGTTTACAGGTTGGGGGGAATGAGAACCCACAAGGATGCGACCAGCCACATTCAGAATCAGGGAATGCTGAGTCACAAAATGACTGTTTCTTCCTCTTCTTGCCATCACAACAAGCAACCTTCCGACGGTCCTGCGGCTGCAGCATCTTCCTTTTTTTTTTTTGAGGGCAGTGTCACTGGCCCTCATATGTGGGATCGAACCGGGGCCGCTGGCTTCCCAAGCCAGCGCTTAATCACCATGCCAATCAGCCGGCCCTGTTTCAGCTTCTTATATAAGGGGCGATTCCCTGGAAGGTGGGCTTCTCCTCTATGAGCAGGGCTCCTGGGTCTCAGGGCACTGCTTCCATTGGGAGATGCGGATAGCTTCTGAAATTCTGAAGCTCCTCCTTCACCAGATTCAGGGCCTGTGTGTTTCAGTGGCTCTGTTTACCCCTACAGGGATTAGCCCAGATAGGTATGGGCAGTGGTAGAGTGCATTGTGAGAGGTGGGTTTGAGCAATAGGAAGCTCTGGGAGGGTCAGGAGGGGTCGACTATGCTCCGTGCCTATGCTTTCCATCCTCTGCTTGGCAATAAGGGCTTAAATGGCCATTTTCACCCTTCTTCCCTCTATCTTTGCTATGAGGTCTCTGCTGTGAGCATTGGGTTCAACTGTGTTATATCCTGATCCCTTAAGTGGGACTGTGGGCCATAGGGGTAGCTCCAGAATGCAGGAGCTCAGAGCTCCGAGATCCAGTCTGTGTCCTGAGGCCTGTGTGGCCTCCATCTCTGCTCTTCCCACTTCCCTCCTCCCCTAATAGCCCAATTTGCTGAGTTTTAGATAATTTCAGTTGCATGTCTCTTAGTCTTGCCTGTCTGAAGCACAGGGAGTCCTTTTTCGAATTATAATTGTTCAATTTGTTGTAAATTCTAGGGGAGATTTCAAGAGGCTCACCTGACACTGCAATTTCTATGATGTCATCTTCATCCCCACTCTTATGTTTCCTATCTCTCTGTTGAAGTTCTCCCTGAGATCACTGAGCATTCTTCTTTTTTCTTTTTCTTTTCCTTTTTTTTTGAGGGCAGTGTCACTGGCCCTCATATGTGGAATCTGAACTGGGGCCTCTGGCATCCCAATCCAGTGCTTAACCACCACACCACTCGGTCGGCCCACTGAGGATTCTTATAACTAGTGTTAGGAACTCTGCATCTGATAGTTTGCTTCTCTGTGTTTTGCTTAGTTCTTTTTCAGGAGTTTTGTTCTTTTCTTTTATTTGGGACATGTTTCTTTGTCTCCCCATTTTAGCTGCCTCCCTGTGCTTGTTTCTGTGTACTAGGTGGGGCTGCTATGTCTTTCAGTCTTAGTAGAGTGGCCTTATGTAGTAGATGTGCTGTGGGGTTCAGTGGCACAGTCTTTCTGGTCACATGAGCCATGTGCTCCAGGTGTGTCCCTTGTGTATGTTAAGTGTGCCCTTGTCTTGTAGCTGAGCCTCGGTTGATAATTGTACATCCATGTGAGGGACTGACCCTTGGGCTCACTGGTTTTGAGGACTGGCCTTGACTACATTGGAAGAGTTGTTATGCAGGGGCTGACCTTTTTGAGCAGGGTATTCCTCATTAGGACTCTGGTGCCTGCCCAATCTGCCCCATGGGCGTGTCATACTTGGAGGTGGGTGGGTGATACTCCAGATCATTTTGAAGCTGGCCACTTGGGTGCATTAACCCCTAGGACCACCTTGGAGAGGATCCCCTATAGGCCCATTTCAGCCACAGCTCATGTCCTACCAGGGGCCACCTAGCAGAAGCCAGAAAGAAATCCACAGATGTCTGGCACCATGCTGAGCTTGGAAGTGCCTTAAAAGGCTAAGATATGAATCAAGGCTGGCTGCCACTTGTACCAACTTAGGGCTTCTCAGCAAGAGGTGCAGGACATGCTCAAAGCAGATGCTGCTTGTTTGGGTTCTGGGAACCTTTGAGCAAAACTAGGAAAGTCTGCAACTTGAGCTAAAGCAGGCTCTCTGCATAAAAAAGCCACTGAAAGCAGTATGGGTATGCCCAAAAGTTGGTCAAGGCCATGTTTAAAATTTCCAGGGTGTGCTGAACTAACAGTGGAGACTCAGAAATGGCAGTGACCTGTGTTTGCATCCTGGGAAGGGGGAAGGCTCAACAAAGGAACAGTAGCCTCCACCAGCTCCTCTGTACAGGAGAAAGCCACCTCTCTTGTTGGAAACCAGCCATGAATGACCTGTTCCCTTGAAGTAAGCAAGAATGTGGACTTGGAACACTGAGTTCAAGTTTAGGTGGAAAACCGCTAGGGCAACATTCTTGAGACTATGACAGGAAACCACCTGGTCCTGAGCCGAAGAATTTTCCCTGGAGACAAAGGGCTAAAAACAGAACAGTATAAAACCTGAGTTAACTTCCTCCTTGAAAAAATGAATAAAAGGGCCTGCCGAGTGGCACGGTGGTTAAGCGATGGCTTGGGAAGCCAGCGGCCCCAGTTCGGTCCCACATATGAGGGCCAGTGACACTGCCCTAAAAAAAAGTGAATAAAAGTGATGGGCAGACATTTTTCTTGGCTCTCAGTCCTTAAGACTGTTAGCCCCCTTTCCCCATCTTTCTTATACCTCCTGAGTCTGTCTTTCTTATTTTCTGCATTGCCCCCTTCTCACCCGCATGACTCATTGAGCTGGACTCAACAACTGGCACCCAACATGGGGTTCGAGAAAGGGAAGTATCGCCAGAGCAAAACTGAAACTATATTAACGACATGGGGCCCAGAGAAGGAAAGTCTGGACAAAGATTTTCAAGGTAGGGGAATTCTCAGGAATTTCCATCACAGGGTAATCATGGGGGCTGGAGAAAGCTGATACCAGCCTTATATTTGTCTTCTTAAACAGCTTCTTAAAGTTGGGGGAACTAAAATATGAGAAGATAAGCTGGAACTATTATTAACAGTAATTAAAAAATACTGCTCATGGTTCCACATTAAGAATATTAGACTTGAAAACTTGGGAAAAGGTAAGGGCTGAGTTAAAGAAATTACATCAAAAGGGCACTCCCTTGCAGGTTACTATTTAGTGCACATGGGCTTTAATTAAATCTGTGCAAGAACCTTTACAAACTGATGAGGAGGAGGATGGGACAGGCAATGAGGAAGGACAAACAGCAATAGAACTAAAGTAGGAATTAACGCAAATGCGATCTGCTCCTAAAGAGGAAAACAATGTTCTCTTCTTTCAGATCTTGATCTTCCTCCACCTCTCCCTCTAACTTCTTTGGAGCCATTTAATAATAGTTTTGTTATGGAACAGAAGCCCAAAAACACAGAAGCTTTTAAAGATAAGCTTTCTGCTGTTGAAAAAGGTATCCAGCAGGCCAGACTGCAAATTATTTACATGCCTGAATTCCACTGTTGTAAATATTTCCACAGAAGGAGTGATGCTCCTTTGGAGATGTAGAGGGCTGTGGTTACCTGTACATCATAATAGATTGTGGGACGAGTCCCCCAATGTGCATATTGTGCTTCAATTACTACATAAAATCCTACACTGAATCAAATGACTTATAGGTCTTTTAATAGCTGCAATTTTAGGAATAGTAGCTCTTACTATGGTTGCAGCAGTATCATGGGTGGCTTTACATCAGGAGATACAAACTGCTGAGTTTGTACAACATTGGTATGAGAACGCCAGTAAAGCTTGTAATAGTCAGCTACATATAGATAAAAAAATTAATGTTTGCTTGATTGATTTAGAAAATGTGGTGGTCCTATTAGAAGAAGAAATTGATTCTCTTCAAAGACAAATTCAATTTAAATGTAGTTGGAATGTCACTACATTTTCTCTTACCCCCTACCCATATAATAGCACTCTAATACCTGGGAAAAGGTGAAGGCCACATTATGGGTCCTTCCCCTAATTTATCATTTGATATTAATCAAATAAAAAATGAAATCCAAAATATGAATAATGGTGAGCTTGATTTGCTGCCTGGAGAAGAGACCCTTGAGGCTATGGCCCAAGGTCTCCAGGCCTTAAACCCCATGAAATGGATCAAAGGATTGGGTGGAGGACTTATCAGCAGTCTTTTAGTTTAAGTTTAACACCATCCAAAAAATGACTTCCAAAGACATTGCAATATATGCTTTTATAATGCTTTTTAAAAAAAGGGGGGAGATGTTGGAAACCGGCCCATGAATGACCTGTTCCCCTGAAGTAAGCAAGAATGTGGACTTGGAACACAGTCCAAGCCTAGGCGGAAAAACACCAGGGCAGCAGTCTTGAGACTATGACAGGAAACCACCTGGTCCTGAGCTGAAGAATTTTCCCTGAAGACAAAGGGCTAAAAATAGAACAGTATAAAACGTGAGTTAACTGCCTCCTTCACAAAGTAAATAAAAGTGATGGGCAGACATTTTTCTTGGCTCTCAGTTCGTGAGGTTGTTAGCCCCCTGTCCCCATCTTTCTTATACCTCTTGAATCTGTCTTTCTTATAATCTGCATCACCCCCTCCTCACCCCATACAACTCATTGAGCTGGACTGGACACTCTCCAGCCCCTGTCCCAAGCTAGATAACTCAGCTCCCAACCCGCTATCCCTATTGCCTTTCCAGCTGCTGCCCCAGCACTGAAGCCCAGAGAGAGTGATTCCATTGGGAGCAAATCTGTATAAAGTCCTTTCAAGAGGATCACCTGTGAGTGCAGCCACACTGAGTCTCACTCAATCACCGTCTCTGCTGGTTTTCACAACCAGAAATCATGGGGACTTCTCTCCCTAGCACTGGAAACCTGGGCTACAATATCTTGCTTCTCTAGGAGACTGGGAGGGGACCCCCGCAGCCAAACTAGCCCTCCCAATGTTTCATGGTCATACACAGGTGTTGGTCCAGCCTGTTCCACATCTCTGAGCTTCCTACCAGTCTGGAGGTGGCTTCTTCTGCAAGTCTTTCATTGAAAGGTTTCAGTTCAGCTTGATTTTAGGCAATTCTCAATAATGGCAGTTTTGTAGATTAGTTGTAATTTTGATGTGGTTGTGTTAACCTACTGCACCATCTTGGTTGTCTCTGCATTAATGTGTTTTTGTGAACAACAAATGTGATGGTAAACCTTTAATATTTAATAAACTGGCATACTGATTAGGCCAGCTTTTAATATTTCACTTTGCCAAGTACAAATGCTAGCTACAAGGTATCAAAATACATTGTCATTTCAAATAATATAATAATATTAACATTGAGAACACTGAAAATCATGTTTAAAACTTGACAACTGAGTAGTAGACTAACATATTTGTTACTTTAAACCAATTTTTAGACTGTATGCAGGCTATCAGATATTCAGTAGATCTCCTTAATAATAGGTAGATACAAAAAAATCAATATTCTAAAAAACCATCTTTTGCAAAAATCTGTATGTGTATTACTTATTTTATAAAGTTTTAAAAAGTTAATACTTATGATTAATAATAATGGTAGATTTGTGTTTTCCACAATTTTTATTAAGATGTAGTATAGCTTAGGGAATAGAGTTGATGGAATTGTAATAAATATATATGATGTCACAGAGGCGATAGATTGGGAGATGGGATTATCACTTTGTAAGGGGTGAAATGTCTAACTATTACTTTGTTTTGTATACCTGAAACTAATAAAAGAGAAGTAGACAAGGAAATGTTGATGAAACAAAGACCAAAGGATTGCTATGCTTTGCAATCCACAGCCTAACAGAGAGGGATGTGCTAATGGTTTATAGCTTTTTCTCTCCAAGTCACGGCATTTAGTTTGGTCATTCAGCCATCCAGGCTTTACTAGATGCATTCTAGATGCACTGAACTATATTAGACACCAAGGACCACTCCAAGACTCCACCTTTGAAAAGTGGAGTTACCACTCAATGAGGGCTTGAAATATACATGGAGGACTCAAGGGTATGATACTTTCTTAGACTGCAGGTTAAAAATCAGGATACTGGAGGGCTGGCCGATTGGCGCGGTGGTTAAGCACTGGCTTAGGAAGCCAGTGGCCCCAGTTCAGGTCCCACATATGAGGGCCAATGACACTGCCCTCAAAAAAAAGAATCAGCATACTGGAGTCAAGTTCAAATCCTGCCTCCACCACTTACGTGCAAAAAAATTGGGGCAAATTAACCTAAATGAGTATAAGAAGAGTCCTTTTCTCTTAGAACAGAGGTCGGAAAACTTTTGGGATGGAAGAGCAAACTGTGCCTCATGAGCTGCAGTCTCTGAAGTAAAACTGAAAATTAAAATAAAGCTATCATAGTTTTATTTATAAAATTTTTAAAGGATATTATTCACATAACGGTGATTATGTAAAAATATTTTTATGGCTCTTGAATAATTTTTAAATTGTTGTGAGGGACAGTATTGGCCCTTCCAGGGATCAGCAAACTTTTGAGACAAAACATACCCAAAGAGCCACATGTGGCTCACAAGCCACAGTTTGTAGACTCCTGTCTTATAGTAAATGGGAAGATACTTGTAAAGCATTTAGCATACTGGATTTACATGTCCAACTCCATAAAAAAATGCACATAAAGCATTTAGCACAATGTAAATTTCTCTTAATATTAGCTGTATGCTGTATGCAAAGTGCATGGAGGAGGGAGAACTGGGAAAGGCTTCTTTATTTTGGTGTCCTGTGGGGTGCTAGAATGTCCTGCTTCTCAGTCTGGACACTGGTTACATGGTATGCTCACTTTGTAGAAATTGATAAAGCTATACATTTATTAAGCTATATATTAAGCTATTCATTCTCTGCATGTACTTGAATAAAATGTTTACATACAACAAGAACAAAAATATAGCCAACATACAATATTATATTAGTTTCATGTGTGTACCATTGTTACTCAACTTTCATACATGAAAAGAAGTGATCACCAATACATAAGTAAGTCCAGCAACCACCTGACACCATACCACATTATCACAACATTACTCACTACATTTCCTGTGCTGTACATTATATACCTTTGGCTTATTTGGTTTATACATGGAAATTTGAACCACTTATTCCTCTTCACCATTTTTTGCCCACTTTTTATTTTTAAATTACAGTTGACATTCAATATTATTTTACATTAATTTCAGGTGTACAGCATAATGGTTAGACATTTAATTTAAGAAGTGATTCCCTGACTAGTCTAGTACTCACCTGGCACCATCCACAGTTATTACCATATTATTGACTATGTTCCAAATGTTTTATTTTACATCCGCATGACTATTTTAGTAAGTATCAATTTGTACTTCTTAATCCCTTCACCCTTTTCACCATCCCCAAAACCCACTCTAATCTATCATTCTGATAAATCTAGTACATATCTGACACCATACATAGTTATTACAATAGGATTGACTATATTTCTTATGCTATATCTACATTCACATGATTACTTTGTTACAACCTATTTGTACTTGTTTTTTAGTTGAGCCATCCTGCCACCTGTTGGCAGCTCAGCAGCAGTTCAACTTGGGCTGGGCATCTAACTGCTGTTGCTTAGAGCTCAGCTCGCACTCTTGAGCGAGCTCTTAACCAACTGAGCCACTCGGCAGGTAACCTCACTGTAAGTAATTGACTGCTTTTCTCTGGCTGCTTTAAGACTCTTTCTCTGTCTTTAACATTTGGCATTTTAATTTTAATGTGTCTTTGTTTAGACTTGTTTGGTTTCATCCTGTTTGGGGCTCTGAGCTTCCTGGGTTTGTATATCTATTTCCATCACAAGAATAAGGAAGTTTTCTATCACTATTTCTTCAAATACGTTTTCAATTTCTTGCTCTGTTTCTCCTCTTTCTGGTACCCTTATGATTCAAATATTGGTATGCTTGAGATTGTCCCAGAGGCCCCTTAAGTAACTGTCCTTATTTTTTTTTAAAGAATTTTATTGGGGAATTGGGGGAAGGGAAGAGTGTTGGGGAATCTGGGAAGGGGAACAGACAAGTTGCTATCTTTTTGTTCTTCAGTCTAGTTGTGGAGGACGTTGCTTCACTGGCCCATGTTGTCATCATCATTGTGCTCTTCTTGGGTGAGGCAGATCAGTCGCTGGCCTCTGGATGATCACTCACCGTGACTATTGGCAGCTCACTCTGGCTGCCGGCCACTCATGCTGGCTGCCCGCCACTCACTGTAGCCTATGGTAGACCACTGCAGCAGGGGCAGCAGCCTACACCATCGCCGGGGCTCACACAGCCCAGCCCCAGGTGGAACTGTTGTTAGCTGTAGAGAGCAGTATCACTGGCCCTCATATGTGGGATCTGAACCGGGGCCACTTGCATCCCAAAACCAGCTCTTAACCAATGTGCCATTTGGCCGGCCCTATTTTTTAAATTTTTTTTATTCTTTCTTTTTGCTGTTCTGTTCTGATTGCGTGTTTTCTACTACTTTAACTTCTAAATCAGTGATTCAATCCTCTGTTACATCTAATCTACTGTTGATTCATTCTAACGTATTTTTCTTTTCAGTTATTATATTCTTCATTTTGACTGGTTCTTATTTTATTTTTTTTCTCCATTTTTATATTTCTTATCTCCTTATTAAAGTTCTCCTTGAGATCATTGAGCATCCTTATAACCAGTGTTTGGAATTCTGCACCTAAAAGATTGCCCCTCTCCATTTTGTTTAGTTTTTTTATTGGAATATTTTCTATTCTTTTATTTGGGACATGTTTCTTTGTCTCTGCATTTTGACTGCTTCCCTGTGTTTGTTACTATGTGTTAGATAGAGATGCAATGTCTTTAAGTCTTGGCCAGGCGGTCTTATTTAGTAGGCTTTCTGTGGGGCACAGTGGCACATTCTCCCATGTGACCTGCACCAGGTGGTCTGGGAGTGTCACTTGTGTAGATTATATGAGCCCTTCTGCTGTAGTTAAGCCATAGTTGCTGTTTCCACATCACTGGGAGGAATTGAACCTCAGCCTCATTGGTTGTTAGGACTGTCCGTGACTACAGTGAAGGAGCTGTTGTGAAGGGGTTGACCCTATGGAGCAGGATTAGCTTTAGTAGGGCGCTCGTGCCTGCCTAGTCTTCCCTTTGGGTGTGTCATCCTTGGAGGTGGCTGTGTGATGCTGTGGCTCAGTCTGAAGCTTGCTACTTGTTGTGCTAGCCTTGGGGTTTCCTTAGAGGGGATCTATGGCAGGCCAAGTTCAGCTGAATTTTTTTCTCTGCATACGGCCAACTGGCATGAGCCACAAAGCAATCCATAGATGACACCACCCACATCAGCCTTTGAGGTGCCTCAAGAGGACAAGTCACAAACTAAGGCTTGCTGCCACTATTTCCAAGTTTGGGACTGCTCAACAAGAGGTATGGGAAATGCCAAAATCAGATGATACTTCTTTGGGTTTTGTGAACCTTTGAGAAATTTTAGGAAAATTCACAGCATCAGCCAGGGCAAGTCATTTGTATGGAAAAGCCACTGGAAGAAGATTGTTTGGGCACAAAAGTTGGGTCAGATGGCCTCTCAGAGAATCATCAGGGCAGGACATATGAATGCATTTAGCTAGCTTGATGGAGACGTAGATATAGTGGCCAACTGCTTCTACATACTCAGAGTGGTGTGGGCTCAAAAAAGATACAATGTATTCTGCTAGCACTTCTATCTGGGAAAAAGCTGCCTCTCCTAACCTCATCCTGAAGCCAGACAACTTAGTTCCTCCTTATTGTCTTTTCAAGTTGCTGCCCCAGTGGTAGAGCTCAGAGTGAGTGAGTCTGTCAGTGAGTAAGTCCATGTGTAGCCCCTTTAAGAGCTGTGCCTGGGACTACAGCTACCCTCTGTCTCACTCAGCCACAGTCTCTATTGGTTTTCACAGCCAGAAGTTATGGGAATTCTCTCCTTGGAACCAGAACCCTGAGCTGGGGAGTGTAGTGTGGGGAGGGGAATCCCTTGCTCTTCCAGGAGATACCTCTGTAGCTCAGATAACCCTCTATATTTTCAAATGTCACATGTGAGTGTGGGACCAGCTAATTTTATGACTCTTCCATTTCTACCATTCTCAAGTAGACCTCTGTATGTCCTTAGTTGTAGGACTTCAGTTCAGCTAGACATCAGGCAATTCTTTTTTTTTTTTTGAGAGAAGTGTCACTGGCCCTCATATGTGGGACTAAACCAGGGCCGCTGGCTTCCCAAGCCAGCGCTTAACCACTGCGCCACTCGGCCAGCCCCAGGCAATTCTTAATGATGGTTTTTCTGTAGTTTACTTGTAATTTTGATGTAATGGAAGGAGGTAAAAAGAGCATTCACCTACTCTGATTATCTTGACCAGAAATAAAAATTGTTAATATTTAGAAAATGTTTTCTATGTATCAGGCATTGTATATATCAAATTGCAACGTGGATTCAAACAGACATACTTTTAGACAGTTTTTTTTTACCTTGACAATTTCTCTAATACTCAGGATCCTCATTTGTAAAACAGGCATAATAAACATAACTGTCTCATAACATGGTGATAAATAAATTTATAAGTGAATGAAAAGTGCCTATAGTAAAAGGTCACTATATGATAGATTGTATTATGATTAGAAGGTGTTACTGATAATCGGTTAACTCTGCTTCTTTATCTTAATTTTTAACTTGTTAAGTAATCTTTGTGTCTTTTTTCCTAGCACAGAACCTGCAATTTTATATTTAAACTAAAAACATCATTATATTGAACAAAGGTTATATCAATGTATTGTCAGAGAGGATCTAAGTGGATTTTTCCTTTAATAAGTAGCCAATGAGTTTGGAGTCATGGAACTACATATAGAAACTCAAATATATCCACACAATATTTCTGTTTCCTAATCATTCCATTTCCTAATGTATTTATTTAATTTTAGGTGCTTTCTATTTTCATTTTTGCTTTATTTTACCAGCTCGCTATACCACAATTTTTTATATAGTATTGTATTTAATATGTGAAGTATGATGTGTGATCAAACAATTTAGAGAATGTTTAAATTTAAAAAAATATTACAGTAAAAGAAACATTGCAATAAATCTCCCAAAAAATACTCCCTTTCACTTCAAACACACTTATCTCATTGCTTTGCCACTTCCTGAAGCAGCTCTGGAAGTCCCCTTTTGTGAGCATCTTCAGTTGTCCTGTAGTGGCTGCCTCAATATCCTGACAGATTTAGGCTTTGGGGAAGATCAAGAAGTCACATGGTGCCAGATCCAATGAATACGGTGGATGAGGACACACCATAATATTTTTATTTGACATAAATTGCGGTATAACAGAAGCGATGTGTGACATGGAATGTTGTCAAGAAGGAGGAAGAGACTTCCGATAAAATGGAGGAATAGACAGATGCTGTGCTAACTACCAACCAGGATCACACCAAAATTACAAACAAATTATGCAGCATTCAACCCTGGAGGTCCCCGGAACACTAGATGAACAGAACCACTAAACGAAGAACTTAAAGAGGAGGCCACGTCAAGTCTGGTAGGAGGGGAGGAGAAGAGAGAGAGCAAACCCCGTGAGGGAAGTCCCAGCTGTGGGGAGGCTTCTCCGGTTGCGGGAGAGACCCTCCATCCACACACCAAGCTCACCAGACCAGATTTCCTTTGCCAGGAAGAGAAGTTCCAAGATATCTGGCAGTAAATTCGTGAGGACTCTCTTTGCTCAGCTCGGTGAGGCTAAGAATGGCTAGAGAATCAGTGGGGCCGGCACTCGGACTTGCTCACCAGTAAGCACTTGCCTGGTTCCTGGTGGAGGGAGTGGCTGTGTGAGCTGGACACAGGAGCCTGCGGGGCAGACTGAACTGAGCACCTTTGGTGCAAAGGCTGGAGGTTTTTGGACGGTTGTTCCCCTGGGGTGAAGCCTGCACTTGAGTGGTATACAGGAGGGCACCATTTTGTCAGGGTTGGGGCCTCCCACAGAGGGTCAGGTCCGGGACCTCATTGATCTGGTGGAATTGGCCCAGAAGTGCGTGTGTGTGCGCATGTGGCTTTGGATGCCCACCCTCCGCCTGGCTTATACTGCATTGCCAGGGAAACGCTGGGCGGGTGCCCTCCTGCTCGAAAAGGCTGCTCACTGAGGCCCAGGAGTGTGCGAGCTGCCTCAGATACCCACCCTCTGCTCGGCATGTGTTGCTTTGCCAGGGAACACCTGGTGGGCTCGGTTCGGCTCCAACAGGCTGTTCACTGAGACCCGTTAGTGCACAAGCTGCCTCGGATCCTGGCTCTCCCCACTGAGCTTGCAGAGTTGCCAGGCTGGTGATTGGTTGTCAGGCTGCTCGGCCTGATCTGCGAGTGGCTGATTGGGACAGGCTAAGACTGGCAGTTTTCCTGGGAGTGTTGGGCTGTGAGCTGTGTGCCTGCGTGATCCAGCCAGGGCTCTCCTGGTGATCTATCTAATACATCAAAGCAATCCCAGAGTGACAGACAGAATGGGGAAACAAAGAAACATGTCATAAGTAAAAGATCAGAAGGAACCTCTAGAAATGGAATCAAATGAAACAGAGGGATCCAACCTTTCAGAGACAGAGTTTAGAACACTGATGATAAGAATGTTTAAAACACTTAGTGAGGACATAATGAAGGATAGAGAAATCATTAAAAACAACCAGTTAGAACTAAAGAATACAATAATTGAAATGAAGAACACTCTCGAAGGAATCACCAGTAGATTAGATGAAGCAGGGGAGCGGATCAGCGATTTGGAAGACAAAATAGCAGAAATCACCCAGTTGGAACAACAAAAAGACCAAAGAATAAAAACGAATGAAAATAATTTAAGAGCCATATGGAACAACTTTTCAACAACAACTTGGGAATCATAGGAATACCAGAAGGAGAAGAGAAGCAAGGGGTTGAGAATGTATTTGAAAAAATAATGACTGAAAACTTCCCAAACCTCGTGAAGGAAATCAACATACATGCCCAGGAAGTGCAGAGGGTTCCAAACAAGCTGAACCCAAACAGGTCCACACCAAGATACATCATAGGTAAAATGGCAAAGGTTAAAGACAGAGACAGAATCCTAGAGGCAGCAAGAGAAAGACAGCAGGTTACATACAAAGGAACTCCTGTTAGACTAACAGCTGACTTGTCTACAGAAACTCTGCAGGCTAGAAGGGAGTGGCAGTGGATATTCAAAGTGACACAAAATAAGGCCTACAACCAAGATTGCTCTACCCAGCATGGCTATCACTTAAAATTGAAGGAGAAAGAAAGAGCTTCTCAGAAAAGAATAACCTTAAGGAATTCATTACCACCAAGGCAGCATTGCAAGAAATGTTAAAAGGGCTTTTTTGAACAAAAGAAAGGGGTAAAAAAGCTAACCCAGGAAGACCAGGAATACAAATAACAAAATGGCAATACATATGCACCTATCAATAATCATTTTAAATGTAAATGGGCTAAATGCTCCAATCAAAAGACAAAGAGTGGCTGAGTGGATAAGAAAACAGGACACATGTATATGCTGTTTACAGATGGAATAAGATATTTCATGCAAATGGAAATGAGAAAAAAAAAAGCAGGCATACCACTACTTATTTTGGACAAAATAGACTTTAAAATGACTGCAATAAAAGACAAAGAAGGGCACTATAACCCTAACAAATATCTATGCACCCAACATAGGAAATCCTAATTGCATATAACAGATTTTGACAAACATAAAGGCAGAGATCAACAGTAACACTTTCACAGTAGGGGACATCAACACCCCATTGTCACCAATGGACTGACCCTTTAGACAGAAAATCAGCACAGAAAGAGGGGCCTTACATGACACTTTAGACCAGCTGGACTTTGATGACATTTTTTGAGCATTTCACCCTGGAAAAACAGAATATACATTCTTCTCAAGTATACATTGGACATTTTCCAAGTTAGACCACGTTCGGCCACCAAACAAGTCTCAGTAAATTTAGAGAAGATTGAAGTCGTATCAAGCAGATATAAAGGAAAAACTGATAGTTGTTGGCTGGGAGAGAGTGGGGCTGAGGGAGAGGGGGAAGGTTTTGGACAGCATAGGTGGGTGACTACAATGTTGCCACAGGGATATGGGGGCAGTTCTGGGAATGTAATTGATAATGTTGTGAAGAGACTACTATGTTAAGTGAAATAAGTCAGTCAGAGAAAGACAAGTACCGTATGATCTCACTTATATGTGGAATCTGAAAAACTGAATGAACAATCAAAATAAACAGACTCTTAGATATAGAGGAAAAACTGAGAGTTGCTAGTTGGGAGGGGTTGGGGATAAGGGGGAAGGGGAAGGGATTAGACAGCATAGACAACTACAATATTGCCACAGGGATATGAAACACAGTTCGGGGAATATAATAATGTTGTAAAAGTTTTGGATGGGGTAGAGGCTTGTTCACTGCCCTGTACACCTGAAGCTGATGTTGTATAATATTGTATGCCAACTGTAACTGAATATATAGATAGTCACGGGATGTGGAGTATACCTTGGAAGGGAGTCAAAGAAATTGTAATAGATATGTATGATATGGGGGGGGAGTGGGGTGGCGAACTGGGGGAGGGGGCTTGTCACTTTGGGGGGTAAAGAGTGTAACTATTGCATTGTGTTGTACACCTGAAACTAATAAAATAAAAATGAAAAAAAAAAAAAGAAAGAGGATGACTGGGCTGGCTGAATGGCTCAGTTGGTTAAGAGTTCACTCAAGAATGTGAGCTGAGCTCTGAGCAACAGTAGTTTAATCCCCAGCCTGAGCTGAGCTGCCCCTGAGCTGCCAACAGGTGGCAGGTTGGCTCAGCTAAAAAAAAAAAAAAAAAAAGAGGATGACTTACAACACACTTTAAAACACCTAGCTGAAGCTGAATAATATTGAATATCAGCGATAATTTTGACACACACAGTCACAGGATGTAGAGTACAGCATAGGGAATAGAGTCAATGGAATTGTAATAGCTACATATGATGTCAGATCGATAGTAGATTGGGTGAGGGTGTTATCACTTTGTAAGGGGTGTAAATGTCTAGCTATTACATTTTTTGTACACCTGAAACTCAAAAAAACAAAAGCAAAAATCCAAAAAAATACCCACCTTCTCTCAACTTTAACTCACACCCAGCTGATTACACAGAACAAGCTGAAATTTGTCACACACTGGTACTAAGGGACAATGTGTCACTTCTTGTATTGAAGATCCCTGCCTTTCCATTGGATAGCACTTGGCACCAGCATTCACCATATTTGTTGATCACAATGGAAAAGTTCCATGTCACACATGACTTCTGATATGGCAATTTCTGTCAAATAAAAACATTATGGTGTGTTCTGGGAATGTAATTGATAGTGTTGTGAAGAGACTATTATGTTAAGTGAAATAAGTCAGTCGGAGAAAGACAAGTCCCATATGATCTCACTTATATGTGGAATCTGAAAAACTGAATGAACAATCAAAGTAAACAGACTGAAAGATATAGAGGAAAAGCTGAGGGTTGCTAGTTGGGAGGGGGGTGGGGATAAGGCGGAAGGGGAAGGGATTAGACAGCATAAATAGACAACTTCAATATTGCCACAGGTGTATGAAACACAGTTCGGGGAATATAATAATGTTGTAAAAATTTTGGATGGAGTAGAGGCTTGATCACTGCACTGTACACCTGAAGCTGATGTATAATATTGTATGCCAACTGTAAGTGAATATATAGATAGTCATGGGATCTGGAGTATACTGTGTAAGGGAGTCAAAGGATTTGTAATAGATATGTATGATATTGGAGGGGGGAGTGGGGTGGCAAACTGGGGGAGGGAGTTGTCACTTTGGGGGGTAAAGAGTATAACTATTGCATTGTGTTGTATACCTGAAACTAATAAAAAAATATTGAAAAAAAATTAAAAAGTCCTTTTAACATTTCCTGCAAAAGAACAGCAACAACAACAACAAAAAAACAACAACATTATGGTGTGGCCCTATCGACCTTATTCACTGAATCTGGCACTGTGTGACTTCTGGCTCTTCCCCAAAGTCAAAATGACCATGAAACGTAAATGTTTTGAATTGATTCAAGACATAAAGGCAGCCACTATAGTGCAACTAAAGACACGCGTGAAAGAGGACTTCCAGTACTGATTCAGAAAGTGGCAAGAATGATGGAATACATGTGTTTGAAGTGAGAAGGAGTATTTTGAGGGGGATTAATGGCAATGTGTCTTTGAACAATATACATATATTTTAAATTTAAACATTCACCACTTTTGTTGATCACACCTCATACATTGATTCTCTTGTTTCTTTACATTTTCAAAATTCTTTTTCTTTTATAATTATTTTTCTTGTCAAAGTATTATAAATATATTTAAATGAAGCCGATACTCTATTAATACATAGAGGAACTATAACACAAAACAAACAAAAATATGAAAAAAAATTGTTTTGTGTGTATGTGTGCATTTTGGTGCTTGGAGGAGGTCATCAAGAAGATATGACCGGGTCAGCCCAGTGGCGTGGTGGTTAAGCACTGGCTTGGGAAGCCAGCAACCCCAGTTCAGGTACCGCATATGAGGGCCAGTGACACTGCCCTCAAAAGAATAGAAAAATTAAAAAAAAAGAGGATATGACCACAGTTAAACCTGCAAGTTTGTCCTAGGCAATGGGAGGCTCCTCATGTTTACCCCTCCTTGGAATTTACATTTCACCCATTGTTTCCATAGCCAAAGCTGCTTCAGGGACATAACCTTGAGAGAATAATGGGTTGTTGAGACAATCTAGACAGTATACATAACTGAACCCTGTTAAGGCCTATATACAAACTCTTAAGATTCTCACAGTTGGGTGTGGAGATTTACTTATCTTGTGGCTTCCCAAGACAAGCCTCATATATAAGTTCTGTTGCTTATTAAACCTGCCACCTACCAATCTGGAGTGGTCTGCCCCTTATTTTGATCTCTTTATTCGCTTTGAGTACAGGGTCCAGATTAAAGTTTCATCTGAGAAACTATTGAGGTTTCAAACCAATAGTCATAGTTGACTGTATTATTTGGGATAGATTGGGAAATAATATCTTGCAAAGAGTAATTAAATATTAGGTTGTATTTGATCACATAGGAAAATATTTTGCTTTAAAATATGAACCCAGGTATGAGTCCGGTAGTCCTATTAAAATAGAAATTGTGTGTGTCATTCTTTTGCAAAAAAAGAAAGAAAACAGTAATTGATGTATCTGGGTAGAAAGATAGCATGAATGGCAGACCAATGTCAAAGGTGCCAGAGAAATCAGACTTGAAGCAATGTAAAGTTATTGTTTGCATTTAGGTTATTGAAATTACATGTTTTCTTTCTGTCATGGAGGAATTAATACTAAATAAAGAACAGTGTAAAGACCTGGGCTAAACATTTTTAAAACCTTTTCTCAGTA
Source organism: Aselliscus stoliczkanus (assembly GCA_033961575.1). Lineage (NCBI taxonomy): Eukaryota > Metazoa > Chordata > Mammalia > Chiroptera > Hipposideridae > Aselliscus > Aselliscus stoliczkanus. The sequence continues at coordinate 11,086,007 of CM066737.1, read as the reverse complement.
GCTAGTGGGTATTTTAATTTATCATCAATTATTTTGGACAACAATAAGCCATGGTATGCACAAAGGTTAAAACCACATGAAGATAGATTATAAATAGAATCAATGTGATTCATAGTAGATACACAGCTAAAGTTAGTATTATCTCTGCTATAGACTAAGAAGCACTGTATAACATTCATATCAAATGCTGTTCATTTCTTAAAGAGTTGATATTAATACCACATGCAACCTTACATTTTCTGATTTCCTTTTTAGAACATAAATTTTTTTCCTATTTATTTTGTTCTCTTTGTACTGGCTTAAATAATCAAATAATACAGTTAAAAAGAGGTGCTTGGAGAACCCTAGTATGTGCAGGAAACTAGCAAAAATTAATTTAAACCTAATTGAACTTTTGAACCATCACAGTATTCCTTTTAAAAAGTTTCATGGGAAAGGATCCCAATATCATGGCCTTGCTATATAAACAAACTCAATAAAGTGAATAAAAACTGTCTGGAGGGAAAAATTAAATTAGAGTAAACCTAGCAAAAAAATTTTCTCTAGGGCCGGCCAAGTGGCGCAGTGGTTGAGCACTGGCTTGGGAGGCCAGCAGCCACGGTTCAGGTCCCACATATTAGCGTCAGTGACACTGCCCTCAAAAAAAAAATGTTCTCTAAATTGACATGGCAATATGATTTCTTCCTTCGCTCTAACCCACAAGGATCAAGCATCAAATCAATGTCTATTTTATTGGAAGATTAAAGATTTGGGGCTGTAGGATGACTTGAGAATTATTCTCGTCAATCTCCATGCATTTATCTGAGACAGCCTCTAAACAAGTTTAGGCATATGAGAACTGTAATTTTAATGGTTTATAGCAAATGCAATCACAGGACCTCCCTTTATTTATTTCGTTGTTGAAGAACTCTCCTTATTTAGATATTTATTTACAAATAAACAGTAATCTGAGTGCTGGAGCCCAGGTATTGCAGAGTATCTAGAATAGTGCCTGACATATATTACAGCTAGTTAGGAATAGTTAAATAATTGAAGTGGGTTAGAGGACTTTTGCCTTTTGCCCCCCTAGTTCCGTACTTTTTTAGTCCTCTATTTTTAAAGAATAAAAGATTAACAGAAGTTCAGAATTGAAAGAATCTTTAAAATGTCTCCACAATTCTCAATGTGAAGTTCTCAAACTGAAATATAAAGTTTAATACTACACTAATGACAACAGTAACAGCAACAGCAAAAATACAATATATTGTGGAAAGTGTGATAGGACAAGAAAAATGTATGGAAAAGAAAAGGTCCCCAGATGAAAGTGAAATAGTGCTCTGGTAACCTTCAAGGATAGAGCTGCAGATATCCAGAAAGGAGTCATCAAAGAAGACAACCACCAGTGAAAGGAATAGACATTCCTCACCCAGGTGAAATCATTGAGGCTTACATGGCATGAGAAACATATTTCTTCTTTTTTTTTTTTTTGAGGGCAGTGTCACTGGCCCTCATATGTGGGACCCAAACCAGAGCCACTGGCTTCCCAAGTCAGCGCTCAACCACTGTGCCACTCGGCGGGGCCCTTTCTTTTTTTATATTAAAACTTATTGGGGTGATGATGGTAAGTAAAATTACATAGGTTTCAAGTGCACAATTCAGTAATGCATCATCTCTATATATCACGTTGTGTGTTCACTGCTCAGTCAGTTCTCCTTACATCATCATATATTTGACCCCATTTACCCTCAGCTACAACCCCCCACCTCCTGTACCCTCTGGTAACCACTAAGCAATTGTCTGTGAGAAACATAATATAAGATGTCATTTAGCAGTCAGCAGATACTGATTGAGCTATTGATTGCCAATTGGTAATAGAGAAAATCACAGCTAGTTCATCTTGGAAATGAAGGTTCAATGGTAAATAAATTTAAATAAAATTACACTAAAATATTGATAAAACATTTTGTTCTCTTTCCCATCTCCAAAATGAATGCTATGTTACTTAGTTGAAAGGAAGTGGTGAAAAATATACTTTAATAAATATTCATCCAGAGTAGTTTATAGGAAAAATAAAACACGGCTTCTAGTGAGTGGAGTTCTCTACTACAGTGAATGAACATGAATTGAATGGGCATGAACTACAAAGTGATCAAACAATTTTCACTATCCAAGAAGTTCATATATGAGTTATTATATGCATTTTATAATATTTTATGTCTGCTGAATTTAAAAATAGTTTTTTTAATTTTTATTAAATTTATTAGGATATTGGCTCATAAAAGTATATAGGTCTCAAGTGTACAATTCTATAATACATCATTTATATATTGCATTGTATATTCACCACCCAGAGTCAGTTTTTCCATCAACATATATTTGACCTCCTTTACCCTTTTCTGTCATTCACCTTCCCCTTACTCTCTGGTACCCGCTAAACTATTGTCTATGTATATGAGTTTCTGTTTATCAGTTTGTCTTGTTTGTTTGTTGCTTTCAGTTTTAGATCCCACATGAATGAAATCACATGGTTCTCAATTTGTTCTGTCTAACTTATTTTGCTTAGCAGGATAATCTCAGGAACCATCCATGTTGTCAAAAATGGCAGTATTTCATCTTGTTTTAAAGCCAAGTGATATTCCATTGTATATAAGTACAACATCTTTGTTGCTTCTACAATTTCATATATTTCCCAGAATATAGAGAAAGGAGACTGACTATAGATCAATACAGCTATATTTCAGCATCTAACATATGAGAATATTTGTATAAAATATATTACAAATGGTACTTAATTTTGGGTTTGTACAGAATACTGGACCCAGAACATACAAGGAGAGGCTATATTTCATTTTTGTTTTCACTTTTTGTCACATCACCTAAAAGAGTTAGTAGGTGGGGAGAGAGAGTAAAGAGTTTAAGATGGATAAAAATGTTTTAAAACCTACAGGGAAGTGTCTCAGTTTTTCTTTCTTTTTTTAAAAATTATTATCAACTAAACTATCAGCTTTATTCAGGATTTTTTTCAAATTCTTTTACTGTGAAATAAACGTTTTAAAATTAGTTTCAGGTGTACAACACAGGGCAATAGTTATACTTTTTACCCCTTAAAGTGAAAACTCCCCTCCCCCAGTTCACCACTCCACTCCCCCCCATATCATACATATCTATTACAATTCCCTTGACTCCCTTCCACAGTATACTCCACATCCTGTGATTATCTATATATTCAATTATAGTTGGCATACAATATTATACAACATCAGCTTCAGGTGTACAGTGCAGTGATCAAACCTCTGCTCCACTCATGAAGTGGTCTCCCTAACAAGACATGTGACCATCTGACATCCCACAAAATATTTACAACATTATTATATTCCCCGAACTGTCTTTCGTATCCCTGTTACAATATTATAGTTACCTATTTATGTTACTTTTTCTATTCATTGTGTGCTATATAAACTCATCTCTGAATTATTTCCTCCAACTATTTACCCTGCCACTATTCCCACTATTGAAATACGGTGTCCTTTTTCTTTTAATTAATGAACCTGTTCTGGAAGACTTTTAGGTTAAAAGAAAAAAGTGAATGAAAAGTACATTTACTGTATTTTGCCACATATAACGCACACATTTATGCCCAAATTTGTGAGTGACAAATAGGATGCATATTATACATGGGTAGTACTAATTCTGTATCTACATAAATGTTTTTAATTCTTTTATTTATTGTTATGAGTTAAAAGTGTGCTGTCATCTACCATCTTCATCCCCTCTTACCCTGTGGCAATCACTAAACTATTGTCTGTGTCTATGAGTTTTGTTTCTTCTTTCGTTTTTCTTGTTCTTTTGTTGTTTTTAGCTTTATATACCATGTATCTGTGAAATCGACTTTTTGTCTGACTTATTTCGCTTAGCATTATAATCTCAAGATCCACCCATGTTGTTGCAAATGGCAGTATTTCAGCTTTTCTTATGGCAGAATAGTATTCCATACATAGATAGAAAGTGTGCAATATTTTCTTCTTTGTGTTGTGCTTTTGGTGTTATACATAAGAAGTCATTGCCAATACAGTATTCAAAACAGTATGGTATTGACATAAAAACAGGCACATAGATCAGTGGAACAGAACAGAGAGCACAGAAATAAATCCAGGCATATACGGACAGTTAATCTATGACAATGGAAGCAAGAATTTACATTGGAGTAAAGATAGTCTATTTAATAAATGGTGCTGGGAAAATTGAAATGACACATGCAAAAAAATGAAACTGGACCACCTCCTTAAACCATATACAAGAACAAATTCAAAATGGATTAAAGACTTAAATGTAAAACCTGAAACCATAAAACTCCTAAAAGAAAATATAGGGATTAAATTTGCAGACATTACCCTGAGCAATATTTTTACTGATACATCCCCGCGGGCAAGGGAAGTAAAAGAAAAACTGAACATATGGGATTATATCAAACTTAAAAGTTTTTTCAGGGCCAGCTGAGTGGCGTGGTAAGCGCTGGCTTGGGAAGCCAGTAGCCCCGGTTCGGGTCACACATATGGGGGCCTGTGACACTGCCCTCAAAAAAAAAAAGTTTTTTCATAATAAAAGAAACCATCAATAAAACAAAAAGGAAGCCTACTGAATAGGAGAATATATTTGTCAACGATATATCTGATAAGGGCTTAATATCCAAAATTTATAAAACACTTATGCAACTCAACACCAAAAGCAACAAACAACCCAATTAAAAAATGGGCAGAGGAAGTGAAGAGGCATTTCTCTAAAGAGGACATACAGATGGCCAACAGACATATGAAAAAATGTTCAACCTCACTGGTCATTAGGGAAATGCAAATAAAAACCACAATGAGATACCACCTCACTCTGGTCAGAATGGCTATCATCAATAAATCAACAAACAACAAGTGCTGGCGGGGCTGTGGGGAAAATGGTACCCTGCTGCATTGTTGGGATTGCAGATTGGTGCAGCCACTATGAAAGTCAGTATGGAGGTATCTCAAAAAACTGGAAATGGAACTACCTTTTGACCCAGCAATTCCACTCCTAGGTATTTATCCTGAAATACCCAAGACACTAATTTGAAAAAATATATGCACCCCTATGTTCATTGCAGTGCTATTTACAATAGCCAAGACTTGGAAACAATTGAAATGCCCATCGGTAGATGACTAGATTAAGAAACTGTGATACATTTACACAATGGAGTGTTATGCAGCTATAAAGAAAAAAGAAATCATACCATTTGCAATGATATGGATGGACCTAGAGAACATTATGCTACGTGAAATAAGTCAGTCAGAGAAAGACAAATACCATATGTTCTCACTTATATGTGGAATCTAAAGAACTAAATAAATGTACAAAATAAACAGAAATAGTCTTAGAGACACAAAGGAAAAACTGATGAGGGCTTGATGGGATGGGGGCAGGCATGAGGGAGAAAGGCAAGGGACGAGGCAACATAGACTGGTAATACAATACTACTGCAGAGACAGAAGAGAGAGTTTAGGGAATATAATCAATAATGTAAATATTCTTTTAGAGGACCTGAAGGACTCATCTCTTGTTAAGGAGACCACTTCATTGACAGTGTAGTGGCTTGACTACTGCACTGTACATCTGAAGCTGCCACTGATTATATTAGATGTTGACTATAATTTAACACATATATAGTCATGGGATGTGGGATATAGGGTGGGGATGTAGTCAATGGAATTGTAATATATATATGTATGATATCGTGGGTGGGGGGACAGGGGTGGGAAGAGGGGGTAGTCACTTTGTAAGGGGTAAAAAAGATAACTATTGCATAATTTTGTACATCTGTACCTATTAATAATAAAAATAAAAATAATAATTAAAAAAAAAGAAGTCATTGCCAAACTCAAAGTTACCTACATTTCCTCCTAAGTTATCTTCTAGGAGTTTTATTGCTTTGCATTTTATATTAACGTCTATGATTTATTTATTTATTCTATTTTTAAATTAAAATTTATTGGGGTGACAATTGTTTGAGTTAATTTTTGTGAAAGGTCTAAATCTAGATTTTTTTTTGCATTTGTATATCCATTTTTTCTACATTCATGTTTAAAAAGGTGATCCTTTTTCCACTGAATTGCCATTGGTCCTTTTGTCAATGTGGCCTATATAAGTATGGATCTATTTTGGGGTTCTCTATTCAATTTTATTCATCTGTTTGTCTATTCTTTCATCAATACAACACTATCTTGATTACTGTAGCTGTATAGTATGTCGTGAATGCAGGTATTGTCAGTTCTCTGATTTTGTTTTTCTCCTACATTAGTGTGTTTGTTCTTCTGGGTATTTTCCTCTCCATATAAAATTTGGAATCAGTTTGACAATATCCACAAAATAAGTGTCTAGGATTTTGATTGAAATTCCATTGAATTTATATATCAAATTGAGAAGCACCAGGGCCGTCCGAGTGGCGAAGTAGTTAAGCTCTGGCTTGGGAAGCCAGCGGCTCAGGTTTGGTCCGACATATGAAGGCCAGTAACACTGTCCTCAAAAAAAAAATCGAGAAGCACTGAAATCTTGATAATATTGAGTCTTCCTATTAATGTACATGTAATATCTCTTCATTAATTTAGAATTTCTGTAGATCCTTTATCAGAATTTTATACTGGTTTCCTCTTTTAGCTCTTGTACATATTTTCTTAGATTTATAACTAAATATTTTATTTTGGGTTGTAATGAAAATGACATTTTGTTTTTAACTTCAATTTCCAATTGTTAATTGCTGGCATACTAAAAAAGTAATAGACTTTGTATATCAACATTTAACCTGCAACCTCGATATAATTGGTTCTAAGAGATTTTTTTTCTGATTCATTGGGATATTTTACATAGACAATCATGGCAGAAATAAAACAAAGACAACCTTATTTATTCTTTGCCAATCAGTAACTTTTAAAATTATTTTTCTCAACGTATTACATATGCTAAGATTTTCAGTACATGTTAAGTAGAAGTGGTGACACTGAACAACTTTACTTCGTTCCTAATCTTAGTGAGAAAAAGTCTAGTTCCTCACTCTTAATTATAATACAAGCTTTAGTTTTTTTTAAAAAATAGATATTCTTTCTTTAATTTATTAGATCTTATATATTTGTTATGTGTAAGTTCTCAGAATCAGTAAATTTTTATACTTAACAATTCTAATTTTCCCTCATATATTTTTAAATTCCTTTATTGTGATATAAACATTTCTTAGAAAAAAATAGTTTCAGGTGTACAATGCAGAGCAATAGTTATACTTTTTACCCTTCAAAGTGACAACCCCCGTGCCACAATTCGCCACCCCACACCCCCCACTATCATACATACCTATTATAATTCCTTCCACTCCCTTCCAGAGTATGCTCCACATCCCATGACTATCTATATATTCAATTACAGTTGGCATATAATAATATACAACATTGGCTTCAGGTGTACAGTGCAGTGATCAAGCCTCTACTCCATCCATGAAATGGTCTCCCTAACAAGACATGTGACCATCTGACACCTCACAAAATATTTTCAACATTATTAATTATGTTCCCCGAACTGTCTTTCATATCCCTGTGGCAATATTGTAGCTACCTATTTATGCTGACTAATCCCTTCCCCTCCTCCCTCATCCACACCCCTCTCCCAGCTAGCAATCATCAGTTTTTCCTATGTGACTGTTTATGTTTACTTTGCTCGATCATTTAGTTTTTCAGAACCACATATAAGTGAGATCATATGGCATTTGTCTTTCTCTGACTGACTTATTTCACTTAACATAATAGTCTCTAGGTCCATTCACAAGTTGCATATAGTACGTTATATTCTTTATAGCAGAGTAATGCTCCATTGTATAAATCTACCACGGTTTCTTAATCTAGTCATCTACTGATGGGCATTTCGGTTGTTTCCAAGTGTGGGCTATTGTAAATAGGGCTGCAATAAACATAGGGGTGCATATATTTTTTGAATTAGCATATTGGATTCCTCTGTGTAGATACCCTAGTGTGGAATTGCGGGGTCATACGGTAGTTCCATTCCAATTTTTTGGGATACCTCCATACTGATTTTCATAATGGCTGCACCAATCTGCAGTCCCACCAAAAGTGCACCAGGGTTCCCTTTTCTCCACAACCTCACCAGCACTTGTTTGTTAATTCATTGATGATAGCCATTCTGACTGAACTGAGGTGGTATTGCCTTGTGGTTTTTCTTTGCATTTGTCTAATGATTAGTGAGGTTGAACATTTTTTCATATGCCTTTTGGCCATCTGTATGTCCTCTTTAGAGAAATGCCTCTTCATATCCTCTGCCCATTTTTTAATTCGGTTGTTTGTTTTTTTGGTGTTGAGTTGAATGAGTATTTTAAATAAATTTTGGATATTAACCCCTTATCAGATATACCATTGCCAAATTTCTTCTCCCTTTCAGTAGGCTTCCTTTTTTGTTTTATTGATGATTTCCTTTGCTGTGAAAAAACTTTTAAGTTTGATGTAATCCCATAATCATTCTTTCTTTTATTTCCCTTGCCGAGGGGAAATATCAGTAAAAATGTTACTCAAGGTAATGTCTGAAAATTTATTCCCTATGTTTTCTCCCAGGAGTTTCGTGGTTTCAGGTCTTACATTTAAGTCTTTAATCCATTTTGTGTCTGTTCTTGTATGTGGTATAAGTAGATGGTCCATTTTCATGTTTTTGCACATGTCAGTCCTATTTTCCCAGCACCATTTATTAAATAGACAATCTTTATTGAATTGTAAGTTCTTGCTTCCATTGTCATAGATTAAATTACCATATAATACAGATGGGTTTAAGGGCCGGCCGAGTGGTGCAGTGGTTAAGAGCTGGCTTGGGAAGCCACCGGACCCGGTTTGATCCCACATATGAGGGCCAGTGACACTGCCCTCAAAAAAAAATATAGATAGATGGATTTATATTTGGGCTCTCTATTCTGTTCCATTGAGCTATGTATATGTTTTTATGCCACTACCATACTGTTTTAATTACTGTAGCCTTGTAGTATTATTTGATGTTGAGTAGCATGATAACCTCCCACTGTGTTCTTATTTCTCAAGATTGCCATGGCTATCCAGGGTCTTTTATGGTTCCATATAAATTTTAGGATTAACCATTCTATTTCTGAGAAAAATGTCCTTGGTAGTTTGATTGGAATTACATTGAATCTATATATTGCCTTAGGTAGTACTGACATTTTAAATTTATTAATTCTTCCTATCCATGAACATGGTATGTATTTCCATTTATTTGTATTGTCTTTGATTTCTCTCTTCAGTGTTTCATAATTTTCTGAGTACAAGTCTTTTACTTCTTCAGTTAAATTAATTCCTGGATATTTTATTGTTTTTGAAGCAATTGTAAAAGAATGGATTTCATGATTTCTTCTTCTGATAGTTTATTATTGGTGTATAGAAATGCAACTGATTTCTGAATATTAATTTTGTATCCAGCTACCTTACCAAATTTTTTTATCAGTTCCAACATTTTTTTGGTGGAGCCTTTGGGATTCTCTCTATATAGTATCATGTCATCTGCATATAATGACAATTTTACTTCCTCCTTTCAATTTTGGATGCCTTTCATTTCATTTTCTTGTCTTATTGCTGTGGCAAGAACTTCCACAACTATGTTAAATAAAAGTGGTGAAAGTGGACAGACTTGTCTTATTCCTGATCTTAAGGTGGAAGGTTTTAGTCTTTTCCCATTGAGTGTGATGTTTTCTGTGGGCTTATCATATATGGCCTTTATTATGTTGAGATATCATCCCATAATTCCCACTTTGCTAAGAGTTTTTATCAAAAATGCTGCTGGATTTTGTCAAATGCTTTTTCTGCATCTATTGATATGATCATGTGATTTTTATTTTTCATTTTGTTAATGTGATGTATTACGTTCATTGATATGCAGATATTGAACCAATCTTCCATACCAGCAATGAGTCCCACTTGATCGTGGTGCATGATCTTTTTAATGTGATGCTGAATTCGGTTTGCTAGTATTTTGTTGACAATTTTTGCATCTATGTTCATTAGGGATATCGGCCTGGAATCAGGGTGATAGTGGCTTCATAGAAAGGGTTTGGGAGCCTTCCTCCTGTATTTTTTGGAATAGTTTGAGGAATAGTTTCGAATAGTATTAATTCTTTTTTGAACGTTTTGTAAAATTCATCTGTGAATCCATCCGGTCCAGGACTTTTGTTTGTTGGAATCTTGTTGATTACAGATTCAATTACTTTGGTAGTAATCAGTTTGTTCAGAGTTTCTGTTTCTTTTTGGTTCAGACTGGTAGATAGTATACTTCCTGAAATTTATCCATTTCTTCCGGATTGTTGAATTTGTTGAGATACAGTTGCTGGTACTATTTTCTTAAATGTTTGTGCATTTCTGTGGTATCTGTTGTCATTCTCCTCTTTCAGTTCTGATTTTATCAATTTGGGTCCTCTCTTTTTCTTGGGGAGTCTGGCTAAGTGATTGTCAATTTTGTTTATCTTTTCAAAAAACCAACTCTTGGTTTCATTGATCTTTTGTATTTTTGTTTGGTCTCTAAAAATAGAGATTCTTTATCAAGTTGAGGAATTTACCCCACTTTTTTAGCTTTGCCAGATTTTATTATGAATAGCTGTGGGGGGTTTTGAACTGATTTTCTTTTTTGAGAGCAGTGTCACTGGCCCTCATATGTGGGATCCGAACAGGGGCCACTGACGTCCCAAGCCAGCTTTTAACCACTGTGCCACTTGGCCAGCCTTAAACTGATTTTTATGCATCTATTGACATTATCATATGATTTTTCTTCTTTACACTATTTATATGATGGAATGTATAAATTGGTCTTTGAGTATTGAACCAGCCTTACATTCCTGAAATACATGTCTTTTGATCATGGTGTCTAATCATTTTTAAACATTGTTTGATTTAATTTACTAATATTCTGTAAAGGAAGTTTTGCATCTCTGTTCAGGAGAGACATTGGTCATTTTTTTTTCAAAGATTTTAATTTGGGAATTTGGGGAGGGGAAAAGCATTGGGGAACTGGGGAAGGGGAACAGACAAGTTGCTGTCCTTTTGTTCTTCAGTCTAGTGGTGGAGGACATTGTTTCACTGTCCCATGTTGTTATTATCATTGTGGTCTTCTCGGGTGAGGCAGATTGGTCGTTGGCCTCTGGACAGCCACTCACAGCAGCTCTTGGCAGCTTACACTGGCTGACAGCCGCTCATGCTGGCTGCTGGCCACTCACTGTAGCCTATGGCAGTCCACTGCAGCAAGAGCTGCAGCTATGTCATCCCCGGGGACTCACAGCAGCCCAGCTCCAGGTGGAGTTGCTGTTCACCATCTTAGCTGTAGAGGGCAGTGTCACTGGCCCTCACATGTGGGATCTGAACCAGGGCCGTTGGCATCCCAAGCTAGCCTTAACCAACTCGCCACCTAGCCAGCCCAATCATTTGTTTTTGTTCTTATATTTTTGTCTGGCTTTGGCATTAGTGTAATGCTGGTCTTATAGAGTCAGAAAGTGTTTACTTGGTTTCTATATTTTGGGACAAATCACAAATTATTGGTATAATTTTATCTTAAATGTTTGGTAGAATTTATGAGTGAATCAATGCAGGCTGTTTTCTGTTTGAGCTTATTCATTATTGATTATTTTTAGGAGATTTATGTTCACTCAGATTATATTTCTTCTTGTGTGCATTTTGGTATATTGTGTCTTTCAAGGATTTGGTTCATTTCATCTAGGTTGTCTGTGGTCATAGACTTCTTCATACTCTTCATATATTATCCTTTTAATATCCATGGGATCAGTAATGATAACCCCTTTTGCCTTTCTGATATTAATGATTCGTATTTTCTCTTTTTTCCTTACATAACCTGGCTAAAGATTTAGGAAAATTATTGATATTTTAAAAGAATCAGCTTTTGGTATTCTTGATTTTTTTTCTATTTCATTAATTCTTTTCTAATTTTTATCTGTTTTACTTTGTTTACTGCAGTGTAATTTCTATTTTTATCTCTAGCTTCATACAGTGGGAATTTAGATTACTAAGCTTAGATCTTCTCTTCTGGTATATACTATATTCAATGCAATAAATTTCTGGGTAAACACTGCTCTCATTGCATTTCACATTTTCATTTAGTTTGAAATATTTTTGAAATTTCTTTTGAGACTTATTTAACTTACATGTTATTTAAAAATGTGTTGTTTAAAATCTAATATTTTTAGGTTATCTGCCTATATTTTTATTTTTTATTTCTAGTTGAATTCCCTTGTGGCCTAAGAACACACTTGACATGATTTCTACACTTCTAAGTTTGTTAAGGTGTGTTTTTATGGATTTGATAAAGTCTATACTGGTGGATGTTCCCTTTGAGTTTGAATATTGTAGAATATGCATTCTGCTGATTTTGGATACAGTATTCTATAGAGATTAATAATAACCAATTGATCCATCGTGCTGTTCATTTCAACTACGTCCTTACTGATTTTGTGCATGTTGGATGTGTCAGTTTCAGGTAGAGGTGTGTTGAGGTCTCCAGCTTCAATAGTGGGTTCCTCTATTTCTTTTTTTTAATCAGTTTTTACAACGTGTATTTTCATGCTCTGTTGTTATATTCATATTTATTAATAATGTTTATGTCATTACGGAAAATTTATCCCTGCATTTTTTTTTGAGGGCAGTGTCACTGGCCCTCATATGTAGGACCTGAACCGGGGCCGCTGGCTTCCCAAACTTAGCCGGCCCTTATCCCTTCATTATTATGTAGTGCTCTACATTATCCTGATAAATTCACTGGCTTTGAGCTTGGCTTTGTTTGAAAATACTGTAACAACCCCAGCCTTCTTTTAATTAGTGTTAGCATGGTATATCTTTAATTACTCCTTTACTCTTAATCTTTCTGTGTTCTATTATTTTAATTGAGTTAATTGCAGACAAAATATAATTGAAAAATTTTTTATCCACTCTGGTATATTTATTTATTATTTATTTATCTATTTATTTATTTCAATTCTAGTTGGTATTCAATATTATTTTATATTAGCTTAAGGTGTACAGCATAGTGGTTAAACAGTTATAGAATTTATGTAGTGATCCTGCTGATTAGTCTATTACTCACCTGGCACTACACAAAGTTGTTGCCATATTATTGTCTATATTCTCTATGTTGTACTTTATTTCCTGTGAATGTTTTATAACTACCAATTTATACTTCTTAATCCTTTCACCTTTTTCATCCATCCCCCCAACATCTCTCCCATCTGGCACCATCAAAATATTCTCTGTTTCAATGAGCTTGTTCCTGTTTTGGTTGTTTGTTTTTTGATTTTAGATTCCCAATATAAGGGAAATCATATGCCATCTGTATTCCTCTGTCTGATTTACCCCACTCAGCACAATATACTCTAGTTCCATCTATATTGTTTCAGATGGCAAGATTTCATTCTTTGTTATGGCTGAGTAATATTCTATTGTAATAAGTACTATCTCTTTATCCACTCATCCATTTATGGGCACCAAGATTGCCTCCATATCTTGGATATTGTAAATAATGCTATAGGGAACATATGGATGCACAAGGCCCTTCATATTAAGTTTTGGGTTTCTAAAGTTAAATACTCAGAAGTGGTATTTACTGGGTCTTTATTTTTCTCTTGTTTTAAAGTTTATTTTGTCTGAAAGAACAATAGATACCTCAGATTTTTATTCATTTCCGTTTTCATAAAATGTCTTTTCCTATCCCTTTACTTTCAGTAAGTTTCTGTCTTCGATCACAAATGAGTCTCTTATAGGCAGCATATGTAAGGGGTTTGTTTTCTTATTTATTCAGATACCCTATGTCTTTTGATTTGGAACATTTAATCCATTAGCATTGAAAGAAATTGTTGATAGATATGTAGTTATTGCCATTTTATTATTCATGTTTTTGATGTTTTATTTCTTTCTTAAGAAGCCCCTTTAATATTAGTTGTAATAGTGATTTGGTGGTGATGAACTCCCTTAGCTTTTTCTTGACTGGGAAGCTCTTTATCTTTCCTTCAATATTAAATAATAGTATTGCTGTTTAGAATAGTGTTGGTTGTAGGTCCTTTCATTTCATCATTTTGTATATTTTGTGGCGTTCTCTTCTCGTCTGCAAAGTTTCCGTTAAGAAAGATGACGTATTATAGAATCTTACACCTGAAACCTATGTAAATTTATTAACAATTGTCATCCCAATAAACTTAAATTTAAAAAAAAGAAGAAATCAGCAGATATTTTATAAGAGCTTCTGTGTAAGTTACTAGTTGTCTTTCTCTTTCTTCTTTTTGGAAACTCTCTTTGTCCTTAACCTTCGTCATTTTAATATTGATGTGTCTTGATGTGGACCTCTTTGCAACGTTGAGATTGTTTGAGACTTTCTGTGCTTCCCGGGTGTATATGTTGACTTCTTTTGCCAGGATATGGAAGTTTTTCATCATTATTTCTTCAAATAGTTTCTCAGTCTTTTGGTTTCTGGCTTCTTCTTCTGGAACCCCTATTGTGTGAATGTTGTTACACTGAAGTTGCCACAGAGGCCCCTTAAACTATCCTCAATTTTTTTTTTTTTTTGCTGTTCTGATTAGGTGTTTTCTGCTACCTCATCTTTCTGTTTGCCCTCCTGTTTTAGTTGAACCTTAGATGCTGTTTCTATGTTAATGGAAGGGATTGACCCTCAGGCTGATTGGTTGTAAGGACTGGTCATGACTACAGTGGAGGAGCCGTTGTGTTGGGGCTGATCCTACAGAGCAGGATTTGCTTTAATGGGGCTCCGGTGCCTTCCCAGTCTGTACTTTGGGGGTATTGTCTGCAGAAGTAACCTGATGGTACTCCTGCATAATCTGAAGCCAGCCACTTAGCTTGCCAGCTGTGAGGCCTCCTGGGAAGGGCCTTTACACAGGCCAGTTTCATCATCTCCCTGTGCCCTGCCTGAGGTGACCTGGTATTAGTCACATCCTCACATGTCTTCTGCCTGTGCTGTTCACGAAGCTGCCATGGGGAAACTAAGCTGTGAACTGAGGCTGGCACCTGCTAGTGCCAGGCTTAGGACAGCTTAGCAAGTGGTATGGGACATTCCAAAGCCAGATGCTGCTTGTATGGGTGTTGTGAATCTCTGAGAGATTTTAGGAAAATCTGAAGTGTGAGATGAGACAGGTCATTTGTATGGAAAAACCACTGGAAGCAGCTTTGGTGGGCCCAAAATTTGGGTGGGGTGAAGTATCAGGGAATCATCAGGGCAGAGTGAACAGTGTAAGCCAGGTTGATGGAGATTCAGCTATGTCGGTCACCTGTGTCACTACTGTGGGAAAGTGGAGGGCTCAATAGAGAAATAATGAATTCTGCCTGCACTTCTATCTGTGCAAATGCTGCACCTCCAGCCTTTGCCCTGAAGCCTCTCAATTCACTTCCTCCCCATATGACCCTGGTGACTTTTAAGCTGCTGCCCAGCACTGGAGCTCAGAGTGAGTGAGTCCATTAATTATCTCCATGGATGGATCCTTTAAGAGGAACAGCTTGGACTCTAGCTGCCTTCCTCTCCCTAAGTCACAATCTCTACTGGATTTCGTAGCCAGAAGTTATGGGAACTTCTCTTCCCCCACTGGAACCCTAGGCTGGGGAGCCTGATGTGGGACTTGGACCTCTCATTCCTCAAGTGGGACCTCTTCAGCTGAGATATTTCTCCCAATTTTTAACCACCATACATGGGTATAGGGACCAGCTCATGCTGTGTCTCCACCCTGCCTACCAGTCTCAATGTGGCTTATTCTGTTTTTCTTTATTATTTTTTCTTTTTTGCTGTTGCAAATGTGTGTTTTATGCTACCTTGTCTTTCAAATCACTGATTCCGTCCTCTGCTTCATCAGGTGATTTCTTCTAGTGCATTCTTCATTTCAGTTTTTATATTCTTCACTTCTGACTGGTTCTCTTTTTTTTATTTCAATTTCATTTTTTATGCTTCTATGTCTTTGTTGATGTTCTTACTAAATTCCTTGAGCATTTTTATAACTATTGTTCTAAACTCCGTATCTGGTAGGGTTACTTGCTTCCATTTTGTTTAATTCTTTTTTCTGGAGATATTTCCTGTTCTTTCATTTAGGATATATTTCTTTGTTTCCTCATTTTGGCTGCCTGTTTTTGTTTCTATGCATTAGGTAGAACTGCTGTGTCTCCAAGTTTTGTCCAGGTGGCCTTAAGTAGAATGTACCCTATTAGGTTCAGTGGCACAGTTTTACTGGTCACCTATGCCAGATGCTGCAGGAATGTCCCTTGTGAGGGTTGTGTGTGTCCTCCTGTTATAGTTTGGTCTTGATTGCTATTGGCTCATTAGTCAGTGGGATTGACCCTCAGGCTGCCTGGCTGTAGTGTTGGGCAACATCCAGACATTATAGGCTGCTTTCCAGTGGACTTACCCCATGAAGCAGAGTTCACCCCAGTGGGTTCTGATGCTTGCTGAAACCTCCCCTCAGGTATGCTGCTTGTTGGTCTAATTTGGTGGTATTCTCCTGTGGTCCAAAGATGACCTCCAGGCATGTTGGTTCTGGTGCTCTTGGGAGGGTCTTCTGTGCAGGCCAAGGTCAGCTAGTACCTGTGACCAGCCCAAGACTACTTCCTAGGAGCTACAATGTGATCCATAGATGGTGGTTGCCTTTGTTGGACCTAGAGGTGTGTGAGAGAGGCCACACTGCAAACTGAGGCTGGCTGCCACCAGTACTGGCCCTGGATTTGCTTTGCAAAAAAGTCCAGGGCATCCCATGGACTGCTGCCCTCTGCTGGCTGCAGGTAAGCCTCAGCCACTGATAGAACCTCATGCAGTAAATGAGTTGGGTAAGGTGGAGTCTCAGGGAGTCACCAGGAATGGGGAAAATAGTGTTCACAATGTTAATGCAGAGTCAGCTTGGCTCCAATGTTGTCCCTGGAGCCACTCAACAAAAGTCTCAAAGCTCTTTGAGCCTTGGGCCTGTGGACCCCTGTGAATGGTCTAGGAAAGACTTTAGTGTGAGCCAGGGCTCACTGCTGGCCACAAAAGTGCCTCCCATGACATAAGTATTGGGGCCAGCTCTTTGCTACTGAAAGAGTCCTTTGTGGTGTGTGAGGAGGTAGGGCTGGCTTCCACTCTTGAAAAGTGCTTCTGGTGGTGTACGAGTTTGGTGGGGTGGGGCACCAGGGAGTCACCAGGGTGGAGCAAATGCAGTTCACCAATCCAATGCAGATTCAAATTTGGCCATGTTTGACGAGGGATCAACACATGAAAGTTGGCACCTGCTTGTAAGCTGAACAGTAGGTGGATTCTACACAGGGACAATGGTGACTGTCCCTCCAGCCCTTGCCCTGTATCCACACAACTCATTCTCTCCCTGTATGTATCTGGTGCCTCTGAGTTGCCATCTCTCTGCCAGTGCCCAGGATGAATGCCTGTGAATAGTGAATCTTTTTGCTGGACCTTTAAGTGGATGTCTGAGTTTCCAGCATCTTCCATCTCGCCTGGATGGTCTGTATCCCCACTGTTTTTCACAGCCAGATGTGGGGGCTCATCTTCCAGACACTAGTGATTCCAGGCTTGGGAGCCCAGCGTGCGGCTGGGTCCCTCAATCCACAGGGGTGATCCCTGCAGCTGAGATAACCCTCCAAGTTCTTAACTGCCACACTTGGGTGTGGGACCAACTCGTTTCATATCTCCTCCCCTCCTACCAGTCCCAATGTGGCTTCTTTTTTATATTCCTATTTATTGGATTTCTGTCTAGACTTCAGTTGGTTTTCCAGGTTGATTTTTCTATAATTTCATTGCAATTTTAATGTGGTCACAGGAGGAGGAAAGCATAGCATTTATTTGCTCTCTCATCTTATGCCCTCTTTTACCAATAAAACTGTGTTTTTTAGAAAATCTATCCTTCACAATAAAATTTTAATATTCAGGCAAGGAAGTCTCTTTCAACCCATTTCACTCTGATTTTTTTTTTTTTTTTGTAATCTGACTGTCTCTGTTTTTTGATTGGCATATTTATATCATTGATGTTTAAAGTTATTACTGATATAGACTAATATCTACCAAGTTTGTTATGTTTTCTATTCATTGTCCTTGTTCTTTGTTTTGTTTCTTCCACTCTTTTTCTGCCTTAGTGGTTTTAATTATTTTGTATGATTCATTTTTTTCTTCTCTCTTAGCATATCATTTATACATTTTTAAAACATTTTATAGGGTTCACATTTGCATTTGCAATATACATTTAGAAGTAAATCAAGTTCCCTCTCAGATAACACTGTACCACTTCTTAGATAGTTCAAATGCCTTATAACAGAGTATTCCCAGTTTCTTGCTTCTGTCTCTTATAATGTTGCTATTATTCATTTCACTTATCCACAAGCTATAATCACTGAATACACTATTGCTATTATTATTTTCACCAATCATTACCTATTTGGATCAGTTAAAAAAAAGTTTATTTTACCTGCATTTGTTCCTTCTCTGATGATTTTTCTTTCTTCATGTAGATTTGAGTTTTCTTATTGTATCACTGCCTTTTTTTCTGAATAACTTTTTAAATTCCTTTCAAGGCAGATCGTCTGGCAAAAAAAAAGATTCAATTTTTATTGCATGAGAAAGTATATTTCTTTCCATTTTGAAGGATAATTTTGCTGGATACAGAACTCTAGAGTGGTAGTTATTTTAAAAAATAACTTTATTTTACTTTACATTCTGCTTGCCAGAAAGGTTTCTGAAAAAAAGTTTGATGGAATTCTTATCTTTGTTCCTGTATATGTTCATTGTTAATGCCCCCAGATTCTTTCAAGAGATTTTCTTTGTCTTTTCTTCACTATAGTTTGTATATTTGATATGCCTAGCTACAGATGTTTTTGATATTTGTCATGTTTGATATTCCCTAACTTCCTGGATTTGTGGTTTAGTGTCTATCATTAATTTTGGGAAATTCTCAGTCACCATTGCTTAAGATGTTGATATTTTCTTAAATTATTTTTCTGTTCTTTTGTCCTTCCTTTCCTTTTTTCTGATATTCCTCTTTTGCATATGTCACACCTTTAATAATTGTCCCACAGTTCTTGAACATTCTTTTCTTTACTTTTCATTTATTTTTGTCTTCGCATTTCAGTTTTGGAAGATTTATTGATATTTCTTCAAACTCTTTGATTTTTCTTCAGATGTTTCCAGTCTATTTATGAGTTCACCAAAACTATGCTTCATTTCTGTTATGGTGCTTTTGGTTTCTAGTATTTATTTTGGATTTTTTCTTAAATTTTCCAACCCTTTGCTTACAGTATCCATCTGCTCTTCTATGTTGTTGACTTTTCCATTTGCACACTGAGCATATTAATTATAGTTTTTATAAATTGTCAATATGGTCATTCCAAAATCTCTGCGATATCCAAGTGTGGTTCTAATGATTTTTCTGACTATTCAATTTTTTTTTTTTTTGTCATTTAGTATACCTGTAATTTTTGTCTCAAGCTGGATATGATGTACTATGAAAAACAAACTGATGTAAACATACTTCATGTTTGATTGTTATAGTGTGAAATTTTAAATGAATAACGTTATTTAGTTTTTTAAGATGATCAAAGAGGGCCCACGGAAGGCAAAGAGGAAAGAGGTAGTCTAGATGTCATTAGAATGTAAGGTACCTGAGGAGGGTTGTCTTATTCAAAACTGCATCTGGAGGGCCAGCTGAGTGGCACGGTGGTTAAGGTCCCACAAATGAGGGCCAGTGACACTGCCCTCAAAAGAAAACAAACGAATTTTGTGCTAAACATAGGGCCCCAGTTACTCAGGAAATACTTAAATAGATAGTTTTCAATAAATAATGTGAAGTTCTATGTTTATCTGGGTATGATTTGGGCACTTGTTTACTGTTTCTTCTAGCTGTAGAATTCAGAGGCTAAAATTTCCTCTGGTGTCTTTGTTTTTATCTCCCTTACTGTTTTTGGATTTCCTTAGAGACTTTTTTTTTTGAGGGCAGTGTCACTGGCCCTCATATGTGGGACCGAACCAGGGCTGCTGGCTTCCCAGGCCAGTGCTTAACCACCGCGCCACCCGGCCGGCCCCCTCCTTAGAGACTTTTTAAGTATTGTCTGAGAGGTATAGTTGTTTCAGTTGTACTATACTATCATAAATCAGGAGTATAATTGATGTGGTGTTAAGGTGTGGGAGGGAAGGGAAGTTTTATATAATTATATGATGACTGTCTTTTAATTAGCCTCTGACCCTGGGTTGTGACCTGCACAAGTGTTTCTCATTTTTGTTTTGTACCTCCTCTACTTAGATGAGACATGAAAGTTAGACAGGCCTGGAAGTAGGATATTTTCCTTATACCAGAAGGAAGGTTAAAGCATTTAGTTTTTTGTTGTTGTTATTTGTTTGTTAGTTTGTATTTGTTTGTTTTATCTCTTGATACTTGTTCTTACCAACTTTTATGTTCCTAGTTTTCTGCTTCAATAAGTTCTTTTTTAAAAATTTATTTATTTATATATATATTTAATTAGCTTCAGGTGTACAACAAAGTGCAATAGTTATACTTTTTACCCCTCAAAGTGACAACCCCCCTCCCACAATTCTACCCTCCCACTCCTCCCTCCCATATCATACTAGTATGCTTCAATAAGTTCTGATCCTCTGACTGTCTCTTAAATTTAGAAGGTTGTGGTTTGCACTATAACCTCACTTTTCTGATAAATCTAAGTGGAGATGATTTTTGTTTATTTAGTTTTTTTCCTTGATGTGTGAATGGGAGAGCTGATCTCCAAGTTCATTGTATACTACACAGGAAACAAAATTCTGAGTGTCCTTTTGTATTTTGTTGTTTTCGCTGTTGTTGTTCCAGAATTTCCAGATTCCAGCCCCCATGATAAGTTGGACTCTTCCATTCTCTTATTACCCTCATCACCACTTGCAATCCTCACCCGTCATGCTTTCAAACTGGACAAGAAAGCCACTAAAATAGATAATTCAGTATTGTTTTTGGTTCCTGATAGAGTTGGAGAAACCCCCATTCTAGTCCCCACTTTATATACCTTCCTTGGAAGTGAACAACAAGATTTATTATGGGAAAATGGCCCTTCTCTTAATTTTCTGGTGTAAATTATGCCTATTATCCTCATCAGTGTTGTAGGTTTTATAAAATTATTAATAGTGTTAAACAAAAATTCTAAAGAAAAACAGTGGATATATTATTGACTTATGAGAGTATTACAAGATAAGAGGAGCTGATTTCTTAAAATAGAAATGCCCTGGGTTTTCATTTTTTCCTGTACATTTACTGTGATCTAGATACCATATATGAAATAAGAGCTTACTAGGAAGACCATTTGGGACAATAGTCTCTTTGAAATAAGAAATGAAGTGTCTTTTGGAACTGTTAGGGAAGGGAGATAAGACAGAGTCCTGAATTGAAGGTACTTCTTTTTTTTTTTTTGAGGGCAGTGTCACTGGCCCTCATATGTGGGATTTGAACCGGGGCCGCTGGCATACCAAGCCAGCTCTTAATGACCATGCCACTCAGCCGGCCCTGAAGGTACTTTTTATTGAGACCATTAAACACTAAGGAAAACTGAACAAGATAGTTTGTCAAGATAAAGCAAAGAAGCAGATGTCATTGGAAGCATAAGTTAAACCTTTATGGTCTAGAAGTAAATTGACTGCAGATAAACAGAATGGATAAAACTTAGTCGGCAACATTTATTGAGTACATATTCTATTTCAGACATTATGCTAAATACTAGAAATAAAGGCATGAATAAGACACTGTTACATCAGGTTTCTTACAGTCTGGCAGGATTTGCCCTAAGCTAGAGGAATAATGGACAAAATAGTTTATTGTTGAGTTATAATGAATGACCTAAATCTACTAAACCCCAAAGAAAGAATCATTTGGAGGTTATTTAATAATAATTGGTGGTGGTGGTGGAGACAATAATTAGTGATGGTAATTCCTACAATTTTTCCTCAGTTTTTACATTTGCCTCAAATGGTGTAGTAAGCCCTATTAAATGTGATATCTATTGAAACTAGTTAAGAGAATTTAAAGAAAATATGATTTATTTTTATCACAAATAATTGATGGTTCATTTTTAAATTAAATAAATAATAATATCTTTAATTGCATTAACTTGTAAAGTTTTTGCTTACAATAGCAAAATTGAATTTATTAACTATTAAGAGAAGGTTACTAATTAAACAGCTTACTGATTAACACCATGATTAGATTTAGGAATGCAAACCTTGTTGTATGTTTCAATATGATTATAACTGAATCCTATAAGCACATTTATTTTTTCTTTTCTTCTTTGAGGGCAGTGTCACTGGCCCTCATATGTGGTACCGAACCAGGGCCGCTGGCTTCCCAAGCCAGCTTTTAACTACTGCGCCACTTGGCTGGCCCCCCACATTTCTTATCTACAGCCAAATACATCTCAATTTTCTGCTCATAGTCCCTGATTGATTCCTTCTCTTGAAAGCAAGCTACAATTTATAAATCCATTTGAGCAACTGGAAAAATCTAACTGCCATTAATTGAAATGGGGAATCTGTAGAAGGAACAGGTCTTAGAGCATGAGAACAGATCAAAACTTAGTTTTGATTTTGTTAAGTTTGATATGCTCACTAGAAATCCAATGCAGCTGTTACTTTCCATTTGAATATGAGACTGAGTTCAGAAGAGTGTGAGTACCCTAGGGAAATGAAAACTGGTTGCCCAGGATCATGCAAGGCCCACTGTGAGTTAGCTTTCATGAATTTTGTACATCAGGACCAATTGTGGGTTTTCTTCCATCTGTATTCAGTTGCATGAGTGTAGTCAGAGTAGGTGGAAAATCATAATTATTCAGGTTCATATATTGCCAAGTGAGTAAGATGAAGTGAGAAAAGGGAAAGAGAACTGAGGATATGATTATGAGATACCATGATTTTTAAGAAAAATATATTTGGTCATTCAGATGACAAAAATATACTTATCATATATAGTTGGTCTTTTGCAATGGTTCTTGTATCATAGCTCCCAAGATCCTTGAATTTTCCTGAGTGATAAGAGCAATGGAATAATTTTCTGTCATATTTGGTCTCTTGTGTTCGGTTTCTGAAATTGCTTCAAAGCCATAAAGGTGAAATGGGAGTCTTGTTATTCATAACTGGATTTATGTTAATGAGGGGATATTAGGAAAGTACATAGGGTGGAGGATGGTTGCCAAGAGAGCCAACCATGTGATTGGAACTTTCAGTTCCAACTTCTGACTTCTGGGGCAGGAAAGGAACTAGAGGTTGAATCAATTGCCAATGGCCAATAATTTAATAAGCTTGCTTATGTAATGAGGCCTCCATAAAAACACAAAAGACAGTGTTTAGACAACTTTCAGATTGGTGAACTTGTGGAGGTGCTGGGAGAGTGGCATAACTGCAGAGGGCATGGAAGCTCAATACCTTTTCCCCATACTTTTCCCTATGCATTTCTTCCATTTGGCTATTACTGAGTTATATCAGGTTATAATAAACTGGTAATCTAGTAAATACAATGTTACTTACTAGAGGAGTTCTGTGAGCCATGCTGGCAAATTAGTCAAACTCAAGGAGGAAGTCCTAGGAACTTCTGACTTATAGACAATCAGTCAAAAGCACAGGTAACAACCTGGACTTGTGACTGGCATCTGAAGTGGGGTGGGAGTAGTCTTGCAGTATTTAACCCTTAACCTGTGGAATCTGATGCTATCTCTATGTAGAGAGTGTCAGAACTGAGTTGAATTGTATGATACCCAGTTGGTGTCCAGAGAATTGCTTGTTGATATGGGGAATACCTACATGTGCACTGGAATTGGGTGTCAGAACCAATAGGTTGTAATGACTGATCATAGAACTTAACCTGGATAAAAGGAAACTGGATATGATGGATTAATAGACTGAAGTGTTATGAATTTCTGGCACAGGTGAGAACAGTGGATTGTTGCAGATAGAGTACAAGAAATAGTAAGACACAAAGTTAGGAAGGAGAGGTGAGAGAGCAGGTTGCACAGAATTAAGAATAGGGAGTAGTAGCAATTCCTGATAATGTTAAGGTCTAGGAGATGACAAAGTAAACTGGCATCTTAAGATGCTTAACCACAGAATTGGGAGGACTATGGGTGAGGCTGGGCGGGCTCCTTGTGAACTTTATAATCCTGACTTCCCATTTATCCTTATGGCAATTTCTGGGGGAGGGATCTTAATAAAGGGACTGGCCATCTTGGAACTGGGGTCTTTTCTGCCTCCACGTGGGCTGCCTATAGGAGCTCTATGTAGGAGGTGTGCTTTCTGCACTGTGGTGGTATTCTTGCTTCTTTTTCTTCTCCCGAATAAATCATTTCTTTTGAGGATTACTTGGAGAGTTATTTTTTTGCCAGTCAACATTTTGGGGACCTCATTCCAGGATCCAGAGAGGAACAGAACTCCAATGACTTCTGACTAGTGAGCAAAAAGCTATGGCTCCAAACTGAGCTGTTTTGCTCGACTTTTTGCTCTCTGGCTTAGAAGCCTCGGGTAAGTTTCTCTCCTGGATCTGAACCAAAAGGCCTTTGCATATGGTGCTCTCCAGGTTTTATTTGGAAATTTTAAAAATTGTTTTCTGTTTTGTTTCATTCATTTGTTTTTTTTTTGGTTGTTGTTGTTGTTGTGTGTGTGTGTGTGTGTGTGTGTGTGTGTGTGAATGCTTTAAGGCCTATTTGTTTGTACTCGTAGCACGTTGGCTTGCTTTCTTTGGAAAGCAGGCTCTGTTTCTTTTTGACACAAAAACTTGCCTTTGCATAATCCCTTTGGGGTAAGTTTATTTCTACTGAAATTGGTCAGTTTAGCCAATGTTAGATCATGCTGTCTCAGTGAAAAGTTAATGGAGTGCCATGCATCTCAGTTGATAACTAAACTCCCTGAGAGTTGGTTATTTGCCTGCAACTGGTTCCAGCCTTCAGTCTGATTCCCAGTGATCAGACTGTTCCAGAGAGAGAGTGGAGCAAATCAAAGATTCCCAGTTTGCGGGCCGGCCGAGTGGTGCGATGATTAAGCGCTGGCTTGGGAAGCCAACAGCCCCAGTTCGGGTCCCACATGAGGGCCAGTGACACTGTCCTCAAAAAAAAAAAGATTCCCAGTTTGCTTCAGTTGTGAACTGATTTTTGCCCAGAGCCAGCTCAACCTGTAACTTAATCTCCCAAAGAGTTGGTTATTCACCTGGAACTGGCTTTTAGCCTTCGGCCTGGTTCTCAGTGAGCAGACTGCTCCAGAGTAAGGTAAGATGAAGACCTGCAGGTTATAAGGTTTATAAATTGTTTTGGGCCCAGACTTTAAAATGGAATCGCGAATGTCCAAGCCTTCTAAAACTGTCCCTCCTTCAGGGACACCAGCCGAATACATGTTTGCAAACCACATAAAATTTTTGTGCACTTAAGTAACTCAATGGGAAGATCTCACTAAGGGTAATCCTAGAAATCAGTGGCCACTTTGGGGAACTTTTGAGATTTCCAAACTTGAATTTCTTAAAACTGAATTGTATGGTAACAGTGTTGCAATTGAGAAAGAGGAATGGAATGCATATTTAGAGTGGTATACAGAGGCTGCCAAATAGGACTGCAAATCTAAAGTTGTTGGTTTACAAAATAGAGTCTCAAAGTTAACAAAAACTGTTAACAATTCTAAAAGAGACAGAATAGCATCTGAAACTTCGTGCTGTTTGTTTACAACACTGCCTTGCCCTTCCCCCACTTTTTCGATGTCTTTCTCACGTTTGAGGTCATCCTGCTCTTCTTCACCTCTTTCACCTTCAGTGACATCTTTTTCTTTTTTTTTTTTTTAGGGCAGTGTCACTGGCCCTCATATGTAGGACCGAACCGAGGCCGCTGGCTTCCAAGGCCAGCACTTACCCACCACGCCACTCGGCCAGCCCTGTGACATCTTGCTCTTCTCTTCCACCTTCGATGACATCTTGCTCCTTTTCACGCCCACCTCCAACTCAAACCCCAGGAATACCTTCTTTTGAAACTCACTCTCTTCTTCCTTAGAACCTATCAGTAATTTTTCATTTAAGATTAAACCCTCTGGAGATCCTAATAAACGCCACATTTCTTACATCCCCTGGACCAAAGCTGAGTTACGAGCTATTGTAAAGGAGTTTCCTATAGTAACTGAGGATTCTAATACATTTGCTAAGGAATTTGATATTACTATTCAAGCTTATAAACCTGGGTTTTCTGATTTGTACCAGCTGATCCATATGTTGGTTGTTGAAGACCACACTTAACATTGG
This sequence comes from Aselliscus stoliczkanus, assembly GCA_033961575.1. Classification (NCBI taxonomy): domain Eukaryota; kingdom Metazoa; phylum Chordata; class Mammalia; order Chiroptera; family Hipposideridae; genus Aselliscus; species Aselliscus stoliczkanus. The sequence goes on along the minus strand of CM066737.1, from coordinate 11,059,708 downwards.
GTGAGGATTGCTAGATGGGAACATCCTGAAAGAGAATTAGAAAAGCAAACCTCCGATTATTGGGAGGAAGCCAGGGAACTTGCTCGAAAGCTGCATCGAGAAATGCCCGAGGCTTTTCCAAGATCTATCAATTGGAACAAAATCCACACTTGCTTGCAAAGATCTTATGAATCTGTTCATGACTACCATAATAATTTTTCAGGTGGTTTTTAAAGAAAATTCTGGTATTCTTTCAGATATTGACTCCACATGTGTTCCTTTTAATTTCTTGTTTGTCAGTGGGCTAAATAAAAACCTTTCCATCCTGATTAAGAGATCCAGGATGGGATGGGAAACTATGCCTACCTTAGAATTGGTAAATCTAGCTAATGAACTTGCCAGTACCCTAGACAAGCAGCCCAAAAACAAGATTGCTAAGACATCTGAATTTCAGCTATGACAAACGAGAGGCCCCGTGAGAACCCAGAGAACCCCAACCTTTTGCCACTACTGCAAGGTGCAAGGACACTGGAAAAGGGATTGCTGTAAGTTGAAGCTCAAAAAGCTCTCTCTGCCTACTAACCAGTGTCTTTCAGGCCTTCCAAATTCCCAGTGATGGTGCTGTGAGGAATTACAGGGGCTTTTTCCAGTTCTTTCCCTTAATCATCTTGGAGAAACTTCTCTTCAAATTGGGGAGGAAACCATTTCTGTTCTTATTGACACTGGTGCTACACTCTTGGTGCTCAATCCCACTATTATAAATCAGCCCCTGCCTCAGAGTAACAAGACATTTCATATAGTGGAGATTTCAAATAAACCTCAATAGGTTTACACATCCAAATCTATTCCCTTTTGTCCAGGTGCCTTAAGAGATGAACATTGTTTTCTCCTTAGTTCTTCTGCCCCTACCCATTTATTAAGCAGAGATTTCTTAGAGAAGTATCATGTTGGAATATCCTTTTCTCAAAAAGGAAATATAATATTAGAGCTTGATGGTAACCATTGAAATCACCAATCAGTGAATTGCATGACCTTATAGCATCTTTTGTTTGTGCTGTCTCTGATAGTAAAGTAACTGAATCTGAGAGTACTGATCAATGGTCCCTATTGGAGCAACTATCATCTTCTTTATGGGCAAAATCTTCTACTGATATTGGTAGAATTCATAGTGCACCTCCTATCAAGGTTCAAGTGGATCCTTCAAAGCCTCTGCCCAGAATTTATCAATGTCTTATAAGTAAGGAGGCCGCCCAAGGTATAAAGCCCATAATAGATTACATAACATAGGGTCTTATTATTCCTTGCACTAGTCTTGTAATACTCCTATTCTACCTATGAGAAAACCAAAGGGATGAGGGTGAAGGTTTGCCCAGGACCTACGAGCAATAAACCACATTGTTATCCCTTGACACCCTGTAGTTCCTGATCCCCATACATTGCTAGGATCCATCCTAACTGGAAGCAAACTCTTTACAGTAATTGATTTATGCAGTGCATTCTTTAGCATCCCAGTTGATGAAGCTAGCCAATACATTTTGCTTTCACTCGGGAAGGAAAGCAATTTACCTGGACAGTAATGATTCAGGGATTTGCTGACAGCTCTTCTTATTTTTCACAGATTCTTAAGACTGATTTGGATGATATAGTTTTTCCCAAAGGTTCTTCTTTGTTGTTCTTGGGTTTCTTCACAGGATGATAGCATCCATTTGCTGACACTCTTGACCTTAAAGGGACATAAGGTCTCTAAAAAGAAACAATAATTTGCCCAAGCTCAGGTTTGATACGTGGGACATCTGATATCGGAACAAGGTTTATGCCTGGACTCAGACAGTCTCCATGGCATACTAAGTTTTCCAATGCCCAAGACTAACCACCAATTGCGAGAGTTTCTTGGGCTAGTTGGCTACTGCCAGAATTGCATTCCAAATCTTTCTCTTATGGTGAAACCTCTATATGTCCTATTAAGGAATGACAGTCCTGACCCAATTTCATGGGAAGAACAGGGTGATGGGGCCTTTAAGAATTTGAAGGAGAGTTTAATAAACTCACCTTCTCTTGGGCATCCTAACTACCAGATTCCCTTATTTTCTGTGCATGATAAAGAAGTAAATGTTTTTGGGGTGCTCACTCAAAAACATGGGGATCAATATAAATCCCTAAGACACTATATTCAAGAACTGGACCCTGTAGCACAGGGATACCTCCCTTGCCTCAGAGCTGTTGCTGCCACTGCCCTCATGGTTAAGGCCACAGAAAATATTGCTGTGGGATCCCCTCTAACCATCATTGTGCTTCATGCAGTAGAAGCTCTCCTGAATTCTTATCACACCCAGCATCTTTTTATCAGCCACCTTATTTCCTATGAAATCCTTTGGTTAACTGCTTCCCATATAACCCTTTCACATTGTAATAACCTTAATCCATCTACTTTTCTTCCTTCTGAGACTGAGGAAGCCCCTTATGACTGTCTGACATTAACAGATCACCTCCTGACTCCTTGTGATGATTTGCAGAAAACCCCTTTGGGTAAAGCTGATTTATCATTGTTTACTGATAATTCATACTTAAAAGATGACAAGGGTAAGTACTGCACTGGTTATACTGTTGTGACTCCTTTTGAAGTCATCAAGGCAGCACATTTGCCTCTGCTCACTTTAGCACAGCAGGCTGAACTGTATGTGCTCACCTGAGCTTGATTTAGCAAAGGGTAAAGCTGTCAACATTTATGCCGACAGCAGATATACCTTTGGGGTGGCTCATGACTTTGGAATGTTATGAAAACAATGTGGTTTCCCTATCTCCAATGGAGATCAAATTAAGAATGGCCCATATGTATAGAAATTATTAGATGCCATATTTTTACCTGATACCTTAGCCATTATTAAAATTCCGGGGAATTCTAAACTTGACTCCCTGGAGTCTAAAGGAAATCACCTGGCTGATATTTCTGCTAAAAATGCCATCTTTAGGGCTGGCCGAATGGCACAGTGGTTGTGCACTGGTTTGGCAGGCCAGCGGCCCGGGTTCATGTCCCATGTGTGAGGGCCAATGACACTGCCCTAAAAAAAAATGCCACCTTTAAAGGCATCAGTAGCAGTCAAACCTTTGTCATGGTCCAGAGAGGAGCTTCTCAAATTGATAGCTTAGAAAAAATGGCCCGAGAAGCGCAACAATCAGCTCCTGAAGAAGAAAAACATGACTAGAAATTCAACAATTGTTGGTTTAATAAGGAGAGGAGGCTCTGGCTCAGACCAAATAACACAGGCCTACAGAAACTCTAAAATTCCCAATTTAACCACTGTACATGTGTTGAATCATTGGTCAACTGACAAAATGGTAGCTTTCATGCACCAATATTGGTGGGAAATATTAATAAGGCTGCAAAAAGTGGTTACCTCAGGTGTCCCTCCTGTCCAATGTATAACTCAGGGAAGCCTATTCAAACTGCCTGGGACATTATAAATTGCCAGATGGACCATTTGAAGTCTGGCAACCAGACTTTATATAGCTTCCCCCATCTCAAGGATACAAGTATGTTTTAGTCATAATATGTGTTTTCTCACTGGACTGAAGCCTTCCCTTGCAAACAAACTAATGCACCAGTAGTGGCTGAAGTGCTTTAGAGAAGATTATTCCTACTTGGAGAACTCCTCTTGAACTCCACAGTGATTGAGGAACCCATTTCACTGGTCAGGTGCTAAAGAAAGTCTGTGCTGTTCAGCCAATCCTACAACATTTTCACTATGCCTACCATCCTCAGTCTTCAGGATTGATTGAATGCACTAACAGTATCATCAAGACTCAATTGGCAAATTTTATAGAAACTCCTCAAATACCTTGGCCAAAGGCATTGCCAGTAATTTTGAATCTCATGTCTACTCCTTTTGGGACTCATAAGCTCTCACCTTTTCAGATAATTACAGGATGCCCTATGCATTTGGCCCTTGCCTCTCTGGATCCACAATTGGTGAAAGGAGACATACTTCAGTGTTGTAAAGGCTTAATTAATTCTATCAACAATAACCATACTTTAGTGAAACAATCTCATAATACACTCCAGGGAAATGGAAAACTAAAAATGTATACATTAAAATCTGGAGATTTCATTTATTGGAAAAGACATCTAAAAAAGATTCCCTCCAGCCATGCTGGAAGGGCCCTTACCAGGTGCTATTGACAAAAATTCTGTGCTGCTAAACTACAGGGAGTAGATTCTTGGATACACATGTCATACCTGAAGAAGGCACCAAACCCTCACTGGAAAAGCACACAAGTCTGGTGACCTGAAAGTAAGCTGTCAAAATTTTAAGGCAAATGACCCCGATGGAGCCTGAGTTCCGGGTTTATCACCTGCCACATAAGTTAGGTTGCTATGTTCTAATTCTAATTTACTTATCTGTTTAAGCTCTGCTTTAGATGCTTGTTGACACTGGACACCAGCTGGTTCCCAATGTCTGCACTCTTCCCCATGATGTGAGAGATAACACCTAGAAGAGGCCCTTCTGACACCAAGGGATTAGAGGCTGAACAGACATCAAGGGACGAAAATACTGGACTCTAAGTATCTGAGACTAAAGACCTAACTGTTGATCAATGATGTTTTAGAAGAAAGATCTTGATCAAGAGGGGGGACTGAGGGCCGGCCGAGTGGCGCGGGTGGTTAAGCGCTGGCTTGGGAAGCCAGCGGCCCAGTTTCAGTCCCACATGTGAGGGCCAGTGACACTGCCCTCAAAAAAAAAAAAAAAAAGAGGGGGGACTGATAAAGTGAACTGGCATTTTATGATGGTTAACCATAGAGTTGGGAGGACTATGGGTGAGGCTGGTCCCCTTGTTCATTCTATAATCCTGACTTCCCATTTATTTGTATGGTAATTTCTGGGGGAGGGATTTTAACGGGATTATCTGTCTTGGAACCTGGGTCTTTTCTGCCTCCATGTGGGCTGCTGGTAGGAGGTCCATGTAGGAGGTGTGCTTTCCACACTGTGATGGTGGTCTTGTTTCTTTTTCTTTTCCTGAATAAATTGTTTCTTTTGTGGATTACTTGGAGAGTTATTTTTTAACCAGTCAACAGATATTGCCATGAGAGTGAGTTGGTGAAGTAGGGTCAAGATCGTTGAAGGGTAGAAGGTTCAGGAACTTTGAGATTATGGTATTGGAATGATCCTATATTCATATAGACATACCTCTGAGATATTGTGAGTTCAGTGCCAGACCACCATAATAAAGCAAACATCACAGTAAGGCAAGTTATGCAATGATTTTGGTTTTCCAGTACATAAAAGTTTACACTGTACTGTAGTCTATTTAAAGTGTGCATTTTGTCTAAAGAAAATAATGTACATTCCTCAATTAAAAAGCATTTTATAGTTACAAAATGTTAACCATCTTAGCCTTAAGCAGGTTGTAATCTTTTTGCTTGTAGAGGGTCTTGCCTTGATATTGATGAAAATAAAATATCTGTGAAGTGCAATAAAACAATTTATGCCTGTGTCAGGAGGAAAAGTTATCTCTTCCATTCAAATTATTCTGGCTAGACTTATAATCAAATTAACAGAAGACAGATAAGCAAGAGAAAAACAGTTTAATGACATGTATACCTCCTTTATACAGGGGAAGACACATGAAAACTGATTAACTCACTAAAATGGTAGTAGCCATCACCTTAAATACCTCCTTCAACTAAAGACAAAAGAAGTGGGGGTGGAGAATCAGTTATGGAAGGTAACCAGAAGAAATGCAGTGAACAAGGGTAAGATTGTTATGCAGATTTAATTCCATGCCTTCTCTCTTGACAATGAAAGCAGGCCAAGTACTATGAAGGAAACACCCTTGCAGATGATTTCCTTTACAAATATAAATGTCCTTTTACAAAAGATAATTTCTATTTTGTTTTCATAGCTTCTCCCAGGTCTGCTATTCCTGAAAATTAAATAGTCTAAAATAATATCCCAAAGAGGCATATTTTGGTGTGGCAAACCCTGCTTCCCTTCACATGTATTAAAATTGCCAGGAACAGTAGTGTTAGCATGTCATTAAATGAACTAAACCCTTCCAGATAATTCATGGGAAGGAAAGAACAATGGCAAGTGATTCCATTTTCTGTAGCTGACAAGGACAAGAGATACAAAAATGAGATATTCTATGGAAGAGGAGGAGAAAAGAATGGTCTGAAAGTAACAATGAAGAGCAAGCATGACATTTACCTCATTCTCCAGGCTCGATGATATTAGTGATGTTGGAGGGTCGGGGAAGCGACCACTTGAGAGGGCTGTAGGAAAAGCAATGTTCTCAAAGGGGAGTCAGGATTGAATCCAAGCAGAAATGTAAAGGTAGGTCAGGGTTTCTCAATCTCAACACTTAACATTTTGAGCCAGATACTTGTTTTTATTGTAGGGAGGTCTGCCCTGTGCATTGTATGATGTTTAGCAACATCTTTGACTTCTATCTACTAAATGCCTGCCTATGGCAATGCCCCCCCACAACCCCTCTCTTGTGGCAACCAAAAATGAGGTTGATCATGGATAAGTTGAGGATGTTGGGGGAGGGTGGTCCCCAGAAATTCACCTATTTTAGTCCTCACAGTAAAATTATTTCTGTGTTAGACTATTTCTTTTTCTTTTTAAATTTCATTTATTGATTTTTATTAGTTTCATATTCATTAAATATTTTCAATAGGAGAAATAGTCTATGTTAGAATGTGCTTTTGCATACATGACATAAACTCTATCATTTCCATTGTGAAATTATAGCTTTTCCTTATGGAAGGAAAACATGGTTAATCTCAGTTGAGTAGATACCCCACATTTTCTATGTTATGGCATAAAGTAGAACTCTAGATTAGTGTCTTACACAGCAGTTACTGTACTTTAAGACATTGTCATCTTTCACCTGTGTTGGGGAAGAATATTTTTTTCTGTACTCTTGTAGTTTCTTTTGGCTGGTCTAATAATTTAATTGACACAGACAAATTAACAGGAGAAAAAACACATTAATTTTGTACATATGTATAGGAACCTCACATAGACATACAAGCATCAAAGAAGTGAACAAGGCAGGCAGCTTTTATACCTTTTAAACAAAGAAACAATAAATTTGTAAAGAATTGACAAGACAAAGAAATGTAGGCTTGGGTTCTAATTAGTGAAAAAGCTAAGAGTTTTTTCTTACACAGCCTTCTTGTCTTTGAATTCCCTATCTCTGGCAATAAAGATGTCTCCACTTGGTGCAGGATGGGTACCTTTCATGTGGGAGATTTATTTCCTGCTTTCAGGGAAACAAAGGAGGGTCAGAGTGTCCTTCTTGCATAGGCTGTTCCTTAAGAAACTAAATAATAATTATCAATATGCTAAAGTGGTATATTTTAGGGCAGCCTGCTCTGAACCTCATCATCTGAATTTCTACAACACCATCATAACGTACATATCTCTACTTAGTATGGCCTCCCTACCCTACTCATATTCACACACAGAACTCAGAAAAAGTATAATCAGGTCATGTTACTCCCTTGACTAACCCCAAGAAATCATGCTTCTCGTTGCATAGATAATAAAAGGGAACTGCTTACAGTTTATGTAGGCACTACATGATTTAGCTCTGCTTACCTCTACAACACTACTCTATTCGCCTTAGGCCAGAAACTCCAACTGTAATCTACTTTCTTCAAACATCTAGGCTCACAATCATCGCACCTTACTACTAATGCATTGTGTTTTCTCTGTCAAGAATGCTTTTCCATCGCACTGGCTCATTATGAATCAATCATAGCTCAAGTATGACCATCTTGCAAAGTCCTTCCATCACCACTCAATGTAAATTAAACACCACCACAACCTGAGAAATGGACTGCCTGTCAGTATCACATCACCCTATTTTAGTTCTGCCATTACAGTTGCCAATACCTGAAGTTATATTATTGGTTTATTTATGTATTAACTTGTGTATACTTTGCTGTGAGATCAGCAAACTTTTTGATCTTGTTTACCACTATATTCCCAGCATTAGGCTCATAGTAGGTACTTTGTAAATATTTGATGAATGAATTAGTAAATGAATGCATTTGTAAAATGGGGCTTGCAATATTTCCCCTTTTCAGCCACTGCTCATTTCACTGTAACTTGCCTGCTTTAATTTTTCAGTTTTAATCCCACTATTAATTTACACACAGAAATTCATCATTGGGAGTAATTTCAAATGTGATTTTGTGAAATATTGTGCTAAGTCAGGAGAGAAAAGGATTTTAATTTTTATCCACTTTGAAATTATTCTGTTTACCTGTTGCCTAAGGAAGATCAAAGAGATTAAATTGGCTCTGAACGACCACAAAACGAATTAGAGGTGATAGGAAAAATGTAATCTATCTTTTTATAATGATAGTTTTAAGATTTCTTCTATTATGCACATTTTTGGCTAACATAGCAATGTCTGGTTTGGCACTGGGAGAATAACATAAAATTTGAGTATTACTTTCCTTAAGTGCTTTTTAAATTTATTACTTAATCTAAAGGGATTGAAGTGGCTTTTATATGATGTTGAATTTTATTTCCTTATTTATACAGAACATTTGTGGCATGCATAGCAACTAAATTTAATCTATCCTCAAATACTAAAACAAAATAAATTTAATCTATTATCTTCTCTCATCCCATTAAGTAATGTTTGCCAGCCCCAAATCAAATTATTATTACAAGGTATCAGGCAGTTTGAATATCAGTAACAGCAGGTCAAGCAAGTGTCCCCTCTCATTTTCTACCCCCTCCAATTCTAGAAACAGAGCCAATAAGTTCTCTTTCTTTCTTTTCTTTTTTTTTTTTTGAGGGCAGTGTCACTGGCCCTTATATGTGGGACCCGAACCGGGGCTGCTGGCATCCCAAGCCAGCTCTTAACCACTGCGCCACTAGGCCAGCCCATCTTTCTTTCTTTGTTTTTTTCTTTTCTTTCTTTCTTTCTTTCTTTCTTTCTTTCTTTCTTTCTTTCTTTCTTTCTTTCTTTCTTTCTTTCTTATTTATTTATTTTTTAAGATTTTATTGGGGAATTGGAGAAGGGGAACAGTCAAGTTGTTGTCCTTCAATCTTAACTGTGGAGGGCGCAGCTAGCTCAGCTCCAAGTCCGGTTGCCATCCAGCTTCCCATCAGCAGCTCGGGGCTGCTCAACTCAGGGTGCTGTGTTTAATCTTAGTTGCAGTGGGCATAGTCCACCATCCCATATGGAAGTCGAACTGGGAACCCTGTTGCTAAGAGCTCATGTTCTAACCACTGAACCATCCAGCCACCCATCAGCAGCTCAAGGCAGCTCAGCTCAACATGCCATGTTCAATCTTAATTGCAGGTGGGCATAGCCTACCATCCCATGTGGGAGTCAAAGCAGCAACCTTGTTGTTAGGAGCACATGCTCTCACCAGCTGAGTCATCCTGCCACCTGTTGGCAGCTCAGCTTGAGCAGAGTTCACTGGCCCATGTGGGAATTGAACCAGCGACCCTGTTGCTCAGAGCTCGTGCTCTTAACCAACTGAACCACTTGGCTGGCCCATCAATAAGTTTTCTTGATTTGACAAATTATTTTCAAAAGAATAATTATCTTGGGCTCATTTGAGTACAAATGTTATGCCAATATATATTAGTAGGTCTAGTTATAGCTATTGTTTTTGTGGTCTACATCCTTGCCAAAAAAAATAATAAATTCTGTATGGATTGTTTTCTGCCAAGTATCCAAATATTATGATTATCTATGGCTATTAAAATTCTTTGTGCTTTCAGCAGCAAATGTAATATTCATAATCATTATGTCTGAGAAAAAGAGGCTTTTTATTTTTTTTTATGTCTTATTCTTTAGGCCCAGTTCTGTGGCCTAGTGACATAAACAGGATTTGTTATGTAAAATAAACTAGATTTGATGAATCACACTCTATACCTAGTTTTCAGCTAACTTTGATCAAAGCATTATATGAAAAGGAGTAGAACCATTAAACAGAATCCCACTGTGGAGCATAAGCTCCTATTTTGTTATGTTAATTGTCTCTAGATCCACTACTGTCATTATAGTCTGGTTCAGTATCTTTTTTACTGCAAGCAAATGTAAAAAATGATACCCACTGTTCAGTATTTTACACAAAATCCAATGACAAGGAATAGATGGAATCAAGAAGTCATGTTTTCATTTAATAAAAATATATTTATCTCCTACTATGTATAGGGAAATCTGTTCAGTATTGGATATATGGTGACAAACAAGACAGACATAGTCCATACATAGGCAGTTTCCACTTTCACAGCAACTTCTATAAGAGATTAACTATTTATGGTAAAGTTACTACTTGTGGTATATTCCATGTGACAACAAAAATGCAATACTTGCTTACCATAAAATTCAGTTGTGTATTTTGTGGGGTATGTTCTATTCTCTCTATAAGTGCTAGCACTTAGAGACTTAGTAATTATGTCTGCTAATTTATTTGAAAGACTCTCTTATGATGACTACCAATACTACCCCTTCCTTAGGATCTCTCAAAATATATTTGTGCTTATCACTACTATCTGCTTATGCATTATTCTGTCTAATATATGGTATTCTTCCACTCTCAACATTTTCCTCAGTGTGGAGAACATTTCTCCACAGTGTGCGACTCCATGTGGAAATCTTTTCTTATATTTTGTTTATCTTTTTGAACAACACAGTATGATATAGTATACTGAGAGCAAGCTGGAAAATTATATGAAAATTCTGTTTTAAAGTATCTCTTGTTGTTATAACAGTACTGAAAAATATAATTTGTTGGGCAAAGTACAAATAATGTAGAAAATGAGGGCCAGCCAAGTGGCTCGGTGTTTAAGTGCTGGCTTGGGAATCCAGCGGCCATGGTTCGGGTCCCACATATGAGGGCCAGTGACACTGCCCTCAAAAAAACAAACAAACAAAAATGAATGGGTAGTAATACAGCTGTTGCGATGAAAACTGGAAAAAAAGATGCCTTCTGCATTTAGATCTATTGCAAAATATTCCTGTTCCAGCTAAAGCACACATTCTTAACTAAAATAAATGACAATTAGTGTTTGCGATCATAAACCTGGATAACAAATATCTTATGCCAAAATAACTAAAATATTAGAATCCACATATCCTGAATCTTCAATTAACCATACCCTCAACTAAATTTTCATTCCTTTTTGCAGAAATTGAGAAATTTTAAAATATGCTGATTACAGAGGTTCATCTATAAACCATTACTAGAAGAAGAACATGGAATAATAAGGATTCAGCCCATTTGTTTGGCACCTTCTAAAGCTGCATCAATAGTTTTAGACAATGGCAATTTACATTTACATGACTTCCCAGGGATATTCAAATATATCATACAACTGCTCCCCCTCCTGGGACAAACTAAAGGTAATAATTTTGAGGGCCAGCTTTATGTAAAGGTAAATTGCAAGAGTAGTGCTATTTATTATATCCAACAATTAGATTATTATTGAAATTTTAGTCATAACTTTCTACTTTAGCCTCATCTATACTTAAAATGCAATTAAGAGTTAGTGTAGTTAACAATTTAAAAATATATTGCTTGGTGTAAATGAATTTTCTAAAGATAGCTTTTAAAAATCAGAGATAAGGTTGAGGGAATATGGACAGTTGAAGAATTTAAAAAGGCATGCTCCAACAATGAGAGCTCAGAGTTTGGATTGTAAAGGCACTACATTGGGATTTGAGGCCTGAGTTTCAACGAAATATACTGACGTATATCATCAAAGTACAACCACTAAATTATGCACATATAGCATCTGAACAACATTAAGAACCAATGATGCTGGGCCGGCTGAGTGGCGTGGTGGTTAAGCACTTGCTTAGGAAGCAAGCGGCCCCGGTTTGGGTCCCACGTATGAGGGCCAGCGACACTGCCCTCAAAAAAAAAAAAGAATCAATGATGTTTATGAAACTTTACTATTAAGACTCTTTCTAATTGTCTGTGTAATTTACTGTTTTATATCATAAAAGAAATACATGGCTCATTATTAACATATTTGCAACAACAGAAATAATAAAACAATCACCTACCATTCCATCATCCAAATTACAATTACTATTAATATATTCTTTGTACATTTCTTTTCAATATTTCTTAAGTGTATGTGTGTTTTTTCTCTCTAGTTATCCATTGGACATAGCTAACTTCATGTTTAGCTTATCACATCTGGAATTAATCAGGATTCATGTTTACAAGCAACAAAAACTGACTCTGGACAACATAAGAAGGAAAACTTAATTTATACAAGAATGTTGAGTAGCTAAAAAAAAATAATTCATTGGAGACCCTGAAACCCTGATTCACAATATAGACAGGAATCAGTGTCCATTTTCCAGTAATGATAATCTACATAAATTATAGCAACTTACTCACTGAGGCTGAAATATATATATATCCTTCATAAAAACATCTTAGAGCTCATAAGATAGTGAGGAGTTACTGATAAAGTAGCCAGAATAGGAGATCCCAGAGCTGTAAACATAAGTAAAGCACTAAGTGCTGCTTTTCCATAGGGACCCTTGCAGATCTGAAAGAAATAGTTTCAGGTGAGTTCAATTGCATTGTAAGTGGCCTCAAAGGACTGGGAGAAGAAAACTAACACTTCAAAAGGTCAGACCCCATAGTATTTTGTATTGGCACATAACAAATTATCATATAGTTCCTTCAAACAAACCCCATCTATTATCACATAGTTTCTAAAGATCAGAATTCTGTGCATGGCTTAGATGTGTGCCCGTTCTCAGCATCTCACAAAGTGGAATCAAGGAGTTAGCTGATCCACATTCTAAAATGGAGGCTCAAGTAGGGAAGGATCCACTTCCAGACTCCGTTGGGTCGTTGGAAGATTTTTTTTCCCCTCCCACCTGTAGAATTCATGTAAATTTACTTCTTCAGAATTAGAATCTGGAGAGACTGTGGTATTATGACTCTCTAATTTCAAAAGAAAAAGGCACAAAATGATATGTAGATACTTGTATCTTTTTTTAAAATTCAAAAACACAAAATTAGTCTATATTGTTAAGGATTTATATATAATGATGACACCACAGAGTAAAGCAAGTAACTGCTTATCATAAAAGTGAGAACAATCTTACTTCTGTTGTGTACAGGATAGTTAAAGGAAACTGAGAATGGATAGAGTGGCAGCTTCTGGAATGCTGTCAGTGTTTAATTCTTGATTTGAGTGGTATTTATATAGGTGCTTGCTTTATAATCAGTCACTATACTGTACAATTATGTTTTATGTACTTTCTTGAGTTACATCTCAATATAAAAGTAAAAGAAAAAAAAGAGAGAAGGAATAAAAAAACATAAAATAAATGGACAGGAATCCAGGAAGCCTAGGCAATAAGTAACATAACTGAGCTCTCTGCATCAGTACTTTATAAAAAGGGTTGTGGTTGATTCAATCATACACCCAGAGTTGAGAATAAGTGTTGATAAAAAGAGGAATATCTTTTTTTGTGTTTTTTTTGAGGGCAGTGTCACTGGCCCTCACATGTGGGACCGAACTGGGGCTGCTGGCTTTCCAAGCAAAAAGAGGAATATCTTAATCACAGTGCCTGACATATATACAAGTTAAGGTCATTAATATCTGTCTTCTCCTGAAGATGATTGACAATTCATTTTGTGTATCTTTGAGTCTACTATTGAGCATGTAGGTAATATTGAACAAGTTGTCCAAAACAATTGTGATAGTGAGTTTACATCTGTAATTTAATATAGAATTATAAAATGTATTTTAAATATGTCACAGATAAGATAGAGTTATAGGAAATACATTTCTGATGGTGTGTAATATATAAAGGCTCTAATAAAAAATAAAAGAATACATTTTATTCCCCATTCAAATTGGGACTTTATGTTATAAATTGAGATTTTTAGAATTATTAAAAATCATTATTTCTAAGGCAAATACCAGTTTTGTAAATGAATCTTTTCAATATGGACTGAAATGGCACTAAACTTTTACGCATTATAGCAATTTTTGACACAAGACGTCGGAAAATGAATTTGCAAACTCATCTGAGAAAAAGTGCTACATACCTAATTGCTGAATATCACCATGGTCATCTTCGAAGTACTTCCCTTGGGAAGGTATGCACTGATGCCAGTGCCTAGTGAACCCTTCAAAGCAATCTGGAGCTCTTTATCTGGAATGGCCATGAGAGCTGTCATTGCATTACCCTTGATGTCCTGAATGTTATTAAAATAACTTCCTTTGAATATTCCCTTTATTTTCAGGTAAAAGAAAAAAAAGAAGCTATTGGGGGCCAGATCAGGTGAGTAGGGAGGGTGTTCTAATACAGTTATTTGGGGCAGGCCGAGTGGCGTGGTGGTTGAGTGCTGGCTTGGGAAGCCAGCGGTCCTGGTTCGGGTCCCACAAATAAGGGCCAGTGACACTGCCCTCAAAAACAAAACAAAACAGGGCCGGCCGAGTGGCACGGTGGTTAAGCGCTGGCTTGGGAAGCCAACAGCCCCGGTTCGGGTCCCAAATATGAGGGCCAGTGAAACTGCCCTCAAAAAAAAAAAGATAAAACAAAACAAAACAAAAACAAACAAACAAAACAAAACTAATACAGTTATTTGTTTACTGGCTAAAACTTCTCACAGGCAGTGCTGTGTGAGATGGTGCATTGTTGTGATGCAAGAGCTATGGTCTTTTGGAGAAAATTTCAGGTCATCTAACTTTTTCATGCAACTTTTTCAGCACTTTTAAATAGTAAACTTGGTTAACTGTTTGCCCAGTTGGTATAAATTCATAAAGAATAATCTCTCTGATAAAAAAGAGGTTGGCAACTTCATTGTAACATGTTCACAAATATAATTATCAGTTCTTTATATGGTAAAAGGTGCGATGGGACAATTTATAATGGCATTCTGGAATTATCATGTGATTGCTTTTCATAGACAGCTTCAGTTTTTTATTTTACTGTTATATTTTTAAGGATATAGTAAAAAGGATGAAATAAAAGTCATAAGGAGGTTATTAGAGTTATGAAGGCTTTTCCCCTTCAGTTTGATTTCAATAATTGCTTAAGTACCGAAAGGTATGCATAACTGTGGCAAAGTTGATTTTTTTGTGAAAAAAAGCCACAAGGAAACAATTTATGTAGAGGTTCAGGAAGGAAAGCAAATGGATGAATCATGAGAGATGTTGATTCAGCACCACACAATGTCTCTGAAGCTAAAAATACTTTTATTCAGTTAGACCAGTATTTTCCAACAAATGGGGCTAATGAGGGAGGTGTGGAAAATTTGAGTCAAGAGAGAAAAGGGCCAGCAATGACTTTGGGATCAGTGGTATTGTTTCTGTAAACAGAACAGGAGCTGGAGCATACAGTGAATATTATAGTGTAAATTGTACTCCAGAGAGAAAAACAACTACAGGAAAAGTTATCCCAATTGCAACTGTCATAGAGACTGACACCTTGGTAACGAACACATGCTTTAGTCAAAAGATGTTTGCATGAAGACAAAGCAAAACAAATAGAGAGCCATGGTTAGGGGTAATTTAACAATTTGTATACATATAGTGGGAGACATCCTATAGGGGATTTAGGACATCTATATCACAGATGTGATCATTTTATGGGAATAATCATGTTAATTAAAAAAAAAGATTTGCATCACTTTTTTATTATTAAACAGATTTTTCCTAAATGATTATGGATTTTCCATTTCTTTTTATAGATGAAAATTATTTGCTAACACATTATTTTATCTGAACAAAGCTTTTGTGCTTTTGAAACATCTATCTATAAATGTTAGCTTATCAAATCTATAATATAATTATGGGCAATGTCTATTGGATTTGCTATACTACAAATTTTAAACAGTTAAAATAATACTTTAATGCTTAAAGATTCATTAAGAAGTAATTTGCTGCCCAAACACCCATGTGTAATAATTTATATTGCAGTATTTTTATTGTAGAAAAAAGTTACAAAAACAAGTGAATAAATAAACTGATACATAGTTATACTGTAGAATCCTGTGCTGTTTGTTGTGAAAATGAATGAAGTAGAGTTTCATTTTTGAATATGCTTCAGCTAACGAAAACGAAGCATTGAGTGGGAAAATCAAGCTCAAAAAGAATTCATGGATTATAATTGTCTAGTTTGTCCTAATCACTAACTGTATACCTGGACCAATGCTAAACACTTTAAATACAATATCTCACTCACTTATCATCTTATTAGCCCCGTTTACAAATAATGAAACTGAGGTTGAGCAATTTGCCTGAGGTCACACAGCTGCTAAATTTTGGAGCCAGGACTTGAACCTAGATAATATGACTCCAAAACCTCAACTGCTAACCACTATATAACCAAAGAAATGGTAAAACCTATTGTTCTTAGCATTTATAACAAACCTTCTTGCATGGCCACCTGAAGCCTCTTTTTGAGGAGAACAGACCACAAGCCACATTAACTACATTAATAATCCAATGAGACACATACAAAATAAATTTACAAAATGATGCAACAGATGACTTCTAAACTAGGTATTCTAAGATCAGGAAAAAAAAAAATGTTTATGTACACGTAGTCCACACTTACGTGGAAAAATGGCCAGAAATTTTGCACTATTCCAGAAGAAACTATTCTCATGGAATGCCCTATGAATGGGGCCCTTGAGGTGGGACAGTGTGTGGTCCTTCCTGCACACATACTCTATTTAGTCCTGAATCAAGCACACCAAAATCAGGATACATAGTCTGCATCATACCATATTTAACACCTTTCTTGTATAAAATGTATATTTTTTTCTAGAATGTACTTTGGTATAACATCATTGTCTTAAATTGAGTAAGTTTATAAGAAATATTTCTATGAAACTGATAATATGACTATTTTAAGTAATCATGACTTCACTGCATTATAACTTTTAAGTGAACAGACACTGGAGTTTGATTAACTGTAAGAATCTAGCTCTAACACTCATCAGTTATGTGCCACTGATTAAGTTATTCAATCTCTTTCTTATTTAGTTTTATCATTTGTAAAATATAATCATTCTGATAAAGGTTTCATAAGAATTAAGTGAGGTAATACATATAAAGTGCCTAGAACAGTGCCAAGCAGAGGGTAAGCACTATCTAATTGATAGTCTTTTATTTTTGCTGTTAATATTGTGGTTGCTTTCATTGTTGATATTCCATTTAATTTTATTAAGATTTTTGTTAACATACAGCTAAAATACAATATTATATTAGTTTCAGGTGTACACCATAGTTATTTAACATTTACGTACCTACAGAAGTGATCACCTTGGTAAGTCCAGCAACCATCTGACACCATACAAAGCTATCACAATGTTATTGACAATATTTCCTATGCTGTACTTTATACCCTGATGACTTATTTGCTTCACACCTGGAAATTTGAACCACTCATTCCCTATCACCTTTTCCTTCCTTTTTATTTTAAAGATTTTATTTGGGAATTGGGGGAGGGGAACAGAGTTGGGGAATCAGGGAAGGGGAATAGACAAGTAGCTGTCTTTGTTCTTCAGTCTAGTTGCAGAGGATGTTGCTTCACTGGCCCATGTTGGTATCGTCATTGTGCTCTTCCTGAATGAGGCAGATCGGTCACTGGCCTCTGGATGGTTGCTCACTGCAGCCATGGGCAGCTCACGCTGGCTGCCAGCCACTCACGCTGGTTGCGGGCCACTCACTGTAGCAAGGGCTGCAGCCTACACCATCACCGGGGCTTGCACAGCCCAGCTCCAGGTGGAGCTATTGTTAGCTGTAGAGGGCAGTGTCAGTGGCCCTCATATGTGGGATCCGAACCGGGGCCGCTGTCATCCCAAAAACAGCTCTTTACCAATGTCCCACTCATCCAGCCCTTTTTCCTTCCTTTTTAAATTTTTTTCAATTACAGTTGACATTCAATACTATTTTATATTAATTTCTATTATACAAGATAGTGGTTAGACATTTACAAACTTTATGAGGCAATCCCCCTGACTATTCCAGTACCCACCTGGCACAATACATAGTTATCACCATATTATTTACTATATTCCCTATGCTTTATTTTATATTCCCGTGAATATTTTGTAACTACATATTTGTTTATTTTAATCCCTTCACCTTTTTCACCATGCCCCCAACCGCTTCCCCTCTGACAAATATCAGCTTGTTCCCTGCATCTATGAGTTTGTTTATGTTTTCTTTATTAGTTTATTTTGTCCTTTAGATTACATATAAGTGATATCATATTGTGTCTTTTTTTTCTGTATGATTTGTTTCACTTAGTATAATACTTTCCCAGTCCATACATGTTGTCAAATATGGTAAGATTTTATCCTATTTTATAAAGTAACATTCCAGGGTATGAGGTGTGATGAAAATATACAGTGAATGTTTAAGTAAAAAAATTATTATAGGCAAAGACACATTGCCATTAATCCCCTTCAATATAATACCCTCACTTCTAACACACTTATCCCATTATCCTTGCCACTTTCTGAAGTAGTTCTGGAAGTCCTTTTTCATGAGTATCTTTAGCCGCACTGTTGTAGCTACCTCAATGTACTGAATTTATTCAAAATATTTACCTTTCATAGTCATTTTGACTTTGGGGAAGAGCCAGAAGTTGCAAGTGCCAGATCCAGTGAATAAGGTGGATGAGGACACAGCATAATGTTTTTATTTGACTGAAATTGTCGTATCAGAAGTGATATGTGACATGGAGCCTTTTTGTTGTGATCAACAAATACAATGAATGCTGCTACCCAGTTCCAACCAATAGAAAGCCAGGGATCTTCAATATGGGAAGCAGCACAGGGGACCTTAATAACAGTGTATGAAAAGTTTCAACTTGTTTTATGAAGTCAGTCAGGTGTGAACTATGGTTGAGAGAAGGTGTGTTTTAAAATGTGCCATAGATCATTGGATAAAGAAGATGTGGTACATATACACAATGGAATACTATTCTGCCATAAGAAAAGATGAAATAATGTAATTTCTGACAACATCGATGGATCTTGAGATTATTATGCTAAGCATAATAAGTTGGACAAAAAAAAGTAGAGAACCATATGATTTCACAGATATGTGGGACATAAAACTGAAAACAACAAAGGAACAAGACAAACAAAAACACATAGACAGATAATAGTTTAGTGTTTATCAGAGGAGAGGGTAAGGAGGGAGGGATTTAGTAAATGAGGGTAAAAGTGATAAAATATATGGTGATGAAAGGAGAACTGACTCTGGGTGGTGAACACAACACACAATGTAATATATAGATGATGTATTACAGAATTGTACACTTAAAACCTATGTAACTTTACTAACAATTGTCATCCCAATAAACTAATTTTTAAAAAATGTGCCATATATCATCCTCCATCATGACAACACTGTCTCACACATCACTTCTGCTATATGGCAATTTCTGTCAGATAAAACAATTACAGTGTGTCCTCATCCACTTTATTCACTGGATCTGGCACCGTGTTACTTCTGGCTCTTCCCGAAAGTCAAAATGATTCAGGACAAAATGATTTGAGGCAGTATGACAGTGTAACTAAAGACACTCACAAATGAGGACTTCCAGAATGGCTTCAGTAAGTGCCAAGAATGATAGGATAAATGTGTTTGAAGCAAGGGTGAGTATTTAGAGGGGGATTAATGGCTATGTGTCTTTGACTGTAATAATTTTTATGTAAACATTCACCATATTGTTTGATCAGAACTTGTGTATATGTATATACTTTATCCAATCAATTATTGATGGACATGTAAGTTGCTTAAATATCTTTGCTATTGGAAATAATGTGGCAATGAACATAGCAGTGCATATGTCTTTTCAAATTAGTGTTTTGGATTTCATTGGATAAATGCACCGAAGTAGAATTAGTAGATCATAAGGTAGTATTATTTATAACTTTTTGAAGAAACTCCATACTGTTTTCAATTTTGATTGCACCAATTTGCAATTCAACCAACTGTGCACAAGGGTTCCCATTTCTCCACATCCTCAACAACAATTGCTTGTTGATTTATTTATTTATTTTTTTGAGAGCAGTGTCACTGGCCTTCATATGTGGGACCCAAACTGGGGCCACTGGATTCCCAAGCCAGCGCTCAACCACTCTGCCACTTGGCCGGCCCATTGTTGATTTATTGATGATTGTCATTCTGACAGGAATGAGATGGTATCTCATTGTGGTTTTATCTTGCATTTCTGATGATTAGTGACATTGAGCCTCTTTTCATATGTCTATTGGCCATCTGTATGTCCTATTTGGAGAAATTTACAATCAGGTCTTCCGCCTATTTTTTGTTGTTGTTGTTGTTGTTGTCTATGTTTTTGGTTTTATTTATTTATTTATTTATTTATTTATTTATTTATTTATTTTTTGAGGGCAGTGTCACTGGCCCTCTTATGTGGGACCGAACCAGGGCCGCTGGCTTCGTAAACCAGTGCTTAACCACCGCGCCACTCGACTGGCCCCTGCCTATTTTTAATTAGATGTTTTTTGGGGGGAGTTAGTTGTATGAGTTTTTAAAATAAATTTTGGATATTAACCACTTATCAGATGTATTCTCCCAATCAATAGAATGTCTTCCTTTTTCATTTTTTTGATGATTTCCTTTGCTGTGAATAAAATTTTTAGTTTGATGTAGTCCCATTTGTTATTTTTTTCTTTTGTTTCCCTTACTGGGAAGATAAATCAGTAAAAATATTAGTAAAGGTAATGTCTAAGAGTTTACTCCCTCTGTTTTCTTCTAGAAGTTTTATACTTTTGGATCTTGCATTTAAGTCTTTAATCCATTTTGAGATTATTATTGTATATGGAGTGAAAAGGTGGCCCACTTTCACTTTATGCATATATATGTCCAGTTTTCCCAGCTCCGTTCATTGTGTAGATGGTCATGACCCCAGTCTAAATTCTTGCTTCCCTTATCATAGATTAAATGACCATATAGGCATGGATTTATTTTCTACACTCTCTCTTCTTTTCCATTAATCTATATGTCTGCTTTCATGCTAATACCATACTGTTTTGATTACTGTGGTCTTGTAGTATAAGTTGATATCAGATACCATGATACCTCCAGCTTTGTTCTTTCTCATGATTGTCATGGCTATTTAAAGTTAATTTTATTATTCCATGTAAGTTTTATGATTATTTGCTCTAGTTCTGTGAAAAATTCCATTGGTATATTTCTAGGAATTCCGTTGAATCTATAGTTGCTTTAGGTAATATAGACATTTTGACTATATTAATTCTTCCTATTGATAAGCATGATACATTTTTCCATTTATTTGTACCTTCTTTAATTTCTCTCTTCAGTGTCTTATAATTTCCTGAGTGAAGGTCTCTTATTTCCTTGGTTAAATTTATTTCTAAGTACTTTATATTTTTTATGCAATTTAAATGAGATTGTTTTCTTTTTTTTAAGATTTTTTTTTATTAATTGGGGAGTTGGGGGAAGGGAACAGCATTGGGGAATCGGGGAAGGGGAACAGACAAGTTGCTGTATTCTATTTTTTTTTTGTTCTTCAGTCTAGTTGCATATGAGGGATCCGAACCGGGGCTGCTGGCATCCCAAAACCAGCTCTTAACCAATGCGACAATCTGCTGGCCCAAGTTGCTGTCTTTTTGTTCTTCAGTCTAGTCGCAGAGGACGTTGCTTCACTGGCCCATGTAGGTATTGTCATTGCACTCTTCCTGGATGAGGCAGATCAGTCGCCGGCCTCTGGATGGTCTCTCACCACAGCTATGGGCAGCACACGCTGGCTGCCAGCTGCTCACGCTGGCTGCTGGCCACTCACTGTAGCCTATGGCAGCCCACTGCAGCAGGGACTGCAGCCTACACCGTCGCCAGGGCTCACACAGCCCAGCTCCAAGTGGAGCTAGTGTTATCTGTAGAGGGCAGTGTCACTGGCCCTCATATGTGGGATCCAAACCAGGGCACTGTCATCCCAAAACCAGCTCTTAACCAATGTGCCACTCGGCTGGCCCAGTGGGATTGTTTTCTTAATTTCTCTTTCTGATAGTCCATTATTGGTAAATAAAAATGCAACCAATTTTTTAATATGAATTTTTTATCTTGCAACCTTACTAAATTCATTTATTAATTCTAATAGTTTTCTGTTGGAATCTTTTGGTTTCTCTGTATGCAATGTCATGTCATCTGCAAATAATTACAGTTTTACTTCTCTCTATCCAGTGTGTATGCCTTTTATTTATTTCTCTTCTCTGACTGTTGTGGATAGAACTTCCAGTACTATGTTGAATAAAAGTGGTGAAAGTGGACATCCTTGTCTTGTTCCTGATCCTAAGGGAAATGCTTTCAGCTTTTCCAACTGAATATGATATTACCTGTGGGTTTGTCATATATGGCCTTTATTATCTTGAGATATGTTTCATCTATTCCCACTTCGCTGAGAGTTTTTATCATATATGGATGCTGGATTTTGTCAAATGCCTTTTCTCTATCAATTGATATAATCATACCATTTTTTATTTTGTATATATGGTACAATATGTTAATTGGTATGTGGATATTGAACCAAACTTGTATACCAGGAATGAATCTCACTTCATCTTTTATGATCTTTTTAATGTATTGCTGAATCCTGCTTGCTAATATTTTGTTGAGGATTTTGGCATCTATGTTGGCTAGGGATATTAGCCTATAGATTTCTTTTATTCTAATGTCTTTTTCTGGTTTTGGAATTGGGATAATGTTCGCCTCATAAAATGAGTTTGAGAGCCCTCTGTCCTCCTGGATTTTTTGGAAGAGTTTCAGAAAATTTAGTTTTAATTCTTTTTTTGAATGTTTGGTAAAATTCACCTGTGAAACCATCTGGTCCAGGTTTTTTGTTTGTTGGGAGCATGTTCATTACAGATTCTATTTCATTTGTATTAAGCTGCCTGTTAAAATATTCTGTTACTTCTTGATTCAGCCTTAGAAGATTGTATGCTTCCAGGAATTTATCCATTTCTTCCATTGGACAGATTATCCAATTTTTTGGCATATAGTTGCTCATAGTAGTTTCTTAATTTTTTTTCTGTTGTGTCCTTTGTCACTTCTCTGTCATTTCTGACTTTATTTATTTGGATACTCTATCTTTTTCTTGATGAGCCTGGTTAAAGGTTTGCCAGTTATATTGTCGTTTCAAAAAATCAGCTCTTTATTTCATTGATCTTTTGTAGATTTTTGGAGTGACAATGGTTAGGAAAGTTGCATAGGATTCAAGTGTACAATTCTTTAATACATCATGTATATATCACATTGTGTGTTCACCATCCAGAGTCAGCTCTCCTTCTATCATCATATATTTGATCCAATTTACCCTCATTTACCACCATGCCTTAACATCTAGTAACACTAAACTATTGTCTATGTCTATTTGTATTGTTTTTTTAGTCTCTATTTCATTTATTTCCAGTCTGATCTTTATTATTTCCTTCATTGTACTCACTTTGGACTTTGTTTGTTGTTCTTTTTCCTTTGGTATAAAGTTTGACAGTTTATTTGTGATTTTTTCATTTATCTATAGGAAGGTATGCATTGCAATCATTTTCCCTCTTAGGAATGCTTTTATTGTGTCCCATAGATTTGGGATCATTGTGTTTTCATTGTTGTTTGTGTCAAGGTATTTTCTCATTTCCTCCTTGATCTCATTATTGACCACTCATTAATCAATAACATGTTACTTAGCCTCCATGTGTTTGTGTGTTTTCCAATTTGTTTTTGTAATTGTTTTATAGTTTCATAACACTATGGTCAGAGAAGATGCTTGATATGATTTGAATCTTCTTATATTTACTGAGACGAGTTATGTGGCCTAACCTATGAACTATCTTGGAAAATGTTCAATGTGCACTTGAAAAGAATGTGTATTCTTCTGCTCTGGGGTGAAAAGCTCTAAAAATAATAATTAAATCCATGTGATCTAGGGTGTTATTTAAGGGCACTCTTTCTGTATTTTCTGTGTGGAAGACCTGTCCATTGGTGTGAGTGGGGTGTTAAAGTCCTATAACACAAGTGTGGTACTGTTTATCTCTGTCTTCATGTTGGTAAATAATTGTTTTACATTTATTTGCTCCTATGTTAGGTGCATAAATATTTACTAGGGTTATTCCTCTTGTTGGGTTGATCCTGTCATTATTATATAATGTCCGTCTTTGTCTCTTATTATACACTTCATTTTAAAGTCTATTTTAGGGCAGGATAAATGGTGTGGTGGTTCAGTGCTGGCTTGGGAAGCCAGCGGCCCCAGTTTGGGTTCCACATATGAGGGCCAGTGACACTGCTCTCAAAAATAAAAAAAGAAAAGTCTATTTTATCCAATATAAGTATTGCTATTCAAGCTTTTTTTCTCATTTCTACTTTCATGTAATAGCTTTTACCATCCCTTTGCTTTCATTCTGTCTGTCTTTCAATCTGAGTGGTTCTCTTGTAGACAGCATAGGCATGGGTCTTGTTTTCTTATCCATTTAGATACCCTGTGTGTGTTTTTAATTCATTTAATTCATTAATTGTGAAATAAATGGCTATTATAAACAGTGCTGCAATAAACTTTTTGTATTTTTTAAATTGTTTTCAGGTGTACACCACAGTGCAATAATTATACTTTTTACCCCTCAGAGTAACAACGCCCCAACCCCAGTTCGTCACCACAATCCACCCCCGCACATCATACATATCTATTACAATTACTTTGACACCCTTCCACTGTATACTCTACATCCATGACTATCTATATATTCAAATACAATATTTTACAACATAAGCTTCAGGTGTACAGTGCAGTGATAATGCCTTCACTCTATCCATGAAGTGGTCTCCCTAACAAGACATGTGACCATCTGACACACTACAAAATATTTACAACAATATTATATTCTCCGAACTGTGTTTTGTATCCCTGTGGCAATATTGTAGTTACCTATTTATGCTGTTAAATCTCTTCCCTTTTCTGCACCCCGCTTCCAACTAGCAACTCTATGTTTTTCCACTATATCTATGACTCTGTTTCTGTTTGCTTTGCTCCTTCATTCATTTTTTCTGATTGCACATATCAGTGAGATCATATGGTATTTGTCTTTTTTATGACTGATTTATTTAATTTAACATAATAGTCTCTAGGTCCATCCATATCATTGCAAATGGTACGATTTCATTCTTCTTTATAGCTGCGTAATACTCCACTGTATAAATGTAACACAGTTACTTAATCCAGTCATTTACTGATGGGCATTTCAGTTGTTTCCAAGTCTTGGCTATTTTAAACAGCACTGCAATAAACATAGGTGTGCGTATATTTTTTGAATTAATGTCTTGGATTCTTCTGGATAGATACCCAAGAGTGGAATTGCTGGGTCATACAATAGTTCCATTTCCCAAAATTATAAATACCCCCATACTGATTTCCTTAATGGCTGCACCAATCTGAAGTCCCACCAACAGTGCACCAGTGTTCCCTTTTCTCCACAACCTCGCCGGCACTTGTTATTTGTTGATTTATTGATGATACCCATTCTGACTGTGTGAGGTGGAATTTCATTGGGGTTTTATTTCCATTTCTGTGATGATTGGTGAGGTTGAACATTTTTTCATATGCCTGTTGGCCATCCGTATGTCTTTTTTACAGAAATACCTCTTCATATCCTCTGTCTATTTTTTAATGGGGTTGATTGTATTTTTGATGTTGAGTTTCATGAGTGTTTTATAAATTTTGGATATTAACCCCTTATCAGATGTATCGTTAGCAAATATCTTCTCCCATCCAGTAGGCTGCCTTTTTGTTTTGTTGATGATTGCCTTTGCTCTGAAAAAAACTTTTAAGTTTGATGTAATCCCATATGTTCATTTTATCTTTTATTTCCCTAGACTCAGGGGATATATCAGTAAAAATATTACTCAGGATAATGTCTGCAAATTTACTCCCTATATTTTCTTCTAGGAGTTTTATGGCTTCAGTCTTATGTTTAAGTCTTTAATCCATTTTGAGTTTGTTCTCATATATGGTGTAAGTAGGTGGTCCATTTTCTTTTTTTTTAATGTGTGTCAGTCCAGTTTTCCCAGCACCATTTATTAAATAGACTATCTTTACTCCAGTGTAAATTCTTGCTTCCATTGTCATAGATTAAATGACTGTATATGGATGGGTTTATTTCTGGGCTCTCTAATCTGTTCCATTGTTCTGTGTTTCTGTTTTTATGCCAGTACCATACTGTTTTGATTACTGTAGCCTTGTAGTATGTTTTGATGTCAGGTAGCGTGACACCTCCAACTTTGTTCTTATTTCTCAAGATTGCCATGGCTATTCGGGGTCTTTTGTGGTTCCATATAAATTTTAGGATTCTATGTTCTATTTCTGAGAAAAATGTCCTTGGTATTTTGATTGGAATTGCATTGAATCTATATGTTGCTTTAGGTAGTATTGACATTTTAACTATATTAATTCTTCCTATTGATGAACATGGTATGTATTTCCATTTATTTGTATCCTCTTTGATTTCTCTCTTTCTTTCTTCCCCCATTGAGTATGATGTTTGCTTTGGGCTTATCATATATGGCCTTTATTATCTTGAGTTATGATCCCACTATTCCCACTTTGCTAAGAGTTTTTAACAAAAATGCTGATGGACTTTGTCAAATGCTTTTTCTGCATCTATTGATATGATCATATGATTTTTATTTTTCATTTTGTTAATGTGATGTATTACATTGATTGATATGCAGATATTGAACCAACCTTGCATACCAGGAATTAATCCAACTTGATCATGGTGTATAATCTTTTATTTTATTATTTATTTATTTATTTATTTATTTTTAATTTTTGTTTATTTATTTTTAATTAGTTTCAGGTGTACAACACAGTACAATAGTTATACTTTTTACCCCTCAAAGTGACAATCCCCCCTCCCCCATTTAGCCACCCCACTCCTCTCCCCCATATCATATATATCTATTACACTTTCTCTGATTCCCTTCCACATTATAATCCACATCCCATGACTATCTATATATTCAATTACAGTTGGTATACAATATTATACAACCACAGCTTCAGGTGTACAGTGCAGTAATCAAGCCTCTACTCCATCCACGAAGTGGTCTCCATAACAAGACATGTGACCATCTGACACCCCAAAAAATATTTACAACATTATTAATTATATTCGCTGAACTGTCTTTCATATCCATATGTCTTTCATAGGCAATATTGTATTTGCCTATTTTTGCTGTCTAGTCCCTTCCCCTTCTCCTTCATCCCCACCCCTCTCCCAACTAGCAACCCTGTTTTTTCTCAAGAGCAGTGTCACTCGCCCTAATATGTGGTACCTGAACCGGGGCCGCTGGCTTCCCAATCCAGCGTTTAACCACCGCGCCACTCGGCTGGCCCTGTATCATCTTTTTAATGTGATGCTGAATTCGGTTTGCTAGTATTTTGTTGAGGATTTCTGCAGCTAAGTTCATTAGGGATATCGGCCTGTAGTTTTCCTTTTTTGTAATATTTTTGTCTGATTTTGGAATCAGGGTGATAGTGGCTTCATAGAGGAGTTTGGGAACCTTCCCTCCTTCTGTATCTTTTTGGAATAGTTTGATGAGAATAGGTACTAATTCTTTTTTGAATGTTTTGTAAAATTCACCTGTGAAGCCATCTGGTCCAGGACTTTTGTTTAATAAGCTTGCTAGTTACTGATTCAATTTATTTGGTAGTAATCAGTCTATTCAGAGTTTCTGTTTCTTTTTGGTTCAGACTTGGTAGATTGTATGCTTCTAGAAATTTATCCACTTCTTCGAGATTGTTGAATTTGTGGGCATATAGTTGCTCAGAGTATTTTCTTAACATTTCCTGTATTTCATTTCTCATTTTATTAATTTGCATCTTCTCTCTCTTTTTCTTGGTGAGTCTGGCTACGGATATGTCGATTTTGTTTATCTTTTCAGAAAACCAACTCTTGGTTTCATTGATCTTTTGTATTGTTTTTTTGCTCTCTATTTCATTTATTTCTGCTCTGGTCTTTATTATTTCCTTCCTTATATGCCCTTTAGGCTTGTTTTGCTGTTCTTTTTCGAGTTCCCTTAGGTGTAAAGAGACTGTTGATTTGAGATTTTTCTTCCGTCTTTAGGTAGGCCTGCACTGCTATGAACTTCCCTCTTAGGACTGCTTTCACTGCATCCCAGAGAATTTGGGTCATGGTGTTTACATTTTCGTTGCTTCCAAGGTAATTTTTTATTTCCTCCTTGATCTCATTTTCGACCCGCTTGCTATTTAGTAGCATGTTATGCAGTCTCCATGTATTCGTGTGTTTTCCAGAATTCTTCATGTAATTGATTTCTAGTTTTATAGCATTGTGGTCAGAGAAGACACTTGATATGATTTCTGTTTTCTTAAATTTGTTGAGACTTGATTTGTGGCCTAACATGTGGTCTATCTTGGAGAATGTTCCATGTGCACTTGTGAAGAATGTATATTGTGTAGCTTTGGGGTGAAATTATCTAAAATATTGATTAAATCCAGTTCTTCTAAAGTGTCGTTTAAGGCCATTATGTCCTTGTTGATTTTCTGTCTGGAGGATCTGTCCATTGGTAACAACTGGGTGTTGAAATCCTCTACTACGATAGTGTTACTGTTGATCTCTGTCTTCATGTGTGTCTAAATGTGTTTTATATATTTAGGAGCTCCTATATTTGGTGCATAGATGTGTACTAGGGTTAGGTCCTCTTGTTGAATGGATCCCTTTATTATGATGTAGTGCCCTTCTTTGTGTTTTATTGTAGTCTTCATTTTAAAGTCTATTTTGTCCGAAATAAGTATTGGTACTCCAGCTTTTTTCTAATTTGCATTTGCATGAAATATCTTATTCCATCCGTGTGTCTTTTGATCTGAAATGAGTCTCTTGTAGACAGCATATGCATGGGTCCGGTTTATTTTTCCACTCATCCATTCTGTGTTTTGATTGTAGCATCTATCCCATTCACATTTGAAGTGATTACTGATAGGTGCATATGTATTGCCATTTTGTTATTTGTATTTCTTGTCTTACTGGATTAGCTTGTTTTTCCCCTTTCTTCTGTTTAAAGATGCCCTTTTAACATTTCCTGCAATGCTGGCTTGGTGGTAATGAACTCCTTAAACTTATGCTTTACTGAGAAGCTGTTTATCTCTCCTTAAATTTAAGTGATAGCCATGCTGCATAGAACAATCTTGGTTGTAGACCTTTATTTTGTGTCACTTTGAATATCTCCTGCTGCTCCGTTTTGTCCTGCAGAATCTCTGTAGAAAAGTCAGCTGTTAGTCTTATAGGAGTTCCTTTTTATGTAATCTGCTGTCTTTCTCTTGCTGCTTTTAGGATTCTGTCTTTGTTTTTAAGCTTTGCCATTTTAACTATGATGTGTCTTGGTGTGCACCTGTTTGGGTTTAGCTTATTCGTTACTCTCTGCACTTCCTGGTCTTGTATGTCGATTTCCTTCACCAGGGTAGGGAAGTTTTCAGTCATTATTTCTTCAAATATATTCTCAATCCCTTGCTTCGTCTCTTCTCCTTCTGGTATTCCTATGACGCGAAGATTGCTGCATTTCATGTTGTCCCAGAGGTCTCTTAAACTATTTTCATTCTTTTTTATTCTTTTTTCTTTTTGTTGTTCCAGCTGGGTGATTTCTGCTATTTTGTCTTCTAATTCGCTGATCTGCCCCTCTGCTACTGGTTATTCCTTCAAGTATGTTCTTGATTTCAGTTATTGTATTCTTTAGTTCTAACTGTTTTTTTGGGTTGTTTTTTGAGGTCATTGTCACTGGCCCTCACATGTGGGATACGAAC
Source organism: Aselliscus stoliczkanus (assembly GCA_033961575.1). Taxonomy (NCBI): domain Eukaryota; kingdom Metazoa; phylum Chordata; class Mammalia; order Chiroptera; family Hipposideridae; genus Aselliscus; species Aselliscus stoliczkanus. The sequence goes on along the minus strand of CM066737.1, from coordinate 11,029,906 downwards.
CAGGGAAGCTGGTGTCCGAAGCCAGCTCCCAACCTACGTGTCACTCAGCCGGTCCTAACTTTTTTTTTTTATGGTTTCATTATCCTTCTTTATGTCCTCGCTAAGTTCCTTAATCATTCTTATCATCAGTGTTCTAAACTCTGTCTCTGAAAGTTTGGATATCTCTGTTTAATTTAGTTCCATTTCTAGAGGATTTTTCTGATTTTTATTTGGGACATGTTTCTTTTTTCTTCATTCTTGCTGTTGTTCTGTGAATGCTTCGGTGTTAGATAGATCACCTAGAAAGCAGAGAGAGAAAAAAAGAGGTGGGGGGGGGCTCTCCATCCTCTTTAATCTGCAGACCACTTGCTCAGCAATAGAGAGTCTCTGGATGACTTAGCACCAGCTATTGGAGGGAAGGGCATAACGTGTTATGTGCTGGCCCCCCTCTCAGGCTTTCAGCGAGCTTTCTGCAATTACCTGCTGTGCACTCTGGAACCATGATCACTACCAAAAAACCTTCACACGTTGTTGTGGGTTGTCTGCTGCAAAAAAAAAAACCTCTTTGGCCTGTGGATATGTGGGCCAGGCACCAGGGACTCAGGGTGCCTCTGGAAACATAGCTCTAGGTGGGCGGGGCAGGCCCCAAATTTAACCACTGGATGTGGTAAGTGGCCCCCACCAATTCAGAGCCGCATGCACTCTGCACCAACAACCAGCCCACAGAAACTCACCAGGAAACCCTCGATCGGATCAAGCAGGCGCATAGCTCCAAGCCCAACACTCAGGAAAATTATCCATCTCAGTCTGTCCCAATCAGCTGCCCACAGATCAAGCTAAGCAGCCCAACATCCAATCTCCATCCTGGCAACTCTGCACAAACACTGTGGAAAGCAGGGACCCAATGTGGTCCACACACCCCTGCGTCTCAGTGAACAGCCTGATGGAGCCAGAGGGCACCCGCCCAGTGATTCCCTGGCAACGCAGCACAAGAAGGGTGGAGGGTGGGGATCCAAGGTGGCTGGTACACTCCTGCGTCTCAATGAACAGCCTTTTGGAACCGGGGGTGCCCGCCTGGCGTTTCCCTTGCAACACAGCACAAGCAGGGCAGTGGATGGGAATCCAAGGCTGCATGTGCACACACTCATGCACGCACTCCTATGCCAATTTCGCCAGACCACTGCAGTCCTGGATCTGACCCTCTGTGGGAGGGCCCATGCCTGAAAAAATGTTGCCCTCCTGTACACCACTTGTGTGCAAACTCCACACTAGGGGAACAATGGTCCCCAAGCCTCCAGCTTCTGCAACAAAGGTGCTCAGTTCAGTCCGTCCCTGCAGGCTCCTGGGCCCAGATCTCGCAGCTACTTCCTCCAACAGAACTGGGTGAGTGCTCATCTGCGAGCAAGCCCGTGTGCCAGCCCCACTGGTTCTTCAGCTTCCCTCAGCCTCACCGAGCGGAGCAAAGTGAGTCCTCACTAATTTCTACTGCCAGCTATCATAGAACTCCTCTTCCTGGCTAAACAACTCTGGGCTAGTGAGCTCAGTGTGGTTTCGGATGGTCTCTCCCCCAACACCTGGGACGTCCCTCACGGGGCTCACCCTCTCTCGTCTGTGCCCCCCCTACAAGGCTTGATGTGGCATCCTCTTTATGTCCTTTGTTTAGAGTTTCTGTTCATTTAGTGTTCAGGGGACTTCCGAGGTTAAATGTTGTATATTTTTTTTGTAAGTTTGATGTGATCCTGGGAAGCAGTCGGGACAGCGTTCATCTATTCTGCCATCTTACTGGAGTTACCCTATGTGTTTTGATTGGAGCATTTAATCCATTTACGTTTAAAGTCATTATTGATAGTTTCATAATTATTGTCATTTTATTATTGGTATTTTTGGTCTTCGTTTATTTGTTTGTTTTCTCCTTTTTCAAGAAGTTGTTTTAACATTTCTTGTAATACTGGCTTGGTGGTAATGAATTCCTTTCACTTTTTCTTGTCTGGGCAGCTCTATCACTCCTTCAGTTTTAAATACTAGCCTTGGTGAGTAGTGTAGTCTTGGTTGTGGTCCTAGTTTTCATTATTAAATATTTCCTGCCACACTTCTGTCTTGCAATGTTTCTCTTGAGAATCTGATGATAGTCTTATTTGAGCCTGTCTGCAAGTAAATAGCTGTCTTTCTGTTGCTGCTCATAGTATTTTCTCTTTTTCTTGAACCTTTGCCATTTTGATTATGATGTGTGTTGGTGTGGATCTGTTTGGGTTCATCTTGTTTGAGACTCCCTGGCCTTCCTTAGATTGTATGTCTATTGCCTTTGCCAGGTTAGGGCAGTTTTCAATCATTATTTCTTCAAATAGGTTCTCATTCCCTTGCCACCTCCCTTCTTCTGCTGGTACTACTATGATGTGTCTTTGATACACTTCATCTCACACAGGTCTCTAAATCTTTCTTTTATTATTATTTTTTTTCTTTTTGTTGTTCCAAATGGGTGTTTTCTGCTAACTTGTATTCTCATTGCTGATTGCATCCTGTGCTTCATCTATTCTGCCTTTGATTTTTTCTAGTGTATTCTTCATTTCAATTATTGTATTCTGTATTTCTGACTGGTTCTTTTTTATGGTTTCCATGTCCGTCTTTATGATGATTATCTCCTTGTTTAAGTTCTCACTGAGTTCTTTAAGCATTCTTCTAACCAATGTAATCAATATTTGTCTCTGGTAAGTTCCTTGCCTACATTTAATTTATTTCTATTTCTGGGATTTCATCCTGCTCTTTTATTTGAGACATGTTTTTTATTTGTTTGTTTCTTTCTTCATTCTGGCTGCCCCTCTTTTTTTACTTTTATGTATTTAGTGGATTTCATGTGTCTCTCAGTCCTTTTGGGAGGTTTTATGAGGTCTGACAATTAAGTTTTAGGCTCATCCTAGAAAAAGTGCTACATATCTCATTGCTGAATATCACTATGATCACCTTTGAAGTACTGCCCTTGGGAAGTTATGCACCAATTTCAGTGCCTAGTCCACCTTTCAAAGCAATTTTTGAACTCTTTTCCTGCAATGACCATCAAAGCTCTCATCATATTATCTTTGATGTCTTAAATGTCATCAAAATGTCTTCCTTTTAGTATTTCCTTTATCTTTGAGTAAAGAAATAAGTCTTTGGGGGCCAGATCAGGTGAGTAGGGAGGGTATTCCAATACAGTTATTTGTTTGCTGGCTAAACACTCCCTCACAGACAGGGCTGTGTGAGCTGGCGCATTGTCATGATGCAAGAGGCATGAATTGTTGGTGAAAAGTTCAGGTGGTTTTCTCCTAACTTTTTCATGCAGCATTTTCAGCATTTTCAAATAGTAAACTTGGTTAACTGTCTGTCCAGTTGGGACAAATTCATAATGAAAAATCCCTTTGATATCAAAAAAGATTAGCAACATCATTTTGACTCTTGACTTGGAGTGATGGAACTTTTATGGTCATAGAGAATTGGCTGACTTCCATTGTGCACTTTGATGCCTTGTTTCAAGGTCATATTGGTACGCCTATGTTACATCACCAGAGATAATATGGCCCAGAACATTGTCTTCCCTCTCCAAAACATCTTAGCCAACTTCAATTCTCCTTTGCTTCTGTTCATTGATGAGGTTTTTCAGGAACATTTTTGCACACACCATTCTCAGGCCAAGATTTTCAGTTAAAATTTTCCTGTTTCTTAGGCCGGCCGAGTGATGCATTGGTTAAGAGCTGGTTTGGGGATGCCAGCGGCCCCAGTTCGGATCCCACATATGAGGGCCAGTGACACTGCCCTCTACAGGTAAAAGCTCCACCTGGAGCTGGGCTGTGCGAGCACCGGCGATGGTGTAGGCTGCAGCCTCTGCGCAGTGGACTGCCATAGGCTACAGTGAGTGGCCAGCAGCCAGCGTGAGTGGCCAATAGCCATGATGAGTGACCATCCAGAGGCCGGCGACCAATCTGCCTCACCCGGGAAGAGTGCAATGACGTTACCAACATGGGTCATTGATGCAACGTCCTCTGCAACTAGACTGAAGAACAAAAAGACAGCAACTTGTCTGTTCCCCTTCCCCGAATCCCCAACGCTGTTCCCCTCCCCCAAATCCCCAATAAAATCTTTTAAAAAAATTTCCTGTTCCTGTAACAATGTTTCCTTGATCTTCTATCTTTCTCTCAGTCAGCTGACAATTTTGGCACACGATTCCATGAATTTTTGCAATGTTTTCATCAGTTCTGCTCATTACTGGCTGCCCTCACCTCTCTTTATCAGTGACCATTCTCTTCCCTCAGAAAAACATTCAATCCATTTGTACACTATTGTTTTCTCCATGGAATTAATGGAATTATCCCCATAAACTTGGACTACCATGTCCCTGATTCTGCTTTCACTCTTGCGAAGTTTAACAGAAAATTTAATGTTTGTTTGTTGCTCTAATTCAAGCTCAGACATTCTCTTGACTGCACACAAAAATAGGTAACAACAATAATGAATGCCACTCATCAATTCACTGCCACATGTTGACACAAACACAGCTGTAAGACATTGATATCCCAAAGTTATGAAACCTTACCAAGCTGTTTGTACAGTGCTGCCAATGTAAGTGCACAGAGGCTAGTTTGCAAACTTAATTGTCAGAACTTGTATGTAGCGTGTGTCTTGTGTGGCCAATGGCACAGTCTCCCTGATCTCCTCTGTGTGTGTTCCAGGAGTGTTCCTAGAGTGTATTGTTCTGTTATAGGTGAGCCTTAATCACTTTTGTGGCATCAGTGAGTGCAACTGCCTCCCAGTCTGATGACTGTTAGGATTTGCTATGACCACAGTATATGAGCTGCTGTGTGTTGGTTGACCTCTCAGAGAATGATTCACCTCCACATACTCTTGTAGCTGTTGAGAACTCCTTTGCATGTGCTACTCATGGGGCTAACCAGGTACTGCTTTAGTGTGGTCTAAATTTGCCTTCTGTTTGTGTTGTTTGATGTCTCTTGGGAGGGTCTCCATGCTGGTCAAATTCAACCTTGCCTGTGACCAGCCATGTATACTTGGTAGGAGGCACAAAGCTATATGTGGTTAGCTGCTGCCTCTGATGGACCTGGAGGCATGTGGGGGTGGCCTTACTGTGACCTATGCTCAGCTGCCAGCAGTATTGGGCCTGAAGCAGCTTAGCAAAGACCCAGGGTTTGCTGGGCCTAATGCCACCTGATGACTGCCTGTAAGTCTCAGCTGTTGAAAGAGCCTTCTTAGGTGCAAGGGTGAGGTTGTTTGACCCAGTGTTGAGAGTGCCCTTGATGATGCAGCACTAGCTGGGTGGGACAGGGTTCTCGGGAGTCATGAGATGTAGTGATTTTTATAAAGTTAATACAAATTCAGCTCTTACACCAAGTGCCTGTCCTGTGACCTCTTCACAAAACAGCCTTAGAACATCACAGCCAGCCAATACTTCCCTTGGGCTTCCAATTTACCAAAAGCTGCCCAAGAGAGTTGGGAGCCCAGGTTTTTGGTCAGTGCCCACCACCAAAAGTTTCCTGGGCTGCCATGGGCTGTTCAGTGCTTTAAAAAGCTTCCATAGTTTGGCCACCTAAGCCTAGAGTACCCTTGGAAATTCAGATGTAGGTGGATAAGGTGGGATTCCAGGCAGCTACTGGGTGTAGGCAGTGGTTTTTACAAATTTAATGTAGTTTTGGTTCTTGCATCCGTGCTGGGCCTGTGACTACTTTGCAAAAATGCCCTGAGAACACTGCAGCCAGTCACCACCTGCCTCAAGCCTGCAGGTCACTGAGAGCTGCCTTGGAGAGGTGGCGATCTGTATGTCTTCTTTGGGGAAATGTCTATTCAGGTCCTCTGCCCATTTTTAATTGGATTGTTTTGTTGTTGTTGTTGTTGAGTTGTATGAGTTCTTTATATATTTTAGATATTAGCCCCTTATCAGAGACATTGTTTGCAAAAATCTTCTGCCATTCAATTAATTGCATTTTTATTTTGTCAATTGTTTCTTTTGCTGTGAAGAAACATTTAGTTTGATATAACGCCATTCACTTATTTTAGCTTTCACTTCCCTTGCCTTTGAGGTGGAATTCATATAATGCTCTTTGAACCCAAGGTCCATAAGTTTAGTACCTATCTTTTCTTCTATGTAGTTTATTGTTTCAAGTCTTATGTTTAGGTCTTTGATCCATTTTCAGTTAATTTTGATACATGGTGACAAATAGAAATCTAGTTTCGTTCTTTTTCATGTGGCTTTCCAATTCTCCCAGCACCATTTATTGAAGAGGCTGTCTTTTCCACATTGTATGTTTTTGGTTCTTTTGTGAAAATTTATCTGTCCATGTTTATGTGGGTTTATTTTTGGGTTTTCAATTCTAATTCATTGGTCTGTGAGTCTGTTTTTCTGCCAATACCATACTGTTTTGATTATTGTTGCTGTGTTGTACAAACTGAGGTCAGGGAGTGTGATACCTCCAGCATTATTCCTTTTTCTTAAGATTATTTTGGCTATTCAGGGTCTTTTATGGTTCCATACTAATCTCATGATTTTTTGTTCTATTTTTTTGAAAAATGCCATTGGGATTTTGACGGGCATGACATTAATACTGTATATTGCTTTGGGTAATATGGTCATTTCGACTATGTTGATTCTATGAACATGGAATGTCTTTCCATTTCTTTATGTCTTTTTCAATTTAAAAAAAAATTACTTATAGTTTTCAGTATATAGGTCTTTCACATCCTTTCTTAAGGTTATTCCTACGTATTTTATCATTTTTATTGCAATTGGTAAAGGAAGTTCTTTTTTAATCTCTTTTTCTGAGATTTCATTGTTAGTATATAAGAACGCAATGGATTTTTGTACATTGATTTTGTACACAGCAACTTAACTGTATTCACTTACGGTTTCAAATAGCTTTTTGGTGAAGTATTTAGGGATTTCTATCTATAGCATCATGTCATCTGCAAAAAGTGACAATTTAACTTCTTCTTTTTTTTTTTTTTTGAGGGCAGTGTCACTGACCCTCACATATGGGACCCGAACCAGGGTCACTGGCTTCCCAAGCCAGCGCTCAAGCCTTTAACAATTTAGATTCTTCATTCCCAATTTGGATGCCTCTTATTTCTTTCTCTTAACTTATTGCCCTGTCTTGATCTTCCAGTACTATATTAAAAAGCAGAGGTGATAGGAGACAGCCTTGTCTTCTTCCAGACATAGAAAAAAGGACTTCATTTTTTCACCATTAATTATGATATTAGTTGAGGATTTGTCATATACGGCCTTTATTATGTTAAGGTATTTTTTCTTCTATACCCATTTTATTAAGTGTTTTAATCATAAATGTTGGTTATATCTTGTCAAATGCTTTTTCTGCATCTATTAATTTAATCATATGATTTTTTTAATCTTTTAACTTTATTTTTTTTTATTTATTTTTTATTTTATTTTTTTGAGGGCAGTGTCACTGGCTCTCACATGTGTGACCGAACTGGGGCCGCTGGCTTCCCAAGCCGGTGCTTAACCACCGCGCCACTTGGCCGGCCCTTATCTTTTAATTTTTAATGTGGTGTATCACATTGATCGATTTGAATATGTTGAACCATCCTTGTGCCTCTGGGATGCACCTCACTTGGTCATGATATATCATCTTTTTAATGCATTCCTGCATTCAATTTACTAGAATTTTGTTTGGGATTTTTGCACGTGTATTAATTAGAGATATTGGTCTGTAATTGTCCTTTTTGTGTGTTATCCTTACCAGGTTTTGGTATCAGGGTAATGTTTGTCTCATAAAATGAGTTAGGGAGTATTGCCACTTCTTCAACTTTTTAGAAGAGTTTGAGTAGGACAGATGTTAGATCCTCTTTGAATGTTTGGTAGAATTCACTAGGAAAGCCATCTGGTCCTGGAATTTTGCTTTTAGGAAGGTTTCAGATGACTGATGCAATTTGCTTACTGTTGATCGCTCCATTTCAATTTTCCAGTTGTTTGTGATTCACACTAGGGAGTCAATATGTTTCTAAGAACATGTCCATTTCTTCTAGATCATTGAATTTGGTGATAAAAAGTCCATAGTATTCTTGGATGATTCTTTGTATTTCTGTGGCATCCTTCGTAACTTTCCCTCTTTCATTTCTGATTTTGTTTATTTGTGTCTTTTCTATTTTTATCTTACTGAGGGTTTGTCAATTTTATTCATCTTTTCAAAGAACCAGCTCTTTGTTGCATTAATTTTCTTTATTGACTTTTTTTCTTTATTTCATTTAGTTTCCTTTAATTTTTATTATTTTCTTCCTTCACCTGATGTTGGGTTTCATTTGTTCTTTCTTTGTAGTTATTTAAAGTGTAATATGAGGTTTTTTATCTGGGATTTTTGTTCTTTTTTGAGATAGGCCTGTAATGGTATAAATTTCCCTGTTAATACTGCCTTCGCTGCATCCCAATAATTTTGGTGAGGTATATTTTCATTCTCATATTTTCTGTGTATCTTTTTATCTCTCCTCTTATTTCTCCTTTGACCCAGTTATTCTTTAAAGTATGTTGTTTAATCTCCACATATTTGTGTTTTTTCCCCCTGCTTTCTTTATGCAATTCAAATCAATTTAAAAGCCTTGTTATCAGAGAATATGCTTGGTATGATTTCAATCTTCCTAAATTTGCAGAGTGTAATTTTATGTACTAATATGTGGTCTATCCTTGAGAATGTTCCATTTACACTGGAAGAGTATGTATACTCTGATGTTCTAGGATGAAGTGCTCTATGAATGTCAACTATATCCATTTCATCTAATATGTCATTTAGGGCTGATATTTCCTTATTTATTTTCTTTTTGGATTATCTATCCATAGCTGTCCATGATGTATTTAGGGCCCATACTATAATTGTGTTTTGGTCAATTTTTCTCTTTAGTTATGTTAGTACTTGCTGTGTATATTTCTGTGGTCCCTGATTGGGGGTATAAATATTGATGACTGTTATATCTTCTTATTGTATAGTCCCCTTTATCATTATGAAATGTCCATCTTTGTCTTTTGTTACCATTTTTATCCTGAGGTCTGGTTCATCTGATACCAGTATGGCTACACCTGATTTTCTCTGAATGCCACTTGCCTGGCGTATCAATTTCCACGCTTTCACTTTGAGTCTATATTTGTCCTTGTAGCTGAAATGTATCTTTTGGAGGCAGCATATTGGTTAGGTTTTGGTTTTTGATCCAATCTGCTACTCTGTGCCTTTTTATCGGTGAGTTCAGTCCATTCACATTTAGGGTGATTATTGACATATGAGGATTTCCCATCATTCTATTTTTGGTTTTCAGGTAGGATAGTGTCTCCATTGTTTGTTTACCTTTTTGTTGCTGTCTGTTATTTCAGTGTGGTGGTATTCTATGATTTTCCCCTCTGTTTCTTCTTTTTTTATGTTTCATATTCCAGTTTTGCTTTTTTAAGTGATTCCCATTAAATTTATGTAAAAATAAGTATCAGATTTAGAGTATTCCATCATTTTCAGCATACATTCTTACTCCATTCCCCTTTGTGGTTTCAGACTTTTACTTTCTCAACTTTTGTGATTTTTGTTGTCAGCAATTATTCCTACTTATGCTGTGAGTTGATTTGTTTGTTACAGTAATACGTTTTGTTTTCCTCTTTTATTTTAGATTTTTTTTCTTCTACACCCTGTATGTTATGTTTAAATGTACTGTGTCTTATTTGGTGTTGCTCTTGCCATTTTCTGCTTCCCTCTGTTCATAATACTACTCATGGTTTTGTATGCTTTTGCTTTTTTCTTTCAAGTCAAGTCAAATAGCCTCCTTGAGTATTTCTTGTAGTGCAGGTCATGCGTTAGAAAATTCCTTCAGCTTCCATATGTCTGGAAAGGTCTTTATTCCTCCTTCATATCTAAAGGACATATTTGCTGCATAATTATTCCTGGCTTATAATTTCTCTCTTTCAATAGTTTAAATATTTTATTCCACTCCATCCTTATTTGTAGAATTTCTGCTGAAAACTCTGATGATGGTCTAATGGACTTTCCTTTGTAGGTTACCATCTTCTTTTCCCTGGCTTCTTTGAGGATTCTCTCTTTATCATTAATTTTGACATTTTCAATACAGTGTACCTTGTACAAGGCCTGTTAGGATTGAGGTAATGAAGTGTTCTATTTGCATCTTGTATTCAAGGATCCAGATCTTTCCACATGTCTGAGAAGTACTCATGGACTACTTGTTTCAATATACTCTGTTTTCTCTCCGTTTTATCTACTTCTGGTATATGCATTATTTTTATGTTACTCTTTCTGATAGAGTCACAAAGGTCTTGTAGAAGTATTTCAATTCTTTTAACTCTCAAGTCTTTCTCTTTTTCTTTCTTTCTTTCTTTTTTCTTTTGTTTTTTTTTTTTTTGAGGGCAGTGTCACGCCCTCATATGTGGGACCCAAACCGGGGCCGCTGGCTTCCCAAACCAGTGTTTAACCACCACGCCACTCAGCCGGCCCGAGTCTTTCTCTTTTTCAATCTGTGTCATTTTCAGATTTTTATCTTCGATGCCACTGATTCTTTCCTTCATCTGGTCAGCACTATTACATAAGCTGGCTATTTCATTTTCATTTGTTTTATTGAGTTATTAATCTCCAGACATTTTATTTGTTTCTTTTTAAAAAAAATCAATCTTGTTGATAAAATGTTCATTTTGTTCTTTGATTTTATTTCTGATTTCTTTAAACTGCCTGTTTTCTTACATCTAATTGAGTTTATTCAGAACTGCAGTCTTGAAGTCTCTGTCATATAAGTCACGTATTTCCATGTCTTTATGTTCATTTTCTAGAGACATTTCATTTTCTTTCTGAGCTTCCTTGTTACCTTGTTTATTCATGGCACTTTATGAATTATTATTTTTCTTCCTAGGCTTCTACAGGAGTGGGTTCTTCAACAGGTTCATAGGAAAAGGTCTTCATTTTGCTTTCCAGTAGGTGTTGGTGGGATATTTTATTTTCTCTCCCATTGCAGCCTTTTATTTTCTCCCTATCTATAGCATTGCATTTTCTGTTGCACTCTTTCAGCTTCTCACATGATAGGGCATTTTCCAGAAGGTGGGCTCTTCTTCTGTGAGCAGGTCACCTGGGTCTCAGGGTACCACCACTGTGTGGGGATGTGGAGACTTTCTGAGTCTCAAAGCTCTTCCTGAAGCCAGATTCAGAGCATGTGTGTTTCTATAGCTGTGTTTTCCCCTCTAGGAATCTGCCCAGATAGGTGGGGCCTGGGGCAGTGTGTGTTGCAATGGTGGTGACAACCAACACAGTTACCTTGTGCCCAAGGTTCTTTCCCCTTCCCTGGAACTATCTGGGCTGTGATTCTGTAGCTGTCAGGCTGTAGCCCTTAGGGCTGTTAATATTCTATTCTTTTGATCTGACACTGCTACCATTCTGCTTCTAGCACTGGGAGGATGAGTGTGGAGCAGGCTCTGAGACGGTCGGGACGGGTAGGCCACACTCTGTGCCTATATGTTGCATTCCCTACTTGGCAGTGAGGGCTTAAACCACAGTTCTCACCCTTCTTCACTAATTCTTTGCTCTGAGGTGTGTGCAGTGAGCATTGGACTCAGTCCTGTTATATGCTGATCCCTTAAGCGAGACTGTGGGACATAAGAGGTGTGCAAGCAGTCCGAATTCTTTCCTCTCCCCTGACTGTGGTAGCTCAGGAATGAAGGGAGCTCTGTGCTCCTGTCTGGGTCCTGTGGCCCTCATGGCCCAACTCTCCATATTTCCCTCATCCCTCCTCCCCTGCTCACCCAATTTGCCCAACTTCAGATGATTTCAATTACGTGTCTCTTCGACTTTTATGTCTGCTGTACAGGGAGTCCTTTGTGGAGTTTAGCTGTTCATTTTGTTGTAAATTCCAGGGGAAATTTCAAGAGGCTCACCTCAGGCCACCATTTCTGTGATGTAATCAAAGGATGCTCTCTATAATTATTTCTTCAAATAGTTTGTCTCTCTCAATGTAGTGTTTTATTTTGTGTTGTGCTGCTCTGGCTTCTCACATGATGCAGGGTTTCCTGGAACGTGGGTTTCTCCTCTGTGAGCAGGTCACCTGGGTCTCAGGGTACTGTTTCCTTGGGGGGATGTGGAGGGCAATAAAGTTCTGAGCTTTTGAAATCCCAACACAGTCTCTGCAGCCTGATGCAGACCTTGTGTGTCTCATCAGCTCTGGTTGCCCCAGCAGGGATCCACCCAGAAAGGTAGTGTTGGGGTGTGCTCTGAGACGCAGCTGGTGTGTTCATGGCTCTGTGAAATAGCGACTACCAGTCCATAGATATCTCGCCCCTACAGTACATTCCCTACTGCTGGACTTAGTTATGTTGGGCATCTGAGGATGCAGGACTCTGTAATTCTCAAGGCTATAGATAGTCTGTTGTTTAATCCAACACTGCTACCATTTCTTCTGGAGCCCACTTTTTATTTTTTTTTAAGATTTTTTATTGTGTAATTGGGGGAGGGGAATAGCATTGGGGAAATGGGGAAGGGGAGCAGACAAATTGCTGTCCTTTTGTTCTTCAGTCTAGTTGTGGAGGATGTTGCTTCACTGGACCATGATGGTTTCGTCATTGCGTTCTTCCCGGATGAGGCAGATTGGTCGCCAGCCTCTGCATGGTCAATTACTGCGGCTATTGGCAACTCACGCTGGCTACCAGCCATTCACGCTGGCTGCTGGCCACTCACTGTAGCCTATGGCAGCCCACTGCAGTAGGGACTGCAGCCTACACCATCACCGGGGCTCACAGCCCAGCTCCAGGTGAAGCTGTTGTTATCTGTAGAGGGCAGTGTCACTGGCCCTCATATGTGGGATCCGAACTGGGGTTGCTGGCATCCCAAAACCAGCTCTTAACTAGTGTGCCACTCATCTGGCCCTGGGACCCACTTTTTTTTTTTTGAGGGCAGTATCACTGGCCCTCATATGTGGGACCCGAACCGGGGCTGCTGGCTTCCTAAGCCAACACTTAACCACCGCACCACTCTGGAGCGCACTTTTTAAACTAGGAGAGTGCGTGTGTGGGGAGAGCTGGGAGGGAGAGAGAGTCGGCCAGGCTCTGTGTCTTTGTTTTCTGTTTTCCGCCTGACAGTGAGTGCTTAAACCACAGTTCTCACCTTTCTGCATTTGTTCTTTGCTCTGTAGTCTCTGCTCCAAAAGTTAGGTTCAGCAATATTATATGCTGATCACTCAGGCAGGACTGTAGGGCACAGGGAGTGCATCTGAAGTCTTAAATATTCCCTTTCCTGAGACTGCAGTGAGCTCCAGACCGTGTCCTGTGGCCCACAGCACATGTCTCTGCGCTTCCTCCTTCCCTCCTCCTCTGCTCACCCAATTTGCCCAACTTTAGATCATTTGATGCTCAGATCATTCAGATGTGCTTGTGTGTTGCTTATGTTATCCTTTGTTGAATTATATCAGTTCAATTTGTTGTAACTTCCAAAGGAGATTTCAAGAACTACTCCTCACACTGCCATTTTTTGTGATGTAACCCCAAAGAGTTTCTCAATCCCTTGCTATTTCTGTTCTCCTTCTGGTACCCCTCTAAATCAAATGTTTTTTTATGTGTGATTTTGTCCCAGAGGTCCTTACTGTGCTCATTTATTTATTTATTTATTTTTAAATTAGTTACAGGTATACAACTCAGTGTAATGGTTATACTTTTTACTCCTCAAAGTGACAATCATCCCTCCCTCAATCCACTTCCCCACTTCACCCCCTGATACATTACATATGGATTGCAATTCCATTGACTCCACCTCTACACTATACTCCATATCCCATGACTATATATATATTCAATTATATTGACATACAATATTATACAACATCAGCTTCAGGTGTACAGTGCAGTGATCAAGACACTGCCCCATCCATGAAGTGGTCTCCCTAAAAAGACACGGGACCATCTGACACCCTACAAAATATTTATAACATTAATTATATTTCCTGAACTGTCTTTCATATCTCTGTGGCAATACTGTAGTTACCTGTTTATGCTGTTTAATCCGTTCCCCTTCTGAATCATCCCCATGCCCCTCCCAGCTAGCAACCATCATTTTTTCTTCTATATCTCTGAAACTGTTTCTGTTTAATTTGCTCATTCATTCAGTTTTTTAGATTCCGCATATAAATGAGATCATATGGTATTTGTCTTTTGCTGACTGACTTATTTCACTTAACATAATAGTCTCTAGGTCCATCCATATCATTGCAAATGGTACGACTTCATTCTTCTTTATAGTGGAGTAATACTGCAATATATAAATGTACCACAGTTTCTTAATCCATTCATCTACTGATGGGCATTTTTGTTGTTTCCAAGTTTTGGCTATTGTAAATAGCACTGCAATAAACATAGGGGTCAGATATTTTTTCAAGTTGGCGGCCTGGGTTTCTCTGGATAGATACTCAAGACTGGAATTGCTGAGTTATACAGTAGTTCCATTTCTAGTTTTTTGAAATACCTCCATACTGAATTCCATAGTGGGTACACCAATCTGCAGTCCCACCAACAGTGCACCAGGGTTCCCTTTTATATACAACCTTGCCAGCACTTACTGTTTTTAGATGATAGCCATTCTGACAGGTGTGAGGTGTTATCTCACTGTAGTTTTTATTGGCATTTCTCTAATGATTAGTGAGGTTGAACATTTTTCATATGCCTGTTGGCCATCAGTATGTCCTTTTAAAGAAATGCCTATTCATATACTCTGCCCAGTTTTTCATTTGGGTTGTTTGTGTTTTTGGTGTTGAGTTAAATGAATGTTTTATAAATTTTGGATATTAACCCCTTATCAGATATATCGTTGGCGAATATCTTCTCCCATTCAGTAGGATGCCTTTTTTTTATTAATGGTTTCATTGGCTATGAAAAACTTTTAAGTTTGATGTAATCCCATATGTTTGTTTTTTCTTTTATTTCCCTTGCTGAGGGGATACATCAGTAAAAATATTACTGAGGGTAATGTCTGCAAATTTACTCCCTTTGTTTTCTTCTAGGAGTTTTATGGTTTCAAGTCTTACATTTAACTCTTTAATCCATTTTGAGTTTATTCTTGTTTATTGTGTAAGTATGTGGTCCATTTTCATTTTTTTGCACGTGTCAGTCCAATTTTCCCAGCACTGTTTATTAAATAGACTATCTTTACTCCAATGTAAATTCTTGTTTCCATTTTCATGATTAATTGACCATAAATGGATGAGTTTATTTCTGGGCTTTCTATTCTGTTCTATTGATCTATGTGTCTGTTTTTATGCCAATATCATACCCTTTTGATTACTATGGCCTTGTAGTATGATTTGATGTTGGGTATCATGATACCTCCTACTTTGTTCATATTTCTCAAGATTTCCATGCCTATTAGGGTCTTTTATACTTCCAATAAATTTCAGGATTATATGTTATATTTCTGAGAAAAATATCCTAGGTAGTATGATAGGAATTGCATTGAATCTATATATTGCCTTACGTAGTATTGACATCTTAGCTATATTAATTCTTCCTATCCATGAACATGGTGTATTTCCATTTATTTGTATCTTATTTGATTTCTCTCTTCAGTGTCTTATAATTTTCTGAGTACAGTTTTTTTACATCCTTGGTTAAATTTATTCCAAGATATTTTATTGTTTTTGAAGCAATTGTAAAAGGGATTGGTTTCCTGGTTTCTCCTTCTGATAGTTTATTATTGGTGTATACAAATGCAACCAATTTATGAATATTAATTTTGTATCCTGCTACCTTACTAAATTCATTTATCAATTCTAACAGTTTTGTGGTGGGGTTTGGGTTTCTCCATATAAAGTATCATATCATCTGCATATAATGACAATTTTACTTCCTCCTTTCCATTTTGGATGCCATTTATTTCATTTTCTTGTCTGATTGTTGTGGCTAGAACTTCCAAAACTATGTTGAATAGAAGTGGTGAAAGTGGGCAAACTTGTCTTGCTCCTGATCTTAAGGGGAAAGCTTTTAGCCTTTCCCCATTGAGTACGATGTTTGCCATGGGCTTCTCATATATGGCCTTTATTATGTTGAGATATGATCCCACTATTCTCACTTTGCTAAGAGTTTTCATCAAAAATGGCTGCTGTATTTTGTCAAATGCTTTTTCTGCATCTATTGATATGATGATAGGATTTTTATTTTTAGTTTTGTTAATGTGTTTTAATTTTGTTAATTTTATTATGTTAATTGATTTGCAGATATTTAACCAAACTTGCATACCAAGAATGAATCCCACTTGATTGTGGTGTATGATATCTTAATGAGATACTGAGTTCCGTTTGCTAGTATTTTGTTGAGGATTTTTGCATCTATGTTCATTAGGGATATTGTCCTGTAGTTTTCCTTTTCAGTAATATCTTTGTCTGATTTTGGGATCAGAGTAATAGTGGCATCATAAAATGTTCTTGGGAGCCTTCCCTCCTTCTGTATTTTTTGGAATAGTTTGAGGAGAATAGGTATTAATTCTTTTTTGGATGTTTTGTATAATTCACCTGCGAAACCATCTGGTACAGGACTTTTTTTGGAAGCTTGTTGATTATTGATTCAATTTTTTTGGTAGTAATCAGTCTGTTCAGTTTCTGTTTCTTTTTGGTTCACACTTCTTAGATTGTATACTTCTAGATATGTATCCATTTCTTCCAGATTGTCTAGTTTGTTGGCACAGAGTTGCTCTTACTATTTTCTTAAAATTCTCTGTATTTCTGTGGTATCTGTTGTCACCTCTCCTCTTTCATTTCTGATTTTATTAATTTGGGTCCTCTCTCTTTTTTTTCTTGGTGAGTCTGGCTAAGGATTTGTCGATTTTGTTTATCTTTTCACAAAAAACAACTCTTGGTTTTATTGATCTTTTGTATTGTTTTTCTGTTCTCTATTTCACTTATTTCTGCTCTGATTTATTATTTCCTTCCTTGTGCTCACTTTCGGCTTGTTTTGCTGTTCTTTTTCCAGTTCTCTTAGGTGTAAAAATAGTCTGTTGATTTGAGTTTGTTCTACTTTCTTTAGATAGGCCTGCATTGCTATGAATTTCCCTCTTAGGACTGCTTTCAGTGCATCCCACAGATTTTGGAGTTTTGTGCTTTCATATTTGTTTGTCTCGAGATAGCTTTTTATTTTTTTCCTTGAATTCATTTTTGACCCACTTGCTATTTAGTAACATGTTATTGAGCCTCCCCATATTTGTGTGCTTTTCAGATTTCTTTTTATAATTAATTTCTAGTTTCATAGCTTTGAGGTCAGAGAAGATGCTTGATATGATTTCAATCTTAAATTTTTTGATACTTATTTTGTGGCCTAACATGTGGTCTATCTTGGAAAATGTTCCATGTGCACTTGAGTAGAATGGATATTCTGCTGCTGTGGGGTGAAATGCTCTAAAAATATCTGTTAAATGCAGGTGGTCTAAAGTGTCATTTAAGGCCACTATGTCCGTGTTGATTTTCTGTCTGGAGGATCTGTCCATTGTTGACAATCGGGTATTGAAGTCCCTTGCAACGATAGTGTTACTGTTGATCTCTGTCTTTATGTCTTTCAAAATCTGTTTTATATATTTTGGAGCTCCTATGTTGGTTGAATAGATGTTTACTAGGGTTATGTCCTCTTATTGAATCGATCTTTTTATTAATATGTAGTGTCCTTCTTTGTCTTTTAATGTATTCTTCATTTAGTCTATTTTTTCCAAAATAAGTATTGCAACTCCAGCTTTTTCCTCATTTGCATTTGGGTGAAATATCTTATTCCATCTCTTTACTCTCAGTCTGTGTGTGTCTTTTGATCTGAGATGAGTCTCTTGTAAACAGCATATGCATGGGTCCTTTTTCTTATCCACTCATCCACTCTATGTCTTTTGATTGGAGCATTTAGCCCATTCACATTTAGTGTGTTAATTGATAGGTACATATTTATTGACATTTTGTTATTTGTATTTCTTTTCTTTCTGGGTTAGCTTGTTTTCCCCTTTCTTCTGTTTAAAAAAGCCCTTTTAACATTTCCTGCAATCTTAGCTTGGTGATAATAAATTTCTTAAGCTTCTTATTTTCTGAGAAGCTGTTTATGTCTCCTTCAATTTTTTTTAAAATTAGTTTCAGGTGTACAACACAGTGCAATAGCTGTATATTTTACCCCTCAAAGTGACAACCTCCCACCCCCAATTTGCCACCCCACTCCCCCCCATATCGTATATATCTATTACTCCTCCTCTGACTCTCTTCCACAGTATAATCCACATCCCGTGACTATCTATATATATTCAATTACAGTAGGTATACAACCTCCGCTTCAGGTATACAGTGCAGTGATCAAACCTCTACTCTATCCATGAAATGGTCTCCCTAACAAGACTTATGACCATCTGACACCCCACAAAATACTGACAACATTATTAATTATATTCCACAAACTGTTTTTCATATCCCAGTGGCAATATTGTAGTTGCCTATTTTTGCTTTCTAATCCCTTCCCCTTCTCCCTCATCCCCAACCCCCTCCCAATTAGCAACCCTGATTTTCCTCTATATCTATGAGACAGTTTCTGTTTACTTTGCTCATTCATACAGTTTTTCAGATTCCACATATGAGTGAGATCATATGGTATTTGTCTTTCTCTGACTGACTTATTTCACTTAACATAATAGTCTTTAGGTCCATCCATATCATTGCAAATGGTACGATTTCATTCTTCTTTATAGCGGAGTAATTCTCCATTGTATAAATATACCACAGTTTCTTAATCCAGTCATCTATCGATGGGCATTTTGGTTGTTTCCAAGTCTTAGCTATTGTAAATAGTGATGCTATGAACATAGGGATGCATAATTTTTTTTGAATAAGTGTCTTGGTTTTTTCAGGATAAATACCTAGGAGTGGAATTGCTGGGTCAAATGGTAGCTCTAAACGTTTAACAACGTTTAACAACGTTTTCTGTCTGACTTATGAGGTTTGACAAAACAATAAAGTGAATGTTTAAATAAAATAAAGTAAAAAATACTCTTTGTCGCTTCAAACACATCCCATCATTCTTGCCATTTTCTGAAGCAGTTCTGGAAGTCCTCTTTTGTGAGTATCTTTAATTGCGCTGTCATGGCTGCCTCGATGTCCTGAAACATTTTACCTTTGGAGAAGATGCAGAATTTGAATAGTGCCAGATCCAGTGAATAAGGTGGATGGGGGCACACGCTAATTGTTTTATGTGACCGAAATTGCCTTACTAGAAGCGATATGTGACACTTTAAAACATACCTTCTCTCTACCTTAGCTCACATCCGACTGACTGTAAAAAACAAGTTGAAGCTTGTCACACAATGTTACTAAGTTTCAATGTGCAGCTTTCTGTATTGAAGATCCCTGCCTTTCCATTGGATGGCACTCAGCAGCAGTGTTCACTGTATTTGTTGATAACAATGGAAAGGTTCCATGTCACACATTGCTCCTGATATGGCAATTTCTGTCAAATAAAACCATTAAGGTGTGGCTTCTTCCACCTTATTCACCATATCTGGCACTGTATGTCTTCTGGCTCTTCCCCAAAGTCAAAATGACCATACAATGTAAATGTTTTTAATTAATTCAGGACACCAAGGCAGCCACAACAGGCAATCATGAAACAACTTCCAGAACTACTTCAGAAAGTGGGGAGAATGATGAGATAAGTGTGTTTGAAACAAGGAAAAGTATTTTAAAAGGAAAAAAATGTCAGTGTGTCGTTTACTGTAATAATTTTTTATTTAAACATTCACTGTATTTTGTGATCACACTTCATATTTTGCATAACATGAATTTGTTTAATATTGCAATATACTCCCAATAAATGTTTTCCATTTATACTCCCAAGGTAATATATGAGAGCACCCATATAACCAAACCCTCTCCAACAATGGATATAATTATGTAAAAGGATGTTTGCCAATTTGAAAAGATAAGAAATTATATTTTTTATTTTAACATATATTTATAAACTAATAAATTTATATGTTTATTAGCCATTTTATTTTTTTCTTTTGTTAATGTCTTCAATCAATTTTTATGAGGATATGCAGTTTTTCTATTAGCTCATTATATCTTTGTTTTAATTATGTTTATGATAATTTGACAAATAGACCATTTTAATATTTTAGTGTGATCTTTTATAATTTCTGAACTTATTGTCATGACAAGAAATATCAAAAGTACATAAGTATTTATCTGTTTCACTTATATTTTCTTCTAGTATTTATGGGGATTTTCCTTTTATTATTTACATTTATATCTTTAATACTTTTTTAAAAGATTTTATTTGGGAATTGGGGGAGGGGAACAGCATTGGGGAATCGGGGAAGGGAAACAGACAAGTTGTCTTTTTGTTCTTCAGTCTAGTTGTGGAGGACGTTGCTTCACTGGCCCATGTTGGTATCGTCATTGAGCTCTTCCCTGATGAGGCAGATAGGTCGCTGGCCTCTAGATGGTTGCTCACCATGGCTATTGGCAGCTCACGCTGGTTGCCAGCTGCTCACGCTGGCTGCCAGCCACTCACTGTAGACTATGGCATCCCACTGCAGCAGGGGCTGCAGCCTACATTGTTGCCAGGGCTCACAGCCCAGCTCCAGGTGAAGCTGTTGTTAGCTGTAGAGGGCAGTGACACTGGCCCTCATATGTGGGATCTGAACTGGGGCCACTGGCGTCCCAAGCCAGCTCTTAACCAATGCACAACTCAGCCGGCCATCTTCAGTACTTTTGAAACACATTTTGAAATATGGTGTCACAAGAGTATTCTGACTCTATCATATTTTTTTCTTGTTCAATTGATTTTTTAAATTTTATTAAATTTATTGGAGTCAAATTGTTCAGTAAAATTATATAGGTTTCAAATGATAATGTGTCATCTATCTGTTTCATTGTATGTCAATCATGCAAAGTCGGTTCCCCTTCCATCACAATTAATTTGATCCTCTTTACCCACTTTGTTCTTGGTCAGATCACTATATATCTCAAGTATCAGTTTCTCCATCTGTAAACTGGGGATCTATCACCAATAGAAGAGGTAGAAATTCTAAATACAGACTCAGGAGCATATGAAGTCTCAGTCTACTATAAAAGGTATATCTTCTAATGATGAAGGAAAATTAATGTTCTCTTAGTAATCAGGCACTTCCACAGGTGTTTACTTGGTTTTTATTTTTTTTATAGCACCCAATGTACAGCTATTTGCAAGTATGTGTTCAATAAGTGGATATTGAATAACTTGAATCTTTAAGCACATGGATTCCATGTTTAATACTCTGGTATGTTTGCTTTTTGTTTTGGTTAGATGAGCCTAAGATCCAAAATTGAATGTCCTCTTACAAGTTTTACAATCAAAAGTTCATTTCTCCTTGTAGCCTCCATTTCTGGCTATGTTGAAAAGCTAACAACATTAAGTTAAATAGAGAGGGTGGCATTTAGGCCTTAGAATTGACATTTTCCTTATATAACTTCTGTTCATAGCAAATGCCAAAGGATAAATGATCTTTTGGTCTCTTTTGAAGTGATATGTTCATGGATTTATTTGACTGATGAGGTTAGCAGTGTTAACTAATCATAAATTTAGACAATATTGTATGCATATCAATTGCAATTGTTACATGAAAATGCCTAGAACTGAAACAATAAAGTTTATATAAACTCGGAGGAGATGTTTTTTGCAGTCATGTCATTGTGCTAAATTTGGGACTATCCATTATTTTGCTGACAACATTTATACATCAGTAAATATAAGATATATAGATATAGATATAGATATAGATATATATATATATATACACATATCAGTTATATAAGAGTACCTAATAGGTTATAAATTGTTATTTATATTGGGCCATTTTCCTCTGGATGTGACTTATTACTAATACATGATTCTTTAAAAAAATATTTATGGATAATCAACTTTTTAGTTAATGCAGTAAACACTGTCTTCAATACATTTTTATAAAGTATATTGCTAATAGTATTGAGCACCAATGAGGATTAACACAATGTGTAAGTATTTTATACCTAAAATAAGTATAAATATGTCCCCTGAGCAAAGTAATAGATTATTTGCTTTGTGGATGAAGCATGATTAATAAAGCCAGCAGTTCAACCTCAGAACATTATGATTTAGTGGGAGGATTGAAAAGACAAAATTAGAAAACGATCAGTGTACCTCACTAGGGGAGAAAATAATTGGAGTTAAAAATTCAAAAAGTTCAGGGTCTGGTACATTTGAGAACTTGAAGAAAAAAAAAATGTTCATTTGTAAGCCTAGTTCATCGCATACCCACTTCATTAAAAAAGTTAACCTTGATGATGTTGTTTCTACTTGTGAAAGCCAATTTTGGGGATTGATGAAACCTAAATCAGAAAGGGCTTCTACTTTCAAAAAGGGGATATGAGATTGGCTGCTATCTAAGGAGAGGTGATGTTTATAGGAAGGAATCAATCAGCAGACATAGATTCATTTTTACAAAGGCTGGATAGTATTTCTCTAATCATCTCATTCCCACCTTTTCAAATGTGTGTCTCCTACACAGAGCCCTTTCTGTCATGAAACACTTCATCCACAACACTTCTTTCTTTTCAAACTGCCCCTTTTTATTTTCTTTGGATTATATCCTTCCATATCCAAATTTGTTACTTTTCCCACAGTACTTCCCATTTGAAGCTGCCTCCTATTGTAAAGTACTTCATCGCTTGTAAACTACAGTGGCCCTGCCCCACTCTTTTTTTTTTTGAGGGCAGTGTCACTGGCCCTCATATGTGGGACCAAACCAGGGCCACTGGCTTCCCAAGCCAGCATTTAACCACCGTGCCACTCCAACAGTCCTGCCCCACTCTATTTTTAATCCTCTGTCATTCTCCACCTGTTTTTCTCTTTCTCACATGCACAAACACTATCCATGAACTATCTTACTCCCTGTGTTGCTTTGCCACTGAGAGAAATCTTTTACCATCAGGGTGTTGGTTTACGTGAGTTATAAAAGTATATTTTCAAATACATTATGATTAAACACCATTATGGACAAAGTCCTTTATGGTAAGATTGATGGATTTGGGTGCTCCATACTGAGTTATTTTACTTGAGGGAAGAAATTTTCAGAGTTGAAAAAAAATACTGTGAGCTGGCCAAGTGGCGCATTGGGTGGGAGCTGGTTTGGGATGCCAGAAGACCCGGTTCAGATCCCACATGTGAGGACCAGTGACACTGCCCTCTACGGCTAACAACAGCTCCACCTGGAGCTGGGCTGTGTGAGCTCTGGCGACGGTGTAGGCTGCAGCCCCTGCTGCAGTGGGCTGACATAGGCTACAGTGAGTGGCCAGCAGCTGGCGTGAGCGGCTGGCAGCCGGTGTGGGCTGCCGATAGCCGCAGTGAGCGACTGTCCAAAGGCCGGCGACCAATCTGCCTCGTCCAGGAGGAGTGCAATGATACCAACATGGGCCAGTGAAGCAACGTCCTCCACAAATAGACTGAAGAACAAAATGACAGCAACTTTTCTGTTATCATTCTCTGGTTCCCCAACTCTGTTCCCTGCCCCCAATTCCCCAATAATATCTTAAAAAAAAAAAGCAATACCTCTTCCCATTAGAATGAAAAGAAAAGGGTACTTCTTGGATGTTTATCTTTCTCTTTTGTGTCTAAGGATTATGTAAGCCATAGAAAATAAAGGGAAATCATAAATGTTCAAGTGTGTTGAATATATTGTTATGAGCACTTTCCAAAATGAATAGGATTTGTGGTGTAAGATTAATATTGACCCATGTTGCAAAAGGATAATTTAAACATAAACATTTTAAGGCAAATTATCTGTTTAAAAATGGATGTTTTGCTGTCATGGAGTATTCTGGCACCTGTGATAACAAAATAATACAGTATTTCTTTTTTTTTTTTTGAAAGGGGTTTAATACTCCTTTTTTTTTTTTTTTTTGAGGGCAATGTCACTGGCCCTCATATGTGGGACCCGAACCGGGGCAGCTGGCTTCCCAAACCATCACTTAACCACCATGCCACTCGGCCGGCCCCTACAGTATTTCTATATAGAAAACATGAATAAAATATTTGCATTTCACTTGCATTTAACAGCATTTGATATTTGCATTCACTGAAATCCGTTATACAGATACAGAGCTCTACATAAAGAAAATATATTTATCCTACACCACAGAGGTAAAAATAAAACTTAAATGCCTCAATTTGCTACTAGGTATTCTTTGTTGCCTGCTATAGGAGTTCATTGTTTAGAAATCAGATAGAAAATAATACACACAGGGTGTTAGGTAAGATAATGGGGGGTTGAGAAAGAGCACATTGTGTTGGTGGCACTTTCTTATTATAATGAATTTGTCATGGATTGCTGTAGTTGTAAATAAAGTCTTTCTGGCATTTATCAGAGCTACTTCCTTTAAGAAGGAAAAAGTATCCCATCCTGCTGTCACTTGCCACACCTTTTGGCAACTCTCCAGAGATACAGCACTACCATTGATGTGATTCTTTGTCAGAGTATTTTTAACACCTGGCTCAAAAGATATTTTTGATGACTATAGTCAGGCTGAAAATTCAATAAGTGTTTGGTATGGTGGGACTAAGCTATCTTATGGTGAGCAGCTGTCAAATGGTTTGCTAAATACTTCTGCTCAACCCACCACAATGAATTGATGGAATTGTGCCAGCTTCAAGAGATACAGTGAGGAGAATTTTAGCAAGCTTCTCTTATCATTGCACTACCACCTGTAAATTTAGAACAATCTATTATGAAACAAGTGGAGAATAAGTAACGCCCTGGATCCATGTGTCCTTTTTGCCAGAGCAGCAAATAACACATTATTGGTGATTATTGGTGCTTGAAGCACCAATAATGTTTGTTTGTAGGCTAGGTACCTTTTTTTCTTTTTAGGGCAGTGTCACTAGCCCTCATATGTGGGACCTGAACTGGGGCCGCTGGCTTCCCAAGCCAGCGCTTAACCACCGTGCCACTCAGCCAGCCCGGCTAGGTACCTTTTGTACTTGCAGGTTTGTCAGCCTTTAACCAACTGCTTACACCACCTACACCATTAGCTCTGGACATGAAAAATGCTCATTTGAAGAATTGTCCTCTAAACATATTTCTAATCTAGTGGTTGTTCATATAATAATACAATGGCACTATATTTTAGGGCCAATATGTGAATTAAGTTATTAGGAGTCAGAATGGCCATCCCTCCACCCTGCGTGCTGTGAACATATCTTAGTCACTTGAATTTGAAAAAACTCCCATCTGGGAATTTTGATAAACTCTCAGAACCATAATTTTAATGGGGGATAATTATGAAGAGTACAAACAGAGCAGTATTAGAAAATAATTCCACATGAGTGAAATTCTGGGTTGTTGGAAAAGTCATCACATATTTTTTCTATGCTTTTCATTGCAAAAATGCATCATGACTTTTCCGACAACCCAATATTTTCATTTGTGTTAAAAAATGCTGAGTATATAGTAGCTCTTTGTTCAGAGAACATGTGAAGGGATCAGCACTGTTCCTCCTTGTTCCTGGACTTCTTAAGCCAGCTCTATATATACCATGTACTCAGCAACCATAAAATGTTGAGAGGCAAACACTAGCTTATTTTTCAAGCAATGACTTAGAACTTACCCAACTCTTCTGCTCCTTTCCTTTCCTGATCTTTTAGACTGGTTCTGCTTCTGACTCTGAAATTTTGTCACTGTTCCTCTCAACTCAGCCTCATCTGGCTACTGTCAGTTTGTGAATTTTTCTCTATTACCTGTGCTTTGGTCTACCTTTATGGACCTTATCTTAATTCAGTCATCCTGCTCTAAGCATCCCTCATAACCTTAGGTAGATAGGAATTCCCCATCCTAGACTTGGCCAAGTTTAGAAAAATCCCAGTGGTCCCTCCACACAGTCACACAACTGTAAGCCTGTGATAGGAATTCAACTAATCTACTTAGAAAGCTCTGGTACATTACTGCTTTAATTTCCTTAAAGATAGAAAATAAAATCCAAGGTTTAATCTCCTAGAGTGACATTTCAAAAAGTGATTCACAATATTTCAAACTTTAGAATATTCACTGAATGTCCAAGCATGTAAGTCACATTAGTGCTAAACAGAATGTAAGCTGGTAGGGTTTCAAATATAATAAATAAATAAATAAATAAATAAATAAATAAATAAATAAATAAATAAATAAAAGTTCGCCACTTTCCCCAACCTTTTCATTTGTTTGTTTGTTTCTCCTTTTGTTTTTTTTTTTGCCAACAGATGGTATTTATCTTTCAGGATGCAGGAAGGGAAATTGGAAAAATAGAAAGTCATTGGAGGACTGAATACCAAGGGAGGAGCAAAAGCAACAGGCGTAGCGAGAAATGGATTGAAACTCAGAGGTTGAGGCAATATGGAGCAATGAGCAGTACTGAAGGCAGGTAAACCTGATGTACTGGAAGACAAGGATATAATCCTTGGCCAATTCCCCATGGGGTTCCAGGGACCTCTTAGTGGGAAAGAAACATGAGCCAGCCTTTCATCATCTGCCATTCTGGTATTTCCTGGAGGCAGTTCCATCATTATCCTGCATCTAATGGTGGCGATTGGTAGAGGACCTCTTACTTGTGGGTCCCTAGGTGGAAAGAACCCCTGACCTCATGGAAAATCCACATATAACCTTGCATTATTTCCACCTCTCTCAGTGTCCCCATTGCTGACCATTGTCCCCCCTATCATCAGTGCAGGAGGGAAGTCAGAGAATTCTTGGGACACATTAATAGAATGCTGTCCCATCTGCCTCGGGTCCACCAAGCCCTCAGAGCTATTTACTTCTGCTGTTGCTAGGGACTATTTCTCAAGAGCAGGTGGTGATACCTAGGATTGTTTGAGACCTCTGGCTCTACAGACAGGAATGCTGGTTCCTGTTCTCTCACAGGAGTGATCCAGTTGCTCTCTTACCATATCAGTCAGCACATTGAAGGGAGGTCTCTAGCGCAGGAGGGTGGCCCCAGAACTCCACATCATCTTTCAGACACTGGAGGGCTGTGTTTGGGCATGGCTCCCAGTTCCCATTTTCATCTGCAGTTACTGCTATGGGTGAAGGGACATCCCATCCAAGGTTTGCAAAAATAGATATAAATAAGTTAATAAAAATGGAAATTCAACAACCAGAGGATATCTGAAATATATGATTGAACCAGATGGAACACACCAGGGGTAAAGGAGAGCCATATCTCTTCCTTCGTGCAGTGAAAAAATACGTCTTCAGCCCACTTGCCCCTTATAAGACGACTTCTTTAGCACCAGGCTATCTGATTTCCCTTCATGGCTGACCTGTGACTCCACCCCATTCCCCATTTCCCCACTTCCTCAAGGCAGCAAGGAAGCCTAGAAAACCCAGATAGCTTCCTTAAAGGCCACAGTGTGCAGGCATGCCAGAAAATACCAGTTCTTTACATCCCAGTAGGATCTATGGTCTACTAAGCTCAGCATTCAGATTCTGGCAGGCATTTTCTGGAATGTCTTGTAAGTAAAAACTTTCTTTTTTCTCCACAGAAGTGGAAGAAAGGCTAGTTATATTAAACACTCCAGTTTGTTTCTCTTAATGAAGCATCATTCAACATTTACACTGAATTTTGTTAAATTTTTTCTTTCATTCAATCCTTACCACAACCTGGAGTACAAATTAATTCATATTAAATGCCAGTATTTAAACTAAGGATTCACAACTTCTGTTTCAAAGTTACATTTAAAAAGTTCCACACTTAAATACAGTATTCTTAGTACCTGGGTTTATATCCTTCATGTGTTTGTCTGGGATCCCCTCCAACCAACCCACTCATCCTTGTGCTGGTTAAAACAGAAAACTTTTCAAATTGTCTTTGCTTTTAAAATGAAACAGTTGTACTCAGTTTGTGCTTACACGTTTGCAATATAAGCCATGGAGAGATTTGATCAGGAAAGTCTCTGTGAGGTGATGGAGAAAACTGGCTGAGCATCCACACAGGCCAACTCAGTCTGGAGCAATGACTCATGCTTCTGCCTAAGAGCAGCTTGGAAACTTGAATGAATCCAGGGACCAACTGCTTTTTCCTAGATTTGGAGTTATCTTTCTGAGGTGACCAGTTGCTCATGAAGGGATAGACCTAAGAAGCAGGGAGGGAGAAGTAATAAATCTGTGACACTCCTTTGAAGCTAACTGTAGGATCTCTTTTTGCACAGTAGTAGATAGATGGTAAAGCCATTCAGTACATTAACCCTTTTGCAGGCATGTTGGAAAGACAAATCATTTCCAGAAGATTTAAGAAGAATCATGGAGACATGGTCCTTTATTAAGACTGAAGTTTTAGTTAAGAAAGGTAGTTGTCAAGTCTCTTCCTTGTTCAGAAATTAAAAATAAATTAATAAATACATTCATATATTATATATACATACATAAATAGATAATTAAATAATTAAAAACAAACAAACATAGAGCAGAATTCCATGCCTAATCTCATTTAAATGTCCAGTTTTGAGAATGTGTATTATTAACTTGGTTCAATTGTTGTTGTTTTTTGGGGTTCCTTTTGAGGGCAGTGTCACTGGCCATCACATGTGGAATTGAACCCGGGCCACTGGTTTCCCAAGCCAGCACTTAACCACAGCACCATTCAGCCGGCCCGGTTCAATTGCTTTTTAATCTGAGTTTCTCTTGTGAAAATAAAATAAAATATCACTATAAAACAATCCATCTAAGAATCATATTCGCTTTTATCTTTTAGCCCTTTGATTTGTAGTTTTTTCCTTCATTCTACCTTCTAGTTTATCAGCTGTGTGTATTACATATACACATATTATAAATATATATATTTCATGTACTAGACACCTCTGGAAACTTCTCTGCAAGTGGAGGAGGGAACAAATGTAATAACAGGTTTCAAAATCTACAAATATTATCTCAGGTTTTGCCTTGTGAATTTTTTGCATAATGCACTTTCTGTTTTTCCAGCCTAAATTTAATTCCTTTCTCCCCCTTTAAGCAAGAATATTTCCTCATCTTTTATTTTCTGCCACTGATCTACAGATTAATTGCTCTGAAACTACAAAGGCCATATCCTCATCTAAGAATACTAATCTTGCCCTAAGATAAAGCCATAAAATTAGCCCACTTCCAAAGCTGCCATTGAATAATATTATATGTCAATTATAATTTAATATATATATTAAAATATATATATATGTATATATATAGTCACAGGATGTGGAGTACAGTGTGGGGAGTGGAGTCAATGGAGTTGTAATAGATATGTATGATATGGGGGGGCAGTGGATTGAGGGAGGGGTTCTCACTTTGTAAGTGGTGAAAAGCATAACTATTGTATTGTTTTGTACACCTGAAACTAATAATAATTTTAAAAATTAGCCCGCTTCCTTAAATGTACCTAAGATTTTTTTTTTTTAGCTGAGCCATCCTGCCACCTACTGCTCAACGACAGCTCAGCTCGGGCTGGGGATCAAACTGCTGCTGTTCAGAGCTCAGCTCGCACTCTTGCGCGAGCTCTCAACCAACTGAGCCACTCGGCCAGCCCCTAGTGTACCTAAAATTTGTGTTGTGAAGACTAAAAACCTTAAAATTTGTTTATCTATTTCCATATGCTGTTATATTTCAGAATATGCTGTTATATTTCAACAGTATATATATATGTTATATTATAAAATTATTTTATTCCTTAAGGAAAGGTAACAGACTCAAACACCAGGTATTTAAATTTATAGATATGTGGAGTGTGTGTGTGTGTGTGTGTGTGTGTGTACGCACTCATGTATGTGTGCAATGGGTAAGTATAAGATGCTAATGCAAAGGCATGGTCACTGTTGCAAAGAAACACAACTCATGATAGAAATGACTTCTTGGGTCTCTAAGTCCACATTTTCCTTCCAGGGCGTCATGTCCCTGCGTATACACTGTTGAATTTTGTTTTCTTTGAAGTTTATTGGGGATGACAATGGTTAGTAAAGTTGTACAGATTTCAAGCATACAATTTTGTAATACATCATCCATATATCACATTGTGTGTTCACTACACAGAGTCTGGTCTCCTTCCATCACCATATATTTGACCCCATTTACCCTCATTTTTGTTTTGTTTGGTTTGGTTTTTAAACTCATTGAAAGATGAAAGGAGCATGTTTCCAACTCTTATCCCAGAGAAATCTGTTCATTTGCCTAGCATGGTTCACTTTTGAAAAATCTCATGATTTCTCAACTTCAGTTTCTATTTTTCTTCATTTTATTATTTCCTTCTCCTATGTAAAGGAAAACTTTATTATTAGCAATATAATTGTAGGGCAGCATTATGGCACTTTTAACATTTACCATATGAGAAGGAAAAATGCAACTTGGGTTAATGCCTGCTAATCGTTGGTAAGTCATATTTACATATTTATGTATGTGAGCTTGATTTTTTTTCTGAATAGTGGAAAGGAAGCCCCAGGAAACTCTGCAATGTCTATCAAACTATTGCAATTGTAGGCTGCTTTTACCTAGCAATGACTATTTAGTAAAATATCATCTTAATTGCATTAGATGAGAGTGAAGAGTAATATAGACACCAAATATTGCGGCTGGACATGGTGACACAGCCAATGGCATCTGAGAATTACCAAAATCATAATAGGTATTATAAATTTATGAATAATTTCTCAGAGTTTGCCTTGTAACTTTTTCTTTTGTGCAATGAATGTTTATTGAATGCCTACTGCAGGTATTCAGTATTTGGTTTACTGTGGATTATACCAAAAATGTCAAATATGCAATCCATAGTGACTTCAAGGAATATTCCAACTTTCTGGTGAGACAAAATAACATCTATCAAAGAATAAAATAATGGCATAAAAAAGAATAGATATAGACCATTAGCTGCATGGTGTAAACTAAGACCACAATGGAAATTCAGAAGAAGGAACTATAATTTTAGGTATAAGTAGTTGTGAAATATATCATGTGGATGTGGGGCTTGATCTGGTTTTTTGTTTTATTTTGTTTGTTTGTTTGTTTGTTTGTTTAATTGGGGAATTGGGGGGGGAGGGAAACAGTGTTGGGAATTAGAGAACAGCCAAGTTGTTGTTCTTCAATCTTTGTTGTGGAAGGTGCCAGTCACCACCTGGCTTCCTGTTGGCAGCTTGTGGCCTCTAAGCTCAAGGTGCTGTGTTCAATCTTAGTTGCAGGTGGGCGTAGCCACCATCCCATGTGGGAGTCAAACCAGCAGCCTTGTTAAGAGCACATGCCCTATCCACTGAGCCACCTAGACGGCAGCTCAGCTCAAGGCGCCAAGTTCAATCTTTAGTTGCAGGTGGGCATAGCCCACTATTGAACAGGCAATCTTGTTGTTACACCAGCTGAGTCATCCTGCCACCTGTTGGCAGCTCAGCGACAGCTCAGCAAGGGCACAGCATTCACTGGTCCATATAGGAATCAAACCAGTGGCCCTGTTGCTCAGAGCTCGTGCTCTCAGCCAACTCTTAACCAACTGAGCCATTTGGCCAACCCCAAGCTGTGTTTTGAAATATGGATATGATATACATAGGCAGAGGAGCAAATGGCATCCTATGTCAAGAATAGGTTCTGAAGGTAGGAATAGAGGGAAAATTTTAGAGTTTTGTAGTTCAGATTTTAACCCAATGAAGGGCTCATATTTGGCAGTAATAGAAACATAAAGAGCCAATTGGATCCCCTAGAGATAGCAAGATCAACCAGATAATTAGTAAAATTGTACCCATCAGGTACATTTGAAGGCACCCAAGTTTTATACTTAAAGGTAAAAGTAAGGGCCGGCCGAGTGGCTCAGTTGGTTAAGAGCTGGCTCAAGAGTGCGAACTGAGCTCTGAGCAACAGCTGTTCGAGGCCAGCCCGAGCTGAGTTTCCGTTGAGCTGCCAACAGGTGGCAGGATGGCTCAGCTAAAAATAAAAATAAAAAAAATAAAGGTAAAAGTAGAATCATCTCAAAAGCTGTCTTTGACTGAAAAGCTGTTAGATTACCTCAATTATTGAATAAGCTCTGGAAATGAAGTCATAAATTGCATAAATTGCCTTTTTTATTGTTTGTTTTTTTGTGACTGCCTCTGGGAGGGAAAAATGGGTAATGAAAGTTGAGGATTTGTCAAAAATTAGCTTAGTTGTGAAAGCAGCTAAGCTATAAATGCCTTTCTTTACCAGCTCCAGATATTACAAACATATTTATTAAAAGGTTTAGAAGACTTTATTTAAATAGTAAGTGGGGGCCATAGAAGATATCTTGAGGTTTTCACAGCAAATTTAGAATGATTAAAAATGTGATTATACAACGCAAATCACACATTTTTTTCAAAGAAATTTTGCAGACATGTAAATATAGGCAAAGTATTATTTACAAAACATCCTCTCCTTAGCTTAGAAAAAGAATCCCAGAGATACAGACATAAGTATGAGTTTCTCGGTTTCCATCAGGCTAACAAGGAGGTGATGAGGAAATTGTATTGCTGATCTCTGGTAGACAGTTGTCAAAAGATCACAATTTACTTTCAAAATGTGACTATGCCCATGAAAAGCTCTGAAAGCTAAGAATGCCTAAAAAGTACTTCTGGAAGATAGACCAGATATTTTTAGGAATCTGTTGTATGGTAAATAATGAACATGAATAGATGAGAGTGTGCTTATTTTATCATCATACTGGTGGAAGCAAATGACAACATATGTTGTACTTATTTGTGAAGTTCAATAGACTATTACTACTTTTCTCAAGCTCTTCACTCCATATTTTTTGTTAGTTTTTTTATTATTATTAAATTTATTAGGGTGACAATGGTAAGTAAAATTATATAAACTTTAAGTGTACTATAATACATCATTTATATATTGCAGAAAAGTGAAAAGGGGTTATGGTGATGCTCCATAGTTTAAAAAAAAACGTATTTGTCTTTAATCAGAAAATTTATGCCAATTACTCCAAAACAGGTTATTTTTCCTTGTATGAATAAGAAAGTTCCTTCACATATATCACTTCAAGTTTTCTTGATCTCCTGAGAATCAGAACTGGAAATTAAGTAGCAGTGGGGCAAGCCAGATTAGAAAAAAGCAAGAAGAAAAAGGAAACCAAGAATTTTTACCACTTACTCTGCAGATATTGAGTATATTATGTTTCCTTTAATACAAACAACAAAACTCTCAGGCAGCTACTATTATTGTACCTATTTTATAGTTCAGGACAAAGAGAGTTGCAGAAGTTAAGTAGTTTTAATCTAATGTCCCACTAGTAAATGACAGACAATATTCAGACCCAGTCAATCTGAAATCAGTGCCCATATTTCTTTCATTTAGTCATATGGCCTTAAGAGTATAGTTGTAGGCGAATCACATAGCTGGCTCAGATCAAAATATGTGGAACATATCCAAATTTAGCTTATTTGACGCAAGGGTGCACCGACACTCATCCTAAAATAGTTCTGCAGGGCTAGCCCGAGTGGCGCAGTGGTTAAGAGCTGGTTTTGGGATACCAGCGGCCCCGGTTAGGATCCCACATATGAGGGCCAGTGACACTGCCTTCTACAGCTAACAGCTCCACCTGGAGCTGGGCTGTGCGAGCCCTGGCAACGGTGTAGGCTGCAGCCCCTGTGAGTGGCCAACAGCCAGCGTGAGCTGCCAATAGCCATGGTGAGCGACCATCCAGAGGCCGGCGACCGATCTGCCTCACTCAGGAAGAGCACAATGATGATACCAACATGGGTCAGTGAAACAACGCCCTCCACAACTAGACTGAAGAACAAAAAGACAGCAACTTGTCTGTTCCCCTTCACCGATTCCCCGGAGCTGTTCTCCTCCCCCAATTCCCCAATAATTCTTAAAAAAACACACACAAAAAAAACAAAATAGTTCTGCAATGAAGATGTAATTTATGCTGCAATGCATCACAGAAAGCCAGTAGATGCAGGGTTGCAGCATGTGATTGAAGATTAGGCATTTGGTGGTATTCCAGCAAGATGGTGAGGACTGAATATCTTATCACGGAGTACCTAGGATGGGTGACAAAGAAAATAACTTTGTCATTGGACAGCACTGAGGGACTATTACTAATGAAAAAATTTTAATATGTGCACAGTATTAGCAATATTAAGATTAAATTGATGTTGAGCTCTTGAATTGTTGATATAGGGCTCCTCATATTTCCATGCAACTAGGATGGGACTGAGCCTTTAATCAGCTTCCAGTATTGGAGCAACTGAGAGAACTGAGAGAACATAGAGGTGTGTGTGTGTGTGTGTGTGTGTGTGTGTGTGTGTGTGTGTGCATGTATGCACTCACAAGTTAGGTTAAATGGGGGACGTGAGAGTTGAGTTGTCCAAATGAGTGATTAATAATAACTCTTCCCAAGAGAGCAAGCTCACAAAGAAGGACTGAGTGCCAGCAGAGTCATCGGGACAGAAGTCATCAATTGAGAGAAATGTAAAAAACAGCCAAGTATGGAGCTATGTGTCCCTTTTGCCACCACCCCTCCCATCTCTGCTTCACTCTAACACAGAAAAGCATGTAGGATTTCAACAGAAAGGATGAAGTAGGTATCTGAGAACCAAGATAATTACCTCTTCCTGTATCCACTCAGAATAAGATCAAGACTTTTAAAGAGGGCAGAAAATAGATAGAATAAAAATAGTTTAAGTTAGGAGTATTAAACTGAATAGATCATTAAAATGACTAAAAATATGTTATTTACTAAAATGACAGAAAATAGCAGTTCAATGTAGTGTGATTTAATGTGGTGACAGAGAAAATAAAATAAGTGCATATTTATACCCCATTGAGATAAGTCTAATTTAAAAGACAATACAACAAATTTTTTTTAAAGTGTGACTTATAACTTATGTGCTAGCTATAGTTAGTTGTCCAATACTTTTAGATAGAACTAACCAAACTGCGATATTATCCAGTTGTCCAATTTCCAATAATCAATTTGTATTTACCCCGCTCATGTAGGAAAATACTTTGTTCCCTCTAGTAACTCAGAAAACAAATTTTAGACTTCAAAATATTTTTATGCTAAAATGTTTTCTAGTGAGCCCTCAGCTAAGTATGAAATGTAATTTCGAAAAGCTTCTTCCTTTCTTGTAACATTCTGTTTATTTGAAGTTTGAGGAACCTGAACAAACAGAGAGATAATGATGATTCTTATTATTTTTCTCTAAAGATTCAGTTACAGTAAAGATGAAGCTATTTAACTATTGTGCATAGTTTTCATGAAATCTACTGAAAAAAATAACTGAGCAATTATCAGTTTAACGTTAGTACCTAAATGAATTGATTTGTTGATTTAAAAAGAATGTTTTTGAGGTAATTGCATCAACTGCATTAAATCAAGGGTGCATATTGAAACCGATAAATACGTAAATATTTCAATAAACTCATTATCTCTTGGGAGAAAAATAACTCTGGAGGATACCTTTCTGAATTAGAAAAATACATTAATTGAAAATAAAATAAAAATTATGTGTTGTATTTTGATATTGGTATATATTATAAATTAAAATATAAACAGACAAATAAGTAAAATGAAGAGAGTTAATGAAACATTTAGTATGCAATAGCCCATTAGACCATTAGTTTATAATTATTACACACACGGTACAAAAGATAGATATATACACATTTTTAAAAAGGAAAACTGTATTAAAATTGTAATACTCCATATATTCCCATGACAAAAGATGAATACAAGTCATGTTTGACTTCTCCAATTACAAGAGGTACTCAAAGTGATTATCATAAGTGTCCAGACACTTCTGATTATGGAACTACTGCTTGAGCAACGTCGACCAAAGTGTCCACTTGTATACATTTTGTGGCATATATATATATATATATATATATATATATATATATATATATATATATATACATCCTTATTGGATGTATCATTGGCAAATATCTTCTCCCATTCAGTAGGTTATCTTTTAGTTTTTTTGATGCTTTCCTTTGCAGTACAAAAACTTTTTAGTTTAATGTAGTCCCATTCCTATTGTTTTCTATTGTGTCCCTTGCCAGGAGATAGACTAGAAAAAAAATATGACTAGTAGCAATGCCAGAGAGTTTTCTGCCAATGTTTTCTTCTAGGAGTTTTATGATTTCAAGTCCTACATTTAAGCCTTTAATCATTTTGAGTTTATTCTTGTACATGGTGTAAGAAGGTGGTATAGTTTCATTTTTTGCATATATTTATCCAGTTTTGCCAACACCATTTATTGAATAGACTGTCTTTACCCCATTGTATATTTTTGTCTTCTTTATAATATATTAATTGACCATTAGGCATGGGTATATTTCTGGACTCTATTCTATTTCATTAATCTATGTGTTTGTTTTGTGTCAATACCATGCTGTTTTGATTATGATAGACTTGTAGTATAGTTTGTTATTAATTAGTGTGATTCTTCCAACTTTGTTCTTCTTTCACAAGATTCTTGTGACTATTTGGAGCCTTTTGTGTATCAAAATAAACAGAGGGATATTTTGTTCTAGTTCTGTGAATAATTCCATTAGTATTTTGATAGGGTTCACAGTGAAGCTAAAGATAGTGGTAGTGTTTACAATTTAACTATATTAAGACTTTTTTATTTTTTATTTTTTTAATTTTTATTACTATTTTTTTTGAAGGCAGTGTCACTGGCCCTCATATGTGGGACCCAAACCGGAACCGCTGGCTTCCCAAACCAGCGCTTAACCACTGTGCCACACGGCCGGCCCAACTATATTAATTCTTCTTATCCATGAACACATTATATGCTTCTATTTATTTGTATCTTCTTCAATGTCTTATTGTTTTCCAAGTACGAGTTTTTACTCCTTGATTAAATTTATTTCTAGGTAGTTTAATTTACTTTTTTGATGTAATTCCAAATTTCATTGTTTTCTTAATTTCTATTTCTGGTAGTTTGCTATTGCTGTATAAAAATGCAACCAATTTCGGGCCTGCCATGTGGCACATTGGTTAAAAGCTGGCTTGGGACGCTAGTGGCCCCAGTTCGGATCCCACATGTGAGGGCCAGTGATGCTGCCCTCAGCATGCTAAGATGGTGAACAACAGCTCCACCTGGAGCTGGGCTGCTGTGAGTCCCTGGATGGCATAGCTGCAGCTCCTGCTGCAGTGGGCTGCCATAGGCTACAGTGAGTGGCCAGCAGCAGGTGTGATCAGCTGGCTGCTGGTGTGAGCTGCCAAGAGCTGCTGTGAGCAGCCATCCAGAGACTGGCAACCGATCTGCCTCACCTGAGCAGAGCACAATGATGGTACCAACATGGGCCAGTGAAGCGATGTCCTCCACAACTAGACTGAAGAATAAATGGACAGCAACTTGTCTGTTCCCCTTCCCCAGTTCCCCAACGCTGTTCCCCTCCCCCAATTCTCCCAATTAAAAAAAAGTGACCAATTTCTAAATATTCATTTTGTATCTTGTTACTTTACTAAATTCGTTTATCAGTTTTAATAATATTTTGATGAAATCATTAATACTCTATATTGTAACATGATCTTCTGAATTTATTCCATTTTTACATTTGCATTTTCAATTTGGAAGCTTTTTATTTCTTTTTTTTTGTCCTTTTGCTGTGCCTAGAAATTCCAATATTTGTTGAATAAAAATGGTGAAAGTGGACATCCTTCTCTTTTTTTTTTTTTTTTTTTTTTTTTTTTTTTTAATTTTATTGGGGAATTGGGGAAGGAGAACAGACCAGTTGCTGTCTTTTTTTTCTTCAGTCTAGTTGCAGAGGACGTTGCTTCACTGGCCCATGTTGGTATCGTCATTGAGCTCATCCCGGATGAGGCAGATCAGTCGCTGGCCTCTGGATGATCACTCACTACAGCTATTGGCAACTCACACTGGCTGACAGCTGCTCACGCTGGCGGCCGGTCACTCACTGTAGCCTATGGCAGCCCACTGCAATAGGGGCTGCAGCCTACACCGTTGCCGGAGCTTGCACAGCCCAGCTCCAGGAGTAGCTGTTGTTAGCTGTAGAGGATAGTGTCACTGGCCCTCGTATGTGGGATCCGAAAGGGGGCCGCTGGCATCCGAAAACCAGCTCTTAATGAATGCGCCACTCGGCCGGCCCCTTGTCCTGTTTTTGATCTTAAGGAAAATTCTTTCAATTTATCACCATTGAGTATGATGTAAGCTGAGTTTTTTTTTTTATATATCAGCTTTATTATGTTGAGGTATGTTCCCTCTAGTCCCAGTTTATGAGAATTTTTTTCATAACTGGATGCTGGAGTTTCTCAAATACCTTTTCTGAATCTTTAATATGATCATATTATTGTTACCTTTCATTTTGTCTCTGAAGTCTATTATGGTAATGGATTTGTGGATATGAACCAACCTGGCATCTTAAGGATAAATCACACTTGATCATGGTATATGATATTTTCAATGTATGGCTAAATTTAGTTTGCTAATATTTTGTTGAGAACTCTTTTCTGTATGTTCATCAGGGATACTGGACTATAATTTTCTTCCTTTTTTTAATGCCTTTGTCTGGTTTTAGAATCAGGTTAATGGTGGCTTAGTAAAGAAGGAGGGAGTCTTCCCTCCTCTTGAATTTTTTTGGAATAGTTTGAGAAGTATACATGCTAATTCTTCCTTAAATGTTTGGTAAAATTCATCTGTGAACCCATCCAATCCAGGACTTTAGTTTATTGGGAATTTTTTGATTACTGATTCAATTTCATTTGTAGTAATCAGCCTGTTCATATTTTCTATTTCTTATTGATTCATTTTTGGAAGATTGTATGTTTCTAGGAATTCATCAATTTTTTTTCCAGATTGTTGAATTTGTTAGCAGAGAATTGTCCATAGTATTTTCTCTTTTAAAGATTTTTGGGGCAATTGGGGGAGAGGAACAGTGTTGGTGACTCAGAGAAAGGGAACAGACAAGTTGCGGTCATTTTTTGTTCTTCAGTCTAGTTGTGGAGGACTTTGCTTCCATTTTGGTATCTTCATAGTGCTCTTCCAAGAGGCAATCACTCTCCGGCCTCTGGACGGCCACTCATGGTGGCTCTTGGCAGCTCAAACTGGCTGTCAGCCCTCATGCTGGCTGCCGACCACTCACTGTATACTATGGCAGTCCATTGCAACAGAGGCTGCAGCCCAACTGTCGCCGGCAATCTTAGCTATAGAGCCAACCCGGTGGAGTCGTTGTTCACCATCTTAGCTGTAGAGGGCAGTGTCACAGGCCCTCATATGTGGTATCTGAACCGGGGCCCCACTGCTCAGAACTGGCATCCCAAGCCAGCTACTAACCAACATGCCACTCGACGGGCTCCATAACATTTTCTTATAATCCTTATATTCCTCTGATGTCTGTTGTTACTTTTTTTGCTTTCATTTCTGATTTTACTTATATGGGTCCACTCTCTTTTTCTAAATTTATGAGTCTGGTAAAAGACTTATCAGTTTTGCTTATTTTTGGAGAACCAGCTCTTGGTTTCATCAATCATTTGTTTTATTTTTTAGAATCTATTTCATTTATTTCCTCTGATTTTTATTATTTCCTTCCATCTACTCACTTTGAGCTCTGTTTGCTGTTGTTTTTCTAGTTTCTTTAGGTATATGGTTAGATTGTTTATTTGAGATTTTTCTTCTTTCTCAACGTAGGCATGTATTGCTATGATTTTCCCTTTTAAAACTACTTTTGCTGTGTCTGACAGATTTGTGGTCATTGTGTTTACATTTTCTTTCTTTTTTTTAATTCTTTTATTGTGAAATAATTTTTTTTTAATTTGTTTCATGTGTACAACACAGTGCAATACTTATACATTTTACCCCTTAAAGTGAGAACCTCCTGCCCCAGTTCGCCACCCCACTCCCCCCCATCATACATATCTATTACAATTCCTTTGACTCCCTTTCACAGTATACACCACATTCCATGCCTATCTATATATTCAATTACAGTTGGCATACAATATTATACAACATCAATTTCAGGTATACAGTGCAGTGATTAAGCCTCTACTCCATCCATGAAGTGGTCTCCCTATCAAGACATGTGACCATCTGACACGCCACAAAATCTTTACGACATTATTATATTCCCCGAACTGTATTTCAAATCCCTGTGGCAATATTATCCTTGCCTATTTATGCTGTCTAATCCCTTCCCATGGGCAGGCCAAGTGGTGCAGTTGTTAAGCGCTGGCTTGGGAAACCAGCGGCCCCGGTTCGGGTCCCACATATGAGGGCTGGTGACACTGCCCTCAGAAAGAAACAAACCCAATAATCCCTTCCCCTTCTCCCATATCCCCAACCCCCTCCCAACTAGCAACTCTCAGCTTTTCCTTTATATCTGCTTGGTATGATTTCAATCTTCTTAAATTTACTGAGACCTGTTTTGTAGCCTAACATGTTGTGTATCTTGGAAAATGTCCTATGTGCACATGAGAAAAATGTATATTCTGTTGTTTCAGGGTGAAATGCCCTAAAAATATCAATGAAGTCCAGCTCGTCTAAAGTGTCATTTAAGGCCACTCTTTCTATGTCGATTTTCTGTCTAGAGGATCTGTCCATTGATGACAATGGGGTGTTGAAGTCTCCTACTATGATAGTGTTACTGTTGATCTCCAATGTAAATTCTTGCTTCCCTTGTCATAGACTGACTGTCCGTAAAAGCCCGGATTTATTTCTGAGCTTTCTGTTCTGTTCCACTGATCTATGTGCCTGTGTTTATGCCAATACCATACTGTTTTGATTACTGTATCCTTGTAGTATGTTTTGATGCCTGCTAGCGTGATACCCCCGACTTTGTTCTTATTTCTCAGAATTGCCAAGGCTATTTGGGTTCTTTTATGGTTCCAAATCAATTTTAGCATTATATTTTCTATTTCTGTGAAAAATGCCCTTGGTTGTTTGACAGGAATTGCATTGAATCTATATATTGCTTTAGGCAGTATGGACATTTTAACTATATTAATTCTTCCTATCCATGAGCATGGTACGCATTTCCATTTATTTGTATATTCTTTGATTTCTTTCGTCAGTGTCTTATAATTTTCTGAGTACAGATCTTTTACTTCTTTGGTTAAATTTATTCCTAGGTATTTTATAGTTCTTGAAACAATTGTAAATGGGACAGTTTTCTTAATTTCTCCTTCCGTTAGTTTATTATTGGTATATGCAAATGCCACTGATTTCTGAACATTGATTTTATATCCTGCTACTTTACCAAATTCGTTTTTCAGTTCCAATAGATCTTCGATGGAGACTTTGGGGTTCTCTATATACAGTATCATGTCATCTGCATATAATGACAATTTTACTTCTTCCTTGCCAATTTGGATGTCTTTTATTCATTTTCTTGTCTGATTGCTGTGGCTAGAACTTCCAGAACTATGTCGAATAAAAGAGGAGAAAGTGGACAGCCTCGTTTTGTTCCTGATCTTAAGGGGAATGGTTTTAGCTTTTCCCATTTAGTATGATGTTAGCTGTAGGTTTATCATATATGGCCTTTATTATGTTGAGATATGATCTGTGTATTCCCACTTTGCTAAGGGTTTTTAACATAAATGGCTATTGGATTTTGTAAAATGCTTTTTCTGCATCTATTGATATGACCATGTGATTTTTATGCTTAATTTTGTTGATGTGGTGTATCACATTAATTGATTTACGGATGTTGAACCAGCCTTGCATACTAGGGATGAAAACTAATTGATCATGATGTATGATCTTCTTAATATATTGCTGAATTCTGTTTGCTAATATTTTATTGAGAATTTTTGCATCTATATTCATCAGGGATATTGGCCTGTAGTTTTCCTTTTTTTTGCTCTCTCTATCTGGTTTTGGAAATAGGGTGATAGTGTCTTCATAAAAAGAGTTTGGATGGCCGGATAAGTGGCGCGGTGGTTAAGCGCTGGCTTGGGAAGGCGGCGGCCCTGGTTTGGTCCCACATGTGATGGCCAGTGACACTGCCCTCAAAAAACAAACAAACAAAAAAAAAGAGTTTGGGAGCCTTCCCTCCTGGATTTTTTTGGAATAGTTTGAGAAGAATAGGTGATAGTTCTTTTTTGAATGTTTGATAAAATTCATTTGTGAAGCCATCTGGCCCAGGGCTTTTGTTTTTTGGGAGCTTATCAATTACTGATTCAATTTCCTTGGTAGTAATCAGGCTATTTAGATTTTCTGTTTCTTCTTGAGTTAGCTTTGGAAGGTTGTATGCTTCTAGAAAATTATCTATTTCTTCCAGATTGTCAATTTTTTTTGGCATATAGTTTCTCATAGTAATTTCTTAGAATTTTTTGTATTTCTGTGATGTCTGTAGTCATTTCCCCTTCTTCGTTCCTGATTTTACTAATTTGAATCCTCTCTTTTTTTTTTTTTGGATGAGCCTGCCTAGAGGTTTGTCAATTTTGTTTATCTTCTCAAAAAACCAGCTCTTGGTTTCATTGATCTTTTGTATTGTTTTTCTGTTCTCTGTATTGTTTATTTCCGCTCTGGTCTTTATTATCTCCTTTCTTGTACTCCCCTTGGGCTTCTTTTGCTGTCATTTTTCCAGTTCCCTTAGGT
Organism: Aselliscus stoliczkanus; assembly: GCA_033961575.1. Classification (NCBI taxonomy): domain Eukaryota; kingdom Metazoa; phylum Chordata; class Mammalia; order Chiroptera; family Hipposideridae; genus Aselliscus; species Aselliscus stoliczkanus. The sequence goes on along the minus strand of CM066737.1, from coordinate 10,987,392 downwards.
GTAAGGAAACCCTGTTGATTTGAGATGTTTCTTTCTTCTTTAGGTAGGCCTGCACTGCTATAAACTTCCCTCTTAGGACTGCTTTTGCAGCATCCTTGAGAAATTGAGTCATGGTGTTTTCATTTTCGTTTGTCTCAAGGTATCTTTTCATTTCCTCCTTGATCTCATTGGTGACCCACTCACTATTTAGTAGCATGTTATTTAGCCTCCATTTATTTGTCAGCTTCCCGGATTTCTTCTTATAATTGATTTCTAGTTTCATAGCATTGTTGTCAGAGAATACACTTGAAATTATTTCAATCTTCTTAAATTTATTGAGACTTGTTTTGTGGCCTAACATGTGGTCTATCTTAGAAAATGTTCCATGTGCACTTGAGAAGAATGTATATTCTGTAGCATTGGGGTGAAATGCTCTGAATATATCAGTTAAATCCAGCTGGTCTAATGTATCATTTAAGTTCGCTGTTTCCACATTGATTTTCTGTCTGGAGGATCTGTGCATTGGTAACAGCTGGGTATTGAACTCCCCTACTGTTGATCACTGTCTTTATGTCTGACAAAATGTGTTTTATATATTTAGGAGCTCTTATGTTAGGTACGTAGATGTTTACCAGGGTTATGTCCTCTTGTTGGATCGATCCCTTCATTATTATGAAGTGTCCATTGTCCTTTGTTATATTCTTCAATTGGAAGGGAGTCAAAGAAATTGCAGTGGATATGTATAATATGGGCTGGGGGAGGAGTGGATGGCGAACTGGGGGAGGGGGATTGTCACTTTGGGGGGTAAAGAGTATAACTATTGAATTGTGTTGTACACCTGAAACTAATTAAAAAAAGTAAATAAATAAAGTTCATTTTATCTGATATAAGTATCACTACTCCAGCTTTTTTTTTTCAGTTCCATTTGCATGAAATATTTTACTCCATCCCTTTACTTTCAGCGTGAATGAGTCTTTTGATCTGAGTAGAGTCTCTTGTATATAGCATATGCTGGGATCTTGCTTTCTTATCCATTCAGCCACCCTATGTCTTTTGATTGGAGCATTTACTCTATTTACATTTAACGTGATTATTGATAGGTGCCTATTTATTGCCATTTTGTTACCTGTGTTCCTAATCTTTCTTAGATAGGTTGTTTTTCTCTTCTACTTAAAGAAGTCCTTCTAGCATTTCCTGCAAAGCTGGCATGGTGGTAATGAATTCCCTTAACTTATTCTTTTCTGGAAAGCTCTTTATCTCACCTTCAATTTTAAATGATATCCTTGCTGGATACAGCAATCTCGGTTTTAGGCCTTTATTTTTCATCACTTTGGAAACCTCCTGCCACTCCCTTCTGGCCTGCAGAGTTTCTGTAGAAAAGTCAGCTGATAATCTTATGACGTTACCATTGTAAGTAACTTGCTGCCTTTCCCTTGCTGCTTTAAGGATTCTGTCTTTGTCCTTAACCCTTGCCATTTTCACTATAATGTGTCTTGGTGTGGGCCTGTTTGGGATCATCCTGGTTGGAACTCTCTGCACTTTCTGGGCTTTTATTTCAATGTCCTTTGCCAGGTTAGGGAAGTTTTCAGACATTATTACTTCAAATATGTTCTCAATCACCTTCCTCTTATAAAAGAAGTTCCTTTACCTTTTATTCTGGTACAGGTTTGATTGTGATGAGTTCTGTTAGCTTTTCCTTATCCAGGAAGCTCTTTACATCTCCTTCAATTTTAAATGATAGTTATGCTGGGTAGAGTAGTTTTGGTGGTAGCTCTTTGCTTTTCATTAATTTTAATATTCTCTGCCAATCCCTTCTGGTGTGCAAAATATCTTTTGAGAATTCAGCTACAGTCATATAGGAACTCTCTTTTAGGTAGCTATCAGTTTTTCTCTTGTTGCTTTTAAGATTCTGTCTTTTTCTTTAACCTTTGGTATTTTAATTATGATGTGTCTTTGTGTGGACTTCTTTGGGGTCATTTGTTTGGAGCTCTCTGCACTTCCTGGACTTGTATGTCTATTTCCTTTGCCAGGTTAGAGAAGTTTTCAGTCATTATTTCTCCAAATAGGTTCTCAATCCTTTGCTATCTCTCTTGTCCTTCTGGTACCTTTATCATGCTAATATTGTCACACTTGATGTTGTCCCAGAGGTCCCTTAAACTACCCTCATATTTTTTTCATTGTACTGATTGGGTGTTTTCTGCTACCTTTTCTTCCGTAAGGCTATTTTGTGCCTCTGCTTCCTCTAATCTGCTATTGATTCCTTCTAGTGTATTATTTATTTCAGTTATTGTATTTTTAATTTCTTACTGGTTCTTTTTAAGGTTTCTATGTCCTTTTTATGCTTACTATCTCTTGTGGAAATTCTCATGATATTCCTTGAACATTCTTATAAGCAGTATTTTGAACTCTGTATCTAGTGGATTGCTAGCCTCCATTTGATTTAGTTCTTTTTCTGGAGTTTTCTACTGTTTTTTCCTATGGGACGTGTTTCTTTGTCTCGTCCCTTTGGCTGACTCTCTGTATTTCTGTTTATTAGGTAGATCTGTTACACTTCCCCATGTTCTCAAGGGAGCTTTATGTAGTAGTTGTCCTGTGGGGCCCAGTGTCACTGTTGCCCTGATGACCTGAGCCAGGTGCTTCAGAAGTATCCGTTGGGTGTGTTATGTATTCTTCTGTTGTAGTTGAGTTTTGATTGCTGTTGTTACATCAGTGAGTGGGGTTCACCCGCAGGCTGACTGACTGTGAGGATTAGCCACAACCACAAAGCATGACCTGCTTTGTGGGCTGACCCAACAGAGCAGGATTTGCCTCAGCAAGCCTGCCAAGACCATCCTTATGTGTGCTGCTTGTAGGGTTAATTGAGTGGTCATGTGTTGTTTTGTGAAGCTGGCCACCATATTTGTTGGTTCTGGGTCCTCTTGTGAGAGCTCCTACCTAGGCCTAGGTGAGATGATGTCTATAACTCACCCAGGGCTACCTATTAGGAGCTACAAAATTATCCTCAGTTGGTTGTTGCCTGTGCTGGACCTGGACGTGCATGGGAGAGTTCCCACTACCAATCAAGGCCCACTGCCTGGGGAAGCTCAGAAAAACGCACAGGGAACCCCAAAGCCTGGTTCTATCTGCTGGTTGCACATAAATCTCAGCCACTGAAATAGCCTTGGGTGGTAAGGAAGTTGTGTGAGATGGGGTATCAAGGAGTCACCAGGGTGTTGTGAGTGGTGTTCAACAATTTAATGCAGATTCAGGTTTGGCACTACTGCTAAGCCTGGGGCCTGTCAGAAAAAGGCTCAGGATAAACTAAAGGCCAGCCATCAGCTGTCCGGGATCTGCAGACCTCTAAGAGTTATCCTAGAAATATATCATTGCTAGCCAATGCTAGCTGCCCACCACCAAAAGAGTATGCAAAACAAAAATTAGTTTAGATTAGATTTTTCATGTTTATAAATAAGACACTGTAAATTCTTGTTGAAAACATTTTATCAAAACTTTATTAAAAATGTATCAACTCTGTCAACTTGTTAAGATCTTTTGTTCTGGAATCAAAAAAACATAAACCTGGGTTCAAATTTCAGCTTTACTATTTACTGGCTGTGTGGCAGTTGTTAGATTTCTTAACTACTCTGAATCTCGTTTTACTTATTTATAATGTGGGATTATAGACAGAATTATATTAAATCATGTGTGAAATGTGACTGTTACATTCTAAGTGATTAAAATATAATCCCTTTCCTTTTACATATTAGACTCAGTTTTTTATATGTAAAATGGGGATACCAGTGTGTCTCTTACCTATTTTAGAGCTGTTGAGAAAATTAAATATAAGAATTATGTGAAAGTGCCATGCAGTCTTTAAATCACTTTACATATATTAGGCAAATATAGCTATGGGTGATATTTCAGAGGCAACAAGATTTTTGGCCACATTTAAATAACAGTGTGTCAGTGCCCACGTATGTCACCTACATGGAAGGCTTATTTTCATTTCCTTAATCATTAAATTGGGGAGGATTAACTACAGTATTAAACACAACATGATGTAAAATACTTTAAAGCACTCAATTGTTGCTACATAAATCTCACTTATCAAATGTAATGCTGTAGCTGTGTTAATATAAAGGGTTTGCATTTTTTATTTGGCTATATATTTAATTTGGCTTCAGAATCCTGTGTTTCATAGCAGGAATCACTGAAAACTCCTGTGATGATTAGAATGGGAAGCCTGAAAAAAAAGAAGGTTGCTTTATTTCCTAATAGTGAAGATTTGATTGATTGATTCTTTAAACAATTTACTTTAGAGGAAAAAATATCCTACTGTAGTCACCCCCCCCGCCCACACATACCACACACACATACCTCTCTCAAGTGGTGAAATAAATAGCTTCTTAGAGAAAGTTTAACATTTGTATATACTGACTCTAATTCAGTGTGCAGGAAAATTTTCTGATGAAACTCAAAATTAAGATAATAATAAAGCTCATCCATAGAGACCATTTCTAATTCTTATCTGAATTATACTATATGCCTATGTTGCTGACGTAAGTGTTTGTTCAAAGGTCCTGGGTGATCACAAGTGCTATGGAGTCATCTACTTATTTGCCTTTGGTTTTGAAGTATTTCAGAACTTCCACTTCTAGTTTTAGAGTAATGAATTGATATGTGTGTTTCTTTAGAGGGAGAGATTATCAAAAGGAAAGATCAGACTGTAGAGGGCCAGGAAATAAGAAAGTGTCTCTTTGAAGACTACTAGAAGATAATGGAGTGATCTCAATCAGGTATCAAAGTCTCAACAGTCCTATAGTAATATCTGAACCAAAATGATAAATGCTTCCAGAGGCACTAGTTCATTCTGTAGATAGGCAAACCAGAGAAAGTGATGTAATATGCTATATGCACTATTTCAGGCAATCTATGCACTTACTTATGTCTGTGGTTCCCCAATATTTTTTAAAGATTTTATTGGGGATTTTGGGGAGAGGAACAGTGTTGGGGAATTGGGGAGGGGACTAGCCAAGTTGTTGTTCTTCAATCTTCATTGTGGAGGGCACCAGTCACCACCTGGCTTCCTGCCGGCAGTTCGTGGCCTCTAAGCTCAAGGTGCTGTGTTCAATCTTAGTTGTGGGTGGGCATAGCCACCATCCCACGCAGGAGTCGAGCCAGCAGCGTTGTTGTTAAGAGTGCATGCTCTATCCTCTGAGCCATCAAGGCGGCAGCTCAGCTCAAGGAGCTGAGTTCAATCTTTTAGTTGCGGGTGGGCATAGCCCACCATTGAACAGGCAACCTTGTTGTTACACCAGCTTAGCCATCCTGCCACCTATTAGCAGCGCAGCAACAGCTCAGCTAGGGCACAGTGTTCACTGGCCCATGTGGGAATCAAACTGTTGGCCCTGTTGCTCAGAGCACATGCTCTAAGCTAACTCTTAACCAACTGAGCCACTCAGCGGGCACTGAGGTTCCCAAATTTTACTGAATAATACATTCACATGTGATCTTATTAAAAAGCAGATTCCTGGGCTCCATCTCCATGATTCAGATTTAATTGATTTGTAGTGGAGCCCAATTATATGTAGTTAAATATTTCTTGATTCTGATGGAGTGGTCTTTGGATGGAAACAAAATGATTCCATAGAGAACCTGTGCCCATGTATGCAGTGAGTCAATAAGAACTGACAAAAGGTTTTGCAGTGGAGAAAGATTGGATATTTTACAATGAATGATGCCACACAGAAGACCAGAAAAGCTATTTGAAAGGTGCTGAAGAGCATGAACTCCTTGATGGCTTACAGACGAGAGGTTTTATAAAGCACAAATCATGAGTAATTATGAGTAAGGTGTTTGGGGTTGATTGTTCTTACGGATTGGACTTTTATTAGGTATACAGTTAATTTTCATCTTCCAGTCATCTGCTTCCTTCCTGGATTTGCCTTGTCTGGTTTCAGGGACATGATGGTGTGGTCATTTGCTTTGTGGACTGAAAAAAATATCTTCTAAATGTGTGTCAATAGGTTAACTTGGTGTGCAGAGGTGGAAGCTATACATCTTATGAGTCTTACTGATTGTATGCTATTTTTATTTCTACTGTTTTGATTATTAATTTTTTCCCACAGCCTAACAGGCCCTAGGTTAACTAATAATTCTCTATATTCAGGATCACAAGAGAGAAATACTGACTAGATGATCTTACAGTCTTGAAGCTTAGCCCTTTGGGGATGAGCACAGCTTTCTCATGGGCACTCTTGTTCTTTAGGTCTAACCCACTGACTAGATACAGGAGCACAAAACCTAAAACGTTTGACCATTCCTAAAGCCTTGACTTCCTTTTAGTTTCATACAACTCCAAATATCATGATTAGTTTTGAACAGATGTATTACGGTTAGTTAATCTAGAGCAAAAATTCTGAAAGTGTGATCTGAGAAAAATTGAGGTTGCCAAGATCCTTCTGGGGAGAACACAAGGTCAAAATATTTTCACTGTTATGTGAAGCTATTATTTGAGTTTTTTCACCCTCATTCTTTCATGAGTGTAGTTTTCCAGGAACTATATGATATGTGATGTCAGTCAGTGCTTTGATGACTAATGGAATATGTACTTGTATATTCCTGTGTTTTAACATTTTCTCAGTTTTAATTTCTAACATGGTAAATATGGATAGATACAACCTACACAATCAAAAACTCTTTGGAGGGCCGGCCAAATGGTGCGGTTGGTTAAGAGCTGGCTTGGGATTCCCGCAGCCCCATTTTAGATCCCACATATGAGGGCCAGTGACACTACCCTCTACAGCTAAGATGGTGAACAACAGCTCGAACTGGAGCTGGGCTGCTGTGAGTCCCTGGGATGACATACCTGCAGCCCCTGCTGCAGTGGGCTGCCACAGGCTACAGTGAGTGGCCAGCAGCCAGTGTGAGTGGCTGGCAGCCATTGTGAGCTGCCAAGAGACATGGTGAGTGGCCGTCCAGAGGCCAGTGACTGATCTGCCTCACCCGAGAAGAATGCAATGATGATACCAACATGGGACTGTGAAGCAATGTCCTCCACAACTAGACTGAAGAACAAAAGGACAGCAACTTGTCTGGTTCCCCAGTGCTGTTCCCCTCCCCCAATTCCCCAAAAAAATCTTTAAAATAAAATACTCTTTGGAGTTCTGGTAATTTTTAAGGTCTAACGTGGTCCAAGACTAAAACGTTTTATAACTTACGTTCCATTTAACCAAACGCAGCCTTGATACAACAGTTAATATAAATTGATGAAAATGCTCTCAAAACTCAAGGAAATCACAACCCCGGTTAAAATGTTTAGATTACTATTTTTTGTCTCATATTATAAATCCCTAAGATAGAAATGAGTAGTACAAAACAAGTCAACAATTTTGATTCATTGAATGTCTGCTGTGTTATTATTATTATGTAAGCTAGTGTAAATGAGATAAAAATATGTTCTGACTTGAGGAGCTTACATGCATTGTGGGAAAATTTTTAAAAGTCATACACAATAAGTGTCTAATTTTAGATTGTTTACATTATTTTTCTTACAAGATAAAAGTAAAGATGTGGTTCTGGTGATGATGGTAGTGTAGGTAAATGCTATGGTCACCTTTTCCCATAACCACATCAAAATTTCAACTGAATTATAAAACAATCAACCCGGACAACCATCTGAAGACTAGCTGAACAGAAGTTCTGTAAAAAAAAGATATAGGTCAAGAAAGGTTGGAAGGGTGGACATGCAAAATTGTCTGGTCCCACACCCACATGTGATGGTTGGGAATTGAGAGGGATATCTCAGCTGCAGAGGTCCCTTCTTAAGAACAAGTGTTCCCAGCCCCACACCAAGTTACCCAGCCTGAAGCACCAGTGCTGAGAAGAGAGACCCACACATCTGGCTGTGAAAATCATCAGAGATTCTGTTCATTCAGGTGAGAAGGAAGGTGGTTGGAAACCCAGGCCTCCTCCTAAAGGCTTCACTCCCAAACTCTTCACTCCCAAGCACTCACACTAGGCTCCACTGTAGTGACGGTAATTCAGGAGGCACCAGAGATATACAAGAAAAGATTGAGTTGTGTGACCTCAGGGCAAGGGCTGGAAGGACAGACACCATTGTCCCTGTGTTAAGCCCTCCTCCCATGCAGCCTATCAAAAGATATAGAATGAGATTTATCTTAGTAATATATATATTTTTGGATATATCTCTTTGGGCAAGGAAAACAAAATAAAAAATAAAAAAACTGGGACTACGTCAAACTAAAAAGTTTTTGCACAGCAAAGAAAACCATCAACAAAATGAAATGACATCTTACAAAATGAGATATGATATTCATCAATGATACATCTGATAAGATATATATATAAAATACAAGTCAACACCAAAAAACAAACAACCCAATAAAAAAAAATGGGGGCAGGAGAAGAACCTGTATGGACATTTCTCCAAAGAGGACAAGCAGATGGCCAATAGACATATGAAAAAATGCTCATGTCGGGCCGGCCGTGTGGCACGGTGGTTGGGCGATGGCTTGGGATGCCAGCTGACCCGGTTCGGGTCCCACATGTGAGGGCCAGTGACACTGCCCTCAAAATAAAACAAAACAAAACAAATACTCATGTCACTAATCATCAGAGAATTGGAAATGAAAACAACAATGAGATATCGCCTCACACCAGTCAGAACGGCTACCATCAAAAAATCAACAAACAAATGTTGGCAAGGATGTGGAGGAAAGAGAACATTTATGCACTTTTGGTGGGATTGCAAATTGGTGCAGCCAATATAAAGGACAGTATGGACATTACTCAAGAAAAATTAAAAAATGATATAGATAATATATTACAGAATTGTACACCTGAAACCTATGTAACTTTACTAACAATTGTGACCTCAATAAACTTTAATTTAAAAAAAATTAGAACTGCCTTTTGACCCAGCAATTGCATCTCTGGGTATTTATCCAAAGAAATCCAAAACAGTAATTAGAAAAGATGTATGCATCCTTATGTTCACAGCAGTGTTATTTATAAGTCAAGATATGGAGGGAGGTGAAGTGCCCATCAATTGACAGATAAAGATGTGGTACATGTATAAAATGGTATGTTACTTGGCCATTAAAAAAATGAAATCTTACCATCTGTGACAACATGGATAGACCTAGAGGACAATATGCTAAATAAAATAAGTCAGACTGAGAAAGACAAATACAATATGATTTCACTTATATATTGACTCTAATGAACAAAATAAAAAAAACAAAACAGAAACAGACTCATAGATACAGTGAACAAACTTATGATTGCCAGAAGGGAGTGGGGTTGGAGGGCTGCATGAAAAAAATAAAGGTGTTAATTCAAATTGATAGTTGCAAATAGTTATGGGGATGTAAAGTACAGCATAGGGAATCATATCAAAAATATTGTAAAAACTATGTATGGTGCCAGCTGGGTACTAGACTTGTAAATTATATAAATGTTTAACCACTATGTTGTATAACTAAAACTAACATGAAATAATACTGAATGTCAGCAGTTATTGAAAAATAGAAAGTTAAAAAGAAAAAGTAAAGAGAGGAATGAGGTCATCAATCTAATCACAGAGAGAATCTTGGAAGAGGTAAAACTGCAGCTCTACTTTGGAAGATGAACAAGATTTGAATAGGAAAAAATGCTCTTGAATAAAGTCTATTCATAAAAACTACTATATGGGCCTGCGAAATGGCATGGGGGTTAAGTGCTGGCTTGGGAAGCCAGCAGCCCTGGTTCGGTTCCACATATGAGGGCCAGAGACCCTGCCCTCAAAAAAACAAAAAACAAAAAAACAAAACAAAACTACTATAGATGGAATCTTGGAATTTTATTTTTGTTATTTTATCTTTCTATATCATTTGATATTTTAAAATAAACAAGATCATTTTATTAAACAATAACATTATTTTAAGACAAAATATTATCTCAGAGATATAAAGTAATATCCAGACCATTCAGCCCTACAACAAGCTGAAACCTTGGACTCAGGATATTAGAAATTAAATAGAAGTTGTTTTCCTGGTGGAATAAATTCAGATAATTGTAATAGACCTTTTTTCATCTTTGACCTTTGGCTATAGCCATATAGATAATTGTTAATTGTTTCCAAAGCCTGGCTTTAAAAGCAGATTTCCCCTTTGTTTTTACTCTGTGTAGCCACATCATTTTATATACCTCTGCATTTTTTTTTGGTTGTTCTATTTTTTTGTGTTCTATTCTGTTTTATGTATGTTTTTGTTTGTTTAATCTTTTAATTCAAGACATGGGACATAATAATCTCAAGATCCATCTTGAGAATCATATAATTTCACTGATACATGGGATATAAAACTGAAAGCAACAAAGGCACAATACAATAAAATAAAGAAACAAAACACATAGGTGTCGCGTCTCTGCGCGGCTGGGTCCAGCTTCCTCGAGAGGACCGGCGGGGACTCAGAAAAAGAAATAAAGAGCAAGAGACAGGGATAGTTTAAAAAGCAATGTGAGCCAGGGGTCTCTGTCTGATGGACAAGAGCCCTGAATCTGGTCAGCTTGCAGCTTTTATTGAGTACAAACAGGGAAGGGGCTTTGTTCTTTCCGAGGTCTGTAAATCGTATGCGTCACCCAAGATTTAGCCAAATTTCCCTATGCCTCACAGACCACCTCAGCCGAAAGACCCTTTGATCAATGCAGCCCTGCCCCCTACGGGGACACATAATGGTTCACTATGACACCTTGAGGCAAGAATGCAAGGAGGACTGCTGTTAACTTCTTGGGAAGATGTCTCTTTTCCGTTGCAGGCTGTAAGCTCTGCAGAAAAGGATTAACAGGCCCTTAGGCCCCACAGGCTTCACCTCCTTGATTCCTACCAAGGACCCTCTGACAGCGCCTGGCTTAGGACGCCCTGATGCGCATATTGATATAGGATCCCACACCTATATTGGCATCCTGAGCACATCTAGGGTCTTGCCCGTCATTGGCTGACCTGCCCTCTCCTTAGGGTCCCATGGGGTTTTGCCATAGACATAGTGAATATCCTGTCCCCGTGAGGCCCTGCTGTTATGGGAGAATGCAGGGAGGCAGACAGCGAGGGTGCTGTGAGGCCACATTTCCCCCTTCTTTGTTTAGAAGCATGAGAAACAGAGACCTCGCAAATTTCTGTTTGATAACACGTTGGAGGGCTGTTTGTGTGGTTCTGAGGACTAAACAAAACACAGTAAAATAAGTATAATGGCAATTGAACCAGCAAACCCACCACCTAAGATTATCACCCAAATCAAAGGATCTAAATGAGACAGTCCATCTGCAGCAGCGGAGAGCACGTCTTCTCCTGGCAGCAGCTGAAGATTGGCGCAGGACATTTTATCCACCTCCTTTTGAAGTTGTAAAATATCCACAGTAAGATTAGGAACATGTCCCAAAAGATGAGCTCGTACCTAGGTCCAGGGAGTATGAGTTTGATTATAAGAATAAGGAGTACAATAAGTAGATACATTCCAATCACATTTTAAGGTAATCATAGTATATGTAAATTTTCCACTCGATCACCAAGAAAAACAACAGTAGTTTTTAAATCAGTTAATCTAACATCAATTTTTTGATTAATATTTATTTGTTGATTCTATGATTTACTTGCATTTTGATGTCATTGTTTTACGAATTCAGTGGTCTGTACTGTCTGGTGTAGAGCCACTCCTGATACAGCGGCAACAGTAGTGATGGCTATAATTTTCAAAATTGTAGCAATCAATAATCCCACGAATCGTTTTACTCTAACGTGAAATCTTATGTAATAATTGAAGAACTATAAGTAAAGTAGGAGAGCCTTCCCACACCCTAGAAGCTTGGATGGGGATTTATAACCCACATCTTTACTTGAGAATCATTATTTAATTATGTTCATTATAAAGAGAAGAATTGATACAAGTATATAATCTATATTGATCACATTCTACTAGTGTTGTAATTAATATTACTGTCATTGTTCCAACTAGAAAAACAAAAGGAATTTTAAGACATGTCTGTAAATAAATGTTTTTGTTTCCTTAAATAGAAAAGTATATTGTATTTTTATTTATTTGTTTATTTATTGGGTAATAGGATTGAATATCAATAATCTGAGAAGAATTATAAGTACGTACCCACCATCTGAGAAGTTGGTAATTGGAGCAATTAAATTGAGTGCAGTTAAGGACTGTATCCCCATAGGGGCCCCAGTCCATTACTATTCCATAGGAATCATTAAATAACACCCAATTCATACTCCCTCAACACTCTTCCCAATGAATATGGGACTGTCCATCAATCCAGTTACTTTGATTGGTACACGTAGGAATAGGGGGAGGGAAGCTATGAGTGCTTGCCTCCTGTATTTCAAATTTCTTTCCAAAAATCATAAACATATGTTTAAAGGTATCATTTTCTTTGCCTTGAGGCACAATCCAAGCATATTTTTTATAGCTAGGCATGGAGCATCAATTCCAATACAAATTGGGGTATAAGTAAAACCTAATGAGGTATATAACCTGAAAGTTTAAAAACGTGACCTTTTTTATCAGGAAATTCAGGTCCCCTTAAATCTTCTGGCCCTGGAAGACAGGAGCTATCATTACTGTAAATTAAAGGAGGGTTATCATGTCAAGTCACTGGGATAAGTAAAGGAGGATTGGGAACATAAGCCCAATATCTAAAATGTACGACTTGAACTGATAAAGGTAAAGAAGTTACAACCATCAGAATGGTCATCACAGCGATAAACATATGAGCATCTGTTCTTGGAAATCCTGTTAAGGCCAAGGTTTTTTCTGCCATTTGAGACAGCTTTTGTATTTGTGCCGAAGTAGAGAAAGGCACATCCAAATCAACACTCATATTAGTGGGCGCAGAAAATACGCTCGCCCATTTTATAGACGATATACGGCCTTTAACTGGTGATGCATCAGCGGGCATTAGCAAAAAATTAGAGACCTCCTGGAAAGGCAGTTTCTCAGTCGCAGGGCATTTCTTCCCCTCTCTGGATGTCTCCTACATTATCTTCCAAAAGGCGGGGTGTGACTCAGGCCCCGTTTTCAGCTGATGGTCATTCATGAGACTTGACACACTGACCTGGTATCCACAAAGGGCGTTCCTGTGGACCTGGAGAAATACAAGCAAAACCTCTTTCCCATGTTAATAAAGTTTTTAAATGTCATTGATTGGTTTGGATATCCTTCCCACAGATAGGGACATTTTCCAATAGTTTAGAACTGTTGATTATTAAAATATTTTTCTGTAGCAGTATGCCTAATGTTAACTTTATTACTTGAACCAGATGAATTAAAAATTTTTAAAGTAAACATAATTTTAGCCAATTGTATCTGCGGGGATTCTGTTCTGTCTTCCCCCTTTTTTAATTTGTATTTTGTTTTTTTGTTGTTTTTTTTTTTTCAACAAAATTTGAAAAGACTGAATAGAATTATTGGAAAGTGGAGTCTGATTTAATATTTAAAGGGTTTGAAAACATCTCTAAAGCAATTAAAATAGCCATTAGTTTTTTGAGTTGAGATGTAATTAATTAATCTACATTACTCTGGCCTTTTTTAAGGTTTAAGTTTTGGAAGACTTTTATGTACATGTCTGGGTCATCTGAAAACTTTCCTTAACAGTCCTGTATTTGTCTAAAGATCCTGTAACGAAAAGGGAGATCTGAACTTCAGCAAATCTACAATTTTTGGCATATGTAGCATAATTATCATTTTTACTGGCAAATCTAGGAAGATATTTTGTAACCTTAAAAAGTATAGGCTTATGATAAAACATAAGATATATTTATTAACAGATTTTAATCTATCTTTGAACATTTCTGTGACAAGAAGCTAAAAATAGGTGAAATCATCAAAACTAAAATCTTAAGTTGTTAATAGATGTTGAGAAATTACATCTAAGTATTTTTAATATATGACAATTACTGAAAAGTTTTACTTAAAATCTTACTTGAGTGACCTTTTATTAGTTCCCACTCTATGAAATCCCAAAGTCAATTATACAAGCTATTTTTTGACAAACTTTGTAGCAGAGATAACATGATTTTAAAAGTCAGTTAATTTAGGATAAATACCTAGGAGTGGAATTGCTGGGTCAAACGGTAGCTCTATTTCCAGTTCTTTGAGATACCTCCATACTGACTTCCATAGTGGCTGCACCAATCTGCAATCCCACCAACAGTGCAGCAGGGTCCCCTTTTCCCTAAAGCCTCGCCAGCACTTGTTGTTTGTTGATTTATTGATGATAGCCATTCTGACTGGAGTGAGGTGGTATCTCATGGTGGTTTTTATTTGCATTTCCCTAATGACCAGTGAGGTTGAACTTTTTTTCATATGCCTGTTGGCCATCTGTATGTCCTCTTTAGAGAAATGTCTCTTCATATCTTCTGCCCATTTTTTAATTGGGTTGTTTGTTTTTTTGGTGTTGAGTTTCATGAGTGTTTTATAAATTTTGGATATTAACCCCTTATCAGATATATCGTTGGCAAATATATTCTCCCATTCAGTAGGATTCCTTTTTGTTTCATTAATGGTTTCCTTTGTTGTGAAAAAACTTTTAAGCCTGATATAATCTCATATGTTCATTTTTTCTTTTACTGCCCTTGCCCGTAGGGATGTATCAGTAAAAATATTGCTCCGGGTAATGTCTGCAAATTTATTCCCTATATTTTCTTTTAGGATTTTTATGGTTTCAGGTCTTACATTTAAGTCTTTAATCCATTTTGAATTTGTTCTTGTATAAGGCGTAAGGAGGTGGTCCAGTTTCATTTTTTTGCATGTGTCAGTCCAATTTTCCCAGCACCATTTATTGAATAGACTATCTTTACTCCAGTGTAAATTCTTGCTTCCCTTGTCATAGATTAACTGTCCGTAAATGCCTGGATTTATTTCTGGGCTCTCTGTTCTGTTCCACTGACCAAGACACTTATTCAAAAAAAGTTATGCACCCCTATGTTCATAGCAGCACAATTTACAATAGCTAAGACTTGGAAACAACCAAAATGCCCATCAGTAGATGACTGGATTAAGAAACTGTGGTATATTTATACAATGGAGTATTACTCCACTATAAAGAAGAATGAAATTGTACCATTTGCAATGATATGGATGAACCTAGAGACCATTATGTTAAGTGAAATAAGTCAGTCAGAGAAAGACAAATACCATATGATTTCACTCATATGTGGAATCTGAAAAACTGTATGAATGAGCAAAGTAAACAGAAACTGTCTCATAGATATAGAGGAAAAATCAGAGTTGCTAATTGGGAGGGGAATGGGGACGAGGGAGAAGGGGAAGGGATTAGACAGCAAAAATAGGCAACTACAATATTGCCACTGGGATATGAAAAACAGTTTGGGGAATATAATTAATAATGTTGTAAATATTCTGTGGAATGTCAGATGATCATAGGTCTTGTTAGGGAGACCATTTCATGGATGTAGTAGAGGTTTGATCACTGCACTGTATTACTAAAGCAGAGGTGGTATACCTACTGTAATTGAATATATATAGATACTCACGGGATGTGGATTATACTGTGGAAGAGAGTCAGAGGAAGAGTAATAGATATATATGATATGGGGGGGAGTGGGGTGGCGAATTTGGGGTGGGGGGGGTTGTCACTTTGAGGAGTAAAATGTATAACTATTGCACTGTGTTGTACACCTGAAAAATTAAAATAAAATAAAAAAATTTTAAAAAAAAGTAAGTTAATTTAGAATGTTATCACTCAGAAACTTAGGTTGTTTCCCTTACAATGAGTCCCACTGCAGATGGTCCCTTCAGGAATTTGACCAGGGGTGGTGTTTCATTGCAAGCCTGAGCTTGCCCTACCCCCATAATTAATGTCTGATTTCTTTACTTTTTAATTTTGTGGTCTCTTTTTGAGAGATAATTATAGAAACATCAAAAACATCAATTAATAATAGAAATAAATATTTTGTCTTGTATTTTAATCTAGCAAACAGGACAAATTTCTGAAATCTTTTTTGTTAAAAAATATCCGTTTGACCGATGCTTTTAAATCTTTTAGTTTTTAGTAGCAATGTGCTAGGCGGGCCCAAGGCCTCTTGGTGTGGTGTTTTTTACCGTTTTTGAAAGGGAGGGGGTATTCCGCACCCGTGTCTGGAATAAAGCAAGCTTTGGCAGAGACAGACCTTATGGAGCTATTTATTTATTTATGTATTCATTTATTTATTTTTGGATGTGGATATAAAAATTTGAGAGTAACTGTGGTGACTTTTAGAAATCCATTCTCTACTTTTTCCTCTTTGTCTCTTGATTTTAAAACATCCTCTTTTTCTTTTGTATATCAATCTATGGAATTGGAGTTTGTTTCATTTTTTTTTAGGTAATATCCAACTGGATTTTTGTAAAAACTGAAACAACTTATTTTTAGGATAATGGTTGTCAACTATTTCATAAAAATTACTAATAGCAATTTGCCATGGGTCAGAATGACTATTTAAATGTATTATTTGTTATTTAAATGGAACTACAATTTTACTACACTCTTGACCATTAATATGTAAAACTCTGGTTGAGCTTGTGACACAAGTTTTGATATTAACTCTACATAACTTTCAGAGTGACTTCACAAAGTTGTTAGGCAAAGAGCCGCCCTACTAAATCATTTTGTTGAACAATCACCGCCATAGGCAAATGTGGAGTTGGAAAACTTAAAATTTGTAAGGGCTGTGTTGGATCTATGTGTTGAATTTGAGCTTCATGTATATTTTTTGTTTTACTAATTTCAACTCTTGATTAGACTGAGGGGTTAAACTGGTAGGATTATCCAATTGAGGATGTCCTCCTAAAAGATTAAATAAATTACTGAGAGCATATGTAGGAATGCCCAAAGTAGGGTGTAGCCAATTAACATCTCCTAACAATTTTTGTAAGTCATTTAAGGTAGAAATCTGATCGCTTTTTATCTGAACTTTTTGAGGCCTACTAATCTGTCTATCTACAATTGCACCTAAATATTGAACTGGTGTAGTAGTTTGAATTTTATCTGGAGCTATGCTGAGTCCTACAGAGTCAAGTTGTTCTTTTTTTTTTTTTTTTTTTTTTTAAAAGATTTTATTGGGGAATTGGCGGAGGGGAACAGCGTTGGGGAATCGGGGAAGGGGAACAGACAAGTTGCTGTCTTTTTATTCTTCAGTTTTTAGTTGCGGAGGATGTTGCTTCACTGTTGGTATGGTCATTGCGCTCTTCCCGGATGAGGCAGATCCGTCGCTGGCCTCTGGATGTCGCTCACTGCGGCTATTGGCAGCTCACGCTTGGCTGCCAGCCGCTCACGCTGGCTGCGGGCCACTCACTGTAGCCTATGGCAGCCCACTGCAGCAGGGGCTGCAGCCCACACCATCACCGGGGCTCGCACAGCCCAGCTCCAGGTGGAGCTGTTGTTAGCTGTAGAGGGCAGTGTCACTGGCCCTCATGTGGGATCCGAACCGGGGCCGCTGGCATCCCAAAACCAGCGCTTAACCAATGCGCCACTCGGCCGGCCCCACAAGTTGTTCTTTTGACAATTTAAAGCACTCTTTTAATTTTTTTTTTTTTTTAGATGAAGCAGCGCAAAGGATGTCATCCATATAATGAATTATGTAACTAGTTGGAAAACTGTCTCTGGCTGAATAGCTCTAGCTACAAAAAGTTGACAAATGGTTGGACTATTTAGCATTCCCTGAGGAAGGACCTTCCACTGAAATCTTTTAATTGGTTCCTTATTATTAGTAGATGGAATAGAAAATGCAAATCTAGGGCAATACTGAGGATGTCAAGGAATGTTATAAAAACAATCCTGTAAATCAATTACTATTAAAAGCCAATTTTTTTGAATCATAGACGATTGTGGAAGTCCAGGCTGAAGTGTCCTCATAGGTTCAATTATAACATTAACAACTCGCAAATCAGTTAGCATTCACCATTTCCCTGATTTTTTTCTTAATTACAAATACAGTGGAATTCCAAGTACTAGTAGAAGGTTCTATATGATTTTGTTCTAATTGAACCTGAAATAGACTTATTAAAGCCTCCAATTTTTCTTGAGAAAAGGGGGTACTGTTTAATGATGTTTCATTAGGAATTAACAGAATATTTTGTGTGGCTACCATGTAAAGATTTACAGCTGTACTGTTTTTTTGTAGCAGGAGTTAATTGTTGTACTGAAAGCTTGGTGGTGGGGATACAGCCTGATAATTTTGTTGAACTGTTTGATCCATAGAGGCCCTGGTTATTGTCTGGGCCTGGGGCTGGCCCTGCCATCCATTTTCCTGTAACGGAGTGTCATTTTTATGAAATTTTGATTTACATTTTTTTGATCCATTGTCTACCTCTTTCAAAACTACGGCAGATTCCAGGTTTTCTTTTAGATATTATAGTTAGAATAGGTTGGGGTTTAGAATTAGAGTTAATAGGTGGCAACCTACAATCTTTTTTTAACATGTCCGGACTTTTCACAATTAAAGTAAGTACTAGAAAATCCTTTTTGTTCAATATAATCTTCTGTAATTGCATTTGCTAACAGTGGATTGGTATTGTTCCGAACCAACTTCTTGGCATAATCTTATGTAGCCATTAAGATCTGTTTTTTCTTTTTGATTTCCAATCACTTTTTGACAATCTCTGTTAGCATTATTATAGGCTAAAATTAACTAAATAACTTCAGCAGCTTGTTCATTTGACACTTGTTTAATCGCATCCTGAAGACGAGTTACAAACTCAGCATATGATTTCTTAGGTCCTTGTAAGATTTTACTAAAGGAACCTGTTGCTTTTCCTTCAGGTTTAAGTTGTTTCCATGCATTTAAGCAGATCCTCCTTAACTGATCTATAGCCTGATTAGTCATTTTAATCTGTTGTTTAGTTCCTTCCCAAACTCCTCTAACTAATAATTGATGCTGGTTAATATTAATATTTGCATGGTGATTACGATGACCTTCAGCTCCTTTAATCCACCAAGATTTAAAATGTAAAAATTGAGCTGGAGAGAGGCAAGTCTGAGCCATAGTTTTCCAATCAAGTGGAACCAAGCGGTGACCCTCAGCCAGATTTTTAACCACACCTCCTGTGTAAGGGGAATTGGCCCCTTCCTGAATAACAGCTGCTTTAAGTTCCTTAAGAATTGTAAAAGGTATAGACTCATATTGATGTGCAAACACTCCCTGCAGATTTTGAGGATCAACCCTTGGGGCAATTTGTTGATGAATAACCACAGAAAACGATAAGGCCTCCATTTGTCTTGTAAGAAAGACTTATTTAGTGCCACTTTCCACCATGTAAAGAGGTGGCTGGGCATTGCCAGCAATCGAGCTTTGCTCATTAAGAAAAGGAGTAGTGGATTTACGCTGCGTATTTTATATAGGGAACGGGGGCGGAGGCGAGCAGTGTTTTAACTTTCCCAAAGGTGGATATAATGAGTCTGAAGCCTGAATTACAGGTTCAGGGTGTTTAATCTCAGTGGATTCCTTACAGCATTGTTTCTCATCCTGTTTTTCTATTAAATTTAATTTTTTCTCTTTACTATTATCTTTTTAATCTGTTTGTAAAGGTACTAAGATTGACTTAAGAAGTCTCCAAGTATCCCAGATTGTAATGGGAAGAGACTCCATTCTTATGTAAAACCTGGAGATCTGAATCTACCCTCTTTTAGGTCTTTAAATTTAAGGTTCCTATATTAGGGAACCAAGTGCAATGCGTCTCAATGACTATTAAAAATTTAAATAACTTTTTCTGTGGGACTCGTGCCCCTCCTGCCTTCAACAATTGAAGCAGGCTAATATATACAGCTAATATTTACTCTGATTGTGGGTGTTTCCCATGTTAGTATTTTATAAAAGGGATTGCAAGGTATGCATTCACGCTTCCTCACTCTGATGCTCGTCTGGCTTAGGCCGCCCTGATGCGCATATTTGATATAGGATCTCACACCTATATTGGCATCCTGAACACATCTAGGGTCTTGCCCGTCATTGGCTGACCTGCCCTCTCCTTAGGGTCCCATGGGGTTTTGCCATAGACATAGTGAATATCCTGTCCCCGTGAGGCCCTGCTGTTATGGGAGAATGCAGGGAGGCAGACAGCGAGGCTGCTGTGAGGCCACACATAGGCGTAGACAATAATTTAACCAGAGCATAAGGTGGGAGAGGAGTGGTAGATGAGGGTAAACAAGATCAAATATGCAGTGATGGAAAGAGAACTGATTCTGGGTGGTGAACACACAATGTGATATATAGATGATGTATTACAGAATTGTACACTTGAAACCTATGTAACTTTACTAATCATTGTCACCCCAATAAACTTTAATAAAAAAGGAAAAGAAAAGAAATGGGGCAAAACCAATCTAATATGATTCTGAACTTTCTCTTGAGTCCCACACAGAATGTTTCTTTACTCATTCTTTGTCAAAATTTCCCCTTTTGTCTTCTTTTGTTTCTTTTATTTCCTTTTGCTTGGTGTATTTTTATCTGTTCAGATTATTTTTAGAGTGAAGACAATGTGCTGAGACTCAAGCACTCTCTTGGGAGCTGAAGCTAACATTACATGTGGGAGATCCAGTTGCTGGATTGCTTGCATCCAGAGCTCTATATGATACTGGGAACTTCCCAACTGCTGCAGAAAAGCAACCAATGTCTTTTCTCTATTCAGTATTGACAATGGGCTTGCAAATCACTCTAAATTCTCCTCATGAAGATTCTTTGTATTATATCAGCAGTAAACAAAAGCAGTAGTTCCTCTTTTTGCTAAATTTATTAGACGTTATTTTTATACTAAAGAAAAAAATCACGTTCATTACTATATTAAGGTCCTTTCAGCTATGTTGTGAAGTTTCTGAAAGATTTTTCCAAGGGCCTCTAGCCAGAGACTCAGTTGAAAGAATACCATTTCTGTATAGTTACTGTGTATCACATTGAACAATTGTTTGGAAACCATAGATTAAAATAAGAAAAACAATTTTGATTTTCTGCCCTTTCCACCATGTATGTCTACAAAAATTTCAACATGATTTCTCTGGACTTGAGGAAACAACAGGAAAAGAAGTTTTAATTATGAAAATATAAAAATCATCAAAGGGGGTGCATACTAGATAGATTCGATGAAAGCTCAAACTGATGTTCAATATTTACTGCTTTTCACAAAATGAAATTTCAGATTATATTTAGTGAGGGGATTAAAGCATGTAAACAAATAATTTTACATACCAAAACCTAATTATATTTGTTTTGTTTTGTGCTTTGGATCACTCACAGTAAAGAGATGGGGAATCACAGTAAAGAGATGGGGAATCACCAATATAAAGTTAATAGTATTCATTATATCACAAACCTCATATTTGCTAACAGAAACTACATTTTAGATTCCACTACCTTCTAAACCTAAACTAAGATGTGATACATCTGCCAAGTTATTTATTCATATGATTTAAGTGTATTCATAGTTTATGTTAATCAAATTTCTTTTATAAAAAATATTGCAATACAAAATTAACTTAAAATTTTGGGTACTGTAGTGTGGTTTAAATATAAATTCATTTCATGCCAATTATCTAAAAACATACTGGAATATACCACCATAATAGTGGGGGAATTGCAATAAAAGGAAAACTGATGTTATAGAGTCTTTAAAACTTAAAGGTTCAAAAATAACATTAAATAAATGTGCCAGGGCCGACCAACTGGCACAGTGGTTAAGCGCTGGCTTTGGAAGCCAGCGGCCCTGGTTCGGGTCCCACAATGAGGGCCAGTGACACTACCCTCAAAAAAATTTAAAAATAAATAAATAAATGTGCCATTATATGTCATCTATGTGAGCTTGATATGTGAATTAATCTCAGCATAAACAGGTTCCACGTAATATATCTGTCAAATATTTAAAAGGTACAAATTTTAGGTCAAATACATCACCATTGTTTGGTTTAGGTGTACAAAAATATTTTATGCACATTTTATCTAAATATTAGAACCCAGAAGCAGTGATGTGTAAAGAAGATTATAAACATCTAGTGTCTAGAAAGTTAAAGTTACTAAAAGAGATTATGCCAAGATTACTATTGAATTAAACAATAAACATCCTGAGAATTCTTTGAGGAATGTAAAATTATGTAAGGTATAATATTACTAGAGTTTTGACAAAGAATCCAAAAACATATAATGGAAAAAAGACACCCTCTTCAATAATTGATGCTGGGAGCATTGGAAAGCCACACGCAAAAGAATGAAACTAGACTGGTATCTGTCACCACATACCAAAATTAATTCAAAATGGATCAAAGACCTAAACATAAGACCTGAAACAATAAACTGCATAGAAGAAAACATAGGTACTAAACATATGAACCTTGAGTTCAAAGTGGATTTTATGAATTTGACTTCTAAGGTAAGGGAAGTAAAAGCTAAAATAAATGAATGTGACTATATCAAACTAAAAAGTTTTTGCACAGCAAAAGAAACCATCAAAAAAATAAAGAGGCAACCAACTAAATGGGAAAAATTTTTGCAAAGAATGCCTCAGATATGGGGCTAATACCCAAAATATATAAAGAACTCGTACAACTCAACAACAATAACAACAACAACAACAACAACAAAACAATCTAATTGAAGAATGGGCAGAGGACCTGAATAGACATTTCTCCAAAGAGGACATACAGATGGCCAATACACATATGGAAAAATGCTCAACATCACTAATTATCAGAGAAATGCAAATAAAAACCACAATGAGGTATCACCTCACACAAGTTAAAATGGCTATCAGCAACAAGATAAATAATAACAAATGTTGGAGAGGATGTGGAGAAAAAGGAAACCTCATACACTGTTAGTGGAAATGCAGATTGATGCAGCTGCTATGGAAGGCAGTGTGGAGGTTCCTCAAAAAATTAAGAATAGAATTACCATATGACCCACAATCCCTCTCCTGGGTATCTACCCAGAAAACCTGAAACCATTTATCCTTAGAGATATATGTACTCCAATGCTCATTGCCACCTTATTTATGGTGGCTAAGACATAGAAAGAACTAGTGTTCTTCGATAGATGATTGGATAAAAATATTATAGATGATAGATAGATAGATAGATAGATAGATAGATAGATAGATACATAGATATAGATATAGATATAGATATAGACATATACACACAATGAAATACTATTGTGCCATAAGAAAAGATGAAATAATGCCATTTGGACAACATGAATACATCTTGAGATTATTATGTTAAGCGAAATATGTCAGACAGAAAAAATAGAGAACCATATGATTTCACTGATATGTGTCACATGAAACTGAAAACAACAAAGGAACAAGACATACAAATGAAGAAATAAGAACTCATAGACACAGACAATGATTGGTCATTACCAGGTGGTAAGGAGGGAGGGGGATGATAGATGAGGGTAAAAGGGATCAGATATATGGTGATGAAAGGAGAACTGACTCTGGGTGGTGAACACACAATGTGACACATAGAATATATATTACAGAATTGTACACCTGAGACCTATGTAACCTTACTAACTATTGACAACCCAAAAATTTTAATTAAAAAGAAAGATTACTAGAGTTAAAATGGAACTACTGACAGTTAAAAATTGTGCTGATAAAGACATTCCATGCTTGCAAGTCAGGGAACAAAAGTTTATTTCCAGTTTTGCTAAAAACTTACTTTTAACTAAAGTCTGTGAAATTGACTGCCCCATTGATTGAAAATTGCTTCTATTGAGAATTATTTTGTCTTTGTTGTTTTTTTTTTGAGGGCAGTGTCACTGACCCTCATATGTGGGATCCGAACCGGGGCCGCTGGCGTCCCAAGCCAGCTCCTAACCACCGCGCCACTCAGCCGGCCTGAGAATTATTTTGAAAATTGTGCCACTGACCACTTGTAGTTCACAGTGTAAGTATAAGTGCAAGAGAATGAAATGAACTACTGATATTGAAGGTGATATTAAGTGTAAAGCTTTTCCTTTGTTCTAATCCTTCTGTTCAAAATATACACCCGCGTTTTGCTCTTCAGTATGTGTAAGATCAGGTAAGACATAGAAGGTAATGAGAGAAGATAAGAAGAAGCATAGAGAAAAAAAAAACTGGCCCTACTCAAAGAGAAAATGTCAAATGCCTAATTCTTCTGAAAATTTTGTAGGAGAATAAATAATAAATGTCCAGTCAGAGGATATAGGCCAAGGTCCACAAATTTTTACTCTGTTGTTCTTTTTTTTTTTTTTGAGGGCAGTGTCACTGGCCCTCCTATGTGGGACCCGAACCGGGACCGCTGGCATCCCAAGCCAGTGCCCAACCACTGCATACTCGGCCAGCCCAACTCTCTTGTTCTTATATTTTCTTTTGCTCTGGACCTTAAAACAACTCAGAAAAAGCCACTAAATCAAAAAGGGAGAAATGACAACTATTAGATGGTCAAAATTGATGACAAGTACCATAAAGAAATTAATTTACAACCACCTAATTGGTTTGTTTTTTGTTTGTTTTTTTCCCGATTTCTGAGCTATTGACATTTTGTTCATGATGGATCTCCACTTAGTACTATGGAGTTCAGTTTTACTAATTGTGAATTGCAGATGTGACTTCAGATAAAATTTAATGTTTGCAAAGCCATTTTAATAAGACTTATTAATTATTTCCTCTTTTAAAGAGTCAGATAGAAAATAAGAACACACATAACTAAATAACTAGAATCATGGCAAATGGCAGTAATAAATTAACCTTCTAGTAAGATAAGGATAAAAGTAGAAATATTCTAGTTTATCCAAGTAGGAAGCTACTGAAATTTCCACTTAAAACATAGATAAAATTAATGGCTCAAGAATTACTTGCCTGACCTTGAATGGGTATTTACCGTCCTTGTATTTCAGTCTCTTCTCCTGTGAAATATGTATAATAATTTTGTTGACCTTGTGGAATTGTTGTGAGAATTAAACAAAATACTGCATTTAAAATACTTAGAACTGTGCCTGGTAAATAGTAATTGTTCAATATGTTCAATATACTTTTTATATTGTTTAGGCAGAAATTTTCCAGGTTCAATAATATAGCTTTTGGATAGTATATATATTTTTTAAAGATTTTTTTTTTAAATTGGGGAATTGGGGGAGGGGAACAGCATTGGGGAATCAGGGAAGGGACCAGCCAATTTTTTGTTCTTCAATCTTTGTTGTGAAGGGTGCCAGTCGCCATCTGGCTGCCTGTTGGCAGCTTGTGGCCTCTAAGCTCAAGGTGCTGTGTTCAATCTTAGTTTTGGGTGGACATAGCCACCATCCCATGCAGGAGTCGAATCAGCAGCCTTGCTGTTAAGAGAGCACACTCTATCCACTGAGACAACCAGGCGGAAGCTCAGCTCAAGGTGCTGAGTTCAGTCTTAGTTGTGGGTGGGCATAGCCACCATCCCATGCAGGAGTCGAACCAGCAGCCTTGTTGTTAAGAGCACATACTCTATTCACTGAGCCATCCTGGGGGCAGCTCAGCTCAAGGTGCCAAGTTCAGTCTTAGTTGCAGGTGGGTGTAGCCCACCACTGAACAGGCAATCTTGTTGTTACACCAGCTGAGCCATCGTGTCACTTGGTGGCAGCATAGCAGCAGCTCATCCTAGGCTCGGTGTTCACTGGCCCATGTGGGAATCGAACCAGTGGCCCTGTTGCTCAGAGCTTGTGCTCCAAGCCAACTCTTAACCAACTGAGCCACTCGGCCAGCCCCCTGGGATAGTATATTTTTAAAGAAAAAATAATGAAGTCCTATTTTTCTATTGTTTCTTAAGATTGGTTGTAAAGTAATTATTCTTGTCATTATTGGTCTGTGCTTCCAAATATAAACATGCTTCTGTGTTTGATCTATAGTTATTTGCACTCAACCTATCAAAATTCGAGAAACAAATATTTGGATAGCACACATACATGTAATTGAGTATTCTGTTACTTTGAGTAATATATGTCCTATAGTTGCCATAGAAATGTTTATGTTGTCAGAGAGAAGACATTTGTTCATAATTCACAAAAAAAGTTCTCAAACTATGGGCTTCAAATCTGGTCTTATTGTTGGTGTTAGAAGAAAAGGTTGTTATTATAGAGTCAGGAAACTGTATGCTCCCCACCTATTGTGTACACACTGAATAAATATAAGCCTTTACAGATATATGTCCAGCTTTTTTAAACATATGCAAATTGATGTGACTAAGATAAAAAAATTAATTTAAAATTTTAGATAATATCTCTTAGAGTTTATATACTTCATCAATCAACTAAGATGTAACTATTATGTGGCATCCCATAGAGTTTTTAGAAATTAAAGTTGTTTTCATTATTTAAAATTTGGGGGCCTAGCCAGCTGAGTGGCGTGGTGGTTAAGCATTGGCTTGAGAAGCCAGCAGCCCCGGTTCGGGTCCCACATATGAGGGCCAGTGACACTGCCCTTGGAAACAAAACATTGGGGGGCCAGCTGGGTGGCTCAGTTGGTTAAGAGCTTGCTTAAGAGTGTGAGCTCTGGGCAACAGGGTCTCCGGTTCAATTCCCAGATGGGCGAGGGAGCTGCACCCAAGCTGAGCTGCCGCTGAGCTACCAACAGGTGGCAGGATGGCTCAGCTGGTGAGAGCACATGTTCCTAACAAAAAGGTTGCCAGTTCAACTGGTGGGCTACACCCGCCCACAACTAAAGACTGAACTCAGCACCTTGAGTTGAGTTGCCACCCAGGTGGCCCAGGGGATAGAACGTATGCTCTTAACAATGGGGCTGCTGGTTTGACTGCCACACAGGATGGTGGCTGTGCCAACCCACAACTAAGATTGAACATAGCACCTTGAGCTGAGCGTCTGCAAGTTGCCCATGGGCAGCCATATGGTGATCGGACTTGGAGCTGTTTGCAGTGCCCTCCACAACTAAGATTGAAGGACAACAAGGGCTGTTCCCCTTCCCCAATTCCTGAACACTGTTCCCCTCCTCCAATTCCCCAATAAAAATAAAATTTAAAAAATCATTAAAAACTATTGGGAATAACTGCTCTCAATATCTATGGACACTGAGAGAACACCTTAGAGCATTTGGTCATATAAAGAAGTGACTCATGTGCAACATCTATATGTCCCCATTACTAATAAAATTAATTCTGTGGAATACAAAATATAAATGTAAAAAAAATTCAGAGGTAATTATCAACTAAAAACGATGTTTGATAGGGTGCAAAATTTATATATGTCAGCAAGAATGTAAAACAACAGAAATTCTCATTCATTTCTGTGGGAAATACAAATGGTACAGCCACTTTGGAGACAATTTCTAGTTATTTAGAAAGCTGAACATAGTTTTAGCATATGATCCAGGAATTGTTTGCCTACTTATATACTCAACTGACTTGAGAACTTATGTCCACACAGAAACCTGAAAGTGTAATAAATGTTTATAGAGCTTCATTTATAATCACCAGAACTGGAAGTAACCAAGATGCCCTTTAATAGGTGAACAGATGAAGTGTGATGCACCCAGACATTGGAATATTATACAGCAATAAAAAGAAATAAGCTATTAAGCCACAAACAGGCAAGAATGAACTCTAAATGAATATTTCTAAGGTAAAGAAACCAGTCTGAGAAGGCCACATATTGTATGATTCCAATTATATGACATTCTGTAAGAGGCAAAGCTAGAGACAGTAAAAATCAGTGGTAGAATTACATCACAGAAATGGCAGTGTGAGGAGTGCTTCTTGAAATCTCTCCTGTAATTTACAATAAACTGAACAGTTATAATTCAGTAAAAGACTCCCTGCATGGCACACTGACATACTTAAGAAACCCACAAATCGAATCATCTGAAGATGGACAAATTGGGTGTGTGTGGGAGGAGGGAGAGGGGCAGTGCAGAGATGTGGGCAGCGAGCCACAGAACATAGATGAGCTCAGAGATCCTGGAATTCCAGAGCTACCACAGTCACAGGAGAGGGAAGAATTCTGGGCTACTAGCACTCACTTTATGGCCCACAGTTCTCCCAGAGGATCAGCATATAAAATGGTGAAACCCAATGCTCAAGGAATACATCTCGGAGCAAAGACTGAGGGCAGAAGGATGAGAATGGTGGTTTAAGCCCTCATTGCCAAGCAGAGGACAGAAGACAAAAAGCTGGAGTCTGGCCAACTCCTCCTCACCCTCCCTGAGGTCGCCCCACCCCCACCCTCCCAGTGCTAGAAGCTGACGCCAGAAGAAGCAATACCAATGTCAAATAAAAAGAACAGAATATTTACAGCTCTAAGAACTGCAGCCCATCAGCCACAGACTTAAAGTGCATCTAGTTACGGAGAAAGGGAAGGAAATATAGGGACAAAACAACTGTGTGCGAGTAGTTGCCATTGCTCAGAGTCACCTCTCACAATGAACCCCATCCACACCCCCACTTTTCTGGATGGATACCTGGGGGGCATCCAGAGAACTGAGACACACCGACTCTGCATTGTGCTCCAGGGAGAGCATTAGGACTTCACAAGCTCAGAGACTATTGCTCTCCACAAGGAGGCAGTGCCCTGAGACCCAGGCAACCTCCTCAAAGAGGAGTAGCAGACCTTCCAAGGAATCCCTCATCATGTAAGAAGCTGAAAGAATGCAAGAAAAAAAAAATAACACTACAACATGAGAGAAAATAAAAGGCTGCAGTGTGAGAGAAAACAAAACATTCACCAGCAACTACTGGAAAGCAAAAGAAACTCTTCCTATCAGCATGTCAGAGAACCCACTCCTGTAAATGCCCAAGAAGAAAAATAATAATTCATTAATTGTCATGAATAACTAAGGCAACAAGGTAGCTCAGAATGAAAATGAAAAGTCTCCAGAAAATGAACTTAAAGACATGGAAATATATGACTTAAATGACAGAGAATTCAACATTGCAATTCTGAAAACACAATGAAATGCAAAACAACACAGGCAGTGTAATAAACTCAGAAACACAATAAAAAATCAAAAGGAACATTTTACCAAAGAGGTTGAAATATTAGAAAATAATCAAATAGAAATTCTGGAGATTAAGAATCCATAATGAAATGAAGAATGAAATAGCCAGCATATGGAATAGAGCTGAGAAGATGGAAGAAAGAATCAGTTACATAAAAAATAGAAATCTGAAAATGACACAGATGGAAGAAGAGAAAGACTTGATAGTTAAAAGAAATGAAAAAAACCCTACAAGAACTTTCTGCCTCCATCAGAAAGAGTAACATAAAAATGATGGGTATACCAGAAGGAGATGAAAGGGAGAAGTGTACAGAGAGTATATTCAAACGAATAGTCGATGAGAACCTCCCAGACCTGTGGAATGAACTGGATCCACAAATTCAAAACGGGAATAAAACACCTAATTACCTCAATCCCAACAGGCCTTTTTCAAGACACATTGTTTTGAAGTTGTCTAAAATTAACCATAAAAAAAGAATCCTCAAGCCAGTCAGGGAAAAGAGGCTTGGGAAGCCAGCGGCCCTGGTTCGGTCCCACATGTGAGGGCCAGTGACACTGCCCTCAAAAAAAAATAGTTATATATTTCATGACTCACAAAGTGACAACCCCCCTCTCCCGCCCACTGCCCCCCAATATCATACATATTTATTACAATTCCATTGACTCCACTCCCTGCACTATACTCCATATCCCATGACTCTCTCTCTCTCTCTCTCTCTCTCTCTCTCTCTCTATATATATATATATATATATATATATATATATATATATATATATATATATATATATATATTTGACATTCAATATTATTCAACTTCTACTTCAGGTTTACAGTGCCGCGGTCAAGCCTCTACACTGGACGGTGTATACCTTTTGTTTGTAAGTATATTTTGCCTGATATAATTGTTGATACCCCAGCTTTTTTGTTTTGTTTTGTTACCATTTTCATGGAATATCTTTTTCTATTACTTTACTTTTAGATTGTGTTTGTCTTTCGATCTGAAGAGTCTCTTCCAGGCAGCATGTGTATGAGTCCTGTTTTCTTATCCATTCAGCCACCCTATGTCTTTTGACTAAAGGATTTAATCTATTTACATTAAAATAATTGTTGATAGACATGTAGTTATTGCCATTTTATTATTCATATTTTTAGTTTTATTGTTTTGTCTTAAAGAAGTCCCTCTGGGCTGGTCGGGTGGCTCAGTTGGTTAGAGTGCAACTGCTGGTTTGATTCCCACATGGACCAGTGTGCTTTGCCTGAGCTAAGCTGCCAAAGGGCGACCGGATGGCTCAGCTGGTGAGAGTGCATGCTCTTAACAAGGATGCCAGTTTGACTCCCACATGGGATGGTTGGCTACAGCCCCCGCAACTAGATTGAAAATAGCGACTGGACTTGGAGCTGAGCTGCACCTTCTGCAACTAAGATTGAAAGACAACTTGACTTGAGCTGATGGGTCCAGGAAAAGCACAATGTTCCCTTCCCATTCCCCAAAACGGTTGCCTTCCCTGATTCCCCAATAATATCATGAAAAAAAAAAAAAAGAAAAAGAAGTCCTTCTAACATTTCTTGTAATTATAGTTTGGTGGTGATGAACTCCTTTAGCTTTTTCTTGCCTGGAAAGTTCTTTATCTTTTTATCAATTCTAAATAATACAATAGCTTTTGCTGGGTAGAGTAATTTTGTTGTAGGTCCTTATTTTTCTTCACCTTGAATGTTTACAGAGACTCCCTCCTTCCTTGCAAAGTTTCTGCAGAGAAATCAGCTGACTGTCTTATGGGAGCTCACTTATATGTAACTAACTCCTTTTCTCCTGCTGCTTTTGATTCTCTCTTTGTCTTTAACCTTTGGCATTTTAGTTATGGTGTGTCTTGGTGTTAGCCTTTTTGAGTACCTCTTGTTTGGGACTGTCTGTGCTTCCTGGGCTTGTATGTCTATTTCTGTCATCAGATTATGGAAGTTTTCCATCACTACTTTTTCAAATAGGTTTTCAATTCCTTGCTCACTCTCTTCTAGTTCTCGTATCCCTATCATGTGAATGTTGGTATACTTAATCTTGTTCCAAAAGCCTCCTAAACTATTCTCAATATTTTTTTTTTGCAGTTCTGATTGGGTGCTTCATGGTACGTTATCTTCCAAATTGCTGATTCATTTCTCTGCTTCATCTAATCTACTGTTGATTCCCTCTCAAATACTCTGCATTTTAGCTACTGTAATCTTTTTATTTAACTTTTATTTTTTGGGGGGGCAGTGTGGTTTTCCAGGACCTATCAGCTCCTAGTCAAGTAGTTCTTCAATCTAGTTGTGGAGGGTGCATCTCAGCAGCCCATGCGGGGACCAACGCAGCAACCTTCATGTTATGAGCACTATGCTCTAACCAAATGAGAGCTAACCAGCCGCTCAACACGAGCTATTGTATTCATTATTTCTGACTGCTTCTTTTTTGTTTTCTATCTCCAAATTCATATTTCCTCTCTCTTTTTAAATTTTTAGTAAATTTAGGAAAGGGACATTGGTTAGTAAAATTATATAGGTTTCAAGTGTACACTGCTATCTATCGGATTGTGACTTCTCCATTGGAGCCAGGTCTCCTTGCATAACCATATGTATGACCTCATTTTCCCACTTCTACCACTCGTTGCCCACGATACTCTGTCATAACCACTAAATTGTTATCTGTGCCTATGAGTTTTTTCTTTTTTTCTTTTTTGGACTTGTTCCTTTGTTGTTTTCAGTTTTAGATCCCACATACAAGTGAAGTCATATGTTTCTCGACTTTTTTTGTCTGCTTATTTTGCTGAGCATGATGATGTCAAGATCCAGCCATGTTGTCTGTCTCAAATGGAATGATTTCATCTTTTCTTGTGGCTGAGTAATATTTCATTATATATATGTACTACATCTTTATATCCAATCATATTTCTTTTTTTTTTTTGAGGGCAGTGTCACGGGCCCTCATATGCGGGACCTGAACCAGGGCTGCTAGCTTCCAAAGCCAGTGCTTAACCACCACGCCACTCGGCCGGCTCCAATCATATTTCAAAAGACACCTGTGGTCGTTTCCACATCTTGGCCACCATGAATAAGGCTGAAATGAACATCAGAGTACATATATCTTTACAGAAATATGGTTTCAGATTTTTGGGTGGATACTCAGGACAGGGATTGCTGAATCATTTGGCAATTATATTCTTAATTTTTTGAGAAACATCCATACTTGTTCCATAACAGCTGTACCAATTTACATTCTCACCAGCAGCATATGAGGTTTCCTTTTCCTTTACAAACTCCAACACTTATTACTTCTCTTGTTAATAATAACCATTCTAACAGGGGTGAGGTGGTATCTCATTGTGTATTTTTTTAAATTAAAGTTTATTTAGTTAAAATACCTGCCATATTGGAGACACCTGCCTTTCTGTTGGGTGTCACTTGGCAGCAGCATTCACTGTAGTTTTTATCACAAGGGTAAGACTCCATGTCACATATCACTTCTGGTATGGCAATTTCTGTCAAATAATTGTTAGTAAAGTTACATCGGTTTCAGGTGTACAATTCTGCAATACATCATCTATATATCACATTGTGTATTCACTACTCAGAGTCAGTTTTCCTTCCATCACGATATATTTGATACCTTTTACCCTCATCTACCACCCTTCTACCCCCTTACCCTCTGATAACTGCTAAAATATTGTCTGTGTCTATCAGTTTTTGTTTCTTCATTTGTCTGTCTCGTTCTTTTGTTGTTTTCAGTTGTATATACCACATATCAGTGAAATCATATGATTCTCTACTTTTTCTGTCTGACATATTTCACTTAGCATTATACTCTCAAGATCTGTCCATGTTGTTGCAAATGGCACTATTTCATCTTTTCTTATGTCATAGTAGTATTCCATTGTGTATATATGCCACATCTTCTTTATCCAATCATCTATCTAAGGACACTTGGATTGTTTCCATGTCTTGACCACCATAAATAAAGCTGCAATAAACATAGGAGCACATATATCATTATGGATAAATGATTTCACATTTTTAGGGTAGATACCCAGTAAAGGGATTGCTGGGTCATACGGTAATTCTATTCTTAATTTTTTTTTTAAGGGCAGTGTCACTGGCCTCATATGTGGGATGGAACCGGGGCCGCTGGTTTCCCAAGCCAGCGCTTAACCACTGCGCCACTCGCCTGCCCAAATATATATATATATATATATATATATATATATATATATATATATATTAGCTGAGCCATCCTGCCACCTGTTGGCAGCTCAACGGCAACTCAGCTTGGGCTGGCAGAGCTCAGCTGGCACTCTTGAGCGAGCTCTTAACCAACTGAGCCACTTGGCCGGCCCTCTATTCTTAAGTTTTTGTGGAACGTCCACATTGCCTTCCATACTGACTACACCAATCTGCATTTCCACCAACAATGCATGAGGGTTCTGATTTCTCCCAGCCTATCCAACACTTGTTATTATTTTTCTTGTTGATGATATCCATTGTAACTGGTGTGAGGTGATATTTCATTGCGGTTTTTAATTGCATAACTCTGATGATTAGTGATCTTAAGCATTTTTTTACATATATCTATTGGCTATTTTTATGTCCTCTTTGGAGAAATGTCTATTCAGGTCCTCTGCCTTCTTCAACTGGATTGTTTGTTTTTTTGTTGTTGAGTTGTATGATTTCTTTATATATTGTAGATATTAGACATTTATCAGATGCATTGTTTGCAAAACTCTTCTCCCATTTGGTTGGTTGCCTCTTTATTTTCTCAATGGTTTCTTTTGCTCTGCAGAAGATTTTTAGTTTGATATAGTCCCATTAATTTATTTTAGCTTTTACTTCCCTTGCCTTTGAAGTCAAATTCATAAAATGCTCTTTAAACTCAAGGTCCATAGGTTTAATACCTATGTTTTCTTCTATGCATTCATTGTTTCAGGTCTTATGTTTAGGTCTTTGTTCCGTTTTATGTTAATTTTGGTACACGGTGACAGATAGCAGTCTAGTTTCATTCTTTTGCACTGGCTTTCCTATTCTCCCAGCAACACTTATTGAAGAAACTGTCCTTTCTCCATTGTATGTTCTGGATTTTTTATTGAAAATGATCTGTCCATATTTATGTGCGTTTATTTTTTGGTTCTCGATTCTATTCCATTGGTCTGTGTGTCTGTTTTTCTGCCAATACCATACTTTTTTTTGTTTTTTTGTTATTTTTTTGAGGGCAGTGTCACTGGCCCTCATATGTGGGATCCGAACCAGGGCCACTGGCATCCCAAGCCAGCTCTTAACCACCGTGCCACTTGGCCAGCTCAATACCATACTATTTTGATTGTTGCTGCTGTGTAGTACAAACTGAAGTCAGGGATTGTGTTTCCTTCAGCATTGTCCTTTTTTCTTAGGATTGCTTTGTCTATTTGGGCTCTTTTTTGATTCCATAAAAATCTGATGGTTTTTTGTTTTATTTCTTTAAAAATGGCCATTGGAATTTTGATGGGAATTTCATTAAATGTGTATATTATTTTGGGTATTATGACTATTTAACTATGTTAATTCTTCCAATCCATGAACACAAAATATCTTCCCATTTCTTTGCGTCTTCATCAAATTATTTTAATAATGCCCTATTGTTTTTTAGTGTATATGTCCTTCACATCCTTGGTTAAGTTTATTCCTAGGTATTATATTCCTTTTGTTGCAATTGCAAAAGGAATTGTTTATTTCATTTTTTTCTTCAAATTTCATCATTATAATATTGGAATGCAATGGATTTTTAACCTTGATATTGTATTTTGCAACTTTTCAGTATTTGTTTATTGTTTCTAACAGGTTTTTTTTTTGTGAGTGTGTGTGGGGGGAGTTTTTAGAGTTTTATATGTAAAGAATCATGTTGTCTGTCAAAAGGGACAATTTAAGTTCTTCACTCCCTATTTGGATGCCTTTCATTTGTTTCTTTTGCCTGATTGTTCTGGCTAGGACTTCCAATATTATATTGAGTAACAGTGGTGAGAGTGGCATCTCTGTCTTCTTTATGATCTTAGAGGACAAGCTTTATCTTTGTCATCATTAAGTATGATATTACCACAGGGTTGTTATATGTGGCCTTTTTATGCTGAGGTACTTTCCTTCTATGCCCAATTAATTAATAGCTTTAAAGCATGAATATGTGTTGTATCTTGTCAAAGCCATTTAAGTATCTATCTATATATGAGTAATCATATGATTTTTATCCTTTATTTTGTTTATGTGCTGTATCACATTGATTAATTTGCATATGTTGGACCATTCTTGTGACCCTGGAATAAACCCACTTGATCATGATGTATAATCCAATGTATTGTTGTATTCAATTTGCTAGTATTTAGTTTAAGATTTTTGCATTTCTAGTAATCAGAAATACTGGTCTACAATTTTCTTTCTTTGTGTGTTATCCTTACCAGATTTTGGTATCAGGGTAATTTTGGCCTCATAAAATGTGTTAGAATGTATTTCTCTTCTTCAGATTTTTGGAAGAGTTTGAAGAGTATAGGTATTAAATCATCTTTGAATGTTTGGTAAAATTCACTAGTGAAGATATCTGGTCCTGGATTTTTGTTTTTGTGTAGATTTTGGATGATTTTTTTCAATTTCCTTACTGCTTATCAGTCTATTTACATGTACCAGTTCTTCATGTTTCAGTCTAGGAAAGTTTCATATTTCTAAAAACTTATTAGTTTATTCTAGGATACTGAATTTGATGACATGTAGTTCTTCACAATATTCTTGTACAATCCTTTGTATTTCTGTGGTGTCCATGTTAACCCCTACTCTATCATTTCTGATTTTGTTTATGTCCTTCCCTTAGTTAGTCTAGCCAAATGTTTGTCAATTTTGTTACTCGTTTCAGAGAACCACCTTTTTGTTACATGAGTTTTTTTTCTATTTTGTTTTTGTTCTCTGTTTCATTAAATTATTCTCTATTTTTTATTTCTTTCCTTCTGCTGACTTTGAGTTTTATTTGTTCTTTTTTAGATCTTAAGATGTAAGGTTAGGTTGTTTATTTGGGATTTTTCCTCTTTTTGTGATAAGCCTGTAATGATATAAATTTCTGTTGTAATACTGCTCTCACAGTGTCCCAATAATTTTGATACAAAATATATTTATTTTCATTTGTTTTTATATGATTTTTTTTTGAGGGCAGCGTCACTGGTCTTCATATGTAGGACCCGAACTAGGGCTGCTGGAATCCCAAGCCAGCGCTTAACCACCGCGCCACTCGTCCAGCCCTCTATTTAATTTTTGATCTCTCTTTATTTTTCCTTTGACCCAGTCATTCTTTAATAGCATGTTGTTTAATCTCTAAACATTTGTAGTTTTTCCCACTTTCATTTTTCAGTTTATCTCCAATTTCAAAGCATTGTGATAAGAGAATATGCTTCTTTGTATTATTTCAATCTTCTTAAATTTGCTGGGGCTAGTTTTGTGTCCCAACATATGCTTTTTGAGAATGATCCATGTGAACAAGGAATGAATACATAGTCTGGTGTTCTAGGAGGAAAAGCTCTGTAAATCTCAATTTGGTGTATTTGGTCCTATGTGACATTTAGCCCTAACTCTAACCCCTAATCCTAATGCTTACATTAAAGGAGCATGATTTATGGCACACTTTAAAACACATTTTTTCTCAACCATAGCTCACACCCAACTGAGTGCAGGAAAAGTTGAAATTTGCCACACATTGTCACTAAATTTTGACATGCCACTTCCCACTTTGAAGATCCCTGCCTTTCTGTTGGATGGCACTTGGAAGCAGCATTCACTGTATTTTTTATTTTATTAAAATGCAAAGGCTCCATGTCACACGTTTCTTCTGATATACAGCAATTTCTGTCAAATAAAAATATTATGGGGTGTCTTCATCCACCTTAAGTACTGAATCTGGCACTGTGTGACTTCTGGCTATTACTCAAAGTCAAAATGACCATGAAAGGTAAATGTCTTGAATCGATTCAGGACATCAAGGCAGCCATGACAGAGCAACTAAAGACACTCATGAAAGAGGACTTCTAGAACTGCTTCATAAAGTGGCTAGAATGATGGAATTAGTGTTTTAGAATTGAGGGGGAGTATTTTGAGGGCGATTAATGGCAATGTTTCTTTTACTGTAATACTTATTTTTTTTTTAGAGGGTAGTGTCACTGGGCCTTATATGTGGGATTCGAACTGGGGCCGCTGGCATCCCAGGCCAGCTCTTAACCACCACACCATTTGGCTGGCCCTGTAATAAATTTTATTTGAATATTTATCATATTGTTTGATCACACCTCGTATATAGATAAGTGCTATGTCTTCTTGCAGTATTGTGCCTTTTATCATTATGAAATGTCCATCTTTTTCACTTGTTGACTTTTAATCCTGACCTGATTCATTAGTTGTATATATGACTACACCCACTTTTCTCTGGATGACATTTGCTTTTAGTGTCATTTCCCACCTTTCGACTTTGAGTCTCTATTTGTCCTTGTAGCTGAGTGTCTCTTGGAGGTGTCATATGGTTGTTTGTGTTTTTTTTTTTTATCCAACCTGTTACTCTGTGCCTTTTTTTAAAAAAAATAATAAAGTTTATTGGGGGACAATTGTTAGTAAAGTTACCATTGCA
The DNA here is from genome assembly GCA_033961575.1 of Aselliscus stoliczkanus. NCBI lineage: Eukaryota > Metazoa > Chordata > Mammalia > Chiroptera > Hipposideridae > Aselliscus > Aselliscus stoliczkanus. Next base: position 10,949,801 of record CM066737.1, on the reverse strand, counting down.
ACAACATAGATGGATCTTGAAATTATAATGCTAACTGAAATAAGTCAGACAGAAAAAGTATAGAGAACCACATGATTTTACTTATATGTGGTATATAAAATTGGAAAAAATAAAAGAAACAAAACTGATACACAGAGGCAATAATTTAGTGGTTACCAAAGGGTAAGGGGAAAGAGGGGTGGTAGATGAGGGTAAAGGGGATCAAATACATGGTGATCTGTGCCTTTTTAATGGTGAGTTCAGTATATTTACATTGGGGTGATTATTGGTATATTTGGATTTACTCTAGCCATTTTTTAAAAACATTTTTATTGGGGAATTGGGGGAGGGGAACAGCATTGGGGAATCGGGGAAGGGGAACACACAAGTTGCTGTCCTTTTGTTCTTCAGTCTAGTTGTGGAGGACATCGCTTCACATCCCCATGTTAGTATTATCACTACACTCTTCCCGAGTGAAGCAGTCAGTCGCTCTCCATTGGACAGCCACTCACGGCAGCTCACGACAGCTTACAAAAGTGCTCGCCACATGCCGGCCAGCCCCACTGCAGCCTAAGTCACCGCAGGCAACTCACAGCAGCTCAGCTCCAGGTCAAGCTGTTGTACACCATCTTAGCTGTAGAAGGCACAGCATCACTGGTACTCATGTGGGATATAAACCAGGGCCCTGCTGCTCAGAGCTGGTGCCGCAAGCCAATTCTTAACCAGCGCACCACTCAGCCGTCCCTACTCTAGCCATTTTTTCTATTGTTTACTGGTAGCACGGTGTTTGCATTTTTTCCTGTCTCTGTGATTCTGTCTGTTGTTTTAGTTTGGTTGTATTTTGTGATTTATTTCCTCTGTTTCCTGTTTTTTTTTCATGTTGTGTTTATCATTTCTGCGTTTTTTTATTGGTTACCATTAAGTTTATGTAAAATAAAGTGTTTTACATACTGCAATCTTTTTTACTTCAATATGAATCTTATCTACATTTCCCTTTGCAATTTCAGACCTTTACAACCCTCTGTTTTTGTTTTAGTTATTACAAAGTATCCCTATTTATGATGTGAGTTCATTTCTGAGTTGCAGTAGTCAATTGTCTTCTTCCCTTTTTAATTTTTTTAAATCTTCCTTACCCTTCATGTTATATTTAAGTTTATAGTGCCCTATTCTGTGTAGAGGTTACCACTTTGTTTATTTCTGTTGCTTAACAATCTGACTCATAGATTTGCAATTCTTTGACTTCTTGTTTCAGGTAGAATATCTTCCTTTAGTATTTCTTGTTGTAGGCCTTGGGGTGCAAAATTCCATCAGTTCTGTATATCTGGATATCTCTACATCCCTCCTTCATATCAAAAGGATAACTTGACTAGTAATTTCTCTATTTCAATAGGTTGATTACTTGATTCCACTCCCTGCTGGGTTGTAGAATTTATGCTGAAAAATTGCTTTCCTTTGTAGATTACCATCTCGTTTCCCCTGGTTGACTTAAGAATTTATTCTGTGTCACTAATTTTTGACAGCTTCAATGTACTGTACCTTGGAGAATGACTTTTAGGATTGAGGTAATTAGTTGTTCTATTTGCTTCCTGGATTAAAGGATCCATTTTTTTCCATAGAATTGGGAAGTTCTCATTAACTATTCCTTTGAATACGCTCTTTGTTCCCTTATGCTTCTTTTCTCCTTCTGATATACTCATTATTCTTATATTGCTCTTTCTCATGAAGTCAGATATTTCTTCTATAGTTCTTTCATTTGTTTTAACTTTAAAGTCTCTCTCTTCTTCCATGTCTGTCATTTCCACATTTTATCTTCAATATCCCTAATTCTCTCCTCTATATTGCATTGGTTAGTAAAATTCTTTAGGTTTCAAGTGTATGTTTGTGTAATACATCATCTACATATTGTATTGAGTGTTCACCAACCAGAGTCAGTTCTCTCTTCATCTGTTTTTTGTTTTGTTTTGTTTTTTGAGTCCTTCAGCTCCACAATTTCTAATTGTTTATTTTTATTAGTTTCAGATGTACAACACAATGCAATAGTTATACTCTTCATCCCCAAAGTGACAATCCCCCTCCCCCAGTTCGCCACCCCACTACCTCCTATATCATACATATCTATTACAATTCCTTTGACTCCTTTCCACCGTATACTCCACATCCCGTGACTATCTACACATTCAGTTACAGTTGGCATGCAATATTATATAACATCAGCTTCAGGTGTATAGTGCAGTGATCAAGCCTCTACTCCATCCATGAAGTTCTCTCCCTAACAAGACATGTGACTATCTGACACACCACAAAATTTTTACATTATTATATACCCCGAACTGTGTTTCATATCCCTGCGGCAATATTGTACTTGTCTATTTATGCTGCCTAATCCCTTCCCCTTCTCCCTTATCTGCACTCACCCCCCTCCCAACTAGCAACCCTCAGTTTTTCCTCTATATCTACGAGTCTGTTTACTGTGCTCATTCATTCAGTTTTTCAGATTCCACATATAAGTGAGATCACATGGTACTTGTCTTTCTCTGACTGACTTATTTCACTTAACGTAATAGTCTCTTCACAACATTATCAACTACATTCCCAGAACTGCCCCCATATCCCTGCGGCAACATTGTAGTCACCCACCTACGCTGAACAAAACCTTCCCCCTCTACTTCATCTCCACTCCCTCCCAGCCAGTGAACGATCAGTTTTTCCTTTATATCTGCTTGATATGACTTCAATCTTCTTAAATTTACTGATACTCGTTTTGTTGCCTAACATGATCTATCTTGGAAAATGTCCCATGTGTACTTGAGAAAAATGTATATTCTGTTTTTTCAGGGTGAAATGCTCTAAAAAAGTCAACGAAGTCCAGCTGGTCTAAAATGTCATTTAAGGTCACTCTTTTTGTGTTGATTTTCTGTCTAAAGGGTCTATTCATTGGTGACAATGGGGTGTTGAAGTTCCCTACTATGATAGTGTTACTGTTGATCTCTGTCTTTATGTCGGTCAAAATCTGTTATATGAAATTAGGAGTTCCTATGTTGGGTGCATAGATGTTTATTAGGGTTATAGTGCCCTTCTTTGTCTTTTATTGTAGTAATTTTAATGTTTATTTTGTCCAAAATAAGTATTGGTACTCCAGCTTTTTTTTTTCTCATTTCAATTTGCATGAAATATCTTATTCCATCTGTAAACAGCATATACACGTGTCCTATTTTCTTATCCACTCAGCCACTGTCTGTCTTTTGATTGGAGCATTTAGACGATTCACATTTAAAATGATGATTGATAGGTGCATATGTATTGCCATTTTGTTATTTCTATTCCTGGTCTCCCTGAATTAGCTTGTTTACCCCTTTCTTGTGTTCAAAAAAGCCTTTCTAACATTTCTTGCAATGCTGGCTTGGTGGTAATGAGTTCCTTAAGCTTATTCTTTTCTGAGAAGCTTTTTATTTCTCCTTCAATTTTAAGTGATAGCCGTGCTGGGTAGAGCAATCTTGGTTGTAGGCCTTTATTTTGTGTCACTTTGAATATCTCCTGCCACTCCCTTCTGGCCTGCAGAGTTTCAGTAGACAAGTCAGCGGTTAGTCTAACAAGAGTTCCTTTGTATGTAACCTGCTGTCTTTCTCTTGCTGCCTCTAGGATTCTGTCTCTGTCTTTAACCTTTGCCATTTTAACTATGATGTGTTTGGTGTGGACCTGTGTGGATTCAGCTTGTTTGGAACCCTCTGCACTTCCTGGGCATGTATGTTGATTTCCTTCACCAGGGTAGGGAAGTTTTCAGTCATTACTTTTTCAAACACATTCTCTATGCCTTGCTTCTTCTCTTCTCCTTCCGGTATTCCTATGATTTCTTGGTTGTTGGGCTTCATCTTGTCCCATAGGGCTCTTAAACTATTTTCATTGTTTTTTATTCTTTGGTCTTTTTGTTGTGCCAACTGGGTAATTTCTGCTACTTTGTCTTCCAAATCGCTGATCCGCTCCTCTGCTTCTTCTACTCTACTGGTGATTCCTTCAAGTGTGTTCTTCATTTCAGTTATTGTGTTCTTTAGTTCTAACTGGTTGTTTTTTTATGATTTCTCTACCCTTCCTTATGTCCTCACTAAGTTTGTTAAACATTCTTATCATCAGTGTTCTAAACTGTGTCTCTGAAAGTTTGGATCCCTCTGTTTCATTTAGTTTCATTTCTGGAGTTTTCTACTGATCTTTTACTTGTTACATGTTTCTTTGTTTCCCCATTCTGGCTGTCGCTCTGGGATTGCTTTGATGTATTAGATAGATCACCAGGAGAGCCCTGGCTGGATCACTCTGGCACACAGCTCACGGCCCAACACTCCCAGGAAAACTCCCAGTCTCAGCCTGTCCCAATCAGCCACTCGCAGGTCAGGGCAAGCTGCCCGACAACCAATCACCAGCCTGGCAACTCTGCAAGCGCAATGGAGACAGCCAGGCCCCAAGGCGGCTTGCACACTCCCGCGTCTCAGTGAGCAGCCTGTTGGAGCCGGAGCACGCCCATCAGTTGTTTCCCTGGCAATGCAGCACAAACCATGCAGAGGGTGGGGATCCGAGGCAGCTCGAGCAGTCCCGGGTCTCAGTGAGCAGCCTGTTGGAGCCGGATGGCACCCACCCAGCATTTCCCTGGCAACTATAAGCTGGGTGGAGGGTGGGGATCCAAGTCTGCATGAGCACGCACGCACTTCTGAGCCAATTCCACCAGACCAATGAGGTCCCGGACCTGATCCTCTGTGGGCAGGCCCAACCCTGAACAAAATGGCTCCCTCCTTATACCACTCATGTGCAGGCTCCACACCAGGGGAACAATAGTCCAAAAACCTCCAGCCTTTGCACCAAAGGTGCTCATTTCAGTCCATCCCCGCAGGCTCCTGGGCCCGGCTCACACAGCTCCTCCCTCCACCAGGAACCAGGTAAGTGCTCACAGGCAAGCAAGCCCAAAGGCTCACCCCACTGTTTGTCTAGCCACTCTCAGGCTCACCGAGCTGATCAAAGAGAGTCCTCACTAATTTACTGCCAGCTATCTCAGAACTCCTCTTCCTGGCAAAGGAACTCTGGGCTGGTGAGCTTGGTGTGTGGCTGGAGGGTCTCTCCCCCACCTGGAGAAACCTCCCCACAGCTGGGACCTCCCTCACGAGGTTCGCCCTCTCTCGTCTGTGTGTGTTTTACCAGACCCGACGTGGCCTCCTCTTTAAGTTCTTCATTTAGTGGTGCTGTTTATCTAGTGTTCCGAGGACCTCCAGTGTTGAATGCTGTATAATTTATTTGTAATTTTGGTGTCATCCTGGCAGGTAGTTAGCACAGCGTCTGTCTGTTCTGCCATTTTACCGGTAGTCCCTCAATGCCATTATGTTTTGATTATTCTTACTTAGTAGTACAATTTGAAGTCAGGGAGTGTGATACTGCCAGGCTTGTTATGTTTTTCTTAGGATTACTTTGGGTATCAGCGTCTTTTGTGATTCCATACAGATCTGAAGACGTTTTGTTCTATTTCTTGAAAAAATACCAAGTGATTTTAATGGGGATTTAATTAAATTGTATATAGCTTCGGGTAATATGAGCATTTTTACTATGTTAATTTTTCTAATCTATGAATACAGAATATCTTTCCATTTCCTTTTGTATTCTTCAGTTTCTTTTAATGATATCATCATTTGTAGTGTTTAATCTTTCACATCCTTTGTCAAATTTATTCCTAAGTATCTTATTTTTTGTTGTTGCAATTCCAAAAGGATTTTTTTCCATTCATTTTTCTGAAATTTCATTATTACTATACAGGAATGCAATGGATTATTGTACATTGATTTTGTAGCTGGCAACTTTACTGTATTTGTTGATTGTTTCTAATAGTTTTTTGGAAGAGTCTTTAGGATTTTCTATATAAAGAATCATATCATCTTCTAAATGGAACAATTTGACTTCTTCATTCCCAAGTTGGATACCTTTGTTTGTTTCTCTTGCCTGATTGTTCTGGCTAGGAATTCCTAGGCTATGTTGAGTAACAGTGGTAGCAGGGGGCATGTCTGTCTTGTTCCAAATTTTAGAGAAACTTTCAGTTTTTAACCACTAAGTATGATATTAGCTGAGGGTTTGTCATATATGGCCTTTATTATGTTGAGATACATTGCTTCTATTCCAATTTTATTAAGCGTTTTAATCATAAATGGATATTGTATCTTGTCAAATGCTTTTTGTGCATCTTTTAATATAATTATATGATTTTTATGTTTTATTATGTTTATTTTATGTATCACATTGATCGATCTGTGGTTTTTGAACCATTCCTGTACTCCAGGAATGAACCCCACTTGATTGTAATATATAATCTTTTTTGTGTTTTTTATCTGTTTGTTTTTTATTTGCTAGAATGTTGTTTAGGACTTTTGCATCTGTATTCATCAGATATATTGGTCTATACTTTTCTTTCTTTTTGTTATCCTTACCAGGTTTTGGTATCAGTGTAATGTTCATCTCATAAAATCAGTTAGGAAGTATTCACTCTTCCTCAATTTTTGGGAAGAGTTTGAGGAGTACAGGTGTTAAATTATGTTTGAATGTTTTGTAGAATTCACTAGTGAAACCATTAGGTCCTGGATTTTTGCTTTTGGGGAGTGTTCAGATGATTATTTCCATGTACTTCATGCTGATAAGTCTATTTAGATTTTCCAGTTCTTTTTGATTCAGTCTAAGAAGGTTATATATTTCTAAGAACTTGTGCAGTTTTTCTAGGTTATTGAATTTGGTGGCTTATAGTCTTTACTAATATTCTTGTAGTATCCTTCATATTTCTGTGGTATCTGTCATATCTTTCCCTCTTTCATTTTTGATTTTGTTTGTGACTTTCCTATTTTTTCCTTAGTGAGCTTAGCCAAGGTTTTGCCAATTTTATTAATCTTTTCAAAGCACCAACTCTTTGTTGAATTAATTTTTTCTATTGTCTTTTTGTTCTCTACTTCCTTTAGTTATGCTCTGGTTTTTATTTTGTTCTTGCTTCTGCTGACTTTGGGTTTCATTTGTTCTTCTTTTTGTAGTTCTTTAATATGTAACGTTAGGTTGTTTAATTCGGGTTTTACTTGTTTCATAAGATACGCCTGTAGTGAAATAAAGTTACCTCTTACTACACTTTTGCTGCATCCCAATATTTTCAATATGATGTATTTTCATTGTAATTTGTTTCTATCTTTTAAAAATATATTATTTTGGGGAATTAGGGAAGGGGAACAATGTTGGGGAATTGGGGAAGGGGTACAGCCAAGTTGTTGTCCTTCAGTCTTAGTTGTGGAGGGCACAGCTAGCTCAGCTCCAAGTCCAGTTGCCATCCAGCCACCCATCTGCATCTGGTGGATACTCAGCTCAAGGTGCCATATTCAACCTTAGTTGCAGGTGGGCATAGCCCACCATGCCATGTGGGAGTTGAATTGGCAACCATGTTGCTAGAAGCTTGTGCTCTCACAAGTTGAGCCATCTTGCCACCTGTTGGCAGCTCAGCAGCCGCTCAACTCAGGTGCATCTCCCTGACCCATGTGGAAATCGAACCAGTGACACTGTTGTTCAGAACTCACGCTCCCAACCAACTGAGCCACTTGGACCACCTCTCTATGTATCTTTTTATCTCTATTTTTATTTCTTCTTTGACCCAGGCATTCTGCAGTAGCATATTGTTTAATTTCTGCATATATGTGGTTTTCCCTGCACTCTTTTTGCAGTTGATCTCCAATTTCAAAGCCTTGTGATCAGAGAATATGTTTGGTATGATGTCAATCTTCTTAAATTTGATCAGGTTAGTTTTGTGTCCCAACATAAGGTCTATCCTTGAGAATGTTCTATGTTCACTAGAAAAGAATAGTCTGGTTTTCTAGGATGAAAGGCTCTCTAAATGTCAATTATATATATTTTGTCTAGTGTATGAATTAAGGCTGACATTTCCTTATTGATATTTTTTTGGATGATCTATCCATAACTGTCAATGGCATATTTAGGTTCTCTACTATAATTGTGTTTTTGCCAGATTCTCCATTTAGTTCTGTTATTAGTTCCTTGATATGTTTTTATGCTTCCTGTTTGGGAGCATATATATTGATAAGTGTTATGTTTTCTTGTTGCATTGTCCCCTTTATCATTATGGAATGTGCATTTTTGTCATTTATTATCTTTTTTATCCTGAAGTCTGTTTTGTCAAGTATAGGTGTGACTATACCTGTTTTTCTCTGAATATCATTTGATCGGACTATCGTTTTACACTGTCATTTTGAGTCTATATTTTTTCTTGTAGCTGAAGTATGTCTCTTGGAGACAGCATATGGCTTAAGCTTTCATTTTTTGATCCAATTTGCCTGTCTGTGCCTTTGAATAGGTGAGTTCAGTCCATTTAAGTTTTGGGTGATTATGGATAGATGAAGATTTCCTGTAGCCATTTTATCTTGTATCCTGGTAGCTCTAAATCTCCATTGTTTCTTTGCCTTTTTGTTTCTTTCTGGTTTTTTCAATTTTTGGTATTCTATTATTTTCCTCTTTCCTCTTTTTTATGCTAGGTGTCTCAGTTCTTATTTATTTATTTATTTTAATTATTATTATTATTATTTTTAGTTGTTACCATTAAGTTTGTGTAAAAAAAGTTTCACATATTCTGTAGCCATTTTTCTTCAGCATGTATTTTTATCTCTATTCTCTTTTGCAAATAATACCTTTACACCTCTCCTTTTTATGTTTTTGTTGTCCCAAATCATCCTTATTTATGCTGTGAGTTTATTTCTGAGTTGCAGTAGCAAATTGTCTTTTTCCTGTTTTTAATATTCTTTATCTTCTTTACCCCTTATGTTATGTTTAAGTGCCCTATTCTATATAGGGGTTACCATTTCCTTCTTCTGTCTATCTGTTAGTTATGGTGTTTGTGGTTTAATGTCCTTTTGTCTTTTTGTTTCAGCTTGAGTAGCCTTCTTTATTGTTTCCTGTAATGTAGGTCTTACGGTGCAATATCCCCTCTGCTTCTGAATACCTGGAAATGTCTTTATTACGCCTTCATATCTAAAGGATAACTTTGCTGGATATATTATTTTTGGCTGGTCATTTATCTGATTCAATAATTTGAATATTAGATTCCACTCTTTCTTGGCCTGTATTGTTTCTGCTGTATGATGATAATCTAATGGGCTTTCCTTTGTAGGTTGCTGTCTTTGTGTCTCTGGCTGCCATGAGAATTCTTTCTTTGTCATTGATTTTTGACGACTTCAGTATGATGTACCTTGAAAAAGGCCTAATGGGATTGGGGTAATTAGGCATTGTGTTTGCTTCTTGGATTTGAGGATGCAGTTCTTTCCATAGGTTTGTGAAGTCTTCAATAACTATTTGTTGTAATAGATTTTCTGTGCCTTTCTTCCTCTTTTTTCCTTCTGGTATACCCATTTTTCTTATATTTCTTATATTTTTACATATTGTGCTTTTTAATCCAACACAGCTACTGCCCTTTCTGATGGAATCAGATAGTTCTTGTAGAGTTCTTTCATTTCTTTTAACTTTCAAGTTTCTCTCCTCTCCCACCTGTGTCATTTCCAGATGTCTATCTTTGGTATTACTAATTCTTTTATCCATCTGGTTGGGATTATTTCCTAAACTAGCTATTTCATTCTTCATATTTTTCATTAAGTTCTTCAGCTCCAAAATTTATTTGGTTCTCTTTTTAAATTTCAATCTCTTTTGTAAAATATTCATTTTGTTCATTGATTTTTTTTTTTTGAGGGCAGTGTCACTGGCCCTCATATGTGGGATCCAAACCGGGGCCGCTGGCTTCCCAAGCCAGCACTTAACCACCATGCCACTCGGCCAGTCCTGTTCATTGATTTTATTTCTGAGTTCATCAAACTACCTATCTGAGTTTTCTTGCATCTTATTGGGGTTTGTTTAGAACTGCAATCTTGAAATCTCTGTCATTGAAGTCACAAATTTCCATTTCTTTACGTATATTTTCTGGAATTTTTTTTTTCATTTTCTTTCTGTGCTGTCTTGTTGCTTTGAGGAACAATGAGTTATTCATCATTTTTAATGAGTCATTTCTTTTTTTTTTTTGAGGCCAGTGTCACTGGCCCTCACATGTGAGACCGAACAGGGGCCACTGGCTTCCCAAGCCAGCGCTTAACCACAGCGCCACTCAGCCGGCCCTAATGAGTCATTTCTTTTTCTGGGAATCTATAGGAGTGGATTCCGTAACAAGTTGATATAAGAAGTTCTTCTTTTGCTTTCCAGTATGTACTGGAGCATTTTATTTTCTTTATTGTGCTTTTCCAGCTTATTGTGGGATGCGAGTTTTTGTGGGAGGGCAGGAGTCTCCTCTGTGTTGAGGTTCCACTGTCTCAGAACACCACCCCCATGGGAGGATGTGGTGGGTAATGGGATTCTGAGCCTTTGAAATCCCAGTGCTGCACCTCCGGCCAGATGCAGTGCTGTGAGTCTCAGCAACACTGGGTGTCCCCACTGCAATCAGCTTGAAAATGGCATGGCATGGTGGGCTGGGAGAGGTGGCAGGCATGCCTGTAGCCCCACTCTCTTCTGGGCACTGGCATCCACCAGGTCACAGCTGCCTTGCCTCTACATCTCCTTCCGTGTTACTGGAATTATCTTCACTATGAGTCTGCATCTCAGGGACTATCTCTCCAGTTGTCAGTGTTGTAGGTATTTTGTTTTTTAATATGACACTGTTACCATATTTTTTTCTTTCTGAGGCTTGCTGTTAGCACTGGGAAGGCATGAGGGAAGGAACTCTGGGAAGTTGATGGAAGAGACCAGGCTCCATGGCTTTATTTCCATCCTCACAGTGACGGGTGTTACACTGTAGTTGCTGCACTTCTGTATTAGGTCTTTGCTTTAAGGTCTCTGCTCTGATCACTGGGTTCAGCCATATTGTATGGTGATTCCCTCAGGGTGAATTGCTGGGGCCACAGGAAGTGTGCCTGCAGTCTCAATCTTGCCCTCTCCCAGGATTGCAGTGAACATCAAGCTGCATCCTGTATCCCCTATCTCTGTACTTCTCCCTTTTCCCCTTTCCCTGTTTGCCCCAATTCACCCACTTTCAGATGTTTTGATAGGTGGATCTCTCAAATGGGCTTGCGTGTTGTGTAGGGATTCCTTTGTTGAATTACAGCTGTTCATTGTGTTGTAACTAACAGGGAAGCTATCAAGGAGCACTCCTCAGCTGCCATGTTTCTGACATCACTCTATTTTAATTTTTTGAAGAATGTCCAAACTATTTTTCCATAGAAGCTACAGCAATTTGCAATCCCAACAACAGTGCAGGAGGGTTCAGTTTTATCCACATCCTCGCCAACAGTTGTGTGTTGATTTATTGATGATGGCCATTCTGTCAGGTGTAAGGCGATATCTCAATGTGTTTTTGTTAATAAAAATTGAATTTTATGTTCAAAGCATAAGATACCGTACAAGTCATATGTTGCCAAATTGATGGAGTGGCTTTTTTTTTTCTATCCATCAACATATCTTTGATACGCTTTACCCTCATCTACCAACTCCTTCCCCCCATACCATCTGGTATCCACTAAACTATTGTTTGGGTCTGTGAGTTTGGTTTCTTCATTTTTTTGTCTTGTTCTTTTGTTTTCAGTTTCATATACCACATATTAATGAAACCATATGGTTCTCTACTTTTTCTGTCTGACTTATTTGACTTAGCATTTTAATCTCAAGATCCATCCATGTTGTTGCAAATGGCACTATTTCATCTTTTCTTATGGTAGAATAGTATTCCATTATGTATATATACCACAACTTCTTTATCCAATCATCCATTGAAGGACACATTGGTTGTTTCCATGTCTTAGCCACCATACATAAAGTTGCAATGAACATCAGAGCACATATATCTTTATGGATACATTTTTCAGATTTTTTTGGGGAGATACCCAAGAGAGGGATTGCTGGGTCAATGGTAATTCTATTTTTAATTTTTTGAGGAATCTCCACACTGCCTTCCATAGCGGCTGCACCAATCGGTATTCCTACCAATAGTGTATGAGGGTTCCTTTTTCGCAACAGCCTCTCCAACACTTGCTTTTATTTGTCTTGTTGATGATCGCCATTCTAACTGGTGTGAGGTGATATCATTTTGTGGCTGTTATTTGCATTTCTTTGATGTTTAGTGATGTTGTATATCATCACTGTACATAATGATGATTAGTATATCTTTTATATCTTTATTGGCCATCTGTATGAACTTTTATGCTTTTTTGTTTTGTTTTATTTTTGAGGGCAGTGTCACTGGCCCTCATATGTGGGACCCGAACCGGGACCACTGGCTTCCCAAGCCAGCGCTTAACCACCGCGCCTCTCGGCTGGCCCTGTATGAACCTTTGGAGAAATGTCTATTCAGATACTCTGACCATTTTTAATTGAATTTTTTGTTCAATGTTGAATTGTATGGGTTCTTTATAAATTTTGGATATTGACCCCTTGTTGGATGTATCATTTGTTATTGTCTTTTCCCATTCAGTAAGTTGTCTTTTTGTTTTATTAATGGTTTTCTCCATTTGCAAAAACATTTTAGTGTGATGTAGTCCCATTTATTTATTTTTTCTTTTGTTTCCCTTGCCTGAGGTGACATATCAGTGAAAAATATTGCTAAGACCAATGTCAGAAAGATACTTCCAATATATTCTTTGAGGAATTTTATTGATTCACACCTTACATTGATGTTTTTAATCCATTTTGAGTTTATTGTTGTATATGAAGTAAGACAGCATATCAATTAATGTCACACACCTCATAAATAAAATATGATACAAAAATCACCTGATCTTATCAATAGATGTCCCCCCAAAAATTTAACAAAATCAAGCATCTATTTTTTGATAAAAACTCTCAGCAAAGTGGAAAGAAAGGGTACACATGTCAACATAATAAAGCTAAATATGACAAACCCACAGCTATCATAATACTCAACAGGGAAAACCTAAAAGCAGTTTCTTTAAGGTTAGGGACAATATATGGATGTCCACTTTTACCACTTTTATTCAACACAGTATGGGACATCCTAGCCATAGCAATATGATGAGAAAAAGTAATAAAGACATCTAATTTGGAAAGTAAGAAATAAAACTGTCATTATTTGCTGATGACAAGAACCCCAAATATTCCACAAAAAACTATTAGAACTGATAAATGAATTCAGTAAGTTAGCAGGATATAAAATTAATATTCAGAAATCAGTTTCATTTTTACACACCAATAGCAAATTATCAAAAATAGAAATTAGGAAAACAATCCCATTTACAACTGCATCAATAAAACAAAATAAAATACCTAGGAATAAACTTAACCAAGAAGGAAAAAGACCTGTACTCAAAAAATTATAAGACAGTGAGGACAGAAATTCAAGAAGACACAAATAAATGGAAGCAAATAGCATGCTCATGGATAAGTTGAATTAATATAATAGTTAAGAGCCAGCCGAGTGGCGCAGTGGTTAAGCGCTGGCTTGGGAAGCCAGTGGCCCCAGTTTGGGTCCCACATATGAGGACCAGTGACACTGCCCTCAAAAAAAATGCCCCTACTACCTAAAACAATGTATAGATTCAATGCAATCCCTATAAAAATAAAAATGACATTTTTCACACAACAACAAATAATCCTAAAATGTATATGGAACTATAAAAGACCGTGAATAGCCACAGAATTCCTGAGAAAGAACAACAAAGCTGGAGGTATCACACTACCTGATATCAAACGATACTTCAAGGCCATAGTAATAAAAACAGCATAGTAATGGCATAAGAAGAGACACATACATTAATAAAACAAAATAAAGAGCCCAGAAATAAATTCATGCCTATATGGTAATTTAATCTATCACAAAGAAAGGAAGAATATACACTGGGGTGAAGACAGTCTATTCAGTAAATGATACTAGGAAAACTAAACAGGTACATGCAAAAAAATTAAACTAGACTGCTTTCTTACTTCATTTGCAAGAATAAATTAAAAACAGGTTAAATATTTTAATGTAATACCTGAATCCACAACACTCTTAGAAGAAAACATAAGCAGTAAACTCTCTGAGGTTACCTTTAGTGGTATTTTTACTGATATATCACCTCAGGCAAGGGAACCAAAAGAAAAAAAAATAAACTAATGGGATTACATCTACTAAAACGTTTTTGCACAGTAAAGGAAAACATCCACGAAATCAAAAGACAACCTACTGAATGGGAGAAGATATTTGCAAACATATATCTACTAAGGGGTTAATGTCCAAAGAGTGTTGAAAACAAACAAACAACAACAAAAAAAAACTCATACAACTCAACACAAAAAAAATGCAAACAATCCAATTTACAAATGGACAGAGGACCTAAATAGAAATTTCTCCAAAGAGAACATACAGATGCTCAACAACCATATGAAAAGATGCTCAAAGTCACTAATTGTCAGATAAATGCAAATAAAAGCCACACCAAGATATCACCTCTCACCTGTCAGAATAACCATCATCAACAAATCAACAAACAACTATTGGTAAAAATATGGGGATAAGGGAACTTGTATGTACTATTAATCGTATTGCAAATAGGTGCAGTACTGTGGAACACAGTATGAAGTTTCCTGGGAAACTTAAAAACAGAACTACTTTATGACCTAGCAATTCCACATCTGGTTATTTATTGAAAGATATCCATAACATTAATTCAAAAAGATCTATGCTTTTCTATGTTCCCAGTAGCACTATTTACTATAGCTAATATATAGAAACTACTGAAGTGCTCATCAACAGAGAATAGGATAAAAAATTACTGGTATATATATTTAATGGAATATTACTCTGCCACAAAAAGGAATGAAATCTTACAACTTGTGACAACATGGATGGATTTTGGTCAGTGAAAAAAGTCAGTCTTAGAAAGACAAATACCATAGAATTTCATTTATATGTGAAATCTAAGAAACAAAATAAATTAACAAAGAAAATAGAAACAGACTCATAGATACAGAGAACAAATTGATGGTTACTAGATTGGAGGGAGTTGAAGAGATGGATGAGAAAGGTGAAGGGATTCAGATATACAAATTTATAGTTACAAAATAGTCATGGAGATGTAAAGTACAGTATGGGGAATATAGTCAATAATATTGTAAAAATTATGGGTACCGACAGGTGGGTACTAACCTTATTGGAGCGATCATCTCATAAACTATATAGATGTCTAACCACTACATTGTATACCTGAAATTAATATAAAATAATATTTAATGTCAACTTTAATTTTAAAAAATATTGACAGGGAATTAAAGTATAACAGATGTAATATAGTCTACGAGGTCAGACATTAATTTTGTAAACTCATCCTAGAAAAAGTGCTACATACCTCATTGCTTAATATCACTATAATTACCATTGAAATACTCCTCTTGAGAAGCTATTCATCCATGCCAACATGTAGTCGACCCTTCAAAGGAATTTTGGAACTCTTTCTGGAATGGCCATCAGAGCTGTTGTCGTATTATCCTTAATGTTCTGAATGTCATCAAAATGTCATCCTTGCAATGTTTCCTTTATCTTTGAGTAAAGAAAGAAGTCATTGGGGGTCAGATCAGGTGAGTAGGGAGGGTGTTCCAATACAGTTATTTCTTTACTGGCTAAAAACTCCCTACAGACAGTGATGTGTGAGCTGGTGGTGCATTGTGGTGATGCAATAGCCATGAATAGTCAGCTAAAAGTTCAGGTCATCTAACTTTTTAACACAGACTTTTCAGCACTTCCAAATAGTAAACATGGTTAACTGATTGTCCAGTTGGGACAAATTCATAATGAATAATCCCTCTGATATCAAAAAAGGTTAGTGACATTGTTGCAACCAGTCCATGAACTTAATTTAATTGTCAAAACTTATATAATATTGTAATAACTATGTACAGTGTCAGGTGAGTAGTAGGTTTATTGGGATTATCACTTTGTGAGGTATATAAATGTGTAATCACTATATTGTTTTGTACACCTGAAAGTAATAAAAAAGTGATTATTAATAAGTACATAGCTATTGCCATTTTATTATTCATATTTATGTTGTTTATTTTCCCTCTATTCTTATTCTTAATGAAGTCCGTTTAACATTTCTTTTTTTTTTTTTTTTTTTGAGGGCAGTGTCACTGACCCTCATATGTGGGAACTGAACTGTGGCCGCTGGCTTCCCAAGCCAACCGTTTAACATTTCTTGTAACATTGGTTAGGTATTATAAAATTCCTTTTTTTTCCAATATGGGTAGCTCTTTATCTCTTCTTTAATTATAAATGATAGCCTTTCTCAGTAGAGTAGTCTTGGGTTATAGTTTTTTAGGTTTTCATTACTTTTAATATTTCCTGCTGATCCCTTCTTGCTTACAATGTGTCTGTAGAGAAATCATGTGACAGTCTTACTGCAACTCCCTTGTAGGTTGCTAACTGTCTTTCTCTTGCTGATTTTAAGATTCAGTCTTTGTCTTTAACATTTGGCATTTTAATTATGTTTCTTGGTTTTGGCCTCTTTGGGAACATCTTGTTTGAGAACCTTGTGCTTCCTGAACTTGTATGTCTATTTCTTTCACCAGGTTAGGGAAGTTTTCAGTCATTATTTCTTCAAAACAATTTCTCAATCATTTGCTCTTTCTTTCTCCTTCTGGTACCTTTTTGATGTGAATATTGTTACTTGATATTTTCCCAAATGTCCTTTAAACTATCTTACTTATTTATTTATTGCTGTTTTGATAGTGTTTTCTTCTAACTTGTCTTCCAAATCACTGATTTAATGCCTTGCTTTATCTAATCTGCTGTTGATTCTTTCTAGTGTATTCTTCATTTATGCTATTGTATTCTTTATTTCTGACTTTTTTATGGTTTCTATCCTTTTCTATGCTTACTGTCTCTTTGTCAAAGTTCTCAGTATGTTTTTTGACTATCTTTTTGAGCAGTGTTTTGAACTCTGTATCTGGCAGATTTGTTAGTCTCCATTTTGTTTAGTTCTTTTTCTTCAGCTTTGTTCATTTCTTTCATTTAGGATATGTATTTTTTGTGTGTGTTTCTCACTTTGGATCTTTCTTTGTATTTGTTTCTATGTGTTAGATAGGTCTGTTATGACTCCCAATTTTGGCAGGGTGGCATTATATAGTAGGTGTCCTCTTGGACCCAATGGCCCAATCTTCTTGGCCACCTGAGCTGGATGCTCCGGTAGTGTCCCTGTGGGTATCAAGTGTGCCCTCCTCTTATAGTTGATACTTGATTTCTGTTTGCACATCGGTGGGTGAAATTGATCTTCAAGCTTACTGGCTGTGAAAATTGGCCACAACCTCAAGATAGGAGTTGCTGTGCTGGATCTGACCCCATGGAAGTGGATTAGGACCAGCAGGCTCTGGTGCCTGCCAAGGACACCATTTTTGTTTGCCACTTTTTAGGACTAATCAGGTAGTGTTTTATTATGGTTTGAACCTGGACACTAGATGTGCTGGTTCTGGAGCCTCTTGGGATGGACTCCTGTATAGACCCTTTTCAGCTGCTGCCTGTGACTGCTCTGGGGCTACCTGGTAGGATCTACAACATGATGCCTGGTTTGTCGCTGCCTGTGCTGGACCTGGAGGTTTGTGGGAGAGGTGCTGGGACCTGAGGCTGGCTGTCACCATTTTCAGGCCTGGGGTAGCTCAATAAAAATCCTAGGGCACCCCAAGGCTTCCCACCATTTTCTACCTGTCCATAAAGCTCAGCTTCTGAGAGAGCCTCCAGTATTATAGGAGTTAGGTGAGGTGAGATGTCAGAGAGTCACCAGACTGTGGTGAGGAGTGTACAATGAGGGTTCAGATTTGATGCCAGTTCTGAGCCTGGTTCCACTCTGCAAAAGTCTTGCACTCACTGAGGCCAGCCACACCTGTCTGGTGTCCATGGGGGCCCAAGAGTTATTCAGGAATGACTGTAGCATGGTCCAACATTGGATGCCTGTCATCCCCAAAACACTGTGGCGTTGTGCCAGTTGTGTGGGGCAGAGTCCGAGGGAGTCACCAGGATGGAGTGTGTGGAGCTCACCAGACCAGTGA
Organism: Aselliscus stoliczkanus; assembly: GCA_033961575.1. Taxonomy (NCBI): domain Eukaryota; kingdom Metazoa; phylum Chordata; class Mammalia; order Chiroptera; family Hipposideridae; genus Aselliscus; species Aselliscus stoliczkanus. The sequence goes on along the minus strand of CM066737.1, from coordinate 10,931,756 downwards.
AAATTCAGGAAAGATGACATCTGCCTGCTGGCTACGTGAGAGGACTCCACCTGGGGACAATGGCAGCTTTCTCTCCAGCCCTCAACTAGAAGCCACAAATCTCAGTCTCTTCTCATATGTCTCTGGCACTTCACAAGCAAGTCCCTCCCCTGGAGCTCAGGGTGAGTGCCTTGGAGTGAGAAAATCTGTGTGTGGGCCCTTTAGGTGGATGACTGGGTTTCCAGCTGCCTTCTGTCTCACCTGCAAAGATGGAATCCTCACTGATTTTCATAGCCAGATGCTTTGGAGGGTTTCTCAGCTCTGCATTGGTGCTCCAGGATGTGTACCCTTGTGTATGGATTGGGCCCCTCACCCTTCAGGGGGATCTCTGCAGCTCAGATATCCCACCCAATTCTCAATCATCACATGTAGATATAGGGACAGCCTGTTTCTCACCTATGTCCCTCCTACCAGTCTTGAGGTGGCTTTTTCTTTGTCCTTAGTTACAGGGCTTCTGTTCAGCTAGCCTTTGGATGGTTCTCCAGGTTGATTGTTCTATAACAGTATTCACTTACTCCACCATCTTGACTGGAACACCTAGTTTTTACTATTTTTAAGACAAACACAGACCATTGGGTGATAGCACTATCAATTGCTCAATGTAAACACTCATCTTGAATATAAATTGCTCAATGTAAATACTCATTTTGAACCCTAATTATCACCCCACTTTCTTCCTCCTCACATGTACTAGTCTCTCCCTAAAGTATTTCTCTTCTTTATGTTCCTCAACAATCTTTGTATATTATTTAACTTCTGTACCTCAGTTTCCTTATCTGTAAAATTGAGATGACAATGATAACACCTAATCCATAGAGTTGCTATGGAGACAGAACATAAGTCACATAGAATAATGACTGACAGTAAGTTTACAATAAGCCTTAACTATTCATTTTGTCATCATCATTATTAACATTGTAATTATTATTATTTCCCATCAATCCCTAACTGATCATAATATAGAATGGAGGGATAAATTTCTTTCTTTTTTTAGCTGAGCCATCCTGCCACCTCTTTGCAGCTCAGTGGCAGCAGCTGTTCAGCTCAGGTCAGGAATCTAACCAGCAACCCTGTTGCTCAGAGGTTGCACTCTTGAGTGAGTTCTTAACCAACTGAGCCATTCGGCCCTTAAGGGATAAATTTTATTTTTATTTTACCCATTATACTTAAGTTTAGGTTATTTTAAAATTTAAAATGAAATATGTTTAATTCATAATATATAATTAAGAAACTAAGAGCAATATTAAATTAATTACCCTAGATAACTGTTTTTCTCTGGCAATCAATAGCCTTAAATGGGGGAACAGGTTTGGAGAAGATCTCTACTCTTACTCAAGTGGGTAAGATGAACTTTTAAACTAAAGAGGGAGTAAGGGGGTAGAAAAAATGTTGAGAAGAACACATAGCAGCAAACAGGTATTCCATTCAAAGAGTTTCCACTACTTAAGATTTGTAAGGGAAGAAATTTTTTCTCCTTCAATTTTTGTATAGAGCTAAGGTACTTTAATTATTGGAATTGTGCTTTCTCTTTTGAACATCTCCAAAATTCTAGAATAATTCTATTAATTTAATAAATATATGTTGAGTGCCTACTCTTTACAGACACTAAAAAACACGGATCTCAAAAAATTATTATATATGCAATAAATGTATATATTTGGGTGGGATCTTAATAAGGAATTGATGCTGAAAAACAAAACAAAAAAAAAATAAGAAGGCTTTCCATGTTATCAATTGCCTTACTTTGGCTAAATTGTATTCTTATTTAAACCATTCTTTGTTCAAATCCTGGCATTTATTGCTATACTTACTTGTAATTATTATATAATGACTGTGTGTCTCCAGGTAGGTTGCAAGCTATTAGAGGGCAGGGACTATGCCTGTTGAAAATGTTCTAGAACTTCTGTTTTTCTTTTTTCTTAAGATTTTATTGGGGAATTGGGGGAGGGGAACAGTGTTGTGGAATCAGGGAAGGGGAACAGACAAGTTGCTGTCTTTTTATTCTTCAGTCTAGTTGCGGAGGATGTTGCTTCACTGGCCCATGTTGGTGTCATCAATGCATTATTCCCGGATGAGGCAGATGGATCACCGGCCTCTGGGTGTCGCTCACCACGGCTATTGGCAGCTCACGCTGGCTGCCAGCCAATCACACTGACTGCTGGCCACTCACTGTAGCCTATGGCAGACCACTGCAGCAGGGGCTGCAGCCCACACCATCGCCAGGGCTCGCACAGCCAAGCTCCAGGTGGAGCTGTTGTTAGCCGTAGAGGGCAGTGTCACCGGCCCTCATATGTGGGATCCCAACCGGGGCCACTGGCATCCCCAAACCAGCTCTTAACCAAGGCGCCACTCGGCCGGCCCTCTTTTGTTTTTTGTTTGTTTTTTAGAGCAGTGTCACTGGCCCTAATATTCAGAACCCGAACCTGGGCCGCTGGCTTCCCAAGGCAGCACTTAACCACCGTGCCACTCGGCCGGCACATATAACTTTTTAATCACTGCTTTCTATTGGTATGAAATGTCCAGGAATTCATTTAGTATTTGGTTACACATGTACCCCAAAGCATCTCAGCATAAAGAGAGAACAGAATGTTTTTTTGGAGAATCTTGTGTTCAATTTTTTTCAAATGACTATTGTGAGGGCTAAAAAATAAAACCCAAAACTTTTCCTCCCACATTCTAAATTCTTATAGCTGAGCTAATAATAAAATTAACAGACACAGATTAACAGGAGAAAATCAAATTTTAATATGTTTGTACAGGGAATTAACATAAGAATAAAAATTCCAAAGACAGTGAGGTAAAATTGGTATATATGGCATTATGGACAAAGGGATTTAGGGATCAGTAAGGAATTTCAAAGAAGTAGACCACTTACATGTAGTTGAGAAAGAACAGAACATACATGTTGTTAGGCAACTCAGAAACAATGAGAAATGGGATAATATAGGTAACAACTTCCTGCTTGGTACCTCCCTACCTACCATACTTAATTCAAATTATATACGTCCTAAGACTTCCTTCTAGGAGTTGGCCTTTCCATCTAAATCCCTTTAGACAAGAAAGGGGGAGGGTCAGAAGTTCTTTTTGAATCTTTTTTTTTTCTTAATAACCAGCTTAAAATTAATATCCCAAGAGGCAGCTTTAAGATTTTGGACCCCTTCATTTTGATTCACCTTCTGGAAGGAACTTTTTCACTCATTGTGATTATATACAATTGTCTCTCAACCTATAGTTTTTAGCTATCAGTGAATCCATGTTTTCTATTTCAGTATCCTCGTTGTTTCCTAACCCCATCTAAGATGGAAGCACTATAAACAGTTTACTCTCTCTTCATTTTTTTTCTCATTACAAGTGCTACATAGAGATTTGTGCTTTATTTTGTGATTAATGAGGGTGTTTGCAAAATCATCTTTTTATGTCCTTTATTACAGATTATATACCTGTGATTAGATATTTCAATTTACTACTGAAGGAAACCACAAGATGACATGATCTCTGTTAAACATCTCATGTAGCTGGCTGAAACAGATATGGGGTTGGAAGTTGGGAACAATTTTTTACCCCTACGAGTTAGAAATTTTCAGAGCTAAAGAAAAAACAGGACTCTAAAGGTCTGTACTGTAAAGTCAGTGATAATAATTGCAACGCACCTTGCTTGGAAAGAAAATATCTTCTGCCTTTTTAGGGGTGGAAAGTGTTTTTCACCTACTTTTTTTTTTTTTTAAAGATTTTATTGGGGAATTGGTGGAGGGGAACAGCGCTGGGGAATCGGGGAAGGGGAACAGACAAGTTGCCGTCTTCTTGTTCTTCAGTTTAGTTGCGGAGGATGTTGCTTCTCTGTTGGTATGGTCATTGCGCTCTTCCCGGATGAGGCAGATCGGTCGCTGGCCTCTGGATGTCGCTCACCGTGGCTATTGGCAGCTCACGCTTGGCTGCCAGCCGCTCACGCTGGCTGCGGGCCACTCACTGTAGCCTATGGCAGCCCACTGCAGCAGGAGCTGCAGCCCATACCATCACCGGGGCTCGCACAGCCCAGCTCCAGGTGGAGCTGTTGTTAGCTGTAGAGGGCAGTGTCACTGGCCCTCATGTGGGATCCGAACCGGGGCCGCTGGCATCCCAAAACCAGCGCTTAACCAATGTGCCACTCGGCCGGCCCTCACCTACTTTTAATTTAACAACTTTCTGTTACAGCTATTGAATTTTTTTTTTAAGATTTTATTGGGGAATTAGGGGAGGGGAACAGACAAGTTGCTTTCTTTTTGTTCTTCAGTCTAGTTGCAGAGGACGTTGCTTCACTGGCCCATGTTGGCATCATCATTGCGCTCTTCCCGGATGAGGCAGATCAGTCGCCGGACTCTGGATGGTCGCTCACCATGGCTATTGGCAGCTCACTCTGGCTGCCAGCCGCTCACTATAGCCTATGGCAGCCCACTGCAGCAGGGGCTGCAGCCTATACTGTTGCATGGGCTCGCACTGCCCAGCTCCAGGTGGAGCTGTTGTTAGCTGTAGAGGGCAGTGTCACTGGCCCTCATATGTGGGATCGGAACCGGGGCCGCTGGCATCCCAAAACTAGCTCTTAACCGATGTGCCACTCGGTCGGCCCTTGAATTTAAATGACAAATTTTGCCCTTCAGTTTTCAAACGGCGTAAAGGGATTTGGTAGTTAGCATATCTTTAACTCAACGAAATTTTAGTGATAAATACTTGATATTTCAAATAACGCATTTAGTGGGTTCATGGATGTTTCAAAGAATCTGCCATTTTTCATTCATGTATGGATTTTTATTAGCAATTGAAAACTCTTAACACCTTTCTTCTTCCTTTTCTCCCCTGTCCTTTCTCCTCACTCTAACATCTTTTTAGTGAAGGTGCACATCTGCTGCCATAAACTCACAGATTAGCACATCAATGTTTCTGATAAAAAAAAGTCAGTGCAGTAGGAGAATGTTTTGAAAGCAAGGCAGTTTCTCAGTAAATTAGAAGCTTCATTACCATAAAACTCTAACAAATAGAACCCACATCTCATTAACTGAAAGCACAATATGAGTGCAGCAATATTCATCTCCGCAAAGTGTGCTTATCCATCGGAAAAAAAGCCAAAAGTTTTGCTTAGAGCTGCCACTAATGACAGCATTAACTTTATTTATTAAAGAATGTCTAAGCATTTTGCAAAATGTACACTTTATCCCCTCCCCCATCTTTTTTTTTCTGATTAAGTACAGTGGTTGTTTGTACAATACAAATGTTATATGATGGCTAACTTCATTCCACTTTAACATCATTCTAATTATGCTCTGTTAAGGATGAAGAACATTTTTATAGGCACTGCATCTGCTTATAGCTAGTAAAATTCTTCCACATTACATTTAAGGCCAAAATTCCACATACCATTTAGTTCCCTGATGAGTTCATTTCTGTAAAAGTAAAAGCAAAGGAATTCACTTTACCACATTTTGCAAAATAGAAATTTATTTTCAAAACTTGAGTGTTCAATAGGTTTTACAAGTGCTTGGGTAGCTCCAGACCAACTTCTATTTAAGTTACCTTGTCATGATTTGGTAAAAACAAATTTTTAATAACTGTACTATTTTGTGTGTGGTTCTGTATGTTTAAGAATTTTTTTTGTGGTTCTAATATTTTTTTATTAATTTCAGGTGTACAAAAAATGTAATATATTTAGACACTTACACCCCTCACAAAGTGATAAACCGCCTCCCTCAATCTACTACCCCTCTACATAGTACATAGCTGTTACAATTCCATTGACTCTATTCCCTATGTTATACTCCATATTCTGTGAATATATATATATATATATATATATATATATATATATATATATATATATAAAGTTATAGTTGGCATTCATTATTATTCAGCTTCAACTAGTCAGGCATCTACACCATCCATGAAGTGGTCTCCCTAATAAGACAAGTGCCCATTTGACACCCTACAATATCTTTACAACATTATTGATTATATTCTGCAAACTGTCTTTTGTATCTCCGTGGCAATCTTGTGGTTACCACTTTATGCCTTCTAATCCCCTTACCATCTCCCTCATCCCCACATCGCTCCCATCTAGCAACCAAATGAACAAACTAATCAGAAACAGTCTCAGAGATATAGAGAAAAAACTGAGGGTTGCTTCTAATATTTTTGTGCAATATGATTCCTAAGCAAGAATTTTTTTTTAATTCTAAGAAACCAAACTATTTGTAGTAAAGTTTCTGCTAAAAAGAACCAGTTTCAGAAAGGAGACCTAATCCCAAATTAGATAGTTCAAACTGCTAAAGAGTACTACTTTCAAAAAGGAGACCTAATCCCAAAGTGATTACCATAATTTCTGTGTATAATGGACTCCCATGTATAATATGCACCCAGGTTTTTGGCCCAAAGCTTCAGGGAAAAATAATTTCATTAAAATTTTTAAATCAAATTTTTATCAGTTACCTTCAGCTATTTGTTTTTTGTATCATAAAGGAATTTTAGCATTTTTTAGTGTATTATGGTACAAGAAATTTTATGTAACTGTAAAAAAGTCACAGTATTTATGCATCAAAGAAGGCCAAGAACTTTTCATCCTTGCAAGTTTGTTGTAAGTTCAACAAAACTAATTATCATATTGCAGGGTATTATTTTGCATATGGACATTATTGATTTCTACAGTTACACTTTTTATATTTTTAAACCTTTTATTGTGAAATAAACATTTTTTTAAATTAGTTTCAGGTGTACAACACAATGCAATAGTTATACTTTTTACCTCTCAAAGTGAAAACCGTCACCCCCAGTTCGCCACTGCACTCCTCCCCTCCCATATCATATATATCTATTACAATTCCTTTGACTACCTTCCACAGTATACTCCACATCCTGTGACTATCTATATATTCAACTACAGTTGGCATACAATATTATACAACATCAGCTTCAGGTGTACAGTGCAATGATCAAGCGTATACTCCATCCATGAAGTGGTCTCCCTACCAAGACATGTGACCATCTGACACCCCACAAAATATTTACAGCATAATTATAATACCCAAAATGTGTTTCATATCCCTGTGGCAATATTGTAGTTGTCTATTTATGCTGTCTAATCCTTTCCCCTTGTCTCTTATTCCCTACCCCCTCCCAACTAGCAACTCTCAGATTTTCCTCTATATCTATGAGTCTGTTTCTGTTTACTTTGCTCATTCATTCAGTTTTTCAGATTCCACATATAAGTGAGATCCTATGGTACTTGCCTTTCTCTGACTGACTTATTTCACTTAACATAATAGTCTCTTCACAACATTATCAATTACATTCCCAGAACTGCCCCCCGTATCCCTGCAGCAACATTGTAATCACCCACCTACGCTGTCCAAAATCTTCCCCCTCTCCCTCATCCCCACTCCCTTCCAGCCAGCAAGCATCAGTTTTTCCTTTATATCTGCTTGATGTGACTTCAATCTTCTTAAATTTACTGAGACTTGTTTTAAGGCCTAACATGGTCTATCTTGGAAAATGTCCTATGTGCACTTGAGAAGAATGTATATTCTGTTGTTTCATGGATTGTTGTTTCATCTAAAAATATCAACGAAGTCCAGCTGGTCTAAAGTGTCATTTAAGGCCACTCTTTCTGTGTTGATTTTCTGTCTAAAGTGTCTGTCCATTGGTGACAATGGGGTGTTGATGTCCTCTACTATGATAGTGTTACTGTTGATCTCTGTCTTTATGTCTGTCAAAATCTGTTATATGTAATTAGGAGTTCCTATGTTGGGTGCATAGATGTTTATTAGGGTTATAGTGCCCTTCTTTGTCTTTTATTGTAGTCATTTTAAAGTCTATTTTGTCCAAAATAAGTACTCGTACTTCAGCTTTTTTTTCTCATTTCCATTTGCATGAAACACATTATTCCATCTGTAAACAGCATATACATGTGTCCTATTTTCTTATCCACACAGCCACTCTCTGTCTTTTGATTGGAGCATTTAACCCATTCACATTTAAAATGATTATTGATAGGTGCATATGTATTGCCAATAATCATTTTTGATAGGTGCATATGTATTGTCATTTTGTTATTTGTATTCCTGGTCTTCCTGGGTTAGCTTGTTTACCACTTTCTTTTCTTTTAAGAAGCCCTTTTAACATTTCTTGCATTGCTGGCTTGGTGGTGATGAATTCCTAAACTTATTCATTTCTGAGAAGCTTTTTATTGCTCCTTCAATTTTAAGTGATAGCCGTGCTGTGGAGAGCAATCTTGGTTGTAAGCCTTTATTTTGTCACTTTGAATATCTCCTGCCACTCCCTTCTGGCCTGCAGTGTTTCTGTGGACAAGTCAGCTGTTAGTCTAATAGAAGTTCCTTTGTATGTAACCTGCTGTTTTTCTCTTGCTGCTTTTAGGATTCGGTCTCTGTATTTAACCTTTGCCATTTTAAGTATGATGTGTCTTGGTGTGGACCTGTTTGGGTTCAGCTAGTTTGGAACCCTCTGCACTTCCTGGGCATGTATGTTGATTTCCTTCACCAGGTAGGGAAGTTTCCAGTCATTATTTTTTCAAATACATTCTCGACCCCTTGCTTCTTCTCTTCTCCTTCTGGTATTTCTTTGATGCGTTTTATCTTGTCCCATAGGGCTCTTAAACTATTTTCATTGTTTTTTATTCTTTGGTCTTTTTGTTGTTACAACTGGGTGATTTCTGCTACTTTGTCTTCCAAGTTGCTGATCCGCTCCTCTGCTTCCTCTACTCTACTGGTGAATCCTTCGAGTATGTTCTTCATTTCAGTTATTGTGTTCTTTAGTTCTAACTGGTTGTATTTTATGATTTCTCTATCCTTCCTTATGTCCTCACTAAATTTGTTAAACATTCTTATCATCAGTGTTCTAAACTCTGTCTCTGAAAGGTTGGATCCCTCTGTTTCATTTAGTTCCATTTCTAGAGGTTTCTTCTGATCTTTTACGTGTGACATGTTTCTTTGTTTCCTCATTCTGGCGGTCGCTCTGGATTGCTTTGGTGTATTAGATAGATCACCAGGAAAGCACTGGCTGGATCACACAGGCACAGAGCTCATGGCCCAACACTCCCAGGAAAACTCCCAGTGTCAGCCTGTCCCAATCAGCCACTCACAGGTCAGGGCAAGCTGCCCGACAACCAATCACCAGCCTGGCAACTCTGCAAGCGCAGTGTAGTGAATGGGGGACCTGAGGCGGCTCGTGCACTCCCGCATCTCAGTGAGCAGCCTGTTGGAGCCAGAGCATGCCCACTAGGCATTTCCCTAGCAACACAGCACAAGCCATGCGGAGGGTGGGGATCCAAGGTGACTCACACACTCCTGGGTCTCAGTGAGCAGCATATTGGAGCCAGAGGGCACCCACCCAGCATTTTCCTGGCAATGCAGTATAAGCTGGGGGGAGGGGAGGGATCCAAGGCCGAATGTGCATGCACGCAGGCACACACTTCTGCGCCAATTCCACCAGACCAATGAGGTCCTGGACCTAACCCTCTGTGAGAAGGCTCAACCCTGACAAAATGGTGCCCTCCTGTACACCACTCACTTACAAGCTCCACAGCAGGGGAATAATAGTCCCAAAACCTCCAGCTTGTGTACCCCTGCAGGCTCCTGGGCCCAGCTCACACAGCTACTCCCTCCACCAGGATCCAGGTAAGTGCTCACCAGCAAGCAAGCCCAGGAGCCGGCCCCACTGATTCTCTAGCCGCTCTTATCCTCACCAAGCTGAGCAAAGAGAGTCCTCACTAATTTATTGCCAGCTATCTGGGAACTCCTCTTCCTGGCAAAAGAACTCTGGGCTGGTGAGCTTGGTGTGCGGCCGGAGCATCTCTCCCCCAACTGGAGAAGCCTCCCATCAGCTGGGGCATCGCTCATGGGACTCGCCCTCTCTCGTCTGGGCCCCTCCTACCAGACTTGATGTGGCCTCCTCTTTAAGTTCTTCGTTTAGTGGTTCTGTTCATCTAGTGTTCCAGGGACCTCCGGGGTTGAATGTTGTATAAATTGTTTGTAATTTTGGTGTGATCCTGGGAGGTAGTTCATGCAGCATCTGTCTATTCCGCCAATTATCTGGATATCCTCTAGAGTTACAATTTTAACTCATAAGCATGAATAAAAGAATTAAAGACATTTACATAGATACAAAATTATTACTACCCAGGTATAACGCACATTCTAATTTTCCCTCACAAATTTTGGCAAAGAGTGCACATTATACATGGCAAAATACAGTAAGTAATCAGGCTGACAGAAAGCAATACATTAGGAGTAGGGACATTGCCAGTATAAAATGAGTAAGCATGGTTGTTTAGTTGCCAATTATTCAATTACGGACCAACTTGTGAAAATAATTTTGTAAGAAATTAAAGGACATGATGTTTTGGACTTGCTTAAAAGTACTCTAGGAAAAATAGGTGACAATGAAGAGATGAAACAAGATTGGTAAAAAATGAGTGTTGATGCTGGGTGATAAGTACATGAGAGTTCTCTTTACCTATATGAATGCTTGAAATTTTTCATAATTTACATTTTAAACAGGAAAAATATTTTGTTTTGTATACAAATGTTCTCCATAACAGGGAAAATATTTTAAAACACACTGTAGTGGGGTGGTAGATGTGGGTAAAGGGGATAAAATATATGGTGATGGAAGGAGAACTGACTGGGTGGTGAACACACAATGTGGTATATAGTTGATGTATTACAGAATTGTACACCTGCAATCTATGTAACTTTGCTAACAATTATCACCCCAATAAACTTTAATTAAAAAAAAAATTGAGGGGCCGGCCGAGTGGCTCATTGGTTAAGAGTTGGTTTGGGATGCCAGCAGCCCCAGTTCGGATCCCACATATGAGGACCAGTACACTGCCCTCTACAGCTAAAAACAGCTCCACCTGGAGCTGGGCTGTACGACCTCGGCGACAGTGTAGGCTGCAGCCCCTGCTGCAGTGGGCTGCCATAGGCTACAGTGAGTGGCCGACAGCCAGCGTGAGCAGCTGGCAGCCAGCGTGAGCTGCCAATAGCCGCGGTGAGCGACCATCCAGAGAATGGTGACTGACCTGCCTCATCCAGGAAGAGCGCAATGACGATACCAACATGGGCCAGTGAAGTAACATCCTCTGCAACTAGACTGAAGAACAAAAAGAGAGCAACTTATCTGTTCCCCTTCCCCAATTCCCCAATGCTGTTCCCCTCCCAAATTCCCCAATAAAATCTTTAAAGAAAAAAACATTGGGTAAGCAGAGCTAACTTACCTTTTATATGTTGGCTATTATGCACAGAAAACAGAAAAGGATGAGGGAGAGATAGCATTGTAGAGGGAAAGGCCTATTGTGTTTCATGTCAGAGTAGGAGTTGGATCCTGAGTGTGTCAGACATTATCTTTATGGCATTGTGTAAATCTCTGAGCTTAAAACTTCATTTATAAAATGGAGATGATTATTCATTCATCACAAAGTTGTTATGAGGATTAAGTAGAATAAGATTTGTGAAAGTGGGACAAGAACACAAGGGATACATAAATGTTGTCTTCCTTTACCTGGAAGTAAGATTTCTAGAGTTAGGAAAACATAAAAATAAACACCCAGCTTAATTAGAATTTCTTAAAAAGAGTAGTTTTTAATATAAGTATGTTCCCTGCAATATTCTGGGCAGAAGAAGGACAATTTATCTGAAAATGAAATATAACTATGTGTCCTGTAGTTAGACTGGCAAAAAAAAAAATGAAATATAACTGTGTGTCCTGTAGTTAGACTGGAAACCATTTCTTTTCTTTTTTTCCTTTTTTTTAGCTGAGCCATCCTGCTACCTCTTGGTAGCTCAATTGCAGCTCAGCTTGGGCTGGGCATCAAACTGCTCTTGCTCAGAGCTCAGATAGTACTCTTTAGCAAGCTCTTAACCAACTGAGCCACTCAGCCGGCCCTGGCAACCATTTCTTAAAGAGTTATTTTAGTAAGTAAATGAATTACAAAACTATGCCATAACAAGTATAATGTACTTCCAGATGAGTGTTAGCTGTACTATTAGGGTTAGAACCGAATTGAAGATTTGGCATCAAAAGAACAAGAAGAGAATAATGAAAAAGAATTTCAGAAGACTGACAACAAATCCAGAAATATGAACAATTCCAAATATCCAAGGGCTTAATATTGCTTGAGGTTATCTGTTAATAAAGGGCAGAAGGGAAAGGAAGGAGCTTTTTAGAAACCTGGGCTCCCAAAGAAGTTACAACGCAAAATCTTTCTGAGACAGAAAGGAGACCAATGTATTTACATTAAATTCATTCTCTCTTTGTCTCTTTCTGTTTTTGTCTCTGGTTGTCTGTCTCTCTTTAACAAACACACACATGATTTGAACTTCTCTGTTCCTTCTATTGTTCAATTACTCATCATTTCTTTAATATGATACTTTATTTTCTATATCCTTTCTACTAGCAACATGTCTATTAATGTTCTTATTCTTTTGAAATATATATATATATATATATATATATATATATATATATCTCCTTAGAACTATAAAAGAGTGTCACTGAAATCCTAAGTAAGCAATGTCTAAAAAATGTTACTGGGAAATGATGTTGAACCTTAGCTATTCATCTTCCTGAAAGAATGAATTCAATCAAGAGACAGGATCTTGTGCAGGACAAATCAGCAAGAAGTTTATTAGTAAAATCAAGTATACTCTGAGACATGGAGTGGGCTGACCCAAGAGAAGGTAGCAACCTCAACTTACATTGCATGAAGGCTTTTATTTCTATGGGTAGAATTGCCTCCCCTTCTCCCTCCTCTTATCTCTCTTTCTCCCCCTGAGGTGCCTAGTCCTCTGGCATTTAGCAATACATTTCTTTGATTTAGGGACATGTGTAAATACATCCCCTTGGTTTGGGGACATGTGTAAACACATATCTTTGGGGGGTGTGAAAACCTGGAATCCTGTTGGGCTTGTAAGGTATTGATGGTCCTGACAAACAAGATGTGTTTCCCCCTTGTCTGACTTTTAACAATATATATCTTTGATTTATAGGTATGTGTAAGCCTAGAATCCTCCTGGGCAGCTGCAAAGGGTCTTGACCCAAATAGGAGCTGCAGCAAGGGGATTTCTAACTGGGGCTAAATTTTTCCTTCTTCAGCTCATTTCTATCTATCTACCTACCCTGTCAAAAAGACTTGGATTCAAGGTTTTGCCTACAAATAAAGGAGTATCATCTCAAGTAAAACTAATACAAATATTTCTCCACTCTGTGTAGTGTTTCTGTTTCTCATGGGTGCATAAATAATTCAGTCCTTATCTACAGCAAATAAAATCCTTACATGCATTAATTTTAAATTGTAATTTTTAAAAATGTAAATAAACTCACAGCTGTCTTAAATCAAGAAATTCACTTGAAGTTCTATACGTATTCATGGGCTGATATGGAAATAAAACAAAATTATACGTTGATATACAAGTTTAAAATGCCTACTTTCTTAGTTAATCTCTATTATCTAGTCCTACTGTATAGAATTTTAGCTTGCCCTATCCAGATATAAATTTGCAATTCTTCTCTTTCATTTCATCTGATAATAGATGTTTCTTTCTGCATTCTGCCTTTATGGTTTTGGGAGAACCAAATATATGTATGAAGAGTGTTTTCCTACTTTTATAGCACTCTAGAAGTACCTAGTGTAATGTATTACAAAAAAATGCACAGTGACCAAAAAATGACTTACAAATATCAAATTATGTTATATTTCTTCTCTTAAGTAGTTAGATAACATCTAGCACATAATGGTCAATTCTTCTAACCAGACTCAGGCTAGCGTGAGGCAAATGAGGTATGTAGGGGGTGCAAATTCAAGGAGGTAAGCATTCTCAGTGAAGGTTTGGCACTTTGGTAACCCTGAAAACTAACACCTTCTTAAATTTTGTACCTTAGCTGCCTCACTAACATCACCCTTGCCCAGGCTCTGTCTTTAAGAGTGCCAGCATGGGGCCAGCTGAGTGGCATGGTGGTTAAGCACTGGCTTGGGAAACCAGCGGACCCGGTTTTGGTCCCACATATGAGGGTCAGTGACACTGCCCTCAATAAAAAAAGAGTGCCTGCATGTGTATATAATAGCATTTGTATGTTTAAAATTACACTTTTGAAAAAAATAAAAATTAATTTCATATGAAAAAAAAAATTATTTTTTTTTAGAAGGCAGTGTCACTGGCCCTCATATGTGGGATCCGAACCAGGGCCACTGGCGTCCCAGGTCAGCTCTTAACCACCATGGCACTTGGCCGGCCCTCTTATGAAAATTTTAAGTAGAGTGCATCAAATATCTTTGACTAAATAAGGCACAGTTTTCCTCCAGCAGGTATCACAGTCATTCCTGAACATCTGATTAACTTTGCCATCTGTTTTCAGCTGCTTGACATAGGACTGTTTTCTGGTTGCCTCCTATTTGTGTAGCTCATGCTTTCAGCCTTGTCATCCTTTAGCAATTTTTGCTGCCCTGGTACCAAGAATAAGACAGAAGAGATTCATAGAACTCTTAAGGCATTATTACATTTGAATATATTTTGGCATTTTCCTGTGCTCCAATTTCCTCTACATAGTCAAGCTGTTTCATATCTCAAACTAAAACATTTAACTATATTTTTTTGTAAATGCTAGAGATAATAATAGAATTATAATTAGCATGATAATGTTAAACACTCAATATACCTGGAAAAATCACTGACTCTTTTATCCTAACAAAAATGTTGGATTTGCTTCCTTCTTAATGTTCTTTTTTTTTTTTTTTGAGGGCAGTGTCACTGGCCCTCATATGTGGGACTGAACCAGAGCCGCTGGCTTCCCAAGCTTAACCACCGTGCCACTCAGCTGGCCCACTTAATGTTCTTTTTATGCAATGGAGAAGTGCTCAGTAAAATAACACAAAACTGATCGTTGCAAACTAACACTGAAGCAATGATCTTACTATAATCACCATTATGGGGAAAATGCAAGCTATGATACAGCATAAATTTTTGATGTGCGACAACATGGATGGGTCTTGAGATTATAATGCTAAGTGAAATAAATAGACAGAAAAAGTAGAGAACGATATGATTTCACTGATTATGTGGTGTATAAAACTGAAAACAGCAAAAGAACAAGAAAAACAAATGAAGAAACAAAAATTCATAGACACAGACAATAATTTAGTGGTTACCAGAGGGTAAGAGGGGAAGAGTTGGTAGACGAGGGTAAAGGGGATCAAGTGTATGGTGATGAAAAGAGAACTGACTCTGGATGGTGAACACACAATGTCATATATAGATGATATATTACAGTATTGTACACCTGAAATCTATGTAACTTTGTTAACAATTGTTACCCCAGTAAACTTTAATTTAAAAAGAAAGATGTATACTTCTTATATAGAGAGAGCACAGAAGTAAACCATGATTTTCATCACATTATGTCAAGAGAACTTACCATTAGCGTGACTTATCTCTGTTGATGGTAACCTTGATCTCCAGGCTGAGGTAGTGTTGTCCAGGTTTCTCCATTATATAGGTACTCTTTTTTCCACCTTTCCACACAGTACGCTTTAGAAGTAAGTCACTATGCTCAGCCCAACACTTAATTAGTGCACAGTTATGTTCCCCCTGAGGGTGGAGTATCTATAGAAAATATTTGAAATTATTATGCAAAGATTTGTCTTTAGTAACCTTTTATTTATGTATTCAATCATTTATTTGCACCATAATGAACTCATGGGTAATTAATTTGCACTTTAATCCAGTACTACTTTAATGTGTTGTTTCAATTTTCCAAGTTTGACCATTGTCATCTCTTTCAGTTGAATACTATGTTCCCTTGCCATATTCCAATCATTGTGGGTTTTTCTTTTTTCTTTTTGGCACTTCCTTTCTTTCTGGCAGTTTAAGATGCCCCAGTCTAATTTTGTATATTTCCTGTCTCAGTCTTGACTCAGTTGTATCTTTATGGAATCCTGCTTCCCTTACTGGAAAGTGATATTTGCAAACAAGATCTCCATACTACATGTGTTTATTATTACTGGGGTATTGTTGCAAGTTAGCCCTCAGGGCTGATAAAGCAATGGAATATATGTGTGTATAAATACTAATGTCTATACACAGAACTTAAAATAGCTTTATATGCGACGATCTGTATCTATGTTTGGCTAAGTGTGAGCTCATTCTAATATCTCCTACTCTATCCGTTACTACATACATGATTCTGGCTTCTACCCCTTGCTTAACTCTAAATTCCCACTCCAATAATGAAAAGTATGGCTCCTGCTTTTTGCCATTTATTTACTTAATTGTTCAATTCTTGTGTATATGTATTAAAATATGAAATAGTTAACCCATACTACCAAGGGAAAGAACTTTATCCACTAGAGTTTAGTGTTCCTATACAGCTCTTTTTATCTGTTGTCTTAGACTCAACTCATTTCCGAAAATACTTAGGTCTGCAACTTATTTCCCCACCTACTTCAGTGAAATTGTTTTGTATATTTGTAATATACTTAGCTGGTTTTGTCATATTCTGCATTTCATCCTGGGATTGCCCTAACTTCATAAAGCACATTTATAAATTTGCATACAAGACTAACTCCTTGTGCTTTGAAGTTCAATGGCTTTCATTCTTTTGCCTGTGGCATCCTAATTCTCACAGCACCATTTATTATTTAAGAGGGTTTCTTTTCTCCATTGTATGATTTTGATTCCTTTCTCAAAAATTATTGGTCCATATTTATGTGGGTTTATTTCTGGGTTTTAAATTCTATTCTATTGGTCTGTGTGTCTGTTTTTCTGCCAATACCATGCTGTTTTGTTATTGTTGTTCTGTACTACAAAGTGAAGTCAGGTAGTGTGATAACTCCAGCATTATTCTTTTTTCTTAGGATTGCTTTAGCTATTCAGGGTCTCTTGTGGTTCCATATAAAACTGATGATATTTTTGTTCTATTTCTTTTAAAAATGCCATTGGGATTTTGATGGGGATTGCATTAAACCTGTATACTGCTTTGGGTAATATGGCCATTTTAACTATGTTGATTCTTCCAATCCATGAACACAGAATGTCTTTCCATTTCTTTGTGCCTTCTTCAATTTCTATAAACAAATGCGTTATAGTTTTCAGTGTATAGGTCTTTCATATCCCTGGTTAAGTTTATTCCTAGGTGTTCTATTCTTTTTGTAGCAATTGCAATCATTTTCTGAGATTTCATTATTAGTATATAGGAATGTAATGGATTGTTTTGTTTGTTTGTTTGTTTGTTTGTGAGGGCAGTGTCACTGGCCCTCATATGTGGGACCCGAACTGGGGCCGTTGGCTTCCAAAGCCAGCGCTTAACCAACGCGCAACTCAGCCAGCCCAGGAATGCAATGGATTTTTGTACATTGATTTTTTAGCTGGCAACTTTACTGTTTTTGTTTACTATATCTAATGGCTTTGTGGTGGAGTTTTTAGGGTTTTCTATCTATAGCATCATGCTATGTGCAAAAAGTGACAATTTAACTTCTTCGTTCCCAAATTGGATGCCTCTTTCTTCTTCCTCTTGCCTGATTGCTCTTCCTAGAACTTCCAATACTATGTTGAAAAGCCATGGTGATGGGGACAGCCCTGTCTTGTTCCTGAACATAGAGCAAAGGGCTTCAGTTTTTCTCCATTATGATATTAGCTGACTGTTTGTCTAATAAGGCCTTTATTATATTAAGTTATTTTTCTTCTATACACATTTTTATTAAACATTGTAATCTTAAACGGATGTTGTGTCTTGTCAAATGATTTGTCTGCATCTATTAATATAATCATATGATTTTTGTCCTTTATTTTATTTATGTGGTGTATCACCTTGATCAATTTGCATATGTTGAACCGTCTTAGTGTGCCTGGGATGAACCACGCTTGATCTTAATGTATTACCTTTTAAATGCATTGTTGCATTCAATTTGCTATAATTTTGTTTAGGATTTTACGTATGTATTCATACCAGATATTCGTCTATAATTTTCTTTTTTTGTGTTATCCTTACTAGGTTTTGGTATCAGGGTAATGTTGGCCTCATAAAATGAGTTAGGGAGTATTGTTTCTTCTTCAAATTTTTTGAAGAGTTTGAGTAGGACAGGTATTAGATCCTCTTTGAATGTTTGGTAGAATTCACTAGTGAAGCCATCTGGTCTTTGACTTTTGCTTTGGGGAAGGCTTTGGATGACTCATTCAGTTTCCTTACTATTGATAAGTCAATTTAGACTTTCCAGCTCTTTGTGATTCAGCCTAGGAAGGCTATATGTTTCTAAGAACATGTCCATTTCTTCTAGGTTATTAAATTTGGTGGTATATAGTCCTTCATCGTATTGTTGGATGATTCTTTGTATTTCTGTGGCATCATGGTAGCTTCTATTTAATTTCTGATTTTGTTTAATTTTTTTCTTTTCTCTTTATATCTTAGTGAGTCTAGTGAAGTGTTTGTCAATTTTATTAATCTTTTCAAATAAAAATCTCTTCGTTGCATTATTTTTGTTTATTGTCATTTTGTTCTCCATTTCATTTAGTTCTGCTCTGATTTTTATTATTTCCTTCCTTCTGCTGACTTTGTTCTTCTTTTCCTAGTTCTTTAACGTGTAACGTGAGGATATTTATCTGGGATTTTTCTTCTTTCTTTTTTTTTTTTTTTTTGAGGGCAGTGTCACTGGCCCTCATATGTGGGACCGAATCAGGGCCGCTGGCTTCCCAAGCCAGCGCTTAACCACCGCACAACTCGGCCAGCCCGATTTTTCTTCTTTCTTGAAATAGGCTTGTAATGATATAAATTGCCCTCTTAAAACTGCTTTCACTGCATCCCAAATATTTTTGTGGGATGTATTTCCATTCTCATTTGTTTCTATGTATCTTTGATCTTTCCTCTTATTTTTTATTCAACCCAGTCGTTCATTAAAAGCATGTTTTTGTGTGTGTGTTTATTTATTTATTTATTTATTTGTTTGTTTATTTTTATTAGTTTCAGGTGTACAACACAATGCAATAGTTATACTCTTTACCCCCCAAAGTGAGAACCCCCCTCCCCCAGTTCGCCACCCCAATCCCCCCATATCATACATATCTATCACAACTCCCCTGACTCCCCTCCACAGTATACTCCACATCCCGTGACGATCCACATATTCAGTTACAGTTGGCATACAGTACTATACAACATCAGTTTCAGGTGTATAGTGCAGTGGTCTAGCCTCTACTCCATCCATGAAGTGGTCTCCCTAACAAAACATGTGACTATCTGACACGCCAGTGTAGATGGGACTGCAATGTTGCCGCAGGGAGATGGGGGCAGTTCTGGGAATGTAATTGATAATGTTGTGAAGAGACTATTATGTTGTGTGAAATAAGTCAGTCGGAGAAGGACAGGTACCATGTGATTTCACTAAAAGCATGTTTTTTTAATCTGCACATATTTGTGGTTTTCCTTGCTTTCTTTTTGCAGTTGATATCCAATTTCAACACCTTGTGATCAGAAATTATGTTTGGTACAATTTCAATCTTCTTAAATTTGCTGAGGCTGGTTTTATGTCCCAATGTATTGTCTATCCTTGAGAATGTTCTATGCACACTAAAAAAAAAAAAAAAAAGGAAAGAGTGATATTTTAGCATCACGTGCTCTATAAATGTCAATTGTGTCCATTTCATTGAATATGTGATTTAGGTCTGATATTTCCTTACTTATTTTCTGTTTGGATGATGTATCCATATCTGTCAATGATGTACTTATGTCCCCTACTATAATTGTGTTTTGATCAATTTCTCTCTTTTGTTTTTTTAGTAGTTGCTATGTATATTTTGATGCTCACTGATTGGGGGCATAAATATTGATGATTGTTATGTCTTCTTGTTGTATAGTCCCCTTTGTCATTATGAAATGTCCATTTTTGTCTCTTTTTACCTTATTTATACTGAAGCCTGTTTCATCTGATATAACTATGGTTACACCTGATTTTCTCTGAATACCATTTTCTTGGAGTATCAATTTCCATCCTTTAACTTTGAGTCTACATTTGTCCTTGTAGCTGAGATGCATCGCTTGGAGGCAACATATGCTTGGATTTAGTTTACTGATCCAATCTGCTATTCTGTACCTTTTAATTGGTGAGTTCAGACCATTTACATTTAAGATGATTATTGACATATGAGGATTACCTATCGTTCTATCTCTTGTCTTCTGGTGGCTTGATGTCCCTATTGTTTCTATTTCTTCTTTTTTATGTTATGTATTTCAGTTCTGTATTTTTTTTGAGTTGTTACCATTAAGTTTATGTAAAAGAAAGTTTCGTATTTACAGCAGTTCTTTTTCTTCAGCATGCTTCTTATCTCCATTCCCTTTTGCTGGTTCTAACCTTTACGCTCTCCCCTTTGATGTTTTTGTTGTCACCAATTTTCCCTACCTATGCTCTGAGTTGATTTCTGAATTGCAGTAGCAAGTTGTCTTTTTCCTCTTTTTTTTCTCTAATGTTTTTTCCTTCTTTATCCTGTATATTATGTTTAAGTGTATAGTGTCCTATTTGGTGTAGGGGTTTTCATTTCTTGCCTCGTCTATCTGATCATAATACTACTCATAGTTTTGTATTTTTTGCATTTTTGTTTTAGATTGAATAGCCTCCTTCAGTATGTCTTGTAGTGCAGGTCCTGTTAGAAAATTCTCTCACTGTCTGTATTTCTGGAAAGGTCTTTCTTCCTTCTTCACATCTCAATGATAGCTTTGCTGGATATATTATTCTTGGCACATAATTTCTCTCTCTCAGTAGTTTCAATATTTGATTCCACTCCTTTCTGCCTTGCAGAGTTTCTGCTGAAAAACCTGATGATAATCTAATGGGCTTTCCTTTGTAGGTTACAAGCCAACGCTTAACCACTGTGTCACTCGGCTGGCCCGAAATATATATCTATTGCATTGTTTTGTACACCTGAAACAAACAAACAAAAAAAGCTATCAAAAGAGATAAGGAAGGACCTGGTAATTTCACTTCTGGGGATTTATCCAAAGAATCCCAAAACACTACATTGAAGGGAAATGTGAATCAATACGTTCATTGCAGCAATGTTCACCCAAGATATGAAAACATCATGGGTGTCCATCAAGGATGAATGGATAAAGAAAAGGTGGAATATTACTCAGCTATAAAAAAATAAGGAAATCTTGCCATCTGCAACAACATGAATGGACCTAGAACTTATTGTGCTGAGTGGAATAAGTCAGAGAAAGACAAATGTCATTTGATTTCGCGTATATGTGGAATCTAAAGATAAAAATAAATGAACCAATAAAAGAGATATAAACTCATAGATACAGAGAACATTTTGATGATTTCCTAATGAGAAGAGTATTGAGGGTGGGTGAAAAAGCAGATGGCATTAAAAAGTAGAAATTGGGGGCCGGCCAAGTGGTGCATTGGTTAAGAGCTGGTTTGGGGATGCCAGTGACCCTGGTTTGGTTCCCACATATCAGGGCCAGTGACACTGCCCTCTACAGCTAACAACAGCTCCACCTGGAGCTGGGCTGTGTGAGCGCCGGTAACAGAGTAGGCCGCAGCCCCTGCTGCAGTGGGCTGCCCTAGGCTACAGTGAGTGGCCGGCAGTCAGCGTGAGTGGCTGGCAGCCAGTGTGAGCTGCCAATAGCCGCAGTGAGCAACCATCCAGAGGCCGGAGACTGATGTGCCTCATACAGGAAGAGTGCAATGAGGATACCAACAGTGAAGCACTGTCCTCCGCAACTAGACTGAAGAACAAAAAAGACAGCAACTGCTCTGTTCACCTTCCCCGATTCCCCGACGCTGTTTCCCTCCCCCGAATTCCACAATTGAAAAAAAAAAGAATCTTTAAAAAAAAAGTAGAAATTGGTAGTTTCAAAACAGTCATGGAGGGCCGGCCAAGTGGCGCGGTGGTTAAGCACTGGCTTGGGAAGCCACATATGAGGGCCAGTAACACTGCCCCCCCAAAAAAAAAAAAAAAAAAAACAATCATGGAAATGTAAAATATAGCATAGAGAATACAGTCAATAATATCATAATAACTAAGATGGTGTTAGATAATTACTAGATTTATTGTGGTGATCACTTCATAAATTATAAAAATGCCCAGTCACTTTTTGCACACCTGAAAGTAATATAATATTATATGTCAAATATAAATAAAAAATCCTTAAAAAATCAATTAAATCTTAAAGGTAGAACCTTTGAGTTGCAAATTGAATTTAGCCCTCCATTTTCAACCAGGCCGCAGAACAGGCAAAGGCCTACACATGTCCATTTAAAAATACCTCCAGTTGAGAAAATAAAACATTGGAGGTATTTTTAAATAGATCTGTGTAGGTTTTTGCCTGTTCCATGGTGTATTACACAATTGTACACCTGTAAACTATGTAACTTTACCAACAATTGTCACCCGAATAAACTTTAATTAAAAAAAGAAAAAAAAACACGTAAGTCTAAGAAAACAATTAACCTGATTAAAAAATGGTCCAAAGACTTTGCCTCCTTACCGAAGAAGATATACCTATTGCAAATAAAATATGAAAAGCTGCTGCTAATCATGATTTATCAGGGAAATGAAAATTAAAACAAGAATGAGCTTTCACTAAACACCTATTATAATTGTCAAAATCCAGAACACTGAAAACACAAAATTCTCACAAGGTCATGAAGAAACAGAAATTCTTCTACATTGCTGCTGGGAGTGCAAAATTGTACAGCCTCTTTGGAAGACATTTTGGTGGTTTCTTATGAAACTAAACATATTTTACCATAGGATCCAGAAATCATGTTCCTTGGTTTTTACCCAATGCAGTTGAAAACATATGTTCATGCAAAACCTGCACACAAATGATTATAGTGGCTTTATTCATATGAGTACTTGCCAAAGCTTGGAAGTAACTGAGATATCCTTCATTAGGTGAATGGATAAATAAAATGTGGTATATCCACAAAATGGAATTTTACTCAGCACTAAAAAGAAATTAGCTATGAATCCATAAAAATACATGGGCTGTTTATGCATATCATTAAGTGATGAAAGAAGCCAATCTGAAAAGGTTATATACTGTGTGATTCCAACAATATGACATTCTGGAAAATAATTAAAAGATCAATGGTTGCCATGGGATAGGGGTATGGGCTGAATAAGCAAGACTCAGAAGATTTTTAGGGCAGTGAAATACTCTGTATGATAATATAACGGCAGATATATCTCATTATAATTTTTTCCAAACTGAAAAAACATAAAGTGCCAAGAATGAACCCTAAGGTAAATTATGGACATTGTGTGATTAGGATGTGTCATCCTTAGTAAAATACATACTATTTTGGTGAGTAATGTTGATAATAAAGGAAGCTATGCATGTGTGGGGTAAGGGGTTTATGAGAAATCTCTATAACTTCTCAAGTCTGTTGTAAACCTAAAACTGCTCTAAAAAATAGAGTTTTTTAAAAAGTTGAATATTATGTTGATTGAAATATGTGCAATAAATGTAATAATATTCTTGCTTTTCTGAATAATATATCCATAAAACATCTTATGAAACTCATTTTAGAAAACTAATTTTGACTATTCTAGTCCTAAATTATGAAATTGAATTATTTTCTTTAAGATTAAAATTTTCTGAATTTGTGGAATAGGCTGTCATCCAGTATATTAGTTTCCTGTAGACACAACAATCAATTTTGTATGAACCACAAAGTGTGTGCTTAGAAGTATCAGTGTTTTCTAAGTCTGACAGGAGGACGATAGATTGTTTTTCAGATCCGAGCTGTCATAAAATTTAATTAAGAATGGAATCAGTTAAGGGCCGGCTGAGTGGCGCGGTGGTTAAGCACTGGCTTAGGAAGCCAGCAACCCCGGTTCGGTCCCACATATGAGGGCCAGTGACACTGCCCTCAAAAAAAATAAAAAATAAAACAAAACAAGAATTGAATCAGTTATATTAAGGTAAGAGCTACAAGTGCTACTTTGTAAGCTATTTATTAGATTATTTAAAACAGGATTAGGTAAAGCAAGTGAAAACATTGTGCTAGGAAAACACAATACCATGGTCTTAGAATAGGTGTGATTTCTAACTCTGAGTTGGCATAATTTATTCTATCGATTAGCATCATGATTAAAAAGGCAATAGCAATGCAAAACTGAGAATCTCTTAGACTATCGTGCCTCCAGTTGTAGGTAATAGGAATGTGCATAATAATGCCAGAGGGAACTATGTATCTATTTATCTGTCTATTAATAATTAATTAATTAATTAAATTAGTTATGGTTGTACAAAACAATTTAATAGTTAGATATTTACACCACTCAAAATGTGATAACATCCCTCCCCCAATCTATTACCCCTCTGATATTATATATAACTGTTACAATTCCATTGACTCTATTCCCTATGCTGTACTTGATATTCCATGAATATATATATATATATATATATATATATATATATATATTTGACATTCAATATTATTGAGCTTCATCTTCAGTTGTACAGTGCAGTTGTCAGGAATCTATACAATTAATGAAGTGGTTTCCCTAATAAGAAAATCTGACACACTACAAAATCTTTACTTTATTGATTATATTCCTCAAACTGTCTTTCCTATCCCCATGACAGTATTGTGACATTCTAATCCCCTCACTTTCTTCCTCATCCCTACTCCCTTCTCAACTAGCAACCATCAGTTTTTCCTCTGTATCTCTGAGATTAATTCTGTTTAGTTTATTCGTTTATTCAGTTCTTTAGATTCCACATATAAGTGAGATCATACGGTATTTGTTTTTCTCTGCCTGACTTCACTTAGCACAATGCTCCGTAGGTCCATCCATATCGTTGCAAATGGTAAGACTTCCTTCTTCTTTATGGCCAAGTGATACTTCATTGTATTAATGTACCACAGTTTCTTGCTCCAGTTGTCTATCAATGGGCATTTCAGGTGTTTCTCTGTCTTTGCTATCGTGAATAGTGCTGCAATAAACATAGGGGTGCATATATATATATATATAATTAGCGTTTTGGATTTCTCTGGAGAGATACGTAAGAGTGCAATTGCTGGGTCATAAGGTTCTAGTTTTTTGAGATACCTCTATACAAATTTCCATAATGGCTGCACCAATATGCAGTCCCACCAACAGTGGACCAGGTTTCCCTTTTCTCCACATCTTCACCAGCCATTCTGATAGAAGTGACTTTGTATCTCTTTGTGTTTTATATTTGCATTTCTCTAATGAAGCCAGAGAAGGACAACAGGTTACATACAAAGGAACTCCTATAAGACTAACAGCTGACTTCTCTACACAAACTCTGCAGGCCAGAAGGCAGTGGCAGACAATATTCAAAGTGAGGCCAAATAAAGTCTACAATCAACATTGCTCTACCCAGCTCTGCTATCACTTAAAATTGAAGGAGAGATAAAGAGTTCTCAAAAAAGAATAAGCTTAAAATTCATGACCACCAAGCCAGCATTGCAGGAAAAGTTTAAAGGGCTTTTTTAAACACAAGAAAGGGGAAAACAAGCTAATCCAGGAAGATAAGAAATACACATAACAATTTGGCAATACATATGCACCTATCAGTAATCATTTTAAATGTGAATGGACTAAATGCTCCAATCAAAAGACACAGAGTCCCTGAGTGGATAACAAAACAGGACCCATGCATATGCTGTCTAAAAGAGACTCAGCTCAGATCAGAAGATGCACACGGATTGAAAGTAAAGGGATGGAATAAGATATTCCATGCAAATGGAAATGAGAAAAAAGTTGGAGTAGCACACTTATTTCAGAAAAATAGACTTTAAAATGAAGATTACAATAAAAGACAAAGAAGGGCACTGATAATAATAAGGGATCAGTTCAACAAGAGGACATAATCCTAGTAAACATCTATGCACCCAACATAAGAGCTCCTAAATATATAGAACTGATTTTGACAGACATAAAGACAGAGATCAACATTAGCATTACCATAGTAGGGGACTTCAACACCCCGTTGTCATCAATGGACAGATCCTCCAGACAGAAAATCAACACGGACAAGTGGCCTTAAATGATATTTTAGACCAGCTGGATTTAATCGATATTGTTAGAACATTTCATTGCAAAGCAACAGAATATACATTCTTCTCAAGGGCACGTGGAACATTTTCCAAGATAGACCACATGTTAAGCCACAAAACAAGTCTCAACAAATTTAAGAAGATTGAAATCATATCAAGTGTCTTCTCTGACCACAATGCTATGAAACTAAAAATAAATTACAGAAAGAAATCTGGAAAACACACAAATACGTGGAGGCTGCATAACATGCTACTAAATAGCTAGTGGGTCAAAACTGAGATCAAGGAAGAAATCAAAAGATACCTTGAGACAAACAAAAATGAAAACACCATAACGCAAATTCTCTGGGATGCAGCAAAAGCAGTCCTAAGAGGGAGGTTTATAGCCTACCTAAAGAAGGAAGAGAAATCTCCCATTCACATACTATCCTTACACCAAAGGGAACTGGAAAAGGAACACCAAAACAAGCCTAAAGGGAGTACAAGGAAGGAAATAATGAAGACCAGAGCAAAAATAAATAAAATAGAGATCAGAAAAACAATACAAAAGATCAATGAAACCAACAGTTCGGTTTTGAAAAGATAAACAAAATCGACAATCCCTTAGCCAGCCTTATCCCTTAGCCAGTCTTGATAAGTCTTATCAAGAAAAAGAGAGAGAGGACCCAAATTAATAAAATCAGAAATGAAAGAGGAGAAGTGACAATAGATATCACAGAAATACAGAAAATTTGAAGAAAATACTGTGAACAACTATATGCCAACAAATTCGACAATCTGGAAGAAATGGATAAATTTCTGGAAGCATACAATCTACCAATCTGAACCAAAAAGAAACAGAAACTCTGAACAGACTGATAACTACCAAATAAATTGAATCAGTATTCAACAAGCTTCCAATAAACAAAAGTCCTGGAACTGATGGCTTCACAAGTGAATTTTACAAAACATACAAAAATGAATTAATATTTATTCTCCTCAAACTATTCCGAAAAACACAGAAGGAGGGAAGGCTCTGAAACTCTTTCTATGGAGACACTATCACCCTGATTCCAATGTTACACAAAGATATTACAATAAAGGAAGTCTACAGGCCAATATCCCTAATGAACATAGCTGCAAAAATTCTCAACACAATACAAGCACACTGAATTCAGCATCACATTAAAAAAAATCATATACCACGATCAAGTGGGATTCACTCCTGGTATGCAAAGTTGGTTCAATCCACAAATCAATTAATGTAATACATCACATTAAAAAAATGAAAAATAAAAATCATATGATCATATCAAAAAAGGCAGAAAAAGCATCTGACAAAACTCAGCAGCCATTTTTCATAAAAACTCTTAGCAAAGTGGGAATAATGGGATCATATCTCAACATAATAAAGGCAATATATGATAAGCCTACAGCAAACATCATACTCAATGGGGAAAGGCTAAAATCTTTCCCATTAAGATCAGGAACAAGACAAGGCTGACCACTTTCACCACTTCTATTTAACATAGTTCTCGAAGTTCTAGCCACAGAAGTCAGAAAAGAAAATGAAATAAAAGGCATCCAAATTGGACAGGAAGAAGTAAAGTTCTCATTATGTGCAGATGACATGGTACTATATATAGAGAATCTCAAAGACTCCACCAAAAAACTGTTAGAACTGAGAAACGAATTTGGTAAGGTAACAGGATGCAAATTAATATTCAGAAATCAGTTCCATTTGTATACACCAGTAATAAACTCTCAGAAGTAGAAATCAGGAAATCAATCCCTTTTACAATTGCTTCAAAAACAGTAAAACATCTAGGAATCAATTTAGCTAAAGAAGTAAAAGACCTGTACTCAGAAAATTATGAGACACTAAAGAGAGAAATCAAAGAAGATACAAATAAATGGAAATACATACCATGTTCATGGAAAGGAAGAATTAATATAGTTAAAATGTCAAAACTACCTAAGGTAATATATAGATTGAATGCAATTCCAATCAAAGTACCGAGGACATTTCTATTCTCAGAAATAGAACATATAATGCTAAAATTTATATGGAGCCACAACAAATCCCAAATAGCCATGGTAATCTTGAGAAATAAGAACAAAGTGGGAGGCATCATGCTACCTGACATCAAAATATGATATAAGGCTAAAGTAATCAAAACAGTATGGTACTGGCATAAAAACAGACACATAGATCAATGGAACAGAATAGAGAGCCCAGGAATATACCCATCCATATATGGTCATTTAGTATGACAGTGGAAGCAAAAGTTTACATTGGAGTAAGGATAGTCTATTTAATAAATGGTGCTGCGAAAATTGGACTGACACGTGCAAAAAAAATGAAAATGGACCACCTACTTACACCATATAGGAGAACAAACTCAAAATGGACTAAATACTTAAATGTAAGATCTGAAACCATAAAACTCCTAGAAGAAATCAGAGGGAGTAAATTTGAAGACACTACACTGAGTGATATTTTTCCTGATATATCACCTCGGGAACGGGAATTAAAAGAAAACTGAACTTATGGGATTACATCAAACTTAAAAGTTTTTTTCACAGCAAAGAAAATCATCAATAAAACAAAAAGGCAGCCTACTGAATGGGAGAAGATATTTGTCAATGATACATATGATAAGGGGTTAATATCCAAAATTTAAAAAACACTCATGAAATTCAACACCAAAAAATAAACAGGCCCATTAAAAAATGGGCAGAGGGCCGGCTGAGTGGCGCGGTGGTTAAGAGCTCGCTTGGGATGCCAGCGGCCCTGGTTCGGGTCCCACATATGAAGCCCAGTGACTGTACTCAAAAAAAAAATGGGCAGAAGATATGAAGAGGCATTTCTTTAAAGAGGACATACAGATGGCCAACAGGCATATGAAAAACTGTTCAACCTCAGTTATCATGAGAAAAATGCAAAGAAAACCACAAGGATATACCACCTCACTCCAGTCAGAATGGCTATCACCAATAAATCAACAAATAAAAGGTGCTGGTGAGGTTGTGGAGAAAAGGGAACCCTGATTCACTGTTGTTGGGACAGCAGATTGTTGCAACCATTATGGAAATCAGTATGGAGGTGTCTCAAAAATCTTGAAATGGAACTACCACATGACCATGCAATTCCACTCTTGGATATCTACCCAGAAGAATCCAAGACGCTAATTCAAAAAAATATATGCACCCTCTGTTTATTGCAGTGCTACTTACAATAGCCAAGACTTGGAAACAACCGAAATGCCCATCGGTAGACAACTCTATTAAGAAACTGTGGTATATTTACACAATGGAGTATTACTCCACTATAAAGAAGGATGAAATTGTACCATTTGTAACGATATGGATGGACCTAAAGACTGTTATGTTAACTGAAATAAGTCAGTCGGAGAAAGACAAGTACCATATGATCTCACTTATATGTGGAATCTGAAAAACTAAATGAATGAGCATAGTAAACAGAAACAGACTTATAGATATAGAGGAAAAACTGATGGTTTCTAGCTGGGAGGGGTGTGGGAATGAGGGAGAAGGGGAAAGGATTAGACAGCATAAATAGGTAACTACAGTATTGCCACAGGGATATGAAAGACAGTTTTGGAAATATAATAATGTAAATATTTTGTGGGGTGCCAGATGGTCACATGTCTTGTTATGGAGACCACTTCGTGGTTGGAGAAGAAGCTTGATCACTGCACTGTATACCTGAAGCTGATGTTGTATAATATTGTTTGTCAACTGTAATTGAATATATAGGTAGTCACGGGATGTAGAGTATACTGTTGAAAAGAGTCAAAGTAATTGTATTAGATATGTTTGATATGGGGACGAGTAGGGTGGTGAATTGTGGGAGGGGTGTTGTCATTTTGAGGGGTAAAAAGTATAACTATTGCACTGTGTGGTACACCTGAAACTAGTTTTTTAAAAAAATGTTTACTTCACAATAAAATAATTTAAAAAAATAAACAAATGTAATTAAAAAAAAATCCCATTCTGTTCCATCTTACATCAAGTTCTGTGTAATTATGCTATTATTTCAAGCACTTATATAGTTTTCATTCTTTGAATGTCAAGTTTTTATTTATTTATTTAGCAATTTTTTTAAGGGTGCAGTATCACTGGCCCTCATATGTGGGACCCGACCTGGGGCTGCTGGCATCCCAAGCCAGCTCTTAACCACCGTGCCACTCGGCCAGCCCTGAATGTCAAAATAAACATTTCCACATCAGTTTTCACCAAATTTTAATTGCTTACATTCATTATTCATTGTTTTATTGATTCAAGATCCAAAAGATTGCATGCTTAAACAGAAAATAGTTGGGATAAGGAAAATATTGAATAGAAGTTCACATTTTCTTAACCAAGATATTTCTAATATACCTATATAATGAGAAGTAGGAAATAGGATATGAGCACATTATGCAATTGTATGTGAAAATGATTAGTCCTCATATTATTTTCTGGAGAATGAAATAAATATTTCATCCATGTTTGGAAATCCTAATTAGGTGCTTCGGTTTGGCAAGGGCAGACAGGTTCTTTGGGCCCTTTGAAACGTTGACACTTCTGAGATCATTAATATTGAACCTGAAGGAGTTATGCAAGGCAGCCAATTTAATATGGAGAGGATTTTGCCATCATTTAAGAAGGGAGGTAAAATGATGTCTCATGGTTGGCTCCCCAATTTTAAAATTTCAAGCATTAAGTAAGACAACTAATTTTAGAGATTCATTTTGAAATGTGGATTACAGGAAAATATGGATATTTCCAACTTGTAAGTCTCACCTTTTGTAATCAATTATTACACACTTTAACTAAAGCTTTTAACTATTCATACTGTTTTTTAGTTCAAACTTACACAGATCCTTAAGAAATTGATATTTCTTTTGGCATAGAAAGAAGTTTTATATATAGACAGTGATATTTGACTTTTGAAATCCTTATGATTACCATTAAAATTTGCATGAGTATTACCTCATCATCACTATCTATAACTGTTGAGAAGAACAGCAAGTATTGGTAACCAATGACAAGCAAGAACTTGAACTACATGAAGGATAAACAAATATCATCACAATGCCAGCCCCCAGGTATACAAGTCCAAACACTTCTGCTCACTACATCTTGGTATCAGAATCATCAAGGAAAACACAACACAGTCAAGCACTGGATGGACAAAGCTTTTAGTCACCTAGAGAAGAGACAGAGCAAGATCTGCTTCAAGTGGACATGTCTTTCATGGTTACTGAGTGGCCTGGCAGCCAAAGCAAAGCAATTGGCCTACACGCATCACTCTCATGCCTCAGCTCAAGGACCCCTCTCCCTCCTTATGGAGTCTGAAAGTTGGGAGTATGTCTGAGGGCCATTGAAGTATTTGATTAAGAAGAACAGAGGAATAACCATTGAATCTTAATCAGGGCAAGATAGTCCCACACAAGGTGAGGAGCCTGGCAGATGCTCTGTGGGCTCTTTATTTATTGAAGAAGTGTAACATTTTCAAGCTGCATTCTTATGTGCCCAAGTGAGGGTCGAAAGACTGTATACATGAGATTGTTTTACCCAACCATAATCTACCTTCCCTCAACATGGAAGATTTTATGCTAGATATTTATAAAATCTCACAAATTCAAACACCCCAAATATAAATTATTAATAATTCACACATAGGTTAGATAGACTATCTTTAACTACCTGTGTAGAAGAAATATTTTCTAAGTAAATTAACTACATAATTGAATTTTTTTGAGTATGTTTAAAATAGCCAAGAAACATTTCAAAGGTTCTTAGGTATGTCAATGTGCTTTTCGACACCTATTATATTAATTACAAACAGTTCTTATGTATTCACTAAAACTCACCACAGTATGTAATAGCCAAATTATTACTAGCTTGGAATCCTGAAAATACAAGTATTTCGTTTTTGATTAACATGACAGATTTAGTGTCTACAGTTTATGAGACTCTGGTAGATACTCTGTAAGAAACTACAGGGTCATACAATACAAATAAGATACAGCCTCTAAACTCAAAGAACTTGTGGACTAAAACTGAGATCATGACAATCAACATGCAAACCAGTATTCTTTCAACACAGTTCATATGTACTCTCCTTCTGGTCCCAGATGTTATGTGATTTGGTTGTTTTATAGCTAAAGACTAAAACCAATTAATATTAACAGTAATGGGAGAATAAAGGGCAATCCATGCATTTTTATAGATTTCTGTTTTTAAACCCTACTTGATTCAATAAGAGATCTATGCTGACTGAGAACATCAGTGTATGCAATGAGTATATATTTTTTAAATGTTTGCCTAAAAATCTCTTCTGTTCGGAATCATAGTGCCAGGCTCAGCAAACACACAGCCCTAGTAAGGCAGAAATCCGTATGTAACCAACTATTTTTTCTATTGAAGTGCATCACCTTCTTCTGTTTTTGTGTATATGATCTTTGTATCCTCATCTTGCTTCTTAGAATTGCTTGAATCTTTTCCCATTAATTGTGATTACCAATTATCAACTGACCACAGTATAGCGATCTGTAGTGCCTATTAGGGCATGGAACAGCAAATAGTTACTTTTTTAAAATATTAATAGTGTCAAATTACAATTCCATTTCTTCTGATGAGCTAATTTTGCCACTAAAAAAATAGTGAAATTTTATTATGGTTCCTTATCAATGTACAGCTTTTCATATCTTGCTCTTAATAAGATTTGTACACATTTCCTGTCCATTGATTACTCATATATTATAGACTGCCCTTTGCTATTGATTTCTTAATAGAACCATAGTATCATAGAGTTTTATATGTAGAAGGGACCTTAAAGAACGTCTAACTGATTATCTTACAAAAGGTGAAACTGAGGCTGAAAGACAGAGGGAGATATATATATATATATATATATATATATATATATATATATATATATATATATAGAGAGAGAGAGAGAGAGAGAGAGAGAGATTAAGACACTTGCTTAAAGCAGAGCAAAGGCCAAACCTAAGTCTTCTGATTTACAGTCCAGTGCACTTTCCTCATGTGCATGGCTGGCTTCCATTTTACCATGAGATTTAATAATAATTAACAAGTCTCAGCTTCTTGAACAATTAAATATACCTATTGAAGTCTGAGTTGCAGTTATTCTTTGAGTAGACAAAATGGTGGGACATTTTAGAAAGGCACTGAAAAAATAATCTTAAGAATCTAAATACAAGTTAGTTGGTATATAGATTGGCTTCACTGTCCCTTTTATTTGTGTACCATAGAAATTAGGGTGCAGTTCTACAATTCTATGATGAAAAGAGTAGTTTCACCTTTTCTGCTTATTGCTACTCTAGATGTTACAAATTCTAATTTTCAAGGCCTCTTTCATTTTTCTAT
Source organism: Aselliscus stoliczkanus (assembly GCA_033961575.1). Lineage (NCBI taxonomy): Eukaryota > Metazoa > Chordata > Mammalia > Chiroptera > Hipposideridae > Aselliscus > Aselliscus stoliczkanus. The sequence goes on along the minus strand of CM066737.1, from coordinate 10,898,269 downwards.
AAACTGCTACTGACATTATTATACAGCTCTAGCTTTGCAGTGGGATCTTTGGAAATCTGTTTAGTGAACTATTTTCAAATGTAAGTCCAGGGACCTGCCTCCCTACCAAAAGAATTTCAAATAAACTACAGATAATTTTTGAACCACTTAAATTAAAATAGGAGCTTCATGTTAAGCGCTGGCTTGGGATGCTAGCGGCCCCGGTTCAGGTCACACATATGAGGGCCAGTGACACTGCCCTAAAAAAAAAAAAAAAAAAGGTCCATCCATATCATTGCAAATGGTACAATTACATTCTTCTTTATAGCGGAATAATACTCCATTGTATAAATACACCACAGTTTCTTAAGCCAGTCATCTGAGTGAAATAAGTCAGTCGGAGAAAGACAAATACCACATGATCTCACTTATATGTGGCATTTGAAAAACTGAATGAATGAGCATAAGAAACCGAAACAGTCTCATAGATATAGAAGAAAAACAGGGTTGCTAGTTGGGAGGGGGGTGGGGAGGAAGGAGACGGGGAAAGGATCAGACAGCCTAAATAGGTAACTACAGTATTGTCACAGGGGTATGAAAGACAGTTCGGGGAATATAATGTTGTTAAAATTTTGCGGGGTGTCAGATGGTCGCATGTTTTGTTAGGGAGAACACTTCATGGATGGAGTAGAGGCTTGATCACTGCACTGTATACCTGAAATTGATGTTGTATAATATTGTATGCCAACTGTAATTGAATATATAGACAGTCACGGGATGTGGATTATTTGGTAGAAGGGAGTCAAAGGAATTGTAATAGATAGTATGATATGGGGGGAGGAGTGGGAGGGGAGAATTGGGGGAGGGGGCTTCTCACTTTGAGGGGTAAAAAGTATAACTATTGCACTTTGTTGTACACCTGAAGCTAATTAAAAATATATATAAATAAATCAATTAAAAATAAATAAATAATAAAAAGGGCTGTCCGAGTGGTGCGGTGGTAAAGTGCTGGTATGGGAAGCCAGCGGCCCCGGTTCGGATCCCACATATGAGGGCCAGTGACACTGCCCTCAAAAAAAAACCCACAAAAAACAAAAGGAGCTTCATGGCAAAGACATAGTTTTTACATAAGACATTTTAAGGTCCCATTATGATGATCATAAAGGCTTTCTTACGTATGCTGTGCTAAAATAAAAGCAGCCACTTAACCATCAGAACAGTACAAATTCTTTCCTCCAATTACCATCTATTCCACCCCTCCCTTCCACTAACATTTTCATATTGTATGTCACCTGCTACATGAACCTCATTCCACTTAGAAACTTTTCTTTAGCTAGCCTGTCTTTACTGATACTCTGGTTCTCGGGAAAACGTACTGCAAAGTGTTTAATTTGGCAATTTTCAAAGTCCTAGTTGCTTTTAAGCTCTAGAAAAGGATAAATGCTTCAATGGTTTGTGTAGGGCTAACCAAGAGAACTGCTGACGAGTTTTCACACAATGGTAAAGAAGTAGCTGTATCATATTCCTCTCTGTTGTGCAGATTGAAAGAGTGGGGCTATCAATATTAATATGAATTATTCTAGTCCTGGAGACAACTGGAGACTAGCTGAGGAAATGAAATTTTCTGACTTTCCCTAGATTCAAATTAGCCTGATGCAAGTTTTACTTAAATATTTCTTGGGGTTCCCTTTTTGTTGTGTTATATCCTTTTTTTTTTTTTTTGAAGGCAGTGTCACTGGCCCTCATATGTGGGACCCAAACCAGGGCCGCTGGCTTCCTAAGCCAGTGTTTAACCACCACGCCACTCAGCTGGCCCAAATACTTTTTTTCTTTTTATAGCTGAGCCATCCTGCCACCTTTTGGCAGCTTAGCAGCAGCTCAGCTCGGGTTGGGCATCAAATGTTGTGTTATATCCTGAATAGAAACAAACAAACAAATAAAAACAAACAAACATACAAACCCAGGAAGCACGAGAAAAAGCCTTCAATCTAGTCTCTTCCCACATCTCTCTTCCCCTTCCCACCTTTTTTTCCCTTTTGGAGAAGAAATGACCAAATGATGTTGGCCTGAGAAATTAAAGAATGGAATTGGGAAGGGGTGGGAGAAAATTACATCATATCCAGAATAAAAGTAGAGAAAAGAAAAGTAAAAGCTCATCTCAATTGCCAAAGAGGAGGTCTCAATGCAGTAGCAATCTAATTGCCCAGGTCTTGACACTGATATTAATATCAGGAAGAGTGCAATAGAGCAAGGTTGCTGCACCTTTATGTATGAATTCATAACAAGTTTATGCTCAATGTCCTGGTCCATCTTTAACATCCCTAACATGAACCAAGGATGAAGCATCCTGAGCGAACTGGATATTTTAGAGAAAAACAGACAGTCAAGATTTTTAGAATAAAGATTTCATGTAAAGTAAGTCCTCAGTTAAGGCTGTTGTTAGGTTCTCTTAAGTTAAGTGCAATGATGGCATATAGCAAAAACAGTTTTACCATAGGCTAATTGATATAAACAAGAGTTAAGTTCCTGTGACACCTTATCAATGTTTTAATGAAAAAACATTGAACAGAACAACATTATTTGAGAACCTGCTGTATAGGAATTATATGCAGTTTTCATATCAATTGTTATTCATTACAGAAGGAAATTTAGGAAGTAGTCCACTTCTTCTTTTGAATAATATTTGTATTTTTATCTATTACTTTGTATACTGTAATTTTATTTTATTTTATTTTAAATTTTTTTTTTGAGGGCAGTGTCACTGGCCCTAAATGTGGGACCGAACTGGGGCTGCTGGCTTCCCAGACCAGCGCTTAACCACTGAGACACTCGGCCGGCCCCTATACTGTAATTTTAGATCAAGAAAACTGCTTGGGGTTTGGAGCTTTAATCCCAGCTTCAACAGTGAATGGTCTTGGACAAGCCATTTGAATTTCTGAATCTCAGTTTTCTTATGTGTAAAAGGGAATTCTACTTTGTGGTAATCAATTGAAATAATGGGTTTGATATTGCTATGTGAACAAAAACAACGCTAGGAAAATATCAGGGATAATATATGAGAGAGAGAGACACCTTTCTGAGACCTTCAAATGTTCCACATATATGGTCACTTACTCTTCTGGCTCTTGCAACTTTCAGATGGAAAAAATAGCAAAAGAAGAGGACCAGAAATATTTACACAATGGGAAAAGATATATAGTTAAATATTTCTTCAAAATAACCCACAGCAGCATTGCTTAAAAACTTAATATGGGAAGATCAGTATATGTAGAATTCTGCAGAGTTGCACAAGAATGAGTTCATATAGAGGCTGTGGTTCTAACAAATTTAAAATGTGATGAAAACAAACAGTAATCCAAATAAGAAAAAAAATCTAAGTAATAGATAATAGTATATACAGTAAAGAATATATAAGTAATTATACCGGAAGGGAATAACAGTTAAAATGTATTAAGCATATATAATAAGCTATTCACTGAGCTATATTATTATCTTCCTGTTCTTCCTTATATACTTATAGACATACTTATAGCCAAGACTTTTTTAGGATTCAACCAATACCAGCGTATCTAAGCCATCTCTGTTTTTTTGTGTAGGTCCTTTAAGGGCAACCCTTTTCTTTGTCATCTAATATGGGTCCAGATACAAATATATGACCAATAAACAGATAGTGAATCGGATCATCAGATAAGTTGCCAACTGAAAATCTCATATATAAGAGAGGGAAGAAAAATTGAAATAATTAGAAAAGATCATAATGTAAAAGTAAGCAAGCATACAAGTGTCCCTGTTTATGCAAGGAAAGCATGTGATGTTGCACATAGATGAAAAGAATTTTTTCAAATGCATGGATAGTACTTTACATCTACAATTTTCTTCAAAAGTATTTAAAGAAGGCATAACAACACTAGATACAATGATTCCAAAATGCTTCACAGGTGTTTCCATGTTTTGACTGTTGTGAATAGCACTCAGTAAACATAGGGGTGCATATATTTTTTCGAATTAGTGTTTTGGATTTCTTTGGATAAATGCCCAGGAGTGGAATTGCTGGGTCATAAGATAGTTCTATTTTTAATTTTTAGGAACCTCCATACTGTTTTCCATAGTGGCTGTACCAATTTGCAATCCCACCAACAGTGCATGAGGGTTTCCTTTTCTCCACATCCTTACCAACACTTGTTGTTTGTTGATTTATTGATGGTAGGCATTCTGACAGGAGATAGGTGGTATCTCATACAATGGAGTACTACTTGGCCATAAAAAAGAATGAAATCTTACCATGTGCAACAACATGGATGGACCTAGAGAATATTATTCTAAGTGAAATAAGTCATAATGAGAAAGTTAAATACCATATTATTTCACTTATATGTGGAATCTAAAGAACAGAATAAATGATAAAATAAAACAGAAATAGGCATAGAGATATAGAGAAAAAACTGATGGTTATTAGATGGGAGGGAGTTGGGATAGGGGAAAATGTGAAGGGATTAGAAAGTACAAATTGCTAGTCACAAAATAGTCATGGGGATATGAAATATAGTATGCACAATATAATCAATAATGTTGTAAACATTATGTAGGGTGCCAGATGGGTAATAGCCTTATAAAGATCACTTCATAGATTGATCTTTGAATAGCCTGATGACTGCATTATACACCTGAAACTCAGGTAGAATAATTTTGAATGTCCACTATAATATATATATAATCACGGGATATAAAATACAGCATAGGGAATATAGTCAATGGTATTGTAGTAACTGTATACAATGTCAGATGGGTAGTACATTGGCAGGATGTGATCACCCATGTGAGGGGTGTAAAGGTGTAAGTACTATATTGTTTTGTACACCTGAAACTAATCTAAATAAATAAATTAAATTAAATATTTCACAGTTGTAGAGTAAGGTTGGACGGACTTGATGGAAGGACTCTCATTTGGAGTTTCAGGTATTAAGTCACACTTTGAAACCCAGACCAAACTTATACCTAAGAAGCTGCAGCCCAAGGAAATACTTCTTAAAAATTAATGTAGGGTTCCTATCAATAATGGATACATGTCAAGATGTGAATACCTGTTGCTATATATTTCCTTATATGACCTTCGGCAATGTTAAAAACTTGGGTATTGTACTCACTGTATTGTCTTTTTATATTGTCTCTAGGAAAGGGGCTATTTAAATGCAAAAATAGTATCAGTAGCACTTGCCCAAACATTTAAAAAGGATAAATAAGGATTTAGGAAACATCCCTGTAGAGAATTGAGGTTAAATAAATCATAGGTAAATAGATGACTCACAAAAATAAATTTCAAGTTGGAGTGATTTTTAAGAAGGAACTATGAAACAACATTGAGCACCTTACTTATATTTCAGATACTACTCAACAGTAACTCTAATGTATATACTATTCCTCCCTCCATTACACAGATGAAACTGAAGCTTAGGTTAAGTCACTTATAATAGATCATAGGTTCTTTTTTTAATTATTAGTTTCAGGATACAAAACAACAAAATGATTAGATATGTATACACCTCACAAAGTGATAACCCCAACAAGTCTACTACCCATCTGACACAGTACATAGCTATTACAATATCACAGTATTCTCTATGCTGTGCTTTACATCCCATGACTATATAATTTTTTTTTGAGGGCAGTGTCACTGGCCCTCATATGTGGGACCCGAACTAGGGCCGCTGGCTGCCCAAGCCAGCGCTTAAGCACCGTGCCACTCGGCGGGCCCGACTATATAATTTTTTAAACTATCATTGCAATTCAATATTATTTTATATTAGTTTCTGGTTTACAGTGTACTCATTAGGCATTTATATAATTTATGAATTGATCCCCCTGACAAGCCTAGTACCCACCTGGCACTTAATCTGACAGTTAAATTTGTGAACTTGTTGCAACAATGGTGCTAAACTTTTTCTTATATCAGAGGGATTATTCATTATGAAGTTGTACCAACTGAACAGTTAACCAAGAAATGGCTGTGTTTAAAAGTTAGACTACCTGAGTTTTTCACCAACGATTCATGACTCTTGCATCATAACAATGCACCAGCTTACACGACATTGACTTTGAGGCAGTTTTTGGCCAGTAAAGAAATAATTGTGTTGGAACACCCTTCCTATTTATCTGATTTGGCCTCCAGTGACTTCTTTCTTTACCCAAACATAGAGGAAATATTGAAAGTAATACATGTTGATGACATTCAGGACATCAAAGGTAATATGATGACAGCTCTGATGGACATTCCAGAAAAAGAGTTCAAAATTGCTTTGAAGGGTGGACTAGGCACTGGTGTCAGGTATATAGCTTCCCATGGGGAGTACTTCAAAAGTGACCATGGTGAAATTCAACAATGAGGTATGTAACACTTTTTTCTAGGATGAGTTTGTGAACATAATTGTCAATTCTTGTACATACTTTTTAGAATGTTATAGATTCTAGTCTCAATACTCTTTCACATCCCCCTGACTATTGTGTAACTCTGAATTTAATCTCCCTAATTCATTTACTTTCTCACCAATCCTCACTCCTGTTTAGCAACCATCAGTTTGTTCTCTGTATCTGTATGTTTTGTTTGTTCATTTATTTTGTTCTTTAGATTCTACACATAACTGAGATCATATGGTAATTTGTCTTTCTCAGTCTGATTTTCTTCATTTACATAATACCCTCTAGGTCCATCAATGTTGTTGCAAATGACAAGATTTAATTTGTTTCTCAGGCAGAGTAATACTCCATTGTATCAATGTACCACATCTTCTTCATCCAATCATCTACTGATGGTCCTTTTCCACTGCTTCCATATCTTTTTTATTGAGAATGGCACTGCAGTAAACATAGGGGTCCATATACTTCTCTTTCAAATAATGTTTTGGATATATGTGGATACCCAGGATTGACAATGCTGGGACATAAGGTAGTTCTATTTTTAATCTTTTGATGAACCTCCATACTGTCTCCCATATTGGCTGACCCAATTTGCAATCCCACCAAAAATGCACCAGAGTTCCATTTCCTCCACATAATTTCCAACTCTTGTTTGTTGATTTATTGATGAAAGTAATTCAGACAGGTGTGAGGCGGTATCTCACTGTGTGGCCTTTATTTTCATTTCTCTGATGATTAGTGCATTGAGCATAGTTTTCTATGCATATTGGCCATCTGTATGTGCTCTTTCGAGAAATGTCTATTCAAGGCCTCTGCCCATTTTTTAATTGGATTGTTTGTTTTTTTGCTGTTGAGTTGTACAAGTTTTTCAAAATAAGTTATCATATGTATCATTGGCAATTACTTCTCCCATTCAGTATGATGTCTTTCTGTTTTCTTTATAATTTCCTTTGCTGTGCAAATGTCTTTTTAGTTTAATGTAGTCTTATTTCTTTATTTTTTCATTTATCTCCCATACCTGAAGAGATATATCAGTAAAATTATTACTAAGGGTAATATCTCAGAGTTCACTTCTTATGTATTCTTATAGCAGTTTTATGGTTTCAAGTCTTAACATATAAGTATTTCATCCATTTTGAGTTTATTCTTGTATACAGTGTAAGAAGGTGGTAGTTTCATTATTTTGCATGTATTTGTGCATTTTTCACAGCACCATTTATTAACAGGCTACCTTTAGCTAAATGTATATTCTTCTTTTCTTTGTGATAGAATCAATGACCATATACATATGGTTTTATTTCAGGGCTCTCTAATTTGTTCCATTGATCTATGTGTCTGTTTTTATACTAATACTGTGCTCTTTTGGTTACTATACCCTTGTAGTATAATTTGATACCAAGTACTGTGATACCTCCAGCTTTGTCATTTTTTTCTCAAGATTGCAATGGCAATTTGAGATCTTTTATTCTTCCACATAAATTTTAGGATTGTTTGTTCTAGTTCTGTAAAAAATGTTATTGGTATTTTGATAGGAATTGCATTGAATCTGTAGATTGCTTTGGCCAGTATGGATTTTTTTTTTGAGGGCAGTGTCACTGGCCCTCATATGTGCGATCCAAACCAGGGCCGCTGGCGTCCCAAGCCAGCTCTTAACCACCGAGCCACTCGGCCGGCCCCCCAGTATGGATGTTTTATCTATATTAATTCTTCCTATCCATGAGCATGCTATCCATTTCCATTTATTTAGATCTTTTTTATTTTCTCCCTTCAATGTCTTATAATTTTATGAGAACAGGTCTTTTACTTTCTTGGTTAAATTTATCTTAGGTATTTTATTTCTTTGAATCAAATGGGAAATGGGATTGTTTTCTTATTTTCTCTTTCTGATAGTTCATTATTGGTGTATAGAAATGCAGCTGATTTATGAATATTAATTTTGTATCCTGCTACATTGTTGAATTCATTTATCAGTTCTAATACTTTTTAGTGAAATCTTTGGGGTTCTCTATGTACAGTATCAGGTCATCTGCAAATAATGAGTTTTACTTATTATTTTCCAATTAGGATGCCTGTTATTTCTTTTCTGATTGCTGTGGTTATGGCTTCCAATAAGGTAGTGATAATAGTGTTGAAAGTGCGTATCCTTGACTTGTTTCCACTCTATTCCCACTTTGCTGAGAGTTTTTATCATAAATGATGCTGAATTTCATCAAACGTATTTTCTGCATCTATTGATATGACCATATGATTTTTATTTTTTATTTTGTTTATGTGCTATATCATGTTAGTTGATTTATTAATGTTGAACCAAACTTGCATAACAGGAATGAATCCCACTTGATTGTGGTGTCTTATCTTTTGATGTATTGCTGAATTTGCTTTGCTAATATTTTATTCAGGATATTTGTATCAATATTCATTAAGGATACTAGCCTATAGTTGTTTTTTGTTTTGTTTCATTTTGTTTGTTTGTTTTCTGTATTGTCTGTCTGGTTTTCGAAGTAGTGTAGCAGTGGCGCCATAAAATGAGCTTGGGAACATTCCCTCCTCAAAATATGTTTTTGGAATAGTTTGAGAAGAGTAGCTGATAACTCTTTTATAATGTTTAAAATGTAAAATTCACCTGCAAAACCATGTGGTCCAAAATTTTTGTTTCTTAGGAGCTTGATGATTACTGATTCAATTTCATTAGTAGTAATTGGTCAGCTCTGATTTTTTGTTTTTTCTTGATTTGTCTTTGGAAGGCTATCTGCTTCTAGAAATGTATCCATTTCTTCCAGATTGTCCAAATTATTGGTGTATAGTTACTTGTAGTATTTTCTTAAAATGTTTATATTTCTGTGTTGTTAGTTATCACTGACCCTTTTTCATTTTTGGATTTTCTTCATTTGGATCCACTCACATATTCTTGATGAGTCTCTACATACATTTGTCTATTTCATTTATGTTTACAAAAACCTGCAATTTGTATCATTGATCTTTATTATTTTTTAGCCTCTATTTCCATTCACATCTTTATTATTTTCTTCCTGTATTCACTTTGGAATTGTTTGGTGTTCTTTTTCCTGTCCCTTATGTATAAGTTAGACTGTTTATTTTATATTTTTCTTGTTTCTTGAGGTAGGCCTCCATTGCTATGAATTTGCCTTTTAGGGCTGCTTTTGCTGAGTCCAAAAGATTTTGGGACATTGTGTTTAAATTTTCATTTTTCCAAATGAAGAAACAAAACTCATAGACACAGACAATAGTGTAGTGGTTATCAGAGAGTAAGGGTGGAGGGGAGTGGTAAATGAGGGTAAAGGGGATTAAATATATGGTGATGGAAAGAGAACAGACCCGGGGTGGTACACACAATGTGATATATAGATGATGTATTACAGAATTTTACATCTGAAATCTATGTAACTTTGCTAACAATCGTCACCCCCATAAGCGTTAATTTAAATTTTTTTTTTCATTTGTCGCAAGGTTGTTTTGTTTTCTCACTTGATCTCTTTTTTTTTTTTTTTTAGCTGAGCCATCCTGCTACCTGTTGACAGCTTAGTGGCAGCTCAGCTCAGGCTGGGCATGGAAATGCTGTTGCTCAGAGCTCAGCTCGCACTCTAGAGTGAGCTCTTAACCAACTGAGCCACTCAGCCACTCGTTGATCTCATTTTTGACTTATTCATTATTCAGTGGTAGGCTATTTAGTCATCCTGTGTTTGTGTGTTTTTCCATTTCTTCTTGTAGTTGATTTCTAGTTTCATACCATTGTGGTCAGGGAAGACCCTTGATATGATTTCAACCTTTTTAAATTTACTGAGACTTGTTTTGTAGCCTAACATGGTCTATCTTGGAAAATGTTCCATGTTCATTTGAAAATACTGCATATTCTGCTGCTTTGGGGTGAAATGCTCTAAAAAAAATTAATCAAGTAAATCAATCTGGTCTACTGTGTCATATGAGGCCTCTGTTTCCATGTTGATTGTCTGTCTGGGAGATCTGTCTATTGGTGTCAATGGGGTGTTGAAGTACCCTACTATGATTGTGTTACTGTGATCTCTGCTTTTTTGTTGGTCAATATTTATTTTATATATTTTGGTGCTCCTATTTTGGGTGCATAGATATTTTACTAGGGTTATGTCTTCTTGTTGGATTGATCCATTTATTATTATGCACTGTCCTTCTTTGTCTCATATTATAGTCTTCATTTTAAAGTCTATTTTGTCTGACATAATTATTGCTAATTTAGCTTTTTTTCTTGTTTCCATTTGCATGAAATATCATTTTCCATCACTTTACTTTCAATCTATATGTTTCTTTCAATCTGAGGTGGATCTCTTGTGGACAACATATGCATGCACCTTCTTTTCTTATCTATTCAACTACCCTATGTGTTTTGATTGGAGCATTTAACCCATTTACATTTAATGCGATATTTTAAAAGATTTTTAAAAATTAAAATACAGCTAATATGCAATATTATATTAGCTTCAGGTATACATCATAGTTATTCAACAGTACTCACTTAGCTCTATACATTGTTATTGCCACATTATTTATTTTATTCCCTATGCTAAAGAAGTTATCACCATGATAAGCACAGAAACCATCTGACACTGTACCATGCTTTCATAATATGATTTATCTTTTCCTCTCTTTTAAAATTTTCATTATTTTATGTTAGTTTCAAGTGTACAACATAGTGGTTAGACATTTATATAATTTATGAAGTGATCCCCATAACTAGTATCATCTGGCACTATATGTAGTTTTTACCATATTATTAACTATATTCCTCATACTTCACATTTCCGTGATTATTTTGAAACTACCAACTTGTATTTCTTAATACTTTCACCTTCTTCACCTGCCCCTACCCCATTCCAATCTATCATCCTGATCAATCTAATGCCTATGTATCTGGCAGCATATACAGTTATTACAATATTATTGACTATATTCCTTATGCTATACCCTACTTCACCATGACTACTGTGCAACAACAAAATTGTACTTCTAAATCCCTTCACATTTTCACCCATCCCTAACCCCCTCTCATCTTAAAGAATCACTCTAAGATTCCTTGTCATACTGGTTTGGTGATGATGAGTTCCTTTAGCTTTTTATTGTCTGGGAAGCTCTTTAACTGTTCTTCAATTATAAATGGTAGCTTAGCTGGATAGAGTAACCTTGGTTGTAGGTCATAACTTTTCATCACTTTGAATATATCATGTCAATCCCTTCTGGCTGCAAAATTTCTGTTGAGAAATCATCTGACATTCTTATGGGGGCTCTCTTGTATGAGATAGGACAATTAAGTTAATGAACTCATCCTAGTAAAAGTGCTACATATCTCATTACTGAATATCACTACAATCACGTTTGAAGTACTCCTGTTGGTAAGCTATGCACTGATGCCAGGGCCTAGTCCAACCATCAAAGGAATTTTGGACCTCTTTTTCTGGAATGGCCATCAGAGCTGTCATTGTATTACCATTGATGTCCTGAATATCATCAAAATGATTTCCTTTCAATTTTTCCTTTACCTTTGGGTGAAGAAAGAAGTCTTTGGGGACCAGATCAGGTGAGTAGAAAAGGTTTTCCAATAGTTATTTGTTTACTGGCTAAAAACTGCCTCACAGAGAGTGGTGTGTGAGCTGGTGCATTGTCATGATGCGAGAGCCATGAATTTTTGGCAAAAAGTTCAGGTCATCTAACTTTTTCATGCAGCCTTTTCAGCACTCCCAAATAGCAAAACTTGGTTAACTGTTTGTCCAGTTGGTACAAATGCATAATGAATAATCCCTCTGATATAAAAAATGATTAGAAACATTATTGCAACAAGCTCTCAAACATAATTGTCAGACTTCATATGTAATTAACTACTTTTCTCTAGCTGCTTTTAAGAGTCTCTCTTTGACTTTAACCTGTGGTATTTTTATCATAATGTATCTTGTTGTTTGCCTCTTTGGGTTCATCCTGTTTGGGACTCTCTGAACTTCCTGGTCTTGTAATCTATTTCATCCACCAAGTTAGGGAAGTTTTCTGTCCTTATTTCTTCAAATAGTTTTCAATTCCTTGCTCCCTCTCTTCTCTTTCTGGTACCCCTATAATATGAATGTTGGTACTCTTAATGTTGTTCTAGAGGCCCCTTAAACTCCTCAGTTTTTTGGGTTCTTTTTTCTTTTTACTGTTCTGCTTGGGTGTTTTCTGTTACCTTATATTCTATATCACTGGTTCAAGTCTTTGCTTCATCTAATCTACTCTTTATTCCCTGTAATATATTCTTCATTTCCATTATTGTATTTTTACTGTATACATGTAAACATGTATTCATGTTTTCTATCTCGATTTTATTTTAAGATTTTTATTGGGGAATTGGTGAGGGAAACAGTGTTGGAGAATTGGGGAAGGGAAACACTGTTTTTCCAGGACCCATCAGCTCCAAGTCAAGTTGTTGTCCTTCAAATCTTAGCTGTGGAGGGTGCAAGCTGAGCTATAAGTTCAGTCGCTGCTTTCAATCTAGTTGTTGGGGGTGCAGCCCACCATCCCACATGGAAGTCAAACCCACACCCTTGATGCACACTGAGCTATCGGCCGCCAATCTGCAGCTCACGGCTTCTCAGCTCAAGGTGCCATGTTCAATCTTATTTGTAAGGGAGAGCAGTTCACCATGCCATATGGGTGTCAAACTGGCAACCTTGCTGATAAGAGCAAGGGCTTTCACCAGCTCAGCTGCAGCTCAGCTGGGGTGCAGCTCACTGGCCCATGTGGGAATTGAACCAGTGACCCTGTTGCTCAGAGTTCGCACTCTTAACCGACTGAACCACTAGGCCAGCCCTCTATCTCCATTTTTATGTTTCCTATCTCTTTCTTAAAATTCTCCCTGAGATCAGTTAGCATCCTTATAACCAGTGTTTGGAACTCTGCATCTGATAGATTGCTTCTCTCCATTTTGTTTAATTCTGTTTCTGGAGCTTTGTTCTGTTATTTTATTTGACATATGTTTCTGTGTGTCCCTATTTTGACTGCCTCCCTGTGTTTGTTTTTATATATTAGGTAGGGATGCTATGTCTTGTTTTTTGTAGTGTGGCCTTATATAATAGATGTGCTGTGGGGCACAGTGGTACAGTCTTTCTGGTCAGCTGAGCCACACACTTCAGGTGTGTCTTTTGTGTGGATTGTGTGAGCCTCCTTTTGTTGTTGAGCTTTGGTTGATAATTGCATATCAACCAAGTGAGGGACTGACTCTTGGGCTCACTTTTTGTGAGGACTGGCCTTGACTACAGTCGAAGAGTAGTTGTGCAGGGGCTGACCCTACATTGAAACACCTGCCTCAGCAGGACTCTTGTGCCTGCCCAATCCACCCCTTGAGTGTGTCATACTTGGAGGCAGCTGGGTGATGCTCAAGCTCATTTTGAAGCTGGACACTGGGGGCACTGGCCCTAGGACCACTTTTGAGGGTATCTGCTATATGTCAAGTTCAACCACAGACCATACCCCACCTGGGGCCACCTGCCAGGAGCCACAGAGAAATCCACAGATGGCTGCTGCTTGTGCTGGGCTTGGATGCACCTTGAGAGGTCAAGCCATGAACCAGTGCTGGCTGCTGCTAGTGCCGAGTTTAATAATACTCAGTCAAAGGTACAAGACATGCTCAAGTCAGATGCTGCTTGCCTAGGCTCCAAGAACCTTTGAGAAAGTCTGCAGTTTGAGATATGGCAGGCAGTTTGTGCAAAAAACCATTGGAAGGGTTTTGGGTGTGCCCAAAATTTGCACTGTGCTGTGTCTTGAATCGCCAGGGCATGGTGATTGAATGGCAGAGACTCATGTATGGTGGCCAGCTGTGTTCACACACCAGGAACAAGGAGAGCTCACCAAAGAAACAATGGCCTCCTCCAACTCCTCCCTTTAGGAGGAAGCTGCCTCTCCAGCCCCCTTCCCATGCCAGACATCTCAGTTCCCCACCATCTCTCCCAGCATCCTTTCCAGGTGCTGCCCCAGCACTAGTACTCAGAGCAAGTGATTCCATTGATGGGTAAGTCCATTCATGGTCCCTTTAAGAGGAGCACCTGGGAGTGCATCCCCCTTCTGTCTCACTCAGTCACAATCTCCATTGTTTTTCACAACCAAAAATTATGGGGACTTCTATCCCTGCTACTGGACTCATAGGCTGGGGTGGGGCTGGGACCTCTCACTCCTCTGGGCGATGGGGTGACCTCCACAGCTGAAATGTCCCTCCCGATCTTTAATGATCACATGTGAGTGTGGGACCAGCCCATTCTGCGTCTCTGCACCTTCTACCAGTCTTGAGGTGGTTTCTTCTGCACTTCTTTAGCTATAGAGCTTGGTACAGCAAGATTTTAGGAGATTTTCAAACATGGATGTTTTGTAGTTTAGTTGTAATTATTTTTTAATATATTGTAAATAATTTTATTTATTTATTTATTTATTTATTTATTTATTTTTAATTGGGTAATTTGGGGAGGGGAACAGTGTTGGGGAATTGGGGAGGGGGACCAGCGAAGTTGTTGTTCTTTAATCTTAGTTGTGGAGTGTACCAGTTGCCATCTGGCTGCCTGTCAGCAGTTCATGTCCTCTAAGCTCAAGGTGCTGTGTTACAATCTTAGTTGTGGGTAGGCATAGCCATTATCCCATGTCGGAGTCAAACCAGCAGCCCTGTTATCAAGAGTCATGCTCTAGGGTCCCACCACGTGTCTCAGTTGGTTAAGAGTTGGCTTAGAGCACGTGCTCTGACCAATGGCAACCAGTTCAATTCCCGCATGGGCCAGTGAACTCTGTGCCCTAGCTGATCTGTCACTGAGCTGCCAAGAGGTGGCAGGATGGTTCAGCTGGTGTAACAAGATTGCCTGTTCAATGGTGGGCTATGCCCACCCGCAACTAAGATTGACCTCAGCACCTTGAGCTGAGCTGCCTCCTAGATGGCTCAGAGGATAGAGTGTGTGTTTGTAGCAACTAGGCAGCTTGTTTCACTCCCGAATGGGATGGTGGCTATGCCCACCCACAACTAAGATTGAACACAACACCTTGAGCTTAGAGGCCACAAGCTGCCAACGGGAAGCCAGATGGCAACTGGCGCACTCCACAATGAAGATTGAAGAACAACAACTTGGCTGGTCCTCTCCCCGAAATCCCCAACACTGTTCTCCTCACCCAATTAACCAATAAAAAAATCTTAAAAAAAAAAAAGAGTACATGCTCTATCCACTGAGCCATCCGGGCAGCAGCTCAGCTCAAGGTGCCTAGTTCAGTCTTAGTTGTGGGCGGGCATAGCCCACCTTCCAACAGGCAGTCTTGTTGTTAGGAGCATGTGCTCTTAACTGCTGAGGCATTTTGCCACCTGTTGGGAGCTCAGCAGCAGCTCAGTTTGGGTATGGCATCACTGGTCCATGTGGGAATCAAACTGGTGGCCCTGTTGCTCAGAGCTTGTTATCTTAATCTAACTCTTAACCAACTGAGCCACTTGGCCAGCCCTAGTTATAATTTGGATGTGGTCATTTAAAGTGATATATATATAGTTTTTGCCATTTTATAATTCATGTTTTTTATCTTCTCTTGTTTGTTTGTATCCCCTTCTCCTTCTTAAAACAATCCTTTACACATTTCTTGTAAGACAAACTTAGTGGTAATGAATTCCTTTAGTTTTTTTATTGTCTGGGAAGCTCTTTATCTCTCCATCAACTTTTAATGATAACCTGGCTAGGTAGAATAGTGTTGGTTGTAGGCCGTTGTTTTTCATTATTTTGAATATTTCCTGACATTCTCTTCTGGCCTGCAAAGTTTCTATTGAAGTATCAGCTGATAGTGTACTGAGATCTCCCTTGTAAGTAGCTAGTTGCCTTTCTCTTGTTACTTTTATGATTCTCTCATAGTCTTTAACCTTTTCCATTTTAATTACAATGAGTCTTGGTGTGGACCCATTTCAGTTCATCTTATTGGAGAGTCTCTGTATTCCTGGGCTTGTATGTCTATTTCCTTTGCCAGGTAAGGGAAATTTTTCAGTTATTTTTTCTTCAAATAGGTTATTGATCTCTTGCTCCTGCTTTACATCCTTGTACTCCTATGATACAACTATTGTTACATTTATGTTGTTCCAGTCGTCTCTTAAACTATCTATCTTCATTTTTTTATTATTATTCTTTTTTATTTTTGTTGTCCCAATTGGATGTTTTCTGCTATCTTATCTTCTAAATCACTTATTTGATCCTCTGCTTCATTTAATCTACTGTTCATTCCTTCCAGTGTATTCTTTTTTGTTTGTTTGTTTTTTTGAGGGCAGTGTCACTGGCCCTCATGTGGGATCCAAACTGGGGCTCCTGGCATCCCAAGCCAGCTCTTCACCACTGTGCCACTCGGCTGGCCCCTTCCAGTGTATTCTTCATTTCAATTATTGTAGTTTTTATTTCTGACTGGTTCTTTTTTTGTGGTTTCTGCGTCTTTCTTTAAGCTTACTATATCTTTATTGTAGTTCTCACTAAGCTCCTTTTTTAAAAATCATTCTTATAACCAATGTTTTAAACTCTTCCTACAGTACATTGGTTGCCTTCATTTGTTTTGGGTATTTTTCTGGTGGGTTACCCCGTTCTTTTATTTGGGATATGTTTTTTCATTGTTTCCTCATTCTGACTGCCTCTCTGTGTTTGTTTTTATGTTTTAAGTAGATCTCCTATGTTTGTCAATCTTTGCTTGGTGGCCTTATGTAGTATGTGTCCAGTGTGATCCAGTGGTGCAGTCTCCTTGATCACCTGAATGTGTGTTCCCGGAGCATCCCTCGTGTGTGTCATTTATATTCTCCTGTTGTATTTCATCCTTGATTTCTTTTGGCACATCAGTGGTTGGGATTGACTCGGAGGGTGACTGGCTCTATGTATTGGTTACACCCACCATGTATGA
The DNA here is from genome assembly GCA_033961575.1 of Aselliscus stoliczkanus. NCBI lineage: Eukaryota > Metazoa > Chordata > Mammalia > Chiroptera > Hipposideridae > Aselliscus > Aselliscus stoliczkanus. The sequence continues at coordinate 10,880,983 of CM066737.1, read as the reverse complement.
GCTGCTGTGTGGGGCTGAACATTAAGAGAGTGTTTCATCCTAGCAGCCTCATGTGCCTGTTGTGACCATCATTTGGGTGTACTGCTTGATGGGGTATCCGGGTAGTGCTCTGGTGTGGTCTGCAGCTGGCCTCTGGGTTTGTTGTTTCTGGTGTCTCTTGTAGGGGCTTCCATGGAAGCCAATTTCTGTCTTGCCTGTTACCAGCCTGGGGCTACATGATTAGAGCTACAAATCTATATGTGGTTGTTGCTGCCTGTGCTGGGCCTGGCATCATATGTAGGTGGCCTCGCTGTGAAATGAGGCAAGCTGCCACCAGTATTGGGCCTGGGGCAGCTTATCAAAATGACCAGACCTCCCAGGCTTAATGTCACCTGCTTGCTCCCTGTATGGCTCAGCTGTTGAAAGAGCCTTTTAAGTGTATGGGCCAGGGTGGTTTAACTGGTGTTTAGATTGTCTCATATGATGCAGCATCAGTTGGGCAAGGCAGATTCCCAGGGCATCCCCAAAGTGGTGTGCATTCATGGATTTTACCAGACCAATGTGGTCTCTGATTTGGCCATTTATTTGGGGGAGGGATCAACATATAAAATATGGCTCCCTCCTGTCGTCCATACCTGAGGCAGGCTCCACACTGGGACAATATTGGCTGACCCTCCAAACCTTGTTCTGAAGCCACACAGCTCAGTCTTTCTTCATATGTCTCTGGTGCCTTTAGAGTTGCCATCCCTCTACCAGATCCTAGGTGAGTGTTTGCAAGCATGTGAGTCTGTGTGTGGATCTTTCAAGAGGATGTCTGGGTTTCCAGCTGCCTTCTCTGTCACTGAGACAGATAGACAGAATCTTCACTGATTTTCACTGTCAGATGTTGTGGGGACTTCTCTTCATGCAAGAGGACCCTGGGCTGGGGAGTTCAGTGTGAGCTGAGATCCCTTCCTCTTCAGGGCAGACTGCCACTGGGGTGTTTCTCCTAGTGTTCAAACACTACCTATGGATTTGGGGTCAGCCTCTTTTGTATTTCTGCCCTACGTACCATTCTCAACATGGCCTCTCCTTTATATCCTTATTTATAAATGTTCTGTTTAGCTAGGTTTCAGATGATTCTTGAAGTTGATTGTTCTATGATTTAGTTTCAATTTTGATGTTATCCTGGAAGGCAAGAGGCATAGCATTTACCAAATCCATCATCTTGAACCTTCTCCCCAAGATCATAGGTTTTTAGTGACCAAATTGGAATTCAAACCAGGGTCTAGTATGATGCCAAACCCTATGGTTTGTCTACTACATTTGCTGCTGAAACAACAAAAGCAGTTATGTCACAGTAGATATCAGCATGCCACATTGACCTCAAATGGATGCCAGAATTTTTTTCACTCCAGGCTATACTTTTATACTCTCCCTTCCCCCAGAGTATATGGGAAGTATACCCAAATAATCACATATAAGATATCCCAACACCCCTCTCTGTGTAAAGTTTTCACAAGAGCTGGCTTATAATTAGTAATTTAAAAAAATTTTTTTTAAATTTTATTTTAAATTAGTTTCAGGTATACAACACAGTACAATAGTTATACTTTTTACCCCTCAAAATGACAACCCCCTCCCCCAATTCGCCACCCCACTCCTCCCCCCATATCATATATATCTATAACACTTCCTCGGACTCCCTTCCACAGTATAATCCACATCCCGTGACTATCTATATATTCAATTAGAGTTGGTAGGCTTGATCACTGCACTGTACACCTGTAGTTAGTATTTTTTTATTACAATAGTGTCATTTTTAGAAAAAGTAGTAACAATTTTCTAGTGATAGAGGTGTCACTCATCTACTTGGTACAACTAACAGCAGAGAGTTAAATAAGGGACACATAGGAAGATTACTCAAAGGCACATTGCTGAAGCTAGAAGTGCTTACATTTGCAATTCAAAATTATTTAGGGGCTTTCTGTATCACTGATATTCAACTAGCTTAAAAATCTCACGTTACTGAATAAAGCATTAAAAACCTGCTGGCTTATTCTAGAAAGGTTTATATTAATGAAAGTTGACTAGGTTCTTCATGTTTATTGTATAGTTAAGACATGGATAAGGTGATGTTGAGGCTCAAAAATAGATCACCTTTGAAGTTATCATATATATATATATATATATATATATATATATATATATATATATATATATATGACCACTGCTTTAAAAGTAAAAAAAAAGAAAAACATCAATCCACGTCCTCACCCTATCTGAACCTCAAGACCATTCCCAAGGCTAATAGCTTTCAATTCTTTTAGATAACTCTTTTGATATTTACTTTGCTGTTTCTAAATAGCATGCTTATACTTGCTTTTCTTAATTTTTCATTTTAAATATTATCTCGACTTCTTAGTTTGGCGTATGAAAAATTCTGTTAACCATCATCTTAAATCATCTTAAGCATTAAATTTCAACTTATTTGATGCTTTAACTGGATATAATTTTCAGGTTGGAAATAATTTTCCGTTTGAATTTTGAAACTGTTTTACAAATTTTGTCTACCTTCCAGTGATCTGTTTGAGAAAATTTATTCTTGTTTCAGATCTTTTGTAAGCCACTTGTTTTGTTTTCCTGTTTCTTCATTTATTTTGTTTCCTTTAGGGAACTTTATGGATATTCTCATTGCTTCTCTTCTCTGAAATTTCTCAATAATGTACATTTATGTAAATTTTCATTCATGACATTTGGTTGGCAACTTCATTACTGGAAATAATTCATTTTCTTCAGTTATGGGAAATTCCTTTTTTAAATTTTATTGATCATTTCCACCCATGTGCTTAATTTTCAGTCATTTATGGAAATTCTATCATGATGAAGTACAACCTCCAGAACTGATGTTTTTTATCCTTTCTGCTGTTTCCAAGGCCTGATATTTTATATACTTCCTGTGCAGTTTCATCAACTTTGTCTTCCAAACATTCTATTGAGTTTTGTTGTGGTCTGTGCATGATGATGATGATTGTGCTGATGACATCCTGTTTTGCTCCTTGTAGTATTTCTGTTTCTTCTAAACACTAGACTTTTTTTTTTTTGTTCATTTTCGTTGATTTTTCTCTTTAGTAGTTTTTCTTTTAGGAATTTTTAATATTTAGAAGTGAGACACAGAAAAGCTGATTGCAATCCCTGTATTTGTATTATCTTTCCTGGGTCAATCAACCAGCTCAGGCAGAAATCCATCTACCAATTTCTTCCTTGGCATTTCAATCTTGATTTTCAGTGCTCTAGAATTTGAGAGAGAGAAAGGGCTGAGTGCATTCCGTCACCTAGGATGTAGGTTCCCAGAAAATATCCTTGTTTCAGTCGTGGCATCCTCATTCTTAGATGTCCCAAAAGAACCATAAGTCCAGAATCCCATTGATCCAATCACTATCGTTTTATGTCAGAATAAGAAGTGAATCAGAAGGTCTAAATGCACTTTACACAGACTATCAGACACTCCTTTGGGATTTTTTTTTGACTTTTTATTCATATATTACTTAGTTTTGTATAGTTTTATTTTGCACATTAAAATGTTAAATAATCTGGAATTTATATGGGTGTATGGTAGTAGATGAGAATGACACTTTTGCCTAAAGTTATTTTCCCCAATATCATTTGTTGGATTAATTGACATTTACCCACTACTTTGTGATGTTTCCTTTACCATATATTATGTTAATTTGCATGTTTGTCTGTAATTCTGCCAATACCATAGTTTTATAATGTTTAATAATTGTAGTTTAAAATATATTTTATATTGGGCAAAACCAAGAATTTCCAGTACTCTACTTGTAAACATTTTTTCCAAGCTCTTCTTTCTTCTTTTTATAAAAGACACTTTTTTTTAATTGGAATTTTATTGGGGAACATCCTTTTGAATTTTTGTTTGTGTGATTTTCTGTTAATTTTAAATGCTGACCATACCCAGACCTTCAGAGCAACCTGGTGTTTGTAATTTCTCTTTTTCTTTTTTTCTTTCTTTCTTTCTTTCTTTCTTTCTTTCTTTCTTTCTTTCTTTCTTTCTTTCTTTCTTTCTTTCTTTCTTTCTTTCTTTCTTTCTTTCCTGCTTGCTTGCCTGCATGCTTTTTATTTTTTTTTTAAATTATTTTATTGTGAAATAAACATTTTTAAATTAGTTTCAGGTTTACAACACAGTGCAATAGTTATACATTTTACCCCTCAAAGTGACAACCCCCACGCCCAATTCGCCACCCCACCGCCCCCCATATCATACATATTTATTACAATTCCTTTGACTCCCTTCCACAGTATACTCCACATCCCGTGATTATCTATATATTCAGTTACAGGTGGCATACAATATTATACAACATCACTTTCAGGTGTAAAGTTCAGTGATCAAGCCTCTACTCCATCCATGAAGTGGTCTCCCTAACAAGACATGTGATCATCTGACACCCACAAAATATTTACAACATTATTATATTCCCCAAACTGTCATTCATATCCCTGTGGCAATATTGTAGTTACCTATTTATGCTATCTAATCCCTTCCACTTTTCCCTCATCCCCACCCCCTTCCCAACTAGCAACCATCAGTTTTTCTTCTATATTTATGAGACTGTTTCGGTTTACTTTGCTCATTCATTCAGTTTTTCAGATTCCACATATAAGTGAGATCATATGGTATTTGTATTTCTCCAACTGACTTAATTCACTTAACATAGTAGTCTCTAGGTCCATCCATATTGTTGCAAATGGTACGATTTCATTCTAATTTATAGCAGACTAATACTCCATCCTATAAATGAACCACAGTTTCTTTTTTTAAAATTTTTTTTGTCTACTTATTTATTTATTTGTTTAAATTAGATTCAGGTGTACAACACAATGCAATAGTTATACTCTTTACCACCCAAAGTGATAACCCTCCTCCCCCAGTTTGACACCTGACTCCTACCCCCCATATCATATATATCCACTATAATTCCTTTGACTCCTTTCCACAGTATACTCCACATCCTGTGACTATCTACATATTCAGTTACAGTTGGCATACAATATTATACAACATTAGCTTCAGATGAACAGTGCGGTGATCAAGTGTACCACAGTTTCTTAATCCAATCTTCTACCGATCGGCATTTCTGTTGTTTCCAAGTCTTGGCTACTGTAAATAGCACTGCAATAAACATAGGAGTTCATATATTATTTCGAATTAGCGTCTTGGATTTTTTCTGGATAGATACGCAAGAGTGGAATTGCATGGTCATATGGTAATTCCATTTTCAATTTTTTGAGATGCCTCCATACTGATTTCCATAATGGCTGCACCGATTTGCAGTCCCACCAACAGTGCACCAGGGTTCCCTTTTCTCCACTACCTTACCAGCATTTGTTGTTTGTTGGTTTATTGATGATAGCCATTTTGACTGGATTGAGGTGGTATCTCATTGTGGTTTTTATTTGCATTTCTCTGATGATTAGTGAGGTTGAACATTTTTTCATATGCCTGTTGGCCATCTGTATGTCCTCTTTAGAGAAATGCCTCTTCATATCAACTGCCCATCTTTTCATTGGATTGTTTGTTTTTTTGGTGTTGAATTTCATGAATCTATTATAAATTTTGGAAATTACCCCCTTATTAGTTATATGGCTGGCAAATATCCCATACAGTAGGCTGCCTTTTTGTTTTATTGATGTGAAAAAACTTTTAGGTTTGGTGTAATCCCATATGTTCATTTTTTCTTTTATTTCCCTTGCCCAAGGGGATATAGCAGTAAAAATATTACTCAGGGTAATGTCTGCAAATTTACTCCCTATATTTTCTTCTAGGAGTTTTATGGTTTCAGGACTTACATTTAAGTCTTTAGTCCATTTTGAGTTTATTCTTTTTTTTTTTTTGAGGGCAGTGTCATTGGCCCTCATATGTGGGACCGAACCTGGGCCGCTGGCTTCCCAGGCCAGTGCTTAGCCACCGCGCCACTCGGCCGGCCCAAGTTTATTCTTGTATGTGGTGTAAGTAGGTGGTCCATTTTCATGTTTTGCACGTGTCAGTCCAATTTTTCTAGCACCATTTATTAAATAGTCCATCTTTACTCCAATGTAAATTCGTGCTTCCATTATCATAGATTAAATGACAGTATATGGATGGGTTTATCCCTGGGCTCTCTATTCGGTTCCAATGCTCTGTGTGTCTGTTTTTAATGCCAGTACCATACTGTTTTAATTCCTGTAGCCTTGTATGTTTTGATGTCAGGTAAGGTGATGCCTCCCACTTTGTTCTTATTTCTCAAGATTGCCGTGGGTATTCAGGGTCTGTTGTGGTTCCATATAAATTTTAGAATTCTATGTTCTATTTGTGTCAAAAATGTCCTTGGTAGTTTGATTGGAATTGCATTGAATCTATATATTGCCTTAGGTAGTATTGACATTTTAACTGTATTAATTCTTCCTATCGGAGGGGCAAGATGGCGGCTGTGAGGAGGGCTCCATGAAATCTCCCCTGGAAATATCCACAATTTGAACTTCTAATACGCTTCAAAGAGACATCTACTCATCACACAGAGCGACTAAGAGTTCCACACAAGGATTGCTGGAAGGTGGGCAGGCTGGGCGAGTAGGGGAAGAAGGCGGTGAGACGCGTGAGGTGCAGCCCACACCCGCGGCTGCTGAGTCACGGTGAGTGTTCCCCGGCTCGCTCCCTGCGGCCCGCGGCCCACCTGGAGTTCAGCAAGAGCGCGTTGGTTTGCAGTCTGAGGCAGAAGCCTCAGGCCGGGCGAGTGCGGGAGGAGAGAGAGGAGACGACTGTGCGGAGGGACGAGCTGCACCCACGACTCGCCAGGTCCCCAGGAAGCAGGGTGCAGAGCCCCGCAGCGGCAGGGCAAGATCAGTCCCTGCACCCTCCCGGCTCAGGGATCAGTCTCTGTGCCCACCGGGTCCCGCGGAGCGCAGAAGCCTGAAACCCAGGAGCAGGGGAAAACAGAGGACTCGCCCGCGGAGAAGCAGCGCGCTGGGCGGAGACGCAGGTCCCGGAGAGACGGAGCGGGGATCGGAGCCGCGTGGAAAGGTGTGCGCAGTCCCCTGAACCCCGGCGGCAGTCCCTCCAGGAGCGCAGCAGGAGAACGGTGCGGGCGCGCGCCGGCTCCAAGGCAGAAGCCTTAAACCCGGGAGCAGGGGAAACACAGGACTCGCCCGTGGAGACGCAGCGCGCCGGCCGGAGTCACAGATCCCGGAGAGACAGAGCGGGGATCGGAGCCACGCGGCACGGTGCGCGCAGTCCCCTAAATCCCGGCAGACCGTTTGGGAGAGCAGCAGGAGATCCGCGCGGGCGCGCCGGCTCCGAGGCAGAAGCCTGGAACCCGGGAGCAGGGGAAAAAGAGGACTCGCTCGGACAAGCAGTGCGCCGGGTGGAGACGCAGGTCCCCGAGAGACGCGGAGCGGGGATCTTGGCCACACGGTAGGGTGCGCGCAATTCCCTAAATCCCGGCAGACCCTTTGGGAGAGCAGCAGGAACTCCGCTGGAGCATAAGAGGCAAAGGCCTTAGCTTGAAACAGTGTTGGAACTGTGGCTTTGTTTATTTTTATGTTTTTTATTTTTTTTCCCTTTTTCTACTCTTGAACAGAAAGCAAAAAAAAAAAAAAAAAAAAAACCCAATAACTCACCCACTCCCACAAACTTTGTCCCCCGCCAAGACAGTCTTAAACTGACTCCTGAAGGGAGCAATAGGGGCAGACTAGGAAGATATCCTTACCTGCAGGGGGTTGAGAATTTCCACCCAGTAAAGGCAGCAGAGTGAGACTACCCACCCCGCCCCCACCTTTAGGCAAGGCTTGGGAGGCAGGGCAGGTTCATCTGCTGAGGCACTAATTAACAGATTCTTAGCAGCAGGCTTTTGGTAGTGAGGAATTCTTTAATTCTCCACGGCTGTCAACCCAAAGGGTGCCCAGAGACACTCATTGAGCCTTTGGGGGTGCAGCCTGCCTTGGGACAGGCAAAAGCAAAAAGGCAGTGACTTTGTAAAAACCACCAATCACACGTCATAACCACACTCAAGTACAGCAAACCTGCAGTGCCAGGATCACGCTAGGCATCAGGTGGCCTACTGTTCCCACAAGACGCACAGGAATTTTTGTACAGCAGACAAACTGAAGAGAGCTTGGTGGACTTTAGCCTAGACCAGCACGGGTATTTTTGGTTTGTTTGGTTTTATTCTGTTTTGTTTTCCCTTTATTGGCTGCTTATCTTGATTGTTTTTGGTTTTTATTTCTATTTCATTATAATCATATTGTAGTTTTTAATATAGGCATATATATATAGGTGTATATAGGTGAATATATGTCCATATATATGGGTGTGTAGACAAATATATATATATATATTTTTTTTCCTTTTTTCTTTTTCTTTTTCTTTCTTTTCTTTTTCTTTTTTCCCCACCCTCACTTTCTCTCTTATTTTATTCATTCTTCTCACTGCTATACTTTTCCTCTTTTCCTTTTTTCTGCAAATTTTATTTTTTAAATTTTTCTTACTTTTTTTATTATTATTTTAGTTTATTTTTATTTTTTATTTTTTAGGTATAGCTAATCAGTTTCTCATGCTTATTCTATTTTTTATTTTAGGATATTGTATTTTATTTTGTTTCCTCTTCTGTTATTATTGAGTATGTGGTTTTGGTTTTGTTTCTGTTTGTTTTCTTCATTAGTATGATTGATATTTCTGTACAAGTTGACTGTAGTTTGATGGTTGGTTGTTTTTAATTGTGCGAGCATTTGGTTTCCTTTGGTGGCTGCGGAGGTTGTTCTTGTTGATCTGTTATGCTCTAAAATCACTCTGCAGCAGTGGGTCCAAACAAACAGACACAAGAATCATCATACCCGGAGGCCAACTTTAGATAAAACCAGAGCATTTCTGGGTTTGACATACAAGAGTCACACCCAAAAAGAAGTTACTACAGGTACTAAGACCCATAGGGTCCAAGTTTCATCAGAGGGATCAATCCTCTCACAGCAGCTCATAAACTGCAGACGCTGCTGATCCTCACAGCTAATCAATCTGGGAGTCAATCCCACCTACTGACAAACCAAAAGTAATCAAAACTAAAACTTCAACAAGTGAGGACGCACGACACAAGGAACACCTCAGATACAAGCACAGGAGAATAGGGAGACTGAGTAATTCAAATATAAAGGACACACACCATATAAGTTTACCCAGAAAAGACTGAGAAATCTGGGGGATCTATCTGTTATATTGAAGCAAACACAAAGAGTAAGCCAGAATGGGGAGACAAAGAAACATAACACAAATAAAAGAACAGAAGAAACTTCCTGAATCTGTGGAAATAGAGGAAATAGAGGTAACCAACCTATCGGAGACAGAGTTCAGAACACTGATTATTAGAATGTTCAAGGAAATTAATGAAAATATAAAGAAGGATAGAGAAATCATGAAAAGCAACCAGCTAGAACTTAAGAACACAATTACTGAATTAAATAACAAACTTGATGGAATCACTAGCAGACTGGATGAAGCAGAAAAACGACACAGTGACTTAGAAGACAAAATAGCAGAGATCACCCATGCGGTACAACAAAAAGAAAAAGAATGAAAAACATGGAAAATAGTTTAAGAGAGCTGGGGGACAACATCAGACGCAATAACCTAAGGGTCATTGGAGTACCAGAAGGAGAAGAGAGGGAGCAAGGGATTGAGAATATATTTGAAGTAATAATGTCTGAAAACTTCCCTAACCTGGCAAAGGACATTGAAATACAAGCCCAGGAAGTGCAGAGAGTTCCAAACAGGATGATTCCAAACAGGCCCACTCCAAGACACATTATAGTGAAAATGGCAAGGGTTAAGGACAAAGACAGAATCCTTAAAGCAGCAAGGGAAAGGCAGCAAGTTACTTACAAGGGTACCCCCATAAGATTATCAGCTGACTTTTCTACAGAAACTTTGCAGGCCAGAAGAGAGTGGCAGGAGGTTTTCAAAGTGATGAAAAATAAAGGCCTACAACCAAGATTGCTGTATCCAGCAAGGTTATCATTTAAAATCGAAGGCGAGATAAGGAGCTTTGCAGAAAAAAATAAGTTAAGGGAATTCATTACCACCAAGCCAGCTTTGCAGGAAATGCTAAAAGGGCTTCTTTAAGTAGAAGAGAAAACAACCTATGAAAGACTACGAACACAAATAAGAAAATGGCAATAAATACACACCTATCAATAATCACATTAAATGTAAATGGATTAAATGCTCCAATAAAAAGACATAGGGTGGCTGAATGGATAAGAAAGCAAGACCCCAGTATATGCTGTATACAAGAGACTCACCTCAGATCCAAAGACTCATACAGGCTGAAAGTAAAGGGATGGAGTAAAATATTTCATGCAAATGGTACTGAGAAAAAGCTGGAGTAGCGATACTTATATCAGATAAAATGGACTTTAAATTGAAGAATATAACAAAGGACAAAGAAGGACACTTCATAGTAATGAAGGGATTGATCCAACAAGAGGACATAACTCTAGTAAACATCTATGCACCTAACATAGGAGCCCCTAAATATATAAAACAGATATTGTCAGACATAAAGACAGAGATCAACAGTAACACTATCATAGTAGGGGACTTCAACTCCCGTCTGTCAATAATGGACAGATCCTCCAGACAGAAAATCAATGTGGAAACAGCGACCTTAAATGACACATTAGACCAGCTGGATTTAACAGACATTTTCAGAGCATTTCATCCCAAAGCTACAGAATATACGTTCTTTTCAAGTGCACATGGAACATTTTCTAAGATAGACCACATGTTAGGCCACAAAACAAGTCTCAATAAATTTAAGAAGATTGAAATCATTTCAACTGTATTCTCTGACCACAATGCTATGAAACTAGAAATCAATTATAAGAAGAAATCCGGGAAGCTGACAAATAAATGGAGGCTAAACAATATGCTATTAAATAGTGAGTGGGTCACAAATGAGATCAAGGAGGAAATCAAAAGATACCTCGAGACAAACGAAAATGAAAACACCACGACCCAAAATCTCTGGGATGCTGCGAAAGCAGTCCTAAGAGGGAAGTTTATAGCAGTGCAGGCCTACCTAAAGAAGGAAGAAAAATCTCAAATCAACAGGTTATCCTTACACCTAAGGGAACTGGAAAAAGAACAGCAAAAGAGGCCTAAGGGGAGTACAAGAAAGGAGATAATAAAGACCAGAGCAGAAATAAACAATATAGAGAACAGAAAAACAATTCAAAAGATCAATGAAACCAAGAGCTGGTTTCTTGAGAAGATAAACAAAATTGACAAACCTCTAGCCAGGCTCATCAAAAAAAAAAAGAGAGAGGACTCAAATTAGCAAAATCAGGAATGAAAGAGGGGAAATGACTACAGACATCACAGAAATACAAAAAATTCTAAGAAATTACTATGAGCAACTATATGCCAACAAATTTGACAATCTGGATGAAATGGATAATTTTCTAGAAGCATACAACCTTCAAAAGCTAACGCAAGAAGAAACAGAAAATCTAAATACCCTGATTACTACCAAGGAAATTGAATCAGTAATTGACAAGCTCCCAAAAAACAAAAGCCCTGGACCAGACGGCTTCACAAGTGAATTTTATCAAACATTCAAAAAAGAACTATCACCTATTCTTCTCAAACTATTCCAAAAATCCAGAAGGAGGGAAGGCTCCCAAACTCTTTTTATGAAGCCTCTATCACCTTGATTCCAAAACCAGATAAAGACATCACAAAAAGGAAAACTACAGGCCAATCTCCCTGATGAATATAGATGCAAAAATTCTCAATAAAATATTAGCAAACAGAATTCAGCAATATATTAAGAAGATCATACATCATGATCAAGTGGGATTCATCCCTAGTGCGCAAGGCTGGTTCAACATCCGTAAATCAATTAATGTGATACACCACATCAACAAAATGAAGGATAAAGATCACATGGTCATTTCAATAGATGCAGAAAAAGCATTTGACAAAATCCAACAGCCATTTATGTTAAAAACCCTTAGCAAAGTGGGAATACAGGGATCATATCTCAACATAATAAAAGCCATATATGATAAACCTACAGCTAACATCATACTCAATGGGGAAAAGCTAAAACCATTCCCCTTAAGATCAGGAACAAGACAAGGCTGTCCACTTTCTCCTCTTTTATTCAACATAGTGCTGGAAGTTCTAGCCACAGCAATCAGACAACAAAAAGAAATAAAAGGCATCCAAATTGGCAAGGAAGAAGTAAAATTGTCATTATATGCAGATGACATGATACTGTATATAGAGAACCCCAAAGACTCCATCAAAAAACTATTGGAACTGATAGACGAATTCAGTAAAGTAGCAGGATATAAAATCAATGTTCAGAAATCAGTGGCATTTGCATATACCAATAATAAACTAATGGAAAGCGAAATTAAGAAAACTGTCCCATTTACAATTGCGTCAAGAACTATAAAATACCTAGGAATAAATTTAACCAAAGAAGTGAAAGATCTGTACTCAGAAAATTATAAGACATTGAAGAAAGAAATCATAGAAGATACAAATAAATGGAAACACCTACCATGCTCATGGATAGGAAGAATTAATATAGTTAAAATGTCCATACTGCCTAAAGCAATATATAGATTCAATGCAATTCCTATCAAACTACCAAGGGCATTTTTCACAGAAATAGAAAATATAATCCTAAAGTTTATATGGAATCATAAAAGACCCAGAATAGCCTCGGCAATTCTGAGGAATAAAAACAAAGTCGGGGGGATCACGCTACCAGACATCAAAACCTACTACAAGGCCACAGTAATCAAGACAGTTTGGTATTGGCATAAAAACAGGCACATCGATCAGTGGAACAGAACAGAGAGCCCAGAAATAAATCCAAGCATTTACGGACAGTTAATCTATGACAAGGGAAGCAAGAATTTACACTGGAGTAAAGATAGTCTATTCAATAAATGGTGCTGGGAAAATTGGACTGACACATGCAAAAAAATGAAACTGGATCATCTCCTTACGCCTTATACAAGAACAAATTCAAAATGGATTAAAGACTTAAATGTAAGACCTGAAACCATAAAAATCCTAAATGAAAATATAGGGAGTACATTTGCAGACATTACCGGAGCAATATTTTTACTGATACATCCCTACGGGCAAGGGAAGTAAAAGAAAAAATGAACATATGGGATTATATCAGACTTAAAAGTTTTTTCACAACAAAGGAAACCATTAATAAAACAAAAAGGAAGCCTACTGAATGGGAGAATATATTTGCCAACGATATATCTGATAAGGGGTTAATATCCAAAATTTATAAAACACTCATGAAACTCAACACAAAAAAACAAACAACCCAATTAAAAATTGGGTAGAAGATATGAAGAGACATTTATCTAAAGAGTACATACAGATGGCCAACAGGCATATGAAAAAAAGTTCAACCTCACTGGTCATTAGGGAAATGCAAATAAAAACCACCATGAGATACCACCTCACTCCAGTCAGAATGGCTATCATCAACAAATCAACAAACAACAAGTGCTGGCGGGGCTGTGGGGAAAAGGGGACCCTGCTGCACTGTTGGTGGGACTGCAGATTGGTGCAGCCACTATGGAAGTCAGTTTGGAGGTATCTCAAAGAACTGGAAATAGAGCTACCTTTTGACCCAGCAATTCCACTCCTAGGTATTTATCCTGAAAAAACCAAGACACTTATTCAAAGAAAGTTATGCACCCGATGTTCATAGCAGCACAATTTACAATAGCTAAGACTTGGAAACAACCAAAATGCCCGTCAGTAGATGACTGGATTAAGAAACTGTGGTATATTTATACAATGGAGTATTACTCCGCTATAAAGAAGAATGAAATCGTGCCATTTGCAATGATATGGATGGACCTAGAGACTATAATGTTGAGTGAAATAAGTCAGTCAGAGAAGGACAAATACCATATGATCTCACTTATATGTGGAATATGAAAAACTGTATGAATGAGCAAAGTAAACAGAAACTGTCTCATAGATATAGAGGAAAAATCAGGGTTGCTAATTTGGAGAGGAATGGGAATGAGGGAGAAGGGGAAGGGATTAGACAGCAAAAATAGGCAACTACGATATTGCTACTGGGATAGGAAAAACAGTTTGGGGAATATAATTAATAATGTTGTAAATATTCTGTGGAATGTCAGATGATCATAAGTCTTGTTAGGGAGACCATTTCATGGATGGAGTAGAGGTTTGATCACTGCACTGTATTACTAAAGTGGAGGTGGTATACCTACTGTAATTGAATATATATAGATAGTCACGGGATGTGGATTATACTGTGGAAGAGAGTCAGAGGAAGAATAATAGATATATATGATATGGGGGGCATGGGGGGGTGAATTGGGGGTGGGGGGTTTTCACTTTGAGGGGTAAAATGTATAACTATTGCACTGTGTTGTACACCTGAAACTATTGGGGGTGGGGGGGTTGTCACTTTGAGGGGTAAAATGTATAACTATTGCACTGTGTTGTACACCTGAAACTAATTAAAAATAAAATAAAATTTAAAAAAAAAAAAAAAAAAAAAAAAAAAAAATTCTTCCTATCCATGAACATGGTATGTATTTCCATTTATTTGTATCTTTTTTTGATTTCTCTCTTCAGTGTCTAATGATTTTCTAAGTACAGGTCTTTTACATCTTTAAATTGATTCCTAGATATTTTATTGTTTTTGAAGCAATTGTAAAAGGGATTGATTTCCTGATTTCTTCTTCTGATAGTTTATTACTGGTGTATACAATGAAACTTATTTCTGAATATTAATTTTGTATCTTGCTCCCTTACCAAATTCGTTTATCAGTCCTAGCAGTTTTTTTGTGGAGTCTTTGGGATTCTATACATATTAAATCATGTCATCTGCATATAATAATAATTTTACTTTCTCCTTTCCAATTTGGATGCCTTTTATTTCATTTTCTTGTCTGATTGCTTTGGCTAGAACATCCACAATTATGATAAATAAAAGTGGTGAAAGTGGGCACTCTTGTCTTGTTCCTGATCTTAAGGGGAAAGATTTTAGCCTTTGCCCTTTGAGTATGTTTGCTGTGTGCTAATCATATATGGCCTTTATTATGTTGAGATATAATCCCACTATTCCCAATTTGCTAACAGTTTTATCATAAATGGCTGTTGGATTTTGTCAAATGCTTTTTATGCATCTATTGATATGATCATATGATTTTTATTTTTCATTTTGTTAATGTGATATATTACTTTAATTGATTTGTGGATATTGAACCAACCTTGCATACCAGGAGATGAATCCCACTTGATCATGGAGTATGATCTTTTTAATGTGATGCTGAATTTGGTATGCTAGTATTTTTATTAGAATTTTTGCATCATTGTTCATTAGGGATATTGGCCTGTAGTTTTCCTTTTTTGTGACATCTTTGTTTGATTTTGGAATCAGGGTGATAGTGGCTTCATAGAAAGAGTTTGGGAGCATTCCCTACTTTCATATTTTTTGGAATAGTTTGTGGAGAATAGGTATTAATTCTTTTTTGAATGTTTTGTAAAATTCACCTGTGAAGCCATCTGTTCCAAGACTTTGTTTGTTTGAAGCTTGTTGAACATGGATTCAATTTCTTTGGTAGTAATCAATCTGTTCAGAGTTTCTGTTTCTTTTTGGTTCAGACTTGGAAGATTGTATGTTTTTAGGGATTTATCCATTTCTTTCAGATTGTCGAATGTTGGCATATAGTTGCTCATAGTATTTTCTTAAGATTTCCTGTATTTCTGTGGTATCTGTTGTCACTTCTCCTCTTTCAATTCTGATTTTATTAATTTGTGTACAGTCTCTCTTTTTCTGGGTGAGTCTGGCTAAGGGTATGTCGATTTTTGTTTATCTTTTCAAAAAAACCAACTCTTGGTTTCATTTATCTTTTGTATTGCTTTTTTTGTTCTCTATTTCGTTTATTTCTGCTATGGTCTTTATTGTTTCCTTCCTTGTACTCCCTTTGGTTTTGTTTTGCTGTTCTTTTTCGAGTTCCCTTAGTAGTAAAGATAGTCTGTTGATTTGAGATTTTTCTTCCTTCTTTAGGTAAGCCTGCACTGCTATGAACTTCCCCCTTAGGACTGCTTTCGCTGCATCCCAGAGATTTTGGGTAGTGGTGTTTCCATTTTCGTTTGTCTCGAGGTATCTGTTGATTTCCTCCTTGATCTCATTTTTGACCCACTCTCTATTTAGTAGTATGTTATTCAGGCTCCACGTATTTGTGTGTTTTCTAGTTTCTTCTTATAATTGTTTTCTAGTTTCACAGCATTGTGGTCAGAGAAGACACTTGATATGATTTCAATCTTCTTAAATTTGTTGTGACTTGTTTTGTTGCCTAACATATGGTCTGTCTTGGAAAATGTTCCATGTGCATTGAGAAGAAAGCATATTCTGTAGCTTTTTTTGTGAAATGCTCTAAAAATATCAATTAAATCCAGCTGGTCTAAGTGTCATTTAAGGCCACGATGTCCGTGTTGATTTTCTGTCTGGAGGATCTGCCCATTGGTGACAACGGGGTGTTGAAGTCCCCTACTATGACAGTGTTACTGGTATCTCTGTCTTTATGTCTGTCAAAATCTGTTTTATATATGTAGGAGCTCCTATGTTAGGTGCATAGATGTTTACTAGGGTTATGTCCTCTTGTTGAATCAATCCCTTTATTATTATGTAGTACGCTTTATTGTCTTTTATTGTAGTCTTTATGTAAAGTCTATTTTGTTCAAAATAAGTATTGCTACTCCAGCTTTTCTCTCGGTTCCATTTATATGAAATATTTTATTCCATACCTTTACTTTCAGTCTATGAGTCTCTCTTGATCTGAGATGAGTCTCTTGTAGACAGCATATGCGTGGGCCCTGTTTTCTTATCCACTCAGCTACTCTATGTCATTTATTTGGAGCATTTAGCCCATTCACATTTAAAGTGATTATTGATAGGTACATATTTATTGCCATTTCATTATTTGTGTTTCTTGTCTTCCTGGGTTAACTTGTTTTCCCCTTTCTTTTGTTAAAAAAATCCCCTTTTAATATTTCCTGCAATACTGGCTTGGTGTGATGAATTCCTTAAGCTTATTCTTTTCTGAGAAGCTCTTTATTTCTCCTTCAATTTTAAGTGAGCACGGTGCTGGGTAGAGCAATCTTGGTTGTCGACCTTTGTTTTGTGTCACTTTGAATATTGCCTGACACTGCCTTCTGGCCTGCAGAGTTTCTGTAGAAAAATCAGCTGTTAGTCTTATAGAAGTTCCTTTGTATGTAAACTTCTGTCTTTCTCTTGCTGCTTTTAGGATTCTCTCTTTGTCTTTAACCTTTGCCATTTTAACTATGATGTGTTTTGTTGTGGGCCTGTTTGGGTTCAGTTTGTTTGGAACTCTCTGCACTTCCTTAGCTTGAATGCTGATTTCCTTCTCCAAGGTAGGGAAGTTTTCAGTCATTATTTCTTCAAATACATTCTCAATCCCTTGCTTCTTCTCTTCTTTCTCTGGTATTCCTATGATATTTCAGTTGTTGCATTATGTTGCCCCAAAGGTCTCTTAAACTATTTTCATTCTTTTTTTCTTTTTGTTGTTCCAACTGGGTAATTTCTGCTATTTTGTCTCCTAATTCGCTGATCTGATCCTCAGCGTCATCTAATCTTCTGGTGATTCCTTTGAGTGTGTTCTTTGTTTCAGTTATTGTATTCTTTAGTTCTAACTGGTTGTTTTTTATGTTTTCCCTATCCTTCTTTATGTCCTCGCTAAGTTTCCTAATCATTATCATCATTGTTCTCAACTTTGTCTCTGAAAGTTTGGATACCTTTGTTTCATTTAGTTCCATTTCTAGAGGTTTCTTCCGATCTTTTACTTGGGACATGTTTTTTTTATTTCTTCATTCTGGCTCTCCTACTTTGAGTGCTTCAATGTATTTGATAGATCACCTAGAAAGAAGAGAGAAAGAAAAATGGGGGCGCTCCATCCTCTTTAATCTGCAGACCACTTGCTCAGCAATAGAGAGTCTCTAGGCGACTCAGCACCAACTGTTGGGGTGAAGGGCTTAACGGGTTATGCACCAGCCTCCCTCTGAGACTTGTAGTGAACTTTCTGCAATTAGCTGCTGTTTGCTCTGGAACCGTGCTCACTACCAAAAAGCTTTACAGGTTTTTGCTGGTTGTCTGCTGCTGCAAAAAACCCTCTGTGGTCTGCAGATCTGAGGGCCAGGCACCTTGAGCTCAGGTGCCTCTGGCAACACAGCTCTAGGTGGTTGTTACAGGTCCCCAAGGCATCACTGGATGTGGTCAGTGGCCCCCACCATGTCAGAGAAACATGCTGTCTGCACCAGCCACCAGCCCACTAACTCACCAGGAAAGTCCAGACCGGATAACACAGGTGCACAGCTCCCTGCCCGACACTCTTAGGAAAACTCCATGTCTTAGCCTGTCCCAGTCAGCTGCTCACAGATAAGTCTATGCAGCTCAACAGTCAATCCCCAGGCTGGCAACTCTGCACAAACAATGCTGAAGGTGGGGATCCAAGGTGTCTGCTGCACTCCCGCGTCTCAGTGAGCAGACTGCTCTGATTGTAATTTTGACCCTTCCTAGGCTCTGAACAAAAATTTTGCTTGTTTTCTTGCTGTCCTTCATTCTGTCCCTTCAATATTCTCAGACACTTAGCTTTCAGCTTTCAATATTGTATTATATCTATACTACTCCCCCATGTTATATGCATCTCTCCTCTATTGTTTTGTTGTTTTCCCATTTTTTAAATCTTATTATTTTATCTAATTTTTATTAGTTTCATAGAGTTAATGTCTCATGTTTAACCAAAAGTAACCATCAACTTTACTCTCCCTTTTTGCAGAGCAAGTGTTGTTTTTTATTTTGTGCTTTTTAAAAAATAAATGTAAATCTCATAAAAGTTAAAAAAAAAGCAACTAATAGAATGACTTCACTTTTGTCAGACTTTGAATGTGTTTTTATGTTTTGTTTAAACAAAAAGGATCTATATCCCTCTAATGTCAGCAATTGGAGCATTTTCTCTCCATATTTCCCAATAATAAGTCTACCAGAGAAGGTCATGCTTGCTCAGCTGATGTAGGTCTAGAAGACTGAAGATATATGTGCTACGTTGAGTAAGACGTGCTCTGTTTTTTCTTTAATTTATTTATTTTAATTAGCTTCAGGTGTACAACACAGTGCAATAGTTATACTTTTTACCTCTCAAAGTGACAACCCCCTCCCCCAATTCTCCCCTCACTCATCCCCCATATCATACTATTACAATTCCTTTGACTACCTTCCACCATAAAATCCACATCTGTGACTATCTATATATTCAATTACAGTTGGCATAAAATATTATATAACATCAATTTCAGGTATACAGTGCAGTGATGAAGCCTCTACTCCATCCATAAAGTGGTCTTCCTAACAAGACATGTGACCATCTGACACCCCACAAAATTTTTACAACATTATTATATTCCCCAAACTGTCTTTCATATCCCTGGGACAATACTGTAGTTACCTATTTATGTTGTCTAATCCCTTCCCCTTCTCCTTCATCCCCAACCCCCACCCAACTAGCAACCCTGTTTTTCCTCTATATCTATGAGACTCTTTCTGTTTCCTTTGCTCATTCATTCAGTTTTTCAAATTTCACATATAAGTGAGATCATATGGTATTTGTCTTTCTCCGACTGACTTATTTCACTTAACATAATAGTCTCTAGGTCCATCCATATCATTGCAAATGTACGATTTCATTCTTCTTTATAGCAGAGTAATACTCCATGATATAAATGTACCACAGTTTCTCAATCCAGTCATCTATCGATGGGCATTTTGGTAGTTTCCAAGTCTTGGCTATTGTAAATAGCGCTGCAATAAACATAGGGGTGCATATATGTGGGGTACCAGCCTCCGCAGTCCAGGGTTTCCCTCAGGTGGAGATGGCATCGGCAGGGGAAGAAAATAAAGAAGGGAGACAGTGGAGACAACGGAGGAGTTTCAGAGAAGAAGTGTCACACTTTATTGCCAGACCTTTTTTTTTTAATAGGGATTCTTGACCATTATCTCAATCACATGAGTTTGGTGGTTTCTAGTTCCCAGGATTTACACAGTCTTTCCTTCCATGTAATTGTTCTCTCCAGGGTACACTGGCCTATTCTATGTTAAAGATTCACCTATCTCTACATATTGCCTAAAGAGTGGTTACCATGACTACCTAGCCATTATCCCAAATTCTAGCAGCTAGACTCACAGGGCATATACTAAAAAGACTAGGAGTGGCTATGTTTAGGGTAAAAGCATCTAAAATCTATTCCTATGTAAATACAATACTTAGTAGCTAAAGGGAGTATTAAACATCTTTTGTCCTACGGAGGGCTACATATTTACAATAGAAGGTAGCATCTGTTTCTCAGTCAAAGTTTCAGTATCTGTTGCTACAACAATGCACTAGGCAAAGAATTCAAACAAGGCTGTTAACATACCCTATGGTCAGCAAGTCCCCTCTTACCAGAACTCTCATGGCCTGAAGAATTTTAATATTCAAGGAGATTCACATCAGGGCCCTTAGGCCACAGGCAAGCTTCTTGGCCTATGTTGTCAGAGGTCTGTGCCTCAGTTTCCAAGGGGCTTGAGTCCCCAATATCTCAGTTCAGGGGTCTCCTCGGATTGTAATCTGTTTTAGGGAGTTTCCTATTCTTTAGGAAATCTTGCCCTGTCATTGACTTACACAACCAGCTATCATCAGAGTACCACAAGAACTTGTCACAAATGCAGTGAGTGTATTGTCTCCTATAGGAGGAAAAGCACATGGCTTCATAGAGGCAGGAGATATTACATTACCAACCATAAGGCAGCACCTCAAATGTCCAGTGCTGAGCAGGGCAATGTGACCTTGTCAGACATTGAGAGACTGTTGGCTCCTGGCACATATATTTTTTCGAATTAGCGTCGTGGATCCCTCTGGGTAGATACCCAAGAGTGGAATTGCTGGGTCATACGGCAGTTCCATTTCCAGTTTTTTGAGATACCTCCATACTGATTTCCATAACGGCTGCACCAATTTGCACTCCCCCAACAGTACACCAAGGTTCCCTTTTCTCCACACCCTCGCCATCACTTGTTGTTTGTTGATTTGTTGATGATAGATGTGCTCTGTTTTTAACATGCTTCAGAGTTGTAGAGTAAGATTGAAGATGCTGGATAGAGTGACCCTGACCTAGAAGTTTTCAGATACCAAACTCAGTTTGAAATCTCACTATAATAATTTATGTCTTAGGTAGGCCAGAAGAATCACTGTGCATTGGCATTTGTTCCAAATACTGATCTGTAGAGGGATTTCAAATCATTTTTCTAGAAATAAAGGAGCACACAGCTGGCCATCAAAACCCCTTTTTACATAAAATTGTAAATCCTTTTCCTATGAGAGATTTACTCTACACCTCAGCAAAAACTATCTGGACAGAATCCTATTAGGAGCCTGTGTACATTACTGCACAGAGATTCATAGATGCATTTGGCATTCTTGTTGTGAAGATTGCACATTCAGAATCTAATTGTTATGGCAGAAAATACTTGCCTCTCACCAGGAGCAGAAAGATTTTATTATACAGCTATTTGAAAGATAAAGAAATCACAAGGACATTAAAAAAACACATAGAGTTTAGTGCAAAACAAGCAGGGAAGCAATGCAGGGGGATTTTTCGGAATAAAGTAGTTTGTGCCTAAAGCCATTGGTTTAGATACAGAAAGGAAAATGCTTCCAGAGCATGTCAAAAGATGCAAGTAGTGGGCCGGCCGAGTGAAGCATTGGTTAAGAGCTGGCTTAGGACTGCCAATGGCCCTGGTTCGGATCCCACATATGAGGTCCAGTGACACCGCCCTCTACAGCTAACAACACCTCCACCTGGAGCTGGGCTGCGAGCCCTGGTGACGGTGTAGGCTGTATCCCCTGCTGCAGTGGGCTGCCATAGGCTACAGTGACTGGCTGGCAGCCAGCGTGAGCAGCTGGCAGCCAGTGTGAGCTGCCAATAGCCATGGTGAGTTACCATCTGGAGGCCAGTGATGGATCTGCCTCATCCGGGAAGAGCACAATGATGATACCAACATGGGCCAGTGAAGCAATGTCCTCCACAACTAGACTGAAGAACAAAAAGACAGAAACTTGTCTTTTCCCCTCCCCCAATTCCCAATAAAATCTGTAAAAAAAAAAAAGATGCGAGTAGAAGTTACCAACATTAAAATAGGGAATATATGTATTAAGTATTTATATATATATATATATATATATATATATATATATATATATATATATATATATAAAATCAATCATGATGTGATAACTATGTACACTGTCAGATGGGTAATAAAGTTATTTGAGTTATCACTTTGTGAGTTATATAAATGTCTAATCACTGTCATTTTCACCTGAAACTGATTAAAAAAAAAATTGAGTAGCAGAATTGGATGAAAATGTATGGGAAAAGCTCGTCAACTATTGAAAAGCTTTTTTAAAATTCAGTGTAAGAATACTTATATTTGTTAAAGAACAAATAAAATGATCAGAAATATTGACTATTTCTGTCCCTGGGCCTACCACTCCCTGTGAACACATTTGGCCTAAAGTGCAGGTACAGATGAACATGTGATTCCCTTTATGAAAATCAATCTGTAGGCCAGAAAATCCCTTCATTGGGATAAATACTGACATAAGAAGATGAAATTAGCTCCACTCTTTAATACATATCAGTTTTTCTTTTTTAACATTTATTGAGATTGGGCAATGTGCTGGTGGCTATGCCAAATGTGAGAACAGCATGGTTTCTTTCTTCAAGAGTGCAATATATATATATATTTCCCCCTCTGGTTAGTTAAGGAGAACTTGGTGTGGATATTATTGGTGTACCTTTGCTTGCTGAAATCAGCAAGCCCAGATTTGTAAGATCAAATAAATTTAACAAGGAGATGAACATCTACTGTGTTCTTATTGTGATGGTGGGACACTACGTAAAAATAAAAGCAAACTTAGTCTTACTAAGGTAATTAAGCTGGTTCATATAAAACAATAAAAGACCAATGTATTAAGTGACATAGAAGATGGTATTTAATCAACTGCTAGATTATAGAAATATTATTCAAGAGAGGAATTATAGTGGTAATGAAAATAGCTCGTGTAATACATAAATTGTGTTAAATGTTCTTAATTTCAGGAATTAGAGCATGATAATATACCCAAGATATAAGTGAAAAAAATAAAATTTTCAAAGAGTGAATTTTCTATGCTTTCATTTTTATAGAAATAAACAATAAAACAAACAAATAAATGAATAATATCTGGAAATAATATATTCCAAATTGTTAGCATTAATTACATGTGGGAGAATAATAATAAGAGGCTATATCTTTTCAAATCATGTATTTCCATACTTTTTTTTTTACGTAATCATGATATGCCTTTTGAATTACAAGAGAATGAGGTCATATTAGATTTCCTAATAACTCAATTCGTCCTCAATTTTAAACATATGTGCAGTCCAGGATACAGTTTACCTGGGTATATGCTGGAAACCATAAAGAAGGTCAAATATATGCTGATGCAAGGATAACTGACTGTGGGTGGTAAACACACAATACAATTTATAGATGATGTATTACAGAATTGTACACTTGAAACCAATATAATTTTACTAACCAATGTCACCCCAATAAATTTAATAAAAAATAAAAAAAGAAAGGTCATAAAAACAATTTGATAAGGTAATGCCAAAATATCAATTTTGTAAAAAAGAAAATAGGAAAAAACATAAATATGAATGCAGCAGATATTGTAAGATAAATACAGAATATCATTAACAACATTATTCTTATACTTTTTAAGACATAGGTGAAATATAAAAAGTAAATTAACTGAAATTGACACAAGAAAAAAATATCTTATTTGTCTCATACATTTATTAATGTAATGGAATCAGTATTTTTTTTTAAAGATTTTATTGGGGAATTGGGGGAGGGGAAGAGCGTTGGGGAGTCAGGGAAGGGTAACAGACAAGTTGCTGTCGTTTTGTTCTTCAGTCTAGTTGCGGGGGACGTTGCTTCACTGGCCCATGTTGTCATTGTCATGGCGTTCTTCCCGAATGAGGCAAATCGGTCGCTGGCCTCTGGATGGTCACTCACCGCAGCTATTGGCAGCTCACACTGGCTGCCAGCTGCTCATGCTGGCTGCCAGCCACTTACTGTAGCTCATGGCAGCCCACGGCAGCAGGGGCTGCAGCCTACACGGTCGCCGGGGCTTGCACAGCCCAGCTCCAGGTGGAGCTGTTAGCTGTAGAGGGCAGTGTCACTGGCCCTCATATGTGGGATCTGAACTGGGGCCGCTGGCATCCCAAAACCAGCTCTTAACCAATGCGCCACTCGGCCGGCAATGGAATCAATATTTAAAAAGCTTAATACACAAAATCATTAAACTCTGGAAATTTTATGTGTGTATTTAATCAAACTTTCAAGAAATGGAATATTTTAACATTTAAAGGAATAGGAAAAGAAAGCCAACGCCAGATAATTTCATAAAAGTAATATAACTTTTATACCAAAGCAAGGAAAAACTAAAATGAGGGAAGAAAAAGTATAAGACCCTTATTTATGAACATTAATGCAAAAACTCCAACTAATTATTATGCATGAATGTCAGACATGTATATATATGTGAGACCATTATTATAGACTGGTTGGATTTATTTGAAGAATGCAGTTTGCTTCAAAATTTAAAAATCTAGTAATGTAATTTAATGTATTTACAAATGAAAAGAGGCAAACATGGACAGATGTCATAGAAATGGCAACATGAATTGAGATTCTTGAAATCTCCCCTGGAATTTAAAGCAAATTAAAGAGCTATAATTCCACAAAGGACTCCCTGCACAGCAGACAAGCAAGACTGAGAGACACAAAATTGAAATCATCTAAAGGTGGGCAAATTGGGCAAGCAAGGGCGGAGGGAAGTGGGAAGTGCAGAGATGTGAGCCATGTGGGGCCACCAGTATGGGCACAAACTGAGCTAAGAGCTCTGAGCTCCCTGCATTCTGGAGATACATCAGTCATGAGAAAGTGAAGAATTAGGACTTCTAGTGTTCCCTTATGGCCCACAGACCCACCTGAGGCATCAGTATATAACAAGGCTGAACCCTACCCTCACAGTAGAGAACTCAGAGTAAAGACTGAGAGAAGAATGAAAATACCTGTTTAAGCCCTCACTGCCAAGCAGAGGACAAAAGGCATAGGCATGGAGCCTACTCGACCCCTCTCCACCCTCCCAGAGCTCAAGCCAGCCCTACATGCCCAGTGCTAGAAGCAGAACAGTAGCAGTGTCAGATCAAAAGAAGAGAATATTTGCATTTCTGAGAACTTCAGCCTGCAGCCATGGACTCCCAGCCCAACTAGTTCCAACAAAGGAGAGTGAACCTTGGATGAAGGATTGGCTGTGATAATTGTTACCCCCATTGCTCAGAGCCACCTATCACAACCCAACCAGCCCATGCCCCCAATTAGCTGGGTGGACCCCTGCAGTGTTTAACACCCACTGAAACACACGGCTGCAGAAACTAGAGCAAGAAGAGCTTCAGAACTTCAGAAGCTCTCCACATCCTCCCACAGAGGCAGTGCCCTGAGACACAGTCGACCTGCTCACAGAGGAGAAACCCACCTTCCAGGGAATCCCCCCATTGTGTGAGAAGCTGGAACAATGCAGATAAAATATAATGCTACAATGTGAAAGAGAATAAAAGGCTGCAATGAGAGAGAAAATAAAACATTCACCAGCACTTACTGGAAAGCAAAATGACCTCTTCCTATCAGCATGTTGCAGACATCACTCCTGTAGATGCTCAGGAAGAAAAATGAAAATTCATTATTGCCATGAATAACAAAGGTAACAAGACAGCTCAGAAAGAAAATTTACTTAAAGATGGAAATATGTGACTTAAATGACAGAGAATTCAACATTGCAGTTCTGAAAACTCTCAATGAGATGTAAGAAAACACAGGCAGGCTGTTTGAGGAACTCAGAAACACAATCAAAGAACAAATGGAACATTTTACCAAAGAGACTGAAATATTGAAAAAGAACAAAATAGAAATTCTGGAGATTAAGATTCAATTTTTAAAAGTGAAGAATAAAATCTCCAGCTTAAGGAATAGAGCTGACCAGATGGAGGAAAGAATCAGTGACATTGAATGTAGAAATCTGGAAATGACACAGATGGAAGAAGAGAGGGACTTGAGAGTTAAAATAAATGAAAGAGCTCTACAAGAACTTTCTGACTCCATCAGAAAAAGTAACATAAAAATGATGGGAATATGAAAAGGAGATGAAAAGGAGAAAGGAGCAGAGTATATAGAAACAAATAGTCAATGAGAACTTTGCATATCTGTGGAAAGAACTGGATCCTCAACTTCAAGAAGCTAATAGAACACCTAATTACTTCAATCCCAACAGGTCTTCTCCAAGGCACATTGTACTGAAGCAGTCAAAAATGAATGACAAAGAGGGCTGGCCGAGTGGCTCAGTTGGTTAAGAGCTCACTCAAGAGTGCGAGCTGAGCTCTGAGCAACAGAAGTTCGATGCCCAGCCTGAGCTGAGCTGCCACTGAGCTGCCAACAAGTGGCAGGATTGCTCAGCCAAAAAAAAAAAAAAGAACAACAAAGGAAAAATCCTCAAGGCAGCCAGGGAAAAGAAGAATCTAACCTACAAAGGAAAGTCCATTAGATTATCATCAAATGTTTCAGCAGAAACTCTACAGGCCAGAAGGAGTGGAATCAAATATTCAAACTATTGAAAAAGAAAATTATGACCCAAGAATAATGTATTTCACATAAATATCTTTCAGATATGAAGGAGGAATAAAGACCTTTCCAGACATACAGAAACTGAGGGAATTTTCTAACAGATGACCTGAACTACAAGAAATAATGAAGGAGGCTATTTGAACTGAAACACAAAAGCAAAATAATACAAAACCATGAGTAGTATTATGTACAGAGAGGCAGAAGCAGAAAATGGCAACCCCTACACCAAATAAGACACTATACATTTAAACACAACATACAGGGTAAAGAAGAAAAAAAAACCTTTAAAAAACAAGAAGAAAAAGACAGCTTGCTACTGCAGTGCAAAAATCAACTCACAGCATAAATAGAGATAATTTGTGACAAAAAAAATCATAAATGGGGAGAGAGTCAAGGTCTGAACCTGCACAAGAGAATGAAGAAGGTAACCATACGAAAGAAAATGGAATACTGTAAATATGAAACCTTCTTTTACATAAAATTAATGGTAACCACTCAATAAAATAAAAAACCCAGAACTGGAAAAAAGAGGGAAATATCATAGAATACCTCCACATTGAAATAACAGACAGAAACAAAATGACAAAGAAACAATGGAGATATCACCCTATCAGAAAACCACAGATAAAATGATAGTAAATACAGGGCCGACCAAGTGGCTCAGTTGGTTAAGAGCTTGCTCAAGAGTGTGAGCTGAGCTCTGAGCAACAGCAGTTCGATGGCCAGCCTGAGCTGAGCTGCCACTGAGCTGCCAACAGGTGGTAGGATGGCTCAGCTAAAAAAAAAAAAAAGGAAATCCTCATATATCAATAATCACTCTAAATGTAAATTGTCTGAACTCACCAATAAAAAGGCACAGAGTAGCCCATTGAATAAAAAAAACTAAACCCGATCATGTGCTGTCACCAAGAGACACATCTCAGCTACAAGGACAAATATAGACTCAAAGTGAAAGGGTGGGAAGTGATACTCCAAGCAAACGGTACTCAGATAAAGGCAGATGTATCGTACCATTTGCAACGATATGGATGGACCTAGAGACCATTATGTTAAGTGAAATAAGTCAGTCGGAGAAAGACAAATACCATATGATCTCACTTATATGTGGAATCTGAAAAACTGAATGAATGAGCAAAGTAAACAGAAACAGTCTCATAGATATAGAGGGAAAAAAGGGTTGATAGTTGGAAGGGGAGTGGGGATGAGGGAGAATGGGAAGTGATTAGACAGCATAAATAGGTAACTACAATATTGCCATAGGGACGTGAAAGAGAGTTCAGGGAATATAATAATGTTATAAATATTTTGTGGAGTGTCAGATGGTCCCATGTCTTGTTAGGGAGACCACTTTATGGACAGAGTAGAAGCTTGATCACTGCACTATATGCCTGAAACTGGTGTTGTATATTACTGTATGCCAACTGTAATTGAATATATAGATAGTCACGGGATGTGGATTATACTGTGGAAGGTAGTCAAAGGAATTGTAATATACATATATGATATGTGGGGGAGGAGTGTGGGTGGTGAATTGGGGGAGGGGGTTTGTCACTTTGAGGGGTAAAAAATATAATATTGCACTGTGTTGTACACCTGAAGCTAATTTTTAAATGTTTATTTCACAATAAAATAATAAAATAATAAAATAAATAAATAAATTTCTGTTATTAAAAATAAAAAATCACAGCAGAACTAAATGAAAAGCAGGGCCGGCCGAGTGGCGTGGTGGTTGGGCGCTGGCTTGGGAGGCCAGC
Organism: Aselliscus stoliczkanus; assembly: GCA_033961575.1. Classification (NCBI taxonomy): domain Eukaryota; kingdom Metazoa; phylum Chordata; class Mammalia; order Chiroptera; family Hipposideridae; genus Aselliscus; species Aselliscus stoliczkanus. Next base: position 10,852,350 of record CM066737.1, on the reverse strand, counting down.
GGCCCTGGTTCGGGTCCCATATATGAGGGCCAGTGACACTGCTCTCAAAAAAAAAATATATATATATACTAAATGAAATGCAGAACAAAAAGACAATAGAAAAATTTAATGTAACCAAGACCTGGTTCTTTGAAAAGATTAATAAAATTGACAAACCATTGGTTAGATTCAGTAAGATAAAAAGAGAAAAGACACAAATAAACAAAATCAGAAATGAAAGAGGGGAAGTTACCATGGATGCCACAGAAATATAAAGGATTATCCAAGAATACTATGAAGGGCTATATGTCACCAAATTAAATAACCTAGAAGAAATGGACAAGTTCTTAGAAACATATAGGCTTCCTAGGCTGAATGATGAAGAATTAGAAAATCTAAATAGACCGATCAAATGAGGAAACTGAGTCAGTCATCCAAAACCTTCACAAAAGCAAAAGTCCAGAACCGTATGGCTTCACTAGTGAATTCTAACAAATGTTCAAAGAGTATCTACCACCTGTCCTACTCAAACACTTCCAAAAAATTGAAGAAGAGACAATACTCCCTAACTCATTGTTTGAGGCCAACATTACCTTGATACCAATACCTGGTAAGGATAACACAGAAAAAGAAAATTACAGACCAATTTCTTTGATGAATACAGACGCAAAAATCCTAAACAGAATTCTAACAAATAGAATGCAACAATGCATTAAAAAGGTTATTCATCATGACCACATGGGATTCATCCCAGGGGCCTAAAGATGTTTCAACATATGCAGATGAATCAATGTGATACACCATGTAACCACAATAAAGAACAAAATCATATGATTTTATCAATAGATGCAGAAAAAGCATTTGACAAGATGCAACATCAATTTATGGTTAAAACACTTAATAAAATGGGTATAGAAGGAAAATACTTCAACATAATAAAGACCATATGTGACAAATCCTCAGCTAATATCATAATTAATGGTGAAAAGCTGAAGCCCTTTGCTCTATATTGAGGAACACGACAGGGCTGTCCCCATCATCTCTGCTTTTCAAAATAGTATTAGAAGTCCTAGCCAGAGCAATCAGCCAAGAGAAAGGAATAAAAGACACCCAAATAGAGAATTAATAAGTTAAACTGTCACTTTTTGCAGATGACCTGATGCTATATATAGAAACCACTGAAGACTCTCCCAAAAGCTATTAGAAACAATAGATGAATATAGTAAAGTTGCTGGCTACAAAAAAAAAATTGTAAAAAAGTACATTGCATTAAAAAGAATAAAATACCTAGGAATGAACTTAACTGAGGATATGAAACCTATATATTGAAAACTATAATGCATTTTTAAAAGAAATTGAAGGAGACTCAAAGAAATGCAAAGATATTCCATGTTCATGGATTGGAAGAATCAACAGTTAAAATGGCCATATTACCCAAAGCAATATACAGACAATGCAATCCCCATCAAAATCCCAATGGCATTTTTTAAAGAAATACAACAAAAAATCATCAGATTTCTGTGGAACCAAAGCAATCCTAAGAAAAATGAACAATGTTAGAGGTATCAAAATCCCTGACTTTAGCTTGTATTACAGGGTAACAATAATCAAAACAGTATGGTATTGGCAGAAAACAGTCCCACAGACTAATAGAATATAATTGAGAACCCAGGAATAAACCCACACCAATATGGACAGATAATTTTCAATAAAGAAGCCAAAAACACACAATGGAGAAAAGAAAGCCTCTTCAATAAGGGAGCTGGGAGAATTGGAAAGCCATGGGCAAAAGAATGAAACTAGAATGCTATCTGTCACCATGTACCAAAATCAACTCAAAATGGATCAAAGACCTAAACATAAGACCTGAAACAATAAACTGCATAGTAGAAAACATAGGTACTAAACTTATGGACCTTGGGTTCAAAGAGTCTTTTATGAATTTGACCTCAAAGGCAAGGGAAGTAAAGTTAAAATAAATGAATGGGACTATATAAACCTAAAAAGCTTCTGCACAGCAAAAGAAAACATGGACAAAATATAGTCACCCAATCAAATGGGAGAAGATATTTGCCAACAAAGCCTCCGATAATGGGCTAATTTCCAAAATATATCATGAATTCATAGAACTCAACAACAAAAAATGAACAATCTAATTAAAAAATGAGCAGAGGACCTAAACAGACATTTGTCCAAAGAGGACTTACAAATGGTCAATAGACATATGAAAAAAATTCTCAACGTCAGTAATCATCAGAGAAATGCAAATAAAAACTACAATGAGGTATCACCTCATACCAGTTAGATTAGCTATCATCAACAAGAGAAATAATAACAAGTGTTGGAGATGCTGTGGAGAAAAAGGAACCCTCATACACTGTTGATATGAATGCACATTGGTGCTGCCACTATTAAAGACAGTGTGGAGATTCCCCCAAAAAATAAAAAAATAGAATTATCATATGATTGAGCAATCCCTCTCTTGGGTATCTACCCTAAAAATCTTAAGACATTTATTTGTAAAGATATATGTGCTCCAATGTTCATTGCAGCTGTATTTATGGTGGCCAAGACATGGAAATAACCAAAGAATCCTTTGATAAATGATTGGATAAAGCAGTTTTGGTACATATACACAATGGAATACTATTCTGCTATTAGAAAAGATGGAATAGTGCCATTTGCAACAACATGGATGGATCTTGAGATTATAATGCTAAGCAAAATGAGTGAGATAGAAAAAGTAGAGAGCCATATAATTTCAGTGATATGTGGTATATAAAACTGAAAATAGCAAAAGAACAAGAAAAACAAATGTAGAAATAAAACTCATAGACACAGACAATAGTTTATTGGTTACCAGAGGGTAAGTGGGGAGGGGCCTGGTAGATGAGGGTAAAGGGGATCAAATGTATGGTGATGGAAAGAGAACTGACTCTGGGTGGTGAACACGCAATGTGATATATAGATGATATATTGCAGAATTATACACCTGAAATGTATGTTACTTTGCTAACAATTGTCATCTCAATAAACTTTATTAAAAAATAAAACATAGGGTTGCCCGAGGGGTGCGGAGTTTAAGTGCTGGCTTGGGAAGCCAGTGGCCCCAGTTCGGGTCCCACATATGAGAGCCAGTGACACTGCCCTCAAAAAATAAATAAATAAATAAATAAATAATAATAAAATAAAATGAGGCAAAGACTTTAACATGCAACTCACCACACAAGAAATACAAATAACAAATAAGTATATGGAAAAAAAAATGCTCCATATTATATGTCATCAGGGAAATGCAAATTAAAATAGTGAGATACAACTACACATCTATTAAAACTATTATAATACACAAATCTAAAAATACTAATTGGTGGTAAAAATACAGAGCAACAAGAACTCCCATTTGTTGCTGATGGGAATGCAAAATGGCACAGCCACTTTTCAAAGACAGTTTGGAAGTTTCTAACAAACCTAAGCATATTCTTACCATAGGATCTAACAATAATGGTCCGTTGTATTATTCCCAAAGGAGTTGAAAACTTATGTCCACACAAAAAATCTGCATATGAATGTTTATTGCAGCTTTATAATGCTTGCCAAAAGTTAGAAGCAACCAAGATAAGATGTCCTTCAATGGGTGAATGAATAGTCTGTGCTACATCCAGACAATGGAATACTATACAGCAATAATAAGAAATGAGATATCAAGGGCCAGCCAAGTGGTGTGTTGGTTAGAAGTTGGTTCGGGATGTCAGCTCTGAGCAGCAGGGCCTTGGTTCAGATCCCACATATGAGGGCCAGTGACGCTGCGCCCTCTACAGGTAAGATGGTGAACAACAGCTCAACCTCGAGCTGGACTGCCATGAGTCACCATTGAAGGCATAGGCTGCAGTGGGGCTGGCTGGCAGCAAGCATGAGCTTTCATGAGCTGCATGAGCCACTGTAAGTGGTTGTGCAATGGCCTGCAAGAGACTGCCTCACCCTGGAGGAGTGCAATGATAATACCAACATAGGCCAGTGAAGTGACGTCCTCCACAACAAGACTGAAGAACAAAAGGAGAGCAATGTGTCTGTTCCCATTCCCTGATTCCCCAATACTTCCCCCCTCCCCCAATTCCCCAATAAAATCTTTAGAAACAAACAAAAAAAAATTGAAATGAGCTATCAAGCATCAAAAATACATGAAGGAAATTTAAGTGCATATTACTATGTGAAAGAAGCCAATTTGAAAAAGAAAAGCTATGGGACCAGCCAAGTGGCACGTTGGTTAAGAGCTGGCTTGTGATGCCAGTGGCTCAGTTTCGGATCCCACATATGAGGACCAGTGACACTGCCCTCTTAAAACAACAACAACAACAAAAAACAAAGCAAAGCTGTGTATCATATGATTTCAACTAATATATGAATTTATGGAAAAGGAAAATCTGTGGAGACAGTAAAAAGATCAGTGGCTACTGGAGCTTTAGGGTAATAGAAGGAGGGAGGTATAGGGGGAGTTCAGGGGATTTTTGGGCAGTTAAACTCTAAAGGGATCTTTTCAAGTTTCTCTGAACATGTGAGGTGTAATAAAAAAAAATACAGTGAATGTTTAAATTAAAAAATATTACAGTAAAAGACACATTGCTATTAATCCATCTCAAAGTACTCCACCTCACTTCAAACACACTTATCCCATCACTCCTGCCATTTTTGGAAGCAGTTCTCAAAGTCCTCTTTTGTTGAATGTCTTTAGTTTTGCTGCAGTGGCTGCCTTGATGTCCTGAATCAATTCAAATTGTTTACCTTTCATGGTCATTTTGAACTTGGGAAAAAGCCAGAAGTCTCACGGTGCCAGATCTGGTGAATAAGGTGGATGAGGACACACTGTAATGTTGTTGTTTTTTCCCTGTGAATATATATATATATATATATATATATATATATATATATATATATATATATATATATTCAATTATAGTTGACATACAATATTATACAACATCATCTTCAGGTGTACCTAACCATGAAGTGGTCTCCCTAACAAAACATGTGACCATCTGACACTCCACCATATATTTACAACATTATTAATTATATTCCTTGAACTGTCTTTCATATCCCTGTGGCAATATTGTAGTTGGTTATTTATGCTGTCTAATTTATTCCCTTTCTCCCTCATCCTCATCCCCCTCCCAACTAGCAATCATCAGCTTTTCCTCTATATCTCTGAGACTATTTCTGTTTACTTTGCTTATTCATTCAGTTTTTTAGATCACAATGTTTTTGTTTGACAAATTGCCATACCAGAAGTGATATGTGACATCGGGCTTTTCCATTGTAATCAAAAAGTTATGGTGAATGCTGCTGCCAAGAGCCATCCAATGGAAAGGATATTCAACATGGGAAGGGGTGCATGGAACCTTAGTAATGGTGTGCAACAAGTTTCAACTTGTTTGGTGCAGTCAGCCTGGTATGAGTTATGGTTGAGAGAAGATGTGTTTTAAAGTGTGCCATAAATCATCCTCCAGAAGGACAAGACTCTGTGTCACACATCATTTCTGGTATATGGCAATTTCTGTCAAATAAAACATTATGGTGTGTCCTCATACACCTATTCACCAGATCTGGCACTTTATAACTTCTGGCTCTTTCCCAAAGTCAAAATGATCATGAAAGATAAACACTTTGAAATGGTTCAGGACATGAAGGCAGCCATGACAGCCAAGAGGACTTCCAGAACGCCTTCAAAAGTGGTAAGAAATATGGGATAAGTGTGTTTGAAGTGAGGGGGAGTATTTTGAAGGGGTTAGTGGCAATGTGACTTTTACTGTTATATTTTTTTCATTTATTTATTTTTTTTTGAGGGCTGTGTCACTGGCCCTCATATGTGGAACCGAACCGGGGCCGCTGGCTTCCCAAGCCAGCGTTTAACCACCGCGCCACTCAGCCGGCCCCTGTAGTATTTTTTAAACATTCACCACATTGTTTGATAACATCTTGCACATACTATGTTCTTTCAAGTGTCAACATCATTCCCTGTACCTAGAATGCCCACCTGCATATTCTCCATCTGGTGAACTCATTCTTTTTTCTTTTAAAGATTTTATTGGGGAATTCGGGGAGGGGAACAGAATTGGGGAATCAAGGAAGAGGAACAGACAAGTTACTGTCCTTCTATTCTTCAATCTTAGTTGTGGAGCACATTGCTTCACTGGACCATGTTGGCATCATCACTGAATTCTTCTTGGGTGTGGTAGATCGGTCGCTGGCCTCTGGATGGCTGTTCACAGTAGCTCTTGGCAGCTCAAACTGGTTACCAGCTGCTCACGCTGGCTGCGGGCCACTCACTGTAGCCTATGGCAGCCCACTGCAGCAGGGGCTGCAGCTATGCCATCCCCGGGAATTCATAACAGCCCAGCTCCAGGTGGAGGTGTTGTTCACCATCTTAGCTGTAGAGGGCAGTGTCACTGGCCTGCATATGTGTGATCCAAACTGGGTCCACTGGCATCCCAAGCCAGCTCTTAACCACCATGCCACCCAGCTGGCCCTGGTGAACTCATTCTTTAATAGGCTACTCAAACTCCACTCCTTTGGAAAATTTGCTTTAGCCTTCCAGGCAGAATTAGTTGTGTCCACTTGTAGACTTTCCTGGCACTACAATAAAATTATAACAAACCATGTCTTTGAAAGGCAACTGGGAATTATTTGTCCAAATAATCACATAGTCTATGATACAGCACGTCCACCCCTAAGAATGTACTGCACACTTATAAACACAATGCTTTTTTTTTTTTTTTTTGGTGAGGGCAGTGTCACTGGCCCTCATATGTGGGACCCAAACTGCAGCCGCTGGCTTCCCAAGCCAGCACTTAACCACCTTGCCACTCGGCCGGCCCCACAATGCTTTTTATTACACTGCTCTTTGTTGGTTTGTTTTGAAATAGCAACCACCTGAATATAGAAAATGTGCATGGGAAGAGACTGGCTAAGTAAATGTGGCTTATATTCACACAATGAAATACCACTTAATTATAAAACAGAGTGAGGAGTGGGTGCTGATATGGAAAAATACCCAAGATGTTCTATGTGAAAAAAAATCAAGATGCAGATGAATGGACATAATGTGTGTGCATATGCATGTATTTAAAAATTATGGAATCTATGGAAAGAAATACAGGAAACTGAATAGTTGTTGCCTTTGGGTTGGGGAAATTAATATTTTGGGTGATGGTTTCATATTTTATTCTATTTTCTTTTGTCCAGCCAGGATTTATTTTATTGCATGAAGGTGTTTGTTTTTCTTTTTTTAATACAGAGATTTTTATTTTTTAATTAAATGTATTGGGGTGAAAATGGCTAGTAAAATTAAATAGGTTTCAAGTATAAATTTCTATAATACATCATCTATATATTGCATTGTATGCTCACCACCCAAAGTCAGTTCTCCTACCATCACCATATATTTGAACCCTTTACCCTAATATATATGAGATATAAAACTGAAAGCAACAAAGGAAGAAGACAAACAAACAAAGAAACAAAAACTCATAGACACAGACAACAGTTTAGTGGTTACTAGAGGGTAATGGTAGAAGTGGACAAAGATTTTTAAAATGAAAACTTTTGTACCATTTAAAAATGAAAATACTACTTTTTTAGCCCATTTATCATACTGTAGTTCATTTGTTTATATGGCAGCTTTTCCCACATGATTTGAGCAACTTAAGGATAGAACCTGGGGCTGGCTGAGTGGCGCGGTGGTTAAGCGCTGGTTTGGGAAGCCAGCGGCCCTGATTCGGGTCCTACATATGAGGGCCAGTGACACAGCCCTCAAAAAAAAAAGGTAGAAACTGTCTTATTCACCTTCATATATCCTGTGCCTAACACAGTGCCTGATGGTCATAGGCACTCAAGCAACTGATTACAATGATAAAAATATATTTATTGATGTAATGGATGGAAAAAGAATGAGTGCAGGAATAAATGGATGAATGGTAAATAGTAAAGTTAAGTTCATTAAAAGACAACACTTATTGTAGTTCTTTATGATCCCTCATGTATGATCTGAGGATCCATTAAAGATAAAATTCAGGAAAAGTACAATTGCTTTATATTGATAGGTGACCAATCTGAGGAAGACTACAGAATGATATCAATTATTCATGGGAGCAATAAAGTGCATTTCATCCTAGACTGCATCAAAAGCAAGTAACTGTGAAATGAACTGAATGATTTAACAACATACAGTACATAAAAGGTCCTCCTCATCTTAAAGGTATTAAGGACAACGTCTTTTTTCTCTTAGATTTTTATTGGGTTATTGGGGGAGGGGAACAGTGTTGGGGAATTGGGGGAGAGGACCAGCCAAGTTGTTGTTCTTCAATCTTCGTTGTGGAGGGCACCAGTCACCATCTGGCTTCCCATCGGCAGCTCGTGGCCTCTAAGCTCAAGATGCTGTGTTCAATCTTAGTTGTGGGTGGCTGTAGCCACAATCCCATGTGGGAGTTAAACCAGCAGCCTTGTTAAGAGCACGCACCCCCTGGGCTGGCCGAGTGGCGTGGTGGTTAAGCACTGGCTTTGGAGGCCAGCGGCCCCAGTTCGGGTCCCACATATGATGGCCAGTGACACTTCCTTCACAAAAAAAAATAAATAGAGCACACACCCTATCCACTGAACCATCTGGGCGTCAGCTCAGTTCAATGTGCTGAGTTCAGTCTTTAGTTGTGGTGGGCGTAGGCCACTAGTGAACAGGCAATCATGTTGTTACACCTGCTGAGCAATCCTGCCACCTGTTGGGGGCTCAGCGACAGCTCAGCTAGGGTGCAGTGTTCACTGGCCCATGTGAGGTTCGAACAGGCAGCCCTGTTGTTCAGAGCTCGTGCTCTAAGCCAACCTTTAACCATCTGAGCCACTCAGCTGGTCACAGGACAACCTCTTTTTTTAAAAAAGATTTTGTTGGGGAATTGGGGGAGGGGAACAGCATTGGGGAACCGGGGAAGGGGAACAGACAAGTTGCTTTCCTTTTGTTCTTCAGTCTAGTTGTGGAGGACATTGCTTCACTGGCCCATGTTAGCATCATCATTGCGCTCTTCTCGGGTGAGGCAAATCAGTCGCCAGCCTCTGGACGGCTGCTCACTGTGGTTATTGGCAGCTCATACTGGCTGCCAGCTGGCTGTCGGCCAATCACTGTAGCCTATGACAACCCACTGCAGCAAGGGTTGCAGCTATGCCCTCCTGGGGACTCACAGCAGTCCAGTTCCATGTGGAGCCACTGTTCACCATTTCAGCTGTAAAGGGCAGTGTCATTGGCCTTCATATGTGGGATCTGAACTGGGGCCGCTGGTGTCCCAGGCCAGTTCCTAATCAACGTGCCACTCGGTTGGCCCCAGGACAACCTCTTAATTTGACTTCTGTTATGTTGTGCTATCTTCATTTTATGGTCTTTAGTTCTCCTTATTACACATGTAATTTTTAAGCATCAAATTAATTTAATTTCACTTTGGCTTTGTGGTGCTTGAATGCAAGGTTGTGAAAACCACTAGCTTAAAACGTGCTCTGCAAAACTTTCTGCCAAATCTTCCTAAGTCACCAGGTCATCTACAGGAAACAGAGTGAGCAGGAGAGTTCACAGCTATTCTGGAATAGAAAGGAGAAATTAGAGATGTTTAACACACCGTATCAAATTCAGAGCATTACACTCTTTGCTCACATGGCATCTCCCACCTCTGCAGCCTGAAAGGCTTATTTTACCTTTTTACCTATAAAAATCTTGCCTAATTTTAAGATACAACTCAAATCCACTTTCATCTGTGATGTATTTCCTGATTTCCTCAGCCAAAATTATTTCTCCCTCCTCTAAGCTACTTGTTTAGAAGTGAACTTATCTTTCCTGTCTCATACCATATTTACCTCTTTGACTGTCTTTGCTTTCAAGTGAATCATGAGCTTCTAGAGTACAGGAAACATGGACTACATGACTATATATCCCCATCCTCCTCAGTAACCCATTCTAGTATGTGTTCTTTTACTCTTTTGGAGTCATGGGAAACTTTGAGAGTTTGATGAAAGAAGAATTCAGGGGAAATATACAAATGCAGAAAGTAAAACTTTCCATACAATTTTATGGGCCAAGAGTACCTGATCTAGCATGTGTTCAGTTAATGTTGTAATCAATTTAAGAGGCACCATCAGCTACACTGATGAGCTTGGAGGTGAACATGTTTGGTTTTTATCTTAGTTCTGTTGCTTATTAGCTGTGTGGACTTGGACCAGATTACTTAACTTTTCTGTGTCTTGCTATACCCTTCTGTGATATGGAAATAGTAATATCACTTTTCTAAGTCACCAGGAGATCTACAGAAAACAGTACAAGCAGGAGAGTTCACAGCTATGATAGAATAGTAAGGAGAAATTATGGGAGTAAAATCAAATTTAAAAATAAGAGACTAACAATGAAAGCCACACTGAGGATTTGAAAATAAGTGGTTAAAACTTTCTACTGAATGCATAAGGATGTAGTGAAAAGACCAATGCCAATGAGGATAGGAACAAGAATAGGAATTTTGCATAGTACGCACTGAATTAATGAATTTGTTATTCTGACATTCATATAAGTAAATACATAATGGAGCCTGGGATTTCGATCTGGCTTTGTCTGACTTCAGAACTAAAGAGTCAGGCAAACAAGGGTACAAATACAGGCTTCGCCATTTACTAACCATTTAACCTTGGCCAAATTAGTTGGGTGGTCTACAGTACTATACACATTTCCTCAACTAGCACATACAGTACTTAGTACCTTTGTTATATACAGATAGAATTAGGAAAAGTCCCTGAAACAACAAAGAGAGTAGAAGAAGGCATAGTTTCTGTTTACAAGGCTTTTGCAATCTCCTTGGGGAAAGAAGATCCTAGAGTGATAATAAGTAAGGATTAATAAGTGAAGTGTAAATGACCTGTGAAGGCTGTAGCATTTGGATTAAAGGAAGCAGCCAAAGCCATCTGGAAAGGCTAGCTCAACTGATAGGGGCAGGCAAGGCTTTTTCACATTGGTCTTTTTACATCTTTATATATTTAGTAGAGACTGTTTCCCACTTATTTTCAGATCCTCAGTGAAGCTTTCATTGTTAGTCTCTTATCATTTTTTCATTTAATTTTACTCATCTTCTGAGACTGCTGCATAAGCTTAAAACTGAGTAAACTGCTACCTCAGCATGTCATCATAAAACATAGTGATATATATTGACTCTCTGTCAAATATCAAACTGATCTTTAAAATTTCTTTGATGACTCATAAGGCTGTGTTTAGTGTAGGTCTTATTTTGTTATATGATGACTAGCTCTTGTGGGCTATAACAGACTGTACAGTTTGTCTAGAATAAGGTGAAACATTTTGCCAGTTTCAAAGAATTTGACTCTCCCTTTGAATTCTGTCCTGCGTAGAAAAAGACAATGCCCAGTGGCTGAATAGATTGGTGTGACATGGTTAAACACCCATTTTCTATTTCTACTTATGCAATTGAATTAAAAATGATTCTTAGGACAATGGGATAAATTATTTAAATGAATAGCTGGAAGTATAGCCCTTCAGTAAGAGAGGTTGTGATAAGGTGAATATTATCCAAAAGAATACTGGGAACATCTACATAAAATCTTCTTATCTTTACTCAAATAAAGTCTAATTTTTCCTGCCTGAATTTGTTATTCCATCAGTTTCTCAACCCAGGTTAAGGGCCATTAATCCAGTCTGCAAAAGTGTCCTTCTGTATTACCATCATATGCTGCTCCAACTGCCTGGAATGTCTACCTTAAACTCTTTGCCTATTTAACTCCTTATTCCTCAGTTCTTGCCCTGATAGATCTCTTCAAGCAAATCTTCCCTGACTACCATGAGTATGTCAGACACACATATTATAAACTGAAAGAACACATAACTTTTTAACAGCACTTGGGACAGTTGTAACTTTATGTTTGTGCAATTATTAATGTCTGTATTCTCTCTCTTATACAGTAAATGCTTGAGGGCAGGGACCTGAATGCATAGCATAGTTCCTTGCTCATAGTTGGTACTCAAAAATCATGAATGCAATCGTGAATGAATGCAAGGATTTCAGTTTTTCCTAATTAAATTGTGTTAATAACATACTAGCTTTCTTAGGAGGATGCAGGCATATGCTACGCTTCAAGAAAAACTCAATATAAATGGAATGAAAAGTTTCACCTGTGAAATTAGTGACAGGCTATTAATGGTTGTTTATGTGTTGGTGTCAAGGCAGAATTAGTCAGATTACCATGTGACTTACCATTCTGGACTGTGCTGTATGTGTGAAGTGACAAAGGAGTACACAATATTGTAAACTGAAGAGCTCAGTAACTCTAGAAATATAGGACTCTACTTTCAGTATCTTTCTGTCAGTGTTTGAGATCTTAATTTAAAAAATATATATCGGGGGCCGGCCAAGTGGCATGGTGGTTTAGCGCTGATTTGGGAAGCCAGCAGCCCCGGTGTGGGTCCCACATATGAGGGCTAGTGACACTGCCCTCAAAAAATATATATCTCCCAAAAATTATAATGAGATAACGAAACATTTTCAGTAGCATTAGAAATAAGTTGGTATCACAGCTGCAATTAATGCCTACATTCAAAAATTCAAATCAGAGACTGTTTTTCCCAATCAGAGACTGTTTTCCTCATATGTTAGTCAACAGAAAGCATAAGATTTACATTTTTGTTTGAGTTTGAACTGTCTCTTTCATTCTACCTTGAGGGCAGAGGCTGATTTATTTATAAAGGTACCTAAAGTGCTTTGTGCAATCCTTGACATATATAGTGCCTCCTTATCTCTATCTATCTATCTATCTATCTATCTATCTATCTATCTATCATCCATCCATGCATGAATCCCTTTATCTGTAGCTCCATCTTCATCTCTATCTCTACCTCTATCTCTATCTCCATATGGAATTTACATGTCCAAATATGTAGACAGTATGTGCAATGAAAAGTTCAGAGAATGGAAGTCAAGCAACCTGGATTACAATCTACTAGTCACAACTCTGTTAATAATTAATTATGTGATCTTAAGCAAGTTATCTTACCTCCTTTTGCATTGTTTTCTTTATGTGTTAAATTTGGTTAATCATACCTAACTAAAAAATATATGAAGCAGAAAATAATGAAATAAATGTGCAAATATTTTGGAAATTGAAATGCATCATTTAAATGCAAGTATGATAGGGCAGGCCAAGTGGTGCATTGGTTAAGAGTTGGCTTAGGATACCAGCTCTGAGCAGCAGGGCCTCAGTTGGGATCCCACATGAGGGCCAGTGATGCTGCACCCTGTACAGCTAAGATGGTGAACAACAGCTCGACCTGGAGCTGGGCAGCTGTGAGTCACTGGTGATAGCATAGGCTGCAGCCCCTGCTGCAGTGGGCAGTTGTGAGCTACTGTGAGTGGCTGGCAGGCAGCTTGAGGTGCCATGAGCTGCCTTGAGCAGCCATCCAATGGCTGGTGAGTGACTGATTCACCCAGGAAGAGCACCAATGATAATACCAACATGGGCCAGTGAAGCGACGTCCTCCACAACTAGACTGAAGAATAAAAGGACAGCAACTTGTTTGTTCTCTTTCCCAGATTCCCCAATGCTGTCCTCCTTCCCCAATAAAAAAATCTTTAAAAAAAAATGCAAGTATGACGGAATGCCTGTGCTGTGAGTAGCGGGCTATACAACTAGGCTACAAGGAATGTTAATTTCAAACAAAATGAAGAGACTGAGGTTCATTCTCTGTAAGCACAGGCCCACATAGGCTACATTGCATAATCATCCTCTTACATGTCAGCAGGGCTACTTCCAGCATTGAAAGAACCCTATAAATCTCTTACTTCCTCTCTTGCTCCATTTGCTGAATCATCTTTTCTGAAAATATTCCCTCCAGTGTGTAATATTTTGAAGAAACTTTCAAACAAACTATACCCAGAGAGTGCTGATTCAGCATAACAAGTGAGATGACAGAGGTGTATTTGGAACATTTCATTGGCAGGAAGCTGTTCCCAAGAAGCCTACAAAAATAAGAAGGTACCTGTTTGGCCATAGGAAGCACATTGCATACAAATCACTGGATATGTTTCTGAATTTGGAGACACGTGGGAGGTGGAGTAAAAAGGTATCACCATTTGTTAAAAGGACCACCATGTGCATTCATTTAGTCCATATTTAATTTATGTCACAGAGTAATCATTTTTTCTTCTTATGCCTCCATATATATAGTGCAACGGCTTCTAAAAAATATACACTACATTGTTATATGTCACCATGTCACTGGACATGAAGTAAGAAGTTACCCTTTTCTATTATGTATAAAAGTAAATCAAAAGTATTCATAAGCATGACTGAAGACAAATAATCCTTTCTGGCTTTAAAAAAAAGGCTGTTCTGATGCAACTGCTTTATTCACACACCTGGAGTTTGGACTGGTAGTTCCTTTGATTTGTTGATACTAATTTTCAGTAACACCGTGCTTTCCTTATTAGCTGCCAAACAAAGAAGACATTTAAAATATTATTTTCTTTTTTTTTAAAGATTTTTATGGGGGAATTGGAGGAAGGGAACAGACAAGTTGCTGTCCTTTTGTTCTGCAAAATAGTTGTGGGGGACGTTGCTTCACTGGCCCATGTTAGTATCATTATTGCACTCTTTCCGGGTGAGGCAGATCAGTTGCCAGCCTCTGGACAGCCATTCATGGTGGCTATTGGAAGCTCACTCCAGCTGCTGGCCACTCATGCTGACTGCTGAGCACTCACTGTAGTTTATGGCAGACCACTGCAGCAGGAGCTGCAGCCTACACCATCGTCAGCACTCACGAAGCCCAGCTCCAGGTTGAGCTGTTGTTCACCATCTTAGCTATAGAGGGCAGTGTCTCTGGCCCTCATATGTGGGATTTGAACCAGGGCTGCTTGCGTCCTAAGCCGGCTCTTAACCAACATGTCACTCGGCCGTCCCTAAAATATTATGACATCATGACAGGAAAACACGTGTGCCAGCAATAGGTGGTAGATTGAGGATGATGGTGTTGGGATGAAATCTGAATGACTTCTTCAAAACGGCTTGTAAAATAAAGTCACTTAAACTAATTAAACAACATAAATAGATTACTTGCATTCTTCCTGGGTACCACACATATTTGTATTTTTCAAAGCAAGTGAATAAAATGCAGTCAAGTTAATCATGAAAATGAAAGAACAGATCAGTTATTTATCAGCATCAAATATGAACTTTCTTATTGGTAGCTGGTTAAAGAAAAAAATACTCTAAAATCATATTTCCATGTCTCCCATTTCAAATGATTAATGTTTTCATAGCATGCAGGAAACAGACTTACTGAAAGTAATCTAAGGAAAATAAAGAAAAGCTTGAGGAGAATAGAGTTAAATACTTTGCCAAATATACTTTAACATTCATTGAATGTGTGTACTATTTCTATCAGGTTGATTTTCATGCAAGCTTCAAAAATCAGCCAATATTTAGAATCTGCCAGAGCCAATAGTCCATCACTACCTCTCTGTTCCCATCGGTTTGTGAGATCTAATGATTGTTGTGAAAGAAGTGACAGCTGTTTTTCATCTTCATTTTCAGGCATACATTTTTATTCACACTTGTTATTATATATTTTCATTTCCTGAAGTTATAGAAGCAACTTAGATGGAGTCATTTCCAGCTACAAATGCAGGCAGCTCTTCTTCCTTCTGAGGCAGAGTTGGATGTTGTGATGCCTATTCCCAAGGTCATACTTTGACAACTGGCTTGTAGATGGGCTTTCTTTCACCTTCCTACTTTGTTTTTCATTACTCACCTTCTCTCCCACCCCTACCCTCAATCCTGTCTTTCTCAGTTAGGCACTGTCCCCAGCTCTATACCTTCCCCTGCTATAATCTTTATTTAGAATATTTTTAATCCTGTAAACCTTACCCCTTTGTCCCCACCTATAGTTACGGCATAGGATATGGGAATTAGTCAATTAGAAAACAATTCTATTAATTTTGTAACGTTTATTCATACAAGCAATGGGTTCATGCATTGTGCATTCCAGGAATATAGTATTCCAACAAGAGTTCTCCAACCAGAGGGTAAGGGGGTAGGGGCGTGGTAGATGAGGTTAAAGGGGATCAAATATATATGGTGATGGAAAGAGAACTGACACTAGTGGTGAACACACAATGTGATATATAGAAGATGTATTACAGAATTGTACACCTGAAATCTATGTAACTTTGCTAACAATTGTAACCCCCAATAAAATTTAATTAAACAAATGAAAAAGTAAAAAAAAAAAAATTCTCCAATGGAGTTACTCCCTAATCACAGAACCTTAGGCCTCATGTGGAAGATCACTCCATTCAGAAAGCAAAGATCCCTAAGAGACAATTTGGGTGAACCTTCTTACTAGCAAGAGAAATAGTTTTTCACAAAGGGTTACTCACTGCTAAGGATTTGTGACTTCAAAATCAGAATGTAAAAGCAAACTTAGAACAAGTAGCCTTATTTTAAAAATAAACTTTTTTTTTTTTTTTAGCTGAGCCATCCTGCCACCTGCTGGCAGCTCAACGGCAATTGAGCTGGGGCTGGCATCGAACTGTCATTGCTCAGAGCTCAGCTTGCACTCTTGAGCAAGCTCTTAACCAAATGAGCCACTCAGCCAGCCCCAAAATAAACTAATTTTCTAATGGAGAAGTTTATCTGCTGCTTCATTATTACCCCATATTAATTTTTTTATTTTTTTAGAGGGCAGTGTCATTGGCCCTCATATGTGGGATCCGAACCGGGGCCGCTGGCATCTCAAGCCAGCTCTTAACCACCACGCCACTTGGCCGGCCCCCCATATTAAATTATATCACAATAGTTCTAACAGAATAAAGTATGTAAGTAGCTCAAAAACTACTGTTGTCTTCTCTTGAGCACTGATCTCACCCGACTACAAAAATGTGTTTGTTTTTCAACTATCATGATGAATAATGAAATTTTAATCCTAACAAGAAGGAGAATGGACTCTGGGGGGTGAGCACACAATGTAATATATAGGTGATGTATTATAGAAATGCACACTTGAAACCTATGCAATTTTACTAACAATTGTCATTCCAATAAATGTAATTTTAAAAAAGCCTCTTGATATGCACTTTTCCCCCCCATTTTTATAAATAAGTCCTATGTTTTACTGTTTTTCATTTTTTTAAATTAAATTTATTGGGGTGACAATGGTTAATAAAATTACATAGATTTCAAGTGTACAATTCTATAATACATCACATTGTTTGCTCACCACTCAGAGTCAGTTCTCCTTCCACCACCATATATTTGACCCACTTTACACTTTTCTACTATTCCCCCTTCCCCACTGGTAACCACTAAACTGTTGTTTGTGTCTATGTGTTTTCATTTTGTTATTTGTTTGTCTTGTTCCCTTCAGTTTTATATCCCATACATGAGTGAAGTCATATGGTTCCTGACTTTTTCTGTCTGGCTTTTTTCACTTAGGATAATAATCTCAAGATACATTCATGTTGTCACAAATAGCAGTATTTCATCTTTTCTTATGGCAGAGTAATATTCCATTGTGTATATAAGACACATTCCGTATCTAATCATCTATCAAAAGACATTCTGGTTGTTTCCATGTCTTGCCCACCATAAATAATGCTGTGATGAACATTGGAGTACATACATGTTTATCAATCAATGTTTTCAGATTTTTGGGTAATACCCAGGTGATGATTTTTGGGTCATATGGTAATTCTATTCTTAACTTTTCGAGGAACCTTCATATTGTTTTCTATAGCAGTTGTACCAATTTACATTCCTGCCAGTGTGTATGAGGGTTCCTTTTTCTCCACAGTCTCTTCGGCACTGGTTATTATTTGTCTTGTTGATGATAGCCATTATAACAGGTGTGAGGTGTTATCTGATTGTGGTTCTAATTTGCACAGTTGTAGTTGAGCTAGTGAAGTTGAGCGTTTTTCATACACCTGTTGACAGTTTGTATGTCGTGTTGGGAGGAATTTATGTTCAGGTCCTCTGACCATTTTTATATTGGATTGTTTGTCTTTTTGTGGTTGAGTTGTATATATTCTTTAATATTTTGGATATTAGATCCTTATTGGAGGGGTTGTTTGCAAACATCTTCTCCTAATTGGCTGCCTCTTTGTTTTGTTGATAGTTTTCTTTTGCTGTGCACAGCATTTTTTGAAATTCTGTGTTGATAGACTGGAAGTCTCAACATAGTTAAAATAGCCATGTTACCCAAAACACTATATAGATTTACTGAAATTGTCATCAAAATCCCAATGACAATTTTTAAAGAAATAGAACAAAAAATAAACAAATTGAAATAATCAAATCATCAAATTTGTGTGGAATTACAAAAGATCTCAAATAGCAAAAGCAATCCTGAGAAAAAAGAACCAAGCTGGAGGTTTTACACTCCCTGATTTCAGCTTGTACTACAGAGCAACAATATTCAAAACAACATGGGGCCGGCCGAGTGGCTCGGTGGTTAAGCGCTGGCTTGGGAAGCCAGTGGCCCCGGTTCAGGTCCCACATATGAGGGACAGTGACACTGTACTCAAAACAAAAACAACAACAACAAAAGAATTTAAATTACTCCCATTTTTTACTCTTTTGGGAGAGTGTCAGTGTATTGTTTCTGCAATAATATCATTTTTGGTTACTGAACGCATTGTGGTGGCAAAATCTTGGACACATCTCCCATTCATTGGTGCCAGTGAATGCCTTTCCTCAACATTGGGCAGTGTGCTTTCAGCAGTGGAATAAGTATACCTATACAATAAGATGTGTGTTCTTCTGAGCCAAGATATTTAAAAAGTGGCACATCCCTTTCCCAGCAATTGGTGTCACCTGCAATGCCTGACCTATACTGGCATAAGTACAACTCTCTGAAATCACCCTGCTGGGACCACATTCATACGTTTGTCAGGGTGGAAGTCTCGGTGAACCCACCGTACTCATCAAATCTGTGAGGGCCAGACATTGGAGGACAGACACCTGCTGCTCTGTCCTCCAATATCCATGTGATATAACTCAATACATGAGGATTACCAGACCAGAGTTCTGACCCCGGAATCTGTGAGATATATAAGTGGATATTGTTTTACATTACTAACCAAGATTCCAAGTCGCCTTCTGCTTGGTTTCCAGTGCTCAAGTATACCCCTGCTCCCTCTTGTGCACACCACCTCTTGGACACGGGAGCACCCACAGACAGCATTCTGTGACATTGCTTCTCTTCCAACTGGCAATGTGACAGGTGACATCTCCATTTTCAAATTACAGAACTGTGGATCAATACTTTTCGGCAATCTAAGCCAACAGTAGTTAACATTTTGATGAGCTCACCCTGCCCATCAGATCTGTCAGAGGTCCAGACATAAGAGTGACCTGCAGCTGTGTCTCCAAAATCCCATGAACCCACTCAGTATATGCGGGTTAACTGACCAGAGTCTTGATGCTCACATTTGTGAGGTATATAAGTGGGTATTGTTCTACATCACTAACAAATATCTCAAGCCTCTTTCTGCTTGATTTCTGGTGCTCACATTCAGACCTCCTCCCTCTTGGGCACACCACCCCTTGGACACAGCAGATCCACTAGACAATGCTTTGTGACACATCTTCAGTGTGATACTAGGCGACTCATGTTCCTTGGACACAAGTGTGTGTCTTCAGAGTGAGGCTTCTGGTTCCACAGAGCAGAGAGTGTGCTCAGATTGAGGCCACAGCTGGGAGGGAAAGGCTCTTGTTGGACATGGCTCTGGGGCAGGAAGTGGGGCTAGGCATGTCTGTCATTCGGCCAACTGCAGTTCTGACTGATGATGTCACAGATGTCCCATTGTGACGCAGGGGGAGCCTCAGCTGGGATTGGCAAGGGGGTCCCAGATGGAGATAAAAGCCCCAGTGCCCAGAAGACACCAGGTGGTGAGTCTGTGCGGAGTGTGGGTTCTGTGGTTCTTCTCAGTCTGGGCCTTCTTACTGACACCCTCAGTTTCAGACCCTGTTCAGCAGGTCCCTCTCAATGGATCCTCATTCGAAAGGAATGCTGACTACATCAACATGTTGGACTTACAGATCTGTGGAGCAATAGCTTCCTGCTATTTAAGCCACCAATGGATAACATTTTATTCTGCAAGTCTGAATAGACTTTCTAGTCATGGAAATGCAACTCTAAACAACGAGATGCTCCATCACACCCCCAAAAATACTAAGGTTGACAGAAACACAAATATCAAGTGCTAATGAGGATGTGATGTGGAGGTACTGGAATGCTCATACATCACTGGAGGAAATGTAAAATGGAAGAGCTACCATGGAACATGTTTTGGCATTGCTCCTGTAAACAGGGTGTCAGAAACTTGTACGCAAAAGCACACAGCACTACTGTGCACAAGAGTCAAAATCGAAATCCCAAAATCCCATTAACTGATGAATGAATAAGTGTGCTATAGCCATAAAATTAAATATTATTCAGTCATAACAATGAATGATGTATTCATACTGTCTACCACATGGATGAATCTTGCCATCGTGGTCGGTGAAAGAAGCTAGCCACAAATGGCTGCATATGCTCTGACTCAATTCCATGACACACCCAATATTGGCAAATCCACATAGACAGAAAGCAGGTTAGTGTCAGGCATGGCCTAGTGTAATTGGAGAATGTGAAGTGATTACCAGATGGTATGGGGCTTCCTTTGAATGGTTTGGAATTTGAGCATATTTGATAGATGTGACTGATGATTGCAAAATGTCTTGAGCAAACTAAGTGTCTCTGCATCCACATTGCATTTGTTCACATTGCAAAATGTGTCATGTCATGTTACCAAAAGGGTGTTGGAATTGTTCTAGTAGACACTCTGAGACAGACAATAAGTCCTCTAATATTCTAAAAGCACTTCTCCTGAGACCCTTTTGACTACATGAGATCACTTCTTCATTTGAAATTCATTATCCACTGCACCTCAAGTTTTGACCAAAGGGAAAAGGGCACATCTCACATAAAAATATGGCTTTTGTCTAATGAAGAAGTCTCTAGTTTAATAAGGGGACCCAAACATTGCAAAGAAATTGTAATATTACATTCCATCAGAATTGAAGGGAACAGAGATATTACACACTGGAAAGTGGTCTCTTGACACCCAATTTTTCTGGGCCTATGCAGGTGCAAGCATGGATGTTTTATTGTGGAAAAGAGGGCTTGGTCAGAGGGCAGAGCCAGGAGCTGCAATCTTTTCAGGAAGCATGAGCGGGCTACACTGAAGGACCTTCAGTCTGGGCCAGGCTGGAACATAGACTGCTATGGGCCTGCTGTGCTTCTCCCATTCTCTCCGCTGTAGAGTTTAGCATCGCCTGCCAGAACCATATCATTTTCCGTTGTTACATTCTGGACATTGGGTTGTGTTTCTTTCATTCTCAGATTGTCAGAATTTAAATTAATGGGCCAGCTGAGTGGCATGATGGTTAAGTGCTGGCCTGAGAAGCCAGCGGCCCCAGTTCGGGTCCCACATATGAGGGCCAGTGACACTGCCCTCAAAAAAACAAAACAAAACAAAACAGAACAAAAAACAGCATGGTATTGGCAGATAAACAGACACAAATGGAATAGAATGGAAAATCCAGAAATAAACCCACATAAATATTGACAGATATTTTTTTAACAAATGAACCAAAAACATACAATGGAGAAAAGAAAGCCTTTTCAATAAATTATGCTGGCAAAATTGGAAAGCCACATGCAAAAGAATGAAACTACACTGCTATCTGTCAACATGTACCAAAATTAACTAAAATGGATCAAAGACCTAAACATAAGACCTGAAACAATCAACTTCATAGAAGGAAGCATAGGTACTACACTTATGGACCTTGGGTGTTGACCTCAAAAATCATGAAAATAAAAAAGCTAAAACAAATAATGGGACTATATTAAACTAAAAAGCTTTCTTTTTTTAAGGTGGGTTAAGGGGTATAGGAGTAGGTACTTTACTTTCTGATTTAAGAAAATTCAGCAGATGTGGTCTTAGATTTCTATGATACTTCTAGATTAGAAGATGATTTGGGAAGTATAGTTTGATTGTTGAAATATTGCAATTTTGTGACAGCTAGTATATAATGGGACTACAGTTTATCTCCATTTTTTTTTTCTATCTAGACATATGGTCACCATAAATACAGTGTTAAAATCTATTTTTCACATCTGATCTAACTTTTTTGTGGGATTTTTGACCTGTAATTTCTAGAGGCATCAGAGAAGGTAGTATGAGACAGGTGGTGATACATGCTAGGTGCTAAGGTAAAAAGCATTATGAGTTTGAACTCAGACAAACTCTTGCTCAAATCTTGGCTGATATATTTTCTAAGTGTTTAAACTGGGGTAATATTTTCCATTTCTGAGCATGTTCCCTTTTTCAAATAGGAAGCATAATGACAACCACATGGTAACATTTTTATGTGCATTAAATTGGAAAATATATTAAATATTTGTAATAGAATGTAATTGATGTATAATGGCTACTCATAATATAATCATTACTTTTTATCTCCTCATCTTCAGTTCTATGAGCTTACCCAAGCTGAAGATTCTCAAGTCATGATCTGAGAGCTTTAAGATCAGCTTTTCTAGGTAAATGCAAGACATGATTCATATACTTTAACTCTAACAATAGCCAAATACAAAGAGCAGAATAATTCACAATAGGTTTTTAGGCAAATACAGTGAAGACTGAGTTAGTTTGGGGTTGGTGGAGAGGGACTAGAGGGCATTTAAAATCTCAAGTGTTTCCTAAGTGTTATACCCCTGCTATTATCTGCAAAGTATATTAACACCTTATTAAACTGACATTGCACTGACCTTAAAGAAATGAATCACATCGGTTGGAGGAACAGAAGGTAAGGTAAAACAAAAGTGTTGCCTAGTGATAATTTGGCTCGAGACAGAGGCTCAGGGCACTTAGAAAATCCACATTGAGAGGGCAATCAAATGAAAGCATAGTCTCACTCTTGCAAGGTAGTTCAGGGTGGCAAAATTGTGTTCACCTTTTATTCATAGACTCTTTTTTAGCCCCATCCTACTTAAAGATATTTGAGGTTTTTGGGTTAAACTTCCCTGATTAACTGTCTATGGTGTTTTTAAAAGATATATCAGACACCAGCAGTTTTCCTGTGGTGGTGGATCAAACTTGGATTGATGTAGATACTACTTCCTTCAAAGGATATTTCAGCCATTGGTGAGGTGACACAGCCCTGGAGCCAATTTCTGAAATATTATAACCAACTGTTACCTACTGAGGAAAAAAGCTCCAAAGGAATTCCTTATTCTGCACTTCTTATCTGCTGAGACCAGTTTGCGTTTTTTTTGTTTGTTTGTTTTTTAATTTTTTTATTTTTTTTTGAGGGCAGTGTCACTGGCCCTCACCTGTGGGACTGAACCGGGGCCACTGGCTTCTCAAGCCAGCGCTTAACCACCGCGTCACTCGGCTGGCCCTCAGTTTGTTTTTTTTACATAGATTGTTTTCCCTTTCAATGAGGTTTGTCCATATATTATATGTGTCTGCATAAATATATATGCATATAAAATAGTAGGGCATTTAATACAGGCAATTTTTGGAAATATTGAAATGTGACTAAAATCTATCCCTCACACTTAGGTAATATATCTCACATTCGTCTTTCATCACCCTCACCATACCTGGAAACCCTCATTATTTAATGAGCATTCTGCTAAGACACAGGTTAATAGACTATAGGCAGATAGATTCTAGCCTTGGATTAAAAAAAAATAATCTCCCTCTAAAATCTGTAGCATTCAGATCAATAATCCACCTACATGTGAGGATTCATAATAATGCAGATGATGTTTCTGTTATTTCATTAGCTGCTCAGATACCTTTAGGACAGAAATATCATTATTTTAATGTTGAAGTATAAAAATATTAATTTATTTTTAATTTTAAAAGTAGTTTACCATGTGGCTAATGAATGTATTGGCTATTTAAATTTTATCAAAACTCAAGCAGGATGAGAGTAAGAATAAAGCCCCAGGCCTTAATAGGAATTAATTTGAAAAGTTTGTTTCACTTCTATTCAATATTCCATTGCAACTTCAACATTTGTGATAAGATTAGAATGATTTACAAGCAATGCTAGTCCTCAGGGTGATTCCCAAGAGTTGAAGCTGAGCATAGTACTTCAATAAACCCCTATAATAAAATATTTTATTATGATTCTAAGTGTCCTTCAGTGTATGTTAATTCAGATATTAAAAAAAATTAATGGCAGGGCCGGCCAAGTGGCGTGATGGTTGGGCGCTGGCTTGGGAGGTCAGCGCCCCAGTTCGGATCCTGCATGTGAGGGCCGGTGACACTGCCCTCAAAAAAAAAAATTAATGGCAATTAAAGCCCGTTATACTAAAGATTACTTTGTGCTAACGATACAGAGATTGCTTGCCTCAACAACAAATTCCCTCTAAAGTCATCCAGGAAGAAAGCTGAAGTAGGTGGTGCTAAGAGAAAAGGATATATATATATATATATATTAGATAGTGATAGAGAACACAGTGACAATATCTTAGAATACAAGAAAACAATCACATCAGTTTTCACTGATGTTATCACAAATTGTTTTTCACTGATGGTCTGAATCGAAGGCATCATGACACCCAGAGTGAAATAGATTCAGAGTGCTTAGGTTGGAAGGTGACCTAAAAGATAATGAAGCCCACCTATCTTCTTCTCTCAAGGGTCTGGAGCTATAAGAACAAAGTCATGGGTTGTTCAAAAACTTTTATTGAAAACTTAACTGTTTCAAATCCTTTGTTAAAAGCATTGTAGTGTGTCACTTAAGAAGGTGAGCTCTCTAGGCAAGATGGCAAAGTAGATAAATGCTATGCTTGCCTCCTCCTATGGCCATATTAAAATTACACCTAAATTATAGCACAATCAAACTAGAGAAACCTGTGAAGACTACCCGGCAGAACTCTGATAGCTAAGGATATAAAGAAGGGGCCACATCTAGATTGGTAGGAGGGGCAGAGATACAAAATGGGCTGGTCCCATACCCTTGTTTGGCAGTTGAACATCAGGAGGGATACCTCATATAAGGAAGTACTCCCTGAGGAGAAAGAGGCCCAAGCATCACATCTGTCTTCCCAGCCCAGGATTCTAGTGTTCCAAAGATGAGTTATCAGAACAGGAAATCAGTAGGGATTCCATCCAAATGAATGAGAAGGAAGGCTGCTGGAAATCAAGACATGCTCGTAAAGTGCCTATGCACAAACTCACTCATTTGTAGGCACTCACCCTTAAGTTGGGCAAAGGGACAGTACCTGCAGAGGCACCAGAAACATACAGGAAAATACTGACTTGTGTGGTTGCAGGGTGTGGGCTAGAGAAACAGACATCACTGTCCCTGTTTTGAGCCCTCCTCCTGTGTAGCCTATAGGCAAGTACCATCTTTCCTGTGTTGAACCATCCACCCACACACAGCCAAATCTGGAACTGCACTGGCCTGGTGAATTGAACCCTGCTCACTCCACACTGGTGATTTCCTGGGACCCCACCCCACCCAACTTGCACACTACAGGAGACACCTTCAATTGTGGCCAACCAGCCCCAACCTGCACTGCAGTCTTTCTTGGACAACCCTCAGGAATCTGTGAGTACGAGGTAGATGGTGGCTGGCCATGGTGTGCTCTGAGAATTATTCAGAGTGACCTCAAACTCAGCACTGGTGCTAAGCCTGAATTTGCATTAAACAGGAATACCAGTTGCCCCACCCTGGTGACTCCCTGGGACTCTGCCTTATCCAACTCACAAACCACACAAGGCAGTGGCACTTTAAGCAGGGAGCTTTTTCACCAGCAAACAGTGAGCCTCATGCAACACAAGAGATACTTTCAATGGTGGACAACCAGTCCCAACCTGTGCTGCAGTCTTTCTTATAGAACTCTCAGGGGTTTGTAGGCCCAAGGCAGGAAGCCACTGGCTTTGGTGTGCTCTGAGAGTTTTGTGAGTGGACCCTGGCTAAGTCTTGATACCAAACCTGAATCTGCACTTACCCAGTGAACACCACTTGCCCCACCCTGGTAACTACCTAGAACCTCACCAGAGCCAACTCGGAAACCACCTCAGGGTCTTTCAGTATCTGAGCCTTTTAGGTAGTTGACAGGTGGCATCAGGCCTTGGGGTAACCTGGGCCTTTTGCTGAGCCTTCCCATGACAAGTACTCATGAGAGCCAGCCTTGAAGCTCAGCATGGCTTCTCCCACATGCCCCCAGGTTCAGCACAGGCAACAAATCACAAATATCTTTGTTACTCCTACTAGGAAGCCATGAGCTAATCACAGGCAATGACTGATCTTGGCCTGTACAGGAGCCCCTCCCAAGAAGCCCCAGAAAGACACAACCAGAGTCCTCTTCAGATAACAACAAAACACCACCTAATTAACCCCACAAGTGGCACACCCAAAGGGTGTTCTCAACAGGGACACAAGTCCCCTGGGGGGAATCACATTCTGTGGGTTGAGCACCCACACAGCAGCTCACACACTGTGGACATGGCTAATTTTCACAGACAGAAGGCTGGAGACTCAATCCCACCTACTAACATGCCAACAGTAATCAAGGCTCAATTCCAACATAAGGGCACACAAAACCCACACATGGAACACTCCCGGAATACATGGCATAGTGGATCAAGGAGAATGCCATAGGGCCCCAAGTATATCTACAACTAAGGCCACTAGGCAAAGACCAGAAGATATATCAGGTCTACCTAATACACAGACATTGACCCAGAGAGGCAACCAATTAAACTAATTCTACCTTAGGAATCTACCTTACCAATGCACTTGATCAAGTTTGAAAAAACTAAGTATTTATTTTCATTAAATTTTTGTTTATATTAACTAAAATATAAAGCAAGCTACATACCTCTTAACAAGTGAATGAGAGGACTTTAAATGATTGTGGTACATCTATAAAATGGAAAAAGTGATGATGTTTTTAAAAATTAGTTATATTTATATTTGCTTTTAAAAATAAGTACAATGAAGATTTTTTGGTCAAGATAGCAGAGTATGTAAGTACTGTGCTTGGTCCCACTTCTTACCACATCAAAATTACAACTAGGCTACAGAAAAACCATCATTGAGAATTGTATGAAGTCTGGTTAAAACAAAGTCTCACAACTCAGGATATACAGAAGAAGCCACCTCGAGACTGGTAGAAGGGGCAGAGATACACAAACAGCCTTGTTCCACACCTGCACATGACTGTTAAAATTGAGAGTGTCAACTCAGAGAAGTGAAGTGTCCCAGCCTTACATCAGGCTCTCCAGCCCAGGGTTCCAGTTCCAGAGAGAAAGTCCCCATGGCTTCTGGGTGTGAAAATCAGTGGATATTGTGGCTGGTTCAGACTGAGGGCAGCTAGAGTCCTAGGTGATCATCTTAAAGGGCTCACATATGGACTTACTCACTGATGGACACACTTGCTGTTAACATCAGTGCTGGGGCAGAAGTTCAAAAGGCACAAGAGGGGCTGGCCAAGTGGCTCAGTTAGGTAAGAACTTGCTCAAGAGTGTGAGCTGAGCTCTGAGCAACAGCAGTTCGATGCCCAGCCCGAACTGAGCTGCTGCTGAGCTGCCAATAGGTGGCAGGATGGCTCAGCTCAAAAAAAAAAAAGGCAAAAGAGACATACAGGGAAGAACTGAGCTATGTGACCTCAGGGCTAGGGCTGAAGGGGCAGCTTTCTCCCAGACAAAACTGCTGGCAGAATCCATTGAGACCTCCTCCCTCCCAGCATGCACACACAGGTGGCCACCATATCTACCATCTCTGAGTCTCCATCAACCTAGCTAACACCATTGGTTTTCTCTGTCCTGGTGATTCCCTGAGATCCCACCCAACTTTTGGGCATAGTCAAGCCACTTCCAGTGGCTTTTCCATACAAATGATCTGTCTTGGCTCATGTTACAGAAATATCTATAGTTTCTGAAAGGTTCACAAAACCCAACGAAGTAGCATCTGGCTTTGGCAGGTCCTGTACCTCTTTCTCAGTGGCAGCAGTCCTTTGGATGTGGTGTGGTCTCTCAAGTTATCACTAAGCCCAACATGGGTACTGGCCATCTGCAGATTGCCGTGTGGCTCAGGCCAAGAGGCCCTGGGCAGGTCACAGGATAAGGATGACTTGGCCTGCAGTGGGTGCTCCCAGGAGGCTCCAGGGTTGACACGACTAGTGGCCAGCTTCAGACTGAGCCAGGGTATCACCTGGCTGCATTCAAGAATGACACACCCAGGGCTGGCTGAGTGGCATGGTGGTTAAGTGCTGGCTTGGGAAACCAGCGGCCGCAGTTCGGGTCCCACATATGAGGGCCAGTGACACTGCCCTCAAAAAAAAAAAAAAGAATGACACACCCAAAGGGAAGACTGGGTCAGCAACAGAGCCTTGCTGAAGCCAATTCTGCTCTGTAAGTTCAGCCCTGACACAATAGCTCCACTATAGTCATGGAGTGTCCTCACTATCAATCAGCCTGAAGATCAGTCCTTCCCATTGATGTGAAAAAACAGCAACCAAAGCTCATTGCAAGGACACATACAACCCATACAAGAAACATACATGGAGCACTTGACCCAAGTAACCTGGGAGAATGTGCCAATGGGTCCCACAGGACACCTATTACCTGCTATGCCACTCTTCTAAGACTGAGAAACATAGCAGCCTTACCTAATACATAGAAACAAACACAGGGAAACAGTCAAAATGAGGAGACAAAGTAACATGTTCCAAAAACAAAACAAAACAAAAAAAACAGAACCAATTCCAGGAAAAGAACTAAAAAATAGGGATAAGCAATCCTATCAGATGCAGAGTTTAAAACACTGGCTATAAGAATGCTTAAGGAACTTAGTGAGAGAACTTCAACAAAGATATAGGAAGCATAAAAAAGGACACAGAAACAATAAAAACAAACAAACAAACAAGACATCAATGAAGAATACAATAGCAAGGGAACCATCATTAGATTAGATGATGCAGAGGACTGAATGAGAGACTTAGAAATACAGTTATAGAAAACACTGAATCTAAACCATGGAAAGAAAGAAAATGATTCAAAAAATGAACACAATTTAAGGAGACTTTGTACACTACCAAGCATAAGACCACTCACTTAACAGAAATACCAGAAGGAGAAGAGAAACAGTAAGAAACTGAAAACCTGTTTGAAGAAATAATGATGGAAAACTTTCATAACCTCATGAAGGAAATAGACATATAAGCCCAGAAAGTACAGAGTGTCCAAACAAGAGGAACCCAAACAGGTCCACACCATAATTAAAATGTCAAAGGTTAGGGCTGACTGAGTGGCGCATTGGTTAAGAGCTGGCTTGGAACGCCAGCATCCTCGGTTCAGATCCCACATATGAGGGTCAGTGACACTGCCCTATACAGCTAAGTTGGTTAACAACAGCTCCACCTTGAGCTGGGCTTCTGTGAGTCCCCTGCTGCAGTGGGCTGCCATAGGTTACAGTGAGTGGCCAACAGCCGGTGTGAGCTGCCAAGAGCCACTGTGAGCAGCAGTCTAGAGGCAGGCGACTGATCTGCCTCACCCGAGAAGAGCACAATGACAATACCAACATGGGCCAGTGAAGCAATGTCCTCCACAACTAGACTGAAGAACAAAAGGACAACAACTTGTCTGTTCCCCTTCCCCGGTTCCCCAATGCTGTTCCCCGCCTCCAATTCCACAATAAAAAAAAAATCTAAAAAAAAAAAAAAGAGGCCAGCTGATTGGCACAGTGGTTTGGAGCTGGCTTGGGACGCCAGCAGCCCCGGTTTGGATCCCACATATGAGGGCCAGTGACACTGCCCTCAAAAAAAAAAAAGTCAAATGTTAAAGACAGAGAGAGAAAATCCTAAAAGCTGCAAGAAAAAACTAGTTAGTTACCTACAAGGGAGCTCCCATAAGACTGTCAGCTGATTTCTCAACAGAAATTTTGTAAGTCAGAAGAGATTGGCATGAAGTATTTAAAGTGATGAAAACTAACAACCTACAACCAAGAATATTCTACCAAGCAAGGATATCATTTAGAATCAAAGGTCAGGCAAGGTGCTCCCTAATCAAGAAAAAGCTAAAGTTCATCACCACTAAATCAGTAATACAGCAAATATATAAAGAACTTTCTTAGAAGTAGGGGGAAAAAGATGAAAAAAAACATGAATAATAAAATGGCAATACCTCCAGGTCTATCAACAGCTACTTTCAATGCAAATGTATTAAGTGCTCCAATCAAAAGACATTGGGTGGCTTAATGGATAAGAAAGCAACACCCTTACTTATGCTGCCTACGAAAGCCTCCCTTCATATCAAAAACTCACACAGAGTATAAGTAAAGAAATGGAAAACAATATTTAATGAAAATAGAAATGGAAACAAAAACAAAAGAAAGCAAACAAAATAATCAAACCCGGGGTAGCAATATTTATACCAGAGAAAACAGACTTTAAAAAAAAAGTTTATAATAAGTGACAAAGAATGAGTTGGTAATTCCATATCTGAGTATTTATTTGAAGAAACCCTAAAAGTTACTTTGAGGGGACGTGTGTATCCATATGTTCATTGCAATATTGCTTACAATGGCCAAGATGTGGAGACAGTCACTGGATAATTGGATACAGAGGATGCAGTACAGATATACAGTGGAATATTGTTTGGCTATGGAAGGGATTGTGCTCTGCCATCTGCAGCTGCATGGATGGACTAAGAGGTATTGTGCTGAGTGGATTATGTCAGACAGAGAAAGACAGATGTAATGTGATTTCACTTAGATACGGAATCTAAAGAACAAAATAGCCAAACAAAACAGAAACAAACTCATAGATACAGACAACATTTTGATGACTGCCAGATGGAAGTGGGGTTATGGAGATGCACAAAAAGGGGGAGGGATTAAGAAGTACAAATTGATTTTACAAAGTAGTCTTCGGGATGTACTGTATCCTAAGGAATATAGTCAATATTATTGTAATAACTATGTATTGTGTTAGATGGGTACTGGACATATCAAGGTGATAAATGGGAGGAAGGTTGGGGTGGCAAGATGAAAAAGAGAAAAGAGTTAAGAAGTACAAATTGGTAGTTAAGGGCTGGCTGAATAGCTCAGTGGTTAAGCGCTGGCTTGGGAAGCCAGCGGCCCCGATTCGGTCCCACATATGAGGGCCAGTGACACTGCACTCAAAAAAAACCCAAAAAAACAAATTGGTAGTTACAAAATGTCATGGATATGTAAAGTAAAACATAGGCAATGTAGTCAATAATATGGTAATAATTATGTATGATGTCAGGTGAGTGCTAGACTAATAAGGGGATCACTTCTTAAATTATATAAATGTCTAACCATACACTGTACAGCTGAAACTAATATAAAATAATGTTGAATGTCAACTGTAATTGAAAAATTTAATAAAAGGGGAAAGGTGAAGGGGCAGAAGAGGTTCAAATTTCAACACATAAAACCAATAAGTCATGGTGATATAATGTACAGAACAGGGAATATAGTCAATAATATTGTGATAGCAAGGTACAGTGTGAGATGGTTGCTAGACTTACCATCCATGGTGATCACTTCTTTCTTTTTTTTAAATTAAAGTTTATTGGGAGACAATGGTTAGTAAAGCTACATAGGTTTTCAAGTGTGCAATTCTATAATACATGATCTATATATCACATATTCTATTCACCACCCAGAGTCAGTTCTCCTTCCATCACCATATATTTGATCCTGTTTACCATCAATGAGGGTGATCACTTTCTTAGGTATATAAATGTTGAACAACTATGTTGTACACCTGAACTTAACATAGTATTGTATTTTGTCAATAAAATACTTTTAAAATAAACAAAAGTTAATTGTAAATGTGCCTACAAGAAAGATCACCAAAATATATTATTAAAAGGGAAAGCCAGGCCAGCCAAGTGGCACAGTGGTTAAGTGCTGACTTGGGAAGCCAGCAGCCCCGGTTCGGATCCCACATATGAGGGCCAGTGACACTGCCCTAAAAAAAAAAAGGGAAACCCAAAATATAGAAATATTGGTATATTTGTATTGATATTATTGTATTTGTTTAATATGGATAGAAGTGCATAACTGTGGGGTACACATTCATACACTATACACTATATATGAGATTTAAAAGTAAGATTTGGGAGAGAGGGAAAGGTATTTTTACTTTTTGTTTTTAACCATTCAAGTTTTTTTCAATATCTACCTTGTGCATAGTTAAGTATGACACTTTGAGAAGTGAGAATTATTAAAGGAGAGCGTGGAGGAAAGTGAGCTAACATTTATTGAACATTCATTTCTTCTTGGGCATTGTGTTTTTGTAGTATATATGTTTCTATTTTCATTCTTTTAACTGCTCTTCAAGGTAAATATTCATTTCCCTATTTTACAAATAAGGAAATAATGTCCAGAGAAGTTATATTGTTTGGCCAGTGTCACAGAGCCAGATAGTGTTAATGAGATTAAATCTGGAATGAGAGTGATAATAGTAATGGTAATAATAATAACAATCACTAAGTTTCAGCACCAACTATGTCCCAATATTACATATTTGTGTTTCCAATCACCATAATAATATAACTGCCATTTACAATGAAAGAAATCAGAATTCAAAGAGGTTATAGCATTTATATTAAAGGTAACAGGGCTGATATTTGAACATAATCCAGTCTACTTCCAAACACCAGTCCTTTCTACTGGTTTATATAATTTTCCATACATAAGATGCCTGGAAAGAGATATTAGAAACAAACATGCAGATTAGAGGATCCTGAAATGTCCAAGCAAGAGACTGTCAAGAAGAGAAAAAATCTGAGCAAGGGTTAGAAGGTATAATCAATAAGACATGGTGAGTAACTGGACATTATGGTAGAAGGAAAAGTCAAAAATGACCATGAAGTTTCCAGGTAGCTGGTGATGACACTTAACCAAAATAGGAGATATAAGAGTGGAATAGTTTGGGGTAATGTCAAGGTCAATTTTGCATATGTTTACTTTCTGATATATGTGGTACATCCAAGTGGAGATGTCTATTAAGCAACACATGTGTATTTAATGTTTCTCTCTGCTATTGTTATCATCCATGTTTTCCAAGTTTAAATCTCAGAATTATCTTTAATTCTTTCTCCCTCTCCTATCCTTCTATATTATCAAGTCTTATAAAGGAAATTCTACCACTACAGTATCTCTTTTATCTATTTTTCATTTCCAGTTGCATTACAGCTCCTAGTTCTGGCCCTCTCTACCTCTTCTATCTAATCTTCAATCTGATCATCTTGTATCTAAACTTCAATCTGAGTATCATCTCCTTTTTTCCATGCATGTTACACAACTATTGCTTAAATAATCTTTCTATAGTACAATACATCGTTTGAAAAAACATGCATAATGAAAAACGCATGCAAGTCCTCTTAGCACTTACGAAATGAATTCCAAACTCTAAAACACAACACTCAAAATTCACCATGATTCAACACCAACCTTTTTCCCCCTAGATTTCCCTTCCGCTGTTATATCTCAGTCAAAAAAATGAGACAATTTAGAATACTACTTAATCTCCCCCAAAGTCACTCTATACTTTTATACTTCGTTATTATTAATACATTCAATATTTATTTCTTCAGCCAGTTAACAAGTATTTAAAAGCATCCATTATGGTGATGGTAGAGATTGAAAGGTATGCATGAATACAAACTATATTTGGGAAATGTAATTTCCAGAAATTACATGTTGAGGAACAGAAGCATGAAGATTGATTTCAGTTTTCTGGTTTACCCAATTTGATGTTTCTAGGGAAGAGCAGATGGAAACCAGCTTAGGGTGAAGGTGGAAGATTATGAGAATGGTTTTACACATGTTATGATTGTAGTGCCTTTGATATAGTAAAGTGGAGAGCCCAAGTTGAATATAGAAATTTGGTCCTCAGTGATAGAAATAGAAATTTGTAACTCATCTGCATGCAGTTGATAATGGAAGAATAAATGAGATTGACTGAGTAGAACATACAGCATAATAGAAACAATGTCCTAGAATTTAAAATCCTGTTGTTAATAGAAGGAAATAAATTAAGTGAGCTTATAAAGGAGACAGAGTTGTCATACCTGTAGAAGTAATAGGAGGGAAACTGGAAGAGTGAGTTATCATGATTCATAAATAAATAAATAAATAAATAATCGATAATCCCAGAATGAGAGTGATTTATCATACTCAATAATACTGGAGGTTAAGTCAAATAAAAACAGAAAGTTTCTATTGAATTTAGGGACCTGAAAGGCATTGTTGATTTTCTGAACATTTTTAATAGCATGATGCAGGCACATGACAAAATAAGCAGAGGAGTGATAGGGCAATAATTAAATGAAGCCAACAAGGTTGGGCACAAAACATGTTGCTAACAGGGCAGGGATACAAAAAGGGAGAGAATTAAATAGGTTTTAGCATGCTTACAAATTGAAGGGTATAACTATGTTTTGAGTGAGATATTAAGTAAGAGATGGCAGAGGGAAAAAGGAGATAGCAGCAAGAGGGAGAAAGAGAGAATAAACTATAGTACAATAATTTTGTACAGTGTCTGTTAATAATTCTAGTAAATGCATAGCAAATTTTAACTTTGATTATTAGGATTATTGTTCAAAAACTGATAAATGAAAATAACAGGTTAAAACACTGGACCCTTAATTAAAAATATCAGAAATATTCTGCTCATCTTAAGGCAAAGTAAACATCTTTAAGGAAGAGCTCCTCCTGTCTTCATGAGACTCCCTACAAAGCTTTAGTATCTTTCAAGGATTTTGTACTCTCTCATGTTTCATAATTGATTCTAGAAATCAAAGGAAAATAAGATGAATGCAATATGGAGTAAATTTTATGTCCTAATTACTGTCAAGAAACTTTTTCTATACATCACTGTTCCAATACTTAGGACTCTATAATTATATGTTTATTAGTCCCATCTACTAGACCAGTACTGTCTCATGGAAATGTAATTCAAGCCACATATTTAATTTAAAATTTTCTAATACACTTAATTTTTTATTAGTTCCAGGTATACAAAACAATGTAATAGTTAGACATTTACACCCTTCACAAAGTGATGACCCCTCAATCTACTACCTCCCTGACATTATAGATAGCATATAGCTGTTAGAATGCCATTGAATATACTCCCTATGCTGTAGGGATACACAGGATGTATCCTGTGACTCTATATATATATATATATATATATATATATATATATATATTTATAGTTGTGACTATATATATAAATATATATATATATATTTATAGTTGACATACTATAATTCTATATATAAATGACTATATATAAATATATATATTCATATATATATATATATTTATATATATATGTGACTATATATATAAATATATATATATATTTATAGTTGACATACTATAATTCTACTTCAGCTTCAGGTGTACAGTACAGTGATCAGACATCTACACAGTCTATGGAGTGATCCCCCTGATAAGCCCAGTACCCATTTGTTACCTACATAAACTTCCAACATTATTGACTATATTACCCATACTGTATTTCATAACCTTGTGACTATATTGTGACCACTAATTTGTACTCTCTTATCCCTTCACCTTCTCTCCCATTCCCATCCCCTTGCCATCTAGAAAACATCAGTTATTTTATCTGTATCTCTGAGTCTATTTCTGTTTTGTTTGCTGAAATGCCCATCAATCAATCATTGGATGAAGAAACTGTGGTACATTTATACAATGGATTATATTTGGTCATAAAAAATAATTAAATCTTACCATTTGCAACAACATAGATGGACATGGAGAATATTATGCTAAGTGAAATAAATCAGTCTGAAAGACAAATGCCATATGATCTCACTTATATGTGGAATCTGAAGAACAGAATAAATGAACAAATTTTGTAGCAAATTAAAAAGTAAAAAGAAACAGGTAAAATGATGCTGTGTTATGTTAATACACATTTAATTATTTAGTTCCAATTATCATTATAAAATATTAGCACTATAGAAAATTAGTAGTGATATATTTTACTTTTTTTAAGATTAAACCTTAATGGTATGTATTTTTACCATTATAGCACATCTGAACTCAGACTAGCCACATTTCAATTGCTTAGTGCATAACCATATTGAACAGTGCAGCACTAGACAGCGAGCTCCTTAAATATCCTTGAAATTTACTGTCTAGGTATTCACTTCTGTTCCCCCAACCAATAGCACATAGCAATTACAAATAAATGAATAAAATACATTTTAATGTTAATATCAGAATGCATTATCAACTATAAGAAGGTCAGTTTTAGGTATTATGGAAAGAAAGACAAATGAAAAGAAAAAGACTGGAAATATATATATGAGGTCAGACAATTAAGTTCACGAACTCATCCTGGAAAAAGTGTTACATACCCCATTGCTGAATATCACCTTGGTCAACTTTGAAGTATTCCATTTGGGAAGCTATATGCCAACCCCAGCAATTGCCTGCACTTCAAAGCAATTTGGGGACTCTTTTTTCTGAAATTGCCCTCAGAGCTCTCATAGTATTACCCTTAATGTCCCTTTATCTTCAAGTAAAGAAAGAAGCCATTGGGGGCCAGATCAGTTGAGTAGGGAGTGTGTTCCAATACAGTTACTTGTTTACCATGGCTATGATCTCCCTCACAGGCAGTGCTGTGTGACCTGGTGCATTGCTGTGAAAAGTGAATTGTTGGTGAAAAGTTCAGGTCGTCTAACTTTTTCATGCAGCCTTTTCAGCATTTTCAAATAGTATACTTGGTTAACTGTTTGTCTAGTTGGTACAAATAAATAAAGAATAATCCCTCTGATATAAAAAAGGTTAACAACATCATTGCAACAAGTTCACAACCTTGTCAGACAGACAGACACACACACACAAACACACACAATAAAAGGTGTTGGGAAGACAGCAGGGTGTTCACTTTTACTTCTACTACTTTGCATCTAAAACATCAGAAAGGAAAATTCCTGTCAAATGCCCCCCTTTTGATATGCATGATATGTTCATGTAGCTTTTTGTTTCATCATCCATAATAGGTAACAGAGACAATTGAAGGCACTATCCCTTTCTGATTCATCTTGTCATCTCCTACAGTGCAGAAAACAAAATATTCACTCCATAAGGATTGGTACCATCCTTCAGAGTAGATTTCCTGGGTTCTGTCTTTCTCCTTACAGTTTATTTTATATAATCTATGAAGAATCTGCCTTCTGCTGGCCTAGTTCTCAAAGGTGGTAGGTAGGGGTGAACTCAAATAAGATAACATACTGCCAAAAAAGTAATTTCGATGTGTAATTAAAGTGTATGTAAACAAAAACTTCCAGAAAAAGTTTTGGATAAACCATATGGGACAGAGAGGCAAAATCACTAAAGCAAAGTACTCATTTTTGTCAGGAAAAAGCACTACACATGGAAATAAGATGATTATAAAATATTTTGTTTTCTCCATTATGTTAATGTCTTTGAGCTAAGTGCATTTTTATATGAAGAGTGAGGACAAGTATAAATATAAGATCTCTCTAGAATTCTTAAATACAGAGCTTTACTCTCTTCTTTTCACAGTTAATAAAGATTCTTTTTTGTTTGTTTACTTCTTTATTGCCTTTCACCCCCACCAAACTGTAAGGTCCATGCAAAAAAGGACCCTGTGTGGGGTTTTTTGTTGTTGTTATTTTGTTTATTTTGTTTGTTTGTAGTTTTGTGTAGTTTTTAAAGATTTTATTGGGGAATTGGGGGAGGTGAACAGCGTTGAGGAATCTGGGAAGGGGAACAGACACATTGCTGTCCTTTTGTTCTTCAGTGTAGTTGTGGAGGACGTCACTTCACTGGCCCATGTTTGTATTATCATTGCGCTCTTCCTGGGTGAGGCAGTTGCTTGCTGGCGATTGAATGGCCACTCACAGCAGCTCATAGCAGCTCACGAAAGCCCACACCAGCTGCTGGCCAGCCCCACTGCAGCCTACACCGTCACTGGTGACTTATGGCCCAGCTCCAGGTCGAGCTGTTGTTCACCATCTTAGCTATAGAAGGCAGTGTCACTGGCCCTCATGTGGGATCCAAACTGGGCACTGCTGCTCAGAGCTGGTGTCCCAAGCCAATTCTTAACCAATGCGCAACTTGGCCATCCTCCTGTTTTTATACTCAATGTAGTACAATGTTGGGCATATATAAGGTGCTCAATAAATATATACTGGACTGATGGAATGAATGGGATGATTTATCATTGTAATAAAATTTATACTTTTGCAAGTGAATGATCAAAATATAACTTAGAAGTAGGGCAAAGAACACACAATATACTATTTTTGAAGCCTTTTTTCCTGTCAGTTAACATGATTTACTGAATATTTTTGTTCAAATAACTCTAAAGATTCTGCCAAATTTCTGATTGTTTTAAATTCTGTTTTATCTATAAATTTGATCTGTGAAACTAAACCCTAGCCAGTTATGTATCATTCACCATATACAATAATGCCCTGTTTTTTGTTGTTGTTTTTGTTTGTTTCAGATTTTTTTGTAAGAGAAAAAGTGAGATGAATGAAGTGACTTAATATTTTACTTGTAGTTTAAGACTTGTTATCCTTACATGTCAGCTAGAACTTCACTGACCTAGTTAAATGAAATTTAGCTAAAATTTAATTATAAAAAAGACTGTATTAAGCAAGATTCTCCAGAGCATTTGGAAACTGGAGACCAAGGAAAGCCAAACATATAACTCCAGTCTGAGTCCAAAGGCTTGAGAACTAAGCAGCTGATGGTTAATTCCAGTTTTATTCAGAAAGCCTGAGAACCAGGAGAACTGATGGTGTAAGTTCCACTCTGAAAGCTGACAGATTTGAGACCCATGAAGAGCTGTTGTTTCAGTTCTAGTCCAACTACAGGAAAAAAATCCATGTTCCAGCTCTGCAGTCAGGCAATAGATGCTTCTTACTCAGAACATGTCAGTTAGCCTTTCTGCATTAGGGAAGGCAATGTGATTTGCTCAGTCTACAAATTCAAATGTTGATTTCATCCAAAAACACCATCACAGACACACCCAAAATAATGTTTCACCAAATATCTGAGCGCCCTATGGCCCAGGCAATTTGTTGCATAAAATTAATCATCATAGTTATTCCCAACAAGGAATTTTTGAAGTATTACAAATGGTGAATTTTATTGTTGTTTCACTGTTCTGCTTATTAGCTCAGTCAAATATTGGATCTTTGTTAAAACTACCTTGCAATTCTAATGTATTAAAGTGAACTAGTGGTTCTATGGAGATTAGATAAATTTACTCACAAAGAATAGTGTGATTGCTAGGGCCAGTCAAGTGGCGTGGTGGTTAAGCACTGGCCTTGGAAGCCAGCGGCCCCGGTTCAGTCCCACATATGAGGGCCAGTGACGCTGCCCTCAAAAAAAAAAAAAAGAATAGTGTGAATACTATTATAATATATTTTTGGTTAGAGAAAGCTATTATATAATTGGTTAGAAAGAAGCCCTTGCATAATTACATCATTTCTTTTTTTTACATTAGTTTCAGGTGTACAAAACAATGTAATAGACACCCCTCACAAAGTCATAACCCCCTCCCCCAATCTACTACCCCTCTGACATTGTATATAGCTGTTACAGTTCCATTGGCTCTATTCCCTATGCTGTACTCCACATCCCATGATGGGAAAATTATATATATATATATATATATATATATATATATATATATATATATATACACATATATAGTCGACATTCAACATTATTCAGTTTCAGGTTTACAGCACAGTAATTACATAATTTCTTGTTTGAGTGCTCTCTGTTGACCTACAAATAGGAGCAATTTGAGATAAGAAATCAGTGGTTGTGACTGACACTGGTAATGGGTTTGATACAAGTAGACTATAGCAGTAGTTATCAAATTTTTTCTTGCAGCCAAACTATTTTTTTAAACAAATGTTTACTTTGAACTTCAGTATTTATTTAATTAATTTTAGGGCTTTCTATGGCCAGCCGACTAGCGCGGTGGCTAAGTGCTGGCTTGGGAAGCCAGCAGCCCTGGTTCGGGTCCCACATATGAGGGCCAGTGACACTGCCCTCAAAAAAAAAATTAGGGCTTTCTAAAATTAGTTTCAGGTTACAAAACAACATAATTATTAGACATTTATACCCCTCACAAAGTGATAACCCCGCTTCCCATTTATTTCCCTTCTGACATCATATATAACTGTGACTATATACCATTGAATAAATTCCCTATGCTATACTTTATATCCCCTGACTATGAATATATACATTTAATTATACTTCACATTCAATATTATTCTACATGAGCTTCAGGTGTTCAGTGCAGTGGTCAGGCATCTACACAATCTATAAAGTGATCCACCTGGTAAGTGCAATACCCATCTGGCACCCTACATAATCTATACAACATTAATTATTATATATCTCATATTGTATTTCAAGTCTCCATGACTATTTTGTGACTACAAATTTGTAATTTCTAATCTCTTCAACATCTCCACCATCTCACAACTCTCCTCCCATCAAGCAACCATCATTTTTTTCTCTGTATCTCTGAGTCTATTTCTGTACTCTTTGCTCATTTGTTCTGTTCTTTAGATCCCACATATAAGTAAGATCATGTGATATTTGTCTTTCTCAGTCTGACTTATTTCACTGAGCATAGCATTCTCTAGGTCCATCCATGTTGCAAATGGTAAGATTTTCTTAGTTTTTATGGCAGAGTGATACTCCATTGTATAAATATACCACAGTTTCTTTACTCAATTGTCTATTGATTGGCATTTAGGTTGTTTCCATAGTTAGGCTATTGTGAGTAGTGCTGCAATAAACATAGGGGTTGCATATTAGCATTTTGGAATTATTTGGATAGATACCCAGGAGTGAAATTGCTAGATCATAAGGTAATTATATTTTTAAATTTTTTTTAGGAACCTCCATACTGTTTTCCATAGTGGCTGTACAGACTTACAATCCCACCAATAGTGCATGAGGGTTCCCTTTGTTCAACATCTTTGCCAACACTTGTTGTTTGTTGATTTATTGATGATAGCCATTCTGGCAGGAGTGAGGTGATAATTCCTTATGTTTTTTATTTGCATTTCTTTGATGATTAGTGATATTGAGCATCTTTTCATATGTCTATAGGACATCTGTTTATCCTCTTTTGAGAAATGTCTCTTCATGTCCTCTGCCCATTTTTAGATTGGGTTATTTGTATTTTTGGTGTTGAGTTGTATGAGATTTTACATTTTGGATATTAACCCCTTAACAGATGTATTATTGGCAAATATTTTCTCCTATTCAGTAGGATGTCTTTTTTGTTTTGTTAATGGTTTCCTTTGCTGTGCAAAAATTTCTTAGGTTGTTGTAGTCCCATTTGTTTATTTTTTCTTTTACTTCCCTCACCTGAGTGGATATATCAGTAAAAATATTATTAAGGGTATGTCTGTGAGTTTACTTCCTATATTTTTCCTAAGAGTTTTATGGTTGCAGGTCTTACATTTATGTCTGTTATCCATTTAAAGTTTATTCTTGTATGTGGTGTAAGAAGGTGTACAGTTTCATCTTTTTGCATGTATCTGTCCAGTTTTCCCAGCACCATATATTAAATATACTGTTTACTCCAATGTTAATTCTTGCTTCCTTTGTCATAGATTAAATAACTATGCAGTTATGGAGTTACATCTGAGATCTCTATTCTGTTCCATGGATTTTTGTGTCTGTTTTTATGCCAATACTATGCTGGTTTGATTACTATAGTCTTGTAGTATAATTTTATATCAGGTAGTGTGATACCTCCCATATTGATCTTATTTCTCAGGATTTCTGTGGCTATTGTGGGTCTTTTATGGTTCCGTATAAATTTTATGATTATTTATTCTAGTTCTGTGAAAAACGTCATTGGTATTTAAAAGGGATTTCGTTGAATCTATATATTGCTCTGGGTAGTATAAACATTTTAACTATATTAATTATTCCTATCTATGAATATGTATATGTTTCCATTTATTTGTATTACCTTTAATTTCTCTCTTTAATGTCTTATAATTTTTGACAACAGATATTTTACTTCTTTGGTTAAATTTATTCCTAGGTATTTAATTTATTTATTTATTTTAATGCAATTATAAATGGATTGTTTCCTTAAATTTCTTTCTGATTCTTTGTTATTGGTGTGTAAAAATGCAACCAGTTTCTGAATATTAATTTTGTATCCTGTTACTTTCCTAAATTCATTTTTCAGTTAGAATCATTTTTTGGTAGAATATTTAGAGTTCATTCTATATGGTGTCATGTCATCTGCAAATAATCACAATTTTACATCTCCTTTCTAATTTGGAATCCTTTTATTTTATTTTCTTGTCTGACTGCTGTGGCAAGAACTTCCAGTACTATGACGAATAAAAGTGGTGACAGTGGGGCTGGCTGAGTGGCACATTGGTTAAGAGCTGGCTTGGGATGCCAGCTCTGAGCAGCACGGCCCTGGTTTAGATCCCACATATGAGGGCCAGTGACACTGTCCTCTATAGCTAAGGTGGTGAACAACAGCTCCACCTAGTTGCCTCTGTAGCTAAGATGATGAACAACAGCTCCACCTGGAGCTGGACTGCTGTGAGTCAACGGCAACGATGTGGGCTGCAGCCTCTGCTGCAGTGGGCTGCCATAAGCTACAGTGAGTGACTGGCAGCCAACATGTGAGGCAGGCAGTCAGCATGAGCTGCCAAGAGCTGCCTTGAGTGGCCATACAGAGGCCGGCGACTGATCTGTCTCATCCTGGAAGAGCACAATGATAATACCAACATAGGCCAGTGAAACAATGTCCTCGACATCTAGACTGAAGAACAAAAGAATAGCAACTTGTCTGTTCCCCTTCCCCAATTCTCCAAAACTGTTGCCCTCCCCCAATTCCCCAGTAAAATCTTTTTTAAAAAAAGTGGTGACACCCTTGTCTTGTTCCTGATCTTAAGGAGAATGTGTTTCATGTTTCCCTATTGTGTATGATAGTAGCTATGGGTTCAACATATATGGCCTTTATTATGATGAGATATGTTCCCTCTATTCCCACTTTTCTGAGAGTTTTTATCATAAGTGGATGCTGGATTTTGTGAAATATTTTTCCTGCATTTATTGATCTAACCATATAAATGATTTTTATTTTTCATTTTGTTTATGTGATGTATCATGTTAATTGATTTGTGGATATTCAACCAACCTTGCATACCAATGATGAATCCCACTTGATCATGGTCTATGATCTTTTTAATGCATTGCTGAATTTGGTTTGCTAATATTTTATTGAGGATTTTTGCATATATCTTCATTAGGGATAATGGCATACACTTTTCTTTCTTTCTTTCTTTCTTTCTTTCTTTCTTTCTTTCTTTCTTTCTTTCTTTCTTATCTTTATAATGTCTTTATCAATTTGGCAGATCAGGGTAATGGTGGCTTAATAAAATGAACTTGGGAGCCTTTCCTCCTCCTGGATTTTTTGGAATAGTTTGAAGAGAACAGGTGTTAATTCTTTTTGAATGTTTGATAATATTCATTTGGGAAGCCATCTCATCCAGGACTTTTGTTTTTGGGGAGCTTGTTGATTACTGATTCAATTTTCCAAATAGTAATTGGTCTCTTCAGATTTTCTGTTTCTTCTGGATTCTACCTTGTAAGATTGTATGTTTCTAGGAATTTATCCATTTGTTCCAGATTGTCTAACTTGCTGGCATATAGTTGATCATACTATTTTCTTAAATTTGTTTGTGTTTCAGTGATGTGTGTGGTCACTTCTCTTTCATTTCTGATTTTATTTATTTGGGTTCTCTTTCTTTTTCTTGATCAGACTCATTAAAGGTTTTTCAATTTTGTTTATCTTTTCAAGAAACCAGCTCTTGATTTCATTCAGTTTTGTGTTATATCTATGGTGTCAATTTCATTTATTTCTGCTCTGGGCTTTATTATTTTCTTCCTTGTACTCCCATTGTGCTTATTTTTATGTTTTTTTTTCCACTTCCCTTAGGTGTAAAGATAGACTGTTGATTTGAGATTTTTCTTGTTTCTTTAGGTATGCTTACTTTGCTATGAATTTCCCGCTTAAGGTTGCTTTCACTGTTACCCATAGATTTTGGTCCTTGTGTTTCCATTTTTGTTTGTCTCAGGTACTTTTTGATTTTTTTGCTGTTCTCATTTTTGATCCATTCATTATTTTGTCACATGTTATTTAGTCTCCATGTGTTTATGTGTATTCGGGTTTTTTTTATTCTTGTAACTGATTCCTAGTTTCATAGTACTGGGTTGTCAGAAAAGTTATGATGCATTTTGGCAATGATAAACAGAAAAAAATGCATCATGACTTTTCTAATAACCCAATACTTTGGTCAGAGAAGACACTTGATATAATTTCAATCTT
Organism: Aselliscus stoliczkanus; assembly: GCA_033961575.1. NCBI lineage: Eukaryota > Metazoa > Chordata > Mammalia > Chiroptera > Hipposideridae > Aselliscus > Aselliscus stoliczkanus. Next base: position 10,807,829 of record CM066737.1, on the reverse strand, counting down.
CTTAAATTTATTAAGATTTGTTTTGTAGCCTAGCATGTGGTCTATCTTGGATAATGTTCCATGTCCACTTGGAAAGAGTATATATTCTGCTGCTTTGGGGTAAAATGTTCTAAAAATATCAATTAAATCCATCTGGTCTAATATGTTATTTAAGGCTGTTGTTTCCATGTTGATTTTACATCTGTAGGATCTGTCAATTTGTGTCATTGGCCTGGTAAATTTTCCTACTATGATTATGCTACTATTGACCTCTGCCTTTATGTCTGTCAATGTTTGTTTCATATATTTAGGTGCTGCTATGTTGGGTGCATAGGTGTTTACTAGGATTATGTACTCATGTTGAATGGATCCCTTTATCATTAAGTAATGTCCTTTTTTGTCTTTTATTATAGTCTTAATTTTAAAGTCTATTTTGTCTGATGTAAGTATAGCTATTCCACTTTTTTTCTCATTTCCATTGGCATGAAATATCTTTTATCATTCCATTACTTTCAGTCTGTGTGTGTATTTTGATTTTAGGTGGGTCTCTTGTAATCAGCATAGGCATGGGTCTACTCTATGTCTCTATTGGAGCATTTAATTCATTTACATTAAAATGATTATTAATGGATACATAGTTATTGACATTTTATTATATCGTTTGTATTTTTGGTCCTTGTTACTTTGCTTGTTTTATTCTTTCTTCTGTGTAAAGAAGTATTATTTAACATTTCCTGTAATAGTGACTTATTGGTGATGAACTCATTTAGCCTTTTCTTATCTGGGATGTGATTTATCTCTCCTTCAATTTTAAATGATAGCCTTGCAGTCTTCATCATAGGCCTTTGTTTTTAATCACTTTGAATATTTCTTGCCACTCTCTTCTGGGCTGCAAAGTTTCTGTGGAAAAATCAGCTGATAGTCTCATGGGAACACCCTTTTGAATAACCAATTTTCTTTATTCTATTGCTTCTAGGATGTTCTCTTTGTCTTTAATCTTTGCCATTATAACTAAGATGTGTTTTGATGTGAGCCTGTTGGGGTTCATCTCAGTTGGGACTCTGCAATTCCTGGGCTTGTATGTCAATTTCCTTCACCATGTTAGGGCAATTTTCTTTCATTATTTCTTTAAATCGGTTCTCAATCCCCTGTTCCCTCTTCTCCTTATGGTACTTCTATGACATGAATGTTTTGGGCTTGATGCTCTCCCACAGGTCCTTTAAACTACCTTCATTGTTTTTCATTCCTTTTCCTTTCTGTTTTTCTAATCATGTGTTTTCTGCTACCTTTTCTTCTAAATCACTGCTTTGAAGTAGATCACTAGGATGATCTACTTCATCTAATCTGCTGATGATTCCTTCTAGTGTATACCACATTTCAGTTATTGTATTCTTTATTTCTGACTGGTTCTGTTTCATGGTTTCTATGTCTTGCTTTATGCTTGCTGTCTTTTTGTTGACATTCTCACCAAATTCCTTTAGCAGACTTATAATCAGTGTTTTAAACTCTGTCTCTGATAGGTTTGTTGTCTCCATTTCATTTAGTTTTATTACTGGATGTTTCTCCTGTTTTATTTGAGAAATGTTTTATGTTTGTTTCTTCATTCTGGCTGCTTCTCTGTGTTTGCTTCTGTGTATTAGTTAGATCTCCTGTGTGTCTCAGCCTTGGCTGGGTAGTCTTATGTAGTATGTGTCCTGTGCAGTCTAATTATACAATTGTCCTAATCCCCTGCACATGTGTTCCAGGAGTGCCCCTTGTGTATTGTGTGTGTTTCTTGTTGTAGTTGATCCTTGATTGTTTTTGGTAAATCAATGAGTGGGATTTACTCCTAGGCTGACTAAATCTGAGGACTGGCTGCACCCACAGTGTATGAGCTGCTGTGTGTGGGCTGACTCCTCAGACTAGGCTTTGCTTATGTGGGCTCTTGTGCATGTTGAAATCCCCCTTTGGGTGTGCCACTTGTGAGGCTAACCAGTTAGTGCTCTGTTGTGTTCTGAATCTGACCTCTGAGTGTGTTATTTCTGGTGTATCTTCTGCAGGACTCTTATGCAGGGCAATTGCAGCATTTCTGTTACCACCCTGTGGCTACCTCATAGGAGCCTCAAAGCTATATGTGGTTGGCTGCTACCTGTGTTGGACACAGAGGCATGCGGGGGCAGCCTCTCTGTGGACTGAGGATGACTTCTACCAATAGAGGATGGGAGGTAGCTTACCAAAAGGCCCATGGCCCCCTAGGCCTATTGCTACCTGCCAACTGTCCATAAGGCCCAGCCATTGAAAGAGGCTCATTAGGGCCAGCAGAGTGGTGTGATGGTTAAGTGCTGGCTTGGGAAGCCAGTGGCCCCAGTTTGGTCCCACAGATGAGGGCCAGTGACACTGTCCTGAAAAAAAAAAGAAAGTAGAAAGAGGCTCCTTAGATGTGCATGCCAGCCTGGTTGACATGGTGTTGAGAGTGTCCTCAATAGAGCAGCACTAACTGGGTGGGGTAGAGTTCAAGGGAGTCATGAGATGTGACTGGTGGTTTCAACAACATTAATGTAAATTCAGTTCTTATGCCAGTGTCCAGCCTGTGGCCATCTTGCCCAGTGCCTCAAGAACACTACAGCTTGCTACTGCCTCAGGCTCACTAATTCCCTAGAGCTGCCCATGAGTGATTGTGGTGCAGATTTTGGGTCACTGTCCACCACCAAAATCTCCTGGGGCCATTGTGGATTGCCTGCTGCTATAAAAAAAAACAACCTCCTCAGTGGCTTGTGGGGGTGGGGCTGGCTGCGCAGACGGCCAGATTGCACCTGGAAATGCAGCTTTTGGTAGGCCAAATGGAGTACCAGAGAGCTAAGGGGTATGATTGGTCATTTCTACAAATCCAGAGCAGTCTAGGATTCCACACCAGTGCTGGTCCCAGGACCACCACACAAAAATGCCCCGAGAATATTACAACCAGCCACTGCCCATCTCAGGCCTGCCAGGCCATCCATTTGCCTATGCCGTGGTGCAGGTCTTGGATTAATGCCCTCCAGAAAATGTTTCACATGCTGCTATAGCCCCTCTGCCTGCTTTAATCCACAGCCTGTGGGGCCAGCAGCCCCAGAGTCAAGAGTTCCCAGGGTGACATAGCACCAGCTATGTGAAAGGTCAAGACTCAGCACATTACCAAGGCAGTGTACATGGGCAGATACCCCCAGACCAATGTGGTCACACATTTGGCCCTGTGTGGGAGGGCTTAATCCTGAAAAGATGGCGTCCTCCTTATCAGCAATGGCTCCTGTCCCTCCAGTTTTCATGCCAAATGTATTCAGTTCAGTTTTTTCTCACATGTCTCTGGGTCCCCCAAGCTGCCACCTCCTCCACCAGAGACCAGATGAGTGCCTGCCAGTGAGCAGAGTTGGTGTGCTGACTCTACAAGGGGTTGTCTAGGCTTCCAGCCACCTTCTGCCACACCAGGAAGGGCAGACAGAGTCCTCACAGATTTTTACTGCCAAATGTTGTGGGAATTCCACTTCTCATCACAGGACCCCTGAGGTGGGGAGCCAAGTGTGGAGCTGTGGGGGTACCTTCCTCTTCAGGGAGGACCTCTGCCACCAAAGTGACCTTTCCAGTACTCAGACTCTCTCTGTGGGTTTGTGCCAGTCCATTTTGTGTCTCTGTCCCTCTTACCAATCTCTATGTGGCCTCTTCATTATATCCTTATTTATAGTGGTTCTGTTCAGCTAGTGTTCAGATGATTCTAAAGGTTGATTGTTCTATAATTTGTTTGTATTTTGGTGTGACCCTGAGATGCAGCAGGTATAACATTTACTTAATCTGACATCTTGAATCTCTCTCTTTTATTGAACTTCAGTTTTTAGAACAACAAAAACAATGGTGAAGTTTCTGGTTGAAGCAGGATCAATGGAGAAATATGGAGCCCTGATTCCTCTCTCTTTACCACCTCTTATACTCAAGCCAATTCTAAGACTACTCTACAGAGAGCTAGGGTTACATAAAACACAGTTGATGGTCACTAGATATTAATATAGTCAAGTTATGATTATAGCAGAAAAAAAAAGATCACAATAGCAGATTCACAAGATTCTTTTTAAATGGCACCTAAAGTCTAAAGGAAATTTGCTAAAAACACAAGGCTATATGCGATATTTTAAAAGGTCTTGAAATGGAACTGTACTTGACTTCCAAAAGATTGTGGGTACACTTCTAATAGAATCTGTACCATATTTCAAACTCTGTTGATGTGTGATGAGAAAACCAATGGTGCCTGGATTAAGAAGATGGACACAGTCGTCAGAAAACAAAGCTCAAAGTTTAGTGAGCTTTTACTTGGATTGAACTTTTAATTTCTTTCTAGGCATACCTCTCAAAATAAACTAAGTAAGTTGGTTGTAACAGGTAAACTCCCGACACTTTTGTCTGTACTAATTTGTTTCTGTGGGTTAGTATATTATATTACTATTATATATACAATTAGTATAGAAAATTACAACACAATATTAAGAGATTCATAAGGTCTACAACCAAGATTGCTCTACCCAGCATGGCTATGACTTAAAATTGAAGGAGAGATAAGGAGCTTCTCAGAAAAGAATAAACTTAAGGAGTTCATTACCACCAAGTCAGCATTGCAGGAAATGTTAAAAGGGCTTTATTAAACAGAAGAAATGGGAAAACAAGCAAACCAAGGAAGACAATAAATACAAATAACAAAATGACATTAAATATGCACCTATCAATAACCACTTTAAATGTGAATGGGCTAAATGCTCCAATCAAAAGACATGGAGTAGTGGACTGGACGAGTGGCGTGGCACGGTGGTTAAGAGTTGGCTTGGGATGCCAGCAGCCCCGGTTCGGTCCCACATATGAGGGCCAGTGACACTGCCCTGTAGAAAAAAAAAAGACACGGAGTGGCTGAATGGATAAGAAAACAAGACCCATGCATATGCTGTCTACGAGAGACTCAGAGACACATCTCAGATCAAAACACACGCAGACTGAAAGTAAAGGGATGGTATAAGATATTTCATGCAAATGGAAATGAGAAAAAAGCTGGAGTAGCAATACTTATTTCAGAAAAAAATAGACTTTAAAATGAAGACTAAAATAAAAGACAAAGGAAGGGCACTACATAATAATAAAGGGATCGATTCAACAAGAGGACATAACCCTAGTAAACATCTATGCACCCAATATAGGAGCTCCTAAATATATAAAACAGATTTTGACACACATAAAGACAGAGATCAGTAGTAACACTATAGTAGTAGGGGATTTCAATACCCCATTGTCACCAATGGACAGATCCTCCAGACAGAAATCAACACAGACATAGAGTCCTTAAATGACACTTTAGACCAGCTGGATTTAATTGATATTTTTAGAGCATTTCACCCCGAAGCTACAGAATATACATTCTTCTCAGGTGCATATGGAATATTTTCCAAGATAGACCACATGTTAAGCCACAAAACAAGTCTCAACAAATTTAAGAAGATTGAAATCATATCAAGTGTCTTCTCTGACCACAATGCTATGAAACTAGAAATCCTTTAAAGAAGAATTCCGGAAAACACACAAATATATGGAGGCTTAATAACATGCTACTAAATAGTGAGTGGGTCAAAAATGAGATCAAGGAGGAAATCAAAAGACACCTCAAGACAAACAAAAATGAAAACACCACTACCCAAAATCTCTGGAATGCAGCAAAAGGAGTCCTAAGAGGGAAGTTTATAGCATTGCAAGCCTACCAAAAGAAGGAATAAAAATCTCAAATCAACAGACTATCTTTACACTGAAGAGAACTGGAAAGGACAACAACAGCAAAACAAGCCCAAAGGGAGTACAAGGAAGGAAGTAATAAAGACCAGAGCAGAAATAAGTGAAATAGAGATCAATAAAACAATACAAAAGATCAATGAAACCAAGAGTTATTTTTTTGAAAAGATAAATAAAAATCGACAAACCCTTAGCCAGACTCACCAAGAAAAAGAGACAGAGGACCCAAATTAATAAAATCAGAAATGAAAGAGGACAAGTGACATCATATACCACAGAAATACAGAAAAATTTAAGAAAATACTATGAGCAGCTGTATGCCAACCAATTTGACAATCTGGAAGAAATGGAAAATATCTAGAAGCACACAATCTTTTAAGTCTGAATCAAGAAGAAACAGAAACTCTGAACAGACTGATTACTACCAAAGAAATTGAATCAGTATTCAAAAATCTTCCAACAAACAAAAGTCCTGGACCAGATGGCTTCACAGATGAATTTTACAAAACATTCCAAAAAGAATTAGTACCTATTCTCGTCAAACTATTCCAAAAAACACAGAAGGAGAGAAGGCTCTGAAACTCTTTCTATGAAGCCATTATCACCTTGATTCAAAATTCAGAAAAGATATTACAAAAAATGACAACTACAGGGGCTGGCTGAGTGGTGTGGTGGTTAAGAGCTGCTTGGGAAGCCAGCAGCCCGGGTTCGGATCCCACATATGAGGGCCAGTGACACTGCCCTCTTATTAAAAAAAAAAATGACAACTACAGGCCAATATCCCTAATGAACATATGTACAAAAATCCTCAACAAAATACTAGCAAACCAAATTCAGCATTACGTTAAAAGATCATACACAACGAACACGTGGGATTCATTCATGGTATGCAAGGTAGGTTCAATATTCGCAAATCAATTAACGTAATACATCACATTAACAAAATGAAAAATAAACATCATATGGTCATATCAATAGATGCAGAAAAAACATTTGACAAAATCCAGCAGCCATTTTTGATAAAAACTCTTAGTAAAGTGGGAATAATGGGATCATATCTCAACATAATAAAGGTCATATATGATAAGCCCACAGCAAATATTGTACTTAATGGGGAAAGGATGAATGCTTTCCCCTTAAGATCAGGAACAATACAAGGCTCTCCACTTTCAGCACTTCAATTTAACATAGCTCTGGAAGTTCTAGCCACAGCAATCAGACAAGAAAATGAAATAAAAGGCATCCCAATTGGAAAGGAGGAAGAAAAATTGTCATTTTATGCAGATGAAATGATTTTATATGTAGAGGATACCAAATACTCCACCAAAAAAACTGCTAGAACTGATCAATGAATTTGGTAAGGTAGCAGGAAACAAAATTAATATTTCAAATCAGTTGCATATGTTTACACCAATAATAAACTATCAGAAGAAGAAATCAGGAAATCAACCCCTTTTACAATTGCTTCAAAAACAATAAAATATCTAGGAATAAATTTAATTAAAGAAGTAAAAGACCTATACTAAGAAAATTATGAGACACTGAAGAGAGAAATCAAAGAAGATACTAATAAATGGAAATACATACCATGTTCAAAGATAGGAAGAATTAATATAGTTAAAATGTCAGTACTACCTAAGGCAAAAGGTAGATTCAGTGAAATTCCACTCAAACTACAAAGAACAATTTTCTCAGAAATAGAACATTTAATCCTAAAATTTATATCGAACCACAAAAGACCATGAATAGCCACAGCAATCTTGAGAAATAAGAACAAAGTGGGAGGCATCACAATACCGGATATCAAAACATACTACAAGGGTACAGTATTCAAAACAGTATGGCACTGGCATAAAAAGAGACACATAGACGAATGGAACAGAATAGAGAGCCCATGAATAAACCCATCCATATACGGTCATTTAATCTATGACAATGGCAGGAAGAATTAACATTGGAGTAAAGATAGTCTATTTAATAAATCGTGCTGGGAAAATTGGACTGACACATGCAAGAAAATGAAACAGGACCACCTCCTTATGTTATATACAAGAACAAATTCAAAATGGATTAAAGACTTAAATGTAAGACCGGAAACCATAAAACTCCTAGAAGAAAACATAGGCAGTAAATTTGCAGATATACCATGAGTAATATTTTTACTGATTTATCCCCTCGGGCAAGGGAAATAAAAGAAAAAATGAACATATGGGATTACATCTCACTTGAAAGTTTCCACAGCAAAGGAAATCATCAATAAAACAAAAAGGCAGTCTACTGAATGGGAGAAGATATTTGCCAACGATATAACTGATAAGGGGTAATATCCAAAATTTATAAGACACACATGAAACACAACACCAAAAATAAAACAACCTAATTAAAAAATGGGCAAAGCATATGATGAGGCATTTCTCTAAAGAGGATATACAGATGGTCAACAGGAATATGAAAAAATGTTCAACCTCACTAATCATCACAGAAATGTAAATAAAAATCACAATGAATTACCACCTCACTCTGGTCAGAATGGCTATCATCAATAAATCAACAAACATCAAGTGCTGGTGAAAGTGTGAAGAAAAGGGAACCCTGATGCACTGTTGTTGGGACTGCAGATTGGTGCAGTCATTATGGAAATCAGTATGGGGGTGTCTCATAAAAGTGGAATTGGAACTACCATATGATTCAGCAATTCCACTCTTGGATATCTACCCAGAAGAATCCCAGACATTAATTCAAAAAAATATATGCACCCCTATGTTTATTGCAACACTATTTACAATAGCTAAGACTTGGAAACAATCGAAATGCCCATCCGTAGATAACTGGATTAAGAAAGCATTGTATAAGGCTGGCTGAGTGGCGCGGTGGTTAAGCGTTGGCTTCAGAAGCCAGTGGCCCCGGTTCGGTCCCACATATGAGAGCCAGTGACATGCCCTCATTAAAAAAAAAGAAAAGAAAGTGTGGTACATATATACAATGGAGTATTGCTCTGCTATAAAGAAGAAAGAAATTGTACCATTTGCAATGATATGGATGGACTTAGAGACTATTATGTTAAGTGAAATAAGTCAGTCGGTGAAAGACAAATACCATATATTCTCACTTATATGTGGAATCTGAAAAACTGAATGAATGAGCAAATTAAACAGAAGCAGATTCATAGATATAGAGGAAAAACTGATGTTTTCTAGATGGGAGGGCGGTGGGGACGAGGGAGAAGGGGAAGGGATTAGATAGCATAAATAGGTAACTACAATATTGCCAGAGGGATATGAATGACAGTTTGGGGAATATAATAATGTTGTTAATATTTTGTGGGGTGTCAGATGGTCACATGTCTTGTTAGGGAGACCACTTCATGGATGGATTAGAGGCATTATCACTGCACTGTACACCTGAAGCTGATGTATTATAATATTGTATGCCAACTGTAACTGAATATATAGATAGTCATGGCATGTGGAGTATACTGTGGAAGGGAGTCAAAGGAATTGCAGTAGAAATGTATGCTATGGGGACGGAGTGGGGTGGTGAACTCAGGGATGGGGGTTGTCACTTTGAGGGGTAAAAAGTATAACTATTGCACTGTGTTGTACCTGAAACTTATGTTTTTAAAAATGTTTATTTTACAATAAAAGAATTTTAAAAAAGAGAGAGATTCATATGGATTATTAGGAAGATCAGTGCTGGCAAACTGAATATATCACCTTAACTATATTGTAAATTTAGGCCCTGTAATTTAATTTTTCTAATTTTTCTTTCAAGGAAATTAGAGTTATATATTGGATTTCAGATAATGTCTTCTAATGCATTATCTGTAGTTTGGAAGTTTTTTTCCCCCACTCATTTTAAATACTCATTGCTTTATGGTTCAATTGTTTTAGCAATAGCTCTGGTACTGAAATATATTGCAGAAAATGAAAGAAAAAAGCTGAGAAAATAAAGAGTTTTACTCTCACTCTGTTATATTACAGCACTCTCCTTATAGCAGAGAACAAAGACTTTTCTAGGGACTGTGGTTGGAGTCTTGTCAACAAATATTTCCTTCTAGGACAAGAATTTAAACTTTTGCCTTTGATCTGACATTGTCTATTATTCTATGATGCTCAACATTCCATACCAATGGTTATACTTAGAGATTTTCTAAGGATCTTCTGAACAGTGTAAAAATTGAATTGGTGTGTCTATCTTATGAAAGCTCTGCCAATTCATTTCATAGATTCAGTTTTTATTGGCCTAATTCTCACTGGGATTTTTCTTGGTTCTAAGCCTTCTAAGGAAAGGTTGTAAATACCTAGAAAATATGTTTAAGCCTTGGCCATTGTTTTAATTAACTATACAGACATCAGATACTAATGCTACTGTTGGGGGATGGAACTAACACTTGTTATATAGGTTCTCTCTTATATCAAGCATTCTTTTTATGGAGCTATATACTTAAATACATCATTTTTATTTCATAGTTTTAGGCAAAGCTATGCAGTAGAAACAGGATGGGGTTTGGAAGTAAAAAACATGGTATTGAGCTTCAGCTTCATCACTTATTGGCTGTGTGGTCTTAAGCAACTTACATTCTCATGTTTAATTATCCTTATTGAGATCATCATAATACCACTTGCATTCTCTCATCACCCACCCCCACATTACACATATACACATATGCACTCATTCGTGTAATGTAAAAGAAAATAAATAAATAAATAAGCAAAGAAGTATTAGACACTATTTTTATTGCTTTTCCATTGTCATTTACTCCTTGAAGTTTGAAAATGTTTTATTATGTTTCTAAATGAAACATGAGCAATGCTTTTAAAATGTCAGTCACATTGTTCATTCACAAATTAAAATCAAAGTGTACTTATTACAACCTAGTCAAAAATATAAACAAGGCCGGCCGAGTGGTGCAGTGGTTAAGCACTGGCTTAGGAAGCCAGCGGCCCCGGTTTGGTCCCACATATGAGGGCCAGTGACACTACCCTCAAAAAATATATATATAAACAAACTTACACTATGGTGCTCAGTATGTGCCAGTAATATAGGCCTATGGATAGCAAGATGATTTAAAATAATGGTTTAAACAATCTTATTAAATATATTGTTGCCATCATATTGTTGGTAGGAAAATAAACCTAATTCTTATGGCTTAATTGCAGCTATTTGTAGATAAAAATGATTCATTTTTTTCACAGGTGCAGTTTGGAAACAGTTAACTGCCAAACCCCAGAAAGTGCAAACTATACATTTCAAAATATTTTTTGTCATCAATATAGAATGTTGCATTTGAATGAAAAGTTGGTAGCAGAAAATAAAATTGACTTGGAATTTTCCTCTGAAAATTTAGAAGAATTTTTTTGGTATTTCATTCATGATTTTCTCATCTTGCTGTTCAGATTTTCCGGTTTGAATAGTTAGTCTGCTATGAGTACATGACTTATACTGCTAGTAGAAAGCTTAGAGGCTGTTCCTTTCTCTACAATTTTAGATTTATCCATGTGAGTTTGCATAGAGCTTTAATTTAAAGACAGCTCATTAATTTGAAATTCTTATGGTGAGCTGCAAAATAGAAATGTACTGTTAAACTGAGTCATAGATGAATTTTTATGGGATTGTTATTTTGGCAATTGGGTCATTTTACAATGCAAAACTAAAGAAGGTACTTTAAATTTTAATGAAACAATTATTTGATATAATCTCCCACAGTATAAGGCATGTGTAAATTAAAAGAATACTAATAATCAAACAGATCTTAGCTTCTGCCCTCCATTAAAGAACTATTAAAGGAACAGAATCATCTCTGTAAAATCATTTAGTTTTAATGATGGAAGGAAATAACATTTGAATTAGTGAAATAAAACATTTTAAAAGTTTAACTGTATGAATTTTCTGCTCAAGAAAGTAGAGAAAGTAAGTGTAATGCTTCTCTCCTCAAATGACTACATGCAAATTATAACTAAACTACAGAACAACCATCATTGAGAATCACCTAAAGCCTCACTAAACAGAAGTCCTACAAATAAGGGCATGCAGAAAAAACCATTTAGAGACTAATAGAGAGGCAGAAATACAAAATGGACTGGTCCAAACACATGGGTGGTGGTTAAATATCAGGAGCGATATCACAGCTGCAGAGGTCATCCCCATGGAGGTGCAAGGGGTCCCAGCCCCACACAAGGCTCCCGAACCAGGAGTCCTTGTGTAAAGAAGTCCCCATAATTTCTGGCTTTGAAATCCAGCAGAGATAGTGGCTGAATTAGACAGTGTGGCTAGAGTCCCAGGCATTCTTTTTAAAGGGACCATACATGGACTTATTCACTGATGGACTCACTTGCTGTGAACTCCAGCACTGGAGCTGCAGCTCAAAAGGTGACAGGAACATATGAAGAAAAACTGAATTGTCTGACTTCAGGACCAGGGCTGGAGAGGCAGCTTTCTCCTAAAGAGAAGTGCTGGCAGAATCCATTGTTTCTTTGTTGAAGCCTCCCCCATACTACTATATCTGAGTATCCATCAACCTGGCTAATACAGTTTGCCACACTCCTGGGATTCCCTGAGATTCCCAGGATCCAACTAGTGGTCCTACCCAAGCCACTTCCAGTGGCTTTACCATACAAACAGCCAATCTTGACTTATGCTGCTTAATTTATTAAAATCCCTCAAAGGTTCACAAAACCTAAACAAGCAGCAAATGGCCACAGTGTGTCTCATTGCTCTTTCTGAGCAGCCCCAAGCCCATCTCTGGTGGCATCTGGCTTCATTTCATGGCTTTGTTTCTTAAAGCACACCCAAGTCCAGCACATGTGGTGGCCATCTGCAAATTGCTTTGTGGCTCATGCCAGGTGTCCTTGGGCAGGACACAGTCTGCTGCTAGACTTGTCTTATGTTAGGGCCACTCCCCAGGAGGTCCTGTGGTGAGCACACCTGGTACCCAAATTCAGACTTTGCAAAAACACCACCCAGTCACATCTGAGGACAACACATCAAAAGGGCAGATGGGCAGACACCAGAGCCCTGAACAACAGCCCCTCCACTGTAGTCACAGCCAGTCCTCACAACCAATCAATTCAAGGGTGAATCCCTTCCATTGACAGGCAAGCAGCAACCAAGGTTCAACTACAATATGACAACACACACAACCCACAAGAGACACATCAGGATTATTTGGCTCAGGTGATCAGGGGGGCTGCAAAACTGGGCCCAAAATGACACCTTCTACATAAGGCCAGTTTATTAAAACTGGGAGATATAGCAGCCATAATAATGCAGAGAAACAAACACAGAAAGGCATCCCAAATGGGGTGACAAAGAAAGATGCCCTAAATGAAGGAACAGAACAAAGCTTCAGAAAAAAGAACTAAACAAAATGGAGACAAGCGATCTCTAGATTAAGAGTTCAAACCACTGCTTAAAATGATGATCAATGGTCTCAAGGAGAACTTCAACAAAGAAATAAGAAAAATAAAAATGGGGATAGAAAATGTGAAAAAAGAACCAGTTAGAAATAAAGAATGCAATAACTGAAATGACAATTATAGGCAAGAGAATCAACAGTAGATGAAATGAAACAGAGGACTGAATCAGCGATTTAGAAGATGAGGTAGCAGAAAATAATCAGAAAAGAAAAAAGAAAAAAAAGTAATCCAAAATTATGAAGACAGTTTAAGGGGCCTCTGGGAAAACATCAAGTGCATCATAGGGGTAGCTGAAGGAGAAGAGAGTGAACAAGGAATTGAAAATCCATTTGAAGAAATAATGATTGGAAACTTCCCTAACCTGATGAATAAAACAGACATACAAGCCAAGAAAGTACAGAGTCTCAAATAAGATGAACCCAAATAAGCCCACACCAAGACACATCACAGTCAAAATGCCAAAGGTTAAAGATAAAGAGAGTATCTTAAACACAGCTGGAAAAATGCAGTTAATTACCTACAAAGGAAGATGCCATAACATGTCAGATGATTTCTCAACAGAAACTTTGTAGGCCAGAGGGACTGACATGAAGTATTCCAGGTGATGAAAAGCAAGGAACTACAACCAAGATTACTCTACCCAGCAAAGCTATTATTTAGAATTGAAGGACAAATAAAGAGCACCCAGACAAGAAAAAGCTAAAGGAGTTAATGATCAAAAAACAGTATTACAAAGAATGTTAAAGGGAGTTCTTTAAGACAAAACAACAAAGAAAAGATTTAAAAATATGAATAACAGAATTACAGTAAGTGCATATCTATCAACAACTACTTTGAATGTAAGTAGATATGTACTTCCAATCAAAAGACATAAGGTGGAGGACTTCCAGTAAAATGGTGGAATAGACAGACGCCATGCTAACTACCTCCCAGGATCACACCAAAATTACAAGCAAATTATACAGCATTCAACCCCAGAGGTCCCTGGAACACTGGAGGAACAGAACCACTAAATGAAGAACTCAAAGAGGAGGCCACATCGGGTCTGGTAGGACGGGAAGAGACGAGAGAGGACAAACCCCGTGAGGGAAGTCCCAGCTGTGGGGAGGCTTCTCCGGTTGGGGGGAGACCCTCTGGCCACAAACCGAGCTCACAAGCCACAGTTACTTAGCTAGGAAGAGAAGTTCCAAGATAGCTGGCAATAAATTAGTGAGGACTCTCTTTGCTCAGCTCGGTGAGATTAAGAGCAGCTAGAGAATCAATGGGGCCAGTACACGAGCTTGCTCGCTGGTGAGCACTTACCTGGTTTCTGGTGGAGGGAGTGGCTGTGAGAGCCGGGCCCAGGAGCCTGCGGGGACAGACTGAACTGAGCACATTTGGTGCAAAGGCTAAAGGTTTTTGGACAATTGTTCCGCTGGTGTGGAGCCCGCATGCGAGTGGTGTAAGGAGGGCGCCATTTTGTGAGGGTTGGGCCCTCCCATAGAGGATCAGGTCCGGGACCTCATCGGTCTGGTGGAATTGACGCAGAAGTGTGTGTGTGCGTGCGTGTGCACATGCGGCCTTCGATCCCCACCCTCCGCCCGGCTTATACTGCGTTGCCAGGGAAATGCTGGGCAGGTGCCCTCCGGCTCCAACAGGCTGCTCAATGAAACGCGGGAGTGCGCAAGCCGCCTCAAGTCCCCACTCTCTGCACTGCGCTTGCAGATTTGCCAGGCTGGTGATTGGTTGTCGGGCTGCTCAGCCTGATCTGCAAGTGGCTGATTGGGACAGGCTGAGACTGGGAGTTTTCCTAGGAGGGCTGGGCCATGAGCTGTGTGCCTGCATGATCCAGCCAGGGCTCTCCTGGTGATCTATTTAATACATCAAAATAATCCCAGAGTGACAGCCAGAATGGGGAAACAAAGAAACATGTCACAACTAAAAGATCAGAAGAAACCTCTAGAAATGGAACTAAATGAAACAGAGGGATCCAAACTTTCAGAGACACAATTTAGAACACTGATGATAAGAATGTTTAACAAATTTAGTGAGGACATAAGGAAGGATAGAGAAATCATAAAAATCAACAAATTAGAACTAAAGAATACAATAACTGAAATGAGGAACACACTTGAAGGAATCACCAGTAGAGTAGATAAAGCAGAGGAGTGGATCAGTGATATGGAAGATAAAATAGCAGAAACCACCCCGTTGGCACAACAAAAAGACCAAACAATAAAAAAATAATGAAAATAGTTTAAGAGCCCTATGGGACAAGATGAAGTGCAACCACCCTCACATCATACGAAAACCTGACGGAGAAGAGAATAAGCAAGGGGTCGACGATGTATTTGAAAAAATAATGACTGAAAACTTCCCTACCCTGGTGAAGGAAATCAACATATATGCCCAGGAAGTGCAGAGGGTTCCAAACAAGTTGAACCAAAATAGGTCCACACCAAGACACATCATAGTGAAAATGGCAAAGGTTAAAGACAGGGACAGAATCCTAGAGGCAGCAAGAGAAAGACAGCAGGTTACATACAAAGGAACTCCTGTTAGACTAACAGCTGACTTGTGTACAGAAACTCTGCAGGCCAGAAGGGAGTGGCAGGAGATATTCAAAGTGACACAAAATAAAGGCCTACAACCAAGATTGCTCTACCCAGCACAGCTATCACTTAAAATTGAAGGAGAAATAAGGAGCTTCTCAGAAAAGAATAAGCTTAAGGAATTCATTACCACCAAGCCAGCATTGCAAGAAATGTTAAAAGGGCTTCTTTAAACAAAAGAAAGGTGTAAGCAAGCTAACCCAGGAAGATCAGGAATACAAATAACAAAATGGCAATACATATGCACCTATCAATAATAATCCTAAATGTGAATGGGCTAAATGCACCAATCAAAAGACAGAGAGGGGCTGAGTGGACAAGAAAATAGGACACATGTATATGCTATTTACAGATGGAATAAGATATTTCATGCAAATGGAAATGAGAAAAAAAAAGCTGGAGTACCAATACTTATTTTGAACAAAATAGACTTTAAAATAACTACAATAAAAGACAAAGAAAGGCACTATAATCCTAATAAACATCTATGCACCCAACATAGGAACTCCTAATTACATATAACAGATTTTGATAGACATAAAGACAGAGATCAACAGTGACACTATCATAGTAGGAGACTTCAACACCCATTGTCACCAATGGACAGGCCCTTTAGACAGAAAACCAACACAGAAAGATCAACACAGAAAGAGGGGCCTTAAATGACACTTTAGACCAGCTGGACTTCGTTGGTATTTTTAGAGCATGTCACCCTGAAAAAGAGACTATACATCCTTCTCAGGTACACATGGAACATTTTCCAAGATAGACCATGTTAGGACACAAAACAAGTCTCAGTAAATTTAAGAAGATTGAAGTCATATCCAGCAGATATAAAGGAAAAATTGATGGTTGTTGGCTGGGAGGGAGTGGGGAAGAGGGAGAGGGGGAAGGTTTTGGACAGCGTAGATGGGTGACTACAATGTTGCCGCAGGGATATGGGGGCAGTTCTGGCAATGTAATTGATAATGTTGTGAAGACACTATTACGTTAAGTGAAATAAGTCAGTAGGAGAAAGACAAGTAACATATGATCTCACTTATATGTGGAATCTGAAAAACTGAATGAACGATCAAAGTAAACAGACTCATAGATACAAAGTAAACAGACTCAGTTTTTCAGAGGAAAAACTGAGGGTTGCTAGTTGGGATGGGGGTGGGGATAAGTGGGAAGGGGAAGGGATTAGACAGCATAAATAGACAACTACAATATTGCCACAGGGATATGAAACACAGTTCGGGGCATTTAATAATGTAAAAATTTTGGATGGAGTAGAGGCTTGATCACTGCACACACACCTGAAGCTGATGTTGTATAATATTGTATGCCAACTATAACTGAATATATAGATAGTCACGGGATGTGGAGTGTACTGTGGAAGGGAGTCAAAGGAATTGTAATAGATATGTATGATATGGGGGTGAGTGGTGTGGCAAACTGGGGGAGGGTGGTTGTCATTTTGGGGCGTAAAGACTATAACTATTGCATTGTGTTGTACACCTGAAGCTAATAAAAAAATGGGAAAAATCAAAAGAAAAAAAAGACATAAGGTGGCTGAACTGATGAAAAAAACAGGACCTTGCAGATCAAAAGACAAACAGAGACTAAAACTAAATGAATTTAAAATTATATTTTGTAAAAATTAAACAAAACTAAAAAGTTGGTGTAGCAATGCTTATGCCAACAAATAGGCTCTAAAACAAGGCTATAAAAAGAGACAAAGAAGGACCCAGTAATGTCACTTCTGGGTATTTATCCAAAGAAACACAAAGCACTTCTTTGAAGGGACATGTGTATTCACATGTCCATTTCAGCATTATTTACAATAGCCAAGTTATGGAGGCAAACTTGGTGTCCATCAGAGGATGAGTTGATAAAGAAAAGGTAGTACATACATACAATGGAATGTTACTCATCCATAAAAAAGAATAAAATCTTGCCATCTGCAACAACATGGATGAACTTAGAGGGTATTGTGTGAGTGGAGAAAGTCTGGCAAAGAAATACAAATACTATGTTAATTCACTTATATGTAGAATCTAAAGAACAAAATAAACAAACAAAACAGAAAGTAACTCATAGATACAGAGAAAATTTTGATGGTTGCCAGATCGGAGGGGGATTAAGGGCCTGCATGTAAAAGGGGAAGGTGTTAAGAAGTACAAATTAGTAGTTGCAAAATAGTCATGTGGATGTAAAGTGTAGCATAAGTAGTATATTCAGTAATATTTTAATAACTATGTATGGTGTCAGATGAGTACTAAATTTATCAGTGTTATCAATTTATAAGTTATTTAAATATCGAATGACCATGTTGTACACCTGACACTAATATAATATTGTATGTCAAGTGTAAATTGAAAAATAAAATAAATTATTAACATTCCACAAAAAACTGTACTCTCTCTCATAGGATTTTCAGATAATAATGCCTTATAATTTTCAGGTGTTTTACAACAAATACATGAATCACTTGTCAGTGCAGTGCACAGCTAACCAGGGTAGAATTTAAGATGATTTTACATATATGAAGGGAATCTATATAACAACTTGTCAGGAGCATTAAAAGGACATCATAGGTAATTAGAACACACAAATATACAATTGTTGTACACCAACAAGTCTAGTATCATTTTCATTCACCCCTGGAAATTTTGCCTTTGAAATGATACTCAACTAGATTTATTTATTCTGAAACTACTCAGTTTTAAAGATGCCATATGTTTAAGATGTTTGAATGACAGTGTTCAAATGTTCATATTTAAAATTTTCCATGTTTATTTGAAGAAATATATGTCTTCAAACTCAGAATCTTGAACCAGGTATCATTTTATTTTAACTAGCTAGAGCATCCTAATTTCCAAAATGTGCTCACAATAGGCTGGATATAGTGTGGGTGGGAAAACAGCTGAGATTTCTTTATGTTTTAGAATACATCTCAGCTTAAGCTTGAGTTTTCTTGAAACTTCTTCAAAAAAATCACTACACATATATGTGAATATGTGCATGGGTAAGTGTGAATTTTTTAATTCACAAGCTAATTTAGTGATCACAGTTTAAGACAATAACACTTGCATACATCAAATTGATTTACAGTGTTATATCTGGGAATGAATAGACTTTGAAATACTGCTTAAGTTAGTAATGGCAGGGTCTATAGTCAAACTCTCCAACTTCAACTAGCTTATGCTTGAATTGCTTTAATATGTGTTATGGGAAATAAAAAACTATTGGGACTCCATTTAGAGCTGGCTGGCAACAAACAAGTAGGAAGGTCTTCAAATTACTATATTTTATTATTAGAGGGTCCCTTAGTACTACATTGGAGAGAATTCTGTCTACCCCAGATAAGAGTCTCTTGGCAGTTTAATGTGCCAATCACTTGTGCTCAGCAATCCAGAGTCATCATATTGCAGCTATTGAATAGTTCCAGACCATATGTTTCAAAGGATAATGATTGTAATATGTGGCATACTTCTAAAGAATGGTGAAGAAGAGCATTAATATGCTGATGATGGAAATGGGGAAGTGTAAAAGACTGAATTGTGTGGGATCTACAGTGTCTTGGAGTTCCAAAAATATTACATAAGCATCAGAAACTTCACAGGGTCTACAATTATGTTTCTGCTCTAGCAATATTGAGTATTTATCACTAAATTGCACAGTTACTCTTAACTATTACACAGCAGCCTCTGGAATAATAGGGCTCACAAGTACATTTAAGAGATACAGTGATAGAAGCTGGCTAACTTCTCTTTCATCTCAGGGTTAGTGTATCCTCTATTTGGAAAGTCACCTTCAAAGTCAGCATACAATAGTTCAGAAATCTGGCAGTATGAGAGGTGCTCTTTGATATCTCCCGTTGAATTTACAAAAAGATGAAAAGCTTTAATTCAACAAAGGATTCCCTATGCAATACACAGATGCATCTGAGAGATCCATGAATCAAACAACTGAAGGTGGGTGTATCACGGAAAACTGGGGAGAAGTGTCAAATGATAGCCTGCCTGTCTGCCTTATGTGCCTTTCTATAAAGACAAATCATTACTTCAATATTATGCTTACTGTATGTGTCTTCACTATGCACTAAAGGATGGCCAGTTATTCAATGATAGATAAGATTTCTCAAGGTATAAACAATCTAAGCCAGACATGGCTACATGGGTGCCAGTGGGCCCCAATGGGAGGAATCACGAGTTGACAGAAATAGGCATAGACCCCTTGCTTCAGGTTCTGGCAGGTTGCATGTGAAATGACCTATTGGTGTCAAAATATCTGTCTTCCATGCACTTTTTTTTTAAGAGGGCAGTGTCACTGGCCCTCACATGTGGGATCTGAACCGGCGCTGCTGGCATACCAAGCCAGCTCTCAACCACTGCACCACTCTGCCGGCCCCTCTGTGCATTCTTATCAGTAAGCCTTGGCAGAGGAAGTTTCAATATCTTAAGAAATGCATGACATGCTCATGGATAGGAAGAATTAATATAGTTAAAATGTCAATACTTCCTAAAGCAATATATAGATTCAGTGCAATTCCAATCAAACTACCAAGGACATTTTTCTCAGAAATAGAACATAGAATCCTAAAATTTATATGGAGCCACAAAAGACCCCGAATAGCTACAGCAATGTTGAGAAATAAGAACAAAGTGAGAAGCATCACACTACCTGACATCAAAACATACTACAAGGCTACAGTAATCAAAACAGTATGATACTGGCATAAAAACAGACACATAGACCAATGTAATAGAATAGAGAGCCCAGGAATAAACCCATTTATATACGGTCATTTAATCTATGACAATGGAAGCAAGAATTTACACTGGAGTAAAGATAGTCTATTTAATAAATGGTGCTGGGAAAATTGGACTGACACATGCAAAAAAATGAAAATAGACCACCTACTTACACCATATACAAGAACAAACTCAAAATGGATTGAAGACTTAAATGAAAGACCTGAAACTATAAAACTCCTAGAAAAAAATATAGGGAGTAAGTTTGCAGACATTACCCTGAGTAATATTTTTACTGATATATCCCCTCGGGCAAGGGAAATAAAAGAAAAAATGAACATATGGGATTACATCAAACTTAAAAGTTTTTTCACAGCAAAGGAAATCATGAATAAAACAAAAAGGTAGCCTACTGAATGGGAGAAGATATTTGCCAATGATATATCTGATAAGGGGTTGATATCAAAAATTTATAAAACACTCATGCAATTCAACACCAAAAAAACAAACAACCCAATTAAAAAATGGGCAGAGGAAATGAGGAGGCATTTCTCTAAAGAGGACATACAGATGGCCAACAGGCATATGAAAAAATGTTCAACCTCACTAATCATCAGAGAAATGCAAATAAAAACCACAATGAGACACCACCTCACTCCAGTCAGAATGTCTATCATCATCAACAAATCCAACAAACAACAAGTTTTGGCGAGGGTGTGGAGAAAAGGGAACCCTGGTGCACTGTTGGTGGGACTGCAAATTGGTGCAGCCATTGTGGAAATCAGTATGGAGGTATCTCTAAACACTGGAGATGGAACTGCCGTATGACCCAGCAATTCCGCTCTTGGGAATCTACCCAGAGGAATCCAAGACGCCAATTCGAAAAAATATATGCACCCCTATGTTTATTGCAGCGCTATTTACAATAGCCAAGACTTGGAAACAACCGAAATGCCCATCGGTAGATGACTGGATTAAGAAACTGTGGTACATTTATACAATGGAGTATTACTCTGCTATAAAGAAGAATGAAATTGTACCATTTGCAACGATATGGATGGACCTAGAGACTATTATGTTGAGTGAAATAAGTCAGTCGGAGAAAGACAAATACCACATGATCTCACTTACATGTGGAATTTGAAAAACTGAATGAATGAGCATAAGAAACAGAAACAGTCTCATAGATATAGAGGAAAAACAGGGTTGCTAGCTGGAAGGGGGGTGGGGATGAGGGAGAAGGGGAAAGGATTAGACAGCATAAATAGGTAACTACAGTATTGTTACAGGGATATGAAAGACAGTTTGGGGAATATAATAATGTAAATATTTTGTGGGGTGTCAGATGGTCACATGTTTTGTTAGGGAGAACACTTCATGGATGGAGTAGAGGTTTGATCACTGCACTGTATACCTGAAATTGATGTTGTATAATTTTGTATGCCAACTGTAATTGAATATATAGACAGTCACGGGATGTGGATTATATGGTGGAAGGGAGTCAAACGAATTGTAATAGATAGTATGATATGGGGGGAGGAGTGAGAGGGGAGAATTGGGGGAGGGGGTTATCACTTCTAGGGGTAAAGTGTATAACTATTGCACTTTGTTGTACACCTGAAGCTAATTAAAAATATATAGATAAAAAAAGAAATAATCCAGATATAATATACATATGTAATTTTTAATATACATGTTAAATTTTAATAAATTTTAACAGCATATAAATTAAAAAAAATAAAAATAAAAAATAAAATAAAAAAAATTTCCAACAACCCAAATAAGGGTTACTTTGAGCCCCTTCCTAGTCTGTATACCCTTCAAAGGTAACCATTATTCTGACTTTTATCATTGTAGATTAGTTTTACCTGTTTCTGAACTTCACAGAATGATACAGTATGTACTCATTTCTGGCTTCTTTCAACATTATGTTTGTGAAAGTCATCCATGTTGTTGTGTGTATTAGTAATTCATTTTAAACTGCTGTATAGTATTCCCTTGTATAAATATTCCACATTATTTGTCCACCCTCCTGTTGATGGAATTTTGGGTTGCTCCCAGTTTGGGGTTATTCTGAATAAAGCTGCTGTGAATATTTAAAAAAAAAGAGATGCATGACAATAACCTCATGGGACATCCAGTAATGGCAGCTTGCAGGCATGGGTGATTTGGCCCTGAGCTATGTTTTTGGTGTGAGACAGACTGCAGAAGTTACATTGATCTTTGCTTATGTGTAAGATAATAAAAGGAGCAGTCAAGCCCCATTTGGGGCTCTCAGTCCATGAGGCTGAAAGTCCCCTGGCCCTGAACTGCATTCTCTCTTATTTGTGTCTCTCTCTTTTTCTTAACCTTTCGCCGTCCCTTCTCCACTCCCACTGCTCAGTCATGTGGGATGCGACAGAGAAGAAAAGGGAAAAGTGCAGACATGGGGGCCATGGGACACAGGCCAGACCTCACTGTGGACCCAAGAAAGGGGAGGTTAAGACTGCAGGTATGCTGTCTGTGGTCTTAGAGATTCTGCCTGAGAGATCAGCATATAATACAGCTGAACCCAGCGATTGGGGCTGAGACCAAAGGACAAAGACTGAATACAGACATGCAACAACTGTGTGTCATCTAAAATTCCTCAATGTTAGGTAAATACAAAGCCACAGAGCCTCGCTGCCTCATCCAAAGCTGCCAGAGCTCTCCTCCTCTCCACCTAGTAGATTCCCCCAAATAGTTTGGATTGAAGAGTAGAATATCTGCATCTCTGCAATTCTAGGAATTGCAGACAATTCCTGAGCACAAGATGCACGCTGAGGCTAATTCCACTGACAAGGGGTAAAACAGCTGTGGTCTGGCAGTCACCATTACTCTGGGGTGAACAAAACCACAAACATACCACCTGCTTCTTCCAACTCACCACACCCCCACCTTTCCAAAATGATTGCAGTGAGGGCACCCACCAATGCTAAGGCACATAGCTCTGCATCTGCCTGCAGGGGTAGCACAGGGATTTCAGGGACTCAGACCCCCATCACTCACCACATCCTCCAACAGGGGTGGTGCCCTGAGGCCAACTCGGCCATATCATAGAGGAGAAGCTCACATCCACAGAAAATCTCTCCCTGCAAGAAGCTGGAACAAAGAAAGAGAAAATAAAATGTTCTAGGAATACCTACTGGTAAGCAAAAGAAGGACCTGTTTATATCAAACTGCTGCAGAATTCACTCCTGTAGATGCCCAGGAAGAGAAATAATTCATTAATTGCCATGAATGACTACAGTAACAAGACAGCTCATTAGGAAAATAAAAAATCACCTAAAAAACAAACATAAGGAAATACGTGAGTTAAATGACAGAGAATTCAAACTTGCAGCTCTGAAAAAACTGAATGAGATGTAAAAAACCAAAAAAACAAAACACCTCAAATAAGCAGTTTAGTTAACTCAGAAATAAAATAATGGACATAATGAATACTTTACCAAAGAGATTGAAGTTTTAAAAAAAAAGAATCAAATAAAAATTGTGGAGCTTGAAGACTGCACTATACACCTGAAACTGATGTTGTATAATATTATATGTCAACTATAATTATATATATATATATATATATATATATATATATATATATATATATATATATATTCATAGGGGGGAAAATTGTGTAGCCAAAGAACTCAATAAAAAAGATAAAGAATGAAATAACCAGCTTAGGAAATAGAGCTGACAAGATGGAAGAAAGAATTAGTGATATTGAAGATAGAAATCTGGAAATTATGCAGATGGAAGAAGAGAAAGACTGGAGTGTTAAAGAAAATAAATGAACTCTACAAAAAAATATGTGACTCCATCAGTAACTGCAATAAAAGAATAATATGCATAGCAAAAGCAGAAGAGAGAGAGGACACAGAGAGTCTTTTAAACAAATAATCAACAAGAACTTCCCAAAACTATGGAAATGACTGGTTGTTGAATCCAAGAAGCAAACAGAAGACTTAATTACCTCAATCATAACAGGCATCCACCAAGGCACATTATATGAAAGGTATCAAAAATTAATGACAATAAGGGTGAGCCGAGTGGCTCAGTTCATTAAGAGCTTGCTCAAGAGTGCGAGCTGAGCTCTGAGCAACAGCAGTTCGATGCCCAGCCTGAGCTGAGCTGCCGCTGAGTTTCCAACAGGTGGCAGGATGGCTCAGCTAAAAAAAAAACAACACAAAATTATGACAATGCAATGATTCTCAAGGCAACCAGGTAAAAGTAGATGGTAAACTACAAATTGAAGCCCATTAGATAATAATCACATTTTTCAGCAGAAACACTACAAGTCAAGAAGGAGTGGAATGAAATAGTTAAACTATTGAAAGAGAGAAATTATAAACCAAGAATAATATATCCTGCAAAGTAACTCTTTAGATATCAAGAAGGAATAAATAACTTTCAAAATATGCAGAAGCTGAGGGACTTTTCCATCACTAGGCATTCATTACAGGAAATGCTGAATGAGGCTACTTGTCCTGAAACAAAAAGGAAAAAGGATATACAAAAACAAGAGTAAGATAACTAACAGATAGACAGAGACAGGAAATGGCAACCTGTACCCAGAATATCACACTATATGCTTAAACATAACATAGCAGCTAAGGAGATAAAAACATAAAAAAGAAAAAAAAGAAGAAAAATACAATTAGCTACTGTAACTCAGAAATGAGCTCACAGCATAAATAGGAATTATTTATGATAAAGAAAACATAAAAGGGCAGGGCATAAAGGTCTGAATTTGCAAAGAGAAACGGAGATAAGAAGCACATTGAAGGGCCGGCCAAGTGGCACGGTGGTTAAGAGCTGGCATGGGACGTCAGCAGCCCCAGATCCAATCCCACATATGAGGGCCAGTGACACTCCCCTCTAAAAAGAAAAAACAAAGAAGCTCACTGAAGAAAAAAGAGTATGATATATATGAAACTTTCTTTTATATAAACTTAACTGTACCCACTCAAAAAAACCGAGAATTAAGACACATAATGTAAAAAAGAGGGAACAGAGGGGAAAAACATAGAATATCATAAACTAAAATAACAGAAGGAAACACAACAGTCAAGAAGTAATGGCCGGCCGAGTGGTGTGGTGGTTAAGCACTGGCTTGGGACATCAGTGGCCCCGGTTCAGATCCCACATATGAGGGCCAGTGACACTGCCCTCAAAAAAAAAGAAATCTGCTTAAATTTTAGACCAGACATGTGGCGTGGTGGTTAAGCACTGGCTTGGGTAGCCAGCGGCCCCAGTTTGGGTCACACATGTGAGGGCCAGTGACACTGCCCTCAAAAAAAAAAAGTAATGGAGACATTGAGCTAACAGAAAATCAGATTAAAAGGCTATAGGAAATCCTCATGTATCCAAAATCACCCTAAATGTAAATGGATGGAACTCACCAATTAAAAGGCACAGAGTAGCCGATGAGATCAAAAAACAAAAACCAACCTTATGTTGCCTCCAAGAGATATATCTCAGCAACAAGAACAAATAGAGACTCAGAGCAAAAGGGTGGAAAACAATACTCCAATAAAATGTCATCCAGAAAAAAGCAGGTGTATTCATACTTACATTTGACAAAACAGACTTCAAGATAAAAAAGATAACAAGAGACAAAGATGGAAATTTCATAATGTTAAAGGATAGAGCACAACAAGAAGATATATACATATGCTCCCAATTAGGGAGCACCAAAATAAATAAAGCAACTACCAAAAGGGAGAATCTAACGAAAACACAATTATAGTAGAAGACCTAATACACCATTGACAGCTATGGATAAATTACCCAAACACAAATCAATAAGGAAATATCGGCCTTAAGTGACCACATTAAACCAAAGGGACATAATTGATATTTACATAGCCTCTCTTCCGAGAACACCAGATTATACATTCTTTTCCAGTTCACATAGAGCATTCTCAAGGATAGGTCATATGCTGCCACACAAAACTAACATCAGCAAATTTAAGAAGATTAAATTCATACAAAACGTACTCTCCAACCACAAAGCTTTGAAATTGGAGATCAACTGCAAGAAGAAAGTAGGTGACACCAAAAATATGTGGTGATTACATAACATGCTTCTAAAGAATGACTGGGTCAAAAGAGAAACAAAAGGAGAGATCAAAAGATACATAGAAGTGGGCCAGCCAAGTGGCGCATTGGTTAAACGTTGGCTTGGACACCAGCGGCCCCGGTTCAGGTCCCACATGTGAGGGCCAGTGATGCTGCCCTAAAAAAAAAAAATAGAACTAGAAAAAGAGCAAATGAAATCCAAAGTCAGCAGAAAAAAATCACAGCAGAACTAAATGAAATAGAGAACAAAATGACAATAGAAAATATTAATGCAACAAGGAGATTGTTTTTTGAAAATGTTAATAAAATTGACAAACCCTTGGATACACTCACTAAGATAAAAAAGGGAAAAGAGGGCCAGCCGAGTGGTACATTGATTAAGAACTGGTTTTGGGATGCAAGCGGCCCTGGTTCGGATCCCACATATGAGGGCCAGTGACACTGCCCTCTACAGCTAACAACATCTCCACCTGGAGCTGGGCTGTGCGAGCCCCGGTGATGGTGTAGGCTGCAGCCCCTGCTGCAGTGGGCTGCCATAGGCTACAGCTAGTGGCTGGCAGCCAGCGTGAGTAGCCGACAGGCAGCATGAGCTGCCAAAAGCCATGGTGAGCGATCATACAGAGGCCGGCAACCAATCTGCCTCATCCAGGAAGAGTGCAATGACATACCAACATGGGCCGCTGGAAGCAAAATCCTCTGCAACTAGACTGAAGAACAATAAGACAGCAACTTGTCTGTTCCCCTTCCCAGATTTCCCGACGCTTTTCCTCTCCCCCAATTCCCCAATAAAATCTTTGAGAGAGAGAGAGAGAGAGAGAGAGAGAGAGAGAAAAGACTCCCGCATGGGATGGTGACTATACCCACCCACAAATAAGACTGAACTCAGTACGTTGAGCTGAGCTGCTGCCCTGGTGGCTCAGAGGACAGAGTGTGTGCTCTTAACAACAAGGCTGTCGGTTCGACTCCCACATGGGATGGTGGCCATGCCCACCCACAACTGAGATTGAACACAGCATCTTGAGTTTATAGGCCACAAGCTGCCAACGGGAAGCCAGATGGTGACTGGGGCCCTCCACAATGAAGACTGAAGAACAACAACTTTGCTTGTCCCCTCCCCTAATTCCCCAACACTAATCCCCTCCCCCAATTCCCCAACACTGATCCCCTCCCCCAATTCCCCAAAAAAAATCGTTAAAAAAAAAGACACAAATAAACTCAAAAATGAAAGAATGGAAGTTACCACAGATGCCAGAACAATACAAAGGATCATCCAAAAATAGTGCGAAGGGCTATATGCCACCAAATTCAATAACCCAGAAGAAATGGACATGTTCTCAGAAACACACAGGCTTCCTAGGCTGAATCACAAAGAACTGGAAAATCTAAATAGACCGATCAATAGTAAGGAAATTGAATCAGTCATCCAAAACCTTCCCCAAAGCAAAATACCAGGATAAGATGGCTTCACTAGTGAACTCTACGAAACATTCAAAGAGGATCTAATATCTGTTCTACTCAAACACTCCAAAGAATTGAAAAAGACACATTCTTCCCCAACTCATTTTAAGGGGCCAACATTACTCTGATACAAAAACATGGTAAAGATAACACACACACACACATACAAAAGGACAATTACAGACCTATATTTCTGAAGAATACACATGCAAAAATCCTAAACAAAATTCTAGCAAATTGACCAAAATGCATTACAGAGATAATACATCATGAGGAAGTGAGGGTAGTCCCAGAGGCACAAGGATTGTTCAACATACACAAATCTATCAGTGTGATACACCACATAAAATGAAAGATAAAATCATATGATTATATCAATATATGCAGAAAAAGCATTTGACAAGATACAACATCCATTTATGATTAAACACTTAATAAATGGTATAGAAGGAAATACCTTAACATAATAAAGGCCATATATGACAAACCCTCAGCTAATATCATTATGAATGATGGAAAACAAAACCCCTTCACTCTACATTCAGGAGCAAGAAAGGGCTGTCCCCTATCACGATGGCTTTTCAACATAGTATTGAAAGTCCTAGCCAGAGCAATCAGACAAGATAAAGAAATAAAAACATCTAAACTGGGAATGAAGAAGTTAAATTGTCACTTTTTTCTGATAACATGATGCCATATAGAGAAAACTCTAGAGACCCCACCAAAATGCAATTAGGAACAATAAACAAATACATGAATACAGAAAATTTGCTGAGCATAAAATGAAAGAAAAGAGTTCTATTGCATACGTATATACTAACAATGAAATCTCAGAAAAAAATAATAAAAAACAATTCCTTTTGCAATTGCAACAAAAATAATAAAATACCTAGGAACAAACTTAAACAAAGAGGTGAAACACCTGTTCACTGATAACTATAAGACATTTTTTAAAGAAATTGAAGAAGACACAAAGAAATTGAAAGGTATTTTGTGTTCATGGATTCGAAGAATCAACATGGTTAAAACGGCCATATTACCCAAAGCAATATACAGATTTAATGCAATCCCCACCAAAACACCAATGACATTTTTTTTTAAAGAAGTAGAACAAAAAATCATCAGATTTGCATGGAAACACAAAAGACCCTGAGTAGAAAAAGCAATCCAAAAAAAAAAAAGAACAATGCTGGAACTATCACACTCAATGGCTTCAGGTTGTACTATAGGGCAACAATAATTAAAACAGTATAGTATTGGCAGAAAAACAGACACACCAGACCAATGGAATATAATTGAGAACCCAGAAATAAACCCACATAAATATGGACAGGTTATTTTCAACAAATAGCCAAAAACATACAATGGAGAAAGAAAAGCACTTCAATAAATGATGCTGGGAGAATTGGAAAATCATGTGAAAAAGAATGAAAGTAGACTGATATCTGTCATCATATACCAAAATTAATTCAAAATGGATCAAAGCCCTAAGCATAAGACCTGAAAATATAAACAGCATGGAAGAAAACATAGGTACTATATTTACGGACCTTGAGTTCAAAGAGGACTTTATGAATTTGACCTCAAAAGCAAGGGAAGTGAAACCTAAAATAAATGAATAAGATTATATCAAACTAAAAATCTTTTGGACAGTGAAAGAAACCTTTGGCAAATTAAAGAGGCAACCTGTCAAATGGGAGAAAATATTTGCAAACAAAGCCTCCAATAAGGGGCTAATATCCAAAATATATCAGTAACTCATACAACTCAACAAAAGAAAAAACAAACAATCCAATTAAAAAATAGGCAGAGGACCTGAATAGACATTTCTCCAAAGAGGACATGCAGATCACCAAAAGTCACAAGAAAAGATGCTCAACATCACTAATCACCAGAGAAATGTAAATAATAGTCACAATGAGATATCACCTCACATCAGTAAGAATGGCTATCATCAAGGAGACAAAGAATAACAACTGTTGGAGATGCTGTGGAGAAAAAGGAAACCTCATACACTGTTGGTGGGAATGCAGATTGGTGCAGCTGATACGGAAGGTAGTATGGAGGTTCCTCAAAAATTTAAGCATAGAATTGCCACATGATCCAGAAATCCCTCTCCTGGGTATCTACCCAAAAAATCTGAAAACATTTATCCATGAAGATATATGTGCTCTGATGTCCACTGAAGCTTTTTTTACAGTGGCAAAGCCATGGAAACAACCAAAGTGTTCTTCGAGAGATGATTGTATAAAGAACATGTGGGGGGCGGCCGAATGGCACGGTGGTTAAGTGCTGGTTTGGGA
The DNA here is from genome assembly GCA_033961575.1 of Aselliscus stoliczkanus. NCBI lineage: Eukaryota > Metazoa > Chordata > Mammalia > Chiroptera > Hipposideridae > Aselliscus > Aselliscus stoliczkanus. Next base: position 10,777,476 of record CM066737.1, on the reverse strand, counting down.
AGCCAGAGGCCCCGGTTCGGGTCCCAAATATGAGGGCCAGTGACACTACCCTTATAAAAAAGAAGAACATGTGGTATATGTACACAACGTAATGCTATGTGCCATAAGAAAAGATGAAATAGTGCCACTTGTGACAACACAAATGAATCTTGAGATTATCATGCTAAGTAAAATAATTCAGACAGAAACGAGAACCATGTGATTTCACTGATACGTGGTTTATAAAACTGAAAATGACAAAAGAACAAGAAAAACAAATGAAGGAAAAAATTCATAGACACAGACAATTTTTAGTGGTTACCAGAGGGTAAGGGGGGAGGGACATGGTAGATAAGGATAAAAGGAGTCAAATATATGGTGATGGAAAGAGAACTGACTGTGTGGTGAACACACAATGTGATATATAGATGATGTGTTACAGAAGTGTACACCTGAAACCTATGTAACTTTACTAACAATTGTCAACCCAATAAATTTAATTTAAAAAAAATTCTAACCCCCGTCCCCTGAATACTATGAAGCAGTATATGCCATCAAATTCAATAACACAGAGGGCCAGCCAAGTGGCTCAGTTGGTTAAGAGCTCACTCAAGATTGTGAGCTCTGGGGCCGGCAGAGTGGCGTGATGGTTAAGTGCTGGCTTGGGAAGCCAGCGGCCCTGGTTCGGTCCCACATATGAGGGCCAGTGACACTGCCCTCAAAAAAAAAAAAAAAGAATGCGAGCTCTGAGCAATAGGATTGCAGTTTGGATTCCTGGTCCAAGCTGAGCAACCACTGAGCTGCCAACAGGTTGCAGGATGGCTCAGCTAAAAAACAAACAAACAAACAAACGGGTCGGCCGAGTGGTGCAGTGGTTAAGCACTGGCTTGGGAAGCCAGCGACCCCGGTTCGGGTCTCACATATGAGGGTCAGTGACACTGCCCTCAAAAAAACAAAACAAACAAACAAACAAACAAAAAATCAAAATAACAGAAAAAATAGACAAGTCTTTGAAATATATAGCATTCCTAGACTAAATCACAAAGAACTGGAAATTCTAACTAGTCCTATAAACAGTGAAGAAATTTAAAATATCTTTCAAAACTTCCCCAAAAGCAAAAGTCCAGGACCACACGGTTTCACTAGTGAATTCTACCAAACATGCAAGGTGATTTAATGACTATCCTCTTCAAACTCTTCCAAAGAAAAAAAGAAGAGGCAATACTTCATAACACACATTATGAGGCCAATATTACCCTGATACCAGAACCTGGTAAGGATAACACACACAAAAAAAATTACAGATCAATATCTCTGACAAATACAGATGCAAAAATCGTAAACCAATTTGTAGCAAATCAAATACAATAATACATTAGAAAGATTATACATCATGATAAAGTGGAGTTTATTTCAGGGGAACAAGTATTGCTCACATTTTAAAATCAATCAGTGAGATACATTGCGTTAACAAAGAAAGAATAAAAATTGTATGATTACAGCAATAGATGTAGAAAAATCATTTGAGAAGATACAACATCTACTTATGATTAAAATTCTTAATAAATGGGTATAGAAGGAAAGTACCTCAACATAATAAAGTCCATATGAAAAACCCTCAGGTAATATCATACTTAATGGGTGAAAAACTGAAAGCTTTTTCTCTAAGATCAGAAGCAAGACAGCAATGACCCTGTCACCACTGTTACTCAACATAGCATTGGAAATCCTAGCTAGAGCAATCAAGCATGAAAAAGAAACAAAAGGCTTCCAAATTGGGAATGAAGAAGTTAAATTGTCACTTTCTGCGGATGACATGATTCTATGTATAGAAAACCCTAAAGAAGTTTCCAAAGAAACTATTAGAGACCATAGACAAGTACAGTAAAATTGCATGATAAAAAAAAATCAATGTACAATAATCCATTGCATTCCTCTATACTAACAATGACATTTCAGAAAAGAATGAAAAAAATAATATTAATTCATTCTGCAATTCCAACAACAAAAAATAATACCTCAGAATATACTTAACTTGGAATGTGAAGGACCTATACACTGAAAAGTTTAAGACATTATTAAAAGAAATTAAGAAGACAAAAAAATGGAAAGATATTCCATGTTCATGGATGGGAAAAATCAACAGTTAAAATGGCCATATTACCCAAAGCAATACACACATATAATGCAATTACCATTAAAATCCCAATGGTATTTCTTAAAAGAAATAGAACTAATAATGATCACATTTGTATGGAATCACAAAAGTCCCTGAATAGCCAAAGCAATCCTACAAAAAAAAGAACAAGGCTAGAGGCATCACAGTCCCTGACTTCAATTTGTACTACAAAGTAACAATAGTTAAAACATCATGGTATTGGCAGAAAGACAGAAAAACAGTCCAATGGAATAGAATTGAGATCTCAGAAATATATCCACATATATATGGGAAGATAATTTTCAACAAAGGAATAAAAAACATACAGTGGAGAAAAGAAAGCCTCTTCAATAAATGGTGTTGGGTGATTTGGAAAGCCACTTGTAAAAGAATGAAACTAGACTGCTGTTTGTTACAATATACCAAAATTAACTCAAAATGGATGAGAGGCCAAATCATAAGACCTGATACAATAAACTGCATAAGAGAAAAGGTAGGTGCTAAACTTATGCACCTTGGTTTCAGAGAAGATTTTATGAATTTTACCTCAAAGGCAAGGAAAGTCAAAGCAAATATAAATGAATGGGACTGTATTAAAGTATAAAGCTTCTGAACAGCAAAAGAAAACATCAACAAAATAAAGAGGCAACTTACCGAATGGGAGAAGATATTTGCAAACAACACCTCCAATTAGGGGCTACTGTCTAATATATTAAATTTACTCACAGAACTCAACCAAAAAAAAACCCCAAACAATCCAATTTAAAACTGGGCAGAGGACATGAACAGACACTTCTCCCAAGAAGACATACAAACTGCCAACAGATATATGGAAAAATGTTCAATTTCACCAACTCTTAGGGAAATGCAAATCAAAACCTCATACCTGTTAAAATGACTATTATCAAGAAGATAAGTAATAACAAGCATTGGAGAGGCTGTGGAGAAAAAGGAACCCTCATACACTGCTGGTGGGAATGTAAATTGGTTCAGCCACTATGGAAAACAGTATAGAGGTTTCTCCAAAAATTATGAATAGAATTACTATACAACCCAGCAATCTCTCTTCTGGATATCTACCCAAAAATCTAAAACATTTATCTGTAAAAATATATGTGCCCTTATGTTCATTGCAGCATTATTCATGGTGGCCAAGACATGGAAACATGTTTATATATATATATATGTATATATATATATATATATATATATATATATATATATATATATTCATCCATAAGAAAAGATGAAATTACTGCCATTTGCAATAATATGAATGAATGTTGAGATTATCATGCTAAGCCAAATAAATCAGACAGAAAAGGTTGAGAAAGAAACATGGCTTCAGTCATATGTGGGAAATAAACCTGAAAGCAACAAATGAACCAGAGGTACAAGCAAAGAAACAAAAACTCATAGACTCAGGCATCTATGTGTTTTCGAGATGGTAATATGGAAGTATGGGTGATAGGAAATGAAAAAGGGGGTCAAATATATGGTGATGGTAGGAAAACTAACTCGATGTTGAATACAAAAGCAATATATAGATGATGTACTATAGAAATATACACTCAAAACCTATATAATTTTACTAAGTAATGTCACCACCAAACATTTAATTAATAAAACAAAAATTTAAAAATAAAAAAGGAAAAATCATTATATAGGCTCAATGGCAGATTGGAAAATTCAGGAAGAAATAGTATGTGAATATATATATATATATATATATATATATATATATATATATATATATATGGAACAGAGAGAAAAATGATTGCAAAGGAAAATGAATGGAGACTAAACAATTTCTGGTATAAGAGCCACTTGTCTAAATTCTGAAAAATGTGAGCCATAGAAAGAAAAGAGTAAAAGGGAATGGGACAGGGCTGGCTGAGTGGCACGGTAGTTAAGAGCTGGCTTGGGACGCCAGCGGCCCCAGTTCGGATCCCACATATGAGGGCCAGTGACACTGCCCTCAAAAAAAAAAGGGGGAATGGGACAGACAATTTATGTAAAGAAAGAAAAACTCAAGATTTCTCATATTTGGTAAAAAACATGAACTGATAGAATCAAGAAGTTAAGCTAACTGAAATTTAAATTTTAAAAATGCCCTAAGGCACATCATAACTAAAGATAAAATGAAAACCAAAGCCAAAGAAAAAAACAATAAAGATGACAGAGGAAAAGAATACAAAACATTCGGAAGAAGACTTATTGAAAATTCAGCAGGGTTAGGAATACAGTGAGTTGAGTGAGGCTGGGTTGTGCAAATGCAGGGCCAGTTTCTGTCTTTATTTAAATTTTGATATTTTGTTCATCATGTATTTTTAAAAAATTTTTAGTTTTAGTTTCAGGTGTACAAAACAATGCAATAGTTATGCTTTTCACCCCTCACAAAGTGACAATCCCCTCTCCCAATCCACCGCCCCCACCCCCGATATCATATGTACCTATTACAATTCCATTGACTCCACTCCCCACACTGTACTCCACATCCCATGACTATATATATGTATTAAATTATAGCTGACATATAATATAATTCAATGGAAGCTTCAGATGTACAGTGCAGTGGGCAGGCCTCTACACCATCCATGAATTGGTCTTCCTAAAAAGACATGAGTCCATCCAGCCCCCTAAAAAATATTTACATTATTGATTATATTCCCCAAACTATCTTTTCGATCCCTGTGGCAATATTGAAGTTACCAATTTACCTTGTCTTCTCCCTTCCCCTCTTCCCTCATCCGCACCCCCTCCTATCTAGCAATCATCAGTTTTTCCTTTGTGTTTCTGAGACAATTTCTCTTTACATTGATTATTTATTCAGTTCTTTAAATTCTACACATCAGTGAGATCATATGGTATTTGTCTTTCTCTGGCTGACTTATTTCACTTAGCATAATGTTCTCTAGCATAATGATCTTAGCATTAAATTCCTATCGTTGCAAATGGAGGTCATCCGAGTGGCTCAGTTGGTTAAGAGCTGGCTCAAGAGTGCGAGCTGAGCTCTGAGCAAGAGCAGTTCGATGCCCAGCCCAAGCTGAGCTGCTGCTGAGCTTTCAACAGGTGGCAAGATGGCTCAGCTAAAAAACAAAATGCATATCATTGCAAATGGTAAGGTTTCATTCTTCTTTATAGCTGAGTAATAGCCATTGTGTAAATGTACCACAGTTTCTTAAGCCAGTTGTCTAACAATGGGCATTTCAATTGTTTCCAAGTCTTGGCTATTGTAAATAGTGCTGCAATGAACATAGGGGTGCATATATATTTTTGAATTACTGTCTTGAGTTTCTCTGGATAAATACCTAAGAGTGGAATTGATGGGTTATAAGGTAGTTCCATTTCCAGCTTTTTTAGATACTTCCATATTGATTTCCATAGTGGCTGCACCAATCTGCAATTCTACCAACAGTGCGGCAAGGTTCCCTTTTCCCCACAACCTCACCAGGACTTGCTGTTTGTTGATTTATTGATGATAGCCATTCTGATGAGTGAGGTAGTATCTATTTGCATTTCTTTAATGATTGGTGAAAATGAGCATTTTTTCATGTGCCTGTTGGCCATCTGTATGTCCTTTTTAGAGAAATGCCTCTTCATATCCTGTCCATTTTTTAATTGGGTTGTTCGTTTTTTTGGTGTTGAGTTGAGTGAGTGTTTTATAAATTATGGGTATACATTTTGGATATATCATTGACAAATACCTTCTCCCATTCAGTAGGCTGCCTTTTTGTTTTATTGATGGTTTCCTTGCCTGTGATGTAATCCCATATGTTTACTTTTTTCTTTTACCTCCCTTGCCCAGGGGGATATATCAGTAAAAATATTGCTTAGGATAATGTCTGCAAATTTACTCCCTATATTTTCTCCCAGGAGTTTTATGGTTTCAGGCCTTACATTTAAGTCTTTAATCCATTTTCAATTTGTTCTTGTATATGGCATAAGGAGGTGGTCCAGTTTCATTTTTTTGAATGTGGTAGTCCAATTTTCCCAGAACCATTTATTAAATAGACTATCTTTACCCCAATGTAAATTCTTGCTTCCATTGTCATAGATTAATGGTCCGTATATGCATGGATTTATTTCTGGGCTCTCCATTCAGTTCCATTGATCTCTGTGCCTGTTTTTATGCCAGTATCATACTGTTTTGATTACTGTAGCCTTGTAGTATGTTTTGATGTCTGGTATCCTAATACCCCTAACTTTGTTCTTATTTCTTAGGATTGCCGAGACTATTCAGGGTCTTTTATGGTTCCATATAAATTTTAGGATTACATTTTCTATTTCTGCGAAAAATGCCCTTGGTAGTTTGATAGTAATTCCATTGAATCTACATATTGCTTTAGACAGTATGGACATTTTAACTATATTAATTCTTCCTATCCATGAGCACGATAGGTGTTTCCACCTATTTGTATCTTCTTTTATTTATTTTTTCAATGTCTTATAATTTTCTGAGTACAGGCCTTTACCTCTTTGGTTAAATTTATTCCTAAGTATTTTATATTTCTTGAAGCAATTGTAAATTGGATTGTTTTCTCAATTTCTTCTTCCGATAGTTTATTATTGGTATTTGCAAATGCAACTGATATCTGAACATTGATTTTGTATCCTGCTAACTTACTGAATTCATTTATCAGTTCCAGCAGTTTTTTGATGAAGTCTTTGGGGTTCTCTATATGTAGTATCATGTCATCTGCATATAATGAGAATTTTACTCCTTCCCAATTTGGATGTCTTACATAACTATGGTTAATAAAAGTGGAGAACTTCCAAAACTATGTTGAATAAAAGTGGAGAAAGTGGACAGCCTTGTCTACATCTAAAGGGGAATGGTTTTAGCTTTTCCCCATTGAGTATGATGTTAGCTGTGGGTTTATCATATACGGCCTTTATTATGTTGAGATATGATCCCTCTATACCACTTTGCAAAGAGTTTTTATCATAAATTCCTACTGGATTTTGTCAAATGCTTTTAATGCATCTATTGATATGACCATATGATTTTTATTTTTCATGTTGTTGATGTAGTGTATCACATTAATAGATTTGTGGATATTGGACCAACCTTATGTATGAGGGATGAAACCCACTTGATCATGATGTATGATCTTCTTAATATATTGCTGAATTCTGTTTGCTAATATTTTCTTGAGGATTTTTTCATCTATGTTCATCAGGTATATTGGCCTGTAATTTTCCTTTTTTGTGCTGTGTTTGTCTGGTTTTGGAATCAGGGTGAATAGTGACTTCATAGAAAGATTTTGGGAGCCTTCCCACCTTCTGGATTCTTTAGAATAGTTTGAGAAGAATAGGTATTAATTCTTTTTTGAATGTTTGGTAAAATTCATTTGTGTAGCCATCTGGTCCATGGCTTTTGTTTCTTGGGAGCTTGTCGATTACTGATTCAATTTATTTGGTAGGAATCAATCTATTCAGATTTCCCGTTTCTTCTTCAGATAACGTTGGAAAGTTATATGCTTCTAGACAATTATGCATTTCTTCCAGATTGTCAAATTTGTTGGCATATATTTGTTCACAGTAATTTCTTAATTTTTTTTCTATTTCTCTGGTGTCTGTTGTCACTTCACCTCTTTCATTCCTAATTTTACTAAATCTGCTCTCTCTATTTTTTTTTTTGATGAGTCTGGCTACAGGTTTGTCAATTTCGTTTATCTACTAAAAAAAAATAGCTCTTGGTTTCATTAATGTTTTGTATTGTTTTTCTGGTCTCTATTTCATTTATTTCCACTCTGGTCTTTTACGTTTGTTTTTTTTTTTTTGAGGGCAGTGTCACTGGCCCTCACATGTGGGACCCGAACCGGGGCCTCCAGCTTCCTAAGCCAGTGCTTAACCATTGCGCCACTCAGCCGGCCCTCCACTCTGGTCTTTATTATCTCCTTCTTTGTTCTCCCTTTGAGCTTATTTTGCTGTTCTTTTTCCAGTTCCATGAGGTGTAAGGATAACCTGTTTTGAGATTTTTCTTCCTTCTTTAGGTAGGCCTGCACTTTTACAAACTTCCCTCTTAGGACTGCTTTTGCTGCATCCAAGAGACTTGGGGTCATGGTGTTTTCATTTTTGTTTGTCTCGAGGTATCTTTTGATTTCCTCCTTGATCTCATTTCTGACCCACTCGCTATTTAGTAGCATGTTATTCAGCCTCCATATATTTGTGAACTTTCCGGATTTCTTCTTTTGGTTGACTTCTAGTTTCATAGCATTGTAGTCAGAGAAGATGTTTAATATTATTTCAATCTTCTTAAATTTATCGAGACTTATTTTGTGGTCTAACATGTGGTCTATCTTGGAAAAAGTTCCATGTTGTCTTGAGAAGAATGCATATTCTGTAGCTGTGGGGTGAAATGCTCTGAAAATATCAGTTAAATGCAGTTGGTCTAATGTATCATTTAAGGTCACTGTTTACACTTTGATTTTCTGTCTGGAGGATCTGTCCATTGGTGACAGTGGGGTGTTTAATTCCCCTACTATGATAGTGTTAATATTGATCTCAGTCTTTATGTCTGTCAACATCTGTTTTATATATTTAGGAGCTCCTATGTTGGTGCATAGATGTTTACTAGGGTTACGTCCTCTTGTTGGATCTATCCTTTAATTATTATGAAGTGACCTTCTTTGTCCTTTATTACATTCTTCAATTTAAAGTCTATTTTACCTAATATAAGTATCACTCCAGCTTTTCTCTCAGTTCCATCTGCATGAAATATTTTACCCCTTCCCTTTACTTTGAGCCTGTATGTGTCTTTTGATCTGAGGTAAGTCTCTTGTATACAGCATATGCAAGGTCTTGCTTTCTTATCCATTCAGCCACCCTGTCTTTTGATTGGAGCATTTAATCCATTTACATTTAATGTGATTATTGATAGGTGTGTGGTTATTGCCATTTAGTTATTTGTGTTTTTGGCCTTCATTAGTTAGGTAGGTTTTTTCTTTCTTCTGCTTAAATAAGCACTTTTTACATTTCCTGCAATGCTAGCATGGAGATAATGAATTCATTTAGCTTATTTTTTCTGGGAAGCTCTTTATCTCTCCAGTTTTAATGATAGCCTTGCTGGATAAAACAATATAGGTTTTGGTCTTTGTTTTTCATCACTTTGAAAATCTCCTGCCACTCCCTCCTGGTCTGCAAAGTTTCTGTAGAAAAGTCAGCTGTTTGTTTTATAGGAGTTCCTTTCTATGTAACCTTCTGTTTGTCTCTTGCTGCTTTCAGGATTCATCTTTGTCTTTATCCCTTGTCATTTTAACTATGATGTGTCTTGGTGTGGACCTATTTGGGTTCGGCTTGTTTGGAACTCTGTGAACTTCCTGGGCTTGTATGTTGATTTCATTCACCAAGGTAAGGAAGTTTTCAGTCATTATTTCTTCAAATACATTCTCAATCCATTGCTTCTTCTCTTCTCCTTCTTGTATTCCTATGATGTGTTATTGTTGTGCATCACGTTGTCCCACAGATCTCTTAAACTGTTTTCATTTCTTTTTATGCTTTTTTTCTTTTTGTTGTTCCAAATGGGTGATTTCTGCTATTTTGTCTTCTAAATTGCTGATCTGAACCACTATTTCATCTCATCTACTGGTGATTCCTTCTAGTGTGTTCTTCATTTCATTTATTGTATTCTTTAGTTCTAACTGGTTGTTTTTTATGGTTTCCCTATCCTTCTTTATGTCCTCATTTAGTTCCTTAAACATTATTATCATCAGTGTTTTAAAGTCTGTCTCTGAAAGGTTGGATCCCTCTGTTACATTTAATTCCATTTCTAGAGGTTTCTTCTGATCTTTTACTTGGGACATGTGTCTTTGTTTCTTCATTCTGGGTGTTGCTCTGTGATTGCCTCAATGTATTAGACTACCTAAAAAAAAGGAAAAAAGAAAAAATGAGGAAAGAAACAAAAAGGAAAAATAAGGGGGGAGCTCTCTGCCTTCTTTATTCTGCAGACCCCTTGCTCAGCAATAGAGTCTCTGGGTTACTCAGCACCAACTGTTGGGGGAAAGGGCTCAACATGTCATGCAGCTGCCACCTTCTCAGGCTTGCAGTGAGCTTTCCGCAATTAGCAGCTGTGTGCTATGGAACTGTGCTCACTACCAAAAATCCTCACAGGTTGTTGTGGACTGTCTGCTGCTGCAAAAAAACCCTATGTGGCCTGCAGAACTGGGGGCCAGGCACCAGGGTCTCAGGGTGCCTCTCGCAACACAGGTCTAGGTGGGTGGGGCAGGTCCCCAAGGCACAACTGGAAGTAGTCAGTGGCTCCCAGCAATTCAGAACTCCTGCACCAGCAACCAGCACGCACAAACTTGTCAGGAGAGTGCTGGCTGGATCACGCAGGTACACAGCTCATGCCCCAACGCCTCCAGGAAAACTCCCAGTCTCACTCTATCCTAATCAGCTGCTCACAGATCAGACTAAGCAGCCCAACTGCCAACAGCCAGCCTGGCAACTCTACATGTGTATGTGGAGAGCAGGGACCCAAGGCAACTTGTGCACTCCTGCATCTCAGTGAGCACACTGATAAAGCAGGATCATGCCTGAGAGGCGTTTCCCTGTCTATGCAGCACAAGCAGGGTGCAGGGTGGGGATCCAAGGCCTCCTGTGTGCACATGCACACACGCACTCCTGCACCAATTTCACTAGACCAATGCAGTCAAGGACCTGACCTTCTTTGCGAGGGACCAACCCTGAAAAAATGGAGCCCTCCTGTGCACTATTCATGTGCAAGCTCCACACCAGAGGAACAGTGGTCCCCAAAACCTCCAGCTCCTGTGCCAAAGGCACTCAGTTCAGTCTGTTCCTGCAGGCTCGTTGGCCCTGCTCACACAGCTACTCCCTCCACCAGGAAGTGGGTGAGTGCTCACTGGCGAGCGAGTCCAGGCGCCTGCCCCACTGGTTCTCTAGCCGCCCTCAGGCTCACTGAGTTGAGCAAAGAGAGTCCTCACTAATTTCTACTGCCAGCTATCATAGAACTCCTCTTCTCAGAAAAATAACTGGGTTTGTGAGCTCAGTGTGGGGTCAGAGGGTCTCTCCCCCAACCAGAAAACCTTCCCCATCACTGAGGTGTACCTAATGGGGTTCCCCCTCTCTCATTTCTGCCCCTCCTGCCAGACTAAATGTGGCCTCCTCCTTAAGTCCTTCATTTAGAGGTTCTGTTCATCTAGTGTTCAGGAGACTTCTGAGGTTGACTATTGTATAAATTATTTGTAATATTGGTGTAATCCTGGGAGGTAGTTGGCACAGTGTCTGTCTATTCCACCATCTTACCAGAAGTCTCTTTTTTAAAAAAAAAATTAAGCTTTATCGTTAGTAAAGTTAAATAGGTTTCAGGTGTACAATCCTATAATACATCATCTATATATAACATTGTGTGTTCACCCAGAGTCAGTCCTCCTTCCCTCACCACATACTTGGTCCCTTTTAATTCATCCTCATCTAGCAAACCCCTCCCTCCTTAACCTCTGGTAACGACTAAATTATTGTCTCTGTCTATGAGTTTTTGTTCCTTCATCTGTTTGTCTTGTTCCTTTGTTGTTTTCAATGTTATATGCCACATATTCTTTATCCAATCATCTATGGAAAGACAAGGACACTTTGGTTGTTTCCATGTCTTGGCCACCATAAATAAAGCTACAGTGAACATCAAAGCACATATGTCTTTACAGATAAATGTTTTCAGATTTTTGGTGTAGATACCCAAAAGAGGGATTGCTGGGTTATATGAAAATTCTACTCTTAATTTTTTGAAGAACCTCCACACTGTTTTTTGTAGTTGCTGCACCAATCTGCATTCCAACCAACAGTGTATGTGGGATCCTTTTTCTCCACAGCCTCTCCAACAGTTTATTATTTGCCTTGTTGATGATAGCCATTCTAACTGGTGTGAGGTGATATCTCATTATGGTTTTGATTTGCAGTTCTCTGATGATTAGTGATGTTGAGCATCTTTTCATATGTCTATTGGCCATCTGTTGTCCTCTTTGGAGAAATGTCTATTCAGGTCCTCTTCTATTGTTTGTAATTGGATTTGTATTGTTTTGTTTTTGTTTTGTTTTTTGTTGTTGTTGTTGTTGGGTTGTATGAGTTCGTGATATTTTTTTTTAAAGTGATTATATTTTATTTATTTATTTGTTTATTTATTTAATTATTATTTTTTGAAGGCAGTGTCACTGGCCTTCATATGTGGGACCCGAACAGGGGCCTCTGGCTTCACAAGCCAGCACTTAACCACTGCGCCACTCGGTCGGCCCTCCTGATATGTTTTGGATATTAACCCTTTATCAGAGGCATTGGTTGCAAAAACATTCTCCCATTCAGGTTGTGCCTCTTTATTTTGTCGATGGTTTATTTTGCTGTGCAGAAGCTTTTTAGATTGATTTAGTCCCATTCATTTATTTTAGCTTACTTCTCTTGCCTTTGAGGTCAAATTCATAAAGACCTCTTTGAACCCAATGTATATAATTTTAGTACCTACGTTTTCTTCTATGTAGTTTATTGCTTCAGATCTATTTAGGTCTTTGATCCATTTTGAGTTAATTTTGGTACATGGTGACAGAAACAGGTCATTTCATTCTTGTGCATGTGGCTTTTCAATTCTCCCAGCATCATTTACTGAGGAGACTGTCTTTCTGCGTTGTATGTTTTTGGCTCCTTTGTCAAAAATTTTGTGTCTATATTAATGTGGGTTTATTTTGGAGTTTTCAGTTCTATTCCACTGGTGTGTGTGTCTGTTTTTCTACCAATACCATACCGTTTGGATTATTGTTGCTCTGTAGTACAAGCTGTAGTCAGGGAGTGTGATATCTCCAGCAATGTTCTTTTTTCTTAGGATTACTTTGGCTATTCAGTGTCTTTTGTGGCTCCTTACAATCTGATGATTTTTTGTTCTAGTTCTCTAAAACATGCCATTGGGATTTTGGTGGAGATTGAATTAAATCTGTATATTGCTTTGGACAATGTTGCAAGCACCTGGAATGGCAGTCACCACATTTCAGTCTCTTCCTGAAAGTCAAGGGGACATTAATCCCTCACAGTGGCTTATGTCCCTGTGTGGTACTTGTGATATGAGTGGGGAATAATGTCCTGACACACAGGGTCAGATAGATTGAGTAACACAGCTTTATTTGGGAACCAATTTCCTTCTATATGTCAGTGCTCTGGTAAGCTCAGAGAGTTATACAAAATGAAATAGAATTTAATAATGAATGAAGTCCCAGAGTCTATCGAGCTGGAGAATGTCCCAAGTTGGGGAGAGATGACTGGGCCCACAACAGGTCTGAGGCAAGCTGGTCTTGCAGGGAAGAACTTCAGAGAGTTCTGGAGTATCATGGCTTGCACCTTGTAGGGGGGTCTTAGCTGGAGTGTCCAGTCAGACTACTCAATGCACTGCCCTTGAGGTCTGCTTTTATCCTCTTTTCCTTGGATTTGTTTACTTCTTAGGTGATAACCAGAAGTTGTTTTGGTGAACATGTTTACCACTCAATTTTGTTATGCTCAGTTTCACACATAAATATAATCATGTTCACTTTCATGTATATGCTCTGCACATAAACATGTTTACTTTCACTTTACTCTTATCAGTATCACACCTACTATTAAATAACTTGTTTCGCAAGCCTCAATCCAAACACAACCTTGTTTTTGTTTTATTTTTTAAGCTGAGCCATCCTGCCACCTGTTGGCAGCTCAGTGGCGACTCAACTCAGGCTGGGCATCGAACTGCTGTTGCTCAGAGCTCAGCTCACACTCTTGAGCAAGATCTTAATCACCTGAGCCACTTGGCTCGCCCTACAACCTTGTTTTTAAACAACTAGTAAATAAGCCTCAATCCAAAAAAACAACCGTATTTATAATACATTTTTTCATGCTTTACACAGGTAATATGGCCATTTTAACTATATTGATTCTTCCAATCCATGAACATGAAATGTCTTTCCATTTCTTTGTGTCTTCTTCAATTAAAAAAAATTGTGTTATAGTTCTCAGTGTATAGGTCTTTTACATACTTGGTTAGGTTTATTCCTAGGTATCTTATTCTTTTCGTTGCAGTTGCAAAAGGAAAATTTTTAAAAAGATTTTATTGGGGCATTAGGGGAGGGGAACAGTGTTGGGGAATTGGGAAAGGGGACTGGCCAAGTGGCTGTTCTTCAGTCTTAGTTGTGGAGGGCACCAGTTTCTATCTGGCTTCCCATTGGCAGCTTGTGGCCTCTAAGCTCAAAGTGCTGTGTTCAATTTTAGTTGCGGGTGTGTGTAGCCACCATCCCATGTGGGAGTCGAACCAGCAGCCTTGTTGTTAAAAGTGCACATTCTATCCTCTGAGCCATCACTGCAGCAGCTCAGCTCAAGATGCTGAGTTCAATCTTTAGTTGTGGGTAGGCATAGCCCACCATCAAACAGGCAATCTTGTTGTTACACCAGCTGAGCCATCTTGCCACCTGTTGGCAGCTCAGCAACAGCTCAGCGGGGGTGCAGGGTTCACTGGCCCAAGTGGGAATTGAACCGGGGGCCCTGTTGCTCAGAGCACGTGCTCTAAGCCAACTCTTAATCAACTGAGGCCCCCAGGAAATGGGGTTTTTTTGTTTAATTTTTTTTCTTTTTCTGAAATTTCATTGTTAGTATATAGAAATGCAATGAATTTTTGTACGGTGATTTTGTAGCCAGCAAATTTACTGTATTTGTGAATTTGTTTATTTTTCCTAATAGCTTCTTGGTGGAGTCTAGGTTTTTCTCTATATAGCATCATATCATCTGCAAAAGTTGGCAATTTAAATTCTTCATTTCCAAATTAGTTGTCTTTTATTTCTTTCTCTTGCCTGATTGCTCTTATGTTGAAAATCCATGATGATAGGGGAGAGCCCTGTCTTGTTCCTGAATTTAGAGCAAAGGGGTTGAGTTTTTCACCATTAATTATATTTACTTTGGCATTCTAAAGAATCAAGTAGCATATGTCTTCCTGAACCTTTTGAAAGAAAAATGTGATGAATTATTATCAAATGAGTATTTCATTTAGTGGATATAATTTAATTGAATCATTTGTCATAGCAGTTAAGGGTTTGTATGAAAACTAATTTTTATATTCTCTACATCTGATATGAATATCTAAAATATTTGTTTTTAGATTTTTTTTATTGGGGAATTGGGGGAGGGGAACAGTGTTGGGGTATTGGGGAAGGGGAACGACAAGTTGCTGTCTTCTTGTTCTTTAGTCTAGTTGTGAAGGACGTTGCTTTACTGGCCCATGTTGGTATCGTCATTGCGCTATTCCCGGATGAGGCAGATCTGTCACCAGCCTCTGGATGGTCGCTCACCGTGGCTATTGGCAGCTCACGCTGGCTGCCAGCCACTCACACTGGCTGCAGGCCACTCACTGTAGCCTATGGCACCCACTGTAGCAGGGGCTGCAGCCTACACCATTGCCGGGACTCATGCATTCCAGCTCCAGGTGGAGCTGTGGTTAGCTGTAGAGGGCAGTATCACTGGTGCTCATATGTGGGATCTGAACCGGGGCTCCTGGTGTCCCAAACCAGCTCTTAACCAATGTGCCACTCAGCCAGCCCTCTAAAATATTTTTGCTGCTTCACACATTTCATACCTTTAAAATGTTATACCATTTTATATGCTTGTTTTTTGTTGTTGTTGTTGTTGTTGTTTGTTTTTTTGAGGGCAGTGTCACTGGCCATCATATGTGGGACCCGAACTGGGGCCGCTGGCTTCCCAAGCCAGCACTTAACCACTGCACCACTTGGCTGGCCCAAAATGTTTGTTGTTTTTATCAACAAAAATTTCTTTCTCAACAAAATTTGTTTGTGGGCCTGTACAAAAATGTGCCCTAATTTCCAGGATTTCTAAGGCTTTTTGTTTGTTTGTTTGTTTGTTTATTTTTGATTTGTCCTATGTTGCTGTAGGTTTCAGAAAATATCAGATGCCCTAGTAATATGCAAATATGTAGTTGAGTCTATAATATGCATGGCTTTAAAAAATATTTGGTGAAAATTTCCTACATCAATATATAGATAGCTGAAAATACTACTACTGCTGCTGCTGCTGCTGCTGCTGCTACTACTACTACTACTACTACTAATAATAATAATAATAATATAAAACTAAAAGGGACCCTACTATATTCACAACCTAATAATTGGCTTCTGTAAGCCTGTCCAAGAAAAGCTTATAAGAACCAATTAGGGATTTTATTCTAGAAAACTTTCCACACTATGATGAAAATGGTATGAGGGAAGTTTGTAAATAAATCTGGAAGCAGAGATTTAAAAAATAGACCTATTTAGGCTCTTCAGATATCGTTCCAGTATATTTTTACATAGAAATAGCCTAGTTATATATAGTTGTATCATTTTTAATATGAGAGTCCTCTTTTATTAGTTTCCTGTTGAGCAGAGAACAACCTGTTCCAGAAATCATAGAATACTTATTTTAGGGATAATGACTTGCAGAAAGAAAATTTTAAAACAATAGTTCTAAGAAGAAAAACACAACCAAACAATTTCTATTGCCTGCAATAAGTGGTGAAACCAAATCAAGAAAAATTATTGTTTTATTTCAGACTAAATAATGAGAGTCCATTTCTGGGCCCTTTAATTTTGCTTTTTAGCCCATATTATCTATGTGACCATATTTTCACTAACAGATGCTATTTTTCTATTTGTGAGTGAAATAAGCATTACATTTTAAAATTACAGAGGAATCACTATATCCATTTAGTTAGGAAAGCTAACATATGACATATCAATTAAATTCATGAACTCATCCTAGAAAAAGTGCTACATACCTCATTGCTTAATATCACCATGGTCACCTTCGATGTACTCACCTTGGGAAGCTATACACCAATGCCAGCACCTAGTGCACCCTTCAAAGCAATTTTGGAACTCTCTTTCTGGAATGGCCACCAGAGCTGTCATCATATTTCCCTTGATATCCTGAATGTCATCAAAATATCTTCCTTTCAATGTATCCTTTATCTTTGGGTAAAGAAAGAAGTCACTGGGGGCCAGATCAGGTGAGTAGGGAGGGTTTTCCAATACAGTTGTCTGTTTGGTGGCTAAAAACTCCCTCATACACAGTGCCTTGAGAGCTGGTGCATTGTTGTGATGCAAGAGCCATGAATTGTTGACCAAACGTTCAGATCGTATTCATCTAACTATTTCATGCAGCCTTTTCAACACCTCCAAATAGTAAACTTGGATAACTGTTTGTCCATTTGGTACAAATTCATAATGAATAATCCTCCTGATATAAAAAATGTTAGCAATATCATTGCAACAAGTTCGCAAACTTAATTGTCCGACCTCATATGTAAAATTCTATGCCATCCACAATTGATAATTGTAAAGCAATCCCTTTCAAGAGAGTGGTTAAAAATAAAATTTCTGTTTTTATTTCAAATGAATACTTTTTTTTTTTTGAGGGCAGTGTCACTGGCCCTCATATGTGGGACCGAACCGGGGCCGCTGGCTTCCCAAGCCAGCGCTTAACCACCGTGCCACTCGGCCGGCCCTTCAAATGAATACTTTTTAAGTATAGGGAAATTTGAATAAACTATCAAGAAGTCATGACTCTAGGTAATAATTCAAAGGGATTTATAAATTTTATAGTTCAAAGAGCTTCTCTCTCTCTCTCTCTCTCTCTCTCTCTCTCTCTCTCTCTCTCTCTCTCCCCCGCTTTCTTCCTCTCTCATTATAGGCACTAAAATACTGCCTCTTCCTACTATATAATCCTGTCTTATTGTCTCACTAGCTTTGTAAACTTCTATCTCAGTTTTCATCATCTGTAAAATAAGGATACCAATATCTAACCCATAGCATCTTTGGTTAATATATATAAGATACTTAGAACAGTGGTAAGTGCTTTTAGAAGTATATATTGTTTTTATTCAACTGTTCCTTTAATTTGATATCATTTGCACTAAAGATGAAAGGTATGCCATATACATACTAATCTTAGTAAACACCATTTTAACATTGAACTCAGGTATATTAAACATCAAAATAAAAGAGGAAATTTGAGTATTCAGTAAATTTCACCAAACAACATTATCAAAAGTCCCCTTTAAGTTGTAGATAATACAGGTGGGCCCTCTATGTTGAATATGCTACATAGATTTACTAAGTATCTGTCTGACATTGTGCTTTGTGATTTAGATATAGCTCTGATTGCAAAGATGCTTAAATAATATCTATATGATCAATTAAATAAACCTTCAATTTGTCCATTACATAGAACTTAAACCATCAACATAACTTAGCTTTTCTCCAGTTGAAAAAAATAAAAACAAAGAAACGAACAAAAAAACCTTTCCCTGGTAATTGAATAGTTATTGAATAGGTGGATGGAAGGATTGATTTGATTCAAAGAGTCATTTATGTCAGCATGCTACTGTATATTCAAAGTTAGATTCAAATGTACAAGGTAAACCAGTGCTAATTTATTCCCATACAAGTTAGATCCTAGGCAGATGTATAAACCATCCGGTTCATTATTATTAATTCAATCCAGTTTTTGGCACAGATGACATTGAGGAGATGAGAAACAAGACCCTGTGATTTGACACAATATTTCACTTTCCTAAAATTTATATTGCCATCTTATAGATGTAGTTCAGGGAACATACTACAACTGTTGTTATTCTGCATTATTCACCTTCCTCAAATCTGAATGTCCCTTAAACATTCCCACTTTGGCACTGGTCCAAAAATGGAGTTTTCATGTCAAGTTTAAGCCAATAAACTATGTTAAGAATTTCATCAGATATTTGGTCATAATTTCATGGATCTATAATGATGTGAATGTGACACCTTTTATCTTATTTGCAATCATCTATTACTCTGGAACACAGAGACTCATAAAATCCTGAATTAATCTTAAGGGGGAAGAATGCCTAATAAAGAACACAATTATGTGCAGCAGCTCTGGCAATAAATTTGATGAAAGGTTTTTCTGAAAGCCACAGCAAAAGGTAAATGAGTCCACTTATTAGCTCTGTATTGGTGTTATTTATGTTCTGTGACCCACAGGGATATGAGGGGTTTTACTTTGCTTTCTTGGTCTCCTTCCCAGGGCTTTTAGCATGTTGGTGCTTTGGGACCAGTATTTGTATACTGAACAGGAAATTTTTTTTCACCTTGAAAAATGTTCTTCTTTCTTCACAAAAGAATTGTGCAGAGCATTTTTGTTGCTGTTGTTATTGTTTTGGTTTGGTAAATTTAAAAAAAAATTAATATTAGGATCTTGGAGTTTTGGAACTGGTTTATATTGTTGGCCTGGAGGTTTTGAACTGAATTGTAAGGGGAAATAAGCTTATTACACATGGGACCTGCCATAATTCCTTGTGAAGCATATTTGTCAGCAGAGAATCAAAATGAATTAAGTGCAAGTTTTGTTAAATATCTTTCCAACACTATTATGTTCTGGCTTTATATCAATTCAATGTCTGACAACTGTAGAAAATATGTCACCTCATTTTTACTAGCATCTGTTGGGGTATATAAGTGTATTCAAAATTTGATATTTAAGTTTATAGGTAATTTTAAAATTAGAATATTTTCAGAGTTGTGTTGAAGGAATGGCTATGGTTCATTATGCTTTGTGTTCATAATGAGTTCTTTTCATGGCACAGTTGAAGGAATGCAATGACCCAGGGAAACTATAACTGTATATCCCTTTTTCCTTTAGGAATTTTGTATTGGTCATTCCACTTCCAAACTCAAAAATGCCTGGGGTTATTAATACCATTCCATGTATGTTGTGTTCTTTCATTACTGTCAGCACTACCTTGGGCCCATCTTTGTTGGTTTCTTTCATTATTGTTCTTGTCATTAGCATTTAAAAAAAATAAAGACGATATGTTCATTGAGGCATTACCTGAGTACTTGAACTTTATTTTATATTATTCTTTTCTTTTTATATTACATTTTAATTAGGCAGCATTCTGAGCTCCAGAGTTTGGGGTGGGGAGAAAGAGAGAGATGAAGAGAATGTGGTTATTATCATTAATCATTATGGGTCAAGTTTTCATTTTGCATTAACCCCCTATATCTCCTATATGCTCCATGCCTATATTAATATGATGGTGCAAGCACAGAAGCTAGTCATATAACATAGACTAGAAGAATTTGATGCACTAATTAAAAAAATAATTCAAGTGATAGATTATTCATGAAATATTTGGAAAATAAACATATTCCTTTTTTTCTAGAATAAAGACTTAAGGTTGTGAGGATTAACGAATTAAAGAATGAAAGGTGTGCAATCTAAAAAAGGAGGAAAACAGGGCCAGCCACGTGGCTCAGTTGGTTAAGAACGTGCTCAAGAGTGCATGCTCAGCTCTGAGCAACAGCAGTTTGATGCCCAGCCCAAGCTGAGCTGCTGCTGAGATGCCAACAGGTGGCAGGATGGCTCAGCTAAAAAAAATAAAATAAAAAAGGAGGAAAACAGGTTTTGAGTCAATTCCAAGATTTATTATAAAAATCTAGAATTTAATGTGGGTCTTTCTCCATGGAAGTAAATAGAGCTCACTTCAAAGTTCAAGTTATTGACATTTACTCAATCAACAAATGTAGATTTAATGCCAGTTTGTGTAAGGCACTGCTCTACATAATATAGAGGAGAATAATTGATGGCCTACTGCTCTCAAGAGGTTTACAGTCTATAAACATAGGAAAAAAAACAATCTTAATATGATGTGATATTAAGCACAGGTCTAAGATGGATTGGTTGCATGAGCAATTTTTTATGAAAAATACAAGGAAATGAGGGATTTATTATGAAAGTAGGAATTAAGAAAGATATTCAAGAGCAAGTAACATATGAAACTGAAAAATGAGTGACTTGTTAATTCAACAAGTGAAAATTTGGAAGTAGGTTATTTCATTCTGGAGTGAAGAAAAGAAGTGGAGGCACAGAGGTATTAAAAAATATATATCGTGTTTGAGTACATACAAATGGATTATTTCAGATAGACTTTATGGGACAAGTAACCAATTGCTTTTTGGCAGTGAAAAGTGAAAAATGAAACCTTGTTTTGAGGATAGAAATGAGGTCAAGAGAATACTTATAGAGTAACTGAAATAATTGACTATTAGTTGGCAGGCTGATAAGAGGAAAGTAGCCATTGACTGTTGTAGTATCTCTTTCTGTTTTATTGCACTGGCTTGCCAGTGTTCAGTTTTGAAAGGAGATAGCATTTTGATAATAGAACTGTTATTAAGAAAAAGTATCTGAAGAATAAATTATTTGGGATGTAGGGAAAACTGAGTTTTTGAAATGGCAATGACCTCCTACTTGGTTTAGAAAATAAATCACGGCCGGCCGAGTGGCATGGAGGTTAAGCGCTGCCTTGGAAAGCCAGCGGCCCCAGTTCAGTCCCACATATGAGGGCCAGTTACGCTACCCTCAAAAAAAAAAAGGAAAAAAGAAAATAAATGATTTTATCAACATTTGGTATAGCAAGTTCTTTAGGATGCATAAATAAGGTGGGTGGGAGGAATATTAGATTAAGCAAATACAGTTGGAGATCTCTGAGTTCAGGATATTAAATGATTTATTACTCCTGCTCATAACCCTGTCTTTAATATACCAGTAGCACAGTGAATCTTGTAGAAAAGAATGTCCAGGGTCCCGTAAAAGTATAATTAGACAAGTTGACATACTTTCACCCCCCTGCATAACATCTCAGAAAAAGTGTTTCACAAAATAATATTTTAGGAAGCATGGCCTTATATCCATGATTTTCTAATAGAAAACCTGCCTAAATGATTCACTAACTACATGATAGACTCCAATTGGAAAATTTCATTTAAAGAACATGATGTGCCCAGTACTTTAATTCAGAACCTGAAATCAACATATTGTCTTTTGCATTGCTCATTTTATCATTCATAGATATAATATTTTTACTACATTCATGCTTCCTAAAACACCTGAAGAAAAGTTGGAGTTAAAATGATTTAAGTTCTCAGTTCTGCAAAATTCGATGGCTCCCTGGTGGAATTAATTTCCAAAGACACTGGATATCTATGATCTCATCTGCTGAGCAGTTTAGAAACACCCAGACCAAAAGCCCATGAAAATGAAAAACTGTAGGAAGAAGAGGTTGGAAAATGTCTACTTAGAGTTCGTATTTTAAAATCTGTTGTGAGTAGCAAAGGGAATTCTGCTTAAACATCTACAATTGTGTTTTCCTTGAATCCTGGTTAGTGTTTTCTTTAGATACCTGTTGTTTTGTGTAGGTTTAGAACAGAGTAGTGTGTCATTCAAATGATAGAATGTTTAGTTAAGTTATTACTTTTGATTTATCATAAGAAGTATGGAATTTCTTTAAAAAGAAAATAGGAGGGCCAGCTGAGTGGCTTGGGAAGCCAGCAGCCCCGGTTCGGGTCCCACATATGAGGGCCAGTGACACTGCCCTAAAAAAAAAAGAAAGAAAGAAAATAGGACAACAGAAGAATTATTTATTTCTGGCATATTGAAGAGTTTTTTTAATCAAATAATCTGCCTAATGGAACCAAAAAAATAACCATAACTACTTTCTGGAGTGGTAATATATGGGATAATTAAGACTCACACAGGGCCGGCCGAGTGGCACATTGGTTAAGAACTGTTTTGTTGATGTCAGCGGTCCCGGTTCAAATCCCACATATGAGGGCCAGTGATACTGCCCTCTACAGCTAACAACAGGGCTGTGTGAGCCCTGGCGATGGTATAGGCTGCAGCCCCTGCTGCAGTGGGCTGCCATAGGCTACAGTGAGTGGCCCGCAGCTAGCGTGAGCAGCTGACAGCCAGCGTGAGCTGCCCATAGCCACGGTGAGCGACCATCCAGGGACCAGCGATGGATCTGCCTCATCTTGGAAGAGCGCAATGACAATACCAACGTGGGCCAGTGAACGTACCAACGTCCTCCACAATTAGACTGAAGAACAAAAAGATAGCAACTTGTCTGTTCCCCTTCCCTGATTCCCCAAAGTTGTTCCCCTCCCCCAAGTCCCCAATAAAATCTTTTAAAAAAAAAGACTCACACATACCACACTTGCTGCAAATAAGTAAATTGATGAAAATATAGCTTTTTAAAGTCACACCTCATAAATATCATTACTCATTTTTCAGAGATGCGCAGTTTCTCCTCTTAATGGTTTAGGGCTGTACTGCCTACTTTAACACTACAATATGGGGGTTGTTTAGAGAATGATACCTCATACAGAGTAAATATTCATGCCAAAATATATGAAGGAAGAAAGAAAGGGAAGAAGGGAAAAAGGAGGAGGAGGTGGGTGACAGAAAAAAAGAGAGACAAATAAAGAGAATGTGTTTGAGATTAATTTTGCAGAGTTCATGCAATGATCCTCCAATGGTGGTTCTACATAATTAAACCAGAAGTAACATTCCTAATTGTATAGGAAAATGTATGTCAGTAAAAATCATGTGATATAGGGCCGGCCGAGTGGCACAGTCATGAAGTGCTGGCTTGGGAAGCCAGCGGCCCCAGTTTGGTCCCACTGTGAGGGCCAGTGACACTGCCCTCAAAAAAGAAAAATTAAGCGATATAGCTTCCATTATAAAAAAGAAAATAACATGATGACATCGGGCCCTTAACAACATGTTAGCATAACACAGGAAAATAGTGTTAAAATTCTGTTACTGAGTAATTTACTACATAAACTATGGTAGCAATGAAAATTAATGTTGTGTAGAATTTACACAACACACACACACACACACACACACACACACACACACACACAGGAGTACTCCTGCTCAGAGAAGCTTACATTTAGAGATATAAAGGCTTGAATTAGAAAACAGATTTCCAAAGTATTCTTTGGGAATGAAGGTATTATAAGGCAGAATTAGCATCATTAAAACATCTTAGTGTATTCATCTGTAAATAAGAGATATGTCAGTATCTTCAAAGAAGAAAATAATTGAAAATTTGAGGAGCCCAAGTAGGTTTTTGCAGGAAAGCTTATTGATTTGTAATATTTATAGGAGAATGTCAGTACCCTATAACAATATGAAATATAATGCTACAAAAAAGTCCAAACATCTCTCACATTGATTGAGCTATCTGATGTTATCTAAGTTCAAAATTTATTTTACCACTGTAATTTTCCATAGCTTAATGGAAATAGTTTTTTTTAGAATTATATGTATCATGCCCTTGTCATTGAATCAACAAAGTATTAATTGACAGAAATACTTAAGAAATTTCTCACCTTCATCCCATGTTCTCCCTCTATTTTTTGCTTATTTTCCCCCATCTTCCTTTTCCTTTTCCCTCTTCTTTCTCATCTTCATTTTCTTCATTTAATAAAAATCATAGTTACCATTTATTGAACATAGACATTGTTCTAAATGTTTGCATAATTCTTCATTTATTCCACAAATACATTTGAACACTTCTAAGTCATAGAAACTATTCTAGAAAACAACATCCTTGTATACAGAGAGCTTATATTGCACTTGAGGAAACAGATAAACATGTAAATGAATAAGCTAACTATAGATTATATTAGGAGCTCTAAAGGATGTAAACATGGTGATGAGATAGTATATAACAGCGGTGAGGGGTTAAGAAAGACCTCTCAGAGAAGGTGACATTTTGGCCGAGATGAAAAGAAGCCAGCCATATAAGAATCTGGGGTCAAAACATTCCAAGCATATGTTACAAAGTAGTTTAGGATGTTAGAGAGGGAGGACTGCTTTACTAGAGCTGATGAGGAAGAATAACATGAGATGATGTTGGAGAAGAAGTCAGGAATTAGATTATTTAGAAACTGTATAGGCTAATGTAATAAATATGGATTTCATCCTGAGAGAAATGGCACTCCATTGAAGTATTTTACACAGGGAAAGTATACGACCTGATTTGTACTTTTAAAATTTCCTTCCATTGTTCGTCAAAATGGTGGAATAGATAAATGATGGGCTTGCCTCCTCTCACATCCACATCAAAATTACAACTAATTTACAGAAAAAATATCATTGAGAACTGCCTAAAGTCTACCTGGACATACATCCTATAACTAAGAATATACAGAAGAAGCCACATCAAGACTGGTAGTAGGGGCAAAGATATGGAACAAGCTTGTCCCACAGCCACATGTAGCAGTTAAAAATCAAGACACGTATCTCAGCTGCAGAGGCCCCCTTAAGGAGAGAGGGGGTCTAGTCCCACACCAAGTTTCCCAACCCAGGGTTCCAGCACTGGGAAGAGAAGTCCCCATAACTCCTGGCTATCAGAAAACACAGGATATTTTGGCTTGTGAAACTGAGGGCTGCTGGAGTCCCAGGTGTTCCTTTTAACATGCACACACATGGATTTACTCACTGAGGGACTTACTCGCTCTAAACTCTAGTGCTGGGGCAATAACTCAAAAGATGCCAGAGATATATGGGGAGGAACTAAATTATCTGGCTTCAGGGTGAGACTGGACAGGCTGCTTTCTACAACAGAGATGTTTCAGAAATCACATAGAAGTAGCTTCTGTCCTTGGCATGCCCCATAGATCTTGCTAAGCAGCCTCAGGCCCAGCACTAGCAGCAGCCAGCCTTGGTTCACAGCTAAGCTTCTTCCAGGCACCTCTAAGCCCTGCATAATTGGCAACCATCTGCAGGTCACATTTTAGCTCATACCAAGTTGACCTGGGCAGGACACAGGCAGCAGCACACTATGGCCTCCACCAGAGCCCCTCCCAAGAGACCCCATAACGAACACCTGGTAGCTAGCTTCCAAGCAGACCAGAGCACCACAGAACCATGTCCACAAATGAAACATTGAAAGGGGAAACTGGGCAAGCACTAAAGCCATATTAAAGTGAATCCTGTTCCATAGGATCAGCCCCTGAACAACAGCTCCTCCACTGTAGTCATGGCCAGTCCTCACAACTAACCAGACTGAGGGTCAGTCCCTCCCACTGATGTGTAAATAGATACTAAGGTTTAACTACTACAGGAGGGTATATGTCATGTTGGGCCTCAGCTACTGGCAGATGAATGCAAGATTCAGTGAAGCTGGAAAGGAACAACAAGGGAGTCACAGATAAGGGGTTCATACCACTATATTATGTTCTTGATGATGGCTGGTTGAGACATGAGAAGCAAACATCCATCAATACCCCAACAAGGGGTCTTCCTGCAACACAGTCTTGCTGGCAGCTGGGTGAGACACAGGAAGAGGGATTTGCAGGATCTTCACCATCTGCAACACCTGTGCTTGCTAACACTGCCATGGCAATTATAGGCAAAACAATAGTAGCTACTGGCCACCTTGTTACAGCTGATGGCCATCTAATAACCAAGCCCAAAACTTTCCACATGACGACAAGAACCTGGAAACTGCCCTGGTGGCCCTTTCCCAACAGCATGCACAACCCACACAATGGACACACCTGGAGAACCTGGTTCAAATGATTAGAGAAACTGTCACTGGGCCCCACAGAACCCCTACTATATACGACCAATCTATAATATTAAGACCAAGAGACACAACAGTTCTGCCTAATACATTGAAACAAATACAGGGAGACAGCCAAAATGAAGAATACAAGAACTGAAATAAATAATACTGGAGGTGCCAAAAAATGTATTACAAGTGGACACTTTGGTAACGTTGCTCAAGCAGTAGTTTGCCACAATCACAAGTGTCTGGCTGCTGATGGTAACCACTCTGAGAACCTGTTGTAATTACAGAAGTCAAATGTGATTTGTGTTCCTTTTTTGTTATGGGTATATATTGAGTATTGCAATTTTAATACAGTTTTTCCTTTCTTAAAATGTATATACATGTTTTGGCACCCTCTGTATATTAGAGGGAATCAACAGTAGAATACATGAAGCACATGATTGAATCAGTGATTTGGAGATGAGGTAGCAGAAAATACCTAATCAGAAGAAAAAAATAGGGTGGTTTAAGAGATCTCTGGGACAACATCAAGCATACCAAGATTCTCATCATAGTGGCACCAAAAGGAGAGGAGAGACAGCAGGGAATCGAAAACCTATTTGTAGAAATAGTGATGGAAAACTTCCCTAACCTGACAAAGAAAATAGACATACAAGCCCAGGAAGCACAGAGAGTCACACACAAGAGGAACCCAAGGAGACCCACACCAAGTCACATTGAAATTAAAATACCAGAGGTTAAAGACAGAGAGAATCTTGAAAGCAGCAAGAGAAAAGCAATTAGTTACCTACTAGGAAGCTCCCATAAAACTGTCAGTGGATTTCTCAAGAGAAACCTTGAAAAGCAAGGCCCTGTAATCAAGATTACTGTATCCTGCAAAGCTATCATTTTTTTTGAAAGATTTTATTGGGGAATTGGGGGAGGGGAACAGCATTGGGGAATCGGGGAAGGGGAACAGAGAAGTTGCTGTCCTTTTGTTCCTCAGTCCAGCTGTGGAGGACATCACTTCACCAGCCCATGTTGGTATCATCATTGCACTTTTATTGGGTGAGGCAGATCGGTCGCTGGCATCTGGACAGCCGCTCACAGCAGATCTTGGCAGCTCACACCAGCTACCGGCCACTCACTGTAGCTCATGGCAGCCCACTGCAGCAGGGGCTGCAGCTATGCCATCCCAGGGACTCACAGCAGCCCAGCTCCAGGTGGAGCTGTTGTTCACCATCTTAGCTGTAGGGGGCAGTGTCACTGGTCCACATATGTGGGATCCGAACCAGGGCCGCTGGCATCCCAAGCCAGCTCCTAACCAATGTGCCACTTGGCCAGGGCCTATCTTTTTTTTTTTAAGAACTAAAAATATTATTTATTTTTGAGGATATGAGCTCAACATGATAGTTCCAATTTAGTTTTAACATCAATAAATTCTTTTTTTTTATTTCTATTTTTTATTTTATTTTTTATTTTTTTTGAGGGCAGTGTCACTGGCCCTCATATGTGGGACCGAACCGGGGCCGCTGGCTTCCCAAACCAGCGCTAAACCACCGTGCCACTCGGCCGGCACAATTCTTTTTAACTTAAATAAAATATTTTATTGATTTTTCTCCACTACATTTTGGATTTTAACCAATTACCTAGACAATAATTGTACCCTCTTTTATATTCTTTTTTTTTATTCATCAGTTTTAGAAGTACAAAGCAACACAGTGATAAGATATTTACACACTTTCACAAAGTTATAATATGAATATATCTACTACACGTCTGACAACGTGCATAGCTATTCCAATACCAATGGCTATATTCCCTGTACTTCATTTTACATTCCATGACTATATATATCTTAATTATAGTTGACATTCAGTAATATTTTATATTAATATCAGGTGTAAAGTGCAGTGGTTAGGCATTTATATAATTTATGAAGTGATTCCCCTGATAATTCTAGTATGCATCTAACACTATGCATTTTTACAATATTATTGACCATATTTCCCATACTGTATTTCATATTCCCATAACTATTTTGTAATTACCAATTCATACTTAAAAATCCCTTCTCCTTTCTCACAACCCCCCAAACTCCCTCCCTTCTTACAACCAACCGTTTGTTTTCTGTATCCATGAGTCTATTTCTGTTTTGTTTGTTTATTCTATTCTTTAGCTTCCACATACAAGTGAGACAATATGGTATTTTTCTTTCTCAATCTGACTTGGTTAACTTACCATAATATCAAACATGGATATCCATCCATGTTGTTGCAAATGGTAAGATTTCAATCTTTTTATGGCTGAGTAATACTCCATTGTACATATCTACCAAAATTCTTTATCCAATGGTGTATTGATGGGGAGTTCAGTTGCTTCCATATCTTGGGTATTGTGAATAGAGCTGCAGTGAACATAGGAGGTGCATATATCTTTTTGAATTATTGTTTGGGGTTTCTTTGGATAAATACCCAGGTGTGGAATTACTGGGTCATATGGTAGTTCCATTTTTTTCTTCTTTTAATTAAAGTTTATTGGGGTGACAATTCTTAGTAAAGTTACATAGGTTTCTGGTGTACAAATCGGTAATATATCATCTATGTATCACACTGTGTATTCACCACCCAGGGTCAGTTCTCTTTCCATCACCATATATTTGATCCGTTTTACCCTCATCTATCACCCTCCTCCCCCCTTACTCTCTCATAAACCACTAAACTATTGTCTGTGTCCATGAGCTTTTGTTTCTTCATTTGTTTGTCTTGTTCTTTTTTTGTTTTCAGTTTTATATACCACATGTCAGTGAAATTATATTTCTCAAATTTTCTTTTTCTTTAATTCTTTTATTGTGAAATATACATTAAAAATAGTTTCAGGTGTACAACACAGTGCAATAGTTATACTTTTTTTTTTACTATTATTTCAACTTTATTATGAATTTAAAAATTTTAGTATCACCATTTTTCTTTTATTCATTTATTTATTTATTGATTGATTTTTACCCCTCAAAGTGACAACCCCCCTCCCCCAGTTCTCCCCCTCACTCCTCCCCCCATATCATACTATATATTACAATTCCTTTGATTCCCTTCCACCGTATAATCCACATCCCGTGACTATCTATATATTCAATTACAGTTGGCATACAATATTATAATACATCAGCTTCAGGTGTATAGTGCAGTGATCAAGCCTCTACTCCATCCATGAAGTTGTCTCCCTAACAAGACATGTGATCATCTGACACTCCACAAAATATTTACAACATTATTAATTGTATTCCCCAACCTGTCTTTCATATCCCTGTGGCAGTATTGTAGTTACCTATTTATGCTGTCTAATCTTTTCACCCATTTTTAATTTTTTGAGGAACCTCAACACTGTTTTCCATAGTGGTTGCACCAATTGTCAATCCCACCAAGACTGTACAAGGATTCCCCTTTCTCTACATCCTCACCAATGCTTGCTTCTTATTTGTTCATTTATTGATGATGGCCATTCTGACCGGTTTAAAGTGATGTCTTTGAGTTTTTTATTTGTGCTTCTCTGATGATTAGTGACACTGAGCATCTTTCTTTATGTCCATTGACCATCTGTATATCCTTTTTTAAAAAATGTCTATTCAAGACCTCAGCCCATTTTTAATTGGATTTTTTTTTGTATTGAGTTGTATGAGTTTTTCAATATAAAGTTTGGATATTAACTCCTTATCAGGTGTATCATTGATGAATATCATGTCCCATTAAGTAGGATGTCTTTTCATTTTGTTGATGAGCAAAGCTTTCTAGTTTGATGTAGTCCCATTTGCTCATGTTAAAAATTGTGTTTCCCTTGCCTGAGGAGATATATCAGTAAAAATATTACTGAAGGTAATTTCTGAGGTGTTTTCTTCTAGGAATTTTATGGTAAGGCTTAAATTTAAGTCTTGAATCCAATTTGAGTTTATTTTTGTATATGGCATAAGAATACAGTCCATTATCATTTTTTGTGTGTATCTTTACAGTTTTCCCAGCACAGTTTATTGAATATACTGTCTGTACTCCAATATATATTCTTGCATCTTTTGTTATACACTAAATGAAATTATAAGCGTGCATTTTTTTTCTGGGCCCTCTATCCTATTCCATTGAAATATGTGCCTGTTTTTATGGCAATACCATGTTGTTTTGACTTTTATGGCTTTGAAGTTTAGTGTGATATCAGGTGACACGACAGCTCCAGCTTTGTTCATTCTCAGGATTGTCATGGCTATTCTGGTCTTTTATAGTTCCATATAAATTTTAAGATTATTTGTCTTAGGTCTGTGAAAAATACCTATGGTATTTTGATAGGAATTGCATTGAATCTATAGATTGCTCTGAGTTGTATGGAAATTTATACTGTATTAAACTCTTCTATCCATCAGTGTGGTGTTTATTTCCATTTTTTGTATCTTCTTTATTTTCTCTCTTCAAAGTCTTATAATTTTCTGAGTACAAGTCTTACTTTCTTGGTTAAAATTTTTCCAGGTATTTTTGATGAAATTGTAAATGGGATTTTTTTTCTTAATTTCTCTTTCTGATAGTTCAGTATTGGTGTTTATACACCAATGCAACCAATTACTGAATATTAATTTTGTATCCTGCTGCATTCCTAAATTCATTTATCAATTCTAATAGTTTTTTAGTGGAATCTTTTGAGTTCTCTATATGTATTGGGTTGGCAGAAAAATCATGACGTATTTTTTGTGTGTGTTTTGTTGCACAAATGCATCATGACTTTTCTGATAACTAATAGTATAATGCAATCTGCAAATAATAACAATTTTTCTTCTTCCTTTCCAAATTGGATGTCTTGTATTTTATTTTTCTTGTCTGGTTGCTAAGGCTAGGACTTCCAGTACTATGTTGAAAAAAAGTGGTGAAAGTTGATACTTGTCCCTGATCTTAAGGGGAATGCGTTTAGCTTTTCCTCATTGAGTATTATACTAGATATGGATTTGTCTTATATGGCCTTTATTATGTTGAAATATGTTACCTCTATTCCCACATTTCTAAAAGTTTTTTTTATCATAAATGGCTGCTGAATATTGTCAAATGCTTTTTATGTATCTATTGATATGATTATATAATTTTTATTTTTCATTTTGTTTATGTGGTGTATCACATTATTTAATTTGCAGGTATTGAACCAACCTTGCATACAAAGAATGAATCCAACTTAATCTTGGTGTATGATCTTTTTAAAGTATTGCTGAATTCAGTTTGCTATATTTTGTTGAAGATTATTGCATTTATGTTCATCAGAGATATTGGCTTATAGGGGTTTTTCTGTTACTTTTTTAATTTGTTTTTCACTGTCTTTGTCTGGTTTTGGAATCAGGGTATTCATGGCTTCAAAAAATGACTTTGTGAGATTTCCCTTCTCTTGAGTTTTTTGGAATAGTTCAAAAGAATAGGTGTTGATTTCTTTCTTTTTTTTAGATATTCACCTATGAATCTATTGGGTCCAGGACTTCTGTTTGTTGGGAGCTTTTTGATTAGTGATTTTATTTCATTTGTAGTAAATAGTAAGTTCAGATTTTCTGTTACTTCTTGATTCAGCCTTGGAAAATTGTATGGTTCTAAGCATTTATCTATTTTTTCCATACTGTCAAATTTGTTGGCATATAGTTGCTCAAAGTATTTATTTATTTATTTATTTATTTATTTATTTATTATTTCTGTAGTGTCTGTTGTCACTTATCTTTCATTTCTGATTTTATTTAGTTAGGTCCTCTATTTTTTTTATAAGTTTGATTAAGTGTTTGTCAATTTTGTTTATCTTTTCAATGAACCAGCTCATGCTTTCATTGATCTTTTGTATTTCTTTCATCCTGTATTTCATTAATTTCTGCTCCAATCTTTATAATTTCCTTCCTTGTACTCACTTTGGGCTTTGTTTGCTGAGTTTTTCCCCAATTCTCTTAGGTATAAAATTAGACTGCTCATTTGAGATTTTCCTTGTTTCTTCCAGTAGGCCTCCATTGCTATGAATTTCCCAGTTTTGTTGGCTTTCTATGTGTGCCATACATTTTGGGGCATTTTGTTTTAATTTTTATTTGTCTTGTTTTATTTTTTTATTTCTTCCTTTATCTCATTGTTGGCCCATTCTGGATTTAATAGCATGTTATTTAGTTTCCACATGTTTCTGTGTTTTTCTGTTTGTTTGTTGTTGTTTTTCTCCTGTAATTGATTTCTAGTTGCATACTATGGTGGTCAGAGAAGACACTTGACATACTTTCAATCTTTTAAAATTTATAGAGATTTGTTTTGTGGCATAACATGTGGTCTATTTTGGAAAATGTTCCATTTACATTTGAAAAGAATATATGTTCTGTTGCTTTGGGATGAAATGCTCTAAAATTATCAATTAAATCCGTCTGTTCTATTGTGTCATTAAAGGCTGTTGTTGCCTTGTTGATTTTTTGATTGAAACATCTGTCAATCTGTGTCATTGGGGAGTTAAACTCCCTTACTATGATTGTGTTACTATCTTTTATGTGTGTCAATATTTGTTTTATATATTTAGGTGCTCCTATGTTGGGTGTATAGATATTTACTAGGGTTCTGTGCTCTTGTTGGTTTTATCCCTTTTTCAATATGTAATGCCCTTCTTTGTCTCATATTATAGAGTTCATTTTAAAGTCTATTTTGTCTGATATAAATATTGCTACTCCAGCTTTTCACTCATTTCCATTTGTGTAAAATCTATTTTTCTATCCCTTTAGTTTAAGTCTATCTGGTCTCTCAATCTGAGGTGTGTCTTTTGTAGACAGCATTCGTTTTCTTATTTATGTACCCTATGTCTTTTGATTGGAGCATTATATCCATTTACACTTAAAGTGATTATTGATAGGTACATTGTTTTTGCCATTTTATCATTCATATTATTGATCTTCTTTTGTTTGTTTGGTCCCTTCTTCCTCTTAAAGAAGTCCTTTTAACATATCTTGCAATTCTGGTTTGCTGGTAATGAGTTTCTTTAGCTTTTTCTTTTCTGGGAAGCTATTTATCTCCCATTAAATTTTAAATGATAGTCTTGCTGTGCAGAGTATTCACAGTTGTAGGCCCTTGTTTTTCATCACTTTGAATATTTCCTACCACTCTCTTCTGGTCTTCAAATTTTCTGTTGAGGAATCAGCTGATAGTGTAGTAGGAGCTCCCTTGTAAGTAACTAGTTCTCAGTCTCTTGCTTCTTTGAGGGTTCTCCGTTTGTCTTTAAATTTTGCCATTTTCATTATAATGTGTCTTGGTGGCGGACTGTTTGGATTCTTCTTATTTGGGAAAC
The DNA here is from genome assembly GCA_033961575.1 of Aselliscus stoliczkanus. Taxonomy (NCBI): domain Eukaryota; kingdom Metazoa; phylum Chordata; class Mammalia; order Chiroptera; family Hipposideridae; genus Aselliscus; species Aselliscus stoliczkanus. The sequence goes on along the minus strand of CM066737.1, from coordinate 10,743,634 downwards.
TCTGTATTTCCTGGGCTTCTATGTCTATTTCCTTTACTACATTAAGGAAGTTTTCAGTCATTATTTCTTCAAATATGTTCTCAATCCCTTGATCTCTCTCTTCTTCTTCTCATATTCCTATGAGAGTATTCCTATGCTTGATGTTTTCCCAGATATCCCTTATATTATCTTCAGGTTTTGGTTTCTTTATTATTCTCTTTTTTTTCATGTTCCAATGGGGTGTTTTCTGCTACCTTGTTGTTTAAACTGCTGATTTAGTTCTGTGCTTCATCTAATCTGTGGTTGATTGTTTCTAGTGTATTTTTTATTTCAGTTATGGTATTTTTTAATTTCTGACTAGTTCTGTTTTATGGTTTCTATGTCTTTCTTTGTGCTCACTATCTCTTTGTTGAAGTCCTTACTAAGTTCCTTAAGCATTCTCATAACCAGTTTTTTAAACTATGTCTCTGGTAGGTTGGTTGTCTTCAATTCAATTAGTTCTTTTACTGGAGGTTTCTTTTGTTCTTTTAATTGGAAAATATTCCTTTGTTTCCTCACTCAAACTGCTTCTCTCTGTTTGTGTCTTTGTATTAGGTAAGTTTCTTATGTCTCTCAGTCTTTGCCAGGTTTTATTATTTAGTACTTATATGTGTCTTATATGGTCCAATGATGCACTCTTGCTGTTTACCTTTATGTGTGTTTTGGAAATGTTCCTAGTGTGTGTTGCTTGTATTTTCATGTTATAGTTTAGCCTTGATTGCTTTTAGCAAATCAGTGGGTGGATGTGATTGACTCCCAGGCTTACTGGCTGTGCAGAATATCTTTGCCAACAGTGTATGAAATTCTATTAGGGGGCTGACCCCTTAAAGTAGCATTCAACCTGGTGTGCCTTTGTGCCTGTTGAGCCAATTTTGGGGATGTGTCACTGGTGGGGCTAATCAGGTAATGCTCAGTGTGGTCTGGAGCCAACCTCTGGGTGTGTTTTTTCTGATGTCTCTTGGGAGGGGCTTCTGTACAGGCTAATTTCAGCCTTGCCTTTGACTGGCCTGGGATTACCTGGTAGGAGCCACAAAGTTCTAAGTAGTTATCTGCTGCCTTTGCTGGACCTAAAGTTGTGTGGCAGTGGCCTCACTGACTACCACTAGTATTGGGTTTTGGGTAGCTTAGCAGAAGGCCCAGGCCCTCCTAGTGCTGTTGCCACCTGATGGTGCCCTTACAGCTGAGAGATTGAAAGAGCCTGCTTAAGTGCTCAGTTGGGCTAGTTAACCCTGTGTTGAGAGTGTCCCTGCCAATGCAGCAACTACCTGGGTGAGGCAGGGTCCCAGGGAGTCACCAGGCACAGGAGGTTGTTTTCACAAAGTCAATGCAGAATCAGCTCCTTGCCAGTGCCAGGCCCACAATCATTTTTTTAAATGCCAGAAAACACCATGGCCAGCCACTACTCACCTCAGGACCGCAGATTCCCAAGGGCTGCCCAAGAGAAACTACAGGTCAAATTGTGGCTGACTGGTCACCACTAAATATTCCCCAAGATACCCCAGGCCTTCCACTGCTCTAAAAGACTTTTGTAGCATGTGAGTCAGAGCTGGCCACCCAGGAGCCATGATTGCCCTTGGTGAAACAGCACCATCTGGGCAGAGTTGGGTTTCAGGAAGTCACATGTTGTGGGCTGTGGTCTTTACAAATTCAATGCAGATTTAGATCATGCATTAATGACATGCCTGTGAACACCTTGAAAAATAACCTGAGAACACCTTGGGCAGCCACCAAATGCCTCAGGCCTGCTTATATCAAAGAACTACCCAAGAGAGGCTTCAGCTGAAGTTGTGTCTAACTGCCTGCCACTGAGAATTACCCAGGCCACCGCAGGCCATCCACTGCTGTAAAAGTCTTCCACAGCTTGCATGGTGATGCCAACCACCCAGGAGCTGAGAGTGGTTGGGTCCATGAAGAATTAGCTGGGCAAGGCAGGGACTCAGGGCATCACCAATGTATGCACATGTTGATTTACCAGACCAGTGAAGTCAGAGATTTGGTCCTTTAGAGGAGGGTTCAACATAGAAAAGATGTCACCCTCCTGTAGGCTACATGTGAGACAGGCTCCATGCAGGCAAAAAGCCCTCTCCCTACAGCCACACAACTAAGTCTTTCCGCATATGTCTCTGGCTCACCTCGAGTTACTGCCCTTCCACCATATCCCAGGTGTGTTTGCATTGCCAGCAAGTAAGTCTATGAGCAGGCCCTTTAAGATGATGTCTTGTTTTCCAGTTGCTTTTTGTGTCACTGGGATGAACAAACAGAGTCCTCACTGCTTTTCACTGAAAATGTTGTGCAGATTCCTTTTCCTAGTACAGGAACCCTCAGCTGGGGAGCCCAGTGTGGGCCTGGGGCCCTTTCATTTTCATGGGGAAACTTCACCACTAAGGAGTTTCTCCTATAGGTTTGGTTAAGCTCATTTCATTTCTCCACCCCTCATATTAGTTTATATCTTTAATAATAGGGTTTCTGTTCAGCCAGTCTCCAGATGATTCTTGAGGTTGATTGTTCTATAATTTGTTTGTAATTTTGATGTTATCCTGGCAGGCAGTAGGCATAGTGCTTACCTAATCCACCATCTTGAACCTCTCCTAGCAAAGCTATCATTTAGAATTGAAAGATAGATAAAGAGCTTTCCAGACTAGGAAATGCTAAAGGAGTTCACCAACAAACCAGTATTACAAGAAATGTTAAGAAGACTGCTTTAAAAAGAGGAAAAAAATATATATGAATAATAAAATAGCAATAACTACATAACTATCAATGATTACTTTTTTGTGAAAATTGATTAAATGCTCCAGTCAAAAGACATAGGGTGGGGCCGGCCAAGTGGCTCATTGATTAAGAGCTGATTTGGGATGCCAGCAGCCCTGGTTTGGATCCCACATACGAGGGCCAGTGAAACTGCACTCTACAGCGAATAACAGCTTCACCTGGAGTTGGGCTGTGAGAGCCCCGGTGACGGTGTAGGCTGCAGCCCCTGCTGCAGTGGGTTGCCATAGGCTACAGTGAGTGGCCGGCAGCCAGCATGAGCGGCTCGCAGCCAGCATGAACTGCCAATAGCCATAGTGAGCGACCATCCACAGGCCAACGACTGATCTGCCTCATCCGGGAAGAGTGCAATGACGATACCAACATGGGCCAGTGAATCAACTTCCTCCGCAACCAGACTGAAGAACAAAAAGAGAGCAACTTGTCTGTTCCCCTTTACCCCCCGATTCCCCAATGCTGTTTCTCTCCCCCAATTCCCCAATAAAACCTTAAAAAAAGACATACAGTGGCTGATGGATAAGAAAGCAAGACCTGTACATAAGCTGCCTACAAGAGATTCACTTCAGATTGAAAGACACACACTGACTGAAAGTAAAGGAATGCAAAAAGATATTTTATCAAAATGGAAATGAAGAAAAAAGTTGGGACAGCAATACTTATACCAGACAAAATAGACTTTAAAACAAAGTCTATAATAGGGAACACAGAAGCCCCCAGTAATACCATTTCTTGGTATTTATCCAACGAAATTCAAAACACCAATTCAAAAAGACATATGCATCCATATGCTCATGTATCATTGCTTATACTAGCCAAGATTTGCATGTAACCTGGGTGTCCATCAATGGTCAAAGGAACAAAGAAGAGGTGGTGCATATTTACAATAGAATATTACTCAGCCATAAAAAAGAATTAAATCTTGCTATCTGCAACATCATGGATTATCCTAGAGGGTATTGGGCTGAGTGGGGTATGTGAGACAGAGAAAGACAACTGCCATATGATTTCACTTATATGTGGAATCTAAAGAAGAAACAAACAAAACACACTTGTTCAGAGAAAAATATGATGGTTGCCAGATGGGAGGGTAGTTGGTTGTCTGGATGAAAAAGGGCAAGGTGTTAAGAAGTACAAATTGGTAGTTGCAAAATACTCATAGGGACGTAAAGTACAGCATAAGGAATATAGTTCATAATATTGTAATAACTATGTATGGTGTCATATCTGTACTAGATTTATCAGGGTGATAACTTCATAAATTATATAAATTTATCCTCACTATATTGTATACCTGAAACTAATATAAAATTGTATGTCAACTGTTATATTTAGAAATGAAAAATACATTTTAAAAAACTTTATATCTTTTTTGAGGACAGTGTCACTGGCCCTCATATTTGGGACCCGAACGGGGGCTGCTGGCATCCCAAGCCAGTGCTTAACCAATGTGCCACTCGGCTGGCCCAAAGACTTTACATTTTTTTCTTCTATTTATTGTGGAGAGAATAGATAGTAAGGGTCAAGAATGGAGACAGGGGACCCTATTAGGAAGCTGTTGAATTAGCTCAGTTTGACAATAGATGTTGTATTGGATCATGATGTTAGTACTAGAAATAGGGACATGGGAACTTTTGGGGGACCTGTTTTGGAAATAAAACCATAGAATTTGGGAATGATGAATTCTAGGTTTTCAATTTAAGGAATTGAAGTTTACTGTGGAACATTCAGTAAACTGAGGATAACTGAATGAGCAGCAAGTTATTTTGGATGAAAATCAGGAAGTCATTTTTTGACATATTAACATTTGATATCTATTAAATATCTGAGTGTCAATGTCAAAGAAATTATAAAATACAAATATGGAATCAGGACTGAGGTCTGTGTTTTAGAGATAAATTTGGAAATCACCTAGGTATTAATAGTATTTAAAATCATGTTGCTAAATTAAATTACACAAGAAGTGATTATAGAGGAAAAAGAAAAGTAGAGTACAGAGAATACAGAGAGACAATGACCTCAAGAGTGAGTTCTTGGACACCAGATTTCAAGATTGCAAGAATATTGAGCTTCCGAAGAGCCTGAGAAGTATCAAGGAACTCAGTAGACAGTCAAGAAGATGTGGTGTGCCAGAAGTAGAGAGGAAAATGCTTCAGGAAGGCATGATCAGCTGGGTTTAATGCTGCTTAGAGGGTAATATGGAAGTCACTGTTAATCTTGACAGTTGCTGTTTTAGTGAAGTTCTGAGTGTAGAAGCTTGAAATAGAAAAAAACTAGTGAACTGCAGATGTGAACTTATTTAATCCTTGTAACAAACTTGGTGACTAAGAAACCCGGGGACTATTGCCATTTAACAGATGAGAAAATTGAGGGCTGGATGAGTGGCTCAGTTGGTTAAGAGCTCACTCAAGAGTGAGCTGAGCTCTGAGCAACAACAGTTTGACGCCCAGCCTGAGCTCAGTTTCTGCTAAGGATGGCTTATCTAAAAAAAAAAAAAAAAGACATGATAAAATTGAGATTCAGAGAAATTAAATAATTCATTAAACATCACTGGAAATTTGTTGCATCAATGCTTCTAATGTTCACTTAATAGAATTTGTGAGGTGACTACTCCAAAACCAAAATAGGTCTTTAAGCTGTCTTTAAGAATGTGTAGGCTTCAAGAGCGGTGCTGACATTATTCAGAGTACCAACTTTTATTTCATAAAAGTCAACTAATGCTGAATACTGTCACCTGTTTGGATTGTGGGAGTAAGTCTGTCTGATACTGTATGATATTGAATTTCCAGTTTTATGTTCTTTTTGAGACTAGCAAACATATATTGACTTCAGAGTCTGTGCTAGGTCATTACAGTGAACATAAACCTCTGGTTTTTTACAATTGATATTTTAACTTATGAATTTGGATATGTGCCTATCCACAAAGTGCCAGATGGCATTGAAACACCCATTGCTACTGACTCAAGGGCAATTGCATGCATAAAATAGAAATAAACAGAATTTGACCCAAAAAAGCCCTTCCTATCATTAAAAATTTCAAGATATATCATAATATCTTCAATTGCTTTGTTTTCAAAATTTATATTAATTACTAGTGTCTTTGAAGAGTCTTCACAGGGTAAAGCACTATGTTAATTATGCCACCATAGTTGCAGTACCCAAGTATTTTAGGCAAAAATAAATTTTATTCTATGAACAGTTGTCTCCCACTTTATACATCAGATGGTAATGTGTCATCTCGGTCGAAGCACTGATATGAAAAGATCTCCCTGACTCACATCTTTTTGGCTGATCAAATTGTACAGATAATGCAATTTCAGACTGGACACAGTTTTAATTTCAGTAAGGACTGGGTATCCCTTAGAGGAACCTCCTAAAATAAGTCATTTGTGTACCATGTACAAAACTGACAATGAAAATTCATCTTACAGGTTGTCTCATGATTAGTGCAAAAAAAATTAATACAATTGTGTTTTGGCTACATAACCTAAGTATATCTGGGAATTTTCTATATTAGAACATTGGCAAAAAGATATGCTTAGTGACCTGGACATGATTCCTATATTGAAAAATGTAGTACATTCCAGATTACTTTGTCTAACCTGTTAAAAGTGACGGTAACTTATATTGATTGAGTGGCTATTGTATGCCAGTCACTATGCAGGGAAGAGCCTTTCATGTTTGTCTAACTTAATCATTACCACAACAATAAGAGCTTGGTATTATTATGCTCAATTTTCACAGAGGGTTTAGATAACATGTATAAACCCCCACAGTTGATCATTGTCAGAAATAGAATAAAAGAACTATGGACATTAAAATGAGGTTTATATACATTCTTTGTCTGCAATCCAGATTGGTTTTGCTGGATTACAAAATAAATGCTAATAGCATGTTGTCATCTCAAACATTATCCAAATTGAAAATTGCTAGATACACAAAATATATAAATTATATAAATTGCGAGTAATGTGTTTTGTGAGTGTTCTGCAAAATGAGCAAACATTTCTAGTACATTTTAACTTGGTAAATGAGAGATGTCTTGCAATATGAGTAGTTTATTTCCGGAATGAATTATGCTTGCAAACCAAGGTATTATTGTATCTTCAATAGAGTTATGTATCTTTTAATAAAATATTTTCTAATATTCAAAGAATATAGGTGTATTGTAGAAAACTGAAATTTTTGAAGAAAGTACTAGCTAACAGTGTAACAGTAGCTGGGCATTTACTATGGGTCAGATACTCTGAATTTTTTTCCCATGGAATATTTAATTAAATTCACACGACAACCAGAGACAGAAGATATTATTGTTATTTCCATTTTACAAACGAAGAAACAAAGGTACTGAAAATTTAAGTCTTATTCCTAAGGTGTCATACTTGTAGGCATGAGACTTAGGCTTCAAACCCAAACAATCTAGCTTGAGAGCCTACACTCTTCACCAATACACTGCCACTCATAAACCCAATACCATGGAAAACTGCTGTCAATATTTTTTTTGATCAAAAATATGGTGAATGATTAAATAAAAATATTTATTACAGTATTATTAAAAGACACATTGCTATCAATCCTCAAAATACTCCCTCTCACTTTGAACACACTTATTCCATTGTTCTTGTCAATTTCTGAAGCAGTTCTGGAAGTCTTCTTTTGTGAGTGTCTTTAGTTGTGCTGTTATGGCTGCCTCAATGTCCTGAAACATTTTTTTTTTGAGGGCAGTGTCACTGGCCCTCACATGTGGGACCCGAACCAGGGCCGCCAGCTCCCCAAGCCAGCGCCCAACCACCACGCCACTCGGCCGGCCCTGTCCTGAAACATTTGACTTTTAGGAAAAGCCAGAAGTTTCACAGTGCCATGTCTGATGAATAAAGTGGATGAGCACAAAATGTATTGTTTTTATTTGACAGAAATTGCAATATACCAGTACAGATATGTGTCACAGAGTTTTGTCATGATGGAGGATGATTGATGGCACACTTTAAAACACACCTTCTCTCAAACATAGCTAACACCACACTGACTGCACTGAACAAGCTGAAACTTTTCACACACTATTACTATGGTTTAACATGCAGCTTTCCATATTGAAGATCCCTGCCTTTCCATTAGATGGCACTGGCAGGAGCATTCACCTTACTTTCTTTGTCACAATGGAAAGGCTCAATGTCACACACCACTTCTGGCATATAGCAATTTCTGTCAAATGAAAACATTATGATGTGTCCTGATCCTCTGTATTCACCAGATCTGGCACCATACAATTTCTGACTCTTCCCCAAATTAAAATGACCATGAAAGGTAAACATTTTGAATTGATTCAGGACACCGAGGCAGTCACAACACGACAACTAAAGACATTCACAAAAGAGGACTTCCAAAACTGCTTCAGAAAGTGGCAAACACATGGGATAAGTGTGTTCAAAGTGAGGGAGAGTATTTTTAGTATGATTAATGGCAATGTGTTTCTTACTGTAACAATTTTTCTTATTTAATCATTAACCATATTGTTTGATCACACCTCATATATGTGCTCATTCTTTAAAGGTGGTTGCCAAAATAGGTTTCCAATGCCTTACTCCCAAAGCTGTATTAAAATTATAAATCTTTCATAAAACTCATGTTTTTTTAAGCTCATGTGTATATTCCAATATCCATAAGGATGTCACATAACCAGAAACTCATCTCTAAGGTTTAAGAAAACACAAGTAACCACTCCACATTTTTTATTTACTGGATATACTACTTTTGTATCTCATGATCAGGGTGTTTGACATTTGTAAGAGGCAAAAGTTCATGGCCCTGAATTTACAAAGTTTCCAATCTTCTCCTCTTCTCACTGTATTTTTATTATCTTGTAAAGGTCCCAAAGCTTTTATTAGCCCAGTGTAGCAACTCTGCTTAAGCTGCATAAGCTTTTGTCTTTAGGGAGCCATTCAAAATGATAAACATTCTTCTAGAAACCAGAATATAACTAACAAAAGCACTGATCAAAATGTTCTTCTTGACTTCCTGTAAGAGGGTGGAATAGATGGATGCTGTGACAACTGCCTCCCAGGATCACACCAAAATTACAAATAATTTATATGACATTTAACCTCGGAAGTCGCCTGAACACTAGATGAATAGACCCTCTAAATGAAGGACCTAAAGAGGAGGCCATGTCAAGTCTGGTAGGAGGGGCAGAGATGACAGAGGGCGAGCCCCATGAGGGATGCCTCAGTGGTGGGGAGGCTTCTCCGGTTGGGGGAGAGACTCTCCAGACTCACACCAAGCTCAATAGCCCAGAGCTGTTTTGCCAGGAAGTGGAGCTCTACAATAGATGGCAGTAGAAATTAGTGAGGACTCTCTTGGCTCAGCTCGGTGAGGCTGAGGGCAGCTGGAGAATCAGTGGGGGCAGCCCACCGGATCACTCGCCAGTGAGCACTCACCTGGTTTCTGATGGAGGGAGTAGTTGTGTGACCCTGGCCCAGGCGCCTATGGGGATGGACTGAACTGAGTGAGCCCTTTGGTGTGAAAGCAGGAGGATTTGGGACCATTGTTACCCTGGAGTGGAGATTGCACATGAGTAGTGTATAGGAGGGCGCCATTTTTTCAGGGTTGGACCCTCCCACAGAGGGTCAGATCTGGGACTGCATTGGTTTGGTGAAATTGGTGCAGGAATGCGTGGGTGCATACACGTGTATGTGGTCTTGGATTAACACCCTCTGCCCTGCTTGTGCTGTGTTGCCAGGGAAATGCTGGGTGGGTGCTCTCTGGCTCAAACAGGCTGCTCACAGAAATGCTGGAGTGGGCGAGCGGCCTTGGATCCCAAACTTCTGCACTGTTTGTGCTGCATAGCCAGGGAAACACCAGGCAGGTGTGCTCCTGCTCTTTCAGGCTGTTCATTGAGACGCAAGAGTGTGTAAGCCTCTTAGGGTCCCCATGCTCTGCTCTGCTTGTGCTGTCCATCAGGCTGTTGACTGAAACGCAGGAGTGCGCGAGCCACCGTGGATTCCCGCTCTCCACACTGTTTGTGCAGAGTTGCCAGGCTGGGGATTGGCTGTTGGGCTGCTCAGCCTGAACTGTGAACAGCTGATTGGGACAGGATGAGACTGGGCATTCTCTTGAGAGTGCTTGGCCAGGAGATGTTCACCTGTGTGATCCAGTAGGGGCTTTTGTAGCTAGTTTGTATTGGCTGCTTGCTGTTGCAGAGTGCATGCAGCTCTGACTTGGGGGTCACTGAACAGATCCAGTGGTGCCTTGGGTGCCTGTCCCATCCACCTAGAGATGTGTTGCCAAAGGCACCCTGAAGCCCTGGTGCCTGGCCCACACCTCCACAGGTGACAGAGGGTTTTTGCAGGAGCAGACAACCTGCAACAACCTGTGAAGATTTTTGGTAGTAAGCACGGTTCCAGAGTAGACAGAAGCTAATTGTGGAAAGCTCAATGGAAGCCTGTGAGGGAGACAGCTTAAAACATGTTAAGCCATTCTCCCCAACAGCTGGTGCTGAGTCACCCAGAGACTTTTTATTGCTGAGCAAGTGGTCTGCCGATTAAAGAGGATGGAGAGACCCTACACACATTTTTTTCTCCTCTTTATGTGTGATCTATCCAATACATCGAAGCAATCACAGAGCGACAGCCAGAATGAAGAAACAAAGACACGTCCCAAGTAAAAGATCAGAAGAAAACTCTATAAATGGAACTAATTGAAACAGAGGTGTCGCAACTTTCAGAGACAGAGTTTAGAACACTGATGATAAGAATGTTTAAGGAACTTAGCAAGGACATAAAGAAGCATAGGGAAACCATAAAGAACAACCAGTTAGAAGTAAAGAATACAATAACTTAAACAAAGAACACACTCAAAGGAATCACCAGTAGATTAGATGAAGCAGAGGATTGGATGAGCAAATTAGAAGATAAATTAGCAGAAATCACCCAGTTGGAACAATAAAAAGAAAAACTAATACAAAAGAATGAAAATAGTTTAAGTGACATGTGGGACAATATGTAGCACAACAAATTTTGCATCATAGAAATACCAAAAGGAAAAGAGAAGAACCCAGGTATTGAGAATGTATTTGAACAAATAATGACTGAAAACTTCCCTATCCTGGAGAAGGAAATCAACATAAAACTCCAGGAATTGCAAAGAGTTCCAAAAAAGCTGAACCCAAACTGGCCTACATCAAGACACAACATAGTTAAAATGTGAAAGGTTAAAGACAAAGACAGAATCCTAAAAGCAGCAAGACAAAGGCAGCACATTACATACAAAAGAACTGCTATAAGACTAACAGCTGACCTTCCTACAGAAACTCTGCAGGCCAGACGGGAGTGTCAGGAAATATTCAAAGTGACGCAAAATAAAGGCATACAACCACGAATGCTCTACCCAGCACGGCTATCACTTAAAATTGAAGAAGAGATAAAGAGCTTCTCAGAAAAGAATAAGCTTAAGGGATTCATTACCACCAAGCCAGCACTGCAGGAAATGTTAAAAGGGCTTTTTTTTTTTTTTTTGAGGGCAGTGTCACTGGCCCTCATAAGTGGGACCCGAACCAGGACCGCTGGCTTCCCAAGGCTGCGCTTAACCACCGCGCCACTCAGCTGACCCCTAAAAGGGCTTTTTTAAACAAAAGAAAGGGGAAAACAAGGTAATCCAGGAAGACATGAAATACAAATAACAAAATATGCACCTATCAATAAGCACTTTAAATGTATATGGGCTAAATGCTCCAATAAAAAGACACAGAGTGGCTGAGTGGATAAGAAAACAGGACCAATGCATATGCTGTTTACAAGAGACTCATCTCAGATTAAAAGACACACACAGACTGAAAGTAAAGGGATAGATTAAGATATTTCCTCCAATAGGAAATGAGAATAAAGCTGGAGTAGCAATACTTATTTTAGACAAAATAGACTTTAAAATGAAGACTACATTAAAAACAAAGAAGGGTACTACATAATAATAAAGATATACATTCAAAACGAGGACATAACTCTGTTGTTTTTTTTGTGGTTTTTTTTGAGGGCAGTGTCACTGGCCCTCATAAGTGGGACCCGAACCGGGACCGCTGGCTTCCCAAGCCAGCGCTTAACTATGGCGCCACTCGTCCAGCCCAGAGGACATAACTCTGTAAACATGTATGCACTGAACATAGGAGTTCCTAAATATATAAAACAGATTCTGACAGACATAAAAACAGAGATCAACAGTAACACTGTAGTAGTAGAGGACTTCAACACACATTGTCACCAATAGAGATATCCTCCAGACAGAAAATCAACATGGACACATTGGTCTTAAATGACAATTTAGACCAGCTGAATTTCATCGATATGTTTACAGCATTTCACCCCAAAGCAATAGAATATACATTCTTCTCAAGTGCACATGGAACATTTATCAATATAGACCATATGTTAGACCACAAAAAAAGTCTCAACAAATTTAAGAAGATTGAAATCATATCAAGTGTCTTCTCTGACCACAATGCTATAAAACTGGAAATCCTTTAAATAAGAATTCTGGAAAACACACAAATACACATGGAGGCTGAATAACATGCTACTAAATAGCGAGTGGGTCAAAAATGAGATCAAGGAGGAAATCAAATGATACTTCGAGACAAATGAAAATGTAAACACCACTACCCCAAATCTCTGGGATGCAGAAAAGCAGTCCTATGAGGGAAGTTCATAGAAGGGCAGGCCTACCTAAAGAAGGAGAAAAAGGCTCAAATCAAAAGACTATCTTTACACCAAAGGAACTCGAAAAAGAACAGCAAAACAAGCCCAAAGAGAGTACAAGGAAGGAAATAATAAAGACCAGAGCAGAAATAAATAAAATAGAGACCAAAAAAAAAAAATACAAAAGATCAATGAAATCAAGAGTTGGTTTGTTGAAAAGATAAACAAAATCGACAAACCCTTACCCAGACTAACCAAGAAAAAGAAAGAGAAGACCGAAATTAATAAAATTAGAAATGAAGGGAAAAGTGACAATGGATACCACAGAAATACAGAAAATGTTAGAATATATTATGAGCAACTATATGCCAACAAACTTGACAGTCTGGAAGAATGGATAGATTCTAGAAGCATACAATCTACCAAGTCAGAACAAAAAAGAAACATAAATGCTGAACAGACTGATTACTACCAAAGAAATTAAAACAGTAATCAATAAGCTTCCAAAAAAAAAAAAGTCCTGGACCAGATGTCTTAACAGGTGAATTTTACAAACCATTAATAAAGAATTAATACCTATTCTCCTCAAACTATTCCAAAAAATACAGAAGGAGGGAAGGGCTCTAACACTTTCTATGAAGCCAGTATTACGATGATTCCAAAATCAGAGAAAGATATTACAAAAAAGTTAAACTACAGGCTGATATCACTAATGAACATAGATGCAAAAATTCTAAACAAAATACTAGCAAATTGGGCCAGCTGAGTGGCGCTGTGGTTAAGCGCTGGCTTGGGAAGCCAGCAGCCCCAGTTCAGTCCCACATGTGAGGGCCAGTGGCACTGCCCTCAAAAAAATAAAAAAATAAAAAAATACTAGCAAACTGAATTCGGCATCACATTAAAAAGAGCATAAACCACGATCAAGTGGGATTCATTCCTGGTATGCAAGTTTGGTTCAATATACGCAAATCAATTAACATAATACATCACATTAACAAAATGAAAAATAAAAATCATATGATCATATTAATAGAGGCAGCAAAAGCATTTGTCAAAATGGAGTAGCCATTTATGATAAAAATCTTAGCAAGGTGGGAATAGTGGGATCATATCTCAACATAAAAAGGCCATATTTGATATGCCCACAGCAAACATCCTACTCAATGGGGAAAGGCTAAAACCGTTCCCCTTAAGATCAGGAACAAGATAAACTGCCCACTTTTACCATTTCTATTTAACATAGTTCTGGAGGTTCTAGCCTCAGCAGTCAGAGACAAAAATGAAATAAAAGGCATCCAAATTGGAAAGGAGAAAGTAAAATTGTCATTATATGCAGATGACATGATACTATACATAGAGACTCCAAAAGACTCCACCAAAAACCTGTTAGAACTGATAAACGTATTTGGTAAGGTAGCAGGGTACAAAATTAATATTCACAAATCAGTTGCATTTATGTACACCAGTAATAAACTATCAGAAGAAGAAATCAGGAAATCAATCCCTTTTACAATTGCTTCAAAAACAATAAAACATCCAGGAATCAATTTAACTGAAGAAGTAAAAGACCCGTACTCAGAAAATTATGAGATACCGAAGAGAGAAGTCACAGAAGATACATATCAATGGAAATACATACGATGTTCATGGATAGGAAGAATTAATATAGTTAAAATGTCAATACTACCAAAGGCAAAATATAGATTCAATGAATTCCAATCCAACTACCAATGACATTTTTCTCAGAAATAGCACATTAAATCTAAAATTTATGTGGAACCATAAAAGATCCTGAATAGCCACTGCAAACTTGAGAAATAAGGCAAAGTGGGAAGTTATCATGCTACCCAACATCAAAAGATACTACAAAGCTACAGTAATCAAAACAGTATGGTAGTGGCATAAAAATGAACACACGTAGATCAATGGAACAGAATAGAGAGCCCAGGAATAAATCCATCCATATATTGTCATTTAATCTATGACAATGGAAGCAAGAATTTACATTGGAGCGAAGATAGTATATTTAATAAATGGTGCTGGGAAAATTGGACTGACACATGCAAAAAAATGAAAATGGACCACCTACTTACACCACATACGAGAACAAACTCAAAATGGATTAAAGACTTAAATGTAAGACCTGAATCTGTAAAAACCCTAGAAGAAAACATGGGGAGTACATTTGCAGACATTACCCTGAGTAGTATTTTTATTGATATATCCCCTTGGGCAGGGAAACTAAAGGAAAAAAAATGAACATATGGGATTACATCAAACTTAACAGTTTTTTCACAGCAAAGGAAATCATCAATAAAGCAAAACGGTAGCCAACTGAATGGAAGAAGATATTTGCCAACTATATATCTGATAAGGGGTTAATCTCCAAAATTTATAAAACACTCATGAAACTCAACACCAAAAAAACCCCAAAACAACCCAATTTAAAAATGGGCAGAGGATATGAAGAGGCATTTCTCTAAAGAGGACATACAGATGGCCAACAGGCATATGAAAAGATGTTCAACCTCACTAATCATAGAGATATGCAAATAAAAACCACAATGAGGTACCACCTCTCTCCCGTCAAAATGGCTATCATCAATAAACCAACAAACGACAAGTGCTGGTGAGGTTGTGGAGAAAAGGGAACCCTGGTGCACTGTTGGTGGGACTGCAGATTGGTGCAGCCATTATGGAAATCAGTATGGAGGTATCTCGAAAAACTGGAAATTGAACTACTATATGATACAGGAATTCCACTCTTGGGTATCTACTCATAAGAATCCAGACACTGATTCGACAAAATATATGCACCCTATATTTATTGCAGTTCTATTTACAATTGCCTAGTCTTGGAAACAACCAAAATGCCCATTGGTAGATGACTGATTTAAGAAACTGTGGTACATTTATAAAATAGAGTATTACTCCGCTATAAAGAAGAATGAAATTGAACCATTTGCAATGATATGGATGGACCTAGAGACTATAATGTTAAGTGAAATAAGTCAGTCGGAGCAAGACAAATACCATATCAACTGACTTATATGTGGAATCTGAAAAACGTAATGAACAAACAAAGTAAACAGAAACAGACTCATAGATCTAGAGGAAAAACTGATGGTTGCTAGTTGAGAGGGGGGTGGGAATGAGTGAGAAGGGGACGGGATTAGACAGCATAAATAGGCAACTACAATATTGCCACATGGATATGAAACACAGTTCGGGGAATATAATAATGTCATAAATGTTTTGTGGGTGTCAGATGGTCACGTGTTGTTAGGGAGACCACTTCATGGATGGAGTAGAATCTTGATCGCTGCACTGTACACCTGAAGCTGATGTTGTATAATAGTGTATGCCAACTGTAATTGAATATATAGATAGTCACAGGATGTGGATTATACTGTGGAAGGGAGTCAAAGGAATTTTAATTGATATGTATGATATGGGGGTGGAGTTGTGCGGTGAATTGGGCGACAGGGTTTTTCATTTTGATGGCTAAAATGTATAACTATTGCACTGTGTCGTACACCTGAAACTAGTGTTTCAAAAAATGTTTTTTCACAATAAAATAAAATAAAAATATTCTTGCTGTGCAGGAACCTATATCTCTATATGAGATTTTGTCTACAAAAAGCTACTCTACTAAAAGTTTGAAGTCACAAATTAGTTTGACTTTGCCTGTGCTCACTGATAACAGTTCTTCTGGCTCCTTTTGATAAGTTGTATCACCTGTAAGTCATGTTTTCTGTTTTAAATAGTAACTTTTTATTGTGAATTGAATTATTCTCCAGTGTTAAAGTATATGCATTTTTTATGCAGAACATGACAGCCCAAATCCCAGTGTCTAACCTTTGAATATTAATTGTGTTGGAAATCTGAACTATTATGTATCTCAATGTCTAAGGAACTGATAGCTCTAAGCATCATACATGCATGTCATCCCCCCTGTATCAATCTGCTCAGGCTTCTATAACAAATTAGTACAGGTTGGGTGGTTTAAACAATACCAATTTATTTTTCACAATTCACAAGGTTGGCAAGTTCAAGATGAAGGTTGTAGCTAATTTGGTTTCTGGTGCAGGCTCTTTTCTTCTCTTCCATAGCTTCTCTCTCTCTCTCTCTCTCTCTCTCTCTATATATATATATATATATATATATATATATATATATATATATTTGTAAAATTCATATATATATTTGGAAAATTCATATATATATATATATATATATATATATATATATATAGAGAGAGAGAGAGAGAGAGAGAGAGAGAAAGTTCATGTCTGTTCTCATAAGGACACTAATCCTACAGGATCAGAGCCTTATAATTGTCACCTCATTTAACCTTAATTACTTTTTATAGCCCAATCTCCAAATACAGTTTCATTTGGGGTCAATGGCTTCAACAGGTGGATTTTGTGGGGGATACAATTCAGTCCATAGTATTCCACCCCTGGCCCTCCAGAATGCCTGTCCTTCTCACATGGAAAACACATTCATTCTAGCCCCAAAGTTATTAACTCATTCCAACATCCATTCTAAATTCTAAAGTCCAAAGTTTCATCAAAATATCATCTAAATCAGATTTGGGTAGGACTTTGGATATAATTCATCCTGAGGTAAAATTATTCTCCAGCTAAGAACCTGTTATACCAAATATGTTATGTGTTTCCGAAATACAATGGTGGGATATGCATAGGACAAACAATCCCATTTCAAAAGGGAAAAATCTGAAAGAGGGAAGAGGCGATGTGTCTCAAGAATGTCCAAAACCTAGCTAGGAAAATTCCATTAGATTTTAAGTCTTGGAAATAATCCTTTTGGCTCAAAGCTCTGCCCTTCCAGCCCACAGGAGTGGCCATGACTCCCACAGTTTTCTTCAGGGCAGCCCTATCCATTCAGCTCAGAGAAGCAGCCTCTGCCCTTTGTTTCTCTGCAAGGATTTGGCCCTCTGAAACTGGGGAAAAATCCACTTAGCCTGTGATCCAATGGTGGGAGTGGAAGCTCTGATAAACTCTGAGTTCCCTTGGGGTGATTCAATTTTCTTGAAGGATAACTCATGTTAGCAGCCTTACATCATTTGGTCTCTTTTTCTGTTTCGTGTAGTCCCAGCTCACAGTGTTTCTGCAGGTATAATTTCATTTCTGTCACTGGCTTATGCTATGATGATTAATTAAATTTGTGGTTCACACTCATACTAATCTCTTTATGAAATGGTTGTTCAGCAACATCCTTAATGTTTTCTTCAGAACAAGCTTTTTCATTTTTTACAATATGAATAGGCTGTGAATTTTCCAAATCTTCAAGGTCTTGTTCCTTTTAGCTTAACAACTCCTTCAATTTATTTCTCTCTTCTCGCATTTTACTATAAGTAGTAAAAAGAAGCAAGACACAACTTCAACTCTTTGCTTAGAAATATCCTCTGCTGAATATCCAATTTCATCACTTGAAATTTCTACCTTCCACCAAACACTAGAACACAATGTCTAGTGACAAACAAGTGCTTTGTCACTTTATAACAAAGGAGGATTGCCTTTTTTCCAGTTTCTGATAATCTGGCCCCATTTCCATCTAAGACTTCACCAGAATGCCCTTTAATATTCATATTTCCATCAACAATAATTTCATGATTATTTGTTGTGGTCATATAGCAGCCTAGCCCTCTGCCCCCCATGCATCTGTCCTTAACAACATATCCTCATGGAGACAGTACTTTCACTACATTTATGGCAATTCCCCATGGGACCTCAAGAAAGAGGGGTGGCTAGTCAAAGATGGGTATGACGCTAACCTATCAATAGGGCAACCCAAGCCAGACATAGTCCAGGGGGTACCATGGGAGGAATCATGGAGGTGAAGAATATGGGCAGAAGACCCCTTGTCTACAATGCTAACAGCCTGCCTGAGAAGTGAAACCTGAACAAATGACAACATCTTTCTTCCATGCATTCTTGCACTTAGACCTCTTAGTGAGCAGTTTCGGTCTCCCAGGAGGTGCACGTATAGAGGTTATGGGACTTTCAGTAAAGGCAGCCTGCAGGCCATGGGCTGATTTGACTTAGATCTAAGTTCTCTGGAATCACGTATGTGACTTACAGACCGTGGAAAAATACAATGCTACTTCCTTTTGTGTATCCCAATAAAAGCCACAGTCAAGCTCGACTCGGGGCTCATTGTCCTAGAGGTAATGAGTCCCCTGGATAGCACTGCTTTTGAACTATCCTTTTTCTCTTGCCTATCATTTCTGTTTCTTAGTCTCCATCAACCCTCTCGAAGTGCTCAACCCAGTCGTGCTTGACGTGACAATTTGTGTCTTCTTTGAGAAGACAGAGACTTTTTCTGTAAGCTGCCCTCTTTTCTTCCTGAGCTCTAACCAGAATCACACTTAACATCCATGTTTCTACTAAGAGTCCCTTTATGGCAATCCAGGCTTGTCTTAGTATGCACCTGAAAACTCCTCGAGCTTCTGTTCCAATGTCATTTCCATATTTTTAAGTATTTGCTACAGCAGCACTCCACTGGTACCAAACTCTGTGTTACTCTGCTCAGAAAGCCAGAACAAAATAGCACAGTCTGAGTGGATTATATAACATAAATTTATTTTTCACAGTTCTGGGGTCTGGTAAGTTTAAGATCCTGGTGCTTGCTAATTTGATTTCTAGTGAAATCTCTGTTCCTAGCTTGTAGATGTTGCCTTTTTGCTGTGTTCTCATATGGTGAAGTGAGAGAGCAAGAGCAAATGTGAGAGTGAGAGTGAGAGAGAGAGAGAGAGAGAGAGAGAGAGAGAGAGAGAGAGAAAGAAAGAGAGAGAGAAGTCTTCAGTTTTTTTTCATACAAGGGCACTAATCCTCTTTATGAGGATCCCACTTATGACCTACTTTAACCTTAATTACCTCCTTAAAAGTCTAATCTCTAAATAAAATCACATTAGAGGTTAGTGTTTCAGCATATGAATTGAAGGGAACACAATTCAGACTATAACACCCCCCCATCTCATACTTCAAACCATTTACTCATAAGGGTTTACACCTGTGTGTTCTGAATATGTTTTTCGTGTATTTCTGCCCTGTATTTTTTTCTTTTTATCTTGTTCTTCCCTGAATCTTCTACTGGTATAAACCCCAGATATCTTTATTTTGCAGGACTCCACAGCTATCATTAAATGTGACCACTACTGATGTCTACATCAGCCTTATGGAAGGGGCATATTTATTTTCCTGGCTAAGGTAAGTGCTGGTATTTCTGATAGCTTGCCAATATGGTCAAAACTCAGATACAACTCCATGAAACTGGAGTTCTCAGCAGCTATTCCCCAAGATATTTGCTACTCCAAACACACTCCACTTCTTAATATTGATGGCCCTCCCATTGATTTTACTGCTTCTACTGACCCTCGTATCAAAAAGTCTGCACTCAGAGTACCGGCCAAGTGGCTCAGTTGGTTAAGAACTCGCTCAAGAATGTGAGACGAGACTTCCAGTAAGATGGCGGAATAGACAGATGCTGTGACAACTGACTACAAGGATAACAAAAAATCACAAATAATTTATACAAGATTCAACCCCGGAAGTCCACGGAACACTGGATGAACAGAACCTCTAAATGGATAATTTAAAGATGAGACCACGTCGAGTCTGGTAGGGGGTCAGAGATGAGAGAAGGCAAACCCCGTGAAGGAAGCCCCAGTGGTGGGGAGGCTTCTCGATTTGGGGGAGAGAACCTACGACCCCACACTAAGCTCATCAGCCCTGAGTTACTTTGCCAGGAAGAGGAATTCCACAATAGCTGGCAGTCGAATTTGGTGAGGACTCTCTTTGCTCAGCTTGGTAAGGTTCAGGGCAGCTAGAGAACCTGTGGCGCCAGCACAAAGACTCACTCGCTGTTGAGTACTCACCAGGTTCCTGGTGGAGGGAGTAGCTGTGTGACCGGGGCCCAGGAGCCTGTGGGGATGGACTGAACTGAGAGCCTTTGGCACAGGAGCTGAAAGTTTTGGGACCATTGTTCTGCTTGTATGGAGCTAGCATATGAGTAGTATACAGGAGGACACTATTTTTCAGGTTTGGGCCCTGCCACAGAGGGTCAGTTCCGGGACTGCATTGGTCTGGAGGAATTGGCGCAGGAGTGCGTGTGTCCATGCGTGCACATGCTGCTTTGGATCCCCACCCTCCACAAGGCTTGTGCTGCATTGCCATGGAAATGTCTGGTGGGCACACTGCAGCTCCAATAGGCTATTCATTGAAACACGGGGGAGTGCAAGCTGCCTTGGGTACCCACTCTTTGTGCTGCAGGTGCAGAGTTGCAAGGCTGTTGATTGGTATCTGGCTGCTCGGCCTGATTTGTGAGCAGCAGGTTGGCATAGGCTGAGACTGGGAGTTTTCCTGGGAGTGTTGGACTGTGAGCTGTGCACCTGCATGGTCTAGCTGGGGCTTTCCTGATGATGTATATAATACATCAAAGCAATCCCAAAGCGATAGCCAGAATGAGGATACAAAGAAACAAGTCACAAGTAACACGTCACAAGTTAAAGATCATAAGAAACCTCTAGAAATGATACTAAATGAAACAGAGGCTTCTAACCTTTCAGAGACAGAGTTTAGAACTCTTATGACAAGAATGTTAAATGAACTTAGTGAAGACATAAGGAAGGATAGAGAAATCATAAAAAAAACAATGATTTAGGGCTGGCCGAGTGGTGCGGTGGTTGAGCACTGGCTTGGGAAGCCAGCGGCCCCAGTTCAGGTCCCACATGTGGGGGCCAGTCACACTGCCTTCAAAAAAAACACACAAAAAAACAATGATTTAGAACTCAAGAATACAATAACTGAAATGAAGAACACACTTGAAGGAATCACCAGTAGATTAGATGAAGCAGAGGATCCGATCAGCGATTTGGAAGACAAAATAGCAGAAATCACCCAGTTGGAACTACAAAATCACAAAAGAATAAAAAACATTGAAAATAGTTTAAGAGCCCTGTGGTACAACATGAAGCAAAATAACACCCCTATCATAGAAATACCAGAAGGAGAAGACAAGATGCAAAGGGTGGAGAATGTATCTGAAAAAGTAATGACAGTAAACTTCCCTACCCTGGTGAAGGAAATTGACATACAAGCCCAAGAAGTGCAGAGATTTCCAAACAAGCTGAACCCAAACAGATCCCCACCAAGACACGTCATAGTTAAAATGGCAAAGGTTAAAGACAAAGACAGAATCCAAAAAACAGCAAGAGAAAGACAGCAGGTTACATCGAAGGAACACCTAGAAGTCTAACAGCTGGCTTGTCTACAGAAACTCTGCAGGCCAGATGGGAGTGTCAGGAAACATCCAAAGTGATGCAAAATACAGGCCTACAACCAAGATTGCTCTAGCCATCATGGCGATCACTTAAAAATTGAAGAGCTTCTCAGAAAAGAATAAGCTTAAGGAATTCATTACCACCAAGCCAGCACTGCAGGAAATGTTAAACGGGCTTTTTTAAACAGAAGAAAATGATAAACAAGCTAACCTAGTAAGATCAGGAATACAAATAACAAAATGACAATACATAGCATGTATCAATAATTATTTTAAATGCAAATGAGCTAAATGCTCCAATCAAAAGACAGAGAGTGGCTGACTGGATAACAAAATAGGACCCATGTATATGCTGTTTACAAGAGACTCATCTCAGAGCAAAAGACACATACACTGAAAGTAAAAGGATGGAATAAGATATTTCATGCAAATGGTAATGAGAAAAAAAGCTGGAGTAACAGTATTTGTTTTGGACAAAATAGACTTTAAAATGAAGACTACAATAAAAGACAAAGAAGACACTATAACTCTAATAAATATCTATGTACCCAATATATGAGCTCATATGTAAATAAAACAGATTTTGACAGACATAAAGACAGATATCAACAGTAACAGTATGGTAGTAGGGGACTTCAACACCCTGTTGTCACCAACGGACAGATCTTCCAGACAGAAAATCAACACAGAAACAGTGGCCTTAAATGACACTTTAAACCAGCTGGATTTCATCAATAGTTTTAGAGTATTTCACCCCAAAACAACAGAATATACATTCTTCTCAAATGCACATGGGACATTTTCCATGATAGACCACATATTAGGCCCCAAAACAATCCTCAGTAAATTTAAGAAGATTGAAATCATATCAAGCAGACATAAAGGAAAAATTGATGGTTGTTGGCTGAGAGTGGGTGTGGATGAGGGAGAGGGGAAGGTTTTAGACATCGTAGGTGGGTGACTACAATGTTGCTGCAGTGATATGGGGGCACTTCTGGGAATGTAATTGATAATGTTGAGAATGCTTTGTAGGGTGTAAGATGATCGTGTGTCTTTTTTGGGAGACCGGTTTGAGGATGGAGTAGAGGCTTGGTCACTGTGCTGTACATCTGAAGCTGATGTTGTATAACATTGAATGTTAACTGTAATTGAATGTGTATATATATATATATATATATATATATATATATATATATACACATATATATATATATATACACACACATACATAATCATGGGATGAAGAGTACAGTGTGGTAGTGGGGTCAGGGGAGTTGTAATAGATATAATGATATGGGGGGTAGTGGGATGGGGGTTGGGGGTGGGGGGTTGTCACTTTGAGGGGTAAAATGTATAACTATTATACTGTTGTAAAAAATAAATTAAATAAAAATTTTAAAAAGCAAGCGATCTGTGCTCTGAGCAACAGCAGAACTAAGATGCCACTGAGCTGCCAACAGGTGGCAGGATGGCTCAGCTAAAAAAAATACCAAAACACTGCCTGCCTAGTGGCGGGGTGGTTAAGCCCTGGCTTGGGAAGCCAGCAGCCCCGGTTCCCACATATGAGGGCCAGTGACACTGCTCTCAAAAAAAAAAAAAAAAAATTCTGGGGCCGGCCAAGTGGCGCATTGTTTAAGAGCTGTTTTTGGGATGGCAGCAGCCCCGGTTCAGATCCCACATATGAGGGCCAGTGACACTACCCTCTACAGCTAACAACAGCTCCACCTGGAGCTGGGCTGCGAGCCCCAGCGACAGTGTAGGCTGTATCCCCTGCTGCAGTGGACTGCCATAGGCTGCAGTGAGTGGCTGGCAGCCAGCGTGAGTGACTTGCAGCCAGTGTGAGCTGCCAATAGCCGCGGTGAGCGACCATCCAGAAGCCGGCAACTGATCTGCCTCATCCGGGAAGAGCTCAATGACGATACCAACATGGGCCAGTGAAGCAATGTCCTCCACAACTAGACTGAAGAACCAAAAGACAGCAACTTGTCTGTTCCCCTCCCCCAATTCCCCAATAAAATCTTTTAAAAAAAATTCTGTACTCAGAAATGACATTTACATCTTCCATGATTGCACATGATCAGAGACAGCTCATTATTGCTGCCTTGAAATCTAGGCTCTGAGTGTTGAGAATGTCCTTCCAATCAGTTGAAAGACCTCTTTCATTTCATCCTCTAGAATAGCCAATCCTCTGTAAAGGTAACGATTTGGTACTAACCAGGTTGTGGCATTGTTTCTGTGATAAAAACTACACAAACACTAAGTATTACATTTTTCTATATCAAAAATTTGAGTTTTTCTGTTTGGATAAAATCATTCTATTATACATAAATTCTGTACTAGCTGTCTATAATGGCTGTAACCAATATAAACACTTCCAAGTCTCAGCAAGGAAAAAAATATCAATATTAGCATAGTATATTGATTAAATGTGCTGTAATACTTTGGACCTTTCCCCCTATGTATATCCCAAGATTGCACTGAATTACAAAACATGATACCTGTTGAAGACTCTTTTTCCTAGACAGAGATGTCCTAAGGGGCTGAATAAGATGCCCTTTAACCCCTTGAATTCACCCTGGTTTCAGTTTGGCCTATATGAAAAAGGTTAATAACACCAAACATGGAAGTAGCCTCCTGCCTCGTTTAGTGTGGCAACCCACAGAATGTGATTTTAAAATTGGAGCCAAAAAGATAAGGAAGCAACATAGATCATGCCACAAAGAAACCTGAGCTTTAAACTGTTCACTTATACCAAAATCTCCATCTGCTAGCCTTGTGCTTCAAAAAAGTCCCTGCTGTTAACCAATATTTTATTCACAGCTTTATTGAGGTATCATTAGCAAATAAAATTACAAATATTTAAAATATACAATGTGGAGATTTGATATACACCTGCATTGTGAAATTATTATACAACCAGTTTAATTAACATGCCCCTCACCTGATATAGTAAATACAGTTGACCCTTGAACAACGTGAGTTTGATTGCATTGGTCCACTTATACCTGGATTTTTTCAATGAATACTGCAAATATATTTCACTTCCTTATGATTTCTTTTTTTCTTAAAGATTTTATTGGGGAATTGGGGGAGAAGAACCGTGTTGGGGAATTGGGGAAGGGGACAAACCAAGTTGTTATTCTTCAGTCTTCTTTGTGGAGGGCACCAGTCGCCATCTGGCTTCCCGTCGACAGCTCGTGACCTCTAAGCTCAAGGTGCTGTGTTGAATCTTAGTTCTGGGTGGGTGCAGCCACCATCCCCATGCAGTAGTCGAATCCAGAAGCCTTGTTGTTAAGATTGCATGCCTTATCCACTGAGCCATCCAGACGGCAGCTCAGCTTAAGGTGCTGTGTTCAGTCTTTAGTTGTGGGTAGGCCTAGCCCACCATCGAACAGGCAATCTTGTTGTTATATCAGCTGATCCATTCTGCCACCTGTTGGCAGCTCAATGACAGCTCAACTACGGTGCAGCATTCACTAGCCCATTTGGGAATCGAACCGGCAGCCCGGTTGCTCAGAGAACTTGCTCTATGCCAACTCTTAACCAACTGAGCCACTTAGCTAGCCCTCTTTCTTATGATTTTCTTAACATTTTCCTCTAGCTTAATTTATTATGAGAATACAGTATTAATACATACAATATATGTTAATCTACTGTTTATGTTATTGATAAGTTTTCTGGTCAACAGTAGGCTATTAGTCATTAAGTTTTGGGGAACTCAAAAGTTATACATGGATTTTTGACTGAGTGGGCATTGGTGCCTTCATTGCAAACCACTGTATTATTCCAAGGTTAGCTGTATTATTTCTCTTCAGAAGTTGTGGGGAAGGAGGTAGAGAAAAGGATCACACTGGAAGTTAAACTGGGCCACTGAAACCCTTCTTTCACATTTTATAGATGTTTTTATAATTTTTAAAAATATACTTGCACGCATTTCATATTAAAATTTTTTGATAAAGTGCTGCTATTAACAATGGAACTTTTCTTTCATCAGGGCTTCAAAATGATTACTGGTGACATACATGAATTATAATTAGTTTTATAAAATTATCACTTTTTCTGGCAACATTTCAGAATATTTTAAATTCCAGGACATTCTTAGTTTGTCGTTTTTTAGTTTTTTTTTATTGTTTTTAGAGGGCAGTGTTACTGGCCCTCATATGTGGGATCTGAAACGGGGCCGCTGGCTTCCCAAGCCAGCGCTTAACCACCGCGCCACTCGGCGTGCCCAAAAAGGCATCTTCATTGCTGGTATATATGAAAGCCAGTTCTAATGGGAATTAGTAATCTATTTCAGTATAATTGACACTTAATTTATTACAGGCAATTGATTTAGGAAACAAGCAATAGAAAATTCAGCTCAAAATGGTCTAAATAATAATGGTATTTTTTATTCACATAAATGAAACATTAGAGGTAAGGCAAGCAGGATCCAGCCATGGTACAATAATATCCTTAAGGATCAACTCTCTTGTATTGTCCACAAATCTGTCTTATTTACATTAAAGTTGGATAAACCTTTGTTTTAGAAATTTCACTGAGAGAACCTCAGTATTTTACCACTTCAAGGATGAAAGAATATGTTTGTCAGTAATGAAGGCTACAGATTACTTTTTATTTTATTTTTCCTTTAAACTGTATGTCAGGAAGTCAAATGACATACTGTTACAGATTTGTTTCTTTTTTTTTCGTTTTTTTTTTTGTTTTGTTTTGTTTTGTTTTTGAGGACAGTGTCACTGGCCCTCACATGTGGGACCCGAACCGGGGCCACTGGCTTCCCAAGCCAGCACTTAACCACTACGCCACTCAGCCAGCCCGAGATTTGTTTCTTTTAAGCTCCTTAAGATGTACACTTTATCAAGTGCACATGGAACATTTTCTAAGATAGACCACATGTTAGGCCACAAAACAAGTCTCAATAAATTTAAGAAGATTGAAATCATTTCAACTGTATTCTCTGACCACAATGCTATGAAACTAGAAATCAATTATAAGAAGAAATCTGGGAAGCTGACAAATAAATGGAGGCTAAACAATATGCTATTAAATAGTGAGTGGGTCACAAATGAGATCAAGGAGGAAATCAAAAGATACCTCGAGACAAATGAAAAGGAAAACACCATGAACCAAAATCTCTGGGATGCTGTGAAAGCAGTCCTAAGAGGGAAGTTTATAGCAGTGCAGGCCTACCTAAAGAAGGAAGAAAAATCTCAAATCAACAGGTTATCCTTACACCTAACGGAACTGAAAAAAGAACAGCAAAAGAGGCCCAAGGGGAGTACAAGAAAGGAGATAATAAAGACCAGGGCAGAAATAAACAATATAGAGAACAGAAAAACAATTCAAATGATCAATGAAACCAAGAGCTGGTTTCTTGAGAAGATAAACAAAATTGACAAACCTCTAGCCAGGCTCATCAAAAAAAAAAAGAGGGAGGACTCAAATTAGCAAAATCAGGAATGAAAGAGGGGAAATGACTACAGACATCACAGAAATTCAAAAAATTCTAAGAAATTACTATGAGCAACTATATGCCAACAAATTTGACAATCTGGAAGAAATGGATAATTTTCTAGAAGCATACAACCTTCTGAAGCTAATGCAAGAAGAAACAGAAAATCTAAATACCCTGATTACTACCAAGGAAATTGAATCAGTATTTGACAAGCTCCCGACAAACAAGAGCCTTGGACCAGACGGCTTCACAAGTGAATTTTATCAAACATTCAAAAAAGAACTATCACCTATTCTTCTCAAAGTATTCCAAAAAATCCAGAAGGAGGGAAGGCTCCCAAACTCTTTTTATGAAGCCACTATCACCCTGATTCCAAAACCAGATAAAGACATCACAAAAAAGGAAAACTACAGGCCAATCTCCCTGATGAATATAGATGCAAAAATTCTCAATAAAATATTAGCAAACAGAATTCAGCAATATATTAAGAAGATCATACATCATGATCAAGTGGGATTCATCCCTAGTGCGCAAGGCTGGTTCAACATCCGTAAATCAATTAATGTGATACACCACATCAACAAAATGAAGGATAAAGATCACATGGTCATTTCAATAGATGCAGAAAAAGCATTTGACAAAATCCAACAGCCATTTATGTTAAAAACCCTTAGCAAAGTGGGAATACAGGGATCATATCTCAACATAATAAAAGCCATATATGATAAACCTACAGCTAATATCATACTCAATGGGGAAAAGCTAAAACCATTCCCCTTAAGATCAGGAACAAGACAAGGTTGTCCACTTTCTCCTCTTTTATTCAACATAGTGCTGGAAGATCTAGCCACAGCAATCAGACAACAAAAAGAAATAAAAGGCATCCAAATTGGCAAGGAAGAAGTAAAATTGTCATTATATGCAGATGACATGATACTGTATATAGAGAACCCCAAAGACTTCATCAAAAAACTATTGGAACTGATAGACGAATTCAGTAAAGTAGCAGGATATAAAATCAATGTTCAGAAATCAGTGGCATTTGCATATACCAATAATAAACGAATGGAAAGAGAAATTAAGAAAACTGTCCCATTTACAATTGCGTCAAGAACTATAAAATACCTAGGAATAAATTTAACCAAAGAAGTGAAAGATCTGTACTCAGAAAATTATAAGACACTGAAGAAAGAAATCATAGAAGATACAAATAAATGGAAATACCTACCATGCTCATGGATAGGAAGAATTAATATAGTTAAAATGTCCATACTGCCTAAAGCAATATATAGATTCAATGCAATTCCTATCAAACTACCAAGGGCATTTTTCACAGAAAGAGAAAACATAATCCTAAAATTTATATGGAATCATAAAAGACCCAGAATAGCCTCGGCAATTCTGAGAAATAAGAACAAATTTGGGGGGATCACGCTACCAGACATCAAAACCTACTATAAGGCTACAGTAATCAAGACAGTTTGGTATTGGCATAAAAACAGGCACATCGATCAGTGGAACAGAACAGAGAGCCCAGAAATAAATCCAGGCATTTACGGACAGTTAATCTATGACAAGGGAAGCAAGAATTTACACTGGAGTAAAGATAGTCTATTCAATAAATGGTGCTGGGAAAATTGGACTGATGCATGCAAAAAAATGAAACTGGATCACCTCCTTACGCCTTATACAAGAACAAATTCAAAATGGATTAAAGACTTAAATGTAAGACCTAAAACCATAAAAATCCTAAAAGAAAATATAGGGAGTACATTTGCAGACATTACCCGGAGCAATATTTTTACTGATACATCCCTATGGGCAAGGGAAGTAAAAGAAAAAATGAACATATGGGCCTATATCAGACTTAAAAGTTTTTTCACAACAAAGGAAACCATTAATAAAACAAAAAGGAAGCCTACTGAATGGGAGAATATATTTGCCAACGATATATCTGATAAGGGGTTAATATCCAAAATTTATAAAACACTCATGAAACTCAACACCAAAAAAACAAACAACCCAATTAAAAAATGGGCAGAAGATATGAAGAGACATTTCTCTAAAGAGGACATACAGATGGCCAACAGGCATATGAAAAAAAGTTCAACCTCACTGTTCATTAGGGAAATGCAAATAAAAACCACCATGAGATACCACCTCACTCCAGTCAGAATGGCTATCATCAACAAATCAACAAACAACAAGTGCTGGCGGGGCTGTGGGGAAAAGGGAACCCTGCTGCACTGTTGGTGGGACTGCAGATTGGTGCAGCCACTATGGAAGTCAGTATGGAGGTATCTCAAAGAACTGGAAATAGAGCTACCGTTTGACCCAGCAATTCCACTCCTAGGTGTTTATCCTGAAAAAACCAAGACACTTATTCAAAAAAAGTTATGCACCCCTATGTTCATAGTAGCACAATTTACAATAGCTAAGACTTGGAAACAACCAAAATGCCCATCAGTAGATGACTGGATTTAGAAACTGTGGTATATTTATACATTGGAGTATTACTGTGCTATAAAGAAGAATGAAATCGTACCATTTGCAATGATATGGATGGACCTAGAGACTATTATGTTAAGTGAAATAAGTCAGTCAGAGAAAGACAAATACCATATTATCTCACTCATATGTGGAATCTGAAAAACTGTATGAATGAGCAAAGTAAACAGAAACTGTCTCATAGATATACAGGAAAAATCAGGGTTGCTAATTGGGAGGGGGATGGGGATGAGGGAGAAGAGGAAGGGATTAGACAGCAAAAATAGGCAACTACAATATTGCCACTGGGATAGGAAAAACAGTTTGGGGAATATAATTAATAATGTTGTAAATATTCTGTGGAATGTCAGATGGTCATAGGTCTTGTTAGGGAGACCATTTCATGGATGGAGTACAGGTTTGATCACTGCACTGTATAACTAAAGCGGAGGTTGTATACCTACTGTAATTGAATATATATAGATAGTCACGGGATGTGTATTATACTGTGGAAGAGAGTCAGAGGATGAGTAATAGATATATATGATATGGGGGGAGTGGGGTGGCGAATTGGGGGTGAGGGGTTGTCACTTTGAGGGGTGAAATGTATAACTATTGCACTGTGTTGTACACCTGAAACTAATTAAAAATAAATAAATAAATAAAAAATTTTTAAAAAGAAGTACACTTTAAAAAAAAATTGGGGAATTGGAGGAGGCGATCAGCATTGGGGAATCGGGGAAAGGGAACAGACAAGTTACTGTTCTTTTGTTCTTCAGTCTAGTTGTGAAGGACATTGCTTCAGTGGCCTATGTTGGTATCATCATTGTGCTCTTGTTGGGCGAGGCAGATCAGTCAACAGCCTCTGGATGGCCGCTGACAGCGGCTCTTGGCAGCTCACACCAGCTGCCAGTTGCTCACACTGGCTGCCGCCCACTCACTGTAGCCTATGGCAGCCCACTGCAGCAGAGGCTGCAGCTATGCCATCCTGGGAACTCACAGCAGCCCATCTCCCAGTGGAGCTGTTGTTCCCCATCTTACCTGTAAAGGGCAGTGTCACTGGCCCTCATATGTGGGATCTGAACCAAGGCGGCTAGCATCCCCAGCCAGCACTTTTTTTTTTTTATGACAATGTTTCTGGCCCTCATATGTGAGACCGAACTGGGGCCGCTGGCTTCCTAAGCCAGCGCTTAACCACCGTACCACTCGGCTGGTCCCCAAGCCAGCTCTTAACCAATGCACCACTGGGCCGTCCCAAGATGTATACTTTTTGTATTTGATACCTTAATCATCTTCATGCTATAATGACTTACTGAAAGATTAGTTCTGTGTGTGTGTGTGTGTGTGTGCGCGCGTGTGTGCATGCACAGTCATGCTGTTATGCATTTTCCAACTATTTAAGTAGAAAGAGCAATGGACTTGGATGCAGGAATACTTATTTTATTCCTGATTGTCCCTTGAATTTTCTCAGTTACAATCTTTGCTCAGATTGCCATCTTTTATGACATTAATTAATATGGGAGGGTCTGAAATTGCAGAAGAAAATGAGCAGAACATAAAAGTTAATCTACATACAGAATGTAGTATCTGGAGAAAATGACAACAGAATATATTTGTTGTTGGTGTTTGTCTACATGGAGCATCTGGGGTATAAATTAGAAGAGTATGGCAATAGATCTGGTTCTTAGAAATGAGGTACAAGATGGTAACTGTATTTTTGAAAAAAAATTGAGGCAGAAGTTCAGAACCAGGCTTGAATCTTCATAAGTTTGTTTATTGCTGATTCTTTCTTAAATAGAGCTCCCTAAAAGTTTTTGCCTGAATTTAAGATTAGCTTTCATGTATATGAGCTTTCAAACAAGAGCCAAAAAAAATGTATATGGTGGCTGTTGACACAGGGAAAATGGCAGTGCCTGGCAGATTTAAATGTTTTATGGTGAGGCTCTATTTTTGTGTGTGTTCACCAGAAAGAAAAGTCTTCAATGTTAATGTTTTATTAGAGAGTAACATCTTAGGTCACAGGAGTGAGGGACAAGGAAAGAAAAATCCGGAAATTAGGAACAGCTAATATGGAGAGGTGTTATTGAGTTCTACTGATAATATGATTACCTAATTCTTGGAACTGATTACCTGTGCTCCCATCCCATGTTATACAGACTATATATAGACCATCTCTGGAGTCGAAGGGTGGGAAAGAAAACAAAAGTAATAATTTGTTTACTTGCACTTCCCATTGGTCACAGATTTGCCCATGTAGTTTAAATTGTTCTGTATTTCTAAGTTGCCCATACATGGGCAAGGGAACAGATTCACATGACAATGTTTATGGCAGTGTTAACCAGAAACACTGAGGCAGGAGGCAAGAAGCATGCTGTCAGGGCATGATTCCAGGGACTCTGAGGTTGCACCTGCAAAGTTGGCCATATAACTTATTGTCCAAGCTGGAACACTTGTGAGAGTGAAAGAGAGTGATGTTAATAATTAAAATGAGATAACAGGTTTACAAACTCTCCCAGGCAAACCTAAATGTATGGTCATTGAACCAGATCCCACGTAGAGGTGAAACAAAGGACGAGAGAGAGAGAGAGAGAGAGAGAGAGAGAGAGAGAGAGAGAGAGAGAGAGAGAGAGAGAGAGAATGATAAGTGATTCATAAAAAGTATCTAAGAGTTTCTTTCGTTCCTAAATATGAACATTTTATGCAATTAATAAGAAGTATTTTTCTGATTTTTAGCAACCTTTTTGTAAAGAAAGACTTAAGCAGGAGCCAACCATGTAGAGCAAATTAATTCAGAGCTTTTCTTGTTGAAGTAGAAGAGTAGGACTCTAAGACCTGCCTTTTTGTTTCCTTTCAACAATTTATCCCTGCTTTGGAGAAACTTTTAGAGCAGGACTGTCCTGTGGAAAAGTAAAATATGAGATACATAGGTGATTTTAAATTTTCTGGTAACCATGGTTAAAAAAGTAAGAAGAAATAGGTGTAATAATTTTAGTGATTTATTTAATTAACTCAATACATGAAAAATATTAGCTTCAATAAGTCAGCAATGTAAATGTGATGAATGAGATATTTACATTTTTGAACTAAGTCTTCAAAATATAATGTGTATTCTATAATTATAGCATATCTCAATTTGAATTAACCACACTTCAAGTGCTCAATAGCCGAATGTGGTCAGTAGAGACTTTAATGGATAGCAACACAGTGCTCATGAGAACGAGTTTGAAACCTCTTGTAATAAAGAGATGTTTTGCCAAGGACTGCTAATTTCTTCTCAATGTACCACTATCCATAAAACAGAAAAAACGTTTTCAAGATTTGGTTATTAATTAATCCAAATATACATTGATAAAAGATATGAAAAAGGTTCATTTTCTTCATGAAGTCAATGTTCTTATTTCTGAAGAACTGATCATTTTGACCTTGTTACCCACTAAGATTTTCAAGAGAACAGAAAGACATATTTCTTTAATGAAATCAAACAGTCCTAATTTTAATACCATTGAAATAATATGAAATAACACTGATTATGAGCTCAATTTGATTGAGTCAAACCCTTTTGGTATGATACTTCTAGATCTTAAAGTTTCAATGCATTAATAAGATATACTTTTTATGACTCTTACTTAGTTTCACTGTTTTTTTTATAATTATTGTGAAATAAACATTTTTTAAAAATTAGTTTCAGGTATACAACACAATGGAATAGTTACACTTTTTACACCTCAAAGTGACAACACTCCTCCCCCAGTTCGCCACCCCACTCCTTCCCCCCATATCATACATATCTAATACAATTCCTTTGACTCCCTTCCACAATATACTCCACATCCTGGGACTATCTATATATTAAATTACAGTTGCCATACAATAATATACAACATCAGTTTCAGGTGCACAGTGCAGTGATCAAGCCTCTACTCCATCCATAAAGTGATCTCCTTAACAAGACATGTGACCATCTGACACCCCACAAAATTTTTGCAACATTATCATATTCCCTGAACTGTGTTTCATATCCCGTGGCAATATTGTATTTGCCTATTTATGCTGCCTAATCTCTTCCCCTTCTCCCTTATCTCCACCCCTCTCCCAACTAGCAACTCTCAGTTTTTCCTCTATATCTATGAGTCTGTTTCTGTTTATTTTGCTCATTCATTCACTTTTTCAGATTGTACATATAAGTTAGATCATATGGTATTTGTCTTTCTCCGACTGAATTATTTCACTTACCTTAATAGCCTCTTCACAACATTATCAATTATATTTCCAGAACTGCCCCCCAATCCCTGCGACAACATTGTAGTCACCCACCTATGCTGTCCAACACCTTCCCCCTCTCCCTCATCCCCACCCCCTCCCAGAGAGCAGCCATCAGTTTTTCCTTTATATCTGCTTGATATGATTTCTAACTTCTTATATTTACTGAGACTTGTTTTGCAGCCTAACATGTGGACTATCTTGGAAAATGTCCCATGGGCACTTGAGAAGAATGTATATTCTGTTGTTTCAGGGTGAAATGCTCTAAAAATATCGACGAAGTCCAACTAGTCTAAAGTGCCATTTAAGGCCACTCTTTCCATGTTGATTTTCTGTCTAGAAGATCTATCCATTGGTGACAATGGGGTGTTGAAGTCTCCTACTATGATAGGGTTACTGTTGATCTCTGCCTTTATGTCTGTCAAAATCTGTTGTGTATAATTAGGAGCTCCTATGTTGGGTGCACAGATGTTTATAAGGGTTACAGTGCTCTCCTTTGTCTTTTATTGTAGTCTTCATTTTAAAGTCTATTTTGTCCAAAATAAGTACTGGTACTCCAGCTTTTTTTTCTCATTTCCATTTGCATGAAATATCTTATTCCATCTGTAAACAAAATACTTTGTTCCTATTTTCTTATCCACTCAGCCACTCTCAGTATTTGATTGGAGCATTTAGCCCATTCACATTTAAAATGATTATTGATAGGTGCATATGTATTGCCATTTTGTTATTTGTATTCCTGGTCTTCCTGGGTTAGCTTGTTTACCCCTTTCTTTTGTTTTAAAAAGCCCTTTTAACATTTTTTGCAATGCTGGCTTGGTGGTAATGAATTCCTTAAGCTTATTCATTTCTGAGAAGCTCTTTATTTCTCCTTCAATTTTAAGTGATAGCCATGACGGGTAGAGCAATTTTGATTGTAGGCCTTTATTTTGTGTCACTTTGAATATCTCCTGACACTCCCTTCTGGCCTGCAGAGTTTCTGTAGACAAGTCAGCTGTTAGTTTAATAGGCATTCCTTTGTATGTAACCTGCTGTCTTTCTCTTGCTGCCTCTAGGATTCTGTCTCTGTCTTTAACCTTTCCCATTTTCACTATGATGTGTCTTGGTGTGGACCTGTTTGGGTTCAGCTTGTTTGGAGCCCTCTGCACTTCCTGGGCATGTATGTCAATTTCCTTCACCATGGTAGGGACCTTTTCAGTCATTATTTTTTCAAATACATTCTCGACCCCTTGCTTCTTCTCTTCTCCTTCTGGTATTCCTATGATGTGAGGTGGTTGCACATGATCTAGTCCCATAGAGCTCTTAATCTATTTTCATTGTTTTTCATTCTTTGGTCTTTTTGTTGTGCTAACAGGATGATTTCTGCTATTTTGTCTTCCAAATCGGTGATCCGGTTTTCTCTTCATCTACTCTACTGGTGATTCTTTTGAGTGTGTTCTTCATTTCAGTTGTTGTATTCTTTAGTTCTAACTGGTTGTTTTTTTTATCATATTTCTATCTTTCCTTATGTCCTCACTAAGTTTGTTAAACATTCTTTTGTGTGTGTGTGTGTGTGAGGGCAGCGTCACTGGCCCTCCTATGTGGCTTCCCAAGCTAGGGCTTACCCAGCGCACCACTTGGCCGGCCCTTAAACATTCTTATCATCTGTGTTCTAAACTCTGTCTCTGAAAAGTTGAATCCCTCTGTTTCATTTAGTTCCATTTCTAGAGGTTTCTTCTGATGTTTCACTTTTGAAATGTTTCTTTGCTTCCCCATTCTGGTTGTCGCTCTGGGATTGCTTTGATGTATTAGATAGATCACCAGGAGAGCCCCAGCTGGGTCATGCAGGCACACAGCTCATGGCCCAACACTCCCCAGAAAAACTCCCAGTCTCAGCCTGTCCCAATCAGCTGCTCGCAGATCAGCCGAGCAGACTAACAACCAATCAGCAACCTGGCAACTCTGCATGTGCAGTGCAGAGAGTGGGGACCTGAAGTGGCTTGGGCACTCCCACGTCTCAGTGAGCAGCGTGTTAGAGACAGAAGGCACCCACCCAGCATTTCCCTGGCAACACAGTATAAGCCGGATGGAGGGTAGAGATCCAAGGTCGCATACACTTGCATTAACACACACAATTCTGGGCCATTTCTACCAGACCAATGTGGTCCCAGACCTGACCCTCTGTGGGAGGGCCCAACACTGAGAAAATGGTGCCCTCCTGTATACCACTCGCATGCAAGCTCCACACCAGAAGAACAATTGTGCCAAAACCTCCAGCTTCTGCACCAAAGGTGCTCAGTTCAGGCCATCCCCGCAGGCTCCTGGGCCTGGCTCACACAGCTACTCACTCCACCAGGAGCCGGGTGTGTACTCACCGGCGAGTGAGCCCATGTGCCAGCCCCACTGATTCTCTTGCTGCCCTCAGCCTCACCAAGCTGGGCAAAGAGAGTCCTCACTAATTTCTCTGCCACTATCATAGAACTCCTCTTCGTGGAAAAGAAATTCTAAGCTGGTGAGCTTGGTGTGCGGCCAGAAGTTCTCTCCCCCAACTGGAGAAGCCTCCCCACCTTTTCTTTTTTTTTTTTTTAGCTGAGCCATCCTGCCACCTGTTGGCCGCTCAATGGCAGCTCAGCTTGAGTTGGGTATCGAACAGCTGTTGCTCAGAGCTCAGCTCGCACTCTTGCGTGAGCTCTTAACCAACTGAGCCACTCGGCCAGCCCTTAGTTTTACTGTTTTTATTTATTTTTATTTTGAAAAGGTTTTATTGGGGAATTGGGGGAGGGGAACAGTGTTGAGGAACCGGGGAAAGGGAACAGACATGTTGCTGTCCTTTTGTTCTTCAGTCTAGTTGTGGAGGACGTTTCTTCACTAGCCCATGTTGGTATCATTATTGCACTCTTCTTGGGTGAGGCAGATCCATCACCAACATCTGGACGGCTGCTCACAGCAGCTCTTGGCAGCTCACTCCGGCTGTCGGCCACTCATGCTGGCTGCTGGCCACTCA
The DNA here is from genome assembly GCA_033961575.1 of Aselliscus stoliczkanus. Classification (NCBI taxonomy): domain Eukaryota; kingdom Metazoa; phylum Chordata; class Mammalia; order Chiroptera; family Hipposideridae; genus Aselliscus; species Aselliscus stoliczkanus. The sequence goes on along the minus strand of CM066737.1, from coordinate 10,706,676 downwards.
CTGTAGCCTATGGCAGCCTACTGCAGCAGGGTCTGCATCTATGCCATCCCAGAGACTCACAGCAGCCCAGCTCCAGGTCGAGCTGTTGTTCACCATCTTAACCATAGAGGGCAATATCACTGGCCCTAATATGTGGTATCTGAACTGGGGTCGCTGGCATCCCAAGCCAGCTCTTAACCAACATGCCACTCGGCTGGCCCAGTTTCACTGTTTTGAAAATCTCTTAGAAGTTGGGGTTGGGAAGAGTGAGAATTGGAGGAAAGTGGTCAAAGGTACAAACTTCCAGTTATGAGAAAAATAAGTACTAGGGATATAATCTACAACATGATAACCACAGTTAACACTATTTTATAGTATTTAAAAATCGTTAAGAGAGTAAACCGTAAAAGTTCTCATCACAAGAAAAACACATTTTCTTTTTTTTGTAACTGTATGATATAATGAATGATAAGTAGACTTGTTATGGTGAGATTTATTGGGGTTCCTTATGGTAATCCCAGGAACAGTTTATAGAAAAGAAATCTCATGAGTATAATATGTTCAACAGATAAAAGATAATCTTTTCAGAAGGAGACATTGAGTTCCATTTTCTGCTTTCACTTTCCTCTTTGAATAACCCGACGTTATTCTGAATACTCTGAATAACCGTAGGTTTTTCTGAGCAGTTTTTTTTTTTTTTTTAGTAACTTGAGGTTTATGGCATATAGTTTAGGTCAACACACATACGAGGAGAAAGGGTGAGAGCGAAGCAGGGTGATAGACACATTCAGTCGGGAAGATGTTTATACAAAGAGTGTAGCGGGACATCAGGAAATGCTCCATACAGATGCAGGGCGTGCCTCAGGCGCCAGATCCCTCCATGGCATATCCAAAAACAGGGGGCTCAGGGAGGAGGCCAGGCCATTCCTGTCATTCCAGTTTTAGAAGCTCCACATCAAAGACGAGAGTGGTGTTTGGTAGGTTGATGCCTGGGTGCCCAGTGGCACCATAAGCATAGTCTGGGGAGATAGTCAGTTTGGCTCTCTGACCCACAATCATCTGGATCACGTCCTGCTTGCCTAGCATAAACTTAAAGGGCTTGTTTCTGTCCTGGGAGGAATCAAATTTCTTTCCATCTTCAAGCATCCCCGTGTAGTGCACCACGCAGGTCTGGCCACGCTTCGGGAAGGTGCGCCCGTCTCCAGGGGAGATGGTCTCCACCTGCACTCCCATGGCAATGGTGGCAGCAGCGGCGGCGCTGGGACATGGTGTGGGTGGGCGGCGTGATGGGCGGCGTGGACCAAGACCAGACCTGGCGGTGATTCCGCCTTTTCTGAGCAATTTGACAAACACTGCTTTGATCCATGAATAATTTTTGGCCCAACTTTTTTTTCTAATTTAATTTTTTCAGATACAGTTGATATTCAATATTATTTTATATGAGTTTCAAGTGTACATCATACTAATTAGATATTTATATAATGTACACAGTGATCCCCCAATTAGTCTGATACACCCATGGCACTATACATCATTGTACTAACCTTATGCACTATACATAGTTGTTGCAACATTATTGACTGTATTCTCTATGATGTATTTTATATCCCTGTGACTATTTTGTAAATACCGATTTGTATTTCTTAATCCCTTCAACTTTTTCACCCAGCTTCCCAACCCCCTTCCCTTCTGGGAACCATAAGTTTGTTCTCTGCATCTATGAGTGTGATTCTGTTTTGTTTGTTTTTATTCTGTTCTTTAGATTCCACATATAAGTAAAATCATGTGATATTTGTCTTTCACTGTCTCACTCCACTGAGCACAATACCCTCTGGGCCCATCCATGTTGTTGCAGATGGAAACATTTGGTTCTTTTTTATGGTTGAGTAATATTCTAGTTTTTATATATACAACACATTCTTTATCCATTCATCCATTTTTGGACACCCAGGTTGCCTCCACATGTTGGCTATTGTAAATAATGCTACAATGAAAATATGGATGCACAAGTCCCTGCAAGGTAGGATTTTGAGTTTTTTTGATAAGTACCAAGAAGTGGGGTTACTAGATCCTTCTTTGTCTCTTTGTTTTAAAGTCTAATTCGTCTGATATAAGTATTGCTACTCAAGATTTTTTTTTCATTTTCATTTTTAATTTTTTTTAATTGAAATTTATTTGGATGACAATGGTTAGTAAAGTTACATAGGTTTCAAGTGTACAATACTGTAATCATCTATATATCACATTGTGTGTTCACCACTCAAGTTTTATGAAATATCTTTTTCCATTCCTTTACTTTCAGTCTCTGTGTTTTTCAATCTCAAGTGACTCTTTGGTATGTAACATATGTAAGTGTCTTGTTTTCTTCTCCATTCAGCCACCCTGTCTATTGATTGGAGCATTTCATCTATTTAAAGTAATCTTTGATAGATATGTAGTTATTGCCATTTTATTATTCACATTTTTGTCTTTTTTAATTTCTTCTTTAAAAAGTCTCTTTAGCATTTCCCATAATAATGGTTTGGTGGTAATGATCTCCTATAGCTATTTCTTGTATGGAAAGGTATCTGTGCTTTGAATCTAAATACCAAATATGGGTAAAGTATTCTTAGTTGTAGGTACTTACTGTTCATTACTTTGAATATTTCCTGCCAATCCATTCTGGCCTGCAAAGTTTCTGTTGAGAAATCAGCTGATTATCTTATGGGAACCTCCTTCAAGTTAACTAACTTTTCTCTTTTGTTTTTAGATTATCCCTTTGTCTTTCTCCTTTGGCATTTTAATTATGATGAGTCTTCATGTGAGCCTCTTTGAGTTCATCTTGTTTGAGACTATGCACTGAGTATGCATGTTTATTTCCTTCACCAAGTTAGGGAAGTTTTCCATCATTATTTCTTCAAATAGGTTTTCAATTCCTTGCTCTATCTCTCTTGTTCTGGTACACCCATAATGTGAGTGCTGGTATGCTTGATGCTTTCCCAGAGGCCTCTTAAACACACTATACTTATTTTCTTTTTTGGATTCTATGTTTGCTTTTTTTTTGCTTCTCTGATTGGGTATTTTCTGCTACCTTATCTTCCACATTTCTGACTCAATCCACTGCTTCATCTAATTTACTCTTGATTTCCTCTAATGTATTTATTACTCATTTCAGTAATTGTATTCTTCATCTTACCGGTTTCTTTTTATGTTTTCTATGAGGTCTGATAATTAAGTTTGCAAACTTGTTGCAGTGATGTTGCTAACCTTTTTTGATATAACAGAGATTATTCATTATGAGTTTGTACCAAATGGACAAACAATTAACCAGGTTTACTATTTGGAAGTGCTGAAAAAGATGCATAAAAAAGTTAGATGAAAACGACCTGAACATTTCGTCAACAATTCATCGCTCTTGTATCATGACAATGCACCAGCTCACATGGCACTGTCTATGAGGGAGTTTTTAGCCACTAAACAAATAACTGTGTTTAGAACACCCTCCCTATTCACCTGATCTGGCCCCCAATGACATCTTTCTTTACTAGAAGATGAAAGAAATATGGAAAGGAAGCCATTTTGATAACATTCAGGACATCAAGTGTAATAACGATGACATCTCTGATGGCAATTCCAGAGAAAAAGTTCCAAAATTGCTTTGAAGTGTGGAATAGGCACTGGTATTAGTGTATAGCTTCCCAAGGGGAGTACTTCAAAGGTGACTGTAGTGATATTCAACATTGAGGCATGTAGCACTTTTTCTAGGATGAGTTTGTGAACTTAATTTTCAGACCTCGTATCTCCATTTTTATGTTTTGTATCCCTTTGTTGCAGTACTTCCTGAGATCACTGAGCATCCTTATGACCAGTATTTTGAACTCAACATCTGGTAGATTGCTTCTCTCCACATTCTAGAGGTTTATTCTGTTGTTTCATTTGGTACATGTTTCTTTGTCACCAGAGCCAAGTGCTTCAGGTGTGTAGCTTTTGTGAGTTGTGTGAGTCCTCTTGTTGTAATTGGTATTGATTGCTTACCACATCAATGGGAGGAATTGACCCTTAGACTGATAGGTTGTGAATAATGGCCATGACTACAGTGGAGAAGCTGTTGTGTAAGGGATGACCATAGAACAAGATTCACTTCAACAAGCGCTGGTGTCTGTCTAGTCTGTCTTTTGGTTTTGTCATCTGTGGATGTAGCGAGGTGATGCTCCAGCCTGTTGAAGCAGTACACTGTGATTATAAGTCCCAGTGCCACCTGGTAGGGTACATGCCATAGGCCAAGTTTAGCCTCTACCTGTGCACTGCCTGGGGCTACCTGGCATGAGCCACAAAGTGATGTGCAAATGTCTCCCACCTGCACTGGGCTTGAAGGTGCCTGGGAGTGGCTGAGCTGTATGCTGAGGATGGCTGCCACTAATAATAGACTTGGGGCTATTTAGCAAGAGGTAGGGGGCATGCCCAGACCACAGTTTGCTTATTTGTGGTTTTTGAGCCAAGAAAGGCTGCTTGTATGGAAAAACCACTGGAAGCAGCTTTGGTGGGCTTGCATGTTGAGTAGGGCAGGGTCTTAAGGAATCACCAGGGCAGAGAGAATGGTGTTAGCCAGGCTGATGGAGACTCAAATATCATGCATGCCCATATCTGTATGCTGGGAGAGTGGAGGACTCAAAAACAGAATAATGATCTCTGCCAGAACTTTTCTCTGAGAGAAAGCTGCTCCTGCAGCCTTTGCTCTGAAGTGAGACAAGTTGGGTTCTGTCCATATGTCCCTGGTGCCTTGTGAGCTGCTTCCCCAACATTGGGGCTCAGGATGAGTGAGTCTATCAGTGATGTCCATGTGTTGGGCCCTTGAAGAGGAATGCATAGGGAGATTTCTGTTCAGATGGCAGAGTAGGGAAACACTGTGCTTACCTCCTTTCACTACCACATCAAAATTATAATACAAGTTAACTATAGAACAACCATCATTGAAAATCACCTGAAGTGTGGCTCAACAACTACAACTACGGACATACATAAGAAAACACCTTCAGACAGAAAGGAGGGGCAGAGACACAGAATGGAGTTGTCCCATACCTGAATGTGACCATTAAAAAAAGGGAGGCATATTTTGGCTGGGGAAGCCTCTCCACATAGAAGAAAGGGGTCAAAGCCCCATACTAGGCCCCCCAGCCCAGGGTTTCAGTGCTGGGGAGAGAAGTCCCCATAACTTCTTGTTGTTTCAAGCCAGTGGAAATTGTAGCTAAGTGAGACAGAGGACAGCTGAAGTCCAGGCATTCCTCTTAAAGGGCTCATGCACATACTTGCTTGCTGACAAACTTAATCTCTCTGAGATCTAGTGCTGGGGAAACAATTTGAAGGGTACCAGGGACATATGGGGAGGAACTGAAGTGTCTGACTCAGGGAGAGGGCAGGACAGCCAGCTTTCTCTTAAATGGAGAAGCAAGTGAAAGTCACTGTTTCTTTCTTGAGCCCTCCCCTTCCCAGCATGCAGACACAAGCAGCTACCATATCTCAATCTCTTTCAATGTGGCTAACATCATTCATTCACCAAGCCTGTTGTTTCTGAGACCTCTCCTCACCCAGCTTGCTGGCCCATGCAAGCCAATTCAAATGGCTTTTCCACACAAATGGCATGCCTTGGCTCATGCTGCAGACTTTCCTAAAATCTCTGAAAGGTTCACAAAACCCAAACTAGCAGCATCTGGATTTTGCATGTCCTGTACCTCTGGCTGAACAGCACTAAGCCTAGCACTAGCAACAGCCAGTTTGGTTTATGGCATGGCCTCCTAAAATACCTCCAAACACAGCATGGGCAGCAGCCATCTGTTCATTGCTTTGTGGCTCATGTCAGGCATTCCCAGGCAGGGGAAAGTGTATGACTGAACTTCGTCTAGTGTGGGTCCCCTCCCAGGAGACTACAGGGCTGGTTTGCACAGTGGCTAGCTCCAGACTGATCCAGAGCCTCACACAGCTTATTCCAAGGCAGAAAAGGCCAAAGGGGAGGCTGGGAAAGCACCAGAGCCCTGCTAATGTAAATACTGCTGCATAGGGTAAGCCTTTGCACCACAATTGCTCCACTGTAGTCATGGCCAGTCCTCCAAACAATGATCCCAAGAGTCAATCCCTCCCATTGAGATGTACATAGAACCAAGGCTCAAATAAAACAGGATGGCACACACAACCCACACAAGGAACACATCTGGAGCACCCAACTCAGGTGAACAGAACGACTGTACCATTAAGCCCTAAAGGACACCTACTAGATTAAGGCCACTCTACTAAGACTAGGATGCATAGCAGCCCTAACTGATACATACAAACAAACTTAGGGAGGCACTCAAAATTGGAATGAAATATATCCCAACTGAAAGAACAGAACAAAGGTCCAAAAAAAAAGAACTAAACAACATTGAGACTAGCAATCAGACACAGATTTCAGAGCACTGGTTATAAGGATACTCAGTATTCTCAAGAACTTCAACAAAGAGATAGAAAAGATAAAATGGAGAGATAAAACATAAAAAGATCCAAATGACTACAACAATTGATATAAAGAATACATGAGAGGGAATCAGTGGTAGACTTGGGAAAGCAGAAGATTGAATCAGGAATTTGGAAGATAAGGAAGCAGAAAACACACAAACAGAACACAGAGAGAGAGACAGAGAGAGAGAGACAGAAAGACAGAGAGATAGAGTGAGACAGAGAGAGAATCCAATAAGGACAGTTTAAGGGGTCTCTAGAGGAAACATCAAGCATACCAACATTCACATTATAGAAGTACCAGAAGGAGAAGATAAAGTGAAAGGAATTGAAAAGCTATTTGAAGAAATCATGATAGAAAACTTCCCTATCTTGGGAAGGAAATAGAAAAGGAAGCCCAAAAGTTGCAAAGAGTCTCAAACAAGATCAACCCAAAGAGGGCCAGACCAAGACACAACATAATTAAAATGGAAAAGTTTCAAGACAAAGAGAAAATCTTAAAAGCAGCAAGGGAAGGGCAGTTAGTTATTACCTACAAGGGAATACTCATGAGACTATCAGCTGATTTCTCAACAGGAACTTTGTAGGCCAGAAGGGATTTGCACAAAATATTCAAAGTGATGCAGAACAAGGACCTACAACCAAGATTACTCTATTCTGCACAGCTATCATTTAAAATCAAAGGACAGATAAGGAGCTTCCTGGTCAAGAAAAAACTAAAGGAGTTAATTTCCATCAAACCAGTAATACAAGGAATCTTAGAGGGACTTCTTTTTTTTTTTTTTACTTTTTTTTAAAATTTTTAATTTATTTTTAATTAGTTTCAGGTGTACAACACAGTGCAATAGTTATACATTTTACCCCTCAAAGTGACAACCCCCCACACACAATACACCACCCCACTCCCCCCCATATCATATATATCTATTACTCTTCCTCTGACTCTCTTCCACAGTATAATCCACATCCCGTGACTATCTATATATATTCAATTACAGTAGGTATACCACCTCCGCTTAAGTAATACAGTGCAGTGATCAAACCTCTACTCCATCCATGAAATGGTCTCCCTAACAAGACCTATGGCCATCTGACATTCCACAGAATATTTAAAACATTATTAATTATATTCCCCAAACTGTTTTCCTATCCCAGTAGCAATATTGTAGTTGCCTATTTTTGCTGTCTAATCCCTTTCCCTTCTCCCTCATCCCCATGCCTCTCCCAATTAGCAACCCTGATTTTTCCTCTATATCTATGAGACAGTTTCTGTTTACTTTGCTCATTCATACAGTGTTTCAGATTCCACATATGAGTGAGATCATATGGTATTTGTCCTTCTCTGACTGACTTATTTCACTCAACATTACAGTCTCTAGGTCCATCCATATCATTGCAAATGGCACGATTTCATTCTTCCTTATAGCGGAGTAATACTCCATTGTATAAATATACCACAGTTTCTTAATCCAGTCATCTACTGATGGGCATTTTGGTTGTTTCCAAGTCTTAGCTATTGTAAATTGTGCTGCTATGAACATAGGGGTGCATAACTTTTTTTGAATAAGTGTTTTGGTTTTTTCAGGATAAATACCTAGGAGTGGAATTGCTGTGTCAAACGGTAGCTCTATTTCCAGTTCTTTGAGATACCTCCATACTGACTTCCATAGTGGCTGCACCAATCTGCAGTCCCACCAACAGTGCAGCAGGGTTCCCTTTTCCCCACAGCCCCGCCAGCACTTGTTGTTTGTTGATTTGTTGATGATAGCCATTCTGACTGGAGTGAGGTGGTATCTCATGGTGGTTTTTATTTGCATTTCCCTAATGAACAGTGAGGTTGAACTTTTTTTCATATGCCTGTTGGCCATCTGTATGTCCTCTTTAGAGAAATGCCTCTTCATATCTTCTGCCCATTTTTTAATTGGGTTGTTTGTTTTTTTGGTGTTGAGTTTCATGAGTGTTTTATAAATTTTGGATATTAACCCCTTATCAGATATATCATTGGCAAATATTTTCTCCCATTCAGTAGGCTTCCTTTTTGTTTTATTAATGGTTTCCTTTGTTGTGAAAAAACTTTTAAGTCTGATATAATCCCATATGTTCATTTTTTTCTTTTACTTCCCTTGCCCGTAGGGATGTATCAGTAAAAATATTGCTCCGGGTACTGTCTGCAAATGTACTCCCTATATTTTCTTTTAGGATTTTTATGGTTTCAGGTCTTACATTTAAGTCTTTAATCCATTTTGAATTTGTTCTTGTATAAGGCGTAAGGAGATGATCCAGTTTCATTTTTTTGCATGTCAGTCCAATTTTCCCAGCACCATTTATTGAAAAGACTATCTTTACTCCAGTGTAAATTCTTGCTTCCCTTGTCATCGATTAACTGTCCGTAAATGCCTGGATTTATTTCTGGGCTCTCTGTTCTGTTCCACTGATCGATGTGCCTGTTTTTATGCCAATACCAAACTGTCTTGATTACTGTGGCCTTGTAGTAGGTTTTGATGTCTGGTAGCTTGATCCCCCCGACTTTGTTTTTATTTCTCAGAATTGCCGAGGCTATTCTGGGTCTTTTATGATTCCATATAAATTTTAGGATTATATTTTCTATTTCTGTGAAAAATGCCCTTGGTAGTTTGATAGGAATTGCATTGAATCTATATATTGCTTTAGGCAGTATGGACATTTTAACTATATTAATTCTTCCTATCCATGAGCATGGTAGGTGTTTCCATTTATTTGTATCTTCTATGATTTCTTTCTTCAGTGTCTTATAATTTTCTGAGTACAGATCTTTCACTTCTTTGGTTAAATTTATTCCTAGGTATTTTATAGTTCTTGATGCAATTGTAAATGGGACAGTTTTCTCAATTTCTCTTTCCATTAGTTTATTATTGGTATATGCAAATGCCACTGATTTCTGAACATTGATTTTATATCCTGCTACTTTACTGAATTCGTCTATCAGTTCCAATAGTTTTTTAATGGAGTCTTTGAGGTTCTCTATATACAGTATCATGTCATCTGCATATAACGACAATTTTACTTCTTCCTTGCCAATTTGGATGCCTTTTATTTCTTTTTGTTGTCTGATTGCTGTGGCTAGAACTTCCAGCACTATGTTGAATAAAAGAGGAGAAAGTGGACAGCCTTGTCTTGTTCCTGATCTTAAGGGGAATGGTTTTAGCTTTTCCCCATTGAGTATGATGTTAGCTGTAGATTTATCATATATGGCTTTTATTATGTTGAGATATGATCCCTGTATTCCCACTTTGCTAAGGGTTTTTAACATAAATGGCTGTTGGATTTTGTCAAATGCTTTTTCTGCATCTATTGAAATGACCATGTGATCTTTATTCTTCATTTTGTTGATGTGGTGTATCACATTAATTGATTTACGGATGTTGAACCAGCCTTGCTCACTAGGGATGAATCCCACTTGATCATGATGTATGATCTTCTTAATATATTGCTGAATTCTGTTTGCTAATATTTTATTGAGAATTTTTGCATCTATATTCATCAGGGAGATTGGCCTGTAGTTTTCCTTTTTTGCACTGTCTTTATCTGGTTTTGGAATCAGGGTGATAGAGGCTTCATAAAAAGAGTTTGGGAGCCTTCCCTCCTTCTAGATTTTTTGGAATAGTTTGAGAAGAATAGGTGATAGTTCTTTTTTGAATGTTTGAAACAATTCACTTGTGAAGCCATCTGGTCCAGGGCTTTTGTTTTTTGTGAGCTTGTCAATTACTGATTCAATTTCCTTGGTAGTAATCAGGGTATTTAGATTTTCTGTTTCTTCTTGCGTTAGCTTTGGAAGGTTGTATGCTTCTAGAAAATTATCCATTTCTTCCAGATTGTCAAATTTGTTGGCATATAGTTGCTCATAGTAATTTCTTAGAATTTTTTGAATTTCTGTGATGTCTGTAGTCATTTCCCCTCTTTCATTCCTGATTTTGCTAATTTGAGTCCTCCCTCTTTTTTTTTTTGATGAGCCTGGCTAGAGGTTTGTCAATTTTGTTTATCTTCTCAAGAAACCAGCTCTTGGTTTCATTGATCATTTGAATTGTTTTTCTGTCCTCTATATTGTTTATTTCTGCTCTGGTCTTTATTATCTCCTTTCTTGTACTCCCCTTGGGCCTCTTTTGCTGTTCTTTTTCCAGTTCCCTTAGGTGTAAGGATAACCTGTTGATATGAGATTTTTCTTCCTTCTTTAGGTAGGCTTGCACTGCTACAAACTTCCCTCTTAGGACTGCTTTCGCAGCGTCCCAGAGATTTTGGGTCGTGGTGTTTTCATTATCGTTTGTCTCCAGGTATCTTTTGATTTCCTCCTTGATCTCATTTGTGACCCACTCACTATTTAATAGCATATTGTTTAGCCTCCATTTATTTGTCAGCTTCCTGGATTTCTTCTTATAATTGATTTCTAGTTTCATAGCATTGTGGTCAGAGAATACAGTTGAAATGATTTCAATCTTCTTAAATTTATTGAGACTTGTTTTGTGGCCTAACATGTGGTCTATCTTAGAAAATGTTCCATGTGCACTTGAAAAGAACGTATATTCTGTAGGTTTGGGATGAAATGCTCTGAAAATGTCTGTTAAATCCAGCTGGTCTAATGTGTCATTTAAGGTCGCTGTTTCCACATTGATCTTCTGTCTGGAGGACCTGTCCATTAGTGACAGCAGGGTGTTGAAGTCCCCTACTATGATAGTGTTACTGTTGATCTCTGTCTTTATGTCTGACAATATCTGTTTTATATATTTAGGGGCTCCTATGTTAGGTGCATAGATGTTTACTAGAGTTATGTCCTCTTGTTGAATCAATCCCTTCATTACTATGAAGTGTCCTTCTTTGTCCTTTGTTATATTCTTCAATTTAAAGTCCATTTTATCTGATATAAGTATCGCTACTCCAGCTTTTTTCTCAGTACCATTTGCATGAAATATTTTACTCCATCCCTTTACTTTCAGCCTGTATGAGTCTTTGGATCTGAGGTGAGTCTCTTGTATACAGCATAAACTGGGGTCTTGCTTTCTTATCCATTCAGCCACCCTATGTCTTTTTATTGGAGCATTTAATCCATTTACATTTAATGTGATTATTGATAGGTGTGTATTTATTGCCATTTTGTTATTTGTGTTCGTAGTCTTTCTTAGGTTGTTTTTCTCTTCTACTTAAAGAAGCCCTTTTAGCATTTCCTGCAAAGCTGGCTTGGTGGTAATGAATTCCCTTAACTTATTCTTTTCTACAAAGCTCCTTATCTCGCCTTCGATTTTAAATGATAACCTTGCTGGATACAGCAATCTTGGTTGTAGGCCTTTATTTTTCATCACTTTGAAAACCTCCTGCCACTCCCTTCTGGCCTGCAAAGTTTCTGTAGAAAAGTCAGCTGATAATCTTATGGGGGTACCCTTGTAAGTAACTTGCTGCCTTTCCCTTGCTGCTTTAAGGATTCTGTCTTTGTCCTTAACCCTTGCCATTTTCACTATAATGTGTCTTGGAGTGGGCCTGTTTGGAATCATCCTGTTTGGAACTCTCTGCACTTCCTGGGCTTGTATTTCAATGTCCTTTGCCAGGTTAGGGAAGTTTTCAGACATTATTACTTCAAATATATTCTCAATCCCTTGCTCCCTCTCTTATCCTTCTGATACTCCAATGACCCGTTGGTTATTGCGTCTGATGTTGTCCCCCAGCTCTCTTAAACTATTCTCCATGTTTTTCATTCTTTTTTCTTTTTGTTGTTCTGCATGGGTGATCTCTGCTATTTTGTTTTCTAAGTCACTGATTCGATTTTCTGCTTCATCCAATCTGCTAGTGATTCCATCAAGTTTGTTATTTAATCCAGTAATTGTGTTCTTAAGTTCTAGCTGGTTGCTTTTCATGATTTCTCTATCCTTCTTTATATTTTCATTAATTTCCTTGAACATTCTAATAATCAGTGTTCTGAACTCTGTCTCCGATAGGTTGGTTACCTCTATTTCCTCTATTTCCACTGATTCAGGAAGTTTTTTCTGTTCTTTTATTTGTGTTATGTTTCTTTGTCTCCCCATTCTGGCTTACTCTTTGTGTTTGTTTCAATAGAACAGATAGATCCCCCAGATTTCTCAGACTTTTCTGGGTAAACTTATGTGATGTGTGTCCTTTATATTTGAATTACTCAGTCTCCCTATTCTCCTGTGCTTGTATGTGAGGTGTTCCTTGTGTCGTGCGTCCTCACTTGTTGAAGTTTTAGTTTTGATTACTTTTGGTTTGTCAGTAGGTGGGATTGACTCCCAGATTGATTCGCTGTGAGAATCAGCAGCTTCTGCAGTTTATGAGCTGCTTTGAGAGGATTGACCCCTCTGATGAAACTTGGACCCTATGGGTCTTAGTACCTGTAGCAACTTCTTTTGGGTGTGACTCTTGTATGTCAAACCCAGAAATGCTCTGCTTTTATCTAAAGTTGGCCTCCGGGTATGATGATTCTTGTGTCTGTTTGTTTGGACCCACTGCTGCAGAGTGATTTTAGAGCATAACAGATCAACAAGAACAACCTCGGCAGCCACCAAAGGAAACCAAATGCTCGCACAAATAAAAAAAACCAACCATCAAACTACAGTCAACTTGTACATAAATATCAATCATACTAATGAAGAAAACAAACAGAAACAAAACAAAAACCACATACTCAATAATAACAGAAGAGGAAACAAAATAAAATACAATATCATAAAATAAAAAATAGAATAAACATGAGAAACAGATTAGCTATACCTAAAAAATAAAAACTAAAAATAAACTAAAATAATAATAAAAAAAGTAAGAAAAATTAAAAAAATAAAATTTGCAGACAAAAGGAAAAGAGGAAAAGTATAGCAGTGAGAAGAATGAATAAAATAAGAGAGAAAGTGAGGGTGGGGAAAAAAGAAAAAGAAAAGAAAAAAGGAAAAAAATATATATATATATTTGTCTACACACCCATATATATGGACATATATTCACCTATATACATATATATATATATATATATATATATATATATATATATATATATATATATATATATGCCTATATTAAAAACTACAATATGATTAGAATGAAATAGAAATAAAAACCAAAAACAACCAAGATAAGCAGCCAATAAAGGGAAAATAAAACAGAATAAAACCAAACAAACCAAAAATATCCGTGCCGGTCTAGGCTAAAGTCCACCAAGCTCTCTTCAGTTTGTCTGCTGTACAAAAATTCCTGTGCGTCTTGTGGGAACAGTAGGCCACCTGATGCCTAGCGTGATCCTGGCCCTGCAGGTTTGCTGTACTTGAGTGTGGTTGTGACGTGTGATTGGTGGTTTTTACAAAGTCACTGCCTTTTTGCTTTTGCCTGTCCCAAGGCAGGCTGCACCCTCAAAGGCTCAATGAGTGTCTCTGGGCACCCTTTGGGTTGACAGCGGTGGAGAATTAAAGAATTCCTCACTACCAAAAGCCTGCTGCTAAGAATCTGTTAATTAGTGCCTCAGCAGGTGAACCTGCCCTGCCTCCCAAGCCTTGCCTAAAGGTGGGGGTGGGGTAGGTAGTCTCACTCTGCTGCCTTTACTGGGTGGAAATTCTCAACCCCCTGCAGGTAAGGATATCTTCCTAGTCTGCCCCTATTGCTCCCTTCAGGAGTCAGTTTAAGACTGTCTTGGCGGGGGACAAAGTTTGTGGGAGTGGGTGAGTTATTGGTTTTTTTTTGCTTTCTGTTCAAGAGTAGAAAAAGGGAAAAAAAATAAAAAACATAAAAATAAACAAAGCCACAGTTCCAACACTGTTTTAAGATAAGGCCTTTGCCTCTTATGCTCCAGCGGAGTTCCTGCTGCTCTCCCAAAGGGTCTCCCGGGATTTAGGGAATTGCGTGCACCCTACCGTGTGGCCAAGATCCCCGCTCCACGTCTCTCGGGGACCTGCGTCTCCACCAGGCGCGCTGCTTGTCTGAGCGAGTCTTCTTTTTCCCCTTCTCCCGGGTTTCAGGCTTCTGCCTGGGAGCTGGCGCACCTGCGCAGATCTCCTGATGCTCTCCCAAACGATCTGCCGGGATTTAGGGGACTGCGTGCACCATGCCGCGTGGCTCCGATCCCCACTCCGTCTCTCCGGGACCTGTGACTCCGGCCGGCGTGCTGCGTCTCCGCGGGCGAGTCCTCTGTTTCCCCCTGCTCCTGGGTTTAAGGCTTCTGCCTTGGAGTCGGCGCGCGCCCGCGCCGTTCTCTTGCTGCGCTCCTGGAGGGACTGCCGCCGGGGTTTAGGGGACTGCGCGCACCTTTCCACGTGGCTCCGATCCCCGCTCCGTCTCTCCGGGACCTGCGTCTCCGCCCAGCGCACGCTGCTTCTCCACGTGAGTCCTCTGTTTTCCCCTGCTCCCGGGTTTCAGGCTTCTGCGCTCCGCGGGACCCGGTGGGCACAGAGACTGATCCCTGAACTGGGAGGGTGCAGGGACTGATCTTGCCCTGTCGCTGCGGGGCTCTGCACCCTGCTTCCTGGGGACCCGGCGAGCCGCGGGTGCAGCTGGTACCTCTGCACAGTCGTCTCCTCTCTCTCCTCCAGCACTTGCCCGGCCTGAGGCTTCTGCCTCAGACTGCAAACCAACGTGCTCTTGCTGAACTCTAGGTGGGCCGCAGGCCACAGGGAGCGAGCCGGGGCAACACTCACCGTGACTCAGCAGCCGAGGGTGCGGGCTGCACCTCACGCGTCTCACCGCCTTCTTCCCCTACTCGCCCGGCCTGCCCACCTTCCAGCAATCCTTGTGTGGAACTCTTAGTTGCTCTGTGTGATGAGTAGATGTCTCTTTGAAGCATATTAGAAGTTCAAATTGTGGATATTTCCAGGGGAGATTTCATGGAGCCCTCCTCACAGCCGCCATCTTGCCCCTCGAGGGACTTCTTTAAGACAAAAAACAAACAACCTACCAAACAACCGAAAAAAAAAATCTCATTAAAAAAATATAAGTAAGGGCTGGCTGAGTGATGCATTGGTTAAGAGCTGGCTTGGGACGTCATCGGCCCTGGTTCGGATCCCACATATGAGGGCTAGTGACACTGCCCTCTACAGCTAAGAAGAGCTCCACCTGGAGCTGGGCTGTGAGCCCCAGTGATAGTGTAGGCTTTAGCCCTTGCAACAGTGGGCTACCATAGGCTACAGTGAGCGGCTGGAAGCCAGCATGAGCAGCTGACAGCCAGCATGAGCTGCCAATAACCATGGTGAGTGACTATCCAGAGGCCAGCAACTGATCTGCCTCATCCAGGAAGAGTGCAATGATGATACCAACATGGGCCAGGGAAGCAACGTCCTCCGCAACTAGACTGAAGAACAACAACAAAAAATAGAGAGCAACTTGTCTGTTCCTCTTCCCCGATTCCCCGAAGCTGTTCCCCTCCTCCAATTCCCCAATAAAATCTTAAAAAATATGAATAATAAAATTGGCAATAACTACATAGCTATCAAAAATTGTTTTAAATGTAAATGGATTAAATGCTCCAATCAAAAGACATAGGGTATTGGGCCGGCCAAGTGGCGAGGTGGTTAAGCGATGGCTTGGGAAGCCAGCGGCCCCGGTTTGGGTCCCACATATGAGGGCCAGTGACACTGCCCTCAAAAAAAAAGCCAACAACAACAAAAAATGACATAGGGTGGCTGAATGGATCAAAGAACAAGACCCATAAATATGCTGCCTCCATGAGACTCACTTCAGATCAAAAGACATGCACAAACTTATATTAAAGGCATAGGAAAAAGACATTTCATAAAATTGGAAGGAAACAAAAAAGTTGTGGTAGTAATGCTTACACCAGACAAAATGACTTTAAAACAAAGGTTGTAACAAGAGACAAAGAAAGACCTAGTAACCCCACTTCTGGGTATTTATCTGAAGTAACCCAAAATGCTACTTCAAGAGGATGTGGCATCCATATGTTCATTGCAGAATTATCTACAATAGTCAAGATATGAAAGCAACCTGTGATGCCCCAAATGAATTACTGGATAAAGAGGAGTTGATACATATATACGATAGAATATTACTCTGTCATAAAATAGAATGAAATCTTTCCATCTGCAAAAACATGGATGAAACTAGAGAGTATATCGCTGAGTGTAATAAGTAAGACAAAGACAAATGTCATGTGATTTCACTTATAATGGAGACTGAAGAACAATACTTAAAAAAAGGAAAAAAAAACCAAACTCATAGATACAGGGAACATTCTGATGGTTGTCAGAAGAGAGGGGGTTTGCTGTGGGTGAAAACAGAGAAGGGATTAAGAAGTATAAATTTATTGTTACACAGTAGTCATGGGGATATAGGGTCTAGCGTAAGGAATATAGTCAATAATATTGTAATATCTATGTATGGCCAGATGGCACTAAATTCAATGGGGTGATAGATGGGAGGGCAGTTGTGGGACAGGGTCAAAAAAGTGAAGGGATTAAGTAATACAAATTGGTAGTTACAGAATAGTCTTGGGGATGTAAAGTAATGCATAGGGAATATAGTCAGGAATATGGTCATAACTATGTATAGTGCCAGGTGGGTACTAGACTTGTCACTTCCTAAATCAAATAAATGTCTAACCACTATGCTGTACCCCTGACATTAATATAAAATAATATTAAATTTCAACTGTAATTCAAAAATTACAGAAGGAGTAAAAAGTGAAGGGATGTCAGAGGTACAAATTTCCAGGCATAAATCAAATAAGTCTTGGGGGTGTAATATACAACATAGGGAATATAGTCAATAATACTTTGATAGCATGATACAGCGTCCAATAGTTGCTGGACTTATCATGGTATCACTTCTTTAGGTATATAAATATTGAATAAATATGGTACTAACCTGAAAGTAATATAATATTGTATGTTAGCTATATTTTAACAAAAATCTTTTTAAAAATTAAGGATAGAATTACTACATGATCCAGAAATCCCTCTTGAGGGTATTTACCCAAAAAGTCTGAAAACATTTATCCATAAAGATATATGTACCCCTATGTTCACTGCAGCATTTTTTATGGTTGCCAAGACATGGAAACAACTAAAGTGTCATTCTATAGATGTTTGAGTAAAGAAGATATAGATATAGATATAGATATAGATATAGATATAGATATAGATATAGATATAGATATAGATATAGATATAGATAGATAGATATATATAGATATATATAGATATATATATATATAGATATAGATATATATTACTCAGCCATATGGAAAGATGAATCTGTGACATTTGAGACAATGTGGATGGATCTTGAGATTATTGTGCTAAGTGAAATAAGGGAGACAGAAAATGTTGAGAACCATATGATTTCACTCATATGTGGGATGTAAAATAGAAAACAACAAATGAACAAATAAAACTCATAGACATAGACAACAGTTTAGTCATTACCAGAGGTTAAGGGGGAGGAGTGGTGGTAGAAGTGGGTAAAAGCAGTCAAATATATGGTGAGGGAAGGAAATTTTATTTTGGTTGTTGAGCACACAATGCAATATAAATGTGGGTGTGGGACCTGCCAGATCCTTGTCTCTGCCTCTTATACCAGTCTCATCTTGGGTTCTTTGGTTTATCCTTATTATAAGACTTCATTCCAGCTATACTTCAGGAAACTCTCAATGATGGTTGCTCTGTAGTTCAGTTATAATTTTTTTTTGAGGGCAATGTCACTGGCCCTCATATGTGGGACCCGAACTGGGGCCGCTGGCTTCCTAAGCCAGCACTTAACCACCACACCACTATGCCAGCCCTAGTTATAATTTTGATGTGGTCTTCAGAACATGCAAGTGAAGCATTTACCTGCTCTATCACTTTGACTGGAAGTCCTGCTCTGGGCATAATTCAATATTCCTTTGTTGATTGAAGAAACACTTCAGTATAGTGTATATCTTTCAGCCTATAATTATGGATATAAATTATCTCAGGAAATAGAACATTCCAGTTGGATTTTCTCTATTTAGACAATTTTATTTGGTTTATGAGACACAGCCAAAAGTATAGGAACAAAATTTATTGAATATAATCCATCATAACTTGTCACCTGAATACTGGGTAACTGTCCTTATAGCTAGGAAACAATGAAAAGATAATTTATATCAAAATGAATAGGTATACATGTATTCCTTACTGAATTAAATCTGGTTAAAGTTTCCATCATTTATACTTAATTCTAGAATATTGTATTAATAATATATTTTCATTCTACTATTGATCTCATACACAAAAAGACAGTTTGCCAGTATTATGATTCACTATGCATAAAACTGAGAAGGCTCTTGTAAAATCTTTACATCACATATCATCATGGATAAGATGAATCGTAGAACCAAAATGCAAGGTTATAAAAACTACTATCAACAAGTAAATGTCAAGAAAATATAAATTATTTTTCATTGAACAGGGTAACAACACGAATTAGGAAAACTGTAATAAATAACTTGTTATGATAAATTCAGTACAATAAAACAATTCATTGAAAGCTCATGATAAAATATGCAGTGTACAACATATATAAATATACCTTAGCACTGTTTAAAAGGCCCGTTTACTTTAATATAAAGTCATGTAAATTGCCAAAAGTAAATTAAATAACTATAAGGAAAACTGAGTCTGATAGTTTTCTTTTTATCATGATCTATTTTTTAATTAAAAAGACTAGAAAGACTTACGTGTTAAAATTATATGAAATGTTTGGACATCCCCAGTGTATTTGTGAATCTGATAATATTACTTTGGTTATGTGGTCCTTATAATAAACAGCAGTACTTCGAAAGTCATAGCTTCGAACCGGCCGTGTGGCATGGTGATTAAGCATTGGCTTGGAACACCAGCGGCCCCGGTTTAGGTCCCACATATGAGGGCTAGTGACACTGCCCTCAATAAATAAATAAATAGATAGATAGATAAATAAATAAATAAATAAATAATAAAAACCTAGTACTGTATATGGAAAATAACTGTGGGGTTGATAACTCAACTACAAAAAAACAACAGAAACCCTCCTTTAAAAAGAAAGTCATAGCTTCAAAGATATTTTCTCTTATTTGGGGGGAATATAAAAGGGACAATAAAGTCTTCACTATCTGACTTCTATACTTTATTAGTTTAGATGAGTATTAAAACCAGTATCTGCAAGTATTTACTAAATCAGAGCTTGGATGATAAAAAGCCATAATTTCCAAGCCTGACAGTGTGACAGTGTGAAAATCACCTTTGGCTTTAAAAATGCAGGTTTTGGGCCAGCCGAGTGGCACATTGGTTAAGAGCTTGCTTGGGACAACAGCGGCCCCGGTTTGGATCCCACATATGAGGGCCAGTGACACTGCCCTCTACAGCTAAGATGGTGAACAACATCTCCACTTGGAGCTGGGCTGCTGTGAGTCCCCGGGGATGGCATAGCTGCAGCCCCTGCTGCAGTGGGCTGCCATAGGTTACAGTTAGTGGCCGGCAGCCAGTGTGAGCAGCTGGCAGCCGGTGTGAGCTGCCAAGAGCTGCTGTGAGTGGCCATCCAGAGGCAGGCGATTGATCTGCTTCACCCGGGAAGAGCACAATGATAATACCAACATGGGTCAGTGAAGCAATGTCCTCCACAACTAGATTGAAGAGCAAAAGTACAGCAACTTGCCTGTTCCCCTTCCCCGGTTCCCCAATGCTGTTCCCTTCCCCCAATTCCCCAATAAAATATTTAAAAAAGAAATTCAGATTTCACAGCCCCATTTCAAATCTACTCAATCCAAATATCTAGGTAAGGAGCCTGGAGCAAACTTGAAATACTGCTAAAAACAATTGCCTAAATTGACCTTGAGTTTTAATACCTGGTATTCTTCTCAATAGCCTTTTTTTTTGAGGGCAGTGTCACTGGCCCTCATATGTGGGACCCAAACTGGGGCCGCTGGCTTCCCAAGCCAGCGCTTAACCACCACACCACTCGGTTGACCTGGCCTTCTTCTTAAAGGAGAAATTAGTTTCTTTGAAGTTAATCTGACAAACAATTGAATGTACATTTATTGTTTATTCAATACATCACATGGCATAGGTGTTCTTAATGTTGCACAAACTCTGGAACTAGACTCCATGGATTCAAAATTCTGACACTGCCATTAACTGGCTGTTTGGCTCTTCCTATGTTACTTAAACCTCAGTTTCCTTCCCTATCAAATGGGGATAGCAATTTACCCACTTTATAATGTGAGGATTAAATGTGTTCTTATGTGTAACAGATTTAGTCTGACACAAAACGCTGAATAAACACAAGCCCCTAATTTATTGACTACTACTAATATAGCCCATATGCTGTGGTTAGGTAGTTAAAAATCAATAGCAGCTCTTTAGTAACAAAGAATTTACTACAGGATACAAGTGTTGTCAGAGAGTGAGCCCTTCTCAGCATGAGGTCCAGGTTCTTGGCATCTAGAGCAAAGAATTGAATGAGATATGGAGGCAAAGTAGTGAAAAAGCAGTTTATTAGAAGAGATAGTACACTTTAAAGAAATAGAAATGGGCCTGAGCTGTAGAGGAGGCTCAAAGGCCCATTATTAGAAGAGAAATTACCTTCCAAAGAGTTTGGAGTGGGCCACTCACAAAGGTGAGGTTCAAAAGGCTCAAAAAGAGAGGAAGGGACTCAAAAAAAAATGGTGCCTGACTGCTCTGGACTTGGAGTTTTATTCCTTCTTCTCTAGAATGTGCTGTTCCCTTGTGGGCATGGGACCACCTGATTGACACCTGTGATTGATAAGCGATTATAGTAAAGAGGGGAGGTTTTCTGGGTGGTGCATTCTGTGGGACATGCAGGAATGAAGACCCCTTGCCTGTCTCTAACTGCCTGTCTTGTTTTCTGCTTGAGAGATGTGATCCCTATAAAATCTCTATCGAAATTTGAGGGACAGGAGGTCTTTTCTTCTGTATCTGTTTTCTGCTGGGTAGGGGCATAGAGCTGTCCCTGCCTATTGGGGGATTCATGGAACCCTCACCCTGTCTGATTTCAGATGAGAGGAAGGGGTCTCAAGGTCTGCCTGGAAGACCTTTTTGGCTTCTTTGGTTGTGACTGGCAATATTGCTGTGGTATCATCTTGTACCCAGAAATCAAGATGAACCGAGACAGTCTTTAATAAGTTTGGAGTTCATTATTAGCTGGTGGCTGTGGGCAGGCTCATATCCTGAACAGAACTCACAGCCCCAAACAAAAGAAAAGAGAGGTTTTTATAGACAGAAATCGCAAGCAAAGTAAGTTACGGTTTACAGGTGTTTTCCATAAATCTTAGACAGTTTAGACAGCACCAATTACATCAAGTAAGTTGCAAAAACCCATACAATAGACAGCAGTTAATTATTGACAGTACTAAATGTAGTAAGCAAGTAAATTTACAGGGGCCATAAATAAGCAACAAATAATTGGTGGAAAGCAGTCTGGTCTTGTGTTCCCATCCGGACAAGAGACACAGCTGGCCTATGTCACGTAGCCATTTTGGCCTTGTGGTGCTTATCTGAATGAGCACAGCTGGCCTATTGTCACGTTTTAGATAAGAGGTAGTAAAAACTCGTGGAATGTAGCAAGCAGTTAAAGAAGTCTATTTTTGGTCAGTCTAAGGGAAACTAATAATTTTTTTTTAAATATAGAAATGCCAGGGGTAGAGGCTAGTAGATGGGGGTTCAGTTACTTCAATCTGTATCCCCAAGGCTCCTGAATGAGGAAAAATAGATTTTAATTAATAAATCTGTTAGCTCTTATGAAACCTGTGGCCATTCAGCCTGTCCCTCAGGAGGCATCAGTTGTCTGGGCCCAGAATGAGGTTGAAAAGAATCATTCAGCTTACTGGCCTGGGGGATATTAGAAAGTCACAGGATGTCAAGGAGTTGTCTGAAGAAGGGGTAGGAGATTCCTGTGAAAAATCTATTGTGTGGGTTTCAGAAACTGATTTACAAACAATCAAGAAGCAGGGGGATAGAAGAATTCTGATTCAGGCTAGGAGCAATCTTTAATCTATGATTCACAAACTGATGAGAAGAGTAGTCAAAGCCAGGGGCTAAAAAACAAAGGAACTAGAGAGAAGACTTAACATTTCTATAGGAAAAAAAAACTTAACATTTTCTCAGTGTGGGGGGGTGCTACTCGGTTGGCCCACAACACAGGCAAATGGATGTATTACTTATCTTTTGATGCCATAAAAAATTACCACAAATTTAGTATTTTCAAAAAACACCTGTTTATTTTCTTGTAGTTTCCATGAGTCAGACATCCAGGCATAATATAGCTCAGCTGGTTGTCTGCTTAGGTTCTCACATGCTTGAATTCAAGGGAGTGGACCAAACTGGCCTTTTATCTGCAAGCTCTGAGAAAGAATCTTTCAAGTTTATTCAGGCTGTTGGCAGAATTCCATTCCTGGAAGTTATAGAAATAAGGTGTCTGGGTTTTTTTTCTAGCTGTCTGCTGGAGTCTGCTCTCTGCTCCTAGAAGCTGCATATATTCCTGTTCATGTGGTCTTTTCTTTCTGCAAACCAGTAATGATGTATTGAGTCCTTCTGATGCCTGAAATCTCTCTGACTTCCCATTCTGTCCTTTTCTGTTTTTAAGAGATAATATGATTACATAGGGCCCACACTGATAATCCAGGATAATCTACCTATTTTAAGGTTTGATAATTAGTAATATTAATTACATTTGCAAAGTGCCTTTTCCACTTTAACTTAACATATTCAGGGGACTAATGCCAGGAGGTGGAGGTCAGGGTGGCCAAAATTCTGCCTACCTTAATGAGTAATTACAATATATAATATTTAGTCTAAAGGGTACACATTTTTATTGAAAGATTCAATTAAAATATCATTTCTGTCATGCTTACCAGTGAACTGTTTCCCTCATTTGTACTGAGGGATTGGGACTATACCAACTTCACATGACACATAGGAGGGTTATTGAAATAATGTATGAAATGTTTATAAACCTAAACACTATGTAAGCGTCAGTCAATTTGAATGCTCTTGATAAAGTTATGTGCAAGTTCAATGGGAACAGAAAACAGTGATAATTCTGTCTGGAAGAGTACAGAAACAATTTATAGAGGAAACATTTAAGTTAGACGATAATGTATAGGTACATAAGGGTGCCTGTTTGCTAGCAGCCACTAACATATATTTAAAACATAACATATGCCAGAAGCTGTGTTAAATATTATGTGCTAAATTATCATTTAGTTATACTAACCTTAGAAGGTACATAGATGGGTTTCGTTAACTCCACTGTATAATATGAAGTTGATTTTGATCAATAATGTTCAAAGAGGGAGTGGGGCACATGTTAGGCACATCACTTACATATATATCTGGAGGTATACACAAAACAATTTAAACTGTGTTTACATTCCTTCAAAAGGAAATAGGGTATGGGCTTGAGATTTTTCTCTTCCCTTTGTAGCAAATACTGCTTATTTTCTCCCGAACAGCCATTCTCCCCTTCTTCAGTGACACTATTTCACATTTTTAGCTGGCCACAGTGCTGTCCAGAATAAAGACCCTATTTTTCAACCTCCTTGAAGCTAGATTTGGTCATTGGACAGAGGGGTTTGAGTGATGCCATAGTTTCATAGGGCTGCCATAACAAAACATCACAAAATTAGTAGCTGAAACAATAGAGATGTATTGCCTCACATCTCTCAAGGGGGGAAAACAAGGCAGGCAGTTAAGGCAGACATTGGGTCTCTGCATTCCTGCACATCCCACAGAGTGTGACAGCCCAGGGGACATCCCCTCTCCACCCAAAAATTCCCCTTTTTCATTGAAATTATCCACCCCTGTGTGGAAACAAAGGGATACAAAATACCCAACTAGATCAGACCAGTCACTCACTCCGGCACAGTCTAAAAAGATGAGTTAATAGCCTCTTGTCAATCGCAGGTGTAGAAGGACAGCCCATTCTAGAAAAAAAGGGATAAAAACTCCAAGTCCAAGGCAGTCAGACCTGCTTTTTTTAAAAAAAAAAAGCATTTTGAATGTCTCCTTTGCATGCAGCCTGCTCCAAATTCTTTGGAGTGTACTTTCTCTTCTAATAAGAGGCCCTTGAGCTATTCTCTATTTCTCGGGCCCACTTCTACTTCTTTGAAATATATAATCTCTTCTAATAAACTGCTCTTTTTTTAAAATAAGTTTCAGGTGTACAACACAGTGCAATAGTTATACTTTTTACCCCTCAAAGTGACAACCCTTCTCCTGCAGTTCGCCACCCCTTCCCCCCCATATCATACATATCTATTACAATTCCTTTGACTCCCTTCCACAGTATACTCCACATCCCATGACTATCTATATATTCAATTATAGTTGGCATACAATATTATAATACATCAGCTTCAGAAGTACAGTGCAGTTATAATGTCTCTACTCCATCCATGAAGTGGTCTCCCTAACAAGACATGTGACCATCTGACATCCCACAAAATATTTACATTATTATATTCCCCAAACTGTCTTTCATATCCCTATGGCAATATTGTAGTTATCTATTTATGCTGTCTAATACCTTCCCTTTCTCCCTAATCCCAACCCCCTCCCAACTAGCAACCTTTAGTTTTTCCTCTACATCTACGAACCTGTTTCTGTTTACCTTGCTTGTTCATTCAGTTTTTCAGATTCCACATTTAAGTGAGATCGTATGGTATTTGTCTTTCTCCAAATGACTTGTTTCACTTAACATAATAGTCTCTAGGTCCACCCATATAATTGTAAATGGTATGATTTCATTCTTCTTTATAGTGGAGTAATACTACATTGTATAAATATACCACAGATTTTTTTTTTTTGAGGGCAGTGTCACTGGCCCTCACATGTGGGAACTGAACCGGGGCCGCTGGCTTTCCAAGCCAGCGCTTAACCACCATGCCACTCGGACGGCCCTTTTTTTTTTTGAGGGTAGTGTTACTGGCCCTCATATGTGGGACAGAACCGGGGCTACTGGCTTCCCCAGACAGCGATTAATCACCGTGCCACTCAGCCAGCCCACACAGTTTCTTAATACAGTCATCTACCAATGGGCATTTCGGTTGTTTCCAAGTCTTGGCTATTGTAAATAGCGCTGCAATGAACATAGGGGTATATATATGCGTGTGTGTATATATATATATATATATATATATATATAGATATTTATATTGTTTTTTTTTTTTCATTAATGTCTTGGATTCTTCTGGGTAGATACCCATGAGTCAAATTGCTGGGTCATATGGTAGTTCTATTTCCAGTTTTTTGAGGTACCCCCATACTGATTTTCATAATGACAGCACCAATCCGCAGTCCCACCAACAGTGCACCAGGGTTCCCTTTTCTCCACAACATCGCCAGCACTTGTTGTTTGTTGATTTATTGATGATAGCCAGTCTGACCAGAGTGAGGTATCTCATTGTGTTTTTTATTTGCATGACTCTTATGATTAGTGAGGTTGAACATTTTTTCATATGCCTTTGGCCATCTGTATGTCCTCTTTAGAGAAATGCCTCTTCATATGCTCTGCCCGTTTTTTAATTGGGTTGTTTGATTTTTGGTGTTGAGTTACATGAGTGTTTTATAATTTTTGGATATTAACCCCTTATCAGATATATCATTGGCAAATATCTTCTCTCATTCAGTAGGCTGCCTTTTAATAAACTGCTCTTTTACTATTTTACCTCGGTATCTCATTTAATTCTTTGTTTGAGATGCCAAGAACCTGGATACTGTGCTGAGAGGAGTCCACTCTCCTGTAACAATCTGGCAATGGAAGTCAAATGAGAGTAACCAGCTATAAAGGGCCTGAGTCTTTGAACTTTAGAGTCAGCCTAACCATCCCTGAACTACTACAATCCAGATTTGATTTATAAGAGAAAGACACTTCTATCTTGTTTCAGTGACTATTATTTTTAATTTTCTTTTTACATGCAAATGAATGAATCCTAGTGCATATTTAAATCCCTTGTCATGTTTTGAATTATTTTTCCATATATATTATTTTTAATTAAAAGTATTATTATTTTCCTCTATTTAGTGAACTCTCCTAGTATATTAAAATATGATTTAAAAAAATCAACTGACATTCATTATTTTTGGTGAAATATGCCATTGTTTTATATCACAATTATTTTGCACAAATGATTTTTTAAAAACCAAATCAGAAAAAAAATTTTGTTTGTCTTTCTTATATAATTGATACATGTAAATATTTCCCATTTTCTCTTTTGGTGATTTGCATGTATTTGTCTCATGAAAGATAGCACTTATATATCTCCTTGACCCTTCATTGGAGAAATATCTACTTTGCAGTTTGAGACTCTGTACAAAAGAAAGGCAACTCTTCCTTAGCTGGCTTTTCTCTCTGCATTTGTAGTCAACTGATATGGTAAGTAGAAAATAGTAACTGATAGGGTGGGCTGAGTGGTTAGGTGGTTAAGAGCTGGCTTGGGATGCCAGCGGTCACGGTTCAGGTCCCACATATGAGGGCCAGTGACACTGCCCTAAAAAAAAAAAAAGAAAATAGTAACTGGTAATATGTTAAGATGCTGGCTCGTGACAGATAAGCAGTAGGATCTCTGTAAGTGTGTAGCTTCACACATGGGCAGTGGGTACTTTTGCTGTTGCAACCTTTAACTGCTTATATAAGAACCGTTTTATTTCTATATGCCAGTTGTTATTATATTTTTGTGCTTATGAACCTATTTAGGAATGTTGAAAGCTATGGATTTTTCTCCCCTAAAAATGCACATACCATACCAAAATTACAAACAATTTATACAACATTGAATCCCGGAGGTCCCTGGAGCACTAGATGAACAGAACCACTAAACGAAGAACTTATAGAGTAGTCCACGTCAAGTCTGGTAGGAGAGGTGGAGATGAGAGAGGGCAAACCCGGTGAGGGAAGCCCTAACCATGGGGATGCTTCTCCGGTTGGGGGAGAGACCCTCTGGCCACACACTAAGCTCAAGAGCCCAGAGTTCCTTTGCAAGGAAGAGGAGTTCCAAGATAGCTGGCAGTAAATTAGTGAGGACTCTTTTTGCTCAGCTCGGTGAGGCTGAGAGCGGCTTATAGAATCAGTAGAGCCAGGGCACGTGCTTGCTTACCGGTGAGCACTTACCTGGTTCCTGCTTGAGGCACTAGCTCTGTGAGCTGGGCCACGGAGCCTGCGGGGATGGACTGAATTGAGCTCCTTTTGTACAAAAGCTAGAGGTTTTTGGACTATTGTTCCCCTGGTGTGGTGCTTCCATGCAAGTGGTGTACAGGAGGATGCCATTTTGTCAGGGTTGGGGCCTCCCACAGAGGGTCAGGTCCAGGACCTCATTGGTCTGGTAGCATTGGCGCACAAGTGCGTGTGTGCGAGCATGTGCATGCATCTTAGGATCACCATGCTCCGCCCGGCTTATACTGCATTGCCAGGGAAACGCTGGGCGGGTGCCCTCCGGTTCCAACAGGCTGCTCACTGAGACGCCGTAGTGTGCGAGCCACCTCGGGTCCCCGCTCTCTGCACTGTGCTTGCAGAGTTGCCAGGCTGGTGATTGGTTGTTGGGCTGCTCGGCCTGATCTGTGAACGGTTGATTGGGACAGGCTGAGACTGGGAGTTTTCCTGGGAGTGTTGGGCCATGAGCTGTGTGCCTGCATGATCCAGCCAGGGATCTCCTGGTAATCAATTTAATACACAAAAGCAATCCCAGAGCTACAGCCAGAATGAGAAAACAAAGAAACATGTCACAAGTCAAAGATCAAAAAGAACCTCTAGAAATTGAACTAAATGAAACAAAGGGATCAAACCTTTCAGAGACAGAGTTTAGAACACTGATGATAAGAATGTTTAACAGGGCCAGCCGAGTGAGGCATTTATTAGGAGCTGGTTTTGGGATGCCAGCAGCCCCGGTTCAGTTCCTACATATGAGGGCCAGTGATACTGCCCTCTACAGCTAACAACAGCTCCACCTGCAGCTGGGCTGTGCGCTCCCTGGCGACGGTGTAGGCTGCAGCCCCTGCTGCAGTGGGCTGCCATAGGGTACAGTGAGTGGCCAGCAGCCAGTTTGAGCGGCCAGCAGCCAGTGTGAGCTGCCAGTGGCCATGGTGAGCGACCATCCAGAGGCTGGCGACCGATCTGCCTTATCTTGGAAGAGCGCAATGACGATACCAACGTGGGCCAGTGAAGCAATGTACTCTGCAACTAGACTGAAGAACAAAATGACAGCAACTTGTCTGTTCCCCTTCCCCATTTCCCTAACATTGTTCCCCTCTCCCCAATAAACCCCCAATTCCCCAATAAAATCTTAAAAAAAAAAAAAGAATGTTTAACAAACTTAGTGAGGACATAAGGAAAGATAGAAAAATCATAAAAAACAACCAGTTGGAACTAAAGAATACAATAACTGAAATGAAGAACACACTCGAAGGAATCACGAGTAGAGTAGATGAAACAGAGGAGCGGATCAGCGATTTAGAAGACAAAATAGGAGAAATCGCACAGTTGGCACAACAAAGAGGCCAAAGAATAAAAATCAATTAAAATAATTTAAGAGCCCTATGGGACAAGATGCTACGCAACAACCATCAACTCATAGGAATACCAGTAGGAGAAGAGAAGAAGCAAGGGGTCGAGAACGTATTTGTAAAAAAAAGACTGAAAATTTCCCTACCCTGGTGAAGGAAATCCACATACATGCCCAGGAAGTGCAGAGGGTTCCAAACAATCTGAACCCAAACAGGTCCACACCAAGACACAGCATAGTTAAAATGGCAAAGTTTAAAGACAGAGACAGAATCCTAAAAGCAGCAAGAGAAAGACAGCAGGTTACATACAAATGAACTCCTATTAGACTAACAGCTGACTCGTCTACAGAAACTCTGCAGGCCAAAAGGGAGTGGCAGGAGATATTCAAAGTGACACAAAATAAGGGCCTACAACCAAGAATGCTCTATCCAGCACGGCTATCACTTAAAATTGAAGGAGACATAAAGAGCTTCTCAGAAAAGAATTAGCTTAAGGAATTCATTACCACCAAGACAGCATTGCAGTAAATGTTAAAAGGGCTTTTTTAAACAAAAGAAAGGAGTAAACAAGCTAACCCAGGAAGACCAGGAATACAAATAACAAAATGGCAATACATATGCACCTATCAATAATTATTTTAAATGTGAATGGGCTAAATGCTCCAATCAAAAGACAGAGAGTGGCTGAGTGGATAAGAAAATAGGACACATGTATATGCTGTTTACAGATGGAATAAGATATTTCATGCAAATGGAAATGAGGGGGAAAAAGAGCTGGAGTAGCAATACTTATTTTGAACAAAATAGACTTAAAAATTACTACAATAAAAGAGAAAGAAGGGCACTATAACCCTAATAAATATCTATGCACCAAACCTAGGAGCTCCTAAGTATGTAAAGCAGATTTTGACAGACATAAAGACAGAGATCAACAGTAACACTATCATAGCAGGGGACTTCAACACCTCATTGTCACCAATGGACAGACCCATTAGACAGAAATTCAACACAGAAAGAGTGGCCTTAAATGATACTTTAGACCAGCTCGACTTCGTTGATATTTTTAGAGCATTTCACCCTGAAACAACAGAATATACATTCTTCTCAAGTGCACATGGGATATTTTCCAAGATAGACCACGTTAGGCCACAAAACAAGTCTCAGTAAATTTAAAAAGATTGAAATCATATCAAGCAGATATAAAGGAAAAACTGATGGTTGCTGGCTGGGAGGGAGTGGGGATGAGGGAAAGGGGAAGTATTTGGACAGCATAGGTGGGTGACTACAATGTTGCTGCACGGATATTAGAGGCAGTTCTGGGAATGTAATTGATAATGTTGTGAAGAGACTATTATGTTAAGTGAAATAAGTCAGTCAGAGAAAGACAAGTACCATATGATCTCACTTATATGTGGAATCTGAAAAACTGAATGAATGAGCAAAGGAAACAGACTAATAGATATAGAGGAAAAACTGAGGGTTGCTAGTTGGGAGGGGGGTGGAGATAAGGGGCAAGGGGAAGGGATTAGACAGCATAAATATACAACTACAATATTGCCTCAGGGATATGAAACACAGTTCCGGGAATATAATAATGCTGTAAAAATTTTGTGGCATATCAGATAGTGACATGTCTTGTTAGGGAGACCACTTCATGGTTGGAGTAGAGGCTTGATCACTGCACTGTACACCTGAAGCTGATTTTGTATAATATTGTATGCCAACTGTAACTGAATATATAGATAGTCACGGAATGTGGAGTATACTGTGGAAGGGGGGTCAAAGGAATTGTAATAGATATGTATGAGATTGTGGGGAGGAGTGGGGTGGTGAACTGGAGGAGGGAGGTTGTCACTTTGAGGGGTAAAAAGTATAACTATTGCATTGTGCACCTGAAACTAATTTTTAAAAATAATGTTTATCACACAATAAGATTTTTAAAAAAATGCACATACCTGCAAAGATTTGCATACAATTTTGGGGGGATTACCAACCTTGAGCATTCATTAATGGGTACCAGTTAACTACCCTTGCTCTGTGTAATCCTAGAACATAATTCCAGTACTTATTTCCTTGTTTTATTACTAACCTATTCTTTAAAAGTTCATTTTGAAATGCAGTGCTATTGTGGCAAACATAGGAGAAAATTTAAATTAGTGCTGTTTTTTTCCTAGAAATCATGGCTTCCCTTTTAGGACACTTCTTTTCCCTGCAATGTTTTGCTCACCCAACCTCCTAATCTTTTCTATAGGGATCAAAAATAGTTATTTATTTTCTTACTAAAATATGCTTCCTAGAAAGACATGATAAAGCAACTATGCTAAAAATATAAATGTATAATGAGTGTTAAAGTGAGATCCTTCCCAGGGATATTTGCCTTTTAGCAGAAAATGAGAAATATGGAGTCAACTAGATTCTTCTCTAATAATAGATACAGGAGTCTGTGAGCAGGTGGGTGAGGTACATGAGGATAGTGGGAAGATTTTTGTGGGGCTTATTAATCTTACCATGAATGCAATTGATGATTCTCCAATGGGAAAACATGACCATGTGCAAAAATAATACTGTATAATGCAGATTTTACTTCATATTTAGTACTGTGGTGGCTTTTCAATTATTTCAAGCAACCATTTCTCTAACTTATCTAAATTTTTATAATAATTAAGCCATGCTCTAATGGTGTTCTAGTGTACTTTCTTTGTAGAAATCATAAATTCAGTGCATTTTTTGCATTTTTAAAACCACAACTACATATTTTTCTTTTTGCATTTAAGCACGTCATTGAGAAGAAATCCATATACTTGGGGGTGGTAGATGAGGGTAAAAGGGAACTTTTAAAAAATCTTAATAATATTTCCATTCAATGCTCGGTGCTGCATAAAATTATGGTCAACTCCTCCAGGAGTCAAAATATAATAATACTTGCTTAAAGAGAAAGCACAATGATGACATTTTGGTTCAATGTGTACATACCAAAATATTCAATGTACTAAAGTATTTCGAGAATGCTCATTTGCTTTATTGATGAAAATCATCCCACTTAGAATATTCCATTTAAATTATTTTTATGTTTGTTCCATTGCCATGATGCATTAAAGCACAAAGTGAATATGCAGAATGGAAATTCTTAATCATTGGTCTTTAAAATTCAGTAGACTTCCCGTATTTACAAACAGAAATCTAGCCAATAAATCTTCTTTCATGTTCTTAAAGGAAGTGTCCTTAAATTATCTGCTTAGAATGGTATGTCCATCAAGATAGGCTCAGTGATGCAAAAGAGACAAGCAGAACCAAAACCTGAATGGCTTATATGTAGTTTTATATTCCTGCATAAATAAAATACACAAACTTGGTGATTTAAACAATTCCCATTTATTATCTCAGAGTATGTGTGAATCAGAAGGGCTGGCATCATGTAACTGGTTTCACCAAAGTCTCAACAGGTTAAAATCATGATGTCATCTGGGTTTGTGATCTCATCTGAGACTTGAGATCTCTGTCCAGGCTCATTCAAATTGGTAGCAGAATTCAGTTCGTAGCACTTATATACTAAGGTTCCAGTCTTCTCGCTGTCTGACAGTTACTCACGTGGCCCTCTTGGAACATAGTAGTTTGCTTCTTCCATGCCAGCAAGAGAATGTCACTCCAGTCTTCTGTAGAGGAGACTGAATGATGTAACAAATGTGACTATCCAACATCTTTGCCTTAGAAGGTAACTAATCAAGGGAGTGAATGTTCCATTTTAGTCATAGGTAATCTCATACTATGGGGATAGTTTTAGAGAGAGTATGTACACTAGGGAGCAGGCTCATTGAGAGACAGATTAGGATTCTCGTAAACACAGCTTACCATGACAAATGTTAACTTCTTGCTTAATCAAAATGTGTTGCAGGTGTGTGTGACTCTCCAGGGTAGCCATCCTTCATAGTTAGCAGTTTTGACTGCTTCAATCTTTTGGCACTGCTATATCTATGTGACACTTCTTCCTCAACTGCCTTGGCAAAAGAAAAAGCACTGGAGAGATAAGAACAAGCAATTAAATATGTCCATCCTGAAGTGATATACGCCATTTCCATTTCAATTTCCATTTTATTAGCCAGCGAGAGTCAAATGGCTATGCCTGAGTTCCAGTAAGATGGTGGAATAGACAGATGCTTTCCAAACTGCCTCCCAGTATCATATCAAAATTACAAATAATTTATACAACATTTAACCTTGGAAGTCCCCTGAACATTAGATGAACAGAACCTCTAAACGAAGGACCTAAAGAGGAGACCACAACAAGTCTGGAAGGAGGGGCACAGATAGGAGAGGGCAAGCCCCGTGAGGGACACCCCAGCTGTGTGGGGAGTCTTCTCCAGGCTTGTCCAGGACAGATCTTC
Source organism: Aselliscus stoliczkanus (assembly GCA_033961575.1). Classification (NCBI taxonomy): domain Eukaryota; kingdom Metazoa; phylum Chordata; class Mammalia; order Chiroptera; family Hipposideridae; genus Aselliscus; species Aselliscus stoliczkanus. The sequence continues at coordinate 10,673,360 of CM066737.1, read as the reverse complement.
CGGGCCCACACCGAGCTCACCAGCCCAGAGTTGCTTTGCCAAGAAGAGGAGTTCTATGATAGCAGGCAGTAGATATTAGTGAGGACTCTCTTTGCTCGGCACATTGAGGCTGAGGGCAGCTGGACAACCACTGGCGCTGGCGCACGGGTTCATTCACCCATGAGCACTCACCCGGTTCCTATTGGAGGTAGTAGCTGTGTGAGCCAGGCCCAGGAGCCTGTGGGGAAAGACTGAACTGAGCACCTTTGGTGTGGAAGCTGGAGGTTTTGAGACCATTGTTTCACTCGTGTGGAGCCTACACACGAGCAGTGTACAGGAGGGTGACATTTTTTCAGGGTTGGGCCCTACCACAGAGGGTGAAATCCGGGATCCCATTTGTCTGGTGAACTTGGCGCAGGCATGCATGCATACATGCATGCGCCTGCAGTCTTGGATTCCCAACCTCCTCCCTGCTTGTGCTGCGTTGCCAGGGAAATGCCTGGCGGGTGCCCTCTGGCTCCATCAGGCTGCTCACTGAGACACAGGAGTGCTCAAGCTGCCTTGGATCCCGACCCTCTGCCCTGCTTGTGCTGCGTTGCCAGGGAAATGCAGGGCGGGTGCTCTCCAGCTGCATCAGTCTGTTCACTGAGACTCAGGAGTGCACGAGTCCCCTTAGATCACCACTCTCCACACTGTTTGTGCAGAGGTGCAAGGCAGTGGATTGGCTGTTGGACTGCTTAGCCTGATCTTCGGGAAGTTGATTGGGACAGGCTGAGATGGGGAGTTTTCCTGAGAGTGTTAGGCAGGGAGCGGTACCCCTGTGTGATCTGATCCTGGCTTTCCTGGCGAGTTTGTGCAGACTAATTGATGGTGCAGAGTGCATGCTGCTTTGACTTGGTGGGGTCACTGACCACATCAAGTGGATACTTGGGGGCCTACCCCACCCACCTAGAGCTCTGTTGTCAGAGGCATCCTGAGCCCCGGTGCCTGGCCCACATCTCGACAGGCCACAGAAGTTTTTTTTTTTTTTTTTTTTTTTTTTTTTTGCAGTAGCGGATAACATGAAATAATCTGTGAAGATTTTTTTCTTTTATTATGGTAGTGACCACGGTTCCAGAGCACACAGCAGCTAATTGTGGAAAGCTAACTGCAAGCCTAAGCAAGTCATCTACAGATTAAAGAGGACAGAGAACCCCCTCACCTCACTTTTTTTTTCTGTTCCTTTATTTTTTATTTTTTCTCTTTTCTCTTCTTTCTGGTGATGTATCTCATACATTGAAGCATTCACAGAACAACAGCCAGAATGAAAAAACAAAGAAACATGTCCCAAGTAAAAGATCAGAAGAAAACTCTAGAAATGGAGCTAAATGAAACTGAGGGATCCAAAGTTTCAGAGACAGAGTTTAGAACACTAATGATAAGAATGCATAAGTAACTTAGCAAGGACACAAAGAAGGATAGGGAAACCATAAAAAACAACCAGTTAGAATTAAAGAATACTATAACTGAAATGAAGAACACACTCGAAGGAATCACCAGAAGAATAGATGAAGCAGAGGAGCGGATCAGCAAATTAGAAGAGAAAACAGCAGAAATCACCCAGGTGGAACAACAAAAAGAAAAAAGAATACAAAAGAATGAAAATAAGTTAAGAGACCTCTGAGACCACGTGATACGCAACAACATTTGTGTCATAGGAATACCATAAGGAGAAGAGAAGAAGCAAGGGACTGACAATGTATTTAAAGAAATAATGACTGCAAACTTGCCTACCCTATTGAAGGAAATCGACATACAAGCCCAGGATGTACAGAGAGTTCCAAACAGGCTGAATCCAAACAGGCCCACACCAAGACACATCATAGTTAAAATGGCAAAGCTTAAAGACAAAGACAGAATCCTAAAAGCAGTAAGAGAAAGACAGTAGGTTACATACAAAGGAACTCCTATACAACTAAAATCTGACTTTTCTTCAGAAACTCTGCAGGCCAGAAGGGAATGGCAGGAGATATTCAAAGTGACACAAAATAAAGGTCTACAACCAAGATTGCTCTACCCAGCACGGCTATCACTTAAAATGGAAGGAGAGATAAAGAGCTTCTCAAAAAAGATAAAGCTTAAGGAGTTCATTACCACCAAGCCAGCAATCCAGGGAATGTTTAAAGGGCTTTTTTAAACAGAAGAAAGGGGAAAACAAGCTAACCCAGGAAGACAAGAAATACAAGCAACAAAATGGCAATATATATGAACCTATCAGTAATTATTTTAAATGTGAATGGGCTAAATTGTCCAATCAAAAGACACAGTGTGGCTGAGTGGATAAGAAAACAAGACCCATGGATACACTGTCTACAAGAGAATCATCTCAGATCAGAAGACAAACACAGACTGAAAGTAAAGGGATGGAATAAGATATTTCATGCAAATGGAAATGAGAAAAAAGCTGGAGTAGCAATATTTATTTCAGACAAAATGGACTTTAAAATGAAGACTACAGTAAAAGACAAAGAAGGGCACTACATAATAATAAAGGGATCAATTCAACAAGAAGACATAACTCTAGTAAACATCTATGCACCCAACATAGGAGCTCCTAAATATATAAAAACAGATATTGACAGACATAAACTCAGAGATCAACAGTAACACTATCATAGTAGGGGAATTCAACACCCTATTGTCACCAATGGACAGATCCTCCAGACAGAAAATCAACACGGACAACGTGGCCTTAAATGACACTTTAGACCAGCTGGATTTAATGGATATTTTTAGAGCATTTCACCACAAAGCTACAGAATATATGTTCTTCTCAAGTGCACATAGAACATTCTCCAAGATAGACCATATGTTAGGCCAATAAACAAGTCTCAACAAATTTAAGAAGATTGAAATCATATCAAGTGTCTTCTCTAACCACAATGCTATGAAACTAGAAATCAATTATAAGAAATTTGGAAAGATTACAAACACATAGAGGCTAAATAACATGCTACTAAATAGTGAGTGGGTCAAAAATGAGATCAAGGAGGAAATCAAAAGATATCTCAAGACAAATGGAAATGAAAACACCACGACCCAAAAATCTCTGGGATGCAGCGAATGCAGTCCTAAGGGGGAAGTTCATAGCAGTGCAGGCCTACCTAAAGAAGGAAGAAAAATCTCAAATCAACAGACTATCTCTACACCTAAGAGAACTTGAAAAAAAAAACAGTAAAACAAGCCTAAAGGGAGTATAAGGAAGGAAATAATAAAGACCAGAGGAGAAATAAATGAAATAGAAAACTAAAAAAAGCAATACAAAAGATCAATGAAACCAAGAGTTTGTTTTTTGAAAAGATAAACAAAATCGACAAACCCTAAGCATGACTAACCAAGAAAAACAGAGAGAAGACCCAAGTTAATAAAATCAGAAATGAAAGAGAAGTGACAACAGACACCACAGAAATACAGAAAATTTTAAGAAAATACTATGAGCTACTATATGCTAACAATTTCGGCAGTCTGGAAGAAATCGATAAATTTCTAGAACCATGCAATCTACCAAGTCTGAACCAAAAAGAAACAGAAACTCTGAACAGACTGATTACTGTCAAAGAAATTGAATCAGTAATCAACAATCTTCCAACAAACAAAAGCCCTGGACCAGATGGCTACACAGGTGAATTTTGCAAAACATTCAAAAAAGATTCAGTACCTATTCTCCTCAAAGTATTCCAAAAAATACAGAAGGAGGGAAGGCTCGCAAACTCTTTCTATGAAGTCACTATCACCCTCATTCCTAAGTCAGACAAAGATACTACAAAAAAGTAAAACTACAGGCCAATATGCCTAATAAACATAGGTGCAAAAATTCTCAACAAAATACCAGCAAACCAAATTTGGCATCTCATTAAAAATATCATACACCACGATCAAGTGGAATTCATTCCTGGTATGCAAGCCTGGTTCAATATCTGCTAATCAATTGATGTAATACATCGCATTAACAAAATGAAAAATAAAAACCATATGATCATATCAATAGATGCAGAAAAGGCATTTGACAAAATACAGCAGCCATTTATGATAAAAACTCTTAGCAAAGTGGGAATAGTGGGATCATATCTCAACATAATAAAGGTCATATATGATAAGCCCACAGCAAACATCGTACTGAATCGGGAAAGGCTGAAAGCTTTCCCCTTAAAATCAGGAACAAGACAAGGCTGCTCACTTTCACCATTTCTATTTAACATAATTCTGGAAATTCTAACCACAGCAATCAGGCAAGAAAATGAAATAAAATGCATCCAAATTGGAAAAGAGGAAGTAAAATTGTCATTATATGCAGATGACATGATACTATACATAGAGAATCCCAAGGACTCCACCAAAAAACTGCTAGAACTGATAAACGAATTTTGGTAAGGTAGCAGGATACAAAATGAATATTCACAAATCAGTTGCATTTCTATACACCAAGAATAAACTATCTTTTAGAATTTCTTCTAAAACAATAAAATATCTAGGAATCCATTTAACTAAAGAAATAAAAGACCAGTACTCAGAAAATTATGAGACACTGAAGAGAGAAATCAAAGAAGATACAAATCAATGGAAATACATACCATGTTCATGGATAGGAAGAATTAATATAGTTAAAATGTCAATACTACCTAAATCTATATATAGATTCAATGCAATTCCAATCAAACTTACAAGGACATTTTTCTCAGAAATAGAACGTAGAATCCTAAACTTTATATGGAGCCTCAAAAAAACCCGAATAGCTGCGGCAATGTTGAGAAATAAGAACAAAGTGGGAGACATCACACTACCTGACGTCAAAACATATAACAAGGCTACAGTAAACAAAACAGTATGGTACTGGCATAAAAACAGACACATAGACCAATGCATTAAAATAGAGAGCCCAGGAATAAACCCATCTATATATGGTCATTTAATCTATGACAATGGAAACAAGAATTTACACTGGAGTAAAGATAGTCTATTTAATAAATGGTGCTGGGAAAATTGGACTGACACGTGCAAAAAAAATGAAAAGAGACCACCTACTTACACCATATATGAGAATAAACTCAAAATGTATTAAAGACTTAAATGTAAGACCTGAAACTATAAAACTCTTAAAAGAAAACATAGGGAGTAAGTTTGCAGACATTACCCTGAGTAATATTTTTACTGATATATCCCCTCAGGCAAGGGAAATAAAAGAAAAAAATAAACATATGGGATTACATCAAACTTCAAAGTTTTTTCACAGCAAAGGAAATCATCAATAAAACAAAAAGGCAGCCTACTGAATGGGAGAAGATATTTGCCAATGATATATCTGATAAGGGGTTGATATCTAAAATTTATAATACACTCATGCAACTCCACCAAAAAAACAAACAACCCAATTAAAAAATGGCCAAAGGATATGAGGAGGCATTTCTCTAAAGAGGACATACAGATGCCCAAGAGGCATATGAAAAAATGTTCAACCTCACTAATCATCAGAGAAATGCAAATAAAAACCACAATGAAATATCACCTCACACCAGTCAGAATGGTATCATCAACAAATCAACAAACAAGTGTTGGCGAGTGTGTGGAGCAAAGGGAACCCTGGTGCCCTGTTGGTGGGACTGCAGATTGGTGCAACCATTATGGAAATCAGTATGGAGGTATCTCAAGAACTGGAAATGGAACTGCCGTATGACCCAGCAATTCCACTCTTGGGTATCTACCCAGAAGAATCCAAGACGCTAATTCAAAAATATATATGCACCCCTATGTTTATTGCAGCACTATTTACAATAGCGAAGACTTGGAAACAACCAAAATGCCCATTGATAAATGACTGTATTAAGAAACTATGGTACATTTATACAATGGAGTACTACTCTGCTATAAAGAAGAATGAAATTGTACCATTTGCAATGATATGGATGGTCCTAGAGACTATTATGGTAAGTGAAATAAGTCAGTCGGAGAAAGACAAATACCATATGATCTCACTTATATGTGGAATTTGAAACTGAATGAATGAGCAAAGGAAACAGAAGCAGTCTCATAGATAGAGAGGAAAAACAGGGTTGCTAGTTGGAAGGGGGTGGGGATGAGGGAAAAGGGGAAGGGATTAAACAGCATAAATAGGTAACTACAGTATTGTCACAGGGATATGAAAGACAGTTCTGGGAATATAATAATGTAAATTTTTGTGGGGTGTCAGATGGTCCCCCGTCTTGTTAGGGAGACCACTTCATGAATGGAGTACAAGTTTGATCACTGCACTGTATACCTGAAATTGATGTATAATATTGTATGCCAACTGTAATTGAATATATAGATAGTCATGGGATGTGGATTATACGGTGGAAGTGTGTCAAAGGAATTGTAATGGATAGTATGATATGGGGGGGAAGAATATGGGGGGAGAATTAGGGGAGGTGGGATTGTCACTTTGAGGGATAAAAAGTATAACTATTGCACTGTGTTGTACACCTGAAGCTAATTAAAATAAATATTTTTTTTAAAAAAATGGCTATGCCTAACTTCAAGAGAGAGGGGAAATGGAATCTCCCCAGACACCTAGAAGTACATGATAATCAGATATTGGTACACAGTAGAAAAGCCTACCACAAATATTGATATCAATCTCAGGCTCCTTTCTCATATGTGGGTCATATATAATTGTAGGATGAGTTGTGTTTTTTAATTATAGTTGACATTCAATATTATTTTATATTATAATAATTTCAGATGTACAGTGTAGTGATTAGACATTTATACAACTTATGATGTGTTCCTTCTGATAATTGTAGTACCCACCTGGCATTATACCCAGTTACAACATTATTATTATTATTATTATTATTATTATATTTTTAATTTGCATTTGGTGACTTGTTTTTTTTTCTTAAGATTTTATTGGGGAATTGGGGGAGGGGAACAGCGTTGGGGAACTGGGGAAGGGAAACAGACAAGTTACTGTCCTTTTGTTCTTCAGTCTAGTTGTGGAGGACATTGCTTCACTGGGCCATGTTGGTATCCTCATTGCGCTCTTCTCAGGTGAGGCAGATCAGTCAGCGGCCTCTGGATGGCAGCTCACAGCAGCTCTTGGCAGCTCACAGGGCTGCCAGCTGCTCACGCTGTGTGCCAGCCACTCACTGTAGCCTATGGCAGCCCATTGCAGCAGGGGCTGAAGCTATGCCATTCCCAGGGAATCACAGCAGCCCAGGTCCAGGTGGAGCTGTTGTTCACCATCTTATCTGTAGAGGGCAGTGTCACTGGCCCTCATATGTGGGATCTGAACCAGGGCCACTGACGTCCCAAGCCAGCTCTTAACCAATGTGCCACTCGGCTGACCCTTATTACCGTATATATTTTTTGAGGGCAGTGTTACTGGCCCTCATATGTGGGTCCTGAATTGGGGCCGCTGGCTTCTCAAGCCAGCACTTAACCACCGCGCCACTCGGCCGGCCCACCATATTATTGATTAAATTCCCTCTACTGTACTTTACATCCTGTAACTCTTTTGTAACTACCAATTTTTACTTCATTATCCCTTCAATTTTTTCACCCAGCTCCCCAACCTCCCTCCCATCTGGCCACCATCAGTTTGTTCTCAGTACCTAGTCTGCTTCTATTTTGGTTTTGTTTGTTTGTTTTGTTCTTTAGATTCAACATATAAATGAGATCATATGGTTGTCTCTGTCTGACTGATTTCACTTAGCATAATACCCTCTAGGTACATAGAATGAGTCTTTTTTATTTTAAAAGAGCTTTATTGAGGTATAGCTGCACATCATAAAGTTCAACCATTTAAAGTACACAATCAAGTGAATACACAATGTGATATATAGGACATGTATTACAGAATTGTACACTCAAAACCTATGTAACTTATTAACCGTTGTCACCCAATAAACCTTAATTAAAAAAATAAAATAAAGTACACAATTAATGATTTTTACTATTTTGCTAGATAAGCTCTTGAAAGTGTAATTTTTGCAAAGATTTCATAAGTGTCTAATGTGTATGCAACAATATTAAATCCAATGTAGAGATAAATGAAATAGAAGATAAATTATATTATCTTGAGATCAGAATCTAATTGGGGAATTGAAAATGAGTATATAGAAAATCACTAGAGAAAAATCTCAAGTTTTTAAATAGATATATGAAAATACCCAAAACATGATTCAAAAATGAGAAAGGAAATTACATTTATTGAACAACTACTACTTGACAGCAACCATACTAAATGTCTTATGTATCTTATCTCATGTAAGCTTCATAATAATTCTGTTTTCTCCAAATTTTACCATTGTGGAAACTAAGTCTCAGAGAAAAACTTCTTGTTCAATTTCACACAGCTAGAAATTAAGAGCCAGGATTCATTTTCAATTCATTCTTAATCAGAAACCCAGTTTTGTTATACTATATCATATTGTCATACCAACAGGTGTAAACCCAGTGGAGTGTCTTATCTGGGAGTATACTGATAGAATACACTTTTGGGAAAAGGACTACACATACATTGGTAAAATGGTGGGTCCTGTGTTTGGTGTGTGTGTGTGTGTGTGTGTGTGTGTGTGTGTGTGTTTGTGTGTGTGTGTGTGTGTGTGTGTGTGTACAGTTGTGCCTGTCAGTATATTGACCCCAATTTATATACCTTCAAATAAATAAACTTTAGAACTTCATACAACATATGGGCCTTTTCAAGTGTATTTCCACTTACTCTTCTGTTGTAAAACACTCATGTATTTGTTTATTTAATCAGAAAACATTTACAGCGAACTCACTATGTCCCAAAGCTAAGTCCTGAGATAAATACAATTTGAATATTTTATCAAGAAACTGCTACAATAGACATCATATAAGGTGAATAAAGGAAGTATATAGTGCTATTGAAGCTAAGTAGTTAGAGATGGTTGGTACTTGGTCTGATCAAGGAAGTCTTCATGAAAAAATATATGAGAAGTGAAACCTGAAAACTAAGTAAGATATTTGGACAGAGAAGATAGAAAGTATAGCAAAATCGTGTGATGAAAGTAGCAGAAACAGGAAAGCAAAGATAGTATTGGGGAAAATATAAGCCATCATGGGTTCTGGAATACAGGGAATATAAATCAAAGTGGTGGAAAATTATAGAAGTCTTTGAATCATGGGTTAAAGAGAATTACACTTGACAGGGGTTTATAGCTTTCTATTAACAGGGACCCTTTTATAACCTCTAAGGAGGAAAGAAAAATCAGGAAATCAAGGAAGAGCAATTGGACTCAGTGTCCTTAAAGATCAAGTTAATGAAATGTGGCTTTGTAATGTAAACCCAATTCTTAAGGAAGGAAAGTATTCCTTGGCTATTATAGGGCTGATGCTATATTAACCAGACAATATGCCTTTTATGTAGACCTGTTGAGTGATTTGGGTAAGAAACTTACCCTTATAATGTGAAAGGTGTCCAGAATTTTAGATGCTTGGGGAAATGCAAATTGTAACCTGAAATATGAGACTTGAAGGGCCAGCCGAGTGGCGCCATGGTTAAGCGCTGGCTTGGGACGCCAGCGGCCCCATTTCGGTCCCACATATGAGGGCCAGTGACACTGCCCTCAAAAAAAAAAGACTGAAATGTGAGACTTGATCTTACTCTAAAGGTTCACCCCTTCATTCTAGTTTATAGTAGAAACCTTGTTGAGGAGACTACACTTCTGACTCATAGCAGATACCTGAAGACATGCTTTTTACAAGACATCTAAGGTAACTTAGGACTTGTTTCCTGGGGAAGAAGTAGCATGTCCTGAGGGGGGAAAAGAGGAGGAGAAGTGGCTTTTTCAAATAAGACATTAATCCAGCCAAGCACTGTAGGAGCAAGGAAGAAGGGGTATCATGAGGATGGAAGAAATGGCCATGTGTAACTTACTGAGTATTTAGACAGTAAGTTCTGAAACATTTTTTCATGACACAAAGGGAAGTGGTAGAGAGGTAAATAGACTAGATGTATTGGGTTGTCAGAAAAGTCATGACTCGTGTTAGCAACAGATGGTACTAGTTCATTTTTGGAAGTACTAGACTCATTTTCATCTATATTATTGCTATGTCATTTGACAGCTGGCAGTTCTACCTTCATTCTAAAAAAAAAATGAGTGATTTGGTTGAGTTTTGGAGATTACATAAGTTGAAGATGAAAGACCAAACTGTGCATTTTTGCCCTATTTTACTCTTTTGATTCCATAAAGGGAAGAAGACTTGTCAGGCTTGTGAAAAGTTGCATAAAGTTTACAGTGACAATGCTCTACAAGAACATCACTGCCAATGATGGCTCACTAAATTCTGTGCTGGTGATTTTGATCTCAATGGCACTTCTTGGTCAGGGAGGCCCACTGAGGTTGATGATTACAAAATAAAGTCATTGATGAGTCAACCCACATTACATGACATGAGAGAGTGCAGAAACATTGAACATCCATTATTCAAGCATTCATGACCACTTGAAGAACCTGGGATACATAAGCAAGCTCAATATTTGGGTTCTGCCTGTACCCCTGAACTCAAAGAAATATAAACATCTTCAATATGCTCATTAAACATGAGGAAAATGATCCTTTTTTGAAGCAATAGATAACTGATGATAAGCAGTAGGTTGTTTACAATAGTGTGGTGCATAAACAATCTTTGTCCCTATGTGATGATTCGCAGCAAACGACATCAAAAGCAGACATTCATCAGAAGAAAGTTATGCTCTCAGTGTGGTGCGATTTTAAAGGTGTTGCATTTTTTGAGCTCCTACCTAGGAACCAAACAATCAATTTGAATGTGTACTATCAGTGATTGGACAGTTTGAATGAATCCATCATCCAGAAATGTCCGGAGCTTGTTAATGGTAAAGGAGTTGTGTTCCATCGTAACAAAGTGAGACCACACACAAGTTTGATCACCCGTCAAAACTTATTGGAGCTTGGATGGGATGTGTTGTCACACCCACCGTACTCGCCTGACCTTGAGCCATCAGACTTTGTTTCACTCTCTTCAAAACTCCTTGCATGGTAAAACATTCAATTCAGATGAGGCTGTAAATCACTACCTTGTTCAGTTTTTTGCAAATAAGGACAAGTCCTTCTATGAACGAGGAATTATGAAGCTCAATGAAAGATGGCAAAAGGTTATCTATCAAACAAAATGGGCAATATATCATTGATTGATATTTGTTCTTTATATAAATAAATGACCTTTGAAAAACAGAAAAAATACATCATGACTTTTCCGACAACCCAATATAACACCCATGTTTTCATCCCCCTTTCCTCTGTATGGGTTGAACATAATATTTTTCTTTGCCAAATTGTGTATATTTGGAAGAGAAAGCAAAATAGTCCACTGCCCCCAACTATACCCCTTTCTTTCTCTGCCTTAGTCACTGGCCGTTATTAGAGACAGCATCATTGTCTACTGGAGGGTGATAAGTGTGTCCACTTTCAAACAACATCCTTGTGAGAGAACAGCTACTTTCTCAATCTTGCTCTAGAGACTAGATAGTGATAGCTTAGATATATTATGTGACGAAAGAGATGAGCTTTTCACATTGGTTAAATTTGTGGTAGCTCTTGTATAATCTGTGAACTTTGGTGCATTTCCTGGCTAAGCCTGAACCAGACCACATCCAATAATTTATCCAAGAGTGCTTCCCATCCCAGTCACCAAACTATTGTCAGAATAGTGCCAGAAGGCAAAATGGATACAGAGAAAGCAATAATGGTGTTTCTTTTAACCTCTCCTAGTAAGAGGGATGTGTAAAAGGAAACTCTCATATTGACAGTAGAACTGGGGCACTGAGTTGTACCATTTTGGAATAGATATTCTATATAGAAGTCTGGGACTTTACAGTGTCACATACAAGGTCTGTCATTTAACTTTATGAACTTGTTGAATGATGTTGCTAACTTTTTTGATATCAGAGGGATTAGTCATTATGAATTTGTACCAACTGAACAAACAGTAAATCAAGTTTTCTATTTGTAAGTGCTGAAAAGGCTGCATGAAAAAGTTAGATGACCTAAAATTTTCGCGAGCAATACATGGCTCTTGTATCATGACAGTGCACCAGTTCACAAGGCACTGTCTGTGAGGGAACTTTTAGCCAGTAAACAAATATCTGTATTGGAACACTCTCCCTACTCACCTGATCTGCCCCCAATGGCTTCTTTCTTTACTAAAAGATAAAGGAAATATTGAAAGAAATATGTTTTTATGATATTAAGGACATCAAGGGTAATACAATGACAGCTCTGATGCCATTTCAGAAAAAGAGTTCCAAAATTGCTTTGAATGGTGGACTAGGTCCTGGCATTGGTGCATAGCTTCCCAAGTGGAGTGCTTCTAATGTGACTGTAAGTGATATTCAGCAATGAGATATGTAGCACTTTTTCTAAGGTGAATTTGCAAACTTGTCAGGCCTCGTAGATTTCCCTGGCAAATGTCTTTCTTTAAAAGAGGGTGGACCATAGGCACTTATGATCATTCATATTCTAACAAATAGTTTTGGAGGTTTTTTTGTTTATGTATTTTAAGAAATTCAGTTCTGTCCATGATAGAAAAGTCAAATATATTTCCAAGATGTTTAGACTGATTTGGAGTCCCAAGAAAGCACTGAAAAGCAGGTGGCTCTTCCAGTATCCTAGATTGATGGTCCATGATAGACAGCAGAGGAAGACCTCTGTTTGACATAGTGTTAGATACAGAAGAGGAAGAGTGTTTCCAGGGGAGTTTGAACTAAGGCTTGATTTCGTTAAAGAAGTGTGCCAGGAATGGGATTCTTTTTTTTTTTTAAGATGAGCCCTCCTGCCACCTGTTGGCAGCTCAGTGGCATCTCAACTCAGGCTGGGCATCAAACTGCTGTTGCTCAGAGCTCAGCTTGCACTCTTGAGCAAGCTCTTAACCAACTGAGCTATTCGGCTGGCCCAGGAATGGGATTCTTAACAATTTGAGAAATGAAAAAGGGTCACAGAGTGTTTGAAACAGCATATTCTCTAAGTTTCATTAGTGTAAATATATTAGTGTATACCTCTTTTAGTAAATTGCTTTATTGCCTTCGAGAAGTCTTTGTCAGTATAGCGAACTTCAAGGAAGTGCTTACCTTTTAAACAACCCTGCAGAAATGATGGGAAAAGACTTCTTAACATGCAATGAGATAGTGGACATGACTACAAAAGACTATAGAAATCTGCACTGTAGAATATAGCCTCAGGGTTCATGAACATCTTGAGACTCCTCTCAGGAATTTTACTACTAATTCAAGTAGGTTCAACTGATTCAAATACAGGAGAAAAAAAGATGAGAAAGTTAACTCCATAGATATTTACAAGCCAAATAAAATGTCTGATATTGTATTTTAGACTGAGCTCAGTCTTTCTGGCTGAGAAAGAAATACTGTGTCAAGATCAATTGAGGTGTTGGTGGCCAATGTCAAGGTAAGATATTGTGATCCTCACCTCTGGAGAACTCCTTGGTAAACTTGTGTTTTTTTGTTTGCTTTTGTTTTCTCCATCAGCATGATGGGTACTTTATGGTAAGCTCTGTGTTCATGAAAGATTACTATCCAGTATGAGTTATATTTTGATATATTGATTATTGAATACTGTGTAGATTTTGAATGTATGGTGTTGCTCTCTAGTATAGCTAATGGGTTCATATGTCTGGTAATATTTCCAGTAGTATTCCCTTGTTGCATGTGTAAGATTTTTTTTTTTTTCAAACATGAGAAGTAGTAGTTAAGGGTCAAGGAAATTACCAAGAAATTAATTATCATGTGAAATCGACTGACCAACTTCTTGATTCCAGGAAGTTTGTTTAACACTTTACTAAGGGCAGTGGGTGAATCAGGAAGTAAGAGAACAGTATATTCGACAATAAATACACCATCCTTTCCTTCTCTTTTTTTTTCTGAACTAAATAATCACTTCAAATCAAAACCAATTTGGCTATCATATATTCTGTGGCATATCTGCATATCTATCATATCCCTCTATATAAAAACTGCTTGTACCCTAAGGTAAAATATTCTGCCTAACAAATATTTAATTCAACGTGATTTAATTGCCTTAAAAAGATATATGTTATTCACATACTATTTTTTAGTCCTTTTTTACTTTTTTAATTCTTTTATTGTGAAATAAACATTTAAAAAAATACTTTCAGGTGTACAACACAGTGCAATAGTTATACATTTTACCACTCAAAATGACAATCCACCTCCCCAAGTTCACCACCACACTGCCCCACATATCATACATATCTATTACAATTCCTTTACTCCCTTCCACAGTATACTCCACATCCCGTGACTATCTATATATTCAGTTACAGTTGGCATACAATATTATACAACTTCAGCTTCAGGTGTACGGGGCACTGATCAAGCCTCTACTCCATCCATGAAGTGATCTCCCTAACAAGACATGTGACCATCTGACACCCCACAAAATATTTACAACATTATTATATTCCCTGAACTGTCTTTCATATCCCTGTGGCAATATTGTAGTTGCCTATTTATGCTGTCTAATCCTTTCCCTTTCTCCCTCATCCCCACTCCGCTCCTAAATAGCAGCCATCAGTTTTTCCTCTATATCTACGAGCCTGTTGCTGTTTACTTTGCTCGTTCATTCAGTTTTTCAGATTCCACATATAAGTGAGATCATATGGTATTTGTCTTTCTACGACTGACTTATTGCACTTAACATAATAGTCTCTAGATCCACCATATTGTTGCAAATGGTATGATTTCATTCTTCTTTATAGCTTAGTAATATTCTGTCGTATAACTGTACTACAATTTCTTAATACAGTCATCTACCAATGGGTATTTCGGTTGTTTCCAAGTCTTGGCTATTGTAAATAGCACTGCAATAAACATTGTGTTGCATATATGTTTTTGAAGTAGTGTCTTGGATTCTTGTGAGTAGATACCCAAGAGTGGAATTGTTGGGTCATATGGTAGTTCCATTTCCAGTTTTTAATATACCCCCATACTGATTTCCATAATGGCTGCACCAATCTGCAGTCCCACCAACAGTGCACCAGGGTTTCCTTTTCTCCACAACCTCACCAGATTGTTGATTTATTGATGATACCCATCCTGACCCGAGTGAGGTGTTATCTTACTGTGGATTTTATTTGCATTTCTCTGATGATTGGTGAGGTTGAACATTTTTTTATATGCTTGTTAGCCATCTGTATGTCCTCTTTAGAGAAATGCCTCTTCATATCTTCTGCCCATTTTTTAATTGGGTTGTTTGTTTTTTTGTTGATGAGTTTTATAAGTGTTTTATAAATTTTGGATATTAACCCTTTATCAGATATATCATTGGCAAATATCTTCCCCCATTCCGTAGGCTGCCTTTTTGTTTTGTTGATGATTTCCTTTGCTGTGACAAAAATATAAGTTTGATGTAATCCCATATGTTCATTTTTTTCTTTTATTTCCCTTGCCCACTGGAATATATCAGTAAAAATATTACTCAGGGTAACATGTGCAAATTTACTCCCTATGTTTTCTTCTAGGAGTTTTATAGTTTCAGGTTTTACATTTAAGACTATAATCCAGTTTGAGTTTGTTCCCATATATCCTGTAATAGGTGGTCCTTTTTCATTTTTTTGCACGTGTCAGTCCAATTTTCCCAGCACCATTTATTAAATAGACTATATTTACTCCAATGTAAATTGTTGCTTACATTGTCATAGATTAAGTGTCCATATATGGTTGGGTTTATTCCTGGGCTCTCTATTTTTTCCATTGGTCTTTGTGTCTGTTTTTAATGCCACTACCATACTGTTTTGATTACTGTAGCCTTGTAGTATGTTTTGATGTCAGGTAGCATGATGCCTCCCACTTTATTCTTATTTCTCAAGATTACCACAGCTATTCAGGGTCCTTCGTGGTTCCATATAAATTTTGGGATTATATGTTCTGTTTCTGAGAAAAATATCCTTGGTAGTTTGATTGGAATTGCACTGAATCTATATATTGCCTTAGGTAGTATTGATATTTAACTACATTAACTCTTCTTATCAACTAACGTGGTATGTATTTCCATTGATTTGTTTCTTGTTTGATTTCTCTCTTCAGTGTCTCATAATTTTCTGAGTTTAGTTCTTTTACTTCTTTATTTAAATTGATTCCTAGATATTGTATTGCTTTTGAAGCTATTATAAAAGGGATTGATTTCCTGATGTCTTCTTCTGATAGTTTATTATTGGTGTATACAAATGCAACTGACTTCTGAATATTAATTTTGTATCCTGCTACCTTACCAAATTCATTTATCAGTTCTAGCATGATTTGGTGGAGTCTTTGGGATTCTCTCTCTATAGTATCATGTCATCTGCATGTAATGAAAATTATACTTTCTCATTTCCAATTTGGATGACGTTTATTTCATTTTCTTGTCTGATTGCTGTGGCCAAAACTTCCAGTACTGTGTCAAATAGAAGTGCTGAAAGTGGGCAGCCTTGTCTTGTTCCTGATTTTAAGGGGAAAGCTTTTAGCCTTTCCCCATTGAGTACGATGTTTGCTGTGGGCTTATCATATATGGCCTTTATTATGTTGAGCTATGATCCCACTATTCCCACTTTGCGAAGAGTTTCTGACATAAATCGCTGCTGGATTTTGTCAAATGCCTTTTCTGCATCTATTGATATGATCGTAGGATTTTTATTTTTCATTTTGTTAATGTGATGTATTAAATTAATTGATTTGCGGATATTGATCCAATCTTGCATACCAGGAATGAATCCTACTTGATCATGGTGTATGATCTTTTTAATGTGATGCTGAATTCGGTTTGCTAGTATTTTGTTGAGTATTTTTCATCTATGTTCATTAGGGATATTGGCCTGTAGTTTTCCTTTTTGTAGTATCTTTGTCTGACTTTGGAATCAGGGTGATAGTGGCTTCATAGAAAGAGTTGGAAGACTTCCCTCCTTCTGTATTTGTAATGGTTTGAGGAGAATAGGTATTAATTTTTTTTTATTTTTTTTTTGTAAAATTCAGCTGTGAAGCTATCTGGTCCAGGACTTTGGTTTGTTGGAAGCTTATTGATTACTGATTCAATTTCTGTGGCATAATCACTCTGCTCAGAGTGTCTGTTTCTTTTTCGTTCAGACTTGGTGATTCTATGGTTCTAGAAATTTATCCATTTCTTCCAGGTTGTTGAATTTGTTGACATATATTTGCTCATAGTATTTTCTTAAAATTATCTGTATTTCTGTGATATCTGTTGTCACTTCTCTTTCATCTGATTTTATTAATTTGGGTCCTGTCTATCTCTTGGTGAGTCTGGATAATGATTTATCGATTTTGTTTATCTTTTCTAGAAACCAACTCTTGGTTTCAATGATCTTTTTCCTTGGTTATTTTTTTTTTGAGGGCAGTGTCACTGGCCCTCATATGTGGGACCCGAACCAGGGCCACTGGCTTCACAGGCCAGCGCTTAACCACTGCGCAACTCAGTCGTCCCTTTTCTTGTTTTTTTTTTTTTTTTTTTGGTCTCTATCTCATGTATTTCTGCTCTGGTCTTTATTGTTTCCTTCCTGGTACTCCCTTTGGTTTTGTTTTGCTGTTCTTTTTCAAGTTCCCTTAGGAGTAAAGATAGTCTGTTGATTTGAGATTTTTCTTCCCTCTTTAGGTAGGCCTGCAATGCTATTAACTTCCCTCTTATGACTGCTTTTGCTGCATCCCAGAAGTTTTGGGTTGTGGGGTTTTCTATTTCTTTTGTCTCGAGAAATCTTTTTTTTTTTTGAGGGCAGTGATACTGGCCCTCATACGTGGGACCCGAACCAGGGCTGCTGGCTTCCAAAGCCAATGCTTGACCACCGCGCCACTCGGCCGGCCCTCATGGTATCTTTTTATTTCCTCCTTAATCTCGTTTGTGACTCACTCGCTATTTAGAGGCATGTTATTCAGCCTCCATGTATTTGCTTGCTTTCCAGATTTCTTCATGTAATTGATTTCTAGTTTCATAGCACTGTGGTAAGCTAACATTTTTGATATGATTTCAATCTTCTTAAATTTGTTGAGACTTATTTTGTGGCCTAATGTGTCGTTTATATTGGGAAATGTTCCATGTGCACTTGAGAAGAATGTATATTCTGTAGCTTTGGGGTGAATTGCTCTAAAAATATCAATTAAATCCAGCTGGTCTAAAGTGTCATTTAAGGCCACTGTGTCCATGTTGATTTTCTGTCTGGAGGATCAGTCCGTTGGTGACAACAGGGTGTTGAAGTACCCTACTATGGTAGTGTTACTGTTGATCTCTGTCTTTGTGTCTGTCAAAATGGGTTTTATATATTTAGGAGCTCCTATGTTGGGTACATACATGTTTACTAGGGTTATGTTCTCTTGTTGAATCTATCCCACTATTATTATATAGTGCCCTTCCTTGTCTTTAATGTAGTCTTCATTTTAAAGTCTATTTTGTCCAAAGTAAGTATTGCTACTCCAGCTTTTTTCTAATTTCTCATTGCAGGAAATACCTTATTTCATCCCTTTACTTTCAATCTGTGTGTGTCTTTTGATCTCAGATGAGTCTCTTTTAGACAGCATATGCATAGTTCCTGTTTTCTTATCCACTCAGCCACTTTATGTCTTTGATTGGAGCTTTTAGCCCATTCACATTTAAAGTGATTATTAATAGGTGCATATTTACTGCCATTTTGTTACTTGTATTTCTTGTCTTCCTGGGTTAGCTTGTTTTCCCTTTTCTTCTGTTTAAAAAAAGCACTTTTGGGCCGGCCGAGTGGTGCAGTGCTTAAGGGCTGGCTTAGGAAGCCAGTGGTCCCGGTTCAGGTCACATATGAGGGCCAGTGACACTGCCCTAAAAAAAAAAAAAAGACGTAAAAAAGCCCTTTTCACATTTCCTGCAATGCTGGCTTGGTGGTAATAAATTCCTTAAGCTTATTCTTTTCTGAAAAGATCTTTATCTTCCTTCAATTTTAAGTGACAGCCGTGCCAGGCAGAGCAATTTTGGTTGTAGGCCTTTATTTTGCATCACTTCGAATATTTCCTGCCACTCCCTTCTGGACTGCAGAGTTTCTGTACATATGTCAGGTGTTAGTCTTGTAGGAGTTCCTTTGTATATAACTTGCAGTTTTTCTCTTGGTGCTTTTAGGATTCTGTCTTTGTCTTTAACCTTTGCCATTTTAACTATGATGTGTCTTGGTGTGGACCTGTTTGGGTTCAGCTTGTTTGGAACTGTCTGAAATTCCTGGACTTGGATTTCAATTTCCTTCACCAGGGAACGGAAGTTTTCAGTCATTATTTTTTCAATTACATTCTACTTCATGTATTCCTATGATGCAAATATTGTGAAACTTCATGTTGTCCCACAGGTCTCTTAAAATATTTTCATTCTTTTTATTCCTTTTTCTTTTTCTTGATTTCACCTGGGTGATTTCTGCTATTTTGTCTTCTAAATCACTGATCTGATCCTCTGCTTCATCTAATCTACTGGTGATTCCTTCGAGTGTGTTCTTTATTTCAATTATTTTATTATTTTGTTCTAACTGGTTGTTTTTTATGGTTTCTCTATCATTTTTGAAGTCCTCACTAAGTTCCTTAAACATTCTTATCATCAGTGTTCTAAACGCTGTCTCTGAAAGGTTGGATCCCTCTGTTTCATTTAGTTCCATTTCTAGAGGTTTCTTCTGATCTTTTACTTGAGACATGTTTCTTTGTTTCTTCATTCTGGCTGTCGTTCTGTGAATGCCTTGATGTATTAAATAGATCACCTAGAAAGAAGAGAAAAAAAAAGACAAAAAAGAGGTGAAAAGAAGAAAAAATAAAATAAAAAAATAAAAAAGAAAAGAAAGGAAAAAAAATGTGGGCGTCTCTGTCCTCTTTAATTTGCAGACCACTTGCTCTGCAATAGAGAGTCTCTGGGCGACTCAGGACCAGCTGTTGGGGGGAAGGGCTTAATGTGTTATGGCCTGGCCTCCCTCTCAGGATTGCAGTGAGCTTTCTGCAATTAGCTGCCATGTACTCTGGAACTGTGCTCAGTACCAAAAATCTTCACAGGTTGTTGCGGGTTGTCTGCTGCAGCAAAATCCCCTCTGTGGCCTGTGGATGTGGGGACCAGGCACCAGTGGCTCAGTGTGTCTCCAGCAACACAGCTCTAGTTGGGCTGGGCGGGCCCCCAAGGCACCACTGGATGTGCTCAGTGGCCTCCAAGAAGTCAAAGCAGCATGCACTCCTTCACCAGCAACCAGCCCACACAAACTCACCAGGGAAGTCCAGACCAGATCACCCAGGTGCACAGCTCCCAGCCCAACACTCTCAGGAAAACTCCCAGTCTCAGTCTGTCGTAATCAGCCACTCACAGATCAGGCTGAGCAGCCCAACAGCCAATCCCTAACCTAGCAAATCTGCACAAGCAGTGAGGAGAGCAGGGACCCAAGGCAACTCATGCACTACTGAGTCTCAATGAATAGCCTGATGGAGATGGAGTGTACCCACCCGGCCTTTCTCTGGCAGGTGGTTATCCGAGGCATCCCAAGCAATCCTGCTGTCTCAGTGAGCAGCCTGTTGGAGCTGGAGTGTCCCCGCCCAGCTTTCCCTGGCAGCACAGCACAAACAGGGTGGAAGACGGGGATCCAAGGCCTCATGTGCATGCACACACACATGCACTTCTGCAACAATTCCACCAGACCAGTGCAGTCCTGGATCTGACCATCTGTGGGAGGGCCCAACCCTAAATATGGCACCCTGTTTTATACTACTCATGTACTAGCTCCACACCAGGGGAACAGTGGTCCCAAAAACCTCCATCTCCCACACCAAATGTGCTCAATTCATTCCTTTCCTGCAGGCTCCTGAGCCCGGCTCACACAGCTACTCCCTCCACCAGGAACTGGGTGAGTGCTCACTGGCAAGCGAGCTAGTGTGAGTGTGCTGGCCCCACTTGTTCTCTAGCTGCCCTCAGCCTCACCAAGCTGAGCAAAGAGAGTCCTCACTAATTTCTACTGCCAGTTATCATAGAACTCCTCTTCCTGGAAAAGTAACCCTAGGCTAGTGAGGTCGATGTGGGGCCGGAGGGTCTCTCCCCCAACCGGAGAAGCCTCCCCACTACTGAGGTTTCCCTAATGGTGTTCACACTCTCTCGTGTCCACCCTTCCTACCAGACTTGATGTGGCCTCCTCTTTAGGTCCTTCACTTAGAGGTTCTGTTCATCTAATGTTCAGGGGACTTCTGAGGTTGAATGTTGTACAAATTATTTGTAATTTTGGTGTGAGCCTGGGAGGCATTTGGCACAGCGTCCATCTATTCTGCCATCTTACTGGAAGTTCTTCTAGATTTTTGTTACTAATGAGATGTAATCCTAATGGGCATATCAGCATTTTGTAAAATAATAGATAATTTAGTACTCAAAAGTTTGTTGCCTTGCTCTCTGCATAAAAGATCTCTTCTTTTCTCTCTCTATATATTTTTTATTAAAGTTTATTGGGGTGACAATTGTTACCAAAGTTACATATATTTCAGGTGTACAATTCTGTAATATATCATCTATATATCACATTGTGTGTTCAGTACCCAGAGTCAGTTTTCTTTCCCTCATTACATATATATATATATATATATATATATATATATATATATATATATATATATATATATCTTTTTGTGGGCAGTGTCACTGACCCTCATATGTGGGACCCGAACTGGGGCTGCTGGCTTCCCAAGCCCGCACTTAACCACCGTGTCACTAGGCCGGCCCAGTCATCATTATATATTTGATCCCCTTTATATGCATCCTCCTGTCAGGATGTTTTTATTCCTGTGTCACCTTTGGCTACTGTCTCTACCTACTGCGATAACATTGCTTAGATTTGTGTATATTATATTCTGTAGATGAGTGTTTCCGTACTTCCAGATATTTCTGTCAGCTGGGAAATCCTCCTCAGGAATTTTCTAAGTATGTGTTCCTGTTGAACCTTTCAAACTTGTATTCTCATGGACTAAGAAATAACGAATATGTCATCTGTCACTTATTCTTTGAAATTTTTTTTCCTTTGCTTCAGCAATTTCTAGGTTTTGAGTAACTTGTGAAATACAATCGAAGAAAGCATCCATTCTACTACTTCTTTTCCTAAAGCATTAGTATATGTCTCAAGATTTGAATGCTTCTGTTATTTCACTGCTCCTTTGAAGCAGGTCCAGACGAGTTGTATTTCAAAGAGCATTTTGTTTTCATATTTTGATCATCTATTATATAGAGAATTAAAATTTAGGACTATTAGAACGATTACAATTTCATTGTGGATTGTATCCTTTGTTGAAGAGGTTAAAAATATTTATTGTCTAGTTTCATCTTTATACCTTGAATTTTATCTTTTTATAATAATGGTCTGATTCTTTTCTTCTGGTTATATCTGGCTGACATATCTGTGCCTAACATCTAATTTTAACATTCTTATATTATTTACCTTAGAAATTTATCTTGTAAATATCATATAGGTGATTTTATCTCTTAGCCTTCTAAACTGAGAGTTATTATCTTTAAATAGGGTAATTTATTTTAATTTTATCTTTGAAACTAAAAACATATTCTTATTTTATCATGTTATTGATAACCAGATGCAGCTTTCTCTTATATGTATTTTCTTTTTTAAATAAAATGTATATGCTTCATATCCTATTGTTTATCATCAGGAAAGTATGCATTTTTAAATTAATTTTTTTAATTAAAGTTTGTTGGGGTGACAATTGTTAGTAAAGTTACATAGGTTTGAGGGGAAGGGAGCTAGGGCTGGTAGATGAGGGTCAAAAAGATCAAATATATGGTGATGGAAGGAGAACTGACTATGGGTGTTGAGTACACAATGTCATATATAGATGATGTATTACAGAATTGTACACATGAAAAGTATGCATTTTGATTTTATTTATATTCATGATAAACTGATCATTTTTAAACACATTAAACTATTAATATTTAATTATCAAGACCATACTATTTACTAATGTCACCAAGTTGCTGAGTATTTTCAAATGTATTGTGTTCTTCTGCATTCTGAAATAACATCTTTTCCCCCAATCTGCTGCTTATTTACATATCCATCATTTAAAAAATATTTCTACCTCTTAGGCAGCTTCATTTTTCATCTCAAACTAACCCAATTTTATCTCTTCTTATCTGTCCATGTTTCACAGAATTTTACAAACAACAAACAATCCAGAAATACAAACCAGATGCAGATTTACCAAGAAGAATTTCTTTTTTTTTGAGGTCAGTGTCACTGGCCCTCATATGTGGGACCCAAACCAGGGCCGCTGGCTTCCCAAGGAACACTTAACCACCACACCACTCGGCCAGCCCAAGAAGAATTTCTTAAATCCATTGCCTGTTATTCTTAATATTGGTGTCTAACAATTCATTTCACTGTCCCACCTCATAGGGGAGTTGAAGCTGTGTCTGATAAGCTTCTTCTAAAGGTCATTGGGTGAAGTGTTGGACATTGTTGTATAGAACAGAAACATCCCTGGGTGATTACTAGCTGAGCTCTTAAAACAAGTGTGTTCAGATCATAGCAATCAGGGCTTTCAAACTTGTTCTTCCTTTTTCTACAATGTTCATTCCCCAGATACTTTCATGTTCACTTCTTCACTTCATTCATTTCTCCACTTAAATATCACCTCCTCAGAGACATCTTCTTTACACTCTATCCTTACCTCATTTATTATTTTTCATAGCTCTTACAATTGCCTGAATTTCCATTAATTATTAATTTTTTAATTGTCTGTCTTCTCTCATTTTGTCTGTACTTTTATTACTATATTTCCAGACTCTTGAAAAGTCATTGATACATTAAAAAGTACTAAAAACTACTTGTTGAATAAATTAATTTTCACTTGTCCCTTGAAACAGCAATATACAAGTTTTGATAATTAAGTTGGAGAACTTGTTGAAATGATGTTTGCTAACCTTTTTTGATATCAGAGAGACTATTCATTATGAATTCGTACCAACTGGACAAACAGTTAATGAAGATTACTATTTAAAAATTTTTTTTAAATTAGTTTCAGGTGTACAACGCAATGCAATAGTTATATTCTTCACCCCTCAAAGTGAAAACCCCCTTCTCCAGTTCGCCACCCCACTTTCCCCCCCATATAGTACATATCCACTACAATTCCTTTGACTCCCTTCCACAGTATACTGAACATCCCATGACTATCTACATATTCAGTTACAGTTGGCATACAATATTATACAACATCAGCTTCAGGTTTACAGTGCAGTGATCAAGCCGCTACTCCATCCATGAAGTGGTCTCCCTAACAAGACATGTGACTATCTGACACGCCACAAAATTTTTACAACATTATTATATTCCCTGAACTGTGTTTCATATCCCTGTGGCAATATTGTTGTTGTCTATTTATGCTGTCTAATCCCTTCCCCTTGCCCCTTATCCCCACCTCCCTCCCAAATAGCAACCTTCAGTTTTTCCTCTATATCTATGAGTCTGTTTCCTTTGCTCGTTCATTCAGTTTTTCAGATTCCACATATAAGTGAGATCATATGGTACTTGTCTTTCTCCGACTGACTTATTTTACTTAACATAATAGTCTCTTCACAACACTATCAGTTACATTCCCAGAACTGCCCCCATATCCCTGTGGCAACATTTTAGTCACCCACCTATGCTATCCAAAACCTTCCCTCTCTCCCTCATCCCCACTTCCTCCCAGCCAGCAACCATCAGTTTTTCCTTTATATCTCCTTGATATGACTTCAATCTTCTTAAATTTACTGAGACTTGTTTTGTGGTCTATCTTGGAAAATGTCCCTTGTGTACTTCAGAATAATGTATATTCTGTTTTTTTCAGGGTGAAATGTTCTAAATATCAACGAAGTCCAGCTGGTCTGAAGTATCATTTAAGGCCCCTCTTTCTGTGTTGATTTTCTGTCTAAAGGGTCTGTCCATTGGTGACAATGGGGTCTTGAAGATACCTACTATGATAGTGTTACTGTTGATCTCTGTTATATGTATTTAGGAGTTCCTATGTTGGGTCCATAGATGTTTATTAGGTTTGTAGTACCCTTCTTTGTCTTTTATTGTAGTCATTTTAAAGTCTATTTTGTCCAAAATAAGTATTGGTACTCCAGATTTGTTTTCTCATTTCCATTTGCATGAAATACCTTATTCCATCTGTAAACAGCATATACATGTGTCCTACTTTCTTATCCACTTAGCCACTCTCTGTCTTTTGATTGGAGCATTTAGCCCATACACATTTAAAATGATTATTCATAGGTGCATATGTATTGCCATTTTGTTACTTGTATTCCTGGTCTTCCTGGGTTACCTTGTTTACCCCTTTCTTTTGTTTAAAAAAGCCCTTTTAACATTTCTTGCAATGCTGGCTTGGTGGTAATGAATTCTTTAAGCTTATTCTTTTCTGAGAAGCTCTTTATGTCTCCTTCAATTTTAATTGATACCCATGATGGGTAGAGCAATCTTGATTGTAGGCCTTTATTTTCTGTCACTTTGAATATCTCCTGCCACTCCCTTCTGGCCTGCAGAGTTTCAGTAGACAAGTTAGCTGTTAGTCTAACAAGAGTGCCTTTGTATGTAACCTGCTGTCTTTCTCTTGCGGCCTCTAGGATTCCGTCTCTGTCTTTAAACTTTGCCATTTTAACTATGATGTGTCTTGTTGTGGCCCTCTTTGGGTTCAGCTTGTTTGGAACCCTCTGCACTTCCTGGGCATGTATGTTGATTTCCTTCACCAGGGTAGAGAAGTTTTCAGTCATTATTTTTTCAAATACATTCTCGACCACTGGCTTCTTCTCTTCTCCTTCTGGTATTCCTATGATGTGGGGTGGTTGCACTTCATCTTCTCCCATAGGGCTCTTAAACAATTTTCATTGTTTTTTATTCTTTGGTCTTTTTGTTGTTCCAACTGGGTGATTTCTGCTATTTTGTCTTCCAAATCGCTGATCCGCTCCTCTGCTTCATCTACTCTACTGGTGATTCCTTCAAGTGTGTTCTTCATTTCAGTTATTGTATTCTTTAGTTCTAACTGGTTGTTTTGCATGATTTCTCTATCCTTCCTTATGTCCTCACTGAGTTTGTTAAACATTCTTATCATCAGTGTTCTAAACTCTGTCTCTGAAAGGTTGGATCCATCTGTTTCATTTAGTTCCATTTCTAGAGGTTTCTTCTGATCTTTTACTTGGGACATGTTTCTTTGTTTTTTTCATTCTGGCTGTCACTCTGGGATTGCTTTGATGTGTTAGATAGATCATCAGGAGATCCCTGGCTGGATCATGCAGGCACACAGCTCACGGCCCAGCCCTCCCAGGAAAACTCCCAGTCTCAGCCTATCCCAATCAGCTGCTCGCAGATTAGATTGAGCAGCCCGATAGCCAATTACCAACCTGGCAACTCTGCAAGCACAATGCGGAGAGCTGGGAACCCAGGCAGCTTGTACACTCCCGTGTCTCACTGAGCAGTCTTTTGGAGCCAGAGCACACCCACCAGGCATTTCCCTGGCATCGCAGCAGAAGCCGGGCAGAGGGTGTGGATCCGAGACAGTTCACGCATTCCCGGGTCTCAGTGAGCAGCCTGTTGGAGCCAGAAGGCACCTGTCCCGTGTTTCCCTGGCAACGCAGTATAAGCCAGGTGGAGGGTGGGGATCCAAGGTCGCGTGCGCACGCGCATGCACACAGGCACTTCTGCGCTAGTTCCACCAGAACAATGAGGTCCCGGACCTGACCCTCTGTGGGAGTGCCCAACCCTGACAAAATCGTGCCCTCCTGTATATACTCGCGTGCGGGCTCCACACCAGGGTAACAATAGTCCAAAACCCTCAGCCTTTGCACCAAAGTTGCTCAGTTCAGTCTGTCCCTGCAGGCTCCTGGGCCCGGCTCACACAGCTACTCCCTCCACCAGGAACCAGGTAAGTGTTCACTGGCGAGAAAGCCCATGCGCTGGCCCCACTGATTCTCTAGCCATTCTTAGCCTCACCGAGCTGAACAAAGAGTCCTCACGAATTTACTGCCAGCTATCTTGGAACTCCTCTTCCCGGCAAAGGAACTCTGGGCTGGCGAGTTTGATGTGCGGCTGGAGGGACTCTCCTCCAACTGGAGAAGCCTTCCCACAGCTTGGACTTCCCTCATGGGGTTCGCCCTCTCTCTTGTCTTTGCCCCTTCTACCAGACTTGATGTAGTCTCCTCTGTAAGTTCTTCGTTTAGTGGTTCTGTTCATCTAGTGTTCTGGGGACCTCCGGGGTTGAATGCTGTATAATTTGTTTGTAATTTTGGTGTGATCCTGGGAGGTAGTTAGCACAGCATTTTTCTATTCCACCGTTTTATTGGAATTCCAAGATTATTATTTTGAAGTGCTGAAAGAGCTGCTTGAAAAAGTTAGATGACCTGAATTTTTCACCAACAATTCATAGCTTTTGTATCATGACAATGGAGCAGCTCACAAGGCACTGTCTGTGAGGGAGTTTTAGCCAGTAAACCAATAACTGTATTGGAACACTATTCCTACTCACCTCATTTGGCCCCCAATGATATCTTTCTTTACCAGAAGATGAAGGAAATATTGAAAGGAAGACATTTTGATGACATTCAGGACATCAAGGATAATAGCGATGACAACTCTGATGGCCATTCCAGAAAAAAAGTTACAAAATTGCTTTGAAGGGTGGACTAGGTGTTGGCATTGGTGCACATCTTCCCAAGGGGATTACTTGAAGGTGACCATAGTGATATTCAGCAATGAAGTACATAACACTTATTCTAGGATGAGTTCATTAAGTTAATTGTCAGGCCTTGAAGGGAATGGGGGTTGTAGTAGATGGAAAATGGATAAAATATCAGGAAAAAGTCATTTTAGAAACATTGTTTTGGCACACCTGACTACTCTGAATCAGTCTCAGAATGTCAACTTGTTGGAAACAATTTAAAAGCTGTAATGTCCATAGCTCTCCCATGCTTAGCCTTCTCCTGTGTCAACATTCTAAGGTACACAGCACCACGCCCTAGCTTGTTTACGAAGTCACATTATGTATCTGCGAATTAAGGTTCAGGACAGATAAAAATGGAATAATGGAGTATAGTTGCTGTTGGATATACTATTTCTGACCTGCCTAGATATAAGCTACAGGTAAAGTAGAGGGTGTTTTCCCTTCTTAAAGTCAGTTAATTTTCCATCACTCTCTACTTCAGGGCTTAATTTGAACTTTCTTTAATAGAAACTACTCCTATTGTGTGAATGAACTTTGACTACTATTCCAAATCTGTTGAAATTTTGCATCACTCACTGTACCTTTAAAACTTATTCAATGGGAAATGTAGAGAATGTGAACCCATAAGTCCACTGAACCCTTTAGAAGGAGGAAATTATTTTGTCACATTTTCAATTTATAAAGAACACTCTGACAGTAATATTGTGGAAGATAAATTCCAAGGAATTGAGATTAGAGGGAAGGAGTTTGTGCAGGAGGCTTCAGCATTAAATCAGAAATGATTAAGCAAATTAATGATATTGCAGAGCGGATGAGGAGGATAAGGCAGATTTGTGAAATATTTACAGGGGAAAGTAACAAAAAGTTATAATTTATTGATTAAATGTATTGAGAGGTAAGGATAGATGGGTACTAAGGATGACTTCAGATTCTTTCTCTTGAAAGACAGGGCAAATATAAAGGCGAGCAATCAGTGTATGGAATGTATAAGGGAGGGTAGATAAGATAAAAATAATGTCATTTTAGATATCTTGAATTTAAAATATACTTGAAACTCAGTTGGATATAGTCAATATATAATTGGGTATATGGATCAGTAGATCATGGAAGAGATTAGGTGCAGAGATAAAGACATGGGTATTCTCACTTGGGTGTTATAAGTGACAGTTGAAACCATGTAAGTGGGTGCGAGTACATAATGAGAGTTTGCAAAAATGATAAGTGGGCTAGTGGAAACCTCTATAAAATATCTTTATCTAAACGGATGTGTGGAGATGATAAATAATGGAAGGAGTGTAGAAAGTAATTCAAGGTATTTGGAAAAGAAGAGTACATGACATTATGGAAGTCAGCAGAAGAGAAAGGTAGAGAGAAGAAATGGTCAACAGTACAAAATGTGGGCCATCTGAGTGGTACGGTGGTTAAGTGCTGCCTTGGGAAGCCAGCGGCCCCGGTTCAGGTTCCACATATGAGGGCCAGTGACACTGCCCTCAAAAAAAAAAGAATGTCCATGAAATTTAGCAAATAAAAAGTAATTACTGATATTTTCTTGCTTGTTTCAGATGCACAAAACAACATAGCGATGAGACATTTATATACCTCACAAAGTAATAATCCCAATAAACATATGACCCATCTGATACTGGACATAGTTATTAGAATATGATTGACTATATTCCCTATGCTGTACTATATATCCCAGGTACTATATTTGTTACAATTATACTTGACATTCAATAATATTTTATGTGAGTTTCAGGTGTACAGTTTAGTGGTTACAATTTACTGGGTTGTCGGAATAGTCATGACAGAATTTTTCTATGTTTCTTGTTGCAAAAATGTGTCATGACTTATCTAAAAACCCAATAGATAATGTATGAAGTGATTTTCCCAGTAAGTCTGACATCATTCATAATTTTTACAATATTATTGACTATATTCCACAAACTATAATTTAAATCCTTGTGACTCTTTTGTGACTTTTTAATCCCTTTAACTTTTTCACCCAGGCCCCCAAGCTCCCTCTCATTTAGTAAATATAAATTTATCATCTGTATCTATGGGTCTGTTTCTGTTTCTTTTGTTTGTTTATTTTGTTTGTTAGATTCCACACATGTGAAATAATATGGTATTTGTCTTTCTCAGTCCTGCTTATTTCACTTAGAATAATACCCTCTGGGTCCATCCATATGAGTATTGTTGCAAATAGTATGATTTCATTGTTTTTCCTGGCAAGGTAATATTCCATTATATATACATACCACTTTTTCTTTGTACAATTGTCTATTGATGGGCATTTTGGTTGTTTCTATATTGTGGCTATTGTAAATAGCACAGCAGTGAACACAAGGGTACATATACCTTTCCAAATGAGTGTTTTTCATTTTTGGATAAATACCCAGAAGTAGAATTGCTGGGTCATAAGATAGACCTATTTTTAATTTTTTGAGGAAAACTTGCATACTGTTTTCCATAGTGGCTGCACCAATTTGCACTCCCATCAAAGTGCACGATGGTTCCCTTTTCTCAACATCCTCACCCACACTTGTTTGTTGATTTATTAATGATGGCCACTCTGACAGGGGCAAGGTGATATCTTATTGTAGTTTTTATTTGCATTTCTCTGATGATTAGTGACATTGAGCATCCCTTCATATGTGTATTGGCCATGTTTATGCCCTCTTTGGAGAAATGTCTATTCTGGACATCTGCCAATTTTTAAAATTTGGGGTTTTTTGTTGTTGTTGCCGAATTGTATGAGTTCCTTATATATTTTTGGATATTAGCCATTTATCAGAGGTGTTGTTTGCAAAAATCTTCTAGCACTGGGAGGGTGGAAGGGGATCAGCTAGGCTCCGTGCCTATGTCTTCTGTCCTCTGCTTGGCAGTGAGGACTTAAACCACCATTTTCACCCTTCTTCCCTTAGTCTGCTGTGAGAGTTGGGTTAAGCTGTGTTATATATCGATCCCTCTCAGGTGGGACTGTAGGTCATAGGTCCGTGCTAGCAGTCTGAATTTTTCCCTCTCTCCTGACTGCGTAGTTTCAAAATGCAGGGAGCTTTGAGCTCTTGTCTGGGTCCTGCAGCCCCTGGCCCATATCTCTGCACTTTACCCTTTCCTCCTCCCCTGCTTGCCCAATTTGCCCACCTTTAGATGATTTCAGTTAAATGTCTCTTGTTCTTGCCTGTTTTGTGCAGGAAGTCCGTTGTGGAATTATAGCTGTTCAATTTGTTATAAATTCCAGGGAAGATTTCAAGAGGCTTTCTTCACACCACCATTTCTGTGATGTCATTTATCAGTTCTAATTGTTTTTTTGAGGAGTCTTTGGAGTTCTCTGTATATAGTATCATGGCATCTGCAAAATTTATTTTCTTGTTTGATTTCTGTGGCTAGGACTTCAAGTACTATGTTGAGTAGAATTGGTGAAAGTGGACACTTTAAGATTATCCCCATTGAGTAGGATGTTAGCTGTAGGTTTGTCATATGTGCCCTTTATTATATTGTGATATGTTCCCTGTATTCCCACTTTGCTGAGACTTTTTAGCATAAATCAATGCTGGATTTTGTCAAATGCTTTTTTGCATCTATTCATATGACCATATAATTTTTATTTTTTATTTTGTTTATGTGGTGTATCACATTGATAGGTCTGCAGATATTGAACTAAGCTTGCATCCCAGGAAAATCACACTTGATTGTGGTGTATGATCTTTTTATTTTATTGCTAAATTCAATTTGCTAGTATTTACTTGAGAAAATTTTCATTTATGTTCATCAGGGATATTGGCGCATCATTTTTTTTTTATAATGTCTTGTTTTGTTTTGGAATCAGGGTAATGATGGACTCCTCTGGTGAGCTTGAGATCTTTCTCTCCCCTAGATTTTTTTGGGAATGTTTTGAGAAGAATAGGTGTTATTTCATTATTGAATGTTTGGTAAATTCACTTGTTAAGTGATCTCATCCAGGACAATTCTTTTTGGGAGCTTGTTTATTACTGATTTGATTTTATTAGTAGTAATTGGTCTGTTGATATTTTCTATTTATTCTTTTTTTTAAAGATTTTATTGGGGAATTGGGGGGGAGAACAGCTTTGGCGAATCAGGGAAGGGGTACAGACAAGTTGCTGTCCTTTTGTTCTTCAGTCTGGCCCTTGTTGGTATCATCATTGTGGTCCTCCCCAATGAGGCAGATGGGTCACCGGCCTCTGGATGGTCGCTCACCACAGTTATTGGCAGCTCATGCTGGCTGCCAGCCACTCACGCTGGCTGCTGGCCACTCACTGTAGCCTATGGCAGCCCACTGCATCAGAGGCTGCAGCCTACACCATCGCCGGGGCTCGCACAGCCCAGCTCCAGGTGGAGCTGTTCTTAGCTGTAGAGGGCAGTGTCACTGACTCTCATATGTGGGATCCGAACCAGGGCTGCTGGCATCCCAAACCAGTTGTTAACCAATGGGCCTCTCGGGCAGCCCTTCTATTTATTCTTGATTCGATGTTGGAAGATTATATGCTTCCAGGAATTTATCTATTTCTTCCAGGTCATCCAATTTGCTAGTGTACAATTGCTCATAGTATTTTCTAAAAGTTTTTGCATTTTTGTGGTGTCAGTTGTGACTTCTCCGCCTTCATTTCTGATTTTATTTATTTTGGACCTGTCTCTTTTATTCTTAATGAATCTGATTAAAGGTTCAGCTTTTTTTTTTTTATCTTTTCAAAGAGCCAGCTGTTTGTTTCATTAATTTTATTCCTCCTCTATTTTGTTTTGTTTTTTTCTTCTCTGGTCTTTATTAGTTTTTTCCTTGTACTCAATTTGAGCTTTGTTTGCTGTTCTTCCAGTTCTCTTAGGTGTAAAGTTAAATTATTTGATTTTTTGTTTGTTTGTTTTTTGAGGTAGGCCTGTATTGCTATAGATTTTCATTAATGGTGCTACTGAAAGCAGTTTCAGTGGGATAGTGAAGGTGGAACCCAGATTGTAATGGTAGAGAATTAATACAGGTGAATATTTGATGGAAGATATATAAGACATTAAAATATCGTTGGATGCAAGTAACAGGAAACTTATCCTAAACTGTCTTAAATAATAAAGAAAATCTATTATCTCATATAACAAAAGATTTAAGCAGAGCAGTTCCAGAAAAGTAAACATACTATCAGTCATTCAGGTTCTTTCCACATTTATATTTTGCCATCATTTCACTGTTGGTTTTTATCTTTAGGTGTCAAACCCTTATAGTTAGAAGATATTTGCACCAGGATATTGGAACAATGTCCAAAAGTCAGAAAGTAAGGAGAGGATACATTTCTTCTTATGACCTATTTTTAAGAGTGTGGAAAACATGTCCAAAAAAGTCTTAACAGTTTTTCCCTATATCTCATTGTCTATCACTGTGACGTTTTATATATATATATATATATATATATATATATATATATATATATATATATATATATTCTAAATTAATAATTGGCAAAGGTAATGGCAGAGTTTATACCAATGAAAAGTCACACTGCCTCCAAACATATGGTATGGCTAAAAGAGAGTAAAAAAGGGGTTCTTTCATTTTGGAATATTCTATTTTATTTAATCTGAATGGTAGTTATACGAATGTTAAAAGTCACAGAACTATACATGTATAATTTTGCACTCTGCTATATGTATATTGTATTTCAATAAAAATTTATATTAAAATTTTTCCCCCATGGGTGGGAGGAAAGGGGTTAGGCATTTTGAAGCCAAATGTCAATAGAACACAAATTTGGTTATTATTAGCAAGGAAGTAAGTTGGGAATGGCTATAGGGTAACTAATTTATAGTCTGTCATTTATCCAGGTAAATGACTGAATTTGTGTGAAACAACTTGCTCGACATAAGAAAATAAAAAAATAAAAAAATAATAATATTCAAAACAACATAATCTTCCTTATTTAGAATTAATTCCTTTATGTAAAAGTTGAATTAGACTTCTAATATTTTTACTACATGTAAAGGGAGTTAAGATAATTAGGCAACAATAAGAAAGATGTCATTGAATTCACGATGTCACTGATTGTCAAACCTATCGGTCACAAAAAATCTTATAACTAACATTTTGTAATGGCTCTTTTACTATCCTGAAATAGAAATCATCATGTAACATACTTTCACACATAATTTTTAAAATGCACTACCCCAATTGTAATATAAAAGAGAAATAAAAACAAACCAATTTTTAAAAATATAATATGCATTTTAATATGTAAATGCTAAGGCATGACTACGTACAAGGTCTAATAAAAGAGTAAGACAGTTGCATGTGCTTATAATGAATACATTTGGTTTTAAAAGTAGTCAAAGAAACAGAAGTTAGCCTTAATAAAAAGTACAAAAAATAATAAAGATAAAGTTTATGTAGATGCTAAATTAAACAAATACTGGACAAAGATGTTGAGGCACTGAAATAGGGGAAGGACAGGCTGTTTAACAAATAATGCTGGGAAAATTCATAACCATAAACAAAGAGATAAGTTTAGATCCATAGTTCACACTATACATAAAAATTAATCCAACATGGTTAATAAAAGATCTACATGTCAATGCTAAAACTATGCTAACACAAAACAAAATATTCATAATCTTGGTTTGGCCAAAAATTTTTGTTAAGGTGCAACAGCAAAATACGGTACATAAATTTGTCTACTATTATTTTGATTAAAGTTATTGGGGTGACATTGATTAGTAAAATTATACATGTTTTAAGTGTACACTTCTCCAATACTTCACATCTATATTGCATTGTGATTTCACCACATAGAGTCAGTTTTTAAAAAGTACAAATTAGACTTCTCCAAAATCCAAAATGTTTCTGTTTCAAAATAAACTACTAAGAAAATGAAGACTACAGAAAACTGGCAAAAAAATTTTTTTGGAAATATGATATCTAGTAATGGAATTATATCCAGAATATGTAAATAATTCTTATGTTAACAGTTGTCAACATGAGAAAAAAGAATATGAGTAATGATCGATGTGACTAAACTTATTGTGGTTAATTTTGCAATATATAAAAACACCAAAGGGCTGGCCGAGTGTCTCCGTTGGTGAAGAGCTCACTCAAGAGTGCGAGCTGAGCTCTGAGCAATAGCAGTTCGATGCCCAGCCCGAGCTGAGTTGCCCCTGAGCTGTCAAAGGGGGCAGGATGGCTCAGCTTACAAAGCAAACAAACAAACAAACAAAAATCATTATTTTACACCTGATACCAACATAATGTTATATGTCAGTTATGACTCAATTTAAAAAATTTTGGGGGGCCGGCCAAGTGGCGCGGTGGTTAAGCACTGGATTGGGAAGCCAGCGGCCCTGGTTCGGGTCCCACATATGAGGGCCAGTGACACTGCCCTCTAAAATAAAAATAAATAAATAAATAAAAAGTATGGGAAAAATGACCAGTGTGCTTTGTTGTAAAAGTGTTTTCTTTTAATTTTTTATTTCAATTACAGTTCACATTCAACATTATTTTATATTAATTTCAATTGTAAAACATAGTGCTTATTTATATAATTTATGCAGTGATCCCCCGATTAGTCTACTACCCATTTGGCACTATACATACTTGTTGCAATATTATTGGCTGTATTCTCTATGCTGTACATTACATCCCCATGACTATTTTGTAACTACCAATTTGCATTTCTCAATCCCTTCAACTTTTTCACTCAGCCACCCAACTACCCTCTTCTCTGAAAACCATCAGTTTGTTCTCTGTACCTATGAGTGTATTTCTGTTTTTTGTTTGTTTTTGTTGTTGTTTATTTATTT
The DNA here is from genome assembly GCA_033961575.1 of Aselliscus stoliczkanus. Classification (NCBI taxonomy): domain Eukaryota; kingdom Metazoa; phylum Chordata; class Mammalia; order Chiroptera; family Hipposideridae; genus Aselliscus; species Aselliscus stoliczkanus. Next base: position 10,637,845 of record CM066737.1, on the reverse strand, counting down.
GGTACTTTAGATTCCACATGTCTTTGAGATCATATAGAATTTGCTGTTCTCAGTCTGATTTATTTCACAAAACATAACACACTCTAGGTCCATCCATGTTGTAGAAAATGGTATAATTCCATCATTTTTTATGGCACAGTGATATTCCATTGTATATATGTACCACTCCTTCTTTATATAATTATCTTTTCATGGAAATTTCAGCAGTTTCCATATCTTGCCTATGGTAAATAACACTGCAGTGAACATAGGAATTCATATATCATTTCAAATTAATGTTTTGGATTTTTTTGGATAAATACCCAGAAGTAGAATTGTTGGGTCATAAGGTAGTTTTTAAAAATATTTTGAAGAACTTCCAAACTGTGTTCATAGCGACTGCACCAATGTGCAATCCCAACAGCAGTGTATGAGAGTTCCCTTTTTTCCATGTCCTTGGCAACACTTGTTTGTTGATTTATTGATTATAACCATTCTAACAGGTGTTAGATGATATCTCATTGTGATTTTAATTTACAAATCTCTGATGATCAGTGATATTGAGCATCTTTTGATATGTCTACTGGCCTTCTGTGTGTCCTCTTTAGAGAAATGTCTATTCAGGTCTTCTCATATTTTAATTGGATTGTTTGGGTTTTTTTTTGCTGTTAAGTTTTATGTGTTCTTATACATTTTGGATAGTAAACCCTTATCAATGTATCATTAGTGGATATCTTTCATTCAATAGGTCACCATTTCCTTTTATTGATGTTTTCTTTTGCTGTGAAAAAACTTCTTTGGTTTGATGTAGTCCTATTTCTTTATTTTTCCTTTTGTTTCCCTTGCCTAAGCAGATATGTCTGAAAAACATATTACTAAGAACAATGTCAGCAGAGTCACTGTTTAAGTTTTCTTCTAGGAATTTTGTGGTTTTCAGTCTTACATTTAAGTCTTGAATCCATTTTGAGTTTATTCTTGTATGTGGTGTAAGAAGGTGGTCTAGTTTCATTTTTTTGATGTATGTTTCCAGTTTTCCCAACACCATTTATTGAATACACTGTCTTTATCTCATTGTATATCCTCACCTTCTTTGTCATAGATAGTTCCAATATGTAGAGGGGTTTGGGGGCTGGGTAAGGGGGGTGAGGAGATTGAAAAGTAAAATTGATTGTTAGGGAATAGTCCTGGGGAGTATGGTGTGCACACTGGGGAATGTAGTCAATGATGTTGTGGTGGCTATGTGTGGTGTTAGATGTGTGCTGGACTGGTTGGGTGATTGCTTCATAAATTATATAAATGTCTGACAACTATGCTGTACACCTCATTAATATAAATATTGAATTTCAACTGTAGTTGAAAAACAAGATATACCATATATCAGTGAAATCATATGGTTCTCAACTTTTTCTGTCTGACTTATTTCACTTAGCATTATCATCTCAAGAGCCATCATGTTGTTGCAAATGGCACTATATAAAAGTGAAAACAAGAAAAGAACAAGAAAAACAAATGAAGAAGCAAAACTCATAGACAGAGATAATAGTTTAGTGGTTACCAGAGGTTAAGGGGGAGGGGAGTGGTAGATGAACATAAAGGGGATCTAACACATGGTGATGGAAAGAGAACTGACCCTGGGTGGTGAGCACACAATATGATATATAGATGATGTCTTATATAATTGTATACCTGAAATCTATGTAACTTTGCTAACAATTGTTGCCCCAATAAACTTTAATTAAAAAAATAGTTCACAAAAAAGAAAGAAATTCTGAAATATGAAACTGTCAAGTTTCTGTCTTGATCATTTCGGATCTGAACTATCTCTGTTCTTCTGCAAGTGATTATACCACGTTTTCTGAAGTAACCTCTTTTTTTTAGAAAAAAAAGAAAAATAAGGTTAATAATAATAATAATAAATATCTGGATGAACTCTACAAAAAATTATACATAAACTTACAACCTAGTAATTCTATACTATACACCCAAGATAAATTTAAACCTATGTCTATGCAAAACTATGCACAATATTCTTTTTTTTTTTTTTTTTGAGGGCAGTGTCACTGGCCCTTATATGTGGGACCCGAACTGGGGCCTCTGGCTTCCCAAGCCACTGCTTAACCACCACGCCATTTGGCTGGCCCAGTGCACAATATTCTTTGAACAACATGGATATGAAATGCATGCATCCAGTTATACAAGGATTTTTTCAATAAATATGTACAGTGCTATAAATGTATTTTCTCATCCTTATGATTTTCTTAATAACATTTTCTTTTCTCTACCTTACTTTATTATAAGAATACAGCATATAATAGGGAAAACATAGAAAACATGTGTGAATCAACTGTTCATGTTATCAGTAAGACTTCCAGTCAATAGTTGTCTATTAGTAGTTAAATTATTGTGGATTAAAAAGTTACATGTGGGGCCGGCTGAGTGGTGCAGTTGTTAAGCCCTGGCTGGGGAAGTCAGCAGCCCCAGTTCGGGTCCCACATATGAGGGCCAGTGACACTTCCCCCCCAAAAAAAAACCCAAAAAACTTACATGTGGATTTTCAACTGCATGGGGGTCATTGCCCCTAATCCCCACATTGTTCAAGGGTCAACTGTACACAAATATTCATTTCAACTTCATTTGTAATTTTCCCCTAATAGAAACAATTATGTTCTTTAACTGATAAACTTGTTATATTTATATAGTTAATCAACAATAGGAAATGAAATACTGAAATACTGATACATACTGTAATATGGACAGATCTCAAAAGTATCTTGTAAAAGTCAAGGAAGCGTGATGCAAAAGAATATATCAAATTATCCTAGAGAATATGTCTATTTTAGTCACCAGGCAAGAATATTTTATAGATATGGACAGCACACCAGTTGTTACCTATGGCTGGATATAAGTACAGAGTTTAATTCCAAAGGGTCACAAAGGAACTTTTTGGGATGATGAAATATTCAAAACTTGATAATCATGGTTCATAAATCCAAAAAATTATAAATGTAATTAATATAAGTGATTATACCCTTATGATGGGTGAATTTATTAATATTAAAATTATATATCAATAAAGCTCTTAAAAAGTGAATAAGGATAACATAAAGGACAAACAATTTAAAATGTAAGTCAAGGGCCAGCCAAGTGGTGCATTGGTTAAGAGCTGGCTTGGGATACCAGTGGCTCCAGTTTGGATCCCACATATGAGGGCTAGTGACACTGCCCTCTACAGCCAACAACAGCTTCACGTGGAGCTGGGCTGGGAGCACCGGTGACTGTGTAGTCTGTAGCCCCTGCTGCACTGGGATGCCATAGGCTACAGTGAGTGGCCAGCAGCCAGCGTGAGCAGCCGGCAGCCAGCGTGAGCTTCCAATAGGTGTGGTGAGTGACCACCCAGAGGCCAGTGAACAACCTGCCTCATCTAGGAAGAGCACAATGATGATACCAACATGGGACAGTGAAGCAACGTGCTCCACAACTAGACTGAAGAACAAAAAAAGACAGTAACTTGTCTGTTCCCCTTTCCCGATTCTCCAACGCTGTTCCCCTCACCTAATTCCCCAATAAAATCCTTAAAAAATAAAAAATAAAATAAAATGTAAGTCAAAAATATTGTTAAGCACGATGACTCTTCAAGGTATTGAAAATAGAAAGTCAGAGGATATGTTGTTAGAATCTTACTAAATCATTGCTTAATGTAAACCTTCATTCATTCATCTAGTTATACCTACATGTGTTTCTAGTTTTTGTGATCTTATCTAACTTGCAATAAGGGATCCACATAATGTCAGATAGAGGAGGAATAAACAAAATCACTCAGAAGGGAGAAGTAGGAAAGGAGCGAGGGAGGAAGAAACAAATATATTTCAGTCAAATTCTTTTCATTTTGACAAGAGGTAGCAAATTATGGTGCTTGAGTATGTGGTCTCTGGAGCCAGTCTGTTAGATTCATAATAGTCTCTCCCTTTTACTGGTGGTATAACCTTGAAAAATTCAAGTTCTCTGCACCTCAATTTCTTTACCTGTAAAATAAGACAATAATATATTAAATTCTTCATAGGGTTGTTGATAGCATGATGTAAGTTAGCATCTGCATAGAACCTACAACACTAAGGAACCTGGTATAGAGTAAGCACTGTACACCACTTAGCAATCATCATTATCCCTAAAGAATAAATCTACCTTAGTGAATCATCAGAAGTGCATCCTGAGACCTATAGTTTTGGGGTTTTTTTAGAGGGCAGTGTCACTTGCCCTCATACGTGGAATCTGAACTGGGGCCACTGGCATCCCAAGCCAGCTCTTAACCAATGCGCCATTTGGCCGGCCTCGAGAACTATAGTTTTTATATAAAAAGCCAAGTTTTGGCTAGACAATGCTAGGCTTTTTTTTTTAATCAGCTTCTTATCTGAATTGGAAAAGCTCCAAAAGTAATTTTCAAATTCCTACTAACCAATTGCAATTTTACTGCTTAATCACTTGAAGTTAACTTATATATTAAACAAAGGGCATGAAGAAAATAATGAATGAGAAGGATTCAAAATCAAATGTATTAGTCACATTATCACATTCTACACACATTCATTTTTATGTACCTCTACATCCAATACCTTAAAATATAACCAATATTTAAAATAGTCATGAGAGAAAAAGCCATCAAAGACATTTCATAATATATCTTCCCCCTGAAAGCCTTTTTGTGTCTTATGAACTCTTATTCAGGGATGAACTCATTCCAAAAATCATTCCCTCTTTTTACATTTACTAGTGATCACTTTTTTTAAAAAAAAAGATTTTATTGGGCCTGTCGAGTGGCGTAGTGGATAAACGCTGGCTTGGGGCACCAGTGGCCTCGGTTTGGATCCCACATATGAGGGCCAGTGACACTGCCCTCAAAAAAAAAAAAAGAAAAGAAAAAGATTTTATTGGGGAATTGGGGGAGGGGAGCAGTGTTGTGAAATTGCGGGAGGGAACCAGCCAAGTTGTTCTTCAATCTTTGTTGTACAGGGTGCCAGTTGCCATATGGCTTTCTGTCAGCAGCTCGTGGCCTCTAAGCTCAAGGTGCTGTGTTCAGTCTTAGTGGCAGGTGGACAAAGCCACCATACCATGCAGGAGTTGAACCAGTAGGCTTGTTGTTAAGAGCACACGCCCTATCCACTGAGCCATCAGGGTGGCAGCTCAGCTCAAGGAGCCAAGTTCAATCTTTAGTTGTGGGTGGGCATAACCCACCAGTGAACAGGCAATCTTGTTGTTACACTAGCTGAGCCATCCTCCCACCTGTTGGCAGCTCAGCAATAGTTCAGCTAGGGCGCAGCATTCACCGACCCTTTTGGGAATCAAACTGGTGGCCTCATTGCTCAGAGCACATGCTCTAAGCCAACTCAACCAACTGAGCCACTCGGTTGGCTACTTTTTAACAGATAATATTTTCACAGTTAAATTCAATTATTTCTATAACTTAGAAATGTATGAGGTGAACAGCAACTTTCATGATTAATTTGGTGCTCAGCAGTATATATTTTGTGATGGTTAAAAATTACCCTGATTAAAGTAACCCTGGGATGATAATTGTGGTCAGTTATCAACTTCCCATGCCTTTGATATTTTGCAGCTTGTACTTTGTAAATATTGTGGACAATTACAAAGCCCTAAGTAAATTTGAATGATAATGAATGTCAACTATAATTTTATATAATATATATAATATATATAATATATTTATATAATATAATATAATATATATATATATATATATATATATATATATATATATATACACACAGGATTTGTAGTACAGCATAAGGAATAGAGTCCATGGAAATATAACAGCTATATACAATGTCAGAGGGGTAGCAGTTTGGGAAAGGGTATATATGTCTAACTATTACATTGTTTTGCGCACCTCAAACTAAAAAAAAATGTTCTGTTAGTGGATTGTGTCACAGAAATGGCAGCATGAAGAGTGCCTCTTGAAATCTCCCCTGGAATTCACAACAAATTGAACAGCTATAATCCCACAAAGTCTCCCTGCCTGGCACTCATGCAAGCCTGAAAAACAAGCAATTGGAATCATCTAAAGGTGTGCAAATTCGACCTTCAGGGGAGGAAAGCAGGGGGAAATGTGGATATGCAGGCTCCAGGACTCAGAGATCAAAGATCCCTGCAGGCGGGAGCTACTGCAATTGTGTGAGAGAGGGAACAATTCTGTTCTACTAGTGCTCTCCTATGGCCCACTGCCCTGCCTGAGGATCAACATATAACACGGCTGAACCCAATACTCACAGCAGAGACCTTGGAGCAAAGAATGAGGGAAGCAAGGTGAGAACAGTGGTTTAAGCCCTCCCAGCAAAGCAGAAAATGGAAGATATAGACACGGAGCCTGGCCGACCCATCTCTACCATCACAGAGCTTGTCCAACCCCCACATTCCCAGTGCTAGAAGCAGAATGGTAGCAGTGTCAGACCAAAAAAACCCCAGAATATTTACAACTCTGTGAACTGCAGCCCCACAGCCAGAGACTCACAGCACAAATAATTCAGGTGAAAGGGAAGGAACTGTAGGGGCAAGACAAATGTGCTCGTAGTCACTGCCATTGCTCACAGCCACATCTAACAACCCACCCCAGCCCTGTGCCCAACTCCACATATTTGGGTGGATCTCTATAGGGGTAAACAGAGCCTCTCAAAAACACAGACACTGAAACTGGTGTCAGGAAGAGCTTTGGGACTTCATGTGCTCCCCACATCCACCCCACATTGGTGGTGCCCTGAGACCCAGGTGATCTGCTCACAGAAGAGAAGCCAACCTTCCAGGAAACACCCCCATCATGTGATAAGCCAGAACACTGCAAGAGAAAATAGAATACAGCAGAGAGGAAATGAAAGTCTGCAGGAGAAATTAAAATAAAAATTCCACCAACACTTACTGGAAGCCAAAAGAAAGAACTCTTTCTATCAACCTGTTGCAGAACTCACCCTTGTTGATGCCTAGAAAGAGAAATAATACTCCATTAATTGTCATGAATAACCAAAGTAATCAAGTAACTCAGAAAGAAAATGAAAGAAAAGTCTCCAGGAAATGAACTTAAATACATAGAAATATGTGACTTACATGACAGGGAATTCAAGATTTCAGTTCTGAAAAAAACTCAATGAGATGTAAGGAAACACAGGCAGGCTGTTTAAGGAACTCAGAAACACAATCAAAAAGCAAAATGAGGGCCGGCCGAGTGGCGCATTGGTTAAGCGCTGGTTTTGGGATGCCAGCGGCCCCGGTTCGGATCCCACATGAGGGCCAGTGACACTGCCCTCTACAGCTAACAACAGCTCCACCTGGAGCTGGGCTGTGCGAGCCCCGGTGATGGGCTGCAGCCCCTGCTGCAGTGGGCTGCCATAGGCTGCAGTGAGTGGCCCGCAGCCAGCGTGAGCGGCTGGCAGCCAAGTGTGAGCTGCCAATAGCCACGGTGAGCGACATCCAGAGGCCAGCGACCGATCTGCCTCATCCGGGAAGAGCGCAATGACGATACCAACAGTGAAGCAACATCCTCCGCAACTAAACTGAAGAACAAAAAGACAGCAACTTGTCTGTTCCCCTTCCCCGATTCCCCAACGCTGTTCCCCTCCGCCAATTCCCCAATAAAAAAAAAAAAAAAAAAAAAAAAAGCAAAATGAACATTTTACCAAAGAGATTGAAATTTATAAAAAGTATCAAATAGAAACTCTGGAGATTAAGAACTGAATAAAAGAAATGAAGAATGAAACAGCCAGCTTAGGTAATAGAGCTGACCAGATGAAGGAAAGAATCAGTGACATCAAAGATAGAAATCTAGAAATGACATAGATGGGAGAAGAGAGAGACTTGAAACATAAGAGAAATGAAAGAACTCCACAAAAGCTCTCTGACTCCATCAGAAAGAGCAACAAAATAATAATAGATACAAAAAGAGGGGAAAGAAAGAAGGGAACAGAGAGTATATTCAAACAAATAGTCAATGAGAAGTTCCCAAACTTGTGGAAAGACCTGAATTTTTGAATCCAAGAAGCAAATAGAACACCGAATTACCTCAATCCCAACAGGCCTTCTTCAAGGCACATTGTATTGAACCTGTCAAAAATTAATGACAAAAAAGAATACTGAAGGCAACCAGGGAAAGAAGATGGTAACCTGCAGAAGAAAACACATTAGATTATCAGCAGATTTTTCAGCAGAACTCTACAAGTCAAGAAGGAGTGGAATCAAATAATCAAATAATTGAAAGAGAAATTATGAGCCAAGAATAATATATCCAGCAAAGATGTCCTTTAGATATGAAGGAGGAATAAAGACCTTTACAGACATACAGAATCTGAGGGAATTTTCTAACACATGACCTATACAAGAAATACTGAAGGAGGCTATTGCACCAGAAACAAAAAGGAACAGAATATAAAACCATGAGTAATGTTATGAACAGACAGACAGGAGTATGAAATGGCAACCTTTCCACCAAATACTATATTATACACTTAAATAAAATATACAGGTTAAAGAGGAAGAAAAAAAACATTAAAAAGAAGAAGAAAAAGATAACTTGCACTGCAATGTAAAAATGAAGTCACAGCATAAATAGAAACAATTTTTGACAACAATAACTTAAAAGGCGAGAGAGTAAAGGTCTGAACCAGCAAAGGAAAATGAATAAAGGAAGCACGCTGAAATAAATGGAATACTCCAAATATGAAATTTTATTTTACATAAACTCAAAGGTAATCACTCAAAGAAAAAAAATCCGGAACTGAAATGCATTACATAAAAAAAGAAGAAACAGAGAGAAAAATCATAGAATACCAACACAATGAAAAAACAGACAACAACAAAAAGGCAAAGAAACAATAGAGACACAGTCCTACTAGAAAAACCAAAAATATAACAGTAGGAAATCCTCATATATCAGTAATCACCTTAAATGTAAATTGACTAAGCTCACCAATAAAAGGGCACAGAGTAGCAGATTGGATCAGAAAACTAAACCCAAACACATATTGCCAGCAAGAGACACATCTCAGCCACAAGGACAAACATAGACTTAAAATGAAAGTGGGGAAATTGACAATGCAAGCAAATGGTATTCAGGAAAAAGCAGGTGTATCTATAATGATATCAGATGAAACAGACTTCAGGATAAAAATGGTAACAAGAGACACAGATGGACATTTCATAATGATAAAGGGGACTATGCAACAAGAAGACTTAATACTTATCAACATTTTTGCCTATAATCAGGGACCACTGAAATATAGATATGAACTACTAAAAGGACTAGAGGAAAAATTTGACCAAAACAGATTTATGGTAGGGGACCTAAATATGTCATTGACAGCTATGGCAATGTCATCCAAACAGAGAATAAATAAAAAAATATCAGCCATAAATGACACATTAGATGAAATGTACATAATTGACATTTATACAGCACTTCATCTTAGAAATTCAGACTATACACTCGTTTCTAGTGTACATGGAACATTCTCAAGGATAGACCATATATTGGGACATAAAACTACCATCAGCAAATTTAAGAAGATTGAAATCATACCAAGCGTATTCTCTGAGCACAAGGCTTTGAAATTGGATATCAAGAGCAAAAAGAGCAGGAAAACTTACAAACACGTGGAGATTAAACAACATACTTTTAAAGAATGACTGGGTTAAAGAAGATTTAAGAGGAGAGATCAAAAGAGACATGGAAAAAAATAAGAATGTAAATACATCTTACCAAAATTATGGGGATGCTGTGAAAGCACTAATTAAAAGACAAATTTATATAAGTACAGGATAATCTCAAAAAAAAGAAAAGTTCCATACAAATATCCTAACATTACACTTTAAAGAACTAGAAAAAGAAGAAAAAACGAAATCCAAAGCCAGCTGAAGGAACAAATAATAAAAATCAAAGAACTAAATGGAATACAGAACAGAAAGACACTAGAAAAAATAAATGCAACGAGTTGTTCTTTAAAAAGATTAACAAAATTGACAACATTTGGTTAGACTCACTAAGATAAAAATAGAAAGGACACAAATAAACACAATCACAAATGGAAGAGGAGAATTTACCACAGATGCCACAGAATTACAAAGGATCATTCAAGAATATTATAAATGTGATTTCCAGTAAGATGGCGGAATAGACGGACACTTTCCGAACTGCCTCCCAGGATCACATCAAAATTACAAATAATTTATACAACATTTAACCTCGGAAGTTCCCTGAACATTAGATGAACAGAACCTCTGAACGAAGGACCTAAAGAGGAGGCCACGTCAAGTCTGGTAGGAGGGGCGCAGACGAGACAGGGCGAGCCCCATGAGGGATGCCCCAGCTGTGTAGGGAGGCTTCTTCAGTTGGGGGACAGACCCTCCGGCCCCACACCGAGCTCACCAGCTGAGTTGCTTTGCCAGGAAGAGGAGTTCTACGATAGCGGGCAGTACAAATTAGTGAGTACACTCTTTGCTCGGCTCAGTGAGGCTAAGGGAGGCTGGAGAACAAGTGGGGCCGGCGCCCGGTGTCGCTCGCCGGTGAGCACTCACCCAGTTCCTGTTGGAGTGTGTAGCTGTGTGAGCCAGGCCCAGGAGCCTGTGGGGAAGGACTGAACTGAGCACCTCTGGTGCAGAAGCTAGAGGTTTTGGGACCCTTGTTCTTCTGGTGTGGAACTCTCACAGGAGCAGTGTACAGGAGGGCGCCAGTTTTTCAGGGTTGGGCCCTCCCACAGAGGGTCAGCTCCAGGATCTCATAGGTCTGGTGAACTTGGCTCAGGAGTGTGTGCATGCATGCGTGCACATGTGGCCTTGGATCCCCACCCTCTGCCCTGTTTGTGCTGTGTTGCCAGGGAAATGCCGGGAGGGTGCCCTCCGGCTCCATCAGGCTGTTCACTGAGACGCAGGAGTGTGCAAGCCACCTTGAATCCCCACACTCCACACTGCTTATGCTCCGTTGCCAGGGAAACTCAGTGCGGGTGCTCTCCAGCTGCATCAGTCTGTTCACTGAGACTCAGGATTGCGTGAGCTGCCTTAAGTCCCTGCTCTCCACACTGTTTATGCAGAGATGCAAGGCTTGGGATTGGCTGTTGGGCTGCTTTGACTGATCTGCAGGCAGTTGATTGGGGCAGACTGAAACGGGAAGTTTTCCTGAGAGTGTTGGGCAGGGAGCGGTGCACCTGCTTCTACCAATCCAAGCTTTCCTGGTGAGTTTGTGTGGACTGATTGCTGGTGCAGAGTGCATGCTACTCTGACTTGGTGAGGGCTACTGACCACATCAGCTGGTGCCTTGGAGGCCTGACACACACACCTAGAGCTGTGATGCCAGAGGCTCCCTGAGCCCCCAGTGCCTGGCCCACACCTCAACAGGCCACAGAGGGGTTTTTGTTTGTTTTTTTGTTTTTTGTTTTTTGTTTTTTTTTGCAGTAGAGGACAACCTGCAACAAACTGGGAAGATTTTTTTCTTTTTGGTAGTGAGCACGGTTCCAGAGCACACAGCAGCTAACTGTGGAAAGCTCACTGCAAGCCTGAGCAAGTGGTCTGCAGATTAAAGAAGATGTAGAGCCCCCCCACGTCTTTTTTCTACTTTTTTTCTTTTCTCTTCTTTCTAGGTGATCTATCTAATACATCGAAGCATTCACAAAACGACAGCCAGAATGAAAAAACAAAGAAACATATCCCAAGTACAAGATCAGAAGAAAACCCTAGAAATGGAACTAAATGAAACAGAGGTATCCAAACTATCAGAGACAGAGTTTAGAAGACTGATGATAAGAATGTTTAAGGAACTTAGCGAGGACATAAAAAAGGATAGGGAAACAATAAAAACAACCAGTTAGAACTCAAGAATAAAATAACTGAAATGAAGAACACACTCGAAAGAATCTCCAGTAGAATAGAGGAAGCAATGAAGCCTATCAGCAAATTAGAAGACAAAATAGCAGAAATCACCCAGCTGGAACAACAAAAAGACCAAAGAATAAAAAAGAATGAGAACAGTTTAAGAGACATCTGGGACAACATGAAACGCAAAAACTATTGCATCATAGGAATACCATAAGGAGAAGAGATGAAGCAAGGGATTCAGAATGTATTTAAAGAAATAATGACTGAAAACTTCCATACCCTGCTGAAGGAAATCAACATACAAGCTCAGGATGTACAGAGAGTTCCAAACAGGCTGAATCCAAACTGGTCCACACCAAGACACATCATAGTTTAAATGGCAAAGCTTAAAGACAAAGACAGAATCCTAATAGCAGCAAAAGAAAGACAGCAGGTTACATACAAAGGAACTCCTATAAGACTTACAGCAGACTTTTCTTTTCAGAAACTCTGCAGGCCAGAAGGGAATGGCAGGAGATATTCAAAGTGACACAAAATAAAGGTCTACAACCAAGATTGTTCTACCCAGCATGGTTATCACTTAAAATTGAAGGAGAGATAAAGAGCTTCTCAGAAGAGACAAAGCTTAAGGAGTTCATTACCAACAAGCCAGCATTGCAGGAAATGTTAAAAGGGATTTTTTTAAACAGAAGAAAGGGGAAAACAAGCTAACCCAGGAAGACAAGAAATACAAGTAACAAAATGGCAATATATATGCACCTATCAGGAATTACTTTAAATGTGAATGGGCTACATGCTCCAATAAAAAAGACACAGAGTGGCTAAGTGGAGAAGAAAGCAGAACTCATGCGTATGCGGTCTACAAGAGACTTATCTCAGATCAAAAGACACACACAGAATGAAAGTAAAGGGATGGAATAAGACATTTCATGGAAATGGAAATGAGAAAAAAGCTGGAGTAGCAATGCTTATTTCGGACAAAATGGATTTAAAATGAAGACTACAATAAAAGACAAAGAAGGACACTACATAATAATAAAGGGATCAATTCAACAAGAGGACATAACTCTAGTAAACATCTATGCACCCAATATAGGAGCCCCTAAATATATAAAACAGATTTTGACAGAGATCAACAGTAACACTATCATAGTAGGGGACTTCAACACCCCGTTGTCACCAATGGATAGACCCTCCAGACAGAAAATCAACTCTGACATAGTGGCCTTAAATGACACTTTAGACCAGCTGGATTTAATTGATATTTTTGGAGCATTTCACCCCAAAGCAACAAAATATACATTCTTCTCAAGTACACATGGAACATTTTCCAAGATAGACCACATTTTAGGCCACAAAACAAGTCTTAGTAAATTTAAGAAGATTGAAATCATATCAAGTGTATTCTCTGACCACAATACTATGAAATTAGAAATCAATTATAAGAAGAAATCTCGAAAGCTTACAAATACATGGAGGCTAAATAGCATGCTGCTAAATAGTGAGTGGGTCAAAAATGAGATCTAGAAGGAAATCAGAAGATACCTCGAGAAAAACGAAAATGAAAGTACCATGAACCAAAATCCCTGCGATGCAGCGAAAGCAGTCCAAAGAGGGAAGTTCAGAGCAGTGCAGGCCTACCCGAAGAAGGAAGAACAATCTCAAATCAACAGACTCTCTTTACACCTAAGGGAATACGAAAAAAAACAGCAAAACAAGCCTAAAGGGAGTATAAGGAAGGAAATAATAAAGACCAGAGCAGAAATAAATGAAATAGAGAACGAAAAAACAATACAAAAGATCAATAAAACCAAGAGTTGCTTTTTTGAAAAGATAAACAAAATCGACAAACCCTTTGCCAGACTAACCATGAAAAAGAGAGGACCCAAATTAATAAAATCATAAGTGAAAGAGGAGAAGTGACAACAGATACCACTGAAATACAGAATATTTTAAGAAAATACTATGAGCAACTATATGCTAACAAATTTGACAATCTGGAAGAAATAGATAAACATCTAGAAGATTGCATTCTACCAAGCCTGAACCAAAAAGAAACAGAAACTCTGAACAGACTGATTACTGCCAAAGAAACTGAATCAGTAATCAACAATCTTCCAACAAACAAAAGCCCTGGACCACATGGCTTCACAGATGCATTTTACAAAACGTTCAAAGAATTAATACCTATTCTCCTGAAACTATTCCAAAAAATACAGAAGGAGGGAAGGCTCCCAAACTCTTTCTATGAAGCCACTATCACCCTGATTCTTAAGTCAGAGAAAATTATTACAAAAAAGGAAAACTACAGGCCAATACCCCTAATGAACATCGATGCAAAAATTCTCAACAAAATACTAGCAAACCGAATTCAGCATCTCATTAAAAAGATCATACACCACTATCAAGTGGGATTCATTCTTGGTATGCAAGGTTGCTTCAATATCCTCAAATAAATTAATGTAATACCTCACAGTAACAATATGAAAAATAAAAATCATATGATCATATCAATAGATGCAGAAAAGGCATTAGACAAAATCCAGCAGCCATTTATGATAAAAACTCTTAACGATGTGGGAATAGTGGGATCATATCTCAACATAATAAAGGCCATATATGACAAGCCCACAGCAAACATCGTACTCAATGGGGAAAGGCTAAAAGCTTTTCCCTTAAGATGAGGAACAACACAAGGCTGCCTGCTTTCACCACTTCTATTTAACGTAGTTCTGGAAGCTCTAGCCACACAATCAGACAAGAAAATGAAATAAAAGGCATCCAAATTGGAAAAGAGGAAGTAAAATTGTCACTATGTGCAGATGTCATGATACTATATAGAGAGAATCCCAAAGACTCCACCAAAAAAATGTTAGAGCTCCTAAACGAAATTTGGTAAGGTAGCAGGATACAAAATTAATATTCAGAAATCAGTTGCATTTGTATACACCACTAACAAACTATCAGAAGAAATCAGGAAATCAATCCCTTTTACAATTGCTTCAAACCCAATAAAATATCTAGGAATCAATTTAACTAAAGAAGTAAAATAGCTGTACTCAGAAAATTATGAGACACTGAAGAGAGAAATCAAAGAAGATACAAATAAATGGAAATACATACCATGCTCACGGATAGGAAGAATTAATATAGTTAAAATGTCAATATTACCTAAAGCCATATATAGACTCAATGCAATTCCACTCAAACTACCAAGGACATTTTTCTCAGAAATAGAACATAGAATGCTAAAATTTATATGGAACCACAAATGACCCCAAATAGCCACGGCAATGTTGAGAAATGAGAACAAAATGGGAGGCATCACACTACCTGACATCAAAACATACTACAAGACTACAGTAATCAATACAGTATGGCACTAAAAGAAACAGAAACTCTGGACAGACTGATTACTGCCAAATGAATTGAATCAGTAATCAACAATCTTCCAACAAACGAAAGCCGTGGACCAGATTGCTGGACAGGTGAATTTTACAAAACATTCAAAAAAGAATTAGTACCTATTCTCCTCAAACAATTCCAAAAAATACAGAAGGAGGGAAGGCTCCCAAACTCTTTCTATGAAGCCACAATCACCCTGATTCCTAAGTCAGACAAACATATTATAAAAAAGGAAAACTACAGGCCAATATCCCTAATGAACATAGATGCAAAAATTCTCAGCAAAATACTAGCAAACCGAATTCAGCATCTCATTAAAAAGATCATACACTAAGATCAAGTGGGATTCATTCCTGGTATGCAAGGCTGGTTCAATATCTCCTAATCAATTAACGTAATACATCACATTAACAAAATGAAAAATAAATATCATATGATCATATCAATAGATGCAGAAAAGGCATTAGACAAAATCCAGCAGTCATTTATGATAAAGACTCTTAACAATGTGGGAATAGTGGGATCATATCTCAACATAATAAAGGCCATATATGATAAGCCCACAGCAAACATTGTACTCAATGGGGAAATACTGAAAGCTTTCCCCTTAAGATGAGGAACAAGACAACGCTGCCCGCTTTCACCACTTCTATTTAACATAGTTCTGGAAGTTCTAGCCACAGCAATCAGACAAGAAAATGAAATAAAAGGCATCCAAATTGGAAAAGAGGAAGTAAAATTGTCATTATATGCAGATGACATACTATATATAGAGAATCCCTAAGACTTCACCAAAAACTGCTAGAACTGATAAATGAAATTGATAAGGTAGCAGGATACAAAATTAATATTCAGAAATCAGTGGCATTTCTATACACCAATAATAAACTATCAGAAGAAGAACTCAGGAAATCAATCACTTTTACAATTGCTTCAAAAACAGTAAAATATCTAGGAATAAATTTAACTGAGGAAGTAAAAGACCTGTACTCAGAAAATTATGAGACACTGAAGAGAGAAATCAAAGAAGATACAAATAAATGGAAATACATACCACGCTCATGGATAGGAAGAATTAATATAGCTAAAATGGCAATACTACTTAAAGCAATATATAGTTTCAATGCAATTCCACTCAAACTACCAAGGACATTTTTCTCAGAAATGGAACATAGAATCCTAAAATTTATATGGAGCCACAAAAGACCCCAAATAGCTACGGCAATGTTGAGAAATAAGAGCAAAGTGACATCAAAACATACTACCTGACATCAAAACATACTACAAGGCTACAGTAATCAAAACAGTATGGTACTGGCATAAAAATAGACACATAGACCAATGGAATAGAATAGAGAGCCCAGGAATAAACCCATCTCTATACAGTCATTCAATCTATGACAATGGAAGCAAGAATTTACACTGGAGTATAGATAATCTATTTAATAAATGGAGCTGGGAAAATTGGACTGACACGTGCAAAAAAATGAAAATAGACCACCTACTTACACCATATATGAGAACAAACTCAAAATGGATTGAAGACTTAAATGTAAGACCTGAAACTATAAATCTCCTAGAAGAAAATATAGGGGGTAAGTTTGCAGACATTACCCTGAGTAATATTTTTACTGATATATCCCCTCGAGCAAGGGAAATAAAAGAAAAAAATGAACATATGGGATTACATCAAACTTAAAAGTTTTTTCACAGCAATGGAAATCATCAATAAAACAAAAAGGCAACCTACTGAATGGGAGAAGATATTTGCCAATGATATATCTGATAAGGGGTTGATATCCAAAATTTATAAAACGCTCATGCAATTCAACACCAAAAAAACAAACAACCCAATTAAAAAATGGGCAGAGGATATGAAGAGGCATTTCTCTAAAGAGGACATACAGATGGCCAACAGGCATATGAAATAATGTTCAGCCTCACTAATCATCAGAGAAATGCAAATAAAAACCACAATGAGATACCACCTCACTCCAGTCAGAATGACTATCATCAACAAATCAACAAACAACAAGTGCTGGCGAGGGTGTGGAGAAAAGGGAACCCTGGTGCACTGTTGGTGGGACTGCAAATTGGTGCAGCCATTATGGAAATCAGTATGGAGGTATCTCAAAACCCTGGATTTGGAACTGCCGTATGACCCAGCAATTCCACTCTTGGGAATCTACCCAGAGGAATCCAAGACGCTAATTCGAAAAAATATATGCACCGCTATATTATTGCAGCACTATTTACAAATAGCCAAGACTTAGAAACAGCCAAAATCACCATCGGTAAATGACTGGATTAAGAAACTGTGGTACATTTATACAATGGAGTATTACTCCGCTATAAAGAATAATGAAATTGTGCCATTTGCAACCATATGGATGGACCCAGAGACTATTATGTTGAGTGAAATAAGTCAGTCGGAGAAAGACAAATACCAAATGATCTCACTTATATGTGGAAATTGAAAAACTGAATGAATGAGCAAAGTAAACAGTAACAGTCTCATAGATATAGAGGAAAAACAGGGTTGCTAGTTGGGAGAGGGGTGGGGATGAGGGAGAAGGGGAAAGGATCAGACAGCATGAATAGGTAACTACAGTATTGTCAGAGGGATATGAAAGACAGTTCAGGGAATATAATGTTGTTATAATTTTGTGGGGTGTCAGATGGTCACATGTTTTGTTAGGCAGACCACTTCATGGATGGAGTAGAGGCTTGATCACTGCACTGTATACCTGAAATTGATGTTGTATAATATTGTGTGCCAACAGTAATTGAATATATAGATAGTCACGGGATGTGGATTATACGGTGGGAGTCAAAGGAATTGTAATAGATAGTATGATATGGGGGGGATGAGTGGGAGGGAAAAATGGGGGAGGGTGGTTGTCACTTTGAGGGGTAAAAAGTATAACTATTGCACTTTGCTGTACACCTGAAGCTAATTTAAAAATATATAAATAAATAAATTAAAAAACAAACAAACAGTATGGTACTGGCATAAAAACACACCCATAGAACAATGGAACAGAATAGAGAACCCAGGCAAAAACCCATCCATATACGGTCATTTAATCTATGACAATGGAAGCAAGAATTTAACTGGAGTAAAGATAGTCTATTTAATAAATGGTTCTGGGAAAATTGGACTGACACATGGAAAAAAATGAAAATGGACCACCTACTGACACCACATACGAGAACAAAATCAAAATGGATTAAAGACTTGGGCCGGCCGAGTGGAGTATTGGATAAGAGCTGGTTTGGGGCTGCCAGCGGCCCTCGGTTTGCATCCCACATATGAGGGCTAGTGACACCGCCCTCTACAGCTAACAACGGTTCCACCTGGAGCTGGGTTGCAAGCCCCAGCGATGGTTTAGGCTGCAGCCCCTGCTGCAGTGGGCTGCCACTTGCTACAGTGAGAGGCTGGCAGCCAGCGTGAATGGTGAGAGAACATCCATAGGCTGGCGACCGATCTGACTCATCCGGGAAGAGCGAAATGACGATACCAACATGGGACAGTGAAGCAATGTCCTCCGCAAGTAGACTAAAGAACAAAAAGACAGCAACTTCTCTGTTCCCCTTCCCCGATTCCCCAATAAAAATCTTAAAAAAAAAGAAAAAAAATGGATGAAAGACTTAAATGTAAGACCTCAAACCATAAAACTCCTAGAAGAAAACATAGGGAGTAAGTTTGCAGACATTACCCTGAGTAATATTTATACTGATATGTCCCCTCTGGCAAGAGAAATAAAAGAAAAAAATGAACATATGGGATTACATCAAACTTAAAAGTTTTTTCACAGCAAAGGAAATCATCAATAAAACAGAAAGGCAGCCTACTGAATGGGAGAAGCTATTTGCCAACGATATATCTGAAAAGGGGTTGATATCCAAAATTTATAAAATACTCATGAAACTCAACACCAAAAAAAACAAACAACCCAATTTAAGAATGGGCAGTGGAGGGATGGCAGAGTGGCACAGTGGTTAAGCTCTGGTTTGGGAAACCAGCGGCCCCGGATCAGGTCCCACATATGAAGGTCAGTGACACTGCCCTCAAAAAGAAAAAAGGGCAGTGGATATGAAGAGGCATTTCTCTAAGGAGAACATACAGGTGGACAACAGGCATATGAAAAAATGTTCAACCTCACTTATCATCAGAGAAATGCAAATAGTAACTACAATGAGATACCACCTCACTCTGGTCAGAATTGATATCATCAATAAATCAACAAACAAGTGCTGGTGAGAGTGTGGAGAAAAGGGAACCCTGGTGCACTGCTGGTGGGACTGCAAATTGGTGCAGCCATTATGGAAATCAGTATAGAGGTATCTCAAAAACCTGGAAATGGAACTACCTGCTGACCGTGCAATTCCACTCTTGGGTATCTACCCAGAAGAATCGAAAACGCTAATTTGAAAAAAATATAGGCACCCCTATGTTTATTGCAGCGCTATTTACAATAGCCAAGTCTTGGAAACAACCAAAATGCCCATTGGTAGATAACTGTATTAAGACTATGTGGTACATTTATACGATGGAGAATTATTCTGCTAAAAGAACAATGAAATCATACCATTTGCAACGATATGGATAGACCTAGAGACTATTATGTTAAGTGAAATAAGTCAGTCGGAGAAAGACAAATACCATATGCTCTCACTTATATGTGGAATCTGAAAAACTGAATGAATGAGCAACGTAAACAGAAACCGTCTCATAGAGGAAAAACAGGGTTGCTAGTTGGGAGGGGGGTGGGGATGAGGGAGAAGCGGAAGGGATTAGACAGCATAAATATGTAACTCCAATATTGCCACAGGGATATGAAAGATAGTTTGGGGAATATAATAATGTAAATATTTTGTGGGGTGTCAGATGGTCACATGTCTTTTTAGGGAGACCACTTCCTGGATTGAGTAGAGGCTTAATCACTGCTCTATATACCTGAAACTGATGTTGTATAATATTGTATGCCAACTGCAATAGAATATATAGATAGTCACAGGATGTGGATTATACTGTGGAAGGGAGTCAAAGGAATTGTTATAGATATGTATGATATGGGGAGGAGGTGTGTGGTGGCCAATTTGGGGAGGGGTATTGTCACTTTGAGGGGTAAAAAGTATAACTATTGCACTGTGTTGTACACCTGAAGCTAATTTATTATTTTTTTTGAGGGCAGTGTCACTGGCCCTCATATGTGGGATCAAACCGGGGCCACTGGCTTCCCAAGCCAGCGCTTAACCACCGCACCACTCGGCTGGCCCTATGTAAAGCTAATTTTAAAAAAATGTTTATTTCACAATAAGATAATAAAAGAAAAAGAAATGTATAGAGCAAAATGGAAGAACAGGATTTCTAATTTGTATTAAGTAGTTTATTTATATTTTCTTACACAGTAGTCCGTCCTTATCTGTCATTTCAGTTTCTGTGGTTTCACTTACCCATGGTCAACCATGGTCAGAAAATATTAAAGGGAAAATTCCAAAAATGAACAATTCGTAAGTTTTAAATTCTGTGTTGTTCTGAGAATCATAATGAAATCTCACCAAAGACACGAATGATCTCTTTTTGTATAGTCTCCACACTGTATATGCTACCCATCTATTAGTCAGTTAATAACCATGCTTGTTATTAGATAGACTGTCAAGATATCACAGTGCTTGTGTTCAGGTAACCCTTATTTTACTTAATAATGGCCCCAAAGTAATTCACATAACTTTTATTAAGCACCTTTTTATAATTGTTCTATTTTATTATTATTTATTATTGTAAAGCTCTTACTGTGTCTAATTTATCAATTAAACTTTATCATAGGTATGTATGTATAGGAAAAAAAGCAGTGTGTACATAGGGTTTGGTGTTATGAGTGGTTTCAGGAATCCACTTAGGAGTCTTGGAATGTGTACCCCACAGGTAAGTGGTCTAGTGTATTACTTTATGCTCAATCTGTCTTTCCATTTTGGTAAGTTACTATTGGGCTGTTGGAAAAGTCATGACGCATTTTTGCTATAAAAACAAAGAAAAAATACATCATGACTTTCCTGACAACCCAATATTATAGGAAGTAAGTTTGTCAATTCATGATTACATTATCTCTCAAGTGCATGGAATTATATAGCGGCATTTCATTTTATTAGTTTGTTATTCAGTTGGCTTTCTGGAGATGTTTTCTTCAAAGTTTCTAACATGCAAGTTGAGGAGATCAAGTTCTCCACTTCTTATTTTTCAACACTACCTTGTTAAGTGTAGTAGATGTGTTACTGCCTTAGCAACTAAGCCTAATGGAATTTCTCTCCTCTTTCCTTCGTTTCTTCTTTGCATCTGTCTATTCTCCCTTCCTTCTTCTACATAATTTGTTCTCTCTAACCTTTCTTAGGATGGTTTTGTACTAATGTATAGTATTTTATTTTTCTTGCTTTGCTTCTAAATTATATGTATGATTTTGATATTTAGTTCATAAAGTTTCATGGCAACCCACAATTCTCACTATCAACAGATGAAAAAATTAGAATAAAATACAGATAAGTTGATTTCCAATTAATCAAGCTGTTTTATTCTAATACATCATTATCTTTCAGTTATAAAATGAGTGTAGGTGTCCTTTCAAAGTAAATATATTGAAATCCTAACCCCTAATGTAATAGTTTTAGGAGGTGAAGACCTTTGGAGGATATTAGATCATAAGGATGGAGCCCTCTGAATGAGATTACTGGTCTTATAAAAGAGACCACAGAGAGCTCCCTCACCACTTCTGCCCTGTCAGAACAAAGTGAGAAGATGGCCACCTGTGAATCAGTAAGCAGAGCTTTACCAGACACTGAATCATTTTGGATCTTGACCTTGGGCTTCTGAGCCTTCAGAACTATGACAAAGAAATGTTTGTTTTTGCCTCCCAGTCTATGGTGTTTTTTTTTATAGCAGCCCAAACACACTAAGAATATATATATGAATATAGCCATGCTTGTTATTATATATATATATATATATATATATATATATATATATATATATATATATATTAGTGTCTTATGAGTTCTTGCATCTTTTTAAGGAGATAAATGCATAAAGTTTGTAGGAATATTTCCTCTCTTTTTAAATTTCTTAATTTACATTGAATTTCAAATGTTAAATTAACCTTGCTTTTCTAGGTGATCACTTGGTAATGATGTATTCTCCTTTACATGTATTTCTGGGTATGATTTCCAAACACGTTGTGAATAAATTTTGCCTCTGTATTCATAAAAAAATGTCATATTGTAGCTTTCTTTTTTTATAATGTGTATAGTTTTGGTATCAAGGTAATGCTGACTATAGAATGAGTTCAGAAATATTTCCACTTTAATCTTCTCAAACAGTATCTATAGGTATTATTTTTTCCTTAAATATTGGCAGTTAATAATGATGCTATTTTGTCCAGGAGTTTTTCTGTTGTTTGAAAATTACACACTTCTAAATAAACTGCAGGCCAATAAAGAAATGTTAAAAATTACAAATCTTATTTAATGGAATGAAAATAAAAACATAGCATATGTGATTTTGTATTATGTACAAAATAAATAAAGGAAAATGTATAGCACTAAATAGTTATATATTAAAAATATATGTACACACAAAAAAGAAAAAAAAGAAAAGAGGTGTTATCAAAAAGTATGGTGAATGCTGCCGTCATGTGCCATCCAATGTAAAGGCAGGGATCTTCAATACATAAAGCAGCATGTTGAACCTTAGTAACAGTTTATGACAAGTTTTAACTTGTTCGCTGCAGTCAGTCAGGTGTGAGCTACAGTTGAGAGAAGACGAGTTTTAAAGTGTGCTGTAAATCATCCACCATCATGACAACTCTCCATGCCACACATCCCTTCAGCTACATGGAAATTTCTGTCAAGTAAAAACATTAGGGCCGGCTGAGTGACGAGGTGGTTAAGCACTCGCTTGGGAAGCCAGTGACCCCAGTTCGGGTCCCACATATGAGGGCCAGTGACACTGCCCTCAAAAAAACAAAAACAAAACAAATAAAAATATATTACAGTGTGTCCTCATCCACCTTATTCACTGGATCTGGTACTGTGTGACATCTGGCACTTCCCCAAAGTCAAAATGACCATGAAATGTAAATATTTTGAATTGATTCAGGACATTGAGACAGCCATGGCAGCACAACTAAAGATGCTTATTTAAGAGGACTTCCAGAACTGATTCCAAAAGTAGCGAGAATGATGGGATAAGTGTGTTTGAAGTGAGGGTGAGAATTTTAAGTGGGATTAATGGCAATGTGTCTTTTACTGTAATATTTTTTTAATTTAAGCACTCACCATATTGCTTGAGATATATATATATATATATTAGAAAAGATAAACAAATTAACTAAATATTCAAATTATTTCATTAGGTTTTTTACCCACATTCCCCAAATGCTACTACTTTACTGACCTTTAATCGTTGGTTCTTTCCAATGTCCTTTTCTCTGAAATATTTCAGAATTAACTGAATACATGATTCCCCTTTATCTGTAAATTCTTCAATGGTAATTTTCCCGTCTAAAAGTAATTTCTAAAAGAAAAAATACATTGTCTTACATAATCACAGTACATTTATGAAAATCCAGATATTAACACTCACCGTATTCAGTTGTTGTTATTGTCCTCCTAATGCCCAGGATTGAGTTGAAGATTACATATTACATTTAGTTTCATGTGTCTTCAGTTTCATTTAATATGAAATTACTTCAAATTATTTTCTCATTTTTGTAAAAGTGGAAACTGAAGCTCAGCAGAAAGTTTAAGTGACTTACCAAAGTCAAGGGTGCAGTTGGTAAGTGCTAGGGCCAGGGTTAAATTATCCTCTGACTCCTTTTCTAATGCTATTTTTACACTGAACTATCTTCCCCCAAACCCTCTCTCTCTCTCCCTCTCTCTCTCTCTCTCTCTCTCTCTCTCTCTCTCTCTCTCTCTCTCTCTTCCACAGGGTTGTCACCTATATGTTCACTGGCACTACTGTATCTTATGTCACTTAATTGTTGTCAACATTTGTCTATAGGTTAAGGAAATTAACCTATATACTTGCAATATGTCCAAAATTTAATTAATACTCTTTTCAGGTATTGACTGATAGCAGTTAGCTGCTGCTTCTCTGATTTTAATAAAATTTTAAGGAATGAGATCCTTGGTAAAACAAATTTATATGTGTGTGAAAACACAATTTGCTAGCAAAGGGACCATTATGACTTTCTGTCTGATGCCTTATCATCTGACTTAAACGAAATTATGTTTTATCAAAGAAAAACTGTTTGCTTTAAGGAATTACCAGAGTGAGAAACTGTCCTTGTGAGTTTTAAGAGGTATGATTTCATTGACATTTCAGGTGTTATTTATTCAAATGAGCTAGACTTCCCTATTATTGAAATGAAAAAAAAAATCTCTCAATTGAGTAATGGAATGGGCAAAGACGTTTGAAATTAAGCAGTCATAGGCAATTTATTGTTGAGAAAGAAAAATAAATTTCTTAAAGAACTTTAATTCATTTTTTCCATCCAAACACATAGCCCATGCAAATTCAAACTTCCTTCAATTCAAGTAAGTTCTACAGTGGAGGAATAAGGCTCTTAATAAGATTGAATTTGCTGTTGTGCATGCTACAAGCTGAACAAACAGAGATTGGGGAATGCTCTGTTTATTCATGTGCCTCTTTTAAAAAACAAATACCAGTTTAATATAAATGGAAATGCAGGCAACATTAACGTGAACATAAATCTTGATCCATTGTAACCTAATAATGAGAGGAGTATTTTTTGAAGCTGGATAAGTGGATAACACTATACATTTAAGAAACTGAATCATCATTGTTTTGTTAAGATTTTCTTCTTTTCTGAATTTTACTTTGCATGCTGGGATAATGATAAACTCATCCATTGAAAGTCTTGAATGCTGATATGCACAACTAAAATAGGATGATTAAAAATAATGGTGCAGGGGGCCAGCCAAGTGGCACGGTGGTTGAGTGCTGGCTTGGGAAGCCAGCGGCCCAGGTTCGGTCCCACATATGAGGTCCAGTGACACTGCCCTCAAAAAAAAAAATGGTGCAGGGCCGGCCCAGTGGCGCATTGGTTAAGAGCTGGTTTGGGACGCCGGCAGCCCCGGTTGGATCCCACATATGAGGGCCAGTGACACTGCCTTCTACAGCTAACAACCTGGAGATAGGCTGTGAGCCCCGGGGACAATGTAGGCTGCAGCCCATGCTGCAGTGGGCTGCCATAGGCTACAGTGATTGGCCAGCAGCCAGTGTGAGTGGCCGGCAGCCAGCGTGAGCGACCGTCCAGAGTCCAGCGACTGATCTGCCTCATCCAGGAAGAGTGTAATGATGATGCCAAGAAGGGCCAGTGAAGCAACGTCCTCCACAACTAGACTGAAGAACAAAAGGACAGCAACTTGTCTGTTCCCCTTCCCTGATTCCTCAATGCTGTTCCCCTCCCCCAATTCCCCAATAAAAATCTTAAAAAAAAATAATAATGGTGCAAAAATATAGAAAGATTACAAAACAAAACCCGAGGATAGCTTTGTAAAATTCTGTCTTTATAAACTTTATATAATCAAAATGCCATAGCTAATGGTTGTACTCAAACATTTGTCTTGCTTCAAAGGTATGTTCATAGTGGCATCATTATAGAAGTTTTGTTTTGTGACAGGCAGAACTGAAATACTTCCCTTAATTTAGATGAGAATTTATGAAATGTATAGAGACATGGTTTGTTTCAAATTCCAAAGAGTTTCATATAATTCTGTCTTATTAACAATGTCTTAAAAATATAATCAAAATTAATTAATCTCTGTGATTTGTAAAAAGTAAAACATTCATTCCTAAAAGAGATTTTCTTATCTTCTTATAATCTATAAACAATTTAGATTAAGACATTATTTAAAATATAAATGTGCCTCAACTTTCTTATTTGACTGTATATAAAGTGTTTGGAAATGACTGAGGTTGGAGCAAGGGAATAATCAAAAATGTAAATAGTGCAGATTTGCTAAGTGAGTTCAATTATATGTGAATGTGCACAATACCTCTCTGGATTATTTTGTAGATTATATGAGATTATACATGTAAAATACCCTGCATAGTGCTTGTAAAACCAAAACTATATAATGAATGCTGAAGGAATACCTTTTCCTATGAGAACATATGGGCTTATATGAGCTAGAAAGGCTATCTTTTATTGCCCAAATAGTTCTAATATGATATTCACTAAAAATGCTTGCCAAATATTGAATGGAGTACCATATTTCTAAGTGTTAGAATATTTCCATGTACTGCTTTATTTAGTTTTACCTTGTATCTTTCTTCAAAGTGTTGATATAATTTGAAGATAGTTTAAATAATTTGATGAATACTTTCCAACTTGGATTCAAAGGAACATCCACAAAAATGGTCCATGCAAAAATGATGTTCTCAATATACTTTGTCTGAGAAAAGAATTTTGGCAAATTTATTGTCCATCCTAGTATTCACAAAGTTGTTATAATTATGACATTGGTTTATATAATCTCTATAATGTTAAACTTGTAAAACTGAGCTCAAAACAATTCACAAATTGGCTTCTCCTCTTCCAGAATATTACACTTCAAGCAGTTTGTTTAATAATAATGTATTTTCTAAATGTATTGATGAATATGCTGAAACCATCAATAATCTAATAGTTATATGATGTTTGCTTCAAAAGAAAATTTCCAAAATAATTGAAAGAAAGTACATTTTTTAAAAGTTTATTATACTTCAAATAATTTCTATTATGGTTTAAAAAAAAACATTTTTTGGAGTAACATCAGAAACATGGTGGCATAATTAGTCCCCCATGATTCCTCTGCATGAAGTTACAAGAATTTGAACAGCTATAATTCAACAAAAGGTTTCTTACACAACAAAGAAACACACCTGAGAGATCTACACCTCAAAACACCTGAGAGTGGGAGAATGAGGCAAACAGGGGAGGAAAAAAGGGAGAAATGCTGAGATGGGGAATGCCAATGCAGCCTGGAGCTCGTTATGTATCCTGGGAGAGGGGAGGATTTAGACTGCATGTCACTCTCTGTAGCCTTGGACAATCCTGCATGAGTGATCAGCATATAATGCAGTTGAACCCACCAATGGGGCAGAGACTTCAGGGAAAATACTGAATACAGAAATGTTAGAACTGTGGTCTAAAAGACCTTAGAGCCAGGCAGAAAACATATCAACCAAGCCTGGCTGTCTTCCACCAACCCTCCCAGTGTTGGCAAGGTGCCCAAGAAAAAATGGTAGCAGTGTTGAATTAAAGAGCAGAATAACTACAGTGTTGAGAACTGGATAGACAGTTCCTAAGAGGCAGATGCACACTGCAGCTAATCCTAGCAACAAGGGAGGAGATATAAAGGTGAGGCACCTGTGATCTTGCAGTCACCATATTCAGAGGAGAACAAAGGCATAAACATACCATCCACCTCTACCAGCTCATCCCAAACCCACCTTTCATGGTGGATACAAGCAGGGGAACCCAGGCCTGCTGAGGCACACCATTCTACATCTGGCTGCAGGGGATTTCAGAGGCTCAGAACCCCATTGCCTACCACATCCACTCACAGGTATAGTGCCCTGAGACTGAGGTGATTTGGTTGCAGAGGAGACACCCACCTTTCCAAGAAATAGTCCACTTTGAGAAACCCAAACAGGGCAAAATAAAATAAAATGCTGTAGTGCTAAATTGAGAAACCTAAGAAAGACCTCTTGATATCAACCTGCTTCAAAACTCATTCTTGTAGATGTCCAGGAAGAGTAATAATTCATCAATTACCATAAATAACCAAGATAACAAAGAAACACAGAAAGAAAATGAGAAATCTCCAGAAAATATGTTTAAATATGTGGAAATATGTGACTTAAATGTCAGCATATTCATTCCAGAAGATTGTAGTCCTGAAAAAACTTAACAAGATGCAAGAAACTTCAGATAGGCAGTTTAATGAAGTCAGCTATAAAACCAATGAAGAAAATGAATACTTTACTAAAGAGATTTAAGTTTTTAAAAACAACCAAATAGTAACCCTGGAGTTGAAGAGCTCAATAAAAGAGATGAAGAAACAAATAGAGAGTTTAGGAAATACACCTGATCTGACAGAGGAAGGTATTAGAGATATTGAAGATAGAAGTCTAGAAATAATGCAGATGGAAGAAGAGAGAGACTTGAGGATAAAAGGAAATGGAAAAAAAACAATCTACAAAAACTACCTGGCTCCACCAGAAAGAGCAACATAAGAATAATTTGTATACCAGAATGAGAATAAAAAAAGGGTACAGAGAGGCAATTCAAACAAATAGTTGACAAGAATTTCACAAACTTATGAAAGAACTGGATTCTTGAATCCAAGAAGCAAATAGAACACCTAATTACCTCAAACCTAACAGGCCTTCTCCAATGTACGTTATATTGAAACTGCCAAAATCTAATGACAAACAAAGAATTCTCAAGGCAGCCAGGTAAAATAAGATGGAAAACCTGCAAAGGAAAGCCCACTTGATTATAATCAGATTTTTTCAACAGAAACTCTATAAGCCAGAAGGGAGTGAAATCAAATAGCAAAACTATTCAGAGAAATAACCAGCTATGAGTAATATATCCAGCAAAGTTATCCTTTAAATATGAAAGAGGATTGGAAGACCTTTCCAGATGTACAGAAGCTGAGGGAATTTTCCACAAGACCTATATTACAGGAAATACTGAAGGAGGTTATTCTGCCTGAAACAAAAAGACAAAAGGATAAAAAACTACTAGTAAACTTACTAAAAGACAGACAGAAACAAGAAATGGCAACAACTAGACAGAATAGGGCACTATACACTTAAAGATAGCATAAAAATTAAAGGAGAAAAAACATAAGAAAAGAAAAAGAGAAGAAGACAATTTGCTCCAGGAACTCAGAAATCAATTCACAGCATAAATAGTGTTAACTTATGACAACAAAAACATAAATGGGGAGGGGATAAAGGTCTGAATTTGCAAAGGGGAATGGAGATAAGATGAATGCTGAAGAAACAAAAATCTACTGCATATAAAATTTTCCTTTACATAAACTTCATAGTCACTCAAAAAAATCCATGAGACACATAACATAAAAATGAAGAAACAGAGGAAAATAAACATAGAATATCACCAAACCAAAATAACAGACAGAAACACAAAGAAAGGAAACAAAGGAGATGCTGACTTACCTGAAAACCAAAGAAAAATTAGCTTTAGGAAATCCTCATATATCAATAATCACCCTAAATGTAAATGGACTTAACTCACTAATAAAAAGGCAAAAAGTAGCAGTTTGGATAAAAAATCAAAATCCAACCATATGCCGCCTCCAAGAGACACATCTCAGTTACAAGGGCAAATACAGACTCAAAGAGAAAGGTTGGAAAACAATACTCCAAGTAAATTGTATCCAGAGAAAAGTGGGTGTTTCCACACTTATATCTGATGCAATAGACTTCAGGATAAAAAAGGTAACAAGAGATGAAGATAGACATTTCATAATGATAAAGGGGACAATACAACAAGAAGACATAACACATCAATATATAGGATCGGACAATTAAGTTTGCAGACTCATCCTAGAAAAAGTGCTACATTCATAATGGTTGAATATCACTATAGTCACCATTGAAGTACTCCCCTTGAGAAGCTATGCACTGACACCAGTGCCTAGTCCACCCTTCAAAGCAATTTTGGAGCTCTTTTTCTGGGATGGCCATTAGAGCTGTCATCGTATTACTCTTGATGTCCTGAATGCCATCCAAATGTCTTTCTTTTAATATTTCCTTTATCTTTGGGTAAAAAAATAAATCATTGAAGGCCAGATCAGGTGAGTAGGGAGGGTGTTCCAATACAATTATTTGTTTACTGGCTAAAAACTCCCTCACAGACAGTGTGAGCTGATGAGCTGTCATGATGCAAGAGTCATGAATTGTTGGTGAAAAGTTCAGGTCATCTATTTTTACTTTGAGGGCAGTGTCACTGGCCCTCATATGTGGGACCTGAACCGGGGCCGCTGGCTTCCCAAGCCAGCACTTAACCACCGCACCACTTGGCTGGCCCCTCATCTAACTTTTTATTTTTTTTAAGATTTTTATTGGGGAATTGGGGGAGGGGAACAGTGTTGGGGAATTGGGGAAAAGGAACAGACAAATTACTGTCTTTTTGTTCTTCAGTCTAGTTGCGGAAGATGTTGTTTCACTGGCCCATGTTGGTATCGTCATTGCGCTCTTCCCAGATGAGTCAGATCAGTCGCCAGCCTCTGGCTGTCGCTCACCACGGCTATTGGCAGCTCATGCTGGCTGCCAGCCACACATGCTGGCTGCTGGCTGCCGACCACTCAATGTACCCTATGGAAGCCCACTGCAGCAGGGGCTGCAGCCTACACCATCGCTGGGGCTCGCACAGCCCAGCTTCAGGTGAGGCTGTTGTTAGTTTTGGAGGGCAGTGGCACTGGTCTTCATACGTGGGATCCGAACCGGGCTGCTGGCATCCCAAAACCAGCTCTTAACCAATGCGCCACTCGGCCGGCCCCTTCATCTATTTTTTTTTTTTTTTAGGGCAGTGGCACTGGCCCTCACATGTGGGACCGAACCAGGGCCGCTGGCTTCCCAAGCCAGCACCTAACCACCACTGACACTCAGCCAGCCCCCATTTAACTTTTTAATGCAGCCTTTTCAGCACTTCCAAATAGCAAACTTGGTTAACTGTCCAGTTGGTACAAATTCATAATGAATTAACACTCTTATATCACAAAAGGTTAGCAACATCATTGCAATAAGTTTGCAAACTTAAGTGTGAGACCTCATATATGCCCCCAATCAAGGAACACCAAAATATATAAAGCAACTACTAAAAAAACTGAAGGGAGAAGCAGATAAAACTACAATTATAGTAAGGGACCTAAATGTGCCATTGACAACTATGGACAGATCTTCTAAACAGAAAATCAATAGGAAAATTTCAGACTTAAATGACACATTAGACAAAATGGACATAGGTGACAAATGGAGCATATCATCCTGGAACACTAGACTATTCATTCTTTTCTAGTGCACATGAAATATTCTCAAGGAAAGACCTATATTCGGACACAAAACTAGCCTCAAAAAAGTTTAAGGAGATTGAAATCATGCCATGCATATTCTCTGACAACAATGCTTTGAAATTGGATATCAACAGAAAAGAAAAAAAAAAAAAAACAGAAAAAAACACCAATATGGGAAGATTCAACAACATGGTACTAAAGAAAAACTGTGTCAAAGAAGAGATAAAAATAGAGATCAAAATATACCTAGAAACAGTGATGACATCATAGAAATGGTGGTGTGAAGTGAGCCTCTTGAAATCTCTCTTTGAATTTACAACAAATTGAAAAACTGTAGTTCCATAAAGGAGGCCCTGCACAGCAGCAAAGCACAACTAAGAGATGAACAACTGAAATCATCTAAAGGTGGGCAAATTGGGTGAGTGGGGGGGAGGGGAAAGGGGGAAGTGTAGAGATGGAGGCCTCACTGGTGGACCCAAGATGCAGACCAGATCTCAGAGCTCTGAGCTCCAAGCTCCCTGCATTTCAGAGCTACACCAGTCATGGGTGAGCGAAGAATTTGGACTGCTAGTGCTCCGCTTATGGCCTACAGTCCTGCCTGAGAGATCAGCATATAACACAGCTGAACTGAACACTCACAGCAAAGGCCTCTGAGAAAAGAATGAGGAAAGAGGTGTGAAAACAGTTGTTTAAGCCCTCATTTCCAAGCAGAGGATGGAAGGTATAGGCACAGATCCTAGCCAACCCCTCCCCACCATCCCAGAGCTCACCCACCCCCACCTGCCTAGTTCTAGAAGTGGAACAGTAGCAGTGTCAGATCAAAGAACTGAGTATTTGCAATTCTGAAATCAGCAGCCGGCAGCTGCAGACTCATAGCCCAACTAGTTCTAGTGAAGGGGAGACAGCCTTGGCTACAGGACAGGCTGTGCTGGTGGTTGCTACCATTGCTCAAAGCCACCACTCAACACCAACCCGCCCCTACCCCCACTTATCTGAGGGAATCCCTGTAGGGTTAAACACAGTTGTTGAAACACACAGGCCCTGAATCTGGTGCAGGAAGAGCATCGGAATGCCAGAAGGTCTCCACAACCCCCAACGGAGGCGGTGCCTTTAGACCCAGGCGACCTGCTCACAAAGGAGAAGTCCATCTTCTAGGGAATCCCCCTATTGTATGAGAAGCTGGAATAGTGCAGAGAAAATATAACATTCCAGCATGAGTGTGAATAAAAGGCTGCAGTCAGAGAGAAAATAAAACCTTCCACCAACACGTATTGCAAAGCAAAAGAAAGACCTCCTCCTACTAACCTGTTGCAGAACTCACTTTTGTGTATGTCTAGGAAAACAAATAATAATTCATTACTTGTCATGAATAACCAAGGTAACAAGGTAGCTCAGAAAGAAAATGAAAAGTCTCCAGAAAATGAAGTTATGGACATGGAAATATGGGACTTAAATAACAGAGAATTCAAGATTGCAGTTCTAAAAAAACCTCAATGAGATGCACAAAAACACAGGCAGGCAGTTTAATGAACTCACAAACACAGTCAAAAACTAAAATGAATATTTTACCAAACAGATTGAAATTTTTTTAAAAAGTAGAAATTCTGGAGATTAAGATCTCAGTAAAAGAAATGAAAAATGAAATAGTTAGCTTTGGCAAAAGAGTTGACCAGATGGAGGAAAAAAATCAGTGACATTGAAGATAGAAATCTGGAAATGAAAAAGATGGAAGAAAAGTAAGACTTGAGAGTTAAAATAAATGAAAGAACTCTACAAGAACTTTCTGACTCCATCAGAAAGAGTAACATTAGAATAATGGGAATACCAGAAAAAGATGAAAGGGAGAAGGGAACAGAGAGTATATTGAAACAAATAGTTGGCAAGAACTTCTCAAACTTGTGGGAAAAATTGGATTCTTGAATTCAAGAAGCAAATAGGACACCTAAATAATTCAAGCCCAACAGATATTTACCAAGGTACATTGTATTGAAAATGTCAAAAGGAATGACAAAGAAAGAATTCTCAAGGCAGCCAAGTAAAAGAAGATGATAACCTACAAAGGTAAGCACATTAGATTTTCAGCAGATTATCAGCAGAAACTCTATAAGCCAGAAGGGAGAGGAACCAAATATTCAAACTATTGGAAGAGAGAAATTATGAGCCAAGAATAATATATCCAGGGAAGGTATCCTTTAGATAAGAAGGAGAAATAAAGACCTTTACAGACAAACAGAAGCTAAGGGACTTTTCTAACACATGACATGCACTAAAAGAAATACTGAAGGAGGCTATTCAACCTGAAACAAAAAAAGCAAAAGAATACAAAACCATGAGTAGTATAATGAACATACAGACTGAATCAGGAAATGGCAACCCCTACACTACATAAGACATGCTTTACTTAAACATAACATTCAGGAAAAGAAGAAGAAGACACTTAAAAAAAATACAACTGGCTTCGGCACTGCAGAAATCAACTCACAACACAAATACGGATAATTTGTGACAACATGAAAAGAGAGAGAATAAGGATCTGAACTGGTAGAAGGGAATGTAGAAATTAACATGCTGAAGAAAATGGAATACTCTAAATATGAATCTTTCTTTTACATAAACTTAATGGTAACCACTCAAAAAAATCCAGAACTGAAATATATAACACAAAAAGAGTAGAAACAGAGGGAAAAATCATAGAATTAACACCACCCTGAAATAATAGACAGCAACAAAAAGGCAAAGAAATAATGGAGAAGCAGTCCTACCAGAAAACAAAAGATAGAATGATAGAAAATCCTCATATCAATAGTCATCCTAAATATAAGTGGACTGAACTAACCAATGGAAAGGCACAGAGTAGCAGATTGGATCAAAAAAGAAATCCCAAGCCAGTGGCCCCGATTCAGTCCCACATATGAGGGCCAGTAACACTGCCCTAAAAAAAAAAAAAAAAAAAAGAAATCCCAACCATATGCTGTCTCCAAGAGATACATCTTAGCTACAAGAACAAATAGAGACTCAAAGTGAAAGGGTGGAAATTGACACTCCAAGCAAATGGTATTCAGAGAAAAGCTGGTGTTGCTATACTGATATCAGATGAAACAGACGTCATGATAAAAAAGGTAACAAGAGACAAAAGTGTACATTTAATAATGATAAAGGGGACTATACAACAAGAAGACATAACAGTCTTTAATATTAATGCCACCAATCAGAGAGCACTGAAATATGCAAAGCAACTAGTAACAAAACTAGAGAGAGAAATTGACCAAAACCTAAATATATCATTGACAGCTATGGAAAGATCAGAAAATAACAGAAAAATAAACAAACAGAAAATAAATAAAGAAATGTCAGCCCTAAATGACACATTAGATGAAATGGACATAATTGAGATTTATAGAGCACTTCGTCCTAGAACATCAGACTATACATTCTTTTCTAGTGTACATAGAACATTCTCAAGGATAGACCATATATTGGGACATAAACTAGCCTCAGCAAATTTAAGAAGATTGAAACCATACAAAGCATATTCTTTGTTCACAAGGCTTTGAAATTGGATATCAACTGCAAAAAGAAAACAGGAAAAGCCACAAGTATGTGGAGATCAAACAACATGCTTTAAAGAATGACTTGGTCAAAGAATAAATGAAAAAAGAGATCAAAAGAGACATAGAAACAAATGAGAATGAAAATACACCCTACCAAAATTTTTAGGATGCAGTGAAAGCATTTTTATGAGGGAAATATTGGCCTTTTGAGCTTCCTTTGCTTGGCCCACTCCAAACTTTTTGGAGTGTACTTTCTTGTATAATAATGGCCCTCTACTGTTCGGGCCCACATTTACTTCTTTCAAATGTATTTTTACTTCCAATAAACTACTTTTCTGCAACTTAAAAAAAGAGGGAAATATATATCATTACAGGCCTATATCAAAAAAAAAAAAAAAAGAAGAGGGCCAGTCGAGTGGCGCGGTGGTTAAGCGCTGGCTTGGGAAGCCAGTGGCCCCAGTTTGGTCTCACATATGAGGGCCAGTGACACTGCCCTCAAAAAAAAAAAAAAGAAAAAAAAAAAAGAGGGCCGGCCAAGTGGCACGGTGGTTAAAGGGGATGCCTGCAGCCCTGCTTTGGATCCCACATATGAGGGCCAGTGACACTGCCCTCTACAGCTAAGATGGTGAACAGCAGCTCCACCTAGAGCTGGGCTGCTGTGAGTCCCCGGGAAGGCATAGCTACAGGCCCTGCTGCAGTTGGCTGCCATAGGCTACAGTGAGTGGCTGGCCGCCAGTGAGAGTGGCTGGCAGCCCGTGTGAGCTTCCAAGAGCCACTGTGAGAAGCTGTCCAGAGGCCGGTGACCAATCTGCCTCACCTGAGAAGAGCACAATGATGATATTAACATGGGCCAGTGAAGTGATGTCTTCCACAACTAGATTGAAGAACAAAAGGACAGCAACTTGTCTGTTCCCTTTCCTCAGTTCCCCAACACTGTTCCCCTCCCCCAATTCCCCAATAAAATCATTTTAAAAAAAAAGAAGAGTCCCAGATAAATAACCTCATGTTACCCCTTAAAGAATTAGGAAAAGAAAAAAAATGAAACCCAATGTCAGTAGAAGGAAGAAAATAATAAAAATTACAGCAGAACTAACTGAAATAGAGAACAAAAGTAAACTCAAAATGGATCAAAGAGCTAAACATAAGACCTGAAACAATTAACTGCATAGAAGAAAACATACATACTAAAGTATTGGACTTTGGGTTCAAAGAGCATTTTATGAATTTCACCTCAAAGGCAAAGGAAGTAATGCTAAAGTAAATGAGTGGAACTATGTCAAACTTAAAAGATTCTGCACAGCAAAAGAAACAATGGACAAAATAAAGAATCAACCAACTGAAAGGTAGAAAATTTTTGGAAACAATGCCTCTGATAAGGGACTAATATCCAAAATATATAAGGACTCATACAACTCAGCAACAAAAAAACAAACAATTCAATTAAAAACTGGACAGAGGATCTGAATAGACATTTCTCCAAAGAGACCATACAGATGGCCAATAGACATATGAAATAATGCTCAATACCACTAATCATCAGAGAAATGCAAATAAAAATCCACCATGAGATATCACCTCACACCAGTTAGTATGGCTATCATCAACAAAACAAGTAACAGCAAGTGTTGGACTCCTTTCTGTTGGTGGATGCCGCCGAGTATGCATTGTTCAAGTGTCCCCTCCCGCTGTCGTCATGTCTCAGTCAGAGTCCCCCAAAGAGCCTGATCACCTGTGGAAGCTCTTCATCGGAAGTTTGAGCTTTGAAACAACCAATGAGAGTCTGAGAAGCCATTTTGAGCAATGGGGAATGCTCACAAACTGTGTGGTGATGAGAGACCCAAACACGAAGCGCTCCAGAGGCTTTGGGTTTGTCACCTGTGCCA
The DNA here is from genome assembly GCA_033961575.1 of Aselliscus stoliczkanus. Classification (NCBI taxonomy): domain Eukaryota; kingdom Metazoa; phylum Chordata; class Mammalia; order Chiroptera; family Hipposideridae; genus Aselliscus; species Aselliscus stoliczkanus. Next base: position 10,601,052 of record CM066737.1, on the reverse strand, counting down.
CTGTGGAGGAGGTGGATGCAGCCATGAATGCAAGGCCACACAAGGTGGATGGAAGAGTTGTGGAACCAAAGAGGGCTGTCTCAAGAGAAGATTCTCAAAGACCTGGTGCCCACTTAACTGTGAAAAAGATTTTTGTTGGTGGTTTTAAAGAAGACTCTGTAGAACATCACCTAAGAGATTATTTTGAACAGTATGGGAAAATTGAAGAGATTGAAATTATGACTGACTGAGGAAGTGACAAGAAGAGAGGCTTTGCTTTTGTAACTTTTGATGACCATGACTCCATAGACAAGATTGTCATTCAGAAATACCATACTGTGAATGGCCACAACTGTGAAGTAAGGAAAGCCCTATCTAAGCAATAGATGGCTAGTGCTTCATCCAGTCAAAGAGGTCGAAGTGGTTCTGGAAACTTCAGTGGTTGTCGAGGGTGTTTTTGGTGGGAATGACAACTTTGGTCGTGGAGGAAACTTCAGTGGTCGAGGTGGTTTTGGTGGCAGTCATGGTGGAGGAGGATATGGTGGCAGTGGGTGGGGATGGCTATAATGGATTTGGTAATGATGGAAGCAATTTTGGAGGTGGTGGAAGCTACAAAGATTTTGGCAATTACAACAATCAATCTTCAAATTTTGGACCTATGCAAGGAGGAAACTTTGGAGGCAGAAGCTCTGGCCCCTATGGTGATGGAGGCCAATACTTTGCCAAACCATGCAACCAAGGTGGCTATGGTGATTGCAGCAGCAGCAGTAGCTATGGCAGTGGCAGAAGGTTTTAATTACTGCCAGGAAACAAAGTTTAGCAGGAGAGGAGAGCTAGAGAAGTGATAGGGAAGCTACAGGTTACAACAGATTTGTGAACTCAGCCAAGCACAGTGGTGGCAGGGTCTAGCTGCTACAAAGAAGACATGTTTTAGATAATACTCATGTGTATGGGCAAAAAAATCGAGGACTGTATTTGTGACTAATTGTATACCAGGTTATTTTAGTTTCTGTTCTGTGGAAAGTGTAAAGCATTCCAACAAAGGTTTTCAATGTAGATGTTTTTTGCACCCATGCTGTTGATTGCTAAATGTAATAGTCTGATCATGACGCTGAATAAATGTGTCTTTAAAAAAAAAAAAGCAAGTGTTAAAGAGACTTTGGAGAAAAAGGAACCCTCATATGCTGTTATTGGGAATGCAGATTGGTGCAGCAGCTATGGAAGGCAGTGTGGAGATTCCTCAAAAAATTAAAAATAGAATTACCATATTAACCAGCAATCTCTCTCCTGGGTAGCTACCCAAAAAATATGAAGACATTTAGCTGTAAGGATATGTATGCTACGATGTTCATTGTAGTTTTATTTATGGTGGCCAAGACATAGAAACAACAAGTATCCCTCATTAGATGATTGGATAAAGAAGATGTGGTATATATACACAATGGAATACTATTCTGCCATAAAAAAAGTTGAAATAGTACCATTTTCAACAACAATAATGGATATTGAGATTATCATGCTAAGTGAAATAAGTCAGACAGAAAAACTAGAGAACCACACGATTTCACTGATATGTGGTATATGAAACTGAAAATAATAAAATAATAAGAAATACAAATGAAGAAACAAAACTCATACACACAGACAATAGTTTGGTGGTTACCAGAGAGTAAGGGGGTGGGGGTAGATGAGGGTAAAAAGGATCAAATATATGGTGATGGAAAGTAAACTGACTCTGGGTGGTGAACATGCAACGTGATATATAGATGATGTATTACAGAATTGTACATCTGAAATCTATGTAACTTTGCTAACAATTATCACCCCAATAAACTTTAATTTTAAAAAAGATACATAGAAACAAATAAGAATGAAAATCAAAATCATATCAAAATTATCAGGCTAAGGGGCCGGCCGAGTGACAGTGGTTAAGCGTTGGCTTGGGAAGCTGGCAGACCCGGTTCGGGTCCCACATAAGAGGGCAAGTGATACTGCCTTCAAAATAAAATTATCAGGATAAGTTTACAGTGATATTTAGAGGGAAATTTATGTAATTAGAGTCCTATCTCAAAAAACAAGAAAAATCCCAAATATTGATAAATAGCCTAATGTTAATACTTAAAGAATTGGAAAAATAATAGCAAATGAAACCCAAAGTCAGCAGACAGAAGGAAATAATAAAAATTGGAGCAGAATTTAATGAAATAGAAAACAAAAAGAAAATAGCAAAAAATAATACAACAAAGAGCTGGTTCTTTGAACAGATTAATAAAGTTGACAAACCCCTAGCTAGAATCATTAAGGAGAAAAGAGAAAAGACACAAATAAACAAAATCAGAAATTAAAGACAAGATGTTAAGATGGATGCCATAGAAATACAAAGATTCATGGAAGAATATGTTAAAGGACTGTATGCAACCAAATTCAATAACCTAGAAGACATGGGCAAGTTCATAGAAATATATAACCTTCCTAGACTGAATAAGAAGAATTGGAAAATCTAAATAGACTGATCAACAGTGACAAAGTTGAAACAATCATCCAGAACTTCCCCACCCCACCAAAAAAACAACAACAGATGGCTTCACCAAATGTTTAAAGATGATTTAATACCTGTCCTCCTTAAACTCTTCTAAAACACTGAACAAAAGGCATCATTTCCTAACTCATTTCATGAGTCCAACATTACCTTGATACCAAAACCTGGTGAGGGAAACACACAAAAAAGGAAACTACAGACCAATATCTGTAATAAATACACATGCAAAATCCTAAAGAAAATACTAGAAAATCAAATACAACCATGCATTAGAAAGATAATACATCACTATCAAGTGGGGTTCATTCCCAGGGGCACAGGAATGATGCCACATACATAAATCAGTGTGATACAGCACATAAACAAATTAAAAGATAAAATCATATGATCATGTCATTAGATGCAAAAAAATCATTTGACAAGATACGACATCCATTTATGATTAAAATGGGTATAGAAGGAAAGTACCTCAATATAGTAAAGGCTGTGTATGACAAATTCTCAGTTGATACCATACTTAATAGTGAAAATGTGATAACTTTACCTCCAAGATAAGGGACAAGACAGGGATTCTTCCTTTCACTACTGTTATTCAACATAGTCCTGGAAGTCCTAACCAGAGCAATCAATCAAGAGAAACAAATGAAAGGCATCCAAATGGGAAACGAAGAAGTTAAATTTTCACTTTTTTAGTGATTTACATTGATTTTTCTTTATATTTAGTTTCAGGTGTACAAACAATGTAATAATTAGACATTTCCACATCTCAAAAAAATGACAACATCAAGAACACTTTTATCCATCTGACACTGTACATAGCTATTGCAATACCACTATTTCCTTTGCTGTACTTTCCATCAGTGATCATGTATATATATATATTAAATTATAGTTGGCATTCAATATTATTTTATATTACTTTCAGGTGTACAGTGCAGTGGGTACGCATTTATATAATTTATGAAGACATTCCCCCAACAACTCCAGTAACCGTCTAACATCATACATAGTTTGTACAACATTTTTTACTATGTTCCCCATACTTCACATCCCAGTGATTATTTTGTAGCTACCAATTTGTTCTTTCTAATCCCTTCATTTTTCTCACCATTGCCCTAAATCCCACTGTCTAGCAACCATCAGTTTGTTCTCTGTATGTAGAAGTCAACTTCTGTGTTGTTTGTTTATCCTGTTCTTTAGATTCCACATATAAGTGAGGTTGTACAGTATTTGTCTTTCTCAGTCTGATTTATTTCACTTAGCATAAAATCCTGTAGGTCCATTGTTGTTGTTGCAAATGGTAAGATTTCACTCTTGATGGCAGAGTAATATTCCGTTGTGTATATGTACCACAATTTCTTTATCCAATAGTCTATTAATGGGCAGTTCAGTTACTTCCATACCTTGGCAGTTCTGAATATTGCTGCAGTAAACACAAGGGTATATACATCTTTTAAAATTTGTGCTTTGGATTTCTTTGGACAAATATCCAGGAGTGGAATTGCTGGGTCGGGTCATAAAGTAGTACAATTTTTAATTTCTTGAGGAACCTCCATACTGTTTTCCATAGTGATTGCACCATTTAGCAACCCCTCCAACAGAGCACAAGTGTTCCATTTTCTCCACATCCTCAACAACACTTGTTATTTGTTGATTTATTAATGATAAACATTCTGACAGAAGTGAGATATTATCTCATTGTGGTTTCTCTTTGCATTTCTCAGATAATTAGTGACATTTAGGATCTTTTCATGTGTCTATTGGCCACCTGTATGTCCACATTAGCGAAATCCTTATTCAGGTCCTCCAATACATATATTTTGTGTATTAACCCCTTATCAGATATATCATTGACAAATATCTTCACCCATTCAGTAGGATGAATTTTGGTTTGTTTTATGGTTTCCTGTTTCCCTCGTCTGAGAAGATATATCAGTAAAACTATTACTAAGAGCAATGCCAGGGAAGTCACTGCCTATGTTTTCTTCTAAGGACTTTACAGTTTTGTGTCTTATATTTAAGTCTTGAATCCATTTTGAGCTTATTCTTGTATATGAAATAAGATGGTGATCCAGTTTCATTGTTTTGCATGTATCTTTCCAGTGTTTCCAGCACCATTTATTGAATAGACTGTATTAACCCCAATATAAATTCTTGCTCTTTTGTCATAGATTAAATGACCATATAGGCATGGAGTTTTGGGGAAGGGGGGTTTCTGTTTTTTTACATTGATCTATGTGTCTGTTTTTATGTCAATACCATGCTGTTTTGATTACTATAGTCTTGTAGTATAATCTGATATCAGGTAGCATGTTACCTCCCACTTTCTTCTTTCTCAGGATTTCTGTGGCTTTTCAAGGTATTTTATGGTTCTGTATAAATTTTAGGATTATTTGCTGTAGTTCTGTGAAAAATGACTCTGGTACTGTGCTAGGAATTGCATTGAATCTATAGATTTTTGGGGGTCGTATAAACATTTTAACTCTGCTAGTTCTTCTATCAGTGAGCATGGCATATGCTTCCATTTATTTGTATCTTCTTTAATTTCCTCTTCAGGGTCTTTTATTTTTTTTAAGATTTTATTGGGGAATTGGGGGAGGGGAACAGTGTTGGGGAATCAGGGAAGGAGAACAGACAAGTTGCTGTCTTTTTGTTCTTCAGTCTAGTTGTGGAGGACATTGCTTCACTGGCCCATGTTGGTATCATCACTGCGCTCTTCCTGGATGAGGCAGATCTTCCCGGATGAGGCAGATCGGTTGTCGGCCTCTGTATGGTCGCTCACCATGGCTATTGGCAGCTCACACTGACAGCCGGCCACTCACCGTAGCCTATGGCAGCCCAATGCAGCAGGGGCTGCAGCCTACACCATCACCGGGGCTCGCACAGCCCAGCTCAATGTGGAGTTGTTAGCTGTAGAGGGCAGTGTCACTGGCCCTCATATGTGGGATCCGAACTGGGGCCGCTGGCATCCCAAACCAGCTCTTAGTGTCTTTTAATGATCTGAGTAAAGGTCTTATATTTCCTTGGTTAAATTTATTCCTAAGTATTTTATGTTTTAAAGATTTTTATGAAAATATAGCTAACATACAATATTCATTTCAGGTGTACACAATAGTTATTCAACATTTATATACCTAAATAAGTGATCACCATGAGTCTAGCAACCATCTCACACTGTACCATGCTACCACAATATTATTGACTGTGTTTCCTATTTTGTATTTTACATTCCCATGACTTATTTGTTTTATATCTGGACATTTGGAGCAATTATTGCCCTTTACTTTCTCCCCCTTAACTTTTCAAATAAAGCTGGCATTCAATATTATTTTATATTAATTTCAGGTGTACAGTGATCTCTCTGACTAGTCCAGTACCTACATGGCACTATGTGTAGTTATTACCATATTATTAACTATATTCCATATGCTTTATTTTATATCCCCATGATTACTTTGTACCTTCACCTTTTTCACCCCGCCGCACAATGCAACTCCCATCTATCATTCTGATAAATCTACTCATAGTACCCACCTGACACCATACATAGTTATTACAATACCATTGTGTAATATCCTTATGCTATACCATACATCTCCATGACTACTTTGTAACAATTGATTTGTACTTCTTTATCCCTTCCCCTTTTTCACCCACCACCCAAACTCCTCTCTCATCTGGCAACCATCAAAATGTTCTGTATATCTATGAGTCTGTTTCTGTTTTGTTTATATTTTCATTGGATTCCACATATATGTGAATATCACATTGATTTTGTTTTTCTTTGTCTGCTACACTCCACTCAGCAAATACCCATCAGTTCTGTCCATGTTGCCAAAGATGGCAAGGATCCATTCAGTCCCTTGGCTGAGCAATATTCCATTGTATGTATGTACCATATCCTCTTTATGCATTCTTCTATTGCTGGACACCCATGCTGCCTTCGCGTCTTGGCCTTTGTAAATAATGCTGCAATGAACATATGGATGCACATCTCACCTCAAAGTAGCATTTTTGGTTTCTTCCTTATAAATAGCAGGAAGTGGGATTATTGGGTCCTTCTTTGTCTCTTGGTATAGCAATTGTTTTGAAGTATATTTTGTCTGGTGTAAGTATTGCTACCCCAGCTTTATATTTTTTCATTTTCATGAATAACGTTTTCCATTCTTTTGCTTTCAGTCTGTGTGTGTCTTTCAACCTTAAGTCAGTCTCTGGAAGGCAGCAAATGTCAGGGTTTTGTTTTCTTATCTATTCAGCTACCCTATGTTTCTTATTAGAGCATTTAATCCACTTACGTTGAAAGCAATTGTTGATTGATATGTAGTTATTGCAATTTTATTATTCACATTTTTTATCTTTTTTTCAATCTTAAAGAACTCTCTCTAATATTCCTTATAATACTGGTGACAAACTCTTTTAGTTTTGTTGCATTTTGTTGTTGGTTTTTGACTGGGAAGCTCTTTATCTGTCCTTGAATTTTAAATGATATCATTGCTGGGTAAAGTACCTTTTGTTGTAGATCCTGTTTTTCATCACTGAATGTTTTTTGCTAATCCCTTCTGCCATGCAAAGTTTCTGTTAAGAAATCAGCTGAGGGCTGGCCGAGTGGCGTGGTGAAGCGCTGGCTTGGGAAGCCAGTGGCCCCATTTCGGGTCCCACATATGAGGGCCAGTGACACTGCCCTCAAAAAAAAAAAAAGAAGGAAATCAGCTGACAGTCTGATGGGAATTTCCTTGTAGCTAACTAACTGATTTCTCTTGCTGCTTTTTGGATTGTCTCTTCGTCTTTAACATTTGCCATTTTAATTATAATGTGTCTTGGTGTGGGCGTCTTTAGGTTTACCTTTTTTGGGACTCTGCACTTCCTGGGCTGGTATGTTTATTTCCTCCACCAGGTTAGGAAAGTTTTCAGTCATTGTTTCTTCAAATATATTCTCAATTCCTTGTTTTCTCTCTTCTCCTTCTCATACCCCTATGATGAAAACATTGCTATGCTTGATGTTGTCTTGGAGGTCTCCTTAAATATCCTCATTTTTTTGGATTCTTTTTCTTTTGGCTGTTCTAATTGTTTTTTTTTCTGCTACCCTGTCTTCCAAGTCACTGATTTGATCCTCTGCTTCATCTAGTTTGCTGGAAATTCTTTGTAGTGCTTTCTTCATTTCAGTTATCACATTCTTCATTTCTGACTGGTTCTTTTTTATGGTTTCTAGGTCCTTTTTTTTTTTGTAAAGATTTTATTGGGGAATTGGGGGAGGGGAACAGAGTTGGGGAATCAAGTAAGTGGAACAGACAAGTTGCTGTCCCCTTGTTCTTCAGTCTAGCTGCAGATCACCTTGCTTCACTGGCCCATGTTGGTATCATCATTGCACTCTTCCCGGATGAGGCAGATCGGTCGCTGGCCTCTGGATGGTCGCTCACTGCGGCTATTGGTCTAGGTCCTTTTTTATGCTTGTTATCTCTTTGTTGACGTTCTCACTATGTTCCTCGAGTAGCTTTATATAACCATTATTTTGAACTCTGTATCTGGTAGGTTTCTTGCCTCTATTTTGTTTAGTTCTTTTTCTCGAGTTTTCTTTCTTTCATTTTCTCTTCTTTCGTTTGGGACATTATTTCTTTGTTTCCTCATTTTGGCTGCCTCTCTGTGTTTGTTTCTATGTATTAAGTAGGGCTGTTATGTCTCCCAGGCTTGCTGGATGGCCTTATCTGGTAGGGGTCCTCTGGCGCCCAGTGGCACAGTCTTCCTGGCTACCTGAGCCAGATATTCCAAGCCTGTATCTTATGTGGGTTGTGTGTGCTCTCCTGTTATAATTGAGTGTTGTTTGCTGTTGGAATGTCAGTGGGTGGTTTGACTCTCAATCTGACTGGCTTTGGGTTTTGTTCTTGTCCACAGGTTATGGGCTGCTGAGAAGGTGGCTTAACCCATGGAGCAAGATTCACCCCATTGGACTTTGCTGTGATTACCCTTTGTGTGTACTGCTTGTGTGGTTCATAAGTGGTGCTCTGCTGTGATCTGAAGCCAACATCCAAGTATCGTGGGTCTGGGACCACTTGGGAATGGCTCCAGTGCAGGCCCAAGTCAGCTATTGCCTGTGACTGGTTGGGGAATACCTGATAAGAGATACAAAATGATCCATGGTTGGTAGCTGCCTGTACTATACCTGGAGTCACATGGGAGAGGCCACACTATGAATTGAAAATGGCTGCCACCATTACTTGGTCTGGAGTAGCTTCACAAAAAGCCCAGACACTGAGGTCTTCTGCCACCAGCCAGTTCCCATAAGGTTCAGCAGCTGATAAAGCCTCTTGCAATATGCAAGTCGTGTGAGGCAGGATCTCTGTGAGCCATTAGGTTGGAGTAGCAGAGCTCACCAGGCCTATCAGATACAGATTTGGCCAGTGGGGGTAAGTTCAACAAAAGAAAGATGGGGCCCACTGCTGGCTTCACTAGAGGAGGGCTCCTCAGATGGAAAATGGTTCCTGTCCCTCCAGTCTTCATGCTGAAGTTACACAACTCAGTCTTTTCCCATATGTCTCCAATGCTCCCACAGTCTTCATCCCTCTGCTGATGCCCAATGTGGGTGCCTGAGCAGGCCCTTTAGGAGCATTTCTGGGTTTCCTGGAGCCTTCTGTCCTACTTAGAACATTGGAAGCTTCACTGTTTTTCACAGCCAGTTGTGGGGGCACCCCATCATGGTACCAGTACTCTGGGGTAGGGAGTCTGGCAGGGGCGGGGTTGTTAGGTCCCTAGCTCCTTCATAAGGAATGTCTGTGGCTGAGATATCTCATCCAATTTTCAACTGCCACAGGTAGTTGTGGGACCAGCCCTTTTCACATCTCCACCTCTCCTACCAGCCTCCATGTGGTTCTTATTTATACCCTTAGTTATAAAACTTCTGTTTAGCCAGATTTCAAATGGTTTTCCAGGCTGATTGTTCTATAATTTAGTTGTAATTTTTGTGTATTCAAAGTATGAGGCAAACACATTATCAGTCCTCCATCTTTGATCTCTCCTAAGTGTTTAAGTTTTTTAATACAATTGGAAATGGAATTGTTTTCTTAATTTCTCTTTCTGTTAGTCAATTATTGGTGTACAAAATCCACCTGATTTCTGAATATTAATTTTGTGTCCTGCTACTTTATTAAATTCAGTTATCAAGTGACAATAGATATTTGGTGGACTCTTTGGGATTCTCTATATGTATTATCATGTCATCTGCAAATAATGACAATTTTACTTCTTCTTTTCCATTTGGATGTCTTTTATTTATTTTTCTTGTCTGATTGCTGTGTCTAGGACTTCCAGAATGATGCTCAATAAAAGTGTTGAAAGTAGGCATCCTTGTCTTGTTCCTGATCTTAAGAGGAATGCTTCTAGCTCTTCTCCAGTGAGTATGATATTAGCTGGGTGTTTGTCATATATAACCTTAATTATCTTGAATTATGTCCCCTTATTACCACTTTGCTGAGAGTTTTTATCAAAAATAGATGTTCAATTGTGTCAAGCGCTCTTTCTGCATCTATTGATTTGATTATATGACTTTTATTTTTAATTTTTTTATGTGCTGTATCACGTTAATTTATTTGTGGATATTGAATCAACCTTGCATACCTGGAATGAATCCTACTTGATGGTGGTTTATGCCTTTTTAATGTATTGCTGAATTAGTTTCTCTAGTTGTTTTGTTGAAGATTTTTGTATCTATGCTCATTAAGAATATTAGGCTATAATTTTCTTTTTTTTGTAATTACAATTTTTTGGAGTGGCAATGGTTAGTAAAATTACATAAGTTTCAAGTGTACAATTCTGTAATACATCATCTATATGTCACATTGTGTGTATACAACCCATAGTCAGTGCTTTTTCCATCACCATAATTTGACCCCCTCTACCCTCTTTTACTATCTGAAAACACTTACTTGTAAAGATATGTGTGTTCCGATGTTCATTGCAGCTTATTTATGGTGGCAAAACATGGAAACAACCAAAGTGTCCTTGGGTAGATAATTGGATAATGAAGATGTGCTATATATACACAATGGAATACTACTCTGTCATAAGAAAAGATGAAATAGTGCCACTTGAGACATCATGTATGGATCTTGAAATTATTATGCTAACTGAAATAAGTCAGACAGAAAAAGTTGAGAATCATATGACTTCACTGATATGTAGAATATAAAACTGAAAGCAACAAAGAAACAAGACAAAAAAATAAAGTAACAAAAACACATAAAAACAACAGTGGTTACCAGAGGGTAAGTGTGGAGGGAGGATTGTAGTATAGTTTTCTTCTTTTGTAATATCTTTATTTAATTTTGGAATCAGGGTAAGCTTTGGAGATTCCCCTCCTCTTGGATTTTTGAACTAGTTTAAGAAGAATAGGTGTTAATTCTTTTTTGAATGTATGGTAAAATTCACCTGTCAGCACATCTTGTCCAGAAATTTTTTGGAGCTTGATCATTACAAATTTTATTTCATTGGTAGTAATCAGTCAGTTTATATTTTCTGTTTCTTCTTGATTCAGCCTTGAAAGTTTGTATGGTTTTAGGAATTTATACATTTCTTCCAGATTGTCTAATGTGTTTGTATATAATTACTTGCATTATTTTCTTATAATTTTTTGTATTTATGTGATGTCCATCATCACTTCTTCTTTTTCATTTCTGATTTTATTTACTGGGTCCTCTCTTTCTTGACGAGTCTGGTTAAAGGTTTGTCAATTTTATTTACCTTTTCAAAGAACTAGCTTTTCATTTCATTGATCTTTATTATTATTGTTATTATTATTATTATTATTATTATTATTTTTAGTGTCTATTTCATTTATTTCCACTCAGATTTTTATTATTTCCTTCCTTGTACTCACTTTGGACTTCGTTTGGCATTCTTTTTCTAGTAACGATTGGTGTACCATTAGACTGTTTGAGATTTTTCTTGATTCTTGAGGGAGGCCTGCATTGCTATGAATTTCCCTCTTATGACTGCTGTGGCTGTTTCCCATAGATTTGGGGGCATTGTGTTTTCATGTTTATTTGCTTGAAGGTATTTTTTGATTTCTACCTTGATCTCATTGCTGACCCATTCATTATTTAACAGCATGATACTAAGCCTCCATATGTTTGTATATTTTTCAGTTTTTCTCTTGTATTTGATTTCTAGTGACATACCATCGTAGTCAGTTAAAATGTTTGATATGATTTCAGTCTTCTTAAATTTACTGAGACTTGTTTTGTGGCCTAACATGTTGCCTGTCTTGAAAAATGTTTCATGTGCATTTGAAAGTAATGTATACTTTGTGCTTTCAGGTGAAATGCTCTAAAAACACAAATTAAATCTGTCTGGTGTAATGCATCATTTAAGTCTGCTGTTTCCTTGATGATTTTCTTTCTGGAAGATCTATCCTTTGGTTTCAATGAGGGTGTTAAAGTTCCCTACCATGATTGTGTTACTGTTGATCTCTGCCTTTATGTCTGTCAATATTACTTTATATACAGAGGGTGCCAAAAAATGTATACACATTTTAAGAAAAGAAAAAAGTGTATTAAATTTATGCTGATGGTAACCACTTTGTGCACATCTTGTAATTGCAGAAGTCAAACGTGACTTGTATTCATCTTTTGTTATTGGTATATATTGATCATTACAATTTTTAAAAAGATTTTATTGGGGAATTTGGGAGGTGAATAATATTGGGGAACTGAGGAAGGGGAACATTGTGTTTTTCCAGGACCCATCAGCTCCAAGTCAAGTTGTTGTCCTTCAATTTTAGTTGTGGTGGGTGCAAGCGCAGCTCCAAGTTCAGTCACTGCTTTCAATCTAGTTATGGGGGGGAGGGCAGGGGCATAGTCCAACATCTGATGCAGGAGTTGAATAGGCAACCTTGTTGTACACTGAGTCATCGACCGCCCCTCAGCAGCTCGGGGATGCTCAGACCCAGGTGCCATGTTAAATCTTAGTTCGGGGGGAAGGGGGGTTGTACGAAGTGGGGGTTGGGCCCAGCCCACCATCCCATGTGGGAGTAACACCAGCAACGTTGTTGTTAAGAGCACACACTCTCACCAGCTCAGTGGCAGCTCAGCTCGGGCACAGCTCACTGGCCCATGTGGGAATTGTACCTGCGACCCTGTTGCTCAGAGCTCATGCTCTAACCAACTGAGCCACTCGGCTGGCCTTGATTATTACAATTGTAATACAGGTTATTTTTCTTTATTAAAATGTTTATACACTTTTTGGCACCCTCTGTATTTAGATATTCCTATACTGTATACACAGATGTTTACTAGGATTATGTCCTCTGGTTGGATTGATCCTTCTATTATCATGTAATGTCTCTTATTGTCTTCATTTTAAAGTCTACTTTATCTGATATAAATATTGCTATCCCAACTGTTTTCTCACTTCAATTTGCATAAAATATCTTTTTCCATCTCTTTGATTGCAGTCTGTGTGTGTCTTTTGATATGAGGTTGGTCTCTTGTAGACAGCTTATGCTTGGGTTTTGTTTTGTTTTTCTATTCAGCTACCGTATGTCTTCATTGGAGCATTTAATTCATTTGCATTTAAGGTGATTATTGATAGGAACATAGTTATTGCCATTTAATTAGTCGTACTTTTGTTCTTTGTTTGTGTTCTCCTTTCTTCTGCTAAAAGAAGTCATGTTAAGATTTATTGTAACACTGGTTTAATCTGAATTCCTTTAGCGTTTCTTTGTCTAGAAAGCTCTCTATCTCTCCTTCAGATTTTTGTTTTATTCTTAAGATTTTATTGGGGAATTGGGGGAGGTGAACAGCATTGGGGAATCAGGGAAGGGGAAAAGACAAATTGCTGTCCTTTTGTTCTTCAGGCCAGTTGTGCAGGATGTTGCTTCACTGGCCCATGTTGGTATTACCATTGTGCTTTTCCCGGGTGAGGCAGATTGGTCGCCGGCCTCTGGACGGCCGCTGATGGCAGCTCTTGGCAGATCACACTGGCTGCCGGCCACTCACTGTAGCCTACGGCATCCCACTGCAGCAGAGGCTGCAGCCCACACTGTCGCCGGCAACTCACAGCAGCCCAGCTCCAGGTGGATCTAGTGACACCTTAGCTATAGAGGGCAGTGTCACTGGCTCTCATATGTGGGATCTGAACCAGGTCCCCGCTGCTCAGAGCTGGCATCCCAAGGCAAATCCTAACGAATGAGCCACTTGGCCAGTCCTCTCCTTCAGTTTAAATGACAGTCTTGCTGGGTAGAATAGTCTTGGTTGTAGGTGCTTAGTTTTCATTACTTTGAATATTTCCTGTCACTGCCTTCTGGCCTGCAAAGTTTCTGTTGAGAAATCCACTGTCAGTTTCATGGGATCTCCCTTGTATTAACTAGCTGTCTCTCTTGCTGCTTACTGAGATTCTTTCTTTGTGTTTAACCTTTGCCATTTTACTTATGATGTGCCTTAGTGTGGACATGTTTAGGTTTAACTTGTTTGGGATTCTGTGATTCCTGGGCTTGTATGTGTATTTCTTTTGCGAGGTTTGTGAAACTTTCAGTCTTTATTTCTTCAGATGAATTCTTGTTTTTTTCTCACTCTCTTCTCCTTCGGTTTCTCCTATAATGTAGTAGTTGTTACACTTGATGTTGTCCCAAAGTTCCCTAAAACTATCTTAGTTTTTTGTTGTTGTTGATGGTTTGTTTGTTTCTTTGTTTGTTTAATTCTGTTTTCCTTTGGTGTTCCAATTGGGTGTTTTCTGCTATCTTGTCTTCTAAATCACTGATTCAATCCTCTGCTTCATCTAGTGTGCTGTAGTTTCCTTCTAGTGTATTCTTCATTTGAGTTATTATATGCTTTATTTCTCATTGGTCTTTTTAATGGTGTCTAAGTCATTTTGTTTGTTATCTGTGTTCAAATTATCACTAAGTATTTAAAGCATTCTTATAATCTGTGTTTTCAACTCTGTCTGGTAGGTTTGTTGCCTCTATTTCATTTAGTTCTATTTCTGGATATTTATTTTGTTTCTTCCTTGGGGACATTTCTCTTTGTTTTCTCATTCAGGCTGCCTCTCTGTGTTTGCTTCTATATATTAGGTAGGTCTTCTATGTCTCTCAGTCTTTGCTGGATGGCCTTATGTAGTATGTGTCCTTTGTATTCCAATAGTGCAATGTCCCTGATCTCCAGTGCATGTGTTCCAGGAGTGTCCATTGAGTGTATTGTGTGTTTTCTTATGTTGTATTTGAGACTTGATTGCTTTTGGTGGGTCAGGGGGTGAGACTGACTTCCTGACTGAGTGACTCTGAGGATTGACAATGCCTACAGTGTACTAGCTTCTATGTGGGTACTGACTCCTCAAACGGGGATTTACTTGAATGGGCTGTTGTTCCTGTTGAAACCACTCTTTGGGTGTGACATTTATTGGGCTAACCAATTAGTGCTCTGTTGTGGTCTGAAGCTGGTTTTGGGTGCATTGTTTTTGGTGTTTCTTGGGAGGGGCTCCCATGTAGTCCAATTACAGCCTTGCCTGTGACCAACTCACAGCTAACTGGTATGAGCTACAAAGCTATATATGGTTAGCTGCTGCTTATGCTTTATCTGGAGGTGTGTGTGTGTGGCCTCCCTGTGAATTGAGACCAGCTTCCACCAGTAGTGGGTCTTAGGCAGCTTAGCAAAGAACCAGTGTGCCCTAGGCCTATTGACACCTGCTGGCTTCCCATAAGGCTCAGCTGTTGAAAGAACCTCCTCAGGTGTGCCAGCCAGGCTGTTTGAACTGGTGTTGAGAGTACCTTCAATGATGCAGCCCTAGCTGGGTGGGGTGGGGTCCCAGTGAGCTATGAAGTGTGGCCAGCAGTTTTTAAAAGGTTAATGCAGATTCAGTTCTTACAGCAGTGCCTGACCTGAGATGACTTTGTAAAATACTCTGACAACACTGCAGCCAGTCACCACTTTCCTTGTGTTCACAAACCCTCATGAGTGGCCCAAGAGAAGCTGCAAAGCAAGTTTTTGTCACTGGCTACTACCAAAAGGTCCCCAGGGTGTTGTGGGCTGTCCACTGTTATAAAAGTCTTCCACTGCTGTTGGACAGGACCTACCATTCTGTACCTGAAAGTGTCCCAGGAAATGCAGTCTTGTGCAGGGCAGGGACATAAGCTGTCACCAAAACGGTGCACAGAAATGGATTTTACCAGAGCAATGCAGTTTCAGATTTGGCCCTTTGTAGGAAGGTTTGGCATATAAAAATTAGCGCCCTCCTGTAAGCTACATGTGAGGCAAGCTCCACACAGGAACAATAATTTATGTCCCTTTAGGCCTTGCCAGGAAACCACACAACTCAGCCTTTGCCATATGTCTGTAGCACCTCTCAAGTTGCCACCCTTTCCACTGGAGACCAGGTGAGTGTTTGCAAGCAATTGAGTCTTTGTGCAGTCCCTTTAAGAGGGCATGTGGGTGTTCAGCTGCCATCTGTCTCACTGGGATGGGTAGACATGGTCCTCACTGATTTTCACTGCCAGGTGTTGTGCAAATTCCTCTTCCTGGCACAGGATCCCTGAGCTGTGGAGCCTGGTGTGGGGTTGGGAATGTCTGATTCTTTCAGTGGGATCTCCACCACCAATGTGTCCCTCCTGGTGTTCAATCAATACCCATTGATAGGGAGTCATCCCTTATCATGTATCCACCCTTCCTGTCAGACTCGATGTGGCCTCTTCTTTATATCCTTAGTTATAGTTCTCTTCTGCTAGACTTCAGATGACTTTTGAAGTTAATTGTTCTATAACTTATTTTTTTAATTTTGGTGTGATCCTGGGAGGCAGTAGGCATAGCATTTACCTAATCTGCCATCTTGGATCTTGTCCCTAAATTGTCTCTGTTCACAGATGATATGGACCTTGATATTAAAAACCCTAAAAAGTTCACCAAAAAATTATTAGAAACAATAAAAACATACAGCAAATTTGCAGGATACAAAATCAATGTACGAACACTCATTGTGTTTCTCTATATTAAAAATAAATTTTCAGGAAACGAAATGAAAAAAAAATATTTTGCAATTGTAACAAAAAATAAAATACCTGGGAATAATCTGAACAAATGATGTTACAAAGGACCTATACAGTGAAAAGTATAAACATTATTAAAAGAAATTGAAGGGCCGGCCATGTAGCACGGTGGTTAAGCACTGGCTAGGGAAGCCAGTGGCTCCGGTTCGGGTCTCACATGTGAGGGCCAGTGACATTCCCCTCAAAAAAAAGAAAAAAGAAATTGAAGAGTGAAGAGTACAGGAAGAAATGGAAAGATATTCTGTGTTCATTGATTTGAAAAATCAACATAGTTGAAATGGACAAATTACACAAAGCTCTATATAGATTTAATGCAATCTTCATCAAAACCCCAATGGCAGTTTTTAAAAAAGAAATAGACCAAAAATTAATCAGCTTTGTATGGAATCACACAATACCCCAAATAGCCAAAGCAATCCTAAGAGGGAAAAAAAGTCAGTAAGTACCACACACCCTGACTTCAGTTTATACTGCAAAGTGAGTAATCAAAACAGCATGGTATTGGCAGAAAAATGGACACACGGACCAATGGAATAGAATTGATAAACAAGAAATGAACCCACATACACATGGGCAATGGGTAGATAATTTTCAACAAAAGAGCCAAAAACATACAATGGAGAAAATAATGCCTCTTCAATTAGTGGTGCTGGGAGCCACATGCAAAAGAGTGATGCTATGCTGCTGTTTGTCACCATATACCAAAATTAACTGAAAATGGATCAAAGACCTAAACATAAGTCCTGAAACAATAATTTTCAAAGAAGAAAGCATAGGTATTAAACCTATGGACCTTGGATTCAGAGAGGATTTTATGTATTTGAACTCAAAGGCAAAGGAAATAAAAGCAAAAATAAATGAATGGGACAATATCTAACTATAAAAGCTTCTGGACAGTAAGCCATCAACAAAACAAAGACACAAAAAACTAAATGGGAGATGATATTTGCAAACAATACCTCTGATAAGGACCTAATAACCAAAATATAAAATGAACTCATGCAACTCAAGTACAAAAAAGAAACAATCCAATTTAAAAATGGAACAGATGTTTTCCCTAAGAAAACATACAAAATGCCAACAGATATGTTCAACTTCATTAGCTATTAGGGAAATACAAATAAAAACCAAAATGAGATATCACCTCACACCCTTTTGAATGGCTATCATCAACAAGACAAATAGTAAGTGTTGGAGGGGCTTAGGAGAAAAAAGAACCCCTCATACATTGCTGGTGGGAATGTAAATTGGTTAAGCCACTGTGGGAAACAGTATTGAGGTTACTCAAATAATTAAGAATAGAAGTTTTATATGACCCAGCAATCTCTCTTCTGGGTATCTATGCAAAAAAATCTGTAAACATTTATCCATAAAGATACATGTACCTCTGGGTTCACTGCAGCATTATTCAAGGTGGCCAAGACATAGAAACAACCAAAGTGTCCTTTGATAGATGATTGGATAAAGATTTGGTGTATATATAAAATGGA
Source organism: Aselliscus stoliczkanus (assembly GCA_033961575.1). Lineage (NCBI taxonomy): Eukaryota > Metazoa > Chordata > Mammalia > Chiroptera > Hipposideridae > Aselliscus > Aselliscus stoliczkanus. Next base: position 10,583,024 of record CM066737.1, on the reverse strand, counting down.
ATGTTACTTGTCCAGAAAAACAGATGAAATACTGTTATTTGTGACAACATGAATGGATTTTGAGATTATCGTGCTAAGCAAAATAAGTCAGACAGAAAATGTGGAGAAACATATGACTTCACTCATATGTGGGATATAAAACTGAAAGAAACAAAGGAATAAGACAAAGAAACAAACACACAAAAAGAAATCATAATCACAGGCAACAGTTTCATGATTACCAGAGGGTAAAGGGGAGGGGTGGTGGTAGTAGAGGGTAAAGGGGGTCAAATATATGGTGATAGAAGGAGAACTGACTCTGCGTGGTGAACACGGAGTGCAATATATAGGTGATGTAGTATAGAAATGTATATTTGAAACCTATATAATTTTGCTAACAAATGTCATCCCAATAAATTTAGTAAAGATAAAAAAACAACTTATTCTCAACCTTTATAGTCCAGGGATAGGAAGAGACTCCTAAAATTTACAGTTTATATATCACCCTTCTTCATCACTCCTAAACTTCTCTGCAATATCTGTGATAAATGCTATTGAACACTTAAATACAAAGAAAGACCTTGGCATTTAAAGAAATAACTTTGGATTTCCCAAGTGTTTGAGAAATTTTACTTCTGACATCAAAGTTTTAACTTTTTGAAGAGTACAGTTTCTGTAGTTATTAAATGAGCTGAATGTTAGTTTACTCTTAACATCTCAAGAAAGATTATCAAGAAACTGATTAAGTTAGTTTCTTGACTGACTGCAGTCAGGGATTCTTGGCTGCAGTGTTGTCACTTGTTAGGAACTATAATAAAACAATTAGGATTAGTTAAAGATCTGCTTGATTGATTAAGATACATGCATAACTACTTGATTGTCACAGCTAACACCCTGGGCCTTCCAGTTCTACCTCTGATCACTCCATGCCCTCATGATACAACTTGACAATTTCAAAACTTTGTTGAAGTTGTATTGCAGTGAGCATTTCTTAATGGATGTTTCTGATGCTCAGGTTCACTACTTTGCATCAGGGGCAAAAATAATGGTTCATTTCTGTGCTCCTTATTGTCTGAAAAAAATTCAATGCTACAACAAGGCATCTTTTCAATAAGCTGCAGATAAATGTTCATGAATCAACAATTTAAAACTTCATTTGCAATGTAGACTGGCTACCAAGAAGAACTTAAAATTAAAACTCAAGCCTAACCAAACAGAACAAGAAAGTACACTAAACTATAAACATTAGCCACAAGGGATTAAGTAGTGTTTTCACTCAGACCCTGACATTTTAAAGGATTATTTCACATACATCTAGATCTACGACAAGAAGATACACATAAATAACCTCATGCCTTTTACTTATTAACTTCATTTTCGAAGACCAATAAGCACAAAATATATATATTTTTTCCTAATTTTTATTACATTTATTGGGGTGACATTGATTAGTAAAATTATACAGGTTTCAATTGTACATTTCTATAATACATCATCTATATATTGCATTGTGTGTTCACCACCCAGTCAGTTCTCCTTCCATCACCATATATTTGAACAACTTTACCCTCTTCTACTATTTCCTCTCCCCCCGCCGTATCCTCTGATAACCACTAAACTGTTGCCTGTGTCTGTGAGTCTTTGTTTGTCTTGTTCATTTGTTACTTTCAGTTTTATGTCCCACATATGAGTGAAGTCATATGGTTCTTGACTTTTTCTGTCTGACTTATTTTGTTTAGCATGATAATCTAAAGATCCATCCATGTTGTCACAAATGGCAGTATTTCTTCATAGTTTCTCTACCCAATCACAGTTCTTTTCTGAAAACAAGCCGAGGGCAACCTTTGAAAAAACTGACACAGGAGTAATAGTTTGAGTTCATGGGTTCTTCATCTCATTCGTCGTAGGTAAGCTCTTCTAACCTTCTCTCAGAAATTTACTGTCCCCGCTCTCAACTTTTCTCAGTCCACAGTGCCCTTAACCCTAATGATAACCCAGAGCCTTTTATCATTAGCATCTAGATATTTCTCAGCTCTGTTCTCCTTCCTTTCCCCTTAGATTAGTACCCTCAACCTGTAACTGCAAATTTAATTTCTGACTTCATGTAGGTACCATTAAAATAACATAATATTTTAATTACAAAAAATGACATTCAAAATAAATTTTAAATAATCTTAACAATCTGTCACAGCAACTTGCTTTCATTCATACACACTGCCTTTCACACTGAGACATTTTTACATTATTTTACTCTGTTTATGTACCAGTATCTGTCCTATTTTTCTTTATTGTTATACCATAATTTTTTGCATATTTTCACAGTCTTGATGATCAGTATTTTAATGTACTTTATCTTTTGACATGCTGATACATCAAAATTTATTAAATCATTTCACTAAAGATAAACAATTCTGTCTGGTAATTTTCTCTATAGGTAAACATTTCAATGGATATTTTAATGCACACTTTTTTTCTTCTGTTATTTTCTTAAGAGCATTACCTAACAGTGGAGTTAATGGGTCAAAGGGTATGTATATTTTGTGATGTATAGTTCACACTTTCACATTGCTTTTGATAGGTTTTTTTTTCCAATGTGTAATGCCATTTGAGTTTAAATATATTAACACCTGCCAGAGTACTGTTTATTTTCATTATAAATATTCTTGTGATTTCATAAAATATCAGGATGACTCCAGTTTCATTACTCTTAGTGAGGATTCACATTTTCCAACATGCTCCATCATTAATTTTCCATTATGGGAAATATATGTTCAAATTCCTTGTCCTTTTTTCTATTCAGAACTTGATGTAGTTCTTATAAAGTTTGATATGTTCTTGATATATCATAAATACAAACATTGTGTTGTAAGCAGTGCAAATATTTTCCTCAATTTATAGCTATGTTTTATATTTAATTCTGTATGTCAACTATAATCGAATATATATATATATATATATATATATATATATATATATATATAGTCACGGGATGTGGAATATAGTGAGGGAATGGAGTCAGTGGAATTGTAATAGATATGTATGATATCAGGAGGGGAGTGAGGCAGCGGATTGGGGAGAGGGTTTATCACTTCGAGGGCTAAAAATATAATTATTGCATTTTGTTGTACACCTGAAACTAATTAAAAAAATAATTCTTATTTTATAGTTTAAATTTTTATATTCAAACATGGCAGTATTATATTTTGTAATGTCTATCACTTCAAAGATAAAATATTTTTGCAAATATGATAAATGTTTTAAATTTATTTTCTCTTTGACTTTCTATAATTTAGTGCATTGTGTTTAATCCATAAAACGTATATATACTTTGGGTCAGCCGAGTGGTGCATTGGTTAAGAGCTGGCTTGGGATGCCAGCTGCCCTGGTTCAGATACCACATGTGAGGGCCAGTGACACCGCCCTCTAAAAGAAAAAAGAAAAAAAAGTATATATGCTTATGCTTTGCATTTACAAAGCATATTTAGATTATTTAGATTACTAGCAATTTAAATATTAGATTACTAGCAATTTAAAACATCCTTAAAGATCACAAGTTTGACAATCATACACACTTGATTTCAAATTCATGTTCTGTTACTTACGGTGTCATGTTGGCCTGGATATTTAACCTCACTAAACCACAATCTCCATGTCTGTAAATTGTGGCCATGTAATAATTGACTTGAAGGATCTTTGGGAGGACTGAGAATTATGTAAACCAAATACATGACACATAAAAGACACCCAATAAACGATCACTTTTATTATGAGATAGATTGCTGTTACTTATAATATGACATTATTTCTGAACTTTATGTTTTAAAGAAATATCTGTATCTCTGTGTTTATAATATTAAACATTATTTTGCTTTAAACAGATTTTTCAGATACTCTCCCATGTACTAATCTTGTCTAAAAATAAATTCTTTATTATTGAACAACTGCAAAGATGGTATCAAAGTTCCCATATATACCACATCCAGTTTCTCTATTTTTATCTAGTACTAGTATAAATAATTTGTCACAGTCAATGAACCAACCAGTATTGATACATGAAAATTAACTGAAGTCCATATTTTTATAGGTTTCCTTAATTTTTACCAAATGCCCTTCCCCCATAACATGTTCACTGAAGAAAAATCTATTCAAGTTCTTTGTCCATATTTTAATTGGGTTGACTTTTTGTTGTTCAGTTGTAGGAATTCACTACATATTATGAATATTGAATTCATATCACATATATGGTTTGCAAATGTCTTCTCCAGTTCTTTAGGTTTTCTTTTCACTTTCTTTTTCAGAACAAATTATTATTTTTTTAATTAAAATAACTTTCAATTACACTTGACATATGATATTATATTAGTTTAAAATGTGCAACATATGGATTAGCATTTATATAACTTACAAAGTGATTACCTTGGTAAGGCTAGTATCCACCTGACATCACACATAGTAATTACAATATTACAGACTATATGCCTTATGTTATACTTTGCATCCCCATGACTACTTTGTAACTACCAATTTGTACTTCTTACTTCCTTCCCACTTTTCTCCCATCCTCCAGAACTCCCTCCCATCTGGCAACCCTCAAAATGTTCTCTGACTTATGAGTTTGTTTCAGTTTTGTTGTTGTTGTTCATTATTTTTTTCTTTAGCATCCACATATGTATGAAATCATATGCCATATGTCTTTCTCTGCCTACTTATTGCACTCAACACAATACCCTCTAGGTCCATCCATGTTGTTGCAGATGGCACAATTTAATTCTTTTCCATGTTTGAGTACCAATGTATAAATGTACCATCACTTCTTTTTTTATTTATATATACTTTTAATTGTACAACAAAGTGCAATAGTTATACTTTTTACCCCTCAAAGTGACAACCCCCCTACCCCAATTCTCCCCTCCCGCTCCTCTCCTCCATATCATACTATCTATTACAATTCCTTTGACTCCCTTCCACCATATAATCCACATCCCGTGACTGTCTATATATTCAATTACAGTTGGCATACAATATTATACAACATCAATTTCAGGTATACAGTGCCGTGATCAAGCCTCTACTCCATCCATGAAGTGGTCCCCTAACAAAACATGTGATCATCTGACACCCCACAAAATTTTAACAACATTATATTCCCCGAACTGTCTTTCATATCCCTGTGACAATACTGTAGTTATCTATTTATGCTGTCTAATCCTTTCCCCTTCTACCTCATCCCCACCCCTCTCCCAACTAGCAACCCTGTTTTTCCTCTGTATCTATGAAACTATTTCTGTTTCTTATGCTCATTCATTCAGTTTTTCAATTCCACATGTAAGTGAGATCATGTGGTATTTGTCTTTCTCTGACTGACTTATTTCACTCAACATAATAGTCTCTAGGTCAATCCATATTGTTGCAAATGGTACAATTTCATTCTTCTTTATAGCGGAGTAATACTCCATTGTATAAATGTACCACAGTTTCTTAATCCAGTCGTCTACCGATGGGCATTTCGGTTGTTTCCAAGTCTTGGCTATTGTAAATAGCGCTGCAATAAACATAGGGGTGTATATATTTTTTCGAATTAGCATCTTGGATTCCTCTGGGTAGATTCCCAAGAGTGGAATTGCTGGGTCATACAGAAGTTCCATTTCCAGTGTTTTGAGATACCTCCATACTGATTTCCATAATGGCTGCACCAATTTGCAGTCCCACCAACAGTGCACCAGGGTTCCCTTTTCTCCACACCCTCGCCAACACTTGTTGTTTGTTCATTTGTTGATGATAGACATTCTGACTGGAGTGAGGTGTTATCTCATTGTGGTTTTTATTTGCATTTCTCTGATGATTAGTGAGGTTGAACAGTTTATAATATGCTTGTTGGCCATCTGTATGTCCTCTTTAGAGAAATGCCTCCTCATATCCTCTGCCCATTTTTTAATTGGGTTGTTTGTTTTTTTGGTGTTGAATTGCATGAGTGTTTTATAAATTTTGGATATCAACCGCTTGTCAGATATATCATTGGCAAATATCTTCTCCCATTCAGTAGGCTGCCTTTTTGTTTTATTGATGATTTCCTTTGCTGTGAAAAAACTTCTAAGTTTGATGTAATCCCATATGTTCATTTTTTTCTTTCATTTCCCTTGCACGAGGGGATATATCGGTAAAAATATTACTCAGGGTAATGTCTGCAAACTTACTCCCTGTATTTTCTTCTAGGAGTTTTATAGTTTCAGGTCTTACATTTAAGTCTTTAATCCATTTTGAGTTTGTTCTCATATCTGGTGTATTTTGATGGTCTATTTTCATTTTTTTTGCACGTGTCAGTCCAATTTTCCCAGCACCATTTATTAAATAGACTATCTTTACTCCAGTGTAAATTCTTGCTTCCATTGTCATAGATTAAATGACCGTATATAGATGGGTTTATTCCTGGGCTCTCTATTCTATTCCATTGGTCTATGTGTCTATTTTTATGCCAGTACCAAATGTTTTGATTACTGTAGCCTTGTAGTATGTTTTGATGTCAGGTAGTGTGATGCCTCCTACTTTGTTTTTATTTCTCAACATTGCTGTAGCTATTTGAGGTCTTTTGTGACTCCATATAAATTTTAGGATTCTATGTTCTATTTCAGAGAAAAATGTCCTTGGTAGTTTGATTGGAATTGCATTGAATCTGTATATTGCTTTAGGAAGTATTGACATTTTAACTATATTAATTCTTCCTATTCATGAGGATGGTATGTATTTCCATTTATTTGTATCTTCTTTGATTTCTCTCTTCAGTGTCTCATAATTTTGTGAGTACAGGTCTTTTACTTCTTTGGTTAAGTTGATTCCTAGGTATTTTATTGTTTTGGAAGCAATTGTAAAAGGGATTGATTTCCTGATTTCTTCTTCTGATAGTTTATTATTGGTGTATAGAAATGCCACTGATTTCTGAATATTAATTTTGTATCCTGCTACCTTACCAAATTCGTGTATCAGTTCTAGCAGTTTTTGGTGGAGTCTTTGGGATTCTCTATATATAGTATCATGTCATCTGCATATAATGACAATTTTACTTCCTCTCTTCCAATTTGGATGCCTTTTATTTCATTTTCTTGTCTGATTGCTGTGGCTAGAACTTCCAGAATTATGTTAAATAGAAGTGGTGAAAGCGGGCAGCCTTGTCTTGTGCCTGATCTTAAGGGGAAAGCTTTCAGCCTTTCCCCATTGAGAACGATGTTTGCTGTGGCCTTATCATATATGGCCTTTATTATGCTGAGGTATGATCCCACTATTACCACTTTGTTAAGAGTCTTTATCATAAATGGCTGCTGGATTTTGTCAAATGCCTTTTCTGCATCTATTGATATGATCATATGATTTTTATTTTTCATTTTGTTAATGTGATGTATGACGTTAATTGATTTGCGGATATTGAACCAGCCTTGTGTACCAGGAGTAAATACCACTGGATTGTGGTGTATGATCTTTTTAATGAGATGGTGAATTCGGTTTGGTAGTATTTTGTTGAGAATTTTTGCATCTATGTTCATTAGTGATATTGGCCTGTGGTTTTCCTTTTTTGTAATATCTTTGTCTGACTTAGGAATCAGGGTGATAGTGGCTTCATAGAAAGAGTTTGGGAGCCTTCCTTCCTTCTGTATTTTTTGGAATAGTTGGAGGAGAATAGGTACTAATTCTTTTTTGCATGTTTTGTAAAATTCACCTGTGTAGTCATCTTGTCCAGGGCTTTTGTTGTTTGAAAGATTGTTGATTACTGATTCAATTTCTTTGGCAGTAATCAGTCTGTTCAGTGTTTCTGTTTCTTTTTGGTTCAGACTTGGTAGATTGTATGCTTCTAGAAATTTATCCATTTCTTCCAGATTGTCGAATTTGTTAGCATATAGTTGCTCATAGTATTGTCTTAAAATTTTCTGTATTTCTGTGGTATCTGTTGTCACTTCTCCTCTTTCATTTCTGATTTTATTAATTTGGGTCCTCTCTCTCTTTTTCTTGGTTAGTTGTGCTAAGGGTTTGTCATTTTGTTTATCTTTTCAAAAAACCAACTCTTGGTTTGTATTGTTTTTTTTTTTGTTTTCTATTTCATTTATTTCTGCTCTGATCTTTATTATTTCCTTCCTTGTGCTCCCGTTAGGCTTGTTTTGCTGGGTTTTTTTCGAGTTCCCTTAGGTGTAGAGAGAGTCTGTTGATTTGAGATTTTTCTTTCTTCTTTAGGTAGGCCTGCACTGCTATGAACTTCCCTCTTAGGACTGCTTTCGCTGCATCCCACAGATTTCGTGGTGTTTTCATTTTCATTTGTCTCGAGGTATCTTTTGATTCCCTCCTTGATCTCATTTTTGACCCACTCACGATTTAGAAGCATGTTATTTAGCTTCCATGTATTTGTAAGCTTTCCAGATTTCTTCTTATAATTGATTTCTAGTTTCATAGCATTGTGTTCAGAGAAGACACTTGATATGATTTCAGTCTTCTTAAATTTGTTGAGACTTGTTTTGTGGCCTAACATTTGGTCTATCTTGGAGAATGTTCCATGGGCACTTGAGAAGAATGTATATTCTGTAGCATTGGGGTGAAATGCTCTAAAAATATCAATTAAATCCAGCTGGTCTAGAGTGTCATTTAAGGCCACTATGTCCGTGTTGATTTTCTGTCTGGAGGATCTGTCCATTGGTGACAACGGGGTGTTGAAGTCCCCTACTATGATAGTGTTACTGTTGATGTCTGTCTTTATGTCTGTCAGAATCTGTTTTATATATTTAGGAACGCCTATATTGGGTGCATAGATGTTTACTAGGGTTATGTCCTCTTGTTGAATTGATCCCTTTACTATTATGCAGTGCCCTTCTTTGTCTTTTATTTTAGTCTTCATTTTAAAGTCTATTTTGTCCAAAATAAGTATTGCTACTCCAGCTTTTTTCTCATTTCCATTTGCATGAAATATCTTATTCCATCCCTTTACTTTCAGTCTATGTGTGTCTTTTGATCTGAGATGAGTCTCTTGTAGACAGCATATGCATGGGTCCTGTTTTCTTATCCACTCAGCCACTGTGTGTCTTTTGATTGGAGCATTTAGCCCATTCACATTTAATGTAATTACTGATAGGTAATTTATTTATTTATTGCCATTTTGTTATTTGTATTTCTTGTCTTCCTGGGTTAGCTTGTTTTCCCCTTTCTTCGGTTTAAAAAAGCCCTTTTAACATTTCCTGCAATGCTGGCTTGGTGGTCATGAACTCCTTGAGCTTATTCTTCTCTGAGAAGCTCTTTATCTCTCCTTCAATTTTAAGTGATAGCCATGCTGAGTAGAGCAATCTTGGTTGTAGACCTTTATTTTGTGTCTCTTTGAATATCTCTTGCCATTCCCTTCTGGCCTGCAGAGTTTCTGAAGAAAAGTCAGCTGTTAGTCTTATAGGAGTTCCTTTATATGTAACCTGCTGTCTTTCTCTTGCTGCTTTTAGGATTCTGTCTCTGTAACCTTTGCCATTTTTACTATGATGTGTCTTGGTGTGGGCCTGTTTGGATTCAGCCTGTTAGGAACTCTCTGTACGTCCTGGGCTTGTATGTCGATTTCCTTCACCATGGTAGGAAAATTTTCAGTCATTATTTCTTTAAATACAATCTCAATCCCTTGCTTCTTAGAACTCTTCTCCTTCTGGTATTCCTATGACACAAAGATTGCTGTGTTTCATGTTGTCCCAGAGGTCTCTTAAACTATTTTCTTTCTTTTTTATTCTTTTTTCTTTTTGTTGATCCAGCTGGGTGATTTCTGCTATTTTGTCTTCTAATTCACTGATCCGCTCCTCTGCTTCATCTACTCTATTGGTGATTCTTTCGAGTGTGTTCTTCATTTCAGTTATTGTATTCTTTAGTTCTAACAGGTTGTTTTTTATGGTTTCCCTATCTTGCTTTATGTCTTCTCTAAGTTCCTTAAACATTCTTATCATCAGTGTTCTAAACTCTGTCTCTGAAAGTTTGGATACCTCTGTTTCATTTAGTTACATTTCTAGAGATTTCTTCTGATCTTTTACTTGGGACATGTTTCTTTGTTTTTTCATTCTGGCTGTCGTTCTGTGAATGCTGCGATGTATTAGATAGATCACTTAGAAAGAAGAGAAAAAAAGAAAAACCAAAAAAAAGAAAGGAAAAAAAAAAGAAAAGATGTGGCGGGGTTCTCTGTCCTCTTTAATCTGCAGACCACTTTCTCAGGGTTGCAGTGAGGTTTCCACAATTAGCTGCTGTGTGCTCTGGAATCGTGCTCACTACCCCCCAAAAAAAATCTTCACAGGTTGTTGCAGGTTGTCTGCTACTGAGTCTCAGTGAACACAGTGATGCAGCTGGAGAACACCTGCCCTGCGTTTCCCTGGAAATGCAGCTGAAGTAGGGCGGAGGGTGGGGATCCAAGGCGGCTTACGCACTCCTGCGTCTCAGTGAGCAGCCTGATGGAGCCGGAGGTCACCCACCCAGCGTTTCCTTGGAAATGCAGCACAAGCAGGGCGGAGGGTGGGGACCCAAGGTGGCTCAGGCACGTTTCAGTGAGCAATCTGATGCAGCCGGAGGGCACCCTCCCGGTGTTTATTTAGAAACGCAGCACAAGCAGTGCAGAGGGTGGGGACCCAAGGCCGATCACACACTCCTGTGTCTCAGTGAGCAGCCTGATGGAGCCGGAGTGCACCCGCCAGGCGTTTCCCTGGCAACGCAACACAAGCAGGGCGGAGGGTGGGAATCCAAGGCCGCATGCGCACGCACGCATGCACTCACGCTTGCACACACTCCTGCGCCAAGTTCACCAGACCAATGGGATCCCGGCTCTGACCCTCCGTGGGAGGGCCCAACCCTGAAAAAATGGCGGCCTCCTGTACGCCGCTCATGTGCAAGCTCTGCACCAGTGGAACAACAATCCCAAAACCTCCAGCTTCTGCACCAAAGGTACTCAGTTTAGTCCCTCCCGACAGGCTTCTGGGCCCGGCTCATGCAGCCACTCCCTCTGACAAGAACCGGGTGAGTGCTCGCCGGCGAGTGAACCCGTGCGCTGGCCCCACTGGTTCTCCAGCTGCCCCAACCCTCACTGAGTCGAGCAAAGAGAGTCCTCACTAATTTCTACTGCCCACTATCGTGGATTTCCTCTTCCTGGCAAAGCTACTCTGGGCTAGTGAGCTTGGTGTGGTGCCAGAGGGTCTCTCCCACAACCAGAGAAGCCTCCCCACACAGCTGGGGCGTCCCTCACGGAGCTCGCCCTCTCTCGTCGGCGCCCCTCCTACCAGACTTGACGTGGCCTCTTCTTTAGGTCCTTCGTTGAGAGGTTCTGTTCATCTAATGTTCAGGGGACTCCCGAGGTTAAATGTTGCATAAATTATTTGTAATTTTGATGTGATCCTGGGAGGCAGTTCGGAGAGCATCCGTCTATTCCACCATCTTACCGGAACCCCCACTTCTTTTTTTTTTTTTAATTTATTTTTACAACAGTGCAACAGTTATACATTTTATTCCTCAAAGTGACAACCCGCCTCCCCCAATCTGCCGCCCCAATCCCCCCCATATATTATATCTATTACAAATCTCCTGACCCCACTCCCACACTGTACTCCTCATCCTGTGACTATATGTATATATTCAATCATAGTTAACATTGAATATTATACAACATCAGCTTCAGGTGTATAGCAAAGTTTTCAAGCCTCTACCCCACACCCAAAAGGGTCTCCCCAACAAGACAACATCATCTGACAGCCCACAAAGCATTCACAACATTATCAATTACATTCCCAGAACTGCCCCCCATAGACCTGAGGCAACATTGTAGTCACCCACCTATGCTGTCCAAAACCTTACCCTCTCCCTCATCCCCACCCGCTCCCAGACAACAACCATCTGTTTTTCCTTTATATCTGCTTGATATGATTTCAATCTTCTTAAATTTACTGAGACTTGTTTTGTAGCCTAACATGTGGTCTATCTTGGAAAATGTCCCATGTGCACTTGAGAAGAATGTGTATTCTGTTTTTTCGGGGTGAAATGCTCTAAAACTATCAATCAAATCCAGCTGGTCTAAAGTGTCATTTAAGTCCACACTTTCTGTGTTGATTTTCTGCCAGGAAGATCTGTCCATTGTTGACAATGGTGTGTTGAAGTCCCCTACTAAGATAGTGTTGCTGTTGATCTCTGTCATTATGTCTGTCAAAATCTATTTTATATAACTAGGAGCTACTATGTTGGGTGCATAGATGGTTATTAGGGTTATAGTGCCCTTCTTTGTCTTTTATTGTAGTCTTTCTTTTAGTCTATTCAGGGTTGGCCGAGTGGTGCGGTGGTTGACCTCTGGCTTAGGAAGCCAGTGGCCCCGGTTTGGGTCCCACATGTGAGGGTCAGTGACAGTGCCCTCAAAAAAAAAAAAAGTCTATTTGGTCCAGAATAAGTACTGATACTCCAACTTATTCTCTTATTTCCATTTGCATGAAATATCTTATTACATCCATAAACAGCATATCATGGGTCCTATTTTCTTTTTCTTTTTTTTTTTTGAGGGCAGTGTCACTGGCCCTCATAATAAATTAAAAATAAATAAATAAATAAATAAATAATGAAATGATTATTGATAGGTTCATATGTACTGCCATTTTGTTGTTTGTATTCCTGGTCTTCCTACGTTAGCTTGTTTACCCCTTTCTTATGTTTAAAAAAGCCCTTTTAACATTTCATGCAATGCTGGCTTGGTGGTAATGAATTCCTTAAGCTCAATCTTTTCTGAGAAGCTCTTTAGTTCTCTTTCAATTTTAAGTGATAGCTGTGCTGGTAGAGCAATCTTGGTTGTAGGCCTTTATCTTGTGTCACTTTGAATATCTCCTGCCACTCTCTTCCGGCCTACAGAGTTTTTGTAGAAAAGTCAGCTGTTAGACTTATGGGAGTTCCTTTGTATGTAACCCGCTGTCTTTCTTTTGCTGCTTTTAGGATTCTGTCTCTGTCTTTAACCTTTGCCATATTAACTATGATGTGTCTCGGTGTGGACCTGTTTGGGTTCAGCTTGTTTGGAACTCTCTGCACTTCCTGGGCATGTATGTTGATTTCCTTCACCAGGGTAGGAAATTTTTCAGTCATTATTTTTTCAAGTACATTCTCGACCCCTTGTTTCTTCGCTTCCTCTGGTATTCCTATGATTCAAATTTGGTTGTGTATCATCTTGTCCCATAGGGCTCTTAAACTATTTTCATTGTTTTTTATTCTTTGGTCTTTTTGTTTTGCCAACTTTGATTTCTGCTATTTCATCTTCCAAATTGCTGATCCGCTCCTCTGCTTCATCTACTCTACTGGTGATTCCTTCAAGTGTGTTCTTCATTTCAGTTATTGTATTCTTTAGTTCTAACAGTTTGTTTTTTATGGTTTCCCTATCGTTCTTCATGTCCTCACTAAGTTCCTTAAACATTCTTATCATCAGTGTTCTAAACTCTGTCTCTGAAAGGTTGGATCCCTCTGTTTCATTTAGTTCCATTTCTAGAGGTTTCTTCTGATCTTTTACTTGTGACATGTTTCTTTGTTTCCCCATTCTGGCTGTCGCTCTGGGATTGCTTTGATGTATTAGATAGATCACCAGGAGAGTCCTAGCTGGATCATGCAGGCACACAGCTCACAGCCCAACACTCCCAGGAAAAGTCACAGTCTCAGCCTGTCCCAATCAGCGGCTCGCAGATCAGGCCGAGCAGCCCGACAAACAATCACCAGCCTGGTAACTCTGCAAGCGAAGTGCAGAGAGCGGGGACCCAAGGCGGCTTTCGCACTCCTGCGTCTCAGTGAGCAGCCTGTTGGAGCCGGAGGGCACCCGCCCAGCGTTTCCCTGGCAACGCAGTATAAGCCAGGCGAAGGTTGGAGATCCAAAGCCGTAGGCACGCGCGCACACACACATGCACTTCTGCGCCAATTCCACCAGACCAATGAGGTCTCGGACCTGATCCTCCGTGGGAGGGCCAAAGCCCGACAAAATGGTGCCCTCCCTACACCACTCGCATGCAGTCTCCACACCATGGGAACAACAGTCTGAAACCTCCAGCCTTTGCACCAAAGGTGCTCAGTTCAGTCTGTCCCCGCAGGCTCCCGGGTCCGGCTCACACAGCTACTCCCTTACCAGTAACCAGGTAAGTGCTCACCTGTGAGCAAGCCAGGGCACCAGCCCCACTGATTCTCCAGCCGCTCTTAGCCTGACTGAGCTGAGCAAAGAGAGTCCTCACTAATTTACCTCCAGCAATCTTGGAACTTCTCTTCCTGGCAAAGGAACTCTGGGCTGGTGAGCTTGATGTGCGGCCAGAGAGTGTCTCCCCCAACCGGAGAAGCCTCCCCACACAGCTGGGACCTCCCTCACGGGTTCACCCTCTCTCATCTCTGCCCGCCCTACCAGACCTGACACGGCCTTCTCTTAAAGTTCTTCGTTTAGTGGTTCTGTTCCTCCTGTGTTCTGGGGACCTCCAGGGTTGAATGTTGTATAATTTGCTTGTAATTTTGGTATGATCCTGGGAGGCAGTTAGCACAGCGTCTGTCTATTGCACCATTTTACCGGAAGTCTCTCATTGTTTTTTTATTTTTTTTGTCTTTTTATTGTTCCAACTGGGTGATTTCTGCTATTTTGTTTTCCAAATCACTGATCCGATCCTCTGCTTCATCTACTCTACTGGTGATTCCTTTGAGTGTGTTCTTCATTGCAGTTATTGTATTCTTTATTTCTAACTTGTTTTTTATGATTTCTCTATCCTTACTTATGTCCTCACTAAGTTTGTTAAACATTCTTATCATCAGTGTTCCAAACTCTGTCTCTGAAATGTTGGATCCCTCTTTTTCATTTAGTGCCATTTCTAGAGGTTTCTTCTGATCTTTTACTTGTGACATGTTTCTTTGTTTCTTTATTTTGGCTGTCGCTCTGGGATTGCTTTGATGTATTAGATAGATCACCAGGAAAGCCCCAGCTGGATAACACAGGTGCACAGATCATGGCCTAAACTCAGGAAAACTGCCAGTCTCAGCCTGTCCCAATCAGCTGCTCATAGTTCAGGCTGAGCAGCCCAAAAACCAATCACCTGCTTGACAACTCTGCATGTGCAGTATGGAGAGCAGGGACCCAAGTTGGCTTGTGCACTCCTATGTCTCAATGAGCCGCCTGTTGGAGGCAGAACACACCCGCCCAGCATTTTCCCTGGCAACGCAGCACAAGCAGGGCAGAGTGTGGGGATCCAGGCCTACATGCACACGCACACACATACACACTCATAAGCTAATTCAACCAGACCAATGTGGTCGAGACCTGACCCTCTGTGGGAGGGCCCAACCCTGAAAAAATGGCACCCTCCTGTATACCATTGAGTGCAGGGGAACAATAGTCCCAAAACCTCCAGCTCCCTCACCAAAGGCGCTCAGTTCAGTCCATCCACACAGGCTCCTGGGCCCCGCTCACACAGCTACTCCCTTACCAGGAACCGGGTGAGTGCTCACCAGCGAGCGAGGCCATGCACTGGCTTCACTGCTTGTCTAGCTGCCCTCGGCCTCAATGAGCTGAGCTAAGATAGTCCTCACTAATTTCTACTCCCAGCTATCGTGGAACTCCTCTTCTTGGCAAAGTAACTCTGGGCTGCTGAGCTCGGTGTGTGGCTGGAAGGTGTCTCCCCCAACCGGAGAAGCCTCCCCATGGAGCCTCCTCATGGGGCTTTCCCTCTCTCATCTTCACCCTTCCTACCATACTCGATGTGGCCTCCTCTTTAAGTTCTTCATTTAAAGGTTCTGTTCATCTAGTGATCCAGGGACTTCCGGAGTTGAATGTTGTATAAATTATTTGTAGTTTTCCTGGTTATATTCTTCCTAGGTATTTGGTTCTCCAATTCCTCTAAAGCCTAACCACAGAGTTCATCATTAGCCTGACACTATTTTACTTTCTTTTATTTGTAACTCCAACCTCTGACAATGAGAAATCTGGGTAACATTATCCTCTACATATTTACATATTTTTCTTGTTTACCTTTATGAAACCAATCTCCTAAGTCTGCTAAGCCACAGCTTATTTTCCTGATGTGGGTCCTGATATCCTCTGGGACAGTCCCATCCTCAGAGGATTTCTATTCTTCATGCAAACCATAAGAATTTTTGGACTGTATTATTTCGGGAAGCAATGAAGGAAAAATTCAAGATATAAATGTTTTTGGGTAGAAAAGAATTGACTTGTAGACCTAGGTTATTTCTCTAAGAGTTTAGGGAATGCAAAATAAACAATCATAAAGCAGGTCAAATGGTCATGATCCCATAACCCCCACAATCTGTCACACAATATTACAAAAATGAAGCAGTTAAATCCTTCACCATTGTTGAACTTGTGCTCTATACTAGGCACTTTTATTTGGAACTAGTGATAAACTGAAGGATTTTACATTCAGTCACATGCTCTAGCTTTGAGGAACATATATTTTAATAGGAAATAAAAGCATTTATTCATTTATTCACTAAATAATTATCAGTAGACTACTATGTGTAAATTGATTTTTCTAGATATTGAGGACACAGTGTTAGATAAGGCAAATATATCCACTGTCATTTGTGGGTTGTATTTAAATGACTTAAATGTGGGGGAGGGAGACAGAGAGTATCCAAGGTAGTTATGCCTTGTGATAAGCAGTATGAAGAAAATAAAAGAAGGATGTGCTAATGACTGGGTAAATATTTAAGCTGAGCACTCAAGAGAACTCTCCCAAAAGATGATATTTAACCAGTAAATTGAATGACAAGAAGGAGTGGGCCATGTAAAGATTAGGGAAGATAGCATTCCTTGGACAGCTCAGCCAAAAAAAATCCCCAAGACCTGAATGACCCTTGGTGGGCACATAATTAAAAAAAAACAAAAACAGGGCCGGCCGAGTGGTGTGGTGGTTAAATGCTGGCTTGGGAAACCAGTGGCCCTAGTTTGGGTCCCACATATGAGGGCCAGTGACACTGCTCTCAAAAAAAAACCCAAAAAAACCCAGAGACAGAAGAATGGATGGACCATAATAGAATCTGAAAGTAGGCAAAGTTCAGTTTGCAAAGGGCTTTGTAAACCAGAGTAAGAAATTTTGGTGTTATACTAAACATAATGGAAAGTCAATGAAAGATTTTAAGCGTATTGTAGTAATGTTCTAATAAAGGTATCTGGAGAATGATTTGATAACATGGCCTAGGAATGGAGTTGGGGGCACAGTAAGGGAACATGGAGCATGAAAATGTGAAGAGGAGTCACAGAGTAAAGTGTGGAAAAGAAGTACAAGGGGGTCTGTGCATGTGTTTGGCAAAGGGCATTGGTATGTTAGGCATAGAAATAATATTTCAGGGATAAAAATACAATTAATGAAACTCATTAAACCATAAAATATTGTGGCATATGTTGGGAAGTCTCACTGAAAGGCCTAAGGAAAGATGAAGGGAAATAACAGCTAATGAGTTAGGGAATCAATAAAACAGCAGATGTCATAAATGAAGTAAGAGATGATGAGGGCCTGAATTATGGCCATGGAAATGGGGATAACATTGGAAGAAAGGATGGATTTGAGAAACACTGAGTGTATAAAATTATCAAGAGTTGCTAGGTTATTGGATGTGGGAGTGAGGGAAAGGAAAAAAGGAGTACTCAAGAATGACTTGTGGGTTTTTAGGCTTGAATGATATACAAAGATCAAACAAAAAGTTAGATTTGCATATGTATGGTTGATGGGATTATGGGAGTTTTTTGCTTTTTTCTTTACATGTTCCAGCATTGGGTCCAGTTCTTACTGGTTATAGTGGATGCTGTAGTAAAACCTGCAGATTCCTCCCCTTTTCAGGCTTGTGGCATTATTCACCCAGCTGCATATAGTCAGCTTAAAGGAAGTGCTTCCCCCAAGGTTACTCACTTTCCTTGAGATCATCTCACATTCAATGACTGACTGATGAAGAGGTTACAAAGGCTATGCAACTTTGTCAATATTTTGAATACCTGTTAGGGCCACACCAGCCCAAGAACTCACCATGAGAAAGGTCAAGACTCCTGGTGCAATCTCATGGCAGTTCAGCAACTCCATCTGTCCATACTCTTTCCCTCATTCACTCACAGATCATATTTTTTAAAGCATTACCCAGTAGTCATCTGCATGCAAACATTAGAGTCTGTTTCCCCAACTACGGTAAACTATGACTTTTCTAATATGAAAAATCATTCAACAACAATGAATCAAATTTTTTTTTGGAAAATGAAGATGCTTAACACTGGGGAAAAGATACTTTGATTTGTTTCAGTCACTGTAAGTAATACCCAATCCTTAGAAGTATCCCTTAAAAATGGTGGCCATTTTGAAGAGATTTTCTATAAATAACAGAACATTCTTAGAGTTGTTGGTAAATGAAGTGGAGTTTTTGTACTGTTGTACCTGTCTAAATACCTATTGAAACCTATGGATGAATTTGCATGTATAAAAGAGTAAGGTTAGATTTCTCCAAATAGGTGAAAGATCATTCATTTCCATTTATTATATATTCTCTATGGTAATTAACAACTGTTAGGCATATAATGTGTTAAAAATAGTTATTATTCATGATATTATATAGTATCTCTACTTCTGCTCACAATTCATAATGCCTATTATTCATTACCCTTAAGCATATCAGAGTAAAAGAGTTTAGAATAGACTTCCTTGTATTATAACAAAAGGCTTTTGAGGATGCACTTTGCAAAACTCTACTAATAAAAATTTAATCAACTCTTAAACTTTTTTCTTGCTTATTATAACATTAAGCAATCTGTAAGAATGCCAAGAAGAATAGAAAATGGAAGTTGAATTTTCATCAGCTAGCCTTCCAGTTGGAAAGTTGATTAGCTAACCTTAAGTGACATCTGTAAAGTTAAAGCAAAATTAATTAGAAATCTTCACTTCTGGAAGGTAGACAACACTCATTTCTTATCTTGTCCCTTTGACAACCATCTGTCTTCTGTATATAAACAATTAGTATAAGAGAATATTATTTAAAACTAAAATTACCCACACAAACATGCACACACACACTATTGAAAAGCATGTTAGTAAGAATACACTTACTTTGTATATTTTTAGAATTGTTTATTAATTATAGATGTGGAAAAAGAAATATTGTTACTGACCATCAATCAATGGTAGAGAATATAGGAATTGTTGTTATTATATTTTCTACAAAATTAATTATTCCTCAGTGCTATTTAATTACATATATATTAATAGACACTATAATGTATTTCTTCACAATAATTTAAAGATAAATTGTTTTTTAAAGTACCTTGTAGGGCCGGCCGACTGGCGGAGTGGTTAAGCTCTAGCTTGGGAAGCCAGCAGCCCCAGTTCGGGTCCCACATATGAGGGTCAATGACACTGCCCTCAAAAATAAAATAAAGTAACTTGCATTCTACGTTTCAGAATAAAAATAGCTTTATATTTTCTCTATTTATGTAAATAATATATTCTTGTTTTGTTTGTTGTTGTTTTTTTTGTTTTTTTGAGGGCAATGTCACTGGCCCTCATATGTGGGACCCAAACTGGGGCCGCTGGCCTCCCAAACCAGTGCTCAACCACAGTGCCACTCGGCCGGCCCAATATGTTCTTATTATAACAACTTTTGATATAGAAAATGTATAAATATTGAGTAAAATTTACTTTGAATACCAACTCTTAAAAGTAGTGTTAATTATTTTGTTCTACCCTTTCATGAATATTTTCTTTATTTATCTTACTGATACACAAATAATATTTATATATAAAGAATGATACTACTTTTACTGTTTCATTAATTTTTGTATTCAAAAAGTCATGGGCATCTTTCCATGTCAGTAAACCTAGATCTACAATCTAATTTTAGATGGTTGCATACTTTTCCATTGAATGGTCATATCATATTTGATTCAAATGATTCCCAAATAAAGGACTTGCAGATTGTTCTAGTTTTTATAATATGTAAGAAACTGCATGAAAGTATAATATGTAAACAGAAGATAGATACATAGATGCATGTCTGAACATCCGTTCACTTATCTCCTTAGAACACTTTGCTACAAGTTGAATTTTTGAGACAAAGGACACACAATTTTAAAAGGCAGCTTGTATTCATTCATTCATTCATTTTGTTTACAAGTCTACTATTTTAGGTAGAAATTAGAAATGTACAAATCCAAAATGTACAATGCAATGAGTTTTGGCAAAAGCACAAAGTCATGAAATTAATATTTTTACAAAGACATAGAACATTTCCCTCACTCCAGAAAGTTTCCTCGTGACACTTCCCAATCTCACAATCTCACCATATAGAACACAGACAATGGTTGTTCATATTACATCATAGATGAATTTTGTCTCTTCTAGAACTTTATATAAACAAACTGTGCTATATATTCTTTTCTTTTAAAGTATATATATATATATATAAAGTATATATATATATATATATATATATATATGTATGTATATGGGATTATTGGGGAACAGTGTGCTTATTCAGGTCCCATTAGCTCCAAGTCAAGTCGTTGTTTCAATCTAGTTATGGAGGGCACAGCTCAGCTCCAATTCCAGTCCCCGTTTTCAATTTAGTTGCAGGGTGTGCAGCCCACCATCCCATGCAAGAATCAAACTGACAACCTTGTTGTTAAGAGCACATCCTCTAACCAACTGAGCTATCCAGCCACTCTATATGTTCTTTTTGTTCCCTTTCTCTCACCATGTCAATGAGATGCGTCCCTATTGTGCATATCAGTAGTTTCTTTCTTTTTATTATGGAATGCTAATCCATTGTATGAATAAGTAATTTTTTTTAGCTGAGTCATCCTGCTAGCTGTTGGCAGCTCACCTGTTGCTCAGCTCAGGCTGGTCATCGAACTGCTGTTGCTTAGAGCTCAGCTCGCACTCTTGAGCAAGCTCTCTCTTTTTTTTTTTTTGAAGGGCAGTGTCACTGACCTTCACATGTGGGACCCGAACCGGGGCCCCTGGCTTCCCAAGCCAGCTCCTAACCACCGCGCCACTTGGCCGGCCCTCAGCTTGCACTCTTGAGTGAGCTCTTAACCAACTGAGCCACTCGGCTGGCCCAGTATTTTTTTTTTTATCCTTTCTCCTACTGATATACATTTGGGGTGTTACCCTGAGATTTGGAAATAAATAATCTAAATATTTTTAAATTGTAATATAGTATCCATATATATAAAAAGTGCTAAAATCATCAGGTTTTGAGTATTATGTCAATGGCTTCATGCCATATATATTCTTTTTGTCTTTGGCTTACTCTGCTGAACATTATTTGTAAGATTCATCTATGTTGCTGCATGAAGTTATAGTTTATACATTTTCTTCTGTATTTGTCTTTTCATTTTATTTTCACTTCAATCAAAAATAGTTCTTTGTGGACATTTGCTCCTAGGGTCTGTCTGCTTTTTAGTACTTTTTAGGCAATGTTAATAGACATTCAGCCAATGTTAATAGACACTAAATAAAACCATGGAGGAAATTCCTGTCTATTTTTTCTAAAAGAAATACATCACCCTCATTCTCACACACAAAATACAGCATGCTTTCTTTTTTCTTTTTTTTAAATTGTGAAATAAACATTTCTTTTAATTAGCTTCAGGTGTACAACACAGTGCAATAGTTATACTTTTTACCCCTCAAATTGACAACCCTCCTCCCCCAATTCTCCACTCCTCTCCTCCCTCCCATATCATACATATCTATTACAATTCCTTTGACTCCCTTCCACTGTATAATCCACATCCCGTGACTATCTGTATATTCAATTACAGTTGGCATGCAGTATTATACAACATCAGTTCAGCACACTATATTTTATCTGATATGTACTCTATGCAAGTCTCTATGATAATTGTAGTTAATCACATATTTAGTTAAAGAGAAAATTGCCATGTATTTAATACATGAATTGTTATTTTTTTAATTTGTATTTTTTATTGTGGTAAAATAATATAACATAAAATTTAGCATTTTAACCACTTTAAATATACTGTTCAGTGGTATTAAGTGCATTCATATTCTTGTACAACCATTAGTACATCCATCTCCGGAACTTTATTATCTTCCCAAACTGAAATTCTGTATCCAATAAACAATAACAACCTGCTCACTTCTTTCCTTCCAACCTTTAGCAAATATTATTTTACTTGCTCTCTCTGTGAATTTGACTATTTTAGATACCTCATGCAAGTGGAACCATACAGTATTTGTCCTTTTGTGACTGACTTATTTGATTTAATATAATGTCCTCAAGTTCCGTCCATGCTGTAATATTGTATATGTATACCATATTTTATCCATTCACCCATGAATGGATTTTTGGTTTGTTTCCTAGTATTTGAATAATGTTACTATGAACATGGGTGTATAAATATCCGTTCAAACCCTTATTTCAGTTATTTTGGATATATACCCAGAAGTGGAAATGTTGTATCATATGGAAATTCTACTGTTAATTTGTTGAGGAACAACCATGCTCTTTTCCACAACCTCTGAACCACGTTATAGTCCCACAAACAATACACAAAAGTTTCAATTTCTCCACATCTGTGCTGACACTGGTTATTTTCCATTTATTTATTTTTTATATATTAGCCATCCTAATGGGTGTGAATATAACATTGTGGTATTAATTTGCATTTCCCTAATGATTAGTGATGTTGAGCATCTTTTATTGTGCTTATTGGTCATCTGTATATATTCTTTAGAGAAATGTCCATTCAAGTCCTCTACCCTTTCTTTTCAACTGTGATGTTGATATTTTGATGTTGTTGTTCTTGTTGTTGAGTTCTTGGATATGGCACCAAAAGCACTAGTAACAAACGGAAAAATGAGATAAATTTAAAATGCTTGTATAGAAAGTCCTACCTTATTAGCTGAACATGCTTTGATCCTTGGGATTGGCCCTACATGAAGGCTTAAGGTATTCTCCAGCCTGTTTCTAGCATACATTTTACCTGGGCTTGTGTGTGGGTTTTTCAATTCTCCCATATACATGGCTGTTTTTGTGTGTGTCTTAATTACCCAAAGAGTGTCACCCCAGCTTCTCCATAGGGCATTAGATGATCTAGTGTGTCACCAACCACAGACTCTTGCTCCAGACTCCTGTGGGTCTATAGTCCTCCTTCAGCTTTTACTAGAAGTACTTACTGCTTTTCACCACTTTTCCCAGACTGAGATCCAAGTTACGTGAAACAGAGACCAGTTTTTAAGCAGCCCACAGACAAGTTAGAATGTTGCAAATAAGCTCTGCTCTACTTCCTCCAGTTTAAAGAAGAGAAATGGGAATTAGGTGCTATCTTAGATGGTTAATTGAATGTGTTCACCATAATCTCTTGGCTCTCACATCTGTGAGTCTTAGATTCCCAGCAGCTTTCATTCCTTGCCTGAGTTCCAAGTTAAGTGAAATGGAGACCCATCACTCTGGCAAACCCCAAGTAAGTTAGAGCATTCCTCTGTAACTGATGGTTTGAGAGAGGAAATTGGAAACTGGGCTGCTGTCTTCTCCAAATCAGGACTACGCAGAACCAAGGGGAAAGTGGGATAATGGTGTGTAA
Organism: Aselliscus stoliczkanus; assembly: GCA_033961575.1. NCBI lineage: Eukaryota > Metazoa > Chordata > Mammalia > Chiroptera > Hipposideridae > Aselliscus > Aselliscus stoliczkanus. The sequence goes on along the minus strand of CM066737.1, from coordinate 10,559,479 downwards.
AACCTCCAGGAGATTTCCTACATTTGAATTCTGCTTTTTCTTGATTGGGCATTCACTTGGTTGCTATAGATATTTGATCGTTTTCCAGAGCTCCTATAAAGATACTTTAGCCAGGCTCTAGATTGTGTTTTGTTTTGTTTTGTGTTGTTGTTGTTTTGTTTGTTTGGTTTTTTAGCTGAGCCATCCCGCCACCTGTTGGAAGCTCAGCAGCAGCTCAGAGCTCAGGTGGCACTCTTGAGTGAGCTCTTAACCATCTGAGCCACTTGGTTGGCCCTTGCTTTCTTGTTTTTAATGTTTCCAAGGAGAAATGAGTACCTGTAATTTCCTAGTCCACTGTTTGGCTGATATCTCCTCAAAATCATTAATATTTGAACAGACTCAATATAATTAGAAGGTTCTCTGCATTGATTATGATTTGTTTATTCTTTTATTATTCAAAAGATGCTTCTGAATCTTGCTGAGCCCGAGAGGCATCATTATAAATATTAGTCTAGTATGAATATCAGCAGGCTCCTTGATAGGTCACTCATTTTATCCTAAAGTATCCCCCTTACCACTTTCATACTTTTTTCAATTACTCTAATGAAATTCTCAAAACAGGATCTAATAACAGAGTCATTTATGTCTCTGTATTAATTTAATATACTTTTCTAATTATTGAAAAGGGTTTTGTTTCCTATTAAAGAACATTAAATATTGGTGAATAAGTAAGAGAGGCAGATGAAATCACACAATTTAGATGATTACCTTCTTTCCTAAATACAAAGTACAGCTATAAACAGAACTTAGTAGCACATGATCTGGCTCAGGAGTTACAGTTAACCCTTGAACAACTCTGGCTTGACCTATGTGGGTCCACTTATGCATGGAATTTTTTTCAATAAGTACAATCAGCACTGCACATGTATTTTCTCTTCCTTATAATTTTCTTAATAACATTTTCTCTAAATTAGTTTATTCTAAGAATACAGTATATAATATATGTAATATACAAAATATGTGTTAATGAAGTATTTATGTTATCAGTAAGGCTCTGGTCAATAGTAGGATATTTGTTAACTTTTGGGGGAAGTCAAAGATTATGCACAATTTTCACCTATGTGGGGATTGAGCACCTCTAACACCTGGATTGTTCAAGGGTCAACTGTATGTGCTTTACCCATGTACAAAAGAAAAAAAATGTATTGATGAAATTATGACTCTCAAAAATTGATATTAATCACAGTCAGATAAATTACTGCTACTGTCCAAATCATTCTGTTGACTTCTTCCATATCTCTCAGGACCTATATTCATATAACCAGATAAACTAAATTAATTAGTCTAGGAGCCTGAACTATACCATTGATTAAAGTGTATGAATCATAAGTTAACTATCTGGACCCATTAGCAAGAAGGTACATAACCTATATCCATTATTGCACCCAACTCTTTCCTTGAAATGCTTTATCCATACTCCATATCCCCTCTTTTGGTATGCTTCCAAGGACCTCAGGATCTGATGCTACCTCCTAAACTCTCTTATGGCCAGCTCTTTGGTTCTGTCAGCAATCTTTCACCAGGGGTAATTTTGCCTAGAAATCAGACATTTTAATAACCATGAACATAAGACACAGTTTATAATACAAATTAAGTCTTTTAAAATGAATGTAGATCTCTATCTTAAGTACAGGTATCTTTTATTATCCTTATCATATTTGTTTCAACTCTGATTATTTTTTTATTAGTATCAGGTGTAAAAACAGTGCAATAGTTATACTTTTCACCCATCACAAAGTGACAAACCCCTCCCCTAATTTACCTCCACCCTGATATAATAAATAACTATTACAATACCAATGACTCCACTTCCCACACTATACTCCACATCCCATGAATATACATATATTAAATTATAGTTGACATACAATAATATTCAACTTCAGCTTCAAGTGTACAGTGTGGTGGCCAAGCCTCTATACCACCATGAAGTGGTCTCCATAACAAGATATGTGTCCATCTGACACCCTATAAATTTTACATTATTGATTATATTCTCCAAACTGTCTTTAATATTCCTGTGGCAATATTGTAGTTACAAATTTATGCTGTATAATCCCTTCCCTTTCTCCCTGATCCCCACTTCCCTCCATTCTAGCAACCATTGGATTCTCCTATATATACCTGAGACTTTTTCTCTTTACTTTGCTCATTTACTCAGTTCTTTAGATTCCACATATAAGTGAGATCATATGGTATTTGTCTTTCTCTCACTGACTTATTTCATTTAGCATAATGTTCTCTGGGTCCATCCATATCACTGCAAATGGTAAGATTTTGTTCTTATTTATAGCTGAGTGATGCTCCATTGTATAAATGTACCACAGTTTCCTAATCCAGTCATGTACCAATGGGCATTTCAGTTCTTTCCAAGTCTTGGCTATTGTAAATGCGCTGCAATAAACATATGGGTACATATATTTTATCAAATTAATGCCTTGGATTATTCTGAGTAGATACTCAAGAGTGGAATTGCTGGGTCATACGGAAGTTCCATTTCCAGATTTTTGAGATACCTCCATACTGATTTCAATAATCTCTGCCCCAATCTGCAGTCCCACCAACAGTGTACCAGGGTTCTCTTTACTCCACAAACTCGCCAGCACTTGTTGTTTGTTGATTTATAGATGATAGCCATTCTGAACTGAGTGGGAGTGAGGTGGTATCTCACTGTGGTTTTTATTTGTATTTCTCTGATGATTAGTGAGGTTGAACTTTTTTTCATATGTCTCTTGGCCATGTGAAAGTCCTCTTTAGAGAAAATCCCCTTCATATCCTCTACCTTTTTTTTTTTTGAGGGCAGTGTCACTGGCCCTCACATGTGGGACCCGAACCGGGGCCGCTGGCCTCCCAAGCCAGCGCTCAGTCACCGCGCCACTTGGCCGGCCCTCCTCTACCTATTTTTTAATTGGGTTCTTTTGTGTGTGTGTTGAATTGCATGAGTGTTTTATAAATTTTGGATATTAACCCCTTATCAGATATATCATTGACAAATATCTTCTCCCATTTAGTACACTGCCTTTTTTTTTTGAGGGGAGTGTCACTGGCCCTCATATGTGGGACTGAACCAGGGACCGCTGGCTTCCCAAACCAGCGCTTCACCACTGCACCACTCGGCCGGCCCAATACACTGACTTTCTGTTTTATTGATGATTTTCTTTGTTGTGAAAAAACTTTTAAGTTTGATGTAATCCCAAATGTTCATTTTTTCTTTTATTTCCATAGTCCGAGGGGATATATCAGTAAAAATATTACTCATGGTAATGTGCGCAAATTTACTCCCTATGTTTTCTTCTAGGAGTTTTATGGTTTCAGGTCTTACATTTCAGTCTTTTATCCATTTTGAGTTTGTTCTCGTATATGGTGTAAGTAGGTGGTCCATTTTCATTTTTTTGCACATGTCAGTCCAATTTTCCCAGCACCGTTTATTAAATAGACGATTTTTACTCCAATGTAAATTCTTGTTTCCATTGTCATAGATTAAATGACATTATATGGTTGGGATTATTCCTGGGCACTCTATTCTGTTCCTTTGGTCTATGTGTCTGTTTTTATGACAGTAACATACTCTTTTGATTACTGTAGCCTTGTAGTATGTTTTGATGTCAGGTAGTGTGATGCTTCCCAGTTTGTTCTTATTTCTTAAGATTGCCATGCTATTTGGGGTCTTTTGTGGTTCCCTGTAAACTTTAGGGTTCTATGTTCTATTTCTGAAAAAAATGTCCTTGGTAATTTGATTGGAATTGCACTGAACCTATATCGACATTTAGGTAGTATTGACATTTTCAGTATATTAATTCTTCCTATCCATGAACATGGTATGTATTTCCATTTATATGTATCTTTTTTGATTTCTCTCCTCAGTGTTTAATGATTTTCTAAATACAGGTCTTTTACTTCTTTAAATTGATTCCTAGATATTTTATTGTTTTTGAAGCAATTGTAAAAGGGATTGCTTTCCTGAATTCTTCTTCTGACAGTTTATTATTGGTGTATACAAATGCAACTGATTTCTGAATATTAATTTTGTATCCTGCTACCTTACCAAATTCATTTATCAGTTATTGGTGGAGTCTTTGGGATTCTCTCTATATAGTATCATGTCATCTGCATATAATGACAATTTTACTTCCTCCTTTCCAATTTGGATGCCCTTTATTTCATTTTCTTGTCTGATTGATGTGGATAGAACTGCCAGAACTATGTTAAATAGAAGAGGTGAAAGTGGGCAGCCTTGTCTTGTTCCTTATCTTAAGGGGTAACCTTTTAGCCTTTCCCCATTGAGTATGATGTTTGCTGTGGGATTATCATATATTTATTTATTCTATTGAGATATGATCCCAGTATTCCCACCTTGCTAAGAGTTTTTATCATGAATGGCTGCTGGATTTTGTCAAATGCTTTTTCTGCATCTATTGATATGATCATATGATTTTTATTTTTCATTTTGTTAATGTGATGTATTAGGTTAATTGATAAGCAGATACTTAGCCAACCTTGCATACTAGGAATGAATCCAACTTGATCGTGGTGTATGATCTTCGTAATGTGATGCTGAATTCGATTTGTTGGTATTTTGTTGAGAATTTTTGCATTTATGTTCATTAGGGTTATCAGCCTGCAGTTTTCATTTTTTGTAATATCTTTTTCTGATTTTGGAATTAGGGTGATAGTGATTTCATAAAAAGAGTTTGGGAGCCTTCTTTCCTTCTGTATTTTTTGGAATAGTTTGAGGAGAATAAGTATTAATTCTTTTTTGAATGTTTTGTAAAATTCAGTTGTGAAGCCATCTGGTCCAGGACTTTTGTTTGTTGGAAGCTGGTTGATTACTGATTCAATTTCTTTGGTAGTAATCAGTCTGTTCAGAGTTTCTGTTTCTTTTTGGTTCAGACTTGGTAGACTGTATGCTTCTAGAAATTTATCCATTTCTTCCAGATTGTCGAATTTGTGAGGATATAGTTACTCATAGTATTTTCTTAAAATTTCCTGTATTTCTGTGGTATCTGTTGTCACTTCTCCTCTTTCATTTCTGATTTTATTAATTTGCGTCTTCTCTCTCTTTTTCTTGGTGTTTCTGGCTAAAGGTTTGTTGATTTTGTTTATGTCTTCAAAAACCCAGCTCTTGGTTTCATTGATCTTTTGCATAGATAGCTTTTTTCTTCTCTATTTCATTTATTTCTGCTCTGGTCTTTATTGTTTCCTTCCCTATACTCGCTTTAGTCTTTTTTTGCTGTTCTTTTTTTTAGTTGCCTTAGGTGTAAACACAGTCTGTTGATTTGAGATTTTTCTTGCTTCTTCAGGTAGGCCTAAACTGCTATGAACTTCCCTCTTAGGATTGCTTTTGATGTATCCCAGATTTTGCATCATGGTATTTTTATTTTTGTTTCTCTTGAGGTATCTTTTGATTTCCTTCTTGATCTCATTTTTGACCCTCTCACTATTGAGTAACATGTTATTTAGCTTCCATGTATTTGTAAGCTTTCCAGATTTCTTCTTATAATTGATTTCTAGTTTCATAGCATTGTGTTCAGAGAAGACACTTGAATATGATTTCAGTCTTCTTAAAGTTTTTGAGACTTGTTTTGTGACCTCACATATAGTCTATCTTTGAAAATATTCCATGTGCACTTGAGGAGAATGTATATTCTTTTGCGTTGGGTGAAATGCACTAAAAATATCAATTAAATCCAGGTGGTCTAGGGCCGGCCGAGTGGTATGGTGGTGAAGAGCTGCCTTGGGAGCCAGTGGCCCGGTTCGGGTCCCACATATGAGGGCCAGCGACACGGCCCTCAAAAAAAAAAATCCTGGTGGTCTAAAGTGTCATTTAAGGCCACTATGTCCTTGTTTATTTTCTGTCTGGAGGATCTGTCTATTGGTGACAATCGGGGGGTTGATGACACTTACTATGATATTGTTATTGTTGATCTCTGTCTTTATGCCTGTCAAAATCTGTTTTATATATTTAGGAGCTCCTATATTGGGGGCAGATATGTTCACTAGAGTTATGTCCTCTAGTTGTGTTGATCCCTATATTATTATGTAGTGCCCTTATTTGTCTTTTTTCTGAGCTTTCATTTTAAAGTCCCTTTTGTCCAAAATAAGAATTGCTACTCCACCTTTTTTCTCACTTCCATTTGCATGAAATATCTTGTTTTTTCTTTCAGGTTTCTTCATTTTAATCTCACCATAATGACCTTATTAACATGGCCTAAAGCTTTAGAATTGCAATAACAGGAGTTTCTTGTGTTATTCAATCAATTAATGTACTTTTTCAAATGAATATAATTTCTCTTAGTAACAGATTTTAAGCAAGTTGGAATACTGCAAAGTCATAGTAGCAGTTTTTCTTCTTGTGGTAACAGACATGCTGTGGAATTTGGCCCCACTTTACTTTCTCTGTTTCTTCTTCTTCTTCTTTTTTTTATTAGTTTCAGGTGTACAATGCAATGCAATAGTTATACTATTTACTCCCCAAAGTGACAATCCTCTCCCCCAGTTCGCCACCTCACTCCTCCCCGCCCCATATCATACATATCCACTACAATTCCTTTGACTCCATTTCACAGTATACTCCACATCCCTTGACTATCTATATATTCAGTTACAGTTTGCGTACAATATTATACAACATCAGCTTCAGGCGTACAGTGCAGTGATCAAGCCTCTACTCCATGCATACAGTGGTCTCCCTAACAAGATATGTGACTATCTGATACGCCACAAAATTTTTGCAATGATATTATATTCCCCGAACTGTGTTTCATATTCCTGTGGCAATATTGTAGTTGTCTATTTATGCTGTCTAATCCCTTCCCCTTCCCCCTTATCCCCACCTCCCTCCCAACTAGCAACCCTCAGTTTTTCCTCTATATCTATGAGTCTGTTTACTTCGATTGTTGATTCAGTTTTTCAGATTCCACATACAAGTGAGATCATATGGTACTTGTCTTTCTCCAACTAACTTATTGCACTTAACATAATAGTATCTTCACAACATTATCAATTACATTCCCAAAACTGCCCCCATATCCCTGCAGCAACATTGTAGTCACCCATCTATGCTGTCCAAAAACTTCCCCCTCTCCTTCATCCCCACTCCCTCCCAGCCAGCAACCATCAGTTTTTCCTTTATATCTGCTTGATATGACTTCAATCCTCTTAAATTTACTGAGACTTGTTTTGTGGCCTAACGTGCTCTATCTTGGAAAATGTCCCATGTGTACTTGACAAGAATGTATATTCTGTTTTTTCAGGTTGAAATACTCTAAAAATATCAGCAAAGTCCAGCTGGTCTAAAGTGTGCATGAAATATCTTATTCCATCTCTTTACTTTCAGTCTGTGTGTGTCTTTTTATCTGAGATGAGTCTCTTGTAGACAGCATATGGATGGGTCCTTTTTTCTTATCCACTCTGCCACTCTTTGTCTGTTTTTTCTTTTTTTTTTTTTAGGGCAGTGTCACTGGCCCTCATATATGGGACCCAAACCAGGGCCACTGGTTTCCCAAGCCAGTGCCTAACCAATGCGCCACTCAGCCAGCCCCAGTCTGTGTCTTTTTATTGGAGCATTTAGCCCATTCACATTTAAAGTGATTATTGATAGATGCATATTTATTGCCATTTTGTTGTTTTTATTTCTGTCTTCCTGGGTTAGCCCTTGTTTTCACCTTTCTTCTATTTTAAAAAGCCCTTTTAACATTTCCTGCAATTCTGGGTTGGTGGTAATGAATTCCTTAAGCTTATACTTTTCTGAGAAGCTCTTTTCTCTGCTTCAATTTAAGTGATAGCCGTGCTGGGTAGAGCAATCATGGTTGCAGACCTCTATTTTGTGTCACTTTGAATATCTCCTGCCACTGCCTTCTGGCCTGCAGTGTTTCTGTAGAAAAGTCAGCTGTTAGTCTTATAGGAGGTCCTTTGTATGTAACCTGCTGTCTTTCTCTTGCTGCTTTTAGGATTCTGTCTTTGTCTTTGAGCTTTGCCATTTTAACTATGATGTGTCTTGGTGTGGGCCTGTTTGGATTTAGCCTGTGGAACTCTCTACACTTCCTGGACTTGTATGTCGATTTCGTTCAACAGGGTAGGGAAGTTTTCAGTCATTATTTCTTCAAATACATTCTCAATCCCTTGTTCTTCTCTTCTCCTTCTGATATTCCTATGGTGTGAAGTTGTTGTGTTTCATTTTGTCCCAGAGGTCTCTTAATCTATTTTCATTCTTTTTTGCTCTTTTTATTGTTCCAACTGGGTGATTTCTGCTATTTTGTCTTCTAATTCGCTGATCCACTCTTCTGCATCATCTATTCTACTGTTGATTTCTTCAAGTGTGTTCTTCATTTCAGTTGTTTTACTCTTTCATTCTAACTGGTTGTTTTTTATGGTTTCCCTGTCATTCTTTATGTCCTCGCTAAGTTCCTTTAACATTCTTATCATCAGTGTTGTAAACTCTGTCTCTGCTTGTTTGGATACCTCTGTTTCATTTACTTGCATTTCTGGAGTTTTCTTCTGATCTTTTACTTGTGACATGTTTCTTTGTTTCCTCTTTGTGGCTGTCCTTCTGTGAATGCTACAATGTATTAGATAGATCACCTAGAAAGAAGAGAGAAAAAAAAGAGGTGGGGGGACTCTCCATCCTCTTTAATCTTCAGACCACATGCTCAATAATAGAGAGTCTCTGGACGACTCAGCACCAGCTATTGGGGGGAAGGGCTTAACATGTTATGTGCTGACCTCTCTATTAGGCTTGAAGTGAGCTTTCTGCAATTAGCTGCTGTGTGCTCTGGAACCGTGCTTCCTACCAAAAATTTTCACAGGTTGTTGCGGGTTGTCTACTGCTGCAAAAAACCCTCTGTTGCCTGCAGAGTTTTGGGCCAGGCATCTGGAGCTCAGGGTGCCTCTGATAATACAGCTCTAGGGGGGCAATGAAAGACCCCAAGGCACCACTGGATTTGGTCAGTGTCTCCCACCAAGTCAGAGCAGGATGCACTCTGCACCAGCCACCAGCCCACACAAAATCGCTCAGAAAGCTCCAATCAGATCACACAGGTTCACAGCTTTCGGCTCAACACTCTTAGGAAAACTCTCCATCTCAGACTGTCAAATCAGCTGCTCACAGATCAGGCTAAGCAGCCCAACAGCCAATCACCAACCTGGCACCTCTGCACAAACAGTGTGGAGAGTGGGGACCCAAGGTGGATCGTGTATTCCTGAGTCTCAGTGAACAGCCTGAGGAGCTGGAGAGCACAATCCCGAGTTTTCCCTGGCTACACAGCACAAGCAGGGCAGAAGGTGGGGATCCAAGGCCATATGTGCATGCCTGCACACACGCACTCCTGTGTTAAATTCATCAGACCAATGAGGTCCCAGATATGACCCTCTGTTGGAGGGCTCAACCCTGAAAAAAATGACGTCCTCCTGTACACTACTCATGTGCAAGGTCCACACCAGGGGAACAATGGTCCCAAAATCTCTAGCTTCTGAAACAAAGGCGCTCAGTTCAGTCCATCCCTGCAGGTTCCTGGGCCCCAATAACACAGTTACTCCCTCTAGGAATCAGGTGAGTGCTCACCAGTGAGTGAGTTTGTGTGCTGGCTCTACTGGTTCTCTAGCCACCCTCAGCCTCAACGAGTTGTGCAAAGAGAGTCCTCACTAATTTCTACTGCCATCTATCATGGAAATCCTCTTCCTGGCAAAGTAACTCTGTTCTGGTGAGCTCGGTTTGGGGCCAGAGGGTCTCTCCCCCAACCGGGGAAGCCTCCCCAGAGCTGAGGTGTCCCTCACAGGGTTTGCCCTCTTTTGTTTGTGCCCCTCCTACCAGACTCGATGTGGCCTCCTCTTTAGTTCCTCCATTTAGAGATTCTGTTCATCTGGTTTTCAGGGTACTTCCAAGGTTAAACGTTGTGTAAATTACTTGTAATTTTTATGTGATCCAGAAGGCAGTTGGGACAGGATCCGTCTATTCCGCCATCTTACCAAAAGTCCATGTATTATCATTATTTTTTATATTCTTTTATTGTGATATAGAATTTTTAAAAAATTTTGTTTCAGGTGTACAGCACGGTGCAATAGTTATACTTTTTCCTCCTCAAAGTGAAAACTCCCCTCCCCAAGTTCACCTCCCCACTCTCCCCCTATATCATACATATAATTACAATTCCTTTGACTCCCTTCCACAGGACACTACACAACTCATGACTATCTATATATTCAATTACAGTTGGCATACAATATTATAAAACATCAGCTGCAGGTGTATAGTGCAGTGATCAAGCCTCTACTCCATCCATGAAGCGGTCTCCCTAACAAGATATGTGACAATCTGACAAGCCACAATATTTATACAACATTATTATATTCTCCGACTGTGTTTCATATCCCTGTGGCAATATTGTAGTTGACTATTTATGCTGTGTAATCCCTTCCTCTTCTCCATTATCCCCACCCCACTCCCAAACAGCAACCCTCAGTTTTTCCTCTATATCTATAAGTCTGTTTACTTTGCTCATTCATTCAGTTTTTCAGATTCTACATATAAGAGAGATCATATGGTATTTGTCTTTCTCCAACTGACATGTTTCAATTAACATATTAGTCTCTTCACAACATTATCAGTTACATTCCCAGAACTCCCCCCCATATCCCTGTGGCAACATTTTAGTCACCCACCTACGCTGTCCAAAACCTTCCCCCTCTCTCTCATCCCCACTCTCTCCCAGCCAGCAACCATCAGTTTTTCCTTTATATTTTCTTGATATGATTTCAATCTTCTTAAATTTACTGAGACTTCTTTTGTAGCCTAACATGTGATGTATCTTGGAACATGTCCCATCTGCACTTGAGAAGAATGTATGTTCTGTTGTTTCAGGGTGAAATGCTCAAAAAATATCGACGAAGTCCATCTGGTCTAAAGTGCCATTTAAGGCCACTCTTTCCATGTTTATTTTCTTTCTATAGGATCCGTCCATTGTTGACAATTGGGTATTGAATTCCCCTATTATGATAGTGTTTCTTTTGATCTCTGTCTTTTGCTCGCTTAAAATCTGTTATATGTAATTAGAAGAATGTATGTTGGGTGTATGGATGTTTATTAGGGTTATAGTGCCCTTCTTTGTCTTTTATTGTAGTCTTCATTTTAAAGTCTATTTTGTCCAAAATAAATACTGCTACTCCAGGTTTTCCTTCTCATTTCCATTTCCATGAAACATCTTATTCAATCTGTAAACAACATATACATGGGTCCTATTTTCTTATCCACTCAGCCACTCTCTGTCTTTTGATTGGAGCTTTTAGCCCATTCACATTTAAAATGATTATTGATAGGTGCATGTGTATTACTGTTCTGTTATTTGTATTCCTGATCTTCCTAGGTTAGCTTGTTTACCTGCTTCTTTTGTTTAAAAAAGCCCTTTTAATATTTCTTGCAATGCTGGCTTGGTAGTAAAGAATTTTTAAGCTTATTCTTTTCTAAGAAGCTCTTTATTTCTCCTTCAATTTTAAGTGATGGCCGTGCTGGGTAGAGCAATCTTGGTTGTAGGCCTTTATTTTGTGTCACTTTGAATATCTTCTGCCACTCCCTTCTGGCCTGCAGAGTTTCTGTAGACAAGTCAGCTGTTTGTCTAACAGGAATTTCTTTGTATGTAACCTGCTGCCTTTTTCTTACTGCTTTTAGGATTCTGTCTCTGTCTTTCAGCTTTGCCATTTTAACTATGTTGTGTCTTCATGGGGACCTGTTTGGGTTTAGCTTGTTTGGAACCCTCTGCACTTCCTGGGCATGTATGTCGATTTCCTTCATCAGGGTAGGGAAGTATTCAGTCATTATTTATTTATTTATTTATTTTTGAGGACAGTGTCACTGGCCCTCATATTTGGGACCCGAACCAGGGCCGCTGGCTTCCCAAGCCAGCGCTTAACCACTGCGCCACTCGACGGGCCCTCAGTCATTATTTTTTCAAATACTTTCTCGACCCCTTGCTTCTTCTCTTCTCCTTCTGGTATTCCTATGATGAAATGTTTGTTAAGCCTCATGCTGTCCCATAGGGCTCTTAAACTATTTTCACTGTTTTTTATTCTTTCGTCTTTTTGTTGTTCCAACTGGGTGATTTCTGCTATTTTGTCTTCCAAATCCCTGATCCGATTATCTGCTTTATCTACTCTATATTCCTTCGAATATGATCTTCATTTCAGTTATTGTATTCTTCAGTTCTAACAGGTTGTTTATTTATGAATTCTCTATCCTTCCTTATTTCCTCACTAAGTTTGTTAAACATTTTTATCATCGGTGTTCTAATCTCTGTCTCTGAAAGGCTGGATCACTCTGTTTCATTTAGTTCCATTTCTAGAGGTTTTTTCTGATCTTTTACTTGTAACATGTTTCTTTGCTTCCTTATTCTGACTGTCCCTCTGGGATTCCTTTTATGTATTAAATAGATCAACAAGAGAAACATGGCTGGATCAGGCAGGCAAACAGCTCACAGCCAAACACTCCCAGGAAAGCTCCCAGTCTCAGCCTGTCCCAATCAGCCTCTCGCAGATCAGGCCGAGCAGCCCGAAAACCAATGACCAGCCTGGTAATTCTGCACATGCTGTGTGGAGAGCATGGACCCGAGGCGGCTCGTGCACTCCTGGGTTTCAGTGAGCAGCCTGTTGGAGCCAGAGCACAGCCACCCAGCGTTTTCCTGGTAACGCAGTATAAGCTGGTTGGAGTGTGGGGATTCAAGGCTGCATACACGCCCACGCACACACGCATTTCTGCGCCAATTCCACCAGACCAATGAGGTCCTGAAACTGACTCTCTGTTGGAGGGCCCAACCTTGACAAAATGGCGCCCTCCTGTACACCTCTCATATGCAAGCTCCACACCAGGGGAACAATAATTCCACATCCTCCAGCTTCTCCACCAAAGGTGCTCAGTTCAGTCCGTCCCCACAGACTCTTGGGCCCCGCTAACACAGCTACTCCCTCCACCAGGAACTGGGTCAGTGCTCCCCATTGAGCATGCCTGTGCACCTGCCCCCCCTTATTCTCTATCCACTCTCATAATCACCGAGCTGATCAAAGAGAGTATTCACTAATTTCTATTGCCAGCTATCAATGAACTCCTCTTCCCGGCAAAGGAACTCTGGGCTGATGAGCTTGGTGTGTGGCAGGATGGTCTCTCCCCCAACTGGAGAAGCCTCCCCATGGCTGAGGCGCCCCTCACGGGGTTCACCCTCTCTCGTCTCTCAAGTCTACCAGACTTGACATGGCCTCCTCTTTAAGTTCTTCGTTTAGAGGTTCTGTTCATCTAGTGTTCCAGGGACTTCTGGGGTTGAATGTTGTGTAAATTATTTGTAATTTTGGTGTGATCCTGGGAGGCAGTTAGCACAGCGTCTGTCTATTCTTCCATTTTACTGAAAGTTCCTGTGTATGATTTTATTAACGTGTTGCTGAATCTGTTTTGTTAGTGTTTTGTTGGTGATTTTTGCATATATGTTCATTAGGGATATCAGCCTGTAGTTTTATTTTTTTGTAATGTCTTTTTCTGATTTTCAGATCCGGGTAATAGTGCCTCTTAAAATGTGCTTGGAAGCCTTCTGTCCTTGTGATTTTCTTAGAATAGTTTGAGTAGAATAGGTGTTAATTCTTGTTTGAATGGTTTGTTACATTCACCTGTGTAGCCATCTTGTCTAGCACTTTTGTTTGTTGGAAGCTGTTGATTACTGATTCCTTATTTTTGGTAGTAATCAGTCTGTACAGTTTCTGTTTCTTTTTGATTCAGTCTTGGAAGATTGTATGCTTCTGGAAATTTATTCATTTCTTCCAGACTGTTTAGTTTGTTGGAATACAGTTGCTTGTCATATTTTCTTGAAATATTCTGTATCTGTTGACACTCCTCCTCTTTCATTTCTGATTTTATTAATTTGGGCCCTCTCTTTTCTTGGTGAGTCTTACTAAGGGTATGTCAATTTTGCTTATCATCTCAAAAAACAAGCTCTTGGTTTCATTGGCCTTCTGTATTGATTTTTTGGTCTCTATTTCATTTATTTCTTCTCTGATATTTATTATTTCCTTCCTGGTCCCCCAGTTGGGCTTGTTTTGCTGTTCATTTTTCCACTTCCCTTGATGTAAAGATAGCCTGTTTATTTGAGATTTTTCTTCCTTCTTTAGGTAGGTCTGCATTGCTATGAATTTCCTTCTTAGGCCTGCTTTTGCTGCATCCCATAGATTTTGTGTTATTGTGTTTTCATTTTTGTTTGTCTCGAGATAGCTTTTGATTTCTTCCTACATCTCAGTTTTGACCAACTAGCTATTTAGTAACAGGTTATTCAGCCTCCATGTATTTGTGTGTTTTCTGGATTGCTTCTTATACCGTAAAACCTTGGATTGCGAGTAACTTGGTTTGCAAGTGTTCTGCAAGACGAGCAAATATTTCCATTAGTTGGTGGAAAAGTAATTGCACCAACCTCATAATACATTTTATAATGGTAAATGAGCAGGGTCTTGCAATATGAGTAATTTATTTCTGGAACGAATTATGCTGGCAAACCGAAGTATTACTGTAATTGATTTCTAGTTTCATAGCATTATGGTCAGAAAAGATACTTGATATAATTTCAATCTTAAATTTATTGAGACTTGTTTTGTGGCCTAACATGTGGTCTATCTTGGAAAATATTTCATGTACACTTCAGAAAAATGCATATTTTGTTGCTTTGGGGTAAAATGCTCTAAAAGTATCAATGAAATCCAACTGGTCTAAAGTGTCACTTAAGGCGACTGTTTCCATGTTGATTTTCTGTCTGGAGGATCTGTCTATTGGTGACAATGTGGTGTTGAAGTCAACAACTATGATAGAGCTACTGTTGATCTTGTGATTTTTATGTCTGTCAATATCTGTTTTATATATTTAGGAACTCCTATGTTGGGTGCATAGATGTTTACTAGGGTTATGTCCTCTTATTGAATCAATCTCTTTATTATTATGTGGTGTTCTTCTTTCTCGTTTATTGTGGTCTACATTTTAAAGTCTATTTTGTCTGAAGTAAGTATTATTACTCCAGCTTTTTTCTCCTTTCCATTTGCATGAAATATTTTATCCTATCCCTTTACTTTCTCACTGTGTGTATCTTTTGATCTGAGATGAGTTTCTTGTAAGCAACATATCCTTGGGTACTATTTTCTTATGACCCAGCCACTCTATGTCTTTTGATTGGAGGATTTAGCCTTTCACATTTAAAGTGATTATTGATAGGTGCATATTTATTGCCATTTTGTTATTTGTATTTCTGGTCTTCCTTCGTAAGTTTGTTTTCCCCTTTCTTCTGTTTAAAAAAGCCCTTTTAACATTTCCTGCAATGCTAGTTTGGTGGTAATGAACACCTTAAGCTTATTCTTTTTTGATAAGCTCTTTATCTCTCCTTCATTTTGAAGTGATAGCCTTGCTGGATAAAGTGATCTTGGTTGTAAACCTTTATTTTTCATCACTTTGAATATTTCTTGCCATTTCCTTCTGGCCTGCAGAGTTTCTGTGGAAAAGACAGCTGTTAGTCTTATAGGAGTTCCTTTGTATGTAACCTGCTGTCTTTTCTTGCTGCTGTTAGGATTCTTTGTTTTTAACTTTTGCCATTTTAACTATAACGTGTCTTGGTGAGGGTCTGTTTGGGTTCAGCTTGTTTGGAACTTTCTGCACTTCCTGGGCTTGTATGTAGGTTTACTTCACCAGGGTAGGGAAGTTTTCATTCAGCATTTCTTCAAATATGTTCTTGATCCCTTCCTCCTTCTCTTGTCCTTTAAGTATTCCTATGATGCAAATAATATTGTACTTGATACTGACCCACAGATGTATTAAACTATTTTCATTGTTTTTTACTCTTTTTTCTTTCCCTTGCTCTGATTGGGTGATTTCTGCTATTTTGTCTTCTAAATCACTGATCTGATCCTCTGCTTCATCTAATCTACTGGTGATTCCTTTGAGTATGTTCTTCATTTCAGTTATTGTATTCTTTAGTTCTACAGGCTTTTTTTAAAATGATTTCTCTATTCGTCTTTATATCTTCACTAAGCTCCTTAAACATTCTTATCATCAGCGTTCTAAACTCTGTCTTTGATAGGTTGGATACCTGTATTTCATTTAGTTTCATTTCTAAAGGTTTTTTCTGATCTTCTGTTTGGAACACATTTCTTTGTTTCCTCATTCTGGCTGTCTCTCTGTTTTTGCTTCGATGTCTTATGTTGTATGTGTTTGCTGGGTGGTCTTATGTTGTATGTGTCCTTTATATTCGAATTACACTGTCTCCCTATTCTCCTCTCCCCTGTGTTCCAGAGTTGTACCTTTTGCCTTTTTTTAATATTTTACTGGGGAGTTGGGGGAGGGGAACAGACCAGTTGGTATCTTTTGGTTCTGCAGTCTAGTTTTAGAGGATGTCGCTTCACTGGCCCATGTTGGTATTATCATTGTGCTGGTCCAGGGTGAGGCAGCCACTCACCAGCCATTGGAGGGTCACGCACTGTTTGTTGCTCAGGGCAGCTCATGAAAGCTCACCCCCACTGCCGGCGAGTCCCCCTGCAGCCTACTCTGTCACCAGTGACTCACAGCAGCGCAGCTTCAGGTCATGCTGTTGTTCACCATCTTATTTATAGAGGAGCTGTGTCACTGATGCTCATGTGGGAGCCAAACTGGAGCCTTGCTGCTCAGAGCTAGTTTCCCAAGCCAACTCCTAACCAAAGCGCCATTTGCCCAGCTTGAGAGGTATCACTTTTGAAGTTAACCTTTAATTGCTTTTGCCTTGTGTGAAGGTGGGGTTGACTCTCAGGCTGATTAGGTGGGAGAATTAGCTCTGCTCATAGTGTATGAGCTGATGTGCTGAGATTGACCCTTCAGAGGAAGTTTCGTCCGTATGGGCTCTTGTGCCTGTGGAAAATTTCCTTTGGGAGTGCCACTTGAAGGTTCAACCAGGTAGTGTGCTGGTTTGGGCTAACACTTGCCTCTGGGTTTAGTGGTTCTAGTGTCTCTTTGATGGGGCTCCCACTTGGAGTCATTTAGCCCTGTCTGTTACCAGCCTGTAGCTACCTTGTATGTGCCTCAATGTTGTATGTGGTTGGCTTCTTCCCATGCTGGACCGGGGACATGTGGGGATGGTCTCTGTTTGAACTGAAGCTGGCTGCCACCAATATTGGTCCTGAGGCAGTTTAGCAAAAGACCCAGGGCCCTTTAGGCCTGTTGCCACCTGTCAGATGCCAGTAAGGCCCAACTATTGAAAGATGCTCTTTTGGAGCATGTGTCTGGCTCTTTGAACTTGTGTTAAGTGTGCTATCAGTGTTGTGGCACTAGCTGGGAATGGTGGAGTTCAAGTGAGATATAGGACATGACTGGTGGTTTTTATGATGTTAACACAAATTCAGGTCTTATGCCAGTACTTGGCCTGTGACTCCCTTGTAAAGTATCCCAAGGGCACTACAGCCAACCTCTACCTCATGCTCACAAATTCCCAAAATCTGCTCCCAAATGACTGTGGTACTGGATTGTGGTCACTGAACATCTCCAAGACGACCCCAGGGCTCTGCGGACCTCCTCCTGTTGTAAAAAACGTTTCCACAGTTTGTTAAGGTGGGGCCAGCACCCAGGCACCCTGAATACCCCAGCAATGCAGCTGTAAGTAAGTGAGGTGGTGTTACAGGTATGTAAAGGCTGTGGTAAGTGGTTTCTATGAATTCAGTGTAGTCTTAGTTCCTGGACTAGTGCTAGACCTATGTCCAGTTCATAAAACACAAGCAAAGCAAGGCAAACCAACAACACCAAAAACCAAATACACCGCCACAGAAACATGATAAACAATAATCAGACAGGAAAAACAAAAATATATAAAAGAGACAAAAAACAAACAGAAACAGTAGACCAAGACAGAAAAATAGTAACCAAAGCAATAAATAGTAACAAAGACAAACAAGCTCGTGAAAAAACAACAACAAAAAGAAAATAGACTAAATAAAAGAAGAAAAAGCAACAAAAAGATGAAATAGAAAGAAAAAAAAGTCTCTCCACCCTCTTTAATCTGCAGATCACTTGCTCAGCAATAGAGAGTCTCTGGGCAACTCAGCACCAGCTGTGTTGGGGGAAGACCCAAAGCCTCATGCTCCAGCCTTCCTCTCGGACCTGCAGTGAGCTTCCTGGAATTAGCTGCTGTGTGCTCTGGAGTCATGCTCACCACCAAAAATCCTCACATGGGCTGGCTGTGTGGCACATTGGTTAAGAGCTGGTTTTGGGATGCTGGTGGCTCCGGTTCAGATCCCACATATGAGGGCCAGTGGCACTGCCCTCTACAGCTAACAACAGCTCCTCCTGGAGCTGGGCTGTGCGTGCCCTGGCGATGGTGTAGGCTCCTGCCCCTGCTGCAGAGGGCTGTCATAAACTACAGTGAGTGACCGGCAGCCAGCGTGAGCTGGCAAGAGCTGCAGAGAGCGACATCCAGAGGCCGGCGACTGATCTGCCTCATCCGGGAAGAGCACAATGATGATGCCAACAGGGGCCAGTGAAGCAACATCCTCCTCAACTAGACTGAAGAACAAAAAGACAGCAATTTTTCTGTTCCCCTTCCCCAATTCCCCAAAGCTGTTCCCCTCCCCAAATTCCCCAATAAAATCTATACAAAAAAAATCCTCACAAGTTGCTGCAGGCTGTGCCCTGCTGCAAAAACCCTCTGTGGCTTGTGGAGAGGGGAACCAGGCACCACGGGTTCAGGGTGCCCCAGGCAATGCAGTTTAGGTAGGCAGGGCAGGGCATCAGAACACCACAGGTTGTGATCTGTGGCCCCCACTAAGTCAGGGCAAATTTCTCTCCTGCACCAGCAACCAGCCTGCAGAAATGTGCCATGAATGCCCTGGCCAGATCAATCAGGTGCACAGCTCCTGGCCCAATTAATGTTCCCACGAAAAATCCAAGTGTCAGCTTGTCCCAATAAGCAGCCTGCAGATAAGGCAGAGCAGCCCACCAGGCAGAGCAGCCCAACAGGTGTCAGGCAGATGCCACCCTGACAACTCTGTACATGCAGTAAAGAGAGCAGAGACCCAAGGCATCCTGTACGCACACACACACGTCTGTTCCTGTTCCACCAGATCATTGCGGTCCCAACCCTGACCCTCTGTGGGAGAGGCAACCCTGAAAAAATGGCGCCTTCCAAAACACTACTCATATGCAAGCTCCACACAGGAACAATGGTCCCACAACCTCCAGCTCCTATGCTAAATGCACTCAGTTCAGTCCTTCCCCACAGGCTCCTGGGCCCCACTCACACAGCCAATCCCTCTTCCAGGGACCAGGTGAGTGCTCACCAGTGAGTAAGTCCATATGCTGGCTCCACAGGAAGGTGACTGGTTCTCAAGCCACCCCTCACCCCAATTTGATCAAAGAGAGTCCTCACTAATTTCTACTGCCAGCTATCATGGAACTCCTCTTCGCAGCAAAGTAACTAGGCTGGGGAGCTTGGCGTGTGGCCAGAGGGTTCCTCCCCCAACAGGAGAAGCCTCTCCACCACTGAGTTGTCCCTTGTGGGGTTTGCCTTCTCTCCATGGGCCTGGTGTCAGCCTGCCTCACATCTCCAACCCTCCTGCCAGTCTCAATGTGGCCTCTTTAAATCCTTCATTTACATGTTCTGTTCATCTAGTGTTCAGATAACTTCTGAGGTTAAATTTTTTGTAAATTATTTGTAATTTTGGTGTGATTATGAGAGGCAGTTGGCACAGAGTCCATCTATTCCATCATCTTAGCTCTGCCTCCCTAGGTACCATCTTAATAGCATTTATCAACCTATGGAATGTGGCTAGCTGGACTTTGTATAATTATACTAATAGAACTATTGCTGTGGATTATTCTGAATATTGAAATGATTCATTTGTTCCAGGAACATTCTGTTATACCTTATTATTTATCAAAAATCTAAGAATAAAGATTTTTCTGCATTTCCTGGCCAATAACATCATATTATCTAAATGAGATCCAGTATTCAGCTTGTCAAATTTAAGTATTTCAGGTCTGCTAGACTGAATTTTAGTTTGGGCCAAATTACACTATTGATTTAGAAATTAGGTTTTAATTAGTTATTTGCACTTAATTATTTCTAGGTTTGTATTGACATTTAAAAATGGGCTTGTAGAATTTTATTTCACACTTTGAAAACTTTAGTATGTCTTTTTAAAAAATTTCACCATGTCCACTCTGAAACTTTATGTAGAAACTTTAATTAAATGAATCTCTTGCAATTGATTTTTATATGTAGATTTGTCTTAAAGAGTGAATGTCTTCAACAAAACTCTTTAGTCACAGACATAACAACTGTTATGTGCTTAGTGCAAGAATAGTCATGCCAATTGTGTATAGTAATCAGTTTTCTAGATTTTTTAAAAGCCACCTATGATGAGTGTGATGGTTAATATTCTGTGTAAATTTAACTGGATCATAGTATGCCCAGATGTCTGGTAAGAAATTATGTCTGGGTGTGTCTGTGAGGGTATTTCCTGAAGAGATTAACATCTGAATTAGGTGGACTGAATGTAGTGCGTTGCCCTTCCTTACGTGGTTGGGTATCAACCAATCCTTTGGGGGCCTGAATAGAACAAAAAAGTGGAGGACATGGGATTACCTACATTCCTGCCTGCCCGTTTGAGCTGGGACATTAGTCTTTTCTGTCCCTCAGACTGGGATTTATATCATTGGCTTCCTGGTTCTTTGGCATTTGGACTCAGGCTATAATTACACTACTGGCTTTCCTGAATTTCCAGCTTATAGATTATAGATTGGGAGGCTTGGAATCCATAATCATGTGAACGAATTCCTCATAAGTATCTCTCTCTTTCACTCTACATATATATTTATTTCTCTTTATATCTGTTTTTCGGGAGAACCCTGACTAATACAATGAGGGAGCAGTATTTCATTTAGTTTGTCCTTGTGCTACATGTGATAATGATACTAATATTAATAGATCATAATTATAGGTCTCATCACCATCACCATTATTATTCTTCTGTGCAAAATGTTAAATATTAAGCATATAAATATTAAGTATGATACACACTATAGTTCCATACTGTCCTTGACACTTGCTTTATCTTTTTCTTTTTCATAGGCAGAGACACAAATGTCATGCAATTCAGCTTTCTTGTTCTTTGTGTTCACTCTTACTTGCCTTGGAACATACATTTTATCCAAAGTCCCAAAACCTATAGTCATAATCACATTCAGGAAGGATGTTGGAAGAGCAGAGCATGACTGGCAGAAACTAATATTTCTCAAAGTGTGTTCTGTGGAAAAGTTAATAGAAAACTGAATTTGGAAAACATTGATAAAGTAAAACAGATTTCTTTTCCATAGTACTTGTCAGGGACCTCACTCAGATAGCATGCATTGTGAATTTCCAAATTGAATATAGTGTACACTTACTTGCCAAATATGTTTCACTGCAGAACACACACACA
This sequence comes from Aselliscus stoliczkanus, assembly GCA_033961575.1. Classification (NCBI taxonomy): domain Eukaryota; kingdom Metazoa; phylum Chordata; class Mammalia; order Chiroptera; family Hipposideridae; genus Aselliscus; species Aselliscus stoliczkanus. Next base: position 10,538,002 of record CM066737.1, on the reverse strand, counting down.
CACACACACACACACACACACACACATGAATTTTGCAATTCATCTCACAAATGATTGTTCATAATATATTATAAAAATGCTTGCACAGCAAAATTTGAATGCTCTGTTTTGTGCATGTTATAGGCCGAATGTTTGTGACCAAAAATTAATATTTTGAAGGCCTGATTCCCAATATGATGGTATTAGGAGATGAAGCTCTTGGGAGATAGTTATTGATGAGGTCAAAAGAGTGGAACCCCCTGATGGGATTAGTGCCTTTATAAGATAAGGAAGAGACACCAGAGGTTCCTCTCTCCAACATAAGATGGCACAGAAAGAAAACCACTGTCTGCAAGCCAGGTAGAGAGATCACACAAAAACCTGACCATTCACCCTAATCGAGACATGCAGCCTCCAGAATGTGAGAAATAATTTTCCATTGTTTAAACCACCTAGTCTACAGTATTTTGTAATGGCAGACTAAGCTAAGAGAGTGCAGTTGAGGGGTTTGAGACAAAACTGAATTTTCAGTTCATCTCTGACACTTACTGGCTGTCTAATACTCTAAGTCTCTCACCTTATCTGCAGAGAAAGGACAAAAATGTTCACCCCTCAAGGTTTTTGTGATAATTGTATATACATAGCTCATAATAAACTATTAATAAATGACAGTTATGATTATTATGATGATTATTTTCTGTTATTATAGGTTTCTATTACTTGAACTCAAAGTGTAAAGAGAAATTTATGAATTTGGCTACTCAATCTGGAAAATCTTAGTCAATATACAGGTTCCCTGTAGGTCGTTTTGGGGAGGGAAAGTACTCAAAATCTATTGCTGTTAAAACTACTCATAAGTCCATCGTAGGCAAACTTGGAGATTCTAGGGTGGTAACATATCAATTGAGTATGTTAAATACCTAGTGATGAGCCTAGGTGAGAGGTTACTTTCCTGAGCTTACTGATTTTCAATTAATATTTGCTGCTCAGCACGCCCAATTGGATCAAATGATGTGTTAGATGCATTAGGTAGGCACTTTACTGAGCTCTAACACTCCAAGAAATGTCCATGCACTGAACTCTCAGGAATATTTCTGGGCTATGAATGTAATTTATATACCCATAGTACCTAAAAATTGCCCTCACAACACTTTACTCCTGGAACTATTTGAAATAGTGCTCATAATCCACTTAATATTTTTGCAAGAAAAATATGTTCATGCCTGATAATCATGTTTCATAAGAATTAGAGAAAATATTCTCAGACCTGGATAACTATGCCCCTTTGTATATTTACTTTGGAAGATCTACCTGATAATTTAACCTTGTATGTTAACTCTAAGAAATAAATACATCAATGCTGAATTTTTGGACACTAAATAAGGTGTTACAAATCATGATTTAAGCATGTATTCTACAACATGCCTTTCTTTGATTATATCAGTTCTGAAAAATTGGTCTTACAAGTTAAAAGCATTTGTGCTAGTCATGGGGGGAAAAAATTTTAAATTAGTAAATTTTATAAAAATTATTTTAGAGACCTCATAATTTACTACTTTGTAAATGTTTTCATGTGTAGGCAACATAGCTATTGAAAGACAAACAGTATATATATTGTGCTTGGTTTCCCTATTGTATTTTCAAGATTTGCATACACTTTCTCCTAATGTCTTTTTAAAAAACATGTATTTATATTTTTCAGTTACAGCTGGCATTCAAAATTATTTTATATTAGTTTCAGGTGCACAGCATAGTGGTTAGACATTTATATAATTTATGCAGTGATCCCCCTGATTAGTCTAGTACCCACCTGGCACTATGCTTAGATATTACAATATTATTTACTATATTCCTTATGCTGTACTTTATATCATCATGAATATTTTGTAATTACCAATTTGTATTTCTTAATCCCTTCAATTTTTCACACAGCTCCCAAACCCTCCCCACTCTGGCAACCATCAGTTTGTTTTCTGTATCTATGAGTCTGTTTTTGTTTTATTTGTTTGTTTATTTTGTTCTTTAGATTCCACATATAAGTGAGATCATATGGTATTTGTCTTTCTCAGTCTGACTTATTTCACTTAGCATGATATGCTCTAGGTCCATCCATATTGCCACAAATGGTAAAATTGCATTCATTTTCATGGTCAAGTAATATTCCATTGTATAAATGTACCACTCATTTATCAAATCATCTATTGATGGGCATTTGGGTTGCTTCCATATCTCAGATTTTTAAACAGTGCTGCAACGAACATAGGGGTGTATATATCTTTTTGAATTAGTGCTTTGGATTTCTTCTGGTAAATACACAGAAACGGAATTGCTGGGACATAAGGTACTTTTATTTTTTAATATTTTGAAGAAACTCCAAACTGTTTTCCATAGTGGTTGCATCAATTTTCAATCCCACAAATAGTTTAAGAGTTCTTTTTTCCACATCCTCACCAACAATTGCTACTGTTGATTTATTGCTGATAGCCATCCTGACTAATTTGAGGTGATATTTCATTGTGGTTTGATTTGCCCTTCAAAATTAATGATGTTTGAGCACCTTTTCATATGACTGTTTGTGATTTGTATGTCCTCTTTGGAGAAATATGTAGTTAGGTCCTCTGTCCATTTTTAAATTGGTGTGTTTGTTTTTTAGGGAGGTGTTGAGTTGTATGAGTTCTGTATAAATTTTGGATATTAACCTCTTACCAGATATATCATTGGCGAATATCTTCTCCTATTCAGTAGGCTGTCTTTTCATTTTGTTGGTGGTATCATTTGCTGTGTAATTTTTGTTTGTTTATTTTATGTACACCTATGTGTATATTTTTCTTTAGTTTCCCTTGTCTGAGTATGAGTGTGTGTGTGTGTGTGTGTGTGTGTGTGTGTATATTCACTAAGAACAATGTCAAAGAGTCTACTGCCTGTGATTTCTTCTAGGAGCTTTATGGTTTTGGGTTACATTTAAGTCCTTAATCCATTTTTTGTTTATTCTTGTATATGATATAAGAAGGTGGTCCAGTTTTGTTTTTTTGCATGTATCTGTCCAGTTTTCCCAAAAACATTTATTCACTGTCTTTACACCACTGTATCTTCTTGCTTCTATTGTTAAAGACTAAATGACCATAAAGGCATGAGTTCATTTCTGGGCTTTGTATTCTGTTCCATTGATCTATGTGTCTGTTTTTAGGACAGTGCCATGCTTTTTTGATTACTGTAGTCTTGCAGTATACTTTGATATCAGGCTGTGTGATACCTCCAATTATGGTTTTTCTCGAGATTGCTGTGGCCATTTCAGGTCTTCTGAGGTTCCCTATAAATTTTAAGATTATTTTTTCTAGTTCTATGAAAAAAAGGCATTGGTATTTTGATAGGGATTGCATTGAATCTATAGATTGCTTTGGGTAGTATGAACATTTTTATAATGTTAATTCTTCTTATCCATGAGCACGGTATATACTTCCATATATTTGTATCTTCTTAAGTGTTTTATAGTTTTCCAAGTACAATTCTTTTACTTCTTTGGTTAAATTTATTTCTAATTATTTTTAGGCAATGATAAATGGAATAGTTTTGTTAATTTCTCTTTCTGACAGTTCGTTATTTGTGTATAAAAATGCAACATGTTTTTGAATATCATCAATTCTGTAATCTGCTACTTTCCAGAATTCATTTATCAGTTCTAATCATTTTTAGTGGAATCTTTTGAGTTATAGATATATAATATCATGTCATCTGCAAATAATAATTTTCTTTTCAATTTGGTTGCATTTAATTTACATATTCTGTCTGATTGAGGTGGCTAAGTGTCCCAATACTATGTTGAATAAAAGTGGTGAAAGTGGGCATCTTTGTCTTGTTCCTGATTTTAAGGAGAACACTTTTAGCTTGTCCCCATTGAATATGATGTTAGCTATGGGTTTGTCATATATAGCTTTTATAATATTGAAGTATGTTCCCTGTCTTCCCACTTTTCTGAGAGTTTTTATTATAAATCAATGCTGGATTTTGCCAATTGCTTTTTATGTATCTATTGATATGATAATATGATATTCCTGCTTTATTTTGTTTATGTGTTGTATCATGTTAATTAATTTGTGGATATTGAACCAAACTTGCATCTCAGGAATAAACCCCACTTTAGTATAATGCATGATATTTTTAATGTATAGCTGAATTTTGTTTGCTAATTTTTGCATTTATGTTCATCAGGGATATAAGCCTATACTTTTGTTTTAATGTCTTTGGTTTTGGAATCAGGATAATAGTGGCCTCATAAAATGAGTTCGGAAACTTTCCCTTCTCTTAAAAATTTTGGGTTAGTCTGAGAAGTATAGATATTAATTATTTTTTGAAAGTTTGTTAAAATTCACCTGTGAAACCCTCTGGTCCAGAACTTTTGTTTGTTAAGTGTTTGTTTGTTTTTTATTACTCATTCAATGTCATTAGTACTAATTGGTCTGTTTAGATTTTTTTTTGTTTTTTTTTTTTCATTTTTGTTTTGTTTTTTTGAGGGCAGTGTCACTGGCCCTCGTATGTGGGACCCAAACTGGGGCCACTGGCCTCCCAAACCAGCAGCCAACCACCGCGCCACTTGGCAGGCCCTAGATTTTCTTTTTTAATTCAATATTGGAAGATTGTATGTTTCTTCGAATTTACCCATTTCTTCCACATTGTCCAATTTGTTGGTGTATAATTCCCCATGATATTTTCTTAAAATGTTTTATATTTCTGTAGTGTCCATTGTCACTCCTCCTCTTTCATTTCTGATTTTATTTGTGTCCTCTCTCTTTTATTCTTGACATATCTAGATAAAAAGTTTATCAATTTTGTTTATCTTTTCAATGAACCAGGTCTTGGTTTCAATGATCTTTTGTAATTTTTAGGCTACATTTTATTTATTTCCACTGTGATCTTTATTTTTTTGTTTCAATTTTATTGGGGAACTTTGGGAGGGGAACAGTGTTGGGGAATTGGGGGAGGGACAAGCCAAGTTCTTATTCTTCTATCTTCATTGTGGAGGGCGCCAGTCACCATCTGGCTTCCCGTCGGCAACTCATGGCCTCTAAGCTCAAGGTGTTGTGTTCAATCTTAGTTGCGGGTGGGCATAACCACCATCCCATGTTTTGTCGAACCCGGCAGACTTGTTGTTAAGAGCGCACGTCCAATCAACTGAGCCGTCCATGTGGCATCTCAGCTTAAGATGCCGAGTTCAATCTTTAGTTACATGTGAACGTAGCCCACCAATGAACAGGCAGTCTTGTTTTTACACCAGCTGAGCTATCCTACCACCTGTTGGCAGCCCAGGGACAGCTCAGCTAGGACGCAGAGTTCACTGGCCCATGTAGAAATCAAACCAGTGGCCATGCTGCTCAGAGCACACACTCTAAGCCAACTCTTATCCAACTGAGCCACTCAGCCGGCCCAACTCTGATCTTTATTATTTCCTTCCTGTAATCACTTTGAGCTTTGTTTGCTGTTCTTTTTCTAGTTCATTTAGTTGTGGGGTTAGATTGTTTATTTGATATTTTTCTTGTTTCTTGAACTGTCAATGGTGTGTTACAATTCCCTACTATGATTGTATTACTGTCAATCTCTCCCTTTATTTCAGTGAATAGTTGTTTGTATATTTATGCACACAATGCTAGGTGCATACATGTTTACAAGGGTTATATACTCTTGTTAGATTGATCCCTTGATGATTATGTTATCTCCATATTTGTCTCTTATCATAGCCTTTGTTTTATTTTTAAGATGTTTTTGGGGAATTGGGGGAGGGGAAAGAGACACGTTGCTGTTCTTTTTGTTCTTCAGTCTAGTTGTGGAGGATGTCGTTTCACTGGCCCATGTTGGTGTTATCACTGTGCTCTTCCCAGGTGAAGCAGATCAGTTGCTGGCCACTGGTCAACCACTCATGTTTGCTCTTGGCATCTCACACTGGCTGCTGGCTGCTCACACTAGCTGCCAGATACCACGGTAGCTTATGGCAGCCCACTGTAGCTCCACTGCAACCTATGCTGTCTCCAGCGACTCATGGCAGCCCAGTTCCAGGTCGAACTGTTGTTCACCATCTTAGCTATAGAGGGCGCAGCATCACTGGCTCTCATGTGGGATCTGAACTGGGGCCTTGTTGCTCAGAGCTGGTGTCTCAAGCCAACTTATAACCAATGCACCACTCAGCTGGCCCTAGCCTTTTATTTAAATCTATTTTTTCAGATATAAGACTGATACCCCAGCTTTTTTTCTCATTTCAATTCACATGAAATATATTTTTCAGTCCTTTCAATTTCAGTCTTTGTGTGTCTTTTCATCTGAAGTGGGTCTCATGTAGACATCTTATGTCTACGTCTGGTTTTCTTATCCATTCATCTATCTTATGTCTTTTTATTGCAGCATTTAATACATTTACATTTAAAGTGATTATTTATAGATACATAGTTATTGCCATTTTATATTCATTTTTATGTTCTCCCCCCCCTTCTTCTTTTTAAAGAAGTGCCTTTAACATTTATTGTAATACTGATTTGGTAGTGATTAACTCATTTTTTTTTATGCTTTCTGTCTCTTTGTTGAAGTTCTTACTAAGTTCCTTGAGCATCCTTATAATTGTTGGTTTGAACTCTGTATGTGTAGGTTGTTTGCCTCTATTTCATTTAGTGCTTTTTCTGGAGTTTTCTCCTGTTCTTTCACTTGAGACATATTTCTTTGTTTCCTCATTGTGGTTGCCTCTCTGTGCTTGTTTCTGTGTGCTCTGTAGGTTTGTTACATCTCTCAGATTTGACTGTGTGGCCTTATGTAGTAGGTGCCCTGTGAGACCCAGTGGCACAATCTCCTTGGTCATTCTCACCAGGTACTCCAGAAGTATCGCTTGTGTGGGTTGTATGTGCCCTCCTGTTATATTTGAACCTTGCTTGCTATTGGCACTTCAGCGGGTTGGATTGAGCCCCATGCTGACTGGAGTTTGACCACTTGCAGATATTATGGGATGCTGTGCAGGGAGGCTTACCTTAGAGAGCAGAATTCACCCTCATTGGCTCTGGTGCCTGTTGAGAACTCTCTTTGGGTGTGTCACTTGTGGGGTTAATTGGGTGGTACTCTGCTGTGGTCTGAAGCCAATCTCCAGTTATGTTGGTTCTGTGGCCTCTTGAGCAGGGCTCCAGTGCAGGCCCATTTCAGCCACTGCTTGTGACTAATCAGGAACTACTTGGTGGAAGCTAAACAGTGATTTGTGATTATTCACTGCCTGTGCTGGACCTTGAGGCACATGGGAGAGTCCACACAGCAAACTGAGGATGGCTACCACCAGTACAAGGCCTGGAGTAGCTCAGAAAAATGTGCTGTGCACCCTTATACCTGCTGCCACTTTCCAGCTCCCATAAGGCTCAGCTCCTGATAGAGCCTCCTGTGGTACATGAGGTGAGTGAAGTAGGATCTCAGGGAGTCACCAGGGTGGAATGAGTGGTATTTATCAGGTTAATGTAGATGCTGATTTCGTGCCAGTGCTGAACCTGGAGCTACTTCAGCAAGTTTCAGAGCACACCAAGGGCAGCCGCCACCTGCCTGAGGTCTGTGGACCCATGAGAGTTGTCAAAAAAGAGTACAATGCCAGTGTAGTTGGCCATTTGCTGAGAATGTGCCTTGGGGTTTAGGTGAGTTGGGTGGGCCAGGGTCCCAGGAGGCCCCCAGGGTGGAGTAAGTGGTGTCACCAGGTTAATGAAGATTCAGATTAGGCTGTGTGGAGGAGAGATCAGGACTGGAATGATAGTGCCTTCTTACTGGCTGCATGGGAGGAAGATTTTACATAGGGAAAATGGCAACTGTCCCTCCAGTCCTCATCTTGAAACCGCACAACTCAGTCTCTCCCTGTATGTCTCTGATTTCTCTCAAGTCACCATCCCTTAGCCAGAGCCAAGGGTGAGTACTTGCATGCAAGTGATTCTGTTTTTGGACCCTTTAAAAGGTCATATAGGTTACTCACAGCCTTTTGTCTCACCTGGATGATGGGAATCCCCACTATTTTTTCCAGCCTGATGTTGTGGGAGCTTCTCTTCCTGGCATTGGTACTCAAGACTAGGGAGTCCTTTTGGGGGCTGAGATCTCTTGCTCCTCCAGTGGGGACCTCTCCTGCTGAGATATCCTTCCTGATTCTCAAAAGCCACATGCATGTGTAGGACCACCCCATTTGGGGTCTTCACCCCAAATGACAGTCTCAACATGGCTTCTTCTTCATATCTTTAGTTATAAAACTTCTGTTCAGCTGGACTTCAAATTGTTCTCTAGGTTGATTGTTCTATAATTTAGTTGTAATTTTAATGTCGTCATAGGAGGAGGCAAGCACAGCATTTATCTACTCTGCCATCTTGGATCTCCCTGTCCCAATGTCTTTTTGAATCATTATTTACATCTATATGAAATTATCATTTATGAATATATGTGAAATTAAAGTGTATAGAGATAGAAAAATAAATGGATATCTAGAAAGGTAGAGAGAAAGTCATATTTCTGCTTCCAATTTTCAATTAATTTCTCCACAAAACACCATTTTGCTATGAAGGCAATTAGGTTCTCTTAAAACATGAAGTTAATGTGAGAAAATACTACTACTGATTGTGTCTCCTTTAATTTTTCAGTAGAATAACAATGCTTAGAGGACATCTAGATAAATGATAATGGGAAAATATACATGTATTCACATGAAATAAATATTGACTAAATTGAAGCACATACACAGTGCCAGTCTGGTCCCTCCTAAGCTATAACAGATTCAAGAATTTAGAGATAAATATATTAAGCTTTTATAAAAATTATAGTACTAGGAGTCTCATTGTTCATTTGCCAATTAACCATATTCTGATGTTCTTTGGGTACTTTTATTGCAATACACTGCAGTGTCACTTAATTCAAATCCATCTGCCACTCTTCTCCCGAATGAGGGTTTTCAAAATTCCATTCTAAACCAACTATAGCAAATGCATATTAAGTTAATGGTAGTTGATATTTACTACATAAAATTTCAGAAACAGTATCTTTTTGTCAGCTCATTTTTTAAAATTATTTTATTGTGAAATACACATTTAAAAAAAATTAGTTTCAGGTGTACAACACAGTGCAATAGTTATACTTTTTACTCCTCAAAGTGAAAACCCTCTTCTCCCAGTTTGCCACCCAACTCACCCCCTACATAATACATATATACTACAATTCCTTTGACGCCCTTCCACAGTATACTCCACATCCCATGACTATCTATTCAATTACAGTTGGCATACAATATTATACAACATCAGCTTCAGGTGTACAGTGCAGTGATCAAGTCTCTACTCCATCCATGAAGTGGTCTCCCTAACAAAACATATGATCATCTGACATGCCACAAAATTTTTACATTATTATATTCCCCAAACTGTGTTTCACATCCCTGTGGCAATATTGTAGTTGCCTATTTATGCTGTCTAATCCCTTCCCCTTTTCCCTTATCCTCACCCAGTCAGCTCATTTTTTCACCTGGGATATCTGTTTTTCTATAGATTATCTTCATTCTTGTGCCTACACTTGATCCAACAAGCTGAGACCAAGAGTATAGGGTCATGTGATATAAGGTATGACCAAAAAAAGGCGTCTGTTATAACAAGAGCTATGGTTGAGGCAGGTTGCCATGAAAGGTGGTGTGGGAAGGCAGGCATCATACAAATTCCCTATTCCTCTGTTCAGGATAATTTAGGGATCATTAACTAGAAATGAATGGAATGCATGCTTTTTATATGTATTGACCAATAAGTCTATGACCTAGAAATGAGGGAAAGCATAAGGAAAATAATACTAAACATATTTCATATTTCTGTTTGCTTCTTACATATTTGAAACTCTGCATTATGTTGTATTTTAGATTTTCAAAATGATTTATACTGATGTGACATGTACAAAAAAACTCTCAGCAAGAACCGGACACTTGAGTAAGAATTCAATATGTTATCTTTAGTCTAATAGTTCTCAACAGTTGTTTCAAGGTTTTTAGCTGTGTTGTACGTTTAACATTTTATTCTTACCTTCTACCTTAAAAATAAAAGCAATATTTCTTAATGCTAAAAAAAATACAACAAAAATTTACTATATCACTTGTTTTTATAAGGAAAAATTCAATACAAAATACACACTATAGCCTGTGAAAGGCCTTGGGAAGCAAGCCAAGATACAATTCAATCCCAGCTTTTTCTCCCACTAGCTGTATGAATTTGCTGAGTTGTCTGAATCCTGCTATACCTTCACTTTTTAACATGTTCAGTGGTAGAAGTAATGCATGCCTGCAGTTTTTGTAGTAGGTGTTGAATAAGATAATTCATGTAAAGCACTTAGCATAGAACTTGTCTTATTTATAAGCACTCAATAAATGACAATACACTGGAACACATCTCCAAAACAATGAGTATAAGACAATTCACTGAGGTACCAATGAAAATATTAGATATTTAATCTGTACGTTATTTTATTTTAAAAGAATATTTATACATACATAAATATACAGAAACATACAATTTTCAATAAATGTAAACACCTAATCATATCATATATGCAGAATTTTTTGGAGTATGTATATTTCTTCCCTTTTTGCTTGCCTCATGCCTATTTCTTTCTCTCTTCTTCCCCCATATCAGCATGTTTTCCCCACCAGACACAAATATACTCCAGGTAACCCACGGTAGAATCCTAGTATACATCTACATTACATTACATTACATTACATCACATTACATTACAACATTAAACATTTTTTGTGTGTTCTCAAGAACATATAAAATATATGGGTAGAGTAGTGTGTATATGTTATACTGAAATATATAGATAAAAATCAAGGGTACGTGCTTGGAATTTTATTTTTTTTTTACTTTGTGGAGTCCTCTGCATACTCTTGTAAGATCTGCAAGGATGTAAAGACACTATTTTAAATACATAATTTAAGCCTAATAAAAAGGCAGCTTGCCATTACATTAACTTCAACCATCTAAACTGCATAATTAGAAACATGATTGACCACTCACTGCCTAAATAATCAAGATTCCAGCACCTCACTGAGGTTATTAAGTTGCAGCCTAATGGAATGGCTGGAATGTTAAAAGTGCTCATCCTTTTCACTTCTATTAAGTGCCAGGCAGTTGTGTATAGTGGAGTGAAGGATGCCAAGAAAAGAGAGTGGCACTTCATTATGGTTTCCCCTCCTAATCATCAAATGTCCTAATGTCCTCTGCCAAGTTAATGTGTTAATGTTAGGCCTATTGACAAAAGGGATGTTATAGTTTCTTTGTCCTGTTTTACAATTTCTCTTTGACAAATTTTTAATGTCTATCTATGTTCCATGGTATCTTTCTGAATAATTTTTAATTTTGAAATAATTGTAGATTCACATGCACTGGTAAGAAATAATGCAGAGAGATCCAATGTACACTTGACCCATGTTCCTCAAAAAAACAAAAAAAGCAAAATAAAACTATAGTAAAATATCAGGACCAGTTTATTGGCACTCATACAGTCAGGATATAGAACATTTTCATTACTACAGTGCTACTAATGACTTTGGCCAAAGCCATTTCTCTCCCACTCCTACTCTTCTAACCCTTGAAAATCACTAATTTGTCTATTTCTGTGAATCAGTCATTTCAAAAATGTTACATAAATGGAATTATACACTATGTAACGTTTTGATATTGGCTTTTTTTTTTCATTCAACATAATTTCCTAAAGATTCATCCAAGTTGAGCATGTATCAAAAGTGTGATCCTTTTATATTGCTGTATAGTAGTCCATGGTATATATAGATGTTTCAGTTTGTTTAACCATTCATCTCTTGAAGGACATCAGTGTTGCTTCCATACTCAGGCTCTTATGAATAAAGGTGCTATAAACAGCTACACACAGGATTTTGTGTGACTATATGTTTTAATTTCTCTAGCATAGATGCCCAGCAATGTAATTGCTTGATTGTATGATAAACATTTTTACCTTTTTTTTAAAGAACCTGCCACCAGCAATGTATGAGTGAGTCAGTTTCCACATATTAACCAGAGATTGCTATTGTCATTATGTTTTACTTTAGCCATTCTGATAGGTGTGTAGTAATATCTCATTGTGATTTTAACTTGCATTTCCCTGATAGCTAATAATATGGAGCATCTTTTCAAGTTCTTATTTGCTATATGTGTATCTTCTTCAATTAAATGTTTATTCATGTATTTTGCCCATTTTGTAAATGTATTCTTATTTTACTATTGAGTTTTGAGTTATTTATAGAGCCAAGATAATATTCCTTTGTTGGGTATACTATTTTCAAATATTTCCGCCCAGTCTGCACTTTGTCTTCTGTTCCTCTTAACAGGTACATTCACAGAGAAATAGCTTGTAATTTTGATGAAGTTGAATTTATCAATTTTTCCTTTTATGAATTGTGCTTTTCATGTCAACTCTAAGGATTCTTTTTCTAGCCCTAAACCTCAAAGTTTCTTTTTTTCCTAAAAGTTTTATAATTTTATTTTATTTTATTTTTATTATTTATTTATTTTTTCCTGAGGGCAGTGTCACTGGCCTTCATATGTGGGACTGAACCGGGTCCGCTGGCTTCCCAAGCCAGTGCTTAACTAATTTTATGTTTTAAATATAAGTACATGATACGTTTTGACATAATTTTTGTATAAGGAGTGAGGTATAGTTGGAGATTCATTTTCTGCCTATAGATGTCCCATTTCTCCAGCTATGTTTGTTGAAAAAGTCACCCTTCCTCTATTGAATTGCCTTTGCACCTTTGTCAAAAATCAGCAAGGTGCATTTTTGTGGCTGTATATGTTGGTTCTCTGTTCTATTTATCAATGCATTTATTGCCCTATTAATATCACATCTTGATTACGGTGGCTATGTAGTAAGATTTATTTAGTATGGGTAGAGTGATTATTCCCACTTTGTTTTTTATTCAAGATTGTTTTAGCTTACAGGACCTGTGCCTTTTCATATGAATTTTAGAACAAACTTGTATGTGTCTTTGAAATACCTTGCTGAGGTTTTCATTGGAATTGCATTAAAACTATAGGTCAATTTCAGGAATACTGCCATCTTTACCATGTTGTGTCTTCATATATATGAATATTGAGCTGAGTTCTGAGCAACAGCAGTTCGATACCCAGCCTGAGCTGAGTTGCCACTGAGCTGCCAACAGGTGGCAGGATGGCTCAGCTAAAAAAAAAGAATATTCAAATATATGAATATAACATGTGTCTAGATCTTAATTGATTTCATGAATTAGTACTTCATAATTTATGTCGCGTTCCTGCACGTCAGAGCAGGTAGGAGTGGAGAAGGGATGGCGAAAGGTTAATAAAAAGAGAGAGAGACACAAAATAGGAGAGACAACAGTTCGGGGCCAGGGGACCCCAGCCTCGTGGACTGGAGCCCTGAATCAGGCATGACTGTTCCTTTTATTATCTTATGCATAAGCAAGGGTCAATGTAGCTTCTGCTGTCTGTGAGTCTCACATCCAAGAATTAACCACGAGGCCTAATTTCCCAAGCCTACAAACTCCATTACCAGAGGTCCCATGAGGTTATTGTCATGGACCTCTAAGAGACAGAAGCTTCCTCTGCCAAGGCTTACTGATAAGAATGCAAGGAGGACAGGTATTATCATATCATTAGATCATTTCACAGGCAGGCTGCCAAAACCTGAAGGAAGGGGTTTATGCCCCTTTTCTCCTCACCCTGATTTCTCCCATGGCACTCACTTGCACCCACAGGTACCCACTGGCACTCACACGACTGTGTCTGACTTGGGTTGTCCCTCTCGTGGGATCTTACCCATCATTGACTAGCCGGCCATCCTTTGGTGCCAAGTGGGGATATATACACTAAGTATAATATTGAAGTTATGATCTGTCTTTATGAAGAGGTACCTGGAGGAAGACAGGCAGGCTATAATGTGACAAATTTTCACCATAAAGATCCTACACAGAAACACTAGATGAACAGAATATCTAAATGAAGAATTTAAAGAGGATGCCACGACGAGTCTGGTAAGAGGGGCTGAGACAAGAGAGGGTGAACCCCGTGAGGGAAGCCCCAGCTATGGGGAGGCTTCTCCAGTTGGGGGAGAGACCCTCCAGACACACACCAAGCTCACCAGCCCAGAGCCCCTTTGCCAGGAAGAGGAGTTCAAAGATATCTGTCAGTAGAAATTAGTGAGGACTCTCTTTGCTCAGCTCGATGAGGCGGAGATCAGCTAGAGAATCAGTGGGGCCAGCACACAGACTTGTTCGCCAGTGAGCACTCACTCAGTTCCTGGTGGAGGGAGAGGCTGTGTGAGCGGGTCCAGGAGCCTGCGGGGACAGACTCAACTGAGCACCTTTGGTGCAGAAGCTGAGGTTTTTGGACTATTGTTTCCCTGGTGTGGAGTTTGCACGGGAGTGGTTTAGAGGAGGTACCATTTTGTCAGGGTTGGGCCCGCTCACAGAGGGTCAGGTCCTGGACCTCAATGATCTGGTGGAATTGGCACAGAAGTGCGTGTGTGTGTGCACACACATGCCACCTTGGATCCACACCCTCCACACTGTTTATACTGCTTTGCAAGGGAAACGCTGGGCAGGTGTGCTCTGGCTTCAAAAAGATGCTCAATGGGACATGGGAGTATGTGAGCGACCTTAGATCCCCACCCTCTGCACGGGCTTGTGCTGCATTGCCAGGGAAATGCCTGGCGAGCGCGCTCCGGCTCCAACAGGCTGCTCGCTGAGACACTGGAGAGCATGAGCCAACTTGGGTCCCCGCTCTCCACACGGCGCATGCAGAGTTGCCAGGCTGGTGATTGGTTGTTGGGCTGCTCAGCCTGATATGAGAGCAGCTGATTGGGACAGGCTGAGACTGGGAGTTTTCCTGGGAGTGTTGGGCCGTGAGATGTCTGCCTGCATGATCCAGTTAGGGATCTCCTGGTGATCTATCTAGTACATCAAAGCAATACCACAGCTACAGCCAGAATGGGGAAACAAAGATACATGTCACAAGTAAAAGATCAGAAGACACCTCTAGAAATGGAACCAAATGAAAAAGAGGGATCCAACCTTTCAGAGACAGAGTTTAGAACACTGATGATAAGAATGTTTAAAAAACTTAGTGAGGACATAAGAAGGATAGAGAAATCATAAAAAACCACCAGTTAGAACTAAAGAATACAATAACTGAAATGAAGAACACACTCAAAGGATTCACCAGTAGAGTAGATGAAGCAGAGGAGCAGATGAGCGATTTGGAAGACAAAATAGCAGAAATCACCCAGTTGGCACAACAAAAAGACCAAAGAATAAAAAACAATGAAAATAGTTTAAGAGAGCTATAGGACAAGATGAAGTGCAACAACATATACATCATAGGAATACCAGAAGGAGAAGAGAAGCAGCAAGGGGTCGAGAATATATTTGAAAAACTAATGACTAAAAACTTCATTACCCTGGTGAAGGAAATCAACATAGATGCCCAGGAAGTGCAGAGGGTTCCAAACAAGCTGAACCCAAAGAGGGCCCCACCAAGACACATCATAGTGAAAATGGCAAAGGTTAAAGACAGAGACAGAATCCTAGAGGCTGCAAGAGAAAGACAGCAGGTTACATACAAAGGAGCTCCTGTTAGACTAACAGCTGACTTGTCTACAGAAACTCTGCAGGCCAGAAGGGAGTGGCAGGAGATATTCAAAGTGACACAAAATAAAGGCCCACAACCAAGACTGCTCTACTCAGCAGGGCAATCACTTAAAATTGAAGGAGAAATAAAGAGCTTCTCAGAAAAGACTAAGCTTAAGGAATTCATTACCATCAAGCCAGGATTGCAAGAAATGTTAAAAGGGCTTTTGTAAACAAAAGAAAGAGGTAAACAAGCTAACCTAGGAAGACCAGGAATACAAATAAAAAAATGGCAATGCATATGCACCTATCAATAATCATTTTATATGTGAATGGGCTAAATGCTCTAATCAAAAGACAGAGACTGGGCCGGCCGAGTGGCGCATTGGTTAAGCGCTGGTTTTGGGATGCCAGCGGCCCCGGTTCGGATCCCATATGAGGGCCAGTGACACTGCCCTCTACAGCTAACAACAGCTCCACCTGGAGCTGGGCTGTGTGAGCCCCGGTGATGGTGTGGGCTGCAGCCCCTGCTGCAGTGGGCTGCCATAGGCTACAGTGAGTGGCCAGCAGCCAGCGCGAGCGGCTGGCAGCCAAGCATGAGCTGCCAATAGCTTCGGTGAGCGACATCCAGAGGCCAGCAACCGATCTGCCTCATCCGGGAAGAGCGCAATGACGATACCAACAGTGAAGCAACATCCTCCACAACTAAACTGAAGAACAAAAAGACAGCAACTTGTCTGTTCCCCTTCCCCGATTCCCCAACGCTGTTCCCCTCCGCGAATTCCCCAATAAAATCTTTAAAAAAAAAAAAAAGACAGAGACTGACTGAGTGGATAAGAAAATAGGACACATGTATATGCTGTTTACAGATGGAATAAGATATTTCATGCAAATGGAAATTAGAAAAAAAAAGCTGGAGTACCAATACTTATTTAGGACAAAATAGACTTTAAAATGACTACAATAAAAGATAAAGAAGGACACTATAACCCTAATAAACATCTATGCACCCAACATAGGAACTCCTAATTACATATAACAGATTTTAACAGACCTAAAGACACAGATCTACAGTAACACTATCATAGTAGGGGACTTCAACACCCCATTGTCACCAATGGACAGACACTTTAGACAGAAAATCAACACAGACAGAGGGGCCTTAAATGACACTTTAGACTAGGTGAACTTTGTTGATATTTTTAGAGCATTTCACCCTGAAAAAACAGAATATACATTCTTCTCAAGTACACATGGGACATTTTTCAAGATAGACCATGTTAGGCCACAAAACAACTCTCAGTAAATTTAAGAAGATTGAAGTCATATCAAGCAGATATAAAGGAAAAACTGATGGTTGCTGGCTGGGAGGGAGAGGGAGAGGGGGAAGATTTTAGACAGCATAGGTGGGTGACTACAATGTTTCTGCAGGGATATGGGGACAGTTCTGGGAATATAATTGATAATGTTGTGAAGAGACTATTATGTTAAGTGAAATAAGTCAGTCGGAGAAAGACAAGTACCATATGATCTCACTTATATGTGGAATCTGAAAAACTGGATGGACAATCAAATTAAACAGACTCATATATAGAGAGGAAAAACTGAGGGTTGCTAGTTCGGAGGGGAGTGTGGATAAGGGGGAAAGGGAAGAGATTAGACAGCATAAATAGACAACTAAGATATTGCCACAGGGATATGAAACACAGTTCAGGAAATATAATAATGTTGTAAAAGTTTTGTTGCATGTGAGATAGTCACATGTCTTTTTAGGGAGACCACTTCATGGATGGAGTAGCGGCTTGATCACTGCACTGTACACCTGAAGCTGTTGTTTTATAATATTGTATGCCAACTGTAACTGAATATATAGATAGTCACAGGATGTGGAATATACTGTGGAAGGGAGTCAAAGGAATTGTAATAGATATGAATGATGTGGGGGGAGTGGGGTGGTGAACTGGGGGAGGGGAGTTGACACTTTGGGGGATAAAGAGTATAACTATTGCATTGTGTTGTACACCTGAAACTAATAAAAAATGAGAAAAAAATAAAGAATGTTTAACAAACTTAATGAGGACATACGGAAGGATAGAGAAATCATAAAAAAACAAACAGTTGGGGCCGGCCGAGTGGCACATTAAGAGCTGGATTGGGATGCCAGCAGCCCCGGTTCAGATACAACATATGGGGGCCAGTGACACTAACCTCTACAGCTAAAAACAGCTCCACTTGGAGCTGGGCATTGCGAGCCCTGGCGATGTTGTAGGCTGCAGCCCCTGCTGCAGTGGGCTGCCATAGGCTACAGTGAGTGGCCAGCAGCCAGTGTGAGTGGCTGGCAGTCGGTTTGAGCTGCCAAGAGCCGCTGTGAGCAGTCATCCAGAGGCTGGTGACCCATCTGCCTCACCAGAGAAGAGCACAATGATGATAACAAAATGGGCCAAAGAAGCAATGTCCTCCACAACTAGACTGAAGAACAAAAAGACAGCAACTTGTCTATTCCCATTCCCTGATTCCCCAGCTCTGTTCTCCTCCCCCAATTCCCCAATAAAATCTTTAAAAAAAACAACAGTTGGAACTGAAGAATACAATAACTGAAATGAAGAACACACTTGAAGGAATCACCAGTAGAATAGATGAAACAAAGAACCGGATCAGCGATTTGGAAGACAAAATAGCAGAAATCACACAGTTGGAACAACAAAAAGACAAAATAATAAAAAACAATGAAAATAGTTGAAGAGCCCTATGGGACAACATGAAGAAGAACAACCCTTATATCATAGGAATACCAGAAGGAGAAGACAAGAAGCAATGGGTCAAGAATGTATTTGAAAATGTAATGACTGAAAACTTCCATACCATGGTGAAGGAAATTGACATACATGCCTAGGAAGTACAGAGGATTCCAAACAAGCTAAACCCAAACAGGTCCACACCAAGACACATTATAGTTACAATGGCAAAGGTTAAAGACAGAGACAGAATCCTAAAAGCAGCTTGAGAAAGACAGCAGGTTACATACAAAGGAACTCCTGTTAGACTAACAGCTGACTTGTCTACAGAAACTCTGCAGGCAAGAAGGGAGTGGCAGGAGATATTCAAATTGACACAAAATAAAGGCCTACAACCAAGATTGTTCTACCCAGCACAGCTATCACTTAAAATTTAAGGAGACATAAAGAGCTTCTCAGAAAATAATAAGCTTAAGGTATTCATTACCATCAAGCCAGCATTGCAAGAAATGTTAAAATGCTTTTTTAAACATAAGAAAGGGGTAAACAAGTTAACCTAGGAAGACCAGGAATACAAATAACAAAAAGGCAATACTTATGCACCTATCAATAATCATTTTAAAGGTGAATGGGCTAAACGCTCCAATCAAAAGACAGAGAGTGGCTGAATGGATAAGAAAATAGAACCCATGTATATGCCGTTTATAGATGGAATAAGATATTTTATGCAAATGTAAATGAGGAAAAAATGCGGGAGTAGCAGTACTTATTTTGGACAAAATAGACTTTAAAATGAAGACTACAATGCAAGATAAAGAAGGGAGCTATAACCCTAATAAACCCAACAGAGGAACTCCTAATTATATAAAACAGAATTTGACAGACATAAATACAGAGATCCACAGTAACACTATCGTAGTAGGGGACTTCAACACCCCATTTTCACCAATGGACAGATACTATAGACAGAAAATCAACATGGGAAGAGTGGCCTTAAATGACACTTTAGATCAGCTGGAATTTGTAGATATTTTTAGAGCATTTCACCCTGAAACAACAGAATATACATTCTTCTCAAATACACATGGGACATTTTCCAAGATAGACCACATGTTAAGCCACAAAACAAGTCTCAGTAAATATAAGAAGATTGAAATCATATCAAGGAGATATAAAGGAAAAACTGATGGTTTCTAGCTGGAAGGGGGTGGGTATGAGGGAGAGGGGGAAGATTTTGGACAGTGTAGTGGGTGACTACAATGTTGCCAAAGAGATATGGGGGGCAGTTCTGGGAATGTAACGGATAATGTTGTGAAGAGACTGTTATGTTAAGTGAAATAAGTCAGTTGGAGAAAGAAAAATACCTTATGATGTACCTATATGTGGAATCTGAAAAATTGAATGAACGAGCAAATTAAACAGACTCATACATATAGAGGAAAAACTGAGGGTTGCTGGTTGGGATAGCGGTGGGGATAACGGAGACGAGGATAAGATTACACAGCATAAAGCATAAAGAGGCAGCTACAATATTGCCACAGGGATATGAAACACAGTTCTGGGAATATAAGAATGCTGTGAAAATATTGTGGCTTGTCAGATGGTCACATTTCTTGTTAGGGAGACCGCTTCATGGATGTAGTAGAGGATTGATCACTTCACTGTACACCTGAAGCTGATGTTGCATAATATTGTATGCCAACTGTAATTGAATATATAGATAGTCATGGGATGTGGAGTATACTGTGGAAGGGAGTCAAAGGAACTTTAATAGATATGTATGATATGGGGGGGAGTGGGGTAGTGAATTGGGTAGGTGGGTTGTCACTTTGAGGAGTAAAAAGTATAACTATTGCACTGTGTTATACACCTGAAACATTTAAAAATAAAATGTTTATTTCACAATAAAATTTAAAAAAAAGATCCTACACATATTTTGCTAAATCGATATGTAAATATTTCATTTTATTTGTATGACTTCAAATGGTATTGTGTTTTGTTTATTTTTTTAAAGATTTTATTGGGGAATAGGGGGAGGGGAACAGCATTGGGGAACCCGGTAAGGTTCCCCATTGCATCTGCAAATAGTGTATAGTTTTATTTGTTTCTTTCCAATCTTTGGTCTTTTACTTAGTTTTCTTCCCTTAACAGACAATTTGCTGTCTGTTTTGTTCTTCAGTCTAGTTGTGGAGGACATTACTTCGCTGGCCCATATTGGTATCATCATTGAGCTCTTCTTGGGTGAGGCAGATCTGTCACTGGTCTCTGAAGGGCGGCTCACAGTGGCTCTTGGCAGCTCACACCAGCAACCAGCCATTCATGCTGGTTGCCAGCCACTCACTGTAGCCTATGGCAGCCCACTGCAGCAGGGGCCGCTGCTATGCAGTCCAGGGGGGACTCACAGCAGCCCATCTCCAGGTGGAGCTGTTGCTTTCCAACTTTTTTATTTTTTTTGAGGGCAGTGTCACTGGCACTTATATGTGGAATCCAAACCTGGGCCGCTGGCGTCCCAAACCAGCTCTTATCCAAAGCGCCACTTGGCTGGCCCAAATGGTATTGTGTTTTTAAATTCAATTTCTATATGTTCATTGTTGGTATATAGAAATGTAACTGATTTCTGAACATTAATCTTCCATCCTATGACCTTGCTGAACTAAATTATTAGTACTAGATATTTCTTCTTATAGATTCCTTAAAATTTTCTACACAGACAACCATTGCATCTGAAAATAATGGACAGTTTTATTTGTTTCTTTCCAATCTTTTGTATTTTACCTATTTTTCTTGCCTTATCAGGCTGGGCAGAAATTTCAATTCTTGTTGGATAAGTGTTCAAAGGAGAACTCATTGTTTGTTTCTTATCTTAAAGGTAAGGCATCTACTTTCTCACCTTTAAATAAGATATTTACTGTAATTTTTTAAAATGTTATTTATGAATTTGAGAAATTTCCCCTGTATTCTGAGTTTCCTAAGAGTTTTTATCATTACGGGTGTTGGATTTGCTCAATTGCTTTTTCTGTGTCAGCTGATATGATCATCTGATTTTCTCCTTTATACTTTTGTCATGGTGATTTATACTGTTTGATTTTGAAATGTTGGACAAATAAATGGATCCAACTGGAATAAATCCAACTTGATCATGGAGTCTCCTGTTTGGCACTTACATATTTAGGATTGCAATGTCTTTTTTGTGGGTTGATCCTTGTAGATGTAAGGACTCTTTGTCTCTAATAATTTTCTTCATGCTGAAGTTCATTTGTTTCTGATATTAACATAGCTTCTCCTGCTTTTGTGTGATTAATATTTGCATTATCTATTTTCTATCATTTTAATTTCAAACTACCTATGTCATATTTGAAGAGAATAACTTATAGAAAGCATATTTCTGGATCATGTTTTCTTCTAATCCACTCTGCCAATCATTGTCTTTTGATTAATGTATTTAGAACATTTTTATTTAAGGTAATTAATTATTGATATGTTGGGGCTTAAATCTGCACTTGTTTTCTGTTGTTTCTTCTTTTTCTTGTTCCTCCGTTTCTCCCTTCTCACATTCCTGTGGGTTATTTGAATTTTTTTTTTGGATTCCATCTTCATTTATTTATAGTATTTTCAAGTATATCAGTTTGTAAAGTTTCTTGGTGATTACTCTAGGTATTAAATATACATACGTAATTTATCATAGTATACTGTTATTGGTGTTTTACCACCTTGAGTGAAGTATAAAACCTTACTTCCCTTAAGTTCCCTTTACCTTAACTCCTTTTAAATATCATTTTCTTAAGTGCTCTGTAAACAAACATTGAGTACATCAGATATATAGTACATTGAGTATATCTGATATACATCAGAGTGTATAATTTCTGCTTCAAACATCAAATATAATGTAAGAAACGCATGAGGATAGTCTATTATATTTAATCATATTGTTATATATTTTGATGCCGTTTTTCCTTTCTAAAATACCAAGTCTTCGTTTTTTGTTTGTTTTTGTTTTTTTTTAAGCTGAGCCATCCTGCCAGCTGTTGGCAGCTCAGCAGCAGCTCAGCTCAGGCTGGGCATCAAACTGCTGTTGCTCAGAGCTCAGCTCACACTCTTGAGTGAGCTCTTAACCAACTGAGTTACTGTGCCAGACCCCAAGTCTTCTTTTATGATTACCATTCGGCCTAGAGAAATTTCTTTAGGCATCATCCTTCAAGGGTAGGTTTTCTAGCAACAAATTTTCTTACTTGTCCTTCACCTGAGAATATCTTTATTTCCTTTCACTTCTGAACTTTTCTTACTGGATATAGAATTTTCAGTTGTCACAGCTTTTCTTTTCAGCAATTCCTCTGGCATCCTTCCTTTCAGATAAAATCTTCTATAATTCAATTTGGTTTTCCCCTCTAGATAATGTGTCCTTTTCCTTCTATTTGCTTTTAAAATTTATTTTTTTAGTCTTTAGTTTTCAAAAGTTTAATTAAAATGTGTCTTGGTGTGGATTTATTTGTGCTTGTGCTATTTGGGTTCACATAATTTCTTGAATCTGTAGGTGTCCATATTTATTTTATTATTTCTTGAGGAACAGGACTAGCCCTGCTTCCCACCCACTTGCTCAGTCTTTGTTACCAGATGGGTGTGGAGTTTCAGCTCCCCACTGATACTAGGGGTGGGGGAAAGTGAAGTGCTGAGTAGCTCATTCTCACTGATACTGGGTAAGGATGAAAGATCAACTCCTCAATGAGCCCTACTGATGAACTGATGAAGAAGGTTTGAAGAAGAGTGGTGATTAGCGCCTTCTCAAAAGATATATTTAAGTCTGCTTGTTGTCAGCTATGGGTGGAGGCTCAGCTCATCATGGGACCCCACTAATACTACTCCTGCAGGAGAACCAGGATATAACACCTGCTTCTGCCATATTGAGAATGGAAGATCAGCTCCCCACTTGGGCCCACTGAAACAGCGGGGGCCACAAGACATGGGATGGTTTTACTGTTAGAGTATTGTCACAAATATTTTCTGTTGTTAGGTCTCACTTTTCTTCCTGGAGGAAGGGGGTAAACTTTTCTTAGAGCTTTTTTTAAAATTTATTTTTATTTATTTATTGTTAATTAGTTTCAGGTGTATAACACAGTGCAATAGTTATACATTTTACCCCTCAAAGTGACAACCCCCACCCCCAATTCGCCACCCCACTCCTCCCCCCCATATCATATATATCTATTACTCTTCCTCTGACTCTCTTCCACAGCTTTTATTACCTGTGCCTATGGGACTGGACATTCTGCAACTCCCTGTCTGGGATATATGAGACACAATAAAGAAACTCAGAGACCTCACTACTTTTCTTTCCCTCAAATTCTGAGACCCTTAATATTTCCCACTTTTTTCCACCTCTCAGAGACTTCCTTTACTTGTTTGTTGTGCTATGTCCAGGAGACTTTTAGTTCTAAGAGTAAGGACCTGGAAGGAGTAGGATTATTCTCTCTGCCAGAACAGGAAGTCTCCCTTCCTGTATCTCCATGATGTTTTGGAAAGTTATAATACCTATTCTCTTCTATAGCAGATATAGAGGCATGACATTATAACTTGGGAGATGATATTAAGTATGTAAGGGGTTGTCACTCTACTAAGTGTGATACTGCAACCCTCAGAACATACAAGGCCCTGTTTTGTTCTTCTAAGCACTGATTAATGGGTATTGCCTTCTCATAAATCATGAACGAGATATATAGCACATTTCTTTGTTTTTCTAAGGCAAATTGCACTTGAGTTCCAATTGCACACACCTGGCTGGTAGAAGTGAAACATCAGTAATTTCAAGGGTTCCTTCCCTTTTCTTTCTTTTATTTTTTAGAGGGCAGTGTCACTGACCCTCATATGTGGGATCCGAACGAGGGCCGCTGGCATCCCAAGACAGCTTTTAACCACTGCGCCACTTGGCTGGCCCAGGTTCCTTCCCATTTCTATGGGATAGTGTTAGTTTGTTGTTTTTTATTTTTAATTGGGGAATTGGGGGAGGGGAAAAGTGTTGGGGAACTGGGGAAGGAAAACAGGCAAGTTGCTGTACTTTCCATTCTTCAGTCTAGTTGTGGAGGACATTGCTTCACTGGCCCATATTGGTATCATCATTGCGCTCTTCTCAGGTGAGGCAGATCAGTCTCTGGACTCTGGATGGCTGCTCAGAGAGGCTCTTAGCAGCTCACACTGGCTGCAAGCCATTCATGCTGGCTGCCAGCTACTCACTGTAGCTTATGTCAGCCCTCTGCAGCAGGGACTGCAGCTATTCCATCCCGGGGACTCACAGCAGCCCAGCTCATGGTGGAGCCATTGTTCACCATCTTAGCTGCAGAGGGCATTGTCAGTGTTCAGATCCCTCATATGTGGGATATGAACTGGGGCCAATGGTGTCCCAAGACAACTCTTAACCAACATGCCACTCGGCCAGCCCAGGATACTGTTAGTTTTGATGCTTACTTGTTCACAGGAAAAAGTACATAAATTAGTCCTTAGTTCTTGTTTGTTATGGACACTCTAACTGATCATTCTATTACAGAATGACATCAAGATGACCTACACTGGTCCTGGCTAGTCTCTGTGCTGCTGTGCACCAAAAGCTATAGAGCTGCCCCTTACAGTGAGCCTTGCTGTACACAGGCTGAATTCCAGGATCTCTCACAGTTGTTCTCCGTGTCAGTAACCATGGCATGCACCTTCCACAGAAGTCAACAGCCATGTTGCAACATTTTATATATATATATTTTTTTTTCAATTACAGTTGACATACAGTATTGTATTAGTTTAAGTTGTACAGCATAGTGATTAGACATTTATATAACTTATGAAGTGATCACCCAGTAAATTCAGTACCCATCCAACATCCTACATAGTTATTGCAATATTATTGACTATATTCTCTATGCTTTACTTTACATCCCCATTACTATTTTGTAACTACCAATTTTTACATCTTAACCCTTCCCCCATCTCCTCAATCCTCCTCCCTTCTGGCAATTATCAAAATATTCTTTTTATTTATGATTTTGTTTATATTGCTCTTATTCACTTATTTCATTTTTTTTAAGATTCCACATATAAGTGAAATCATATGGTATTTGTCTTTCTTGGTTGGACTTATTTCACTCAGCATAACCCTCTAGGATCATCCATATTGTTGCAGGTCACAAGGTTTCATTACTTTTACTTTTATGGCTGAGTAATATTCTATTGTACTTACAAGGCCACACAATTACATTTCTGAACTCATCCTAGAAAAAGTTCTACATACCTCATTGTTGAATATCACTATGGTCGCCTTCGAAGTACTCCCCTTGGTTAGCTATGCACCAATGCCACTGCCTAGTCAACCCTTCAAATCAATTTTGAAACTCTTTTTCTAGAATGGCCATCAGAGCTGTCATTGTATTATCCTTGATTGCCTGAATGTCATCAAAATGTCTTCCTTTCAATATTTTCTTTACCTTCGGGTAAAGAAAGCAGTCATTGGGGGCCAGATCAGTTGAGTAAGGAAGGTGTTCCAATACAGTTATTTGTTTACTGGCTAACAACTTCCTCACAGACAGTGCCATGTGAATTGGTGCATTGTCATTTCAGAACCATGATCTGTTGGTAAAAATTTCATGTCTTTTTCCTCTAATATTTTCATGCAGCCTTTTCAGCACTTCCAAATAATAAACTTGGTTAACTGTCCAGTTGGTACAAATTCATAATGAATAATCCCTCTGACATCAATAAAAGGTTAGCAACATCATTGCAATAATCACAAACTTAATGTTATGACCTCGTATGTACCACTTCTTCTTTATTCATTCATCATTGATAGACACTTAGGTTGCTGTCATATCTTGGCCATTGTATATAATGCTGCAATGAACATATACATGTACTCGTATGTCTTTTTGAAACTGTGTTTTGGATTCCTAAAATAAATACCCAGAAGTGGAATTACTGAGTTCTTTGTCTCTTGTTATAGCCTTTTTTTTTTCTTTTTGTTAGCTGAGTCATTCTGTAACCTGCTGGCAGCTCAGCGGCAGCTCAGCTTGGGCTGGGCATCGAACTGCTGTTGCTCAGAGCTCAGCTCGCACTCTTGAGTGACCTCTTAACCAACTGAGACACTCGGCTGTCCCTAGCCTTTTTTTAAGCCTACTTTGCCTGGTATAAATATTGCTACCCAAAATTTTTTAAAAAATAAAGTTTACTGGGGTGATATTGTTAATAAAGTTACATGGGTTTCAAGTGTACAATTCTGTAATACGTCATCTATATATCACATTGTGTGTTCACCCTCCAGAGTCAGTTCTCTTTCAATTACCATATATTTGATCCCTTTTACCCTCATGTACCAGCTGCCAACATCCTTACCCTCTGGTAACCACTAATCTATTGTCTTTGTCGATCAGTTTTTGTTTCTTCAATTGTTTGTCTTTTCATTAAAATTTACAACTTCCCGGGCTGGCCAAGTGGCGCAGTAGTTAGATGCTGGCTTGGGAAGCCAGCGGCCCCGGTTCAGTCCCACATACGAGGGCCAGTGACGCTGCCCTCAAAAACAAAACAAAACAAAACAAAAATTTACACCTTCCCTTTATGTTCAGTCTGTGCATTTTTCAATCTGAAATTAGTTTCTTAGGCAGCACATGTAAAGGTCTCATTTCCTTTCTTTCTTTTTCTTTTGTGCTTACTGATCATTTTATTTTATTATTTTATTTTATTTTTTTTATTAGTTTCAGGTATAAAAAACAATGCATTAGTTATACTTTTCACCCCTCACAAAGTAACAACCCTCTCCATCAATCCTCCGATATCATATATATCTATTACAATTCCCCTGACTACATTCCCCACACTATGCTCCACATCTGGTGACTATATTATATATATATATATATTATAGTTGACATACAATATTATTCATCATCAGCTTCTGGTATACAGTGCAGTGGTCAAGCATCTATTTTTTTTTTTGAGGGCAGTGTTGCTGGCCCTCATATGTGGGACCTGAACCAGAACCGTTGGTTTCCCAAGCCAGTGCTTAACCTCTGCGCCACTCGGCTGACCCAAGGAAAATGTATAAATTTTAAATGGCACTATAATTCAATATTTTCACCTGCAAATACTTAGATTTGATGATTTAAATACTTCACTTTTTTCACAAATTAGTTTTAAAAGATTTTTTTGGTAGGCAGCTTGTATTTTTATTTAAAAATACATTTTATTTAAAAATACATTTTGTAAAAAATCCTTTAAATTTTACCCAAGAACAACACTAAAATATTCATTGTCTGTCTTTTTGTAGGTTGTAGGGCATTTTTATGATACAGTGTCATTGTTTTGGGCCGTTGGGAGAATATTTTCAGAGGAAAGGACACTTTCTACATGACGTGGGGTTTCAAAAAAGAAACAAGGAATATCTCTGCTATGTCCTCTGGCCCTTCATTACTGACTCACTCTTAACTTTCTCATAATTTAGGGTGTATCATTTTGATGCCAAATCACATGTCTTGCTTTCTAAAAAAACTAAGTAGCCTAAGTGTGTATGTATTTTTAATATGTGGAGTTTTAAGTATTTTGAAATATTTTCTAGTTCAAGACAAAGTGATCTACAGAAGTACAATTAATTGTGTAACCTGTGAGTGTGAAATAATTGAAAAAGCAATCATTTTAGCACTCCAGGAAACCCAGAAATATAGTTCACTTAAAATACACAAGGGAATGTATATGTTTATGTATAAATTACCTAAGCCTGCATGAAAAACCTTAGTTACTTATAACTTTGCATAAAAACTTACTTCCATTTATTTCTAACTACATATTTGCATATTCCTCCCAAAGCATGTTGCTTTACTCAAAAAATTATGTTATTCTCCTTTGCTCTTTGGATTAGTTAACTTCTATTTTTTAAAGGAGGGTAAAAGAATTTACTAATTAAGGACATCCACTGCAATAAACTGAGATAACTCCTCTGGGGGAAAAAATGTATCTGTTAAATATACTCTAGCATTAACGATAAACAAAATAGAATTCTCCCAAGGCTGATTTTTATCTAGCTGTACTCAGTGTTTAACAGGTTGTCAAAAAATTCCCATTAATTGAAAATTTAGAGTGATTTTAGAAGGCAATTCACAAAGCCCTCCCAGATGTTTTACTGATAGCTTCCTAATCTTTGTATGTCTTAAGTAACCGAGCTACATTAAACATGTCACTATGCGAGCTTCTCAGGGATACGGTTCAATAAGAATGACACGTGGGGCCAGCTGAGTGGCTCAGTAGGTTAAGAGCTTGCTCAAGATTGTGAGCTGAGCTCTGAGCAACAGCAGTTTGATGCCCAGCCCGAGTTGAGCTGCCATTGAACTGCCAACAGGTGGCAGGATGGATCAGCAAAAAAAAAAAAAAAAAATGACACGCACTAATGTGAAAAAAAGGCTGCATAGACTGTAGGTGTTTGTTTTAAAGGATGTTATTTTAAATCTGAACAGGCTGGCTAAAAGGATTTCCCACTACTGGCCTGCTACCAACCCAGAGACATCTATGTTGGAGTGGGGCATCAGGGAAAGAATAATACTGTTACAAGAGGCTGCCATGGAAGAGACTGTTCCTTGGGAAGGAGGGATCTTTAATAGCTAGGTGTTCTTTTGCACAGGCACTAGTCTTTATTTCGAATGCCCTACCCCCACCTCTTTTATTTTCTTTCAACAACATCCCAGACAGACTAAGTACTTAACTTCTTCATGCTTCCATAGTGAATGCTTTGTTATCTTTATTGTAGCATTTATCATATTGTAATGCAGTTAACTACGTGAGTCTTAACCCTCCTTCCATTTGACTGTGAACTCTGTCATACCCATCCTAGCATAATAAACGGCACACACTCATAGCACTAGGAAGTCCAGTGCAATGACTAATATATTAATTCTTTGGCACTGAATATTTTATCTGATTAGTTGACCAGAACATTAGGGGATGTAATGAAGATTAGGTTGATAGGTGTAAAATATCCTGAAACAAGCCCCACGGAGGTGATCATGGCAAATCAGGGCATGGGATAATGTAGGGAGGGCAGCCAAAACTTTGATTACTTAATAAACTTGTAGATGGCTGATATCAGATCTGGAATACAAAGGCAAAATGGAATAAATATTATTTTAAAATCAGAATATCTTTGGTTTGAATCCCAGCTCTATTATTTTCTTACTGAATAACCATGTGTGTTTTGCTGAAGTTATTTGAACCAGACCTTCCCTTACTAATCATTCTATCTTCAGTATCTATTCTATAGCACACTGCCTGATACATATAACCACTCCATTGTTATTAGTTCTCTTCCTCTCTAGGCCCCTACCAATTCTGTTACAGAATATATTTATATGTAAGATATATATGTTTGTTTTGTTTTGTTTTGTTTGTTTGTTTGTTTGAGGGCAGTGTCACTGGCCCTCATATATGCGACTGAACCAGGGCTGCTGGCTTCCCAAGCCAGCGCTTAACCACTGTGCCACTCGGCCGGCCCTATATATATCTTAATTATTACAGTTTTACAAGGAAATTTTTATGTGCATTTTGGAAAGTCAGACACAAAGAAGGGCAAAATATAAGAAAACAAACTCAGTTCCACCAGCCAGAGATTACTATTAGCAATTCAGTGTATATATATTTTTTATTAAAATTTATTGGGATGACAATGGTTAGAAAAAATTATAGGATTCTAGTGTATGATTCTGTAAAACATCACCTATATATCACATTGTGTGTTCACCACTCAGAGTCATTTCTCTTTCCATCACCATATATTTTATCCCCTTTATCTTCATCTATCAGCCCTCTACCCCCTTGCACTAATCTATTGTTTGTGCCCATGAGTTTTTGTTTCTTCATTTGTTTGTCTTAGTTCTTTGCTGCTTTCAGTTTTATATGCCACATATCAGTGAAATCATATGGTTCTTGAGTTTTCCTATGTGACTTATTTCGCTTAGCATAATAACCTCAAGATCCATCCATGTTGTCACAAATGGCACTATTTCATTTTTTCTTAGGGCAGAGTAGTATTCCATTATGTATATATACCACATCTTTTTGTATTATCAGTTTCAGGTCTACAACACAATGCAATGGTTATACTCTTTACCCCTCAAAGTGACAACTCCTCTCCACAATCTACCACCCCACTCCCTCCCGATATCATACATATCTATTACAATTTCATTGTCTCCACTTCCATACTATACTTCACATCCCGTGACTATATATATATATATATATATATATATATATATATATATATTCAATTATTGTTGACATACACTAATATTCAATATCAGCTTCAGGTGTACACTGCAGTGATCAAGCCTCTACACTATCCATGAAGTGGTCTCCCTAACAAGACATGTGACCATCTGACTACAAAATATTTACAACATTATTAATTATATCCCCCGAACTGTATTTCATATCTCTGCAGCAATATTGTAGTTACCTATTTATGCTGTCCAATCCTGTGCCTTTCTCCCTCATCGCCACCCCCTCTCAACTAGCAACCTTCAGTTCTTCCTCTATATCTCTGAGACTATTTCTGTTTACTTTGCTCGTTCATTAAGTTTTTCAGATTCCACATATAAGTGAGATCATATAGTATTTTTCTTTGACTGACTTATTGTACTTAACATAATGTTCTCTAGGTCCATCCTTATCATTGCAAATGGAAAGATTTCATTCTTCTTTATAGCTGAGTAATACTTCATTGTATAAATGCACCAGTTTCTTAATCCAGTCATCTACCAATGGGCATTTTGGTTGTTTCCAAGTCTTGGCTAATGTTAATAGTGCTTCAATAAACATAAGGGTGCATATATTTTTTTGAATTAGCCTCTTCAATTTCTCTGGATAGACACCTAAGAGTGGAATTGCTGAGTCATAAGGTAGTTCCTTTTCCAGTTTTTTGAGATACCTTCATACTGATTTCCATAATGGCTAGACCAATCTACAACCCCACCAACAGTGCAGCAGGGTTCCTTTTTCTCCACAACCTCACCAGCCCTATTGTTTGATGATTTATTGTTGATAACCATTCTGACTGGAGTGAGGTGGTATCTCATTGTGGGTTTTTTTTGCATTTCCATAATAATTAGTGAGGTTGAACACTTTTTCATATGCCTGTTGGCCATCTATCTGTACAAGCTCTTTAGAAAATGGCACTTCATATCCTGTGCCCAATTTTTAATTGGGTTGTTTGTTTATTTGGTGTTGAGTTGAATGAGTGTTTTATAAATTTTGGATATTAACCCCATATCAGATATAACGTTGGCAAATATCTTCTCCCATTCAGTAGGCTGCCTTTTTGTTTTATTGATGATATCCTTGCTGTGAAAAAACTTTTAAGTTTGATGTAATCCCATATGTTTTTTTTCTTTCATTTCTCTTGCCAGAAGGGATATATCAGTAATAATATTACTGAGGGTAATATCTGCAAATTTACTCCCTGTATTTTCTTCTAGGCATTTTATGGTTTCAGGTGTTACATTTAAGTATTTAATCCATTTTGAATCTATTCTCGATATGGCATAAGTAGGTGGTCCATTTTCATTGTTTTGCATGTGTCAGTCCAATTTTCCCAGCACCGTTTATTATATACACTATGTTTATTCCAATGTAAATTCTTGCTTCCATTGTCATAGATTAAATGACCATATGTGGGTGGGTTTATTTCTGGGCTCTCTATTCTGGTCCATAGATCTATGTGTCTGATTTTATGCCAGTGTCATACTGTTTTGATTACTGTAGCCTTGTAGTATGATTTGATGTCGGGTAGCAGGATACCTTCCACTTTATTCTTATTTCTCAAGATTGCTTGGCTATTTGGGATGTTTTATGGTTCCACATAAATTTTAGAATTATAAATTCTATTTGTGAGAAAAATGTCCTCGTTAGTTTGATAGGAATTGCATTGAATCTATATATTGCCTTAGGCAGCATTTACATTTTTAAAAAATTTTATTGGGGGAGGGGAACAGCATTGGGGAACTGAGGAAGGGGAACAGACAAGTTGCTCTCATTTTGTTCTTCAGCCTAGTTGTGGAGCACATTACTTCACTGGTGCATGTTGGTATCATCATGGCACTCTTCTCAGGTGAGGCAGATCGGTTGCCAGCCTCTGTACGGCTACTCACAGTGGCTCTTGGCAGCTCACTCCAGCTGCCAGGTGCTCACGCTGGCTGCCGACCATTCACTGTACCTCTGGGAGCCCACTGCAGCAGGGTTTGCAGCTATGCCATCCCCAGGGACTCACAGCACCCTAGTTCAATTTGGAGCTGTTATTTACCATCTTACCTGTAGAGGGTAGTGTCACTGGCCCTCATATGTGGGAGCTGACGTGAGGCCGCTGGCATCCCAAGCCAGCACTTATCAAACGCACCACTCGGCTGGCCGGGTAGTATTGACATTTTAACTGTATTAATCCTCTCTATCCATCAACATGGTATTTGTTTCCATTTATTTGTATCTTATTTGATTTCTCTCTCAGTGTCTTATAATATTCTGAGTACAGATCTTTTGCTTCTTTAATTAAATTTATTCATACGTATTTTATTGTTCTTAAAGCAATTGAAAATTGGATTGATTTCCTGATTTCTTCTTCTGAGAGTTTATTATTTGTGTATACAAATGCAACTGATTTCTGAATATTAATTTTTTTTATCCTGCTAGCTTACTAAATTCCTTTATCAGTTCTCAGAGTTTTTTAGTGCAGTCTTTGGGATTCTCTCTCTATAGTATCATGTCATCTGCATATAATGACAATTTTACTTCCTCTTTTCCAATTTGGATGCCTTTTATTTCATTTTCTTGTCTGATTGCTGTGGCTAGAACTTCCAGAAATATGTTGAATAGAAGTGATGAAATTGGGCAGCCTTCTCTTGTTCTTGACCTCAAGGGGAAAGCTTTTAGCCTTGCCCCATTGAGTATGTTGTTTGCTGTGGGCTTGTCATATATGGCCTTTATTATGTTGCAATATGGTCCCTCTATTCCCAGTTTGCTAAGATTTTTTTTCATAAATGCCTGCTGGATATTGTCAAATGATTTCTCTGCATCTATTTATATGATCATATGCTTTTTATCTTTCATTTTATTAATGTGATATACATTAATTGATTTGAGGATACTGAAACAATCTTGCATATCTGGAATGAATCCCAATTGATTCATTCAATTGTGTATGATCTTTTTAATGTGCAGCAGAATTTGGTTTGCTAATATTTTGTTGAGAATTTTTTCATCTATGTTTAATTAGGATTACCAGCCTTTAGTTTTCTTTTCTGTAATATCTTTTTCTGAGTTTAGGATCAGAGTAATAGTAGCCTCATAAAATGTCCTTGGGAGACTTCCCTCCTTTATTTTTTGGAGTAGTGTGAGAATAGGTATTCATTCTTTTATGGAATGTTTTGTAAATTTCATCTGGGAAGCCATTTGGTCAAGAAGTTTTGTTTGCTGGAAGCTTGTTGATTACTAATTCAATTTCTTTGGTAGTAATCAGCCTGTTCAGAATTTCTGTTTCTTTGGTTCAGACTTAGTAGATTGCATGCTTCTAGAAATTTATCCATTTCTTCCATATTGTTGTGTTTGTTGACATATAATTGCTCATAGTATTTTATTAAAATTTTCTGTATTTCTGTGGTATCTGTTGTCATTTCTCCTCTTTCATTTCTGATTTTATTAATTTGGGTCCTTTTTCCTGGTGAGTCTGGCTAAGGGTTTGTCAATTTTGTTTATCTTTTCAAAAACCACCTCTTGATTTCATTGATCATGTGTATTGTTTTTTTTGGGGGGCCTCCATTTCATTTATTTCTGCTCTGGTCTTTGTTATTTACCTCCTTGTACTTCCTTTGGGATTGTTTTGCTGTTCTTTTTCCAGTTCCATTAGGTGTAAAGAGAGTCTGTTGATTTGAGATTGTTCTTGTTTCTTTAGATAGGCCTGCATTGTTATGAACTTCCTTCTTAGAACTGCTTTTGCAACATCCCATAGATTTTGGGTTGTTGTGTTTTCATTTCCATTTGTCTCGAGATAATTTTTATTTCTTCTTTGATCTCATTTTTGAGCCACTGGCTAATTAATAGCATGTTATTCAGCCTCCATATATTTGTGTGCTTTCCAGATTTCTTCTTATAATTGATTTCTAGTTTCATAGCATTGTGGTGGGAGAAGAAGCTTGATATGATTTCAATTTTCTTAAAGTTATTGAGACTTGTTTTATGGCCTAAACTGTGGATTGTCTTGGAAAAATGTTTCCTGTGCCCTTGAGAAAAATGTATACTCTATAGCTTTGGTGTGAAATGCTCTAAAAATATTGATTAAATCCAGCTGGTCTGAAGTGTCATTTAAGGCCACTGTTTCCATGTTGATTTTCTGTCTGGAGGATCTGTCCATTGGTGACAAAGGAGAGTATATTTAGGAGTTTCTATGTTGGGTGCATAGATGTTTACTAAAGTTTTGTCCTCTTGTTGCATTGATCCCTTTATTATTATGTAGTGTCCTTCTTTGTCTTTTATTGTAGTCTTCATTTTAATGTCTATTTTGTCCGAAATAAGTATTGCTACTCCAGCTTTTTTCTCATTTCCATTTGCATGAAATATCTAATTCCATCCCTTTACTTTCAGTCTGTGTGTCTTTTTTTTTTTTTTGAGAGCAGTGTCACTGGCCCTCATATGTGGGACCGAACTGGGGCCGCTGGCTTCCCAGGCCAGCGCTTAACCACCGCGTCACTCGGCCGGCCCCGTCTGTGTGTCTTTTGATCTGAGATGAGTCTCTTGTAGACAGCATATGCATGGGTCCTGTTTTCTTATCCTCTCAGCCACTCTTTGTCTTTTGATTATAGCATTTAGCCCATTCACATTTAAAGTGATTATTGATTGGCACATATTTATTGCCACTTTCTTTTTTGTATTTCTGGTCTTCCTTTGTTAGTTTGTTTCCCCTGTCTTCGTTTAAAAAAGCCCTTTTAAAATTTCTTGCAATGCTGACTTGGTGGTAATGAACTCCTTAAGCTTATTGTTTTCTGAGAAGCTCTTTATCTCTCCTTCAATGTTAAGTGATAGCCTTCCTGGGCAGAGCAATCTTGGTTGTAGGCCTTTGTTTTGCATCACTTTGAATATTTCCTGCCACTCCCTTCTGGCCTGCAGAGTTTCTGTGGAAAAGTCAGCTGTTAGTCTTATAGGAATTCCTTTGTATGTAACCTGCTGTCTTTCTCTTGCTGCTTTTAGGATTCTGTATTTGTCTTTAACTTTTGCCAGTTTAACTATGATGTGTCTTGGCTGCTCCTGTTTGGGTTCAGCTTTTTTGGAGCTCTGTGCATTTCCTGGGGTTGTATGTTGATTTCCTTCTCCAGGGTGGGGAAGTCTTCAGTCATTATTTCTTCAAATACTTTCTGGATCCCTTGTTTCTTCTCTTCTCCTTCTGGTATTCCTATGATACAAATGGTGTTGACCCACTCATCTCTTAAACTATTTTCATTATTTTTTATTCTCTTTTCTTTTTGGTATTCTAATTCGGTGATTTCTTCTATTTTGTGTTCTAAATTGCTGATCCGATCCTATGCTTCCTCTAATCTACTGGTGATTTCTTTGTGTGTTCTTCATTTCAGTTACTGTATTCTTTGTTCTAACTGGTTGTTTTTTTTATAGTTTCTCTATATTTCTTTATGTACTCACTAATTCCTTAAATATTTTTATCATCAGTGTTCTAAACTCTCTTTTTGAAAAGTTGCATACCCCTGTTTCATTTGGTTCCATTTCTATAGGTTTCTTCTGATCTTTTGCTTGAGACATGTTTCTTTGTTTCTTCATTCTGGCTGTCACTCTGTGATTGCTTTGATGTATTAGATTGATCAACTATGTCTCTCAGTCATTGTGGGTTCATACCACCTCTTCTTTATTCCATCATGTATCAAAGGACACTGGTTGTTCCCATGTCTTGACCATTATTAATAAAGCTGCAGTGAACATCAATTCAAAAATATCTGTACAAATAAATGGTTTCAGATTTTGGGGTATATACTCAAGAGAGAGATTGCTGGGTCATATGGAAATTCTATTCTTAAATTTTGGAGGAACTTCCGCACTCTTTTCTGTGCAAATCTGCATTCTCACCAACAGTGTATGAGGGTTCCTTTTTCTCCACAGCCTCTCCAACACTTGTTATTATTTGTCGCATTAGCCATTATAACTTGTATGAGGTATTATCTCATTGTGATTTTGATTTATATTTCTATGATGATTAGTGATGTTGAGCATCTTTTCATATGTCTATTTTTTTAAAGATTTTATTGGGGAATTGGGGGAGGGAAATAGTGTTGGGAAGTTGGGGAAGGGGAATCGCCTAGTTGTTGTCTTTCAATCTTAGTTGTGGAGTGCACAGGAAGCTCAGCTCCATGTCCAGTCCTGCCTGTAAGCTCAAGGTGCTGTGTTCAGTTAATTGCAGGTTGGTTTAGCCACCATCCTATGCAGGAGTCAAACCGGCAGCCTTGTTGTTAAAAGTGTGTGCTCTATCTGCTGAGCCACCTGGGCAGCAGCTCAGCTCAGCGTACTGATTTCAGTCTTTAGTTGCGGGTAGGTGTAGCCCATCGTCTCAAATAGGCAACCTTTTTGTTTGGAGCACATGCTCTCACCACCTGAGCCATCCTGCTACCTGTTAGAAGCTCAGTGGCAGCTCAACTCAGGCACAGTACACTGGCCCATGTGGGAATTGAACCAATGATATCATCTGCATGTCCTCTTGGGCTTGAATATGATTTCATGAATGTGACATCCATGGCAATGGAAGTAAAAGTTAAGTAAATGAATGAGATTATATCAAACTAAAACTTTTCTGCACAGCAAAAGAAACTATCAACAAAATAAACATGCAACCAACCAAATGTGAGATGATATTTGCAAACAATGCCTCCGATAAGGGGCTAATATTCAAAATATATAAGGAAATCATACAACTCAAAAAAAATAACTAAAAAATCTTCGGTGTATATCTTTAAGATTTTTTTCTGTACCTATATATACTCACCTATGCAGTCACTACTAAAGTGAGAATATATTTTACAAGTTGTCTTGTAATCTGCTTTTTTCTCAGTTAATGATTACATCTTTCCATGGCAATAAATATTTATCTTTACTAATATTTATGATGTGTTTTTTTTGAGGGCAGTGTCACTGACCCTCATATGTGGGACCCGAACCGGGGCTGCTGGCTTCCCAAGCCAGTGCTTAACCACCGCGCCACTCGGTGGGCTCTATTCATGATGTTTTTATGTGTACAGGTTGAAACTCAAAATGGTTGATTTTATATATCATTCAGGAAATTGTTTCCGTCACCAGAAATCATTAGAATGACATACCAGACATTTAGCTCAATATAAGATTGTATTCTTACTCAAAATACAAGAATTAATTGAAAAAACATTTATTATGCAGTGATAATCTCTGTCTATATGTTTGCTTAATTCAGTGATTTTCAGACATTGGAGCACATCAGAGTCACTTGCACATATTTTTTTTTTGAGGGCAGTGTTACTGGCCCTAATATGTGGGACCGAACTGGGTCCGCTGCCTTCCCAAGCCAGTACTTAACCACTGAGACTTGCACATATTTTTAAAGTGAGCGATACTCAAGTTTCAACTCAGACCTACTGCAGCATTATTTCCTTATAGTAATTTTATTTCAGTGTTTTATAATTAATCTATTCAAAACCAAATTGAAACTGCAACAACAAAATAGATCTGCCCTAGAGTTTTTTATAGTGTAGCATTAGAGAAAAATATTTAATTTGTTAATAATTTTTTTAAAAGTTAAATATAGTATCATGAATATATTATAGCATAAAATACAATGAGAATATAGAGAGAATAGCAATTAATTCTGCCTGGGTATGTCGTGGATAATTCCCAGAACAAGCTTTGCTTGAGGTGGGTGTTTAAAATAAGAGTGGAGGAGAGTGAATATTGATTTGAAAATACATTGTGAGTGTCTGGAATGTATGAACACATACACACATACAGAATTGTTACAGTTTGACCTTGTGGAATTTGAGGTACCTGAGGATTTCTAGATGAAAATGCTTGGTAGTTAGAAATAGGGATGTGCAGCTCATAAGAGAAGATAGGATTGGAAATACAGGTGTGGGAGTCATCACTATAGAAATGATACATGGGAGAATGGGAAGGAATGTAATATCTCAGAAGCCAGGTCTTCTGGTTCTCATTCCAAAACCCACCTATATTTAATAGGTCTGCATATATACATGCATTACTATATACCTGGTGCATAGTAGGTAACAAATGACTTGTAAGTGGATGGCCAAATTAAATGTTTGCTTAATAAACATTAAACACTTTTGAGTGGCCTCCAATAATAATATTTCATCTTTTAATTTTGTCATGATCAACTTTTAAGTTCCCTTAATGCAATCACATTAATCAAAAGAACATAAAGGAAATCTACCGAATGTTGCTGTGTTTTAAATAAAGAAAGAAATTTATGTTTTGGTTAAATGTGGTTTTGCATCCTTTGTTGAATATAGGTCATCCTACAGTCGAGCAAGAAAAAAGCTAAATATTGATGATAACTTCCTTAAAGTGGCTTTTTTGTGTTTCCATTTTAGAGGTACAATTCACTGTAGTAAACACATTGATGATGTCAATGAAAATAATGGTGCTATTTTCACACTTTCTAATGTCATTATTGTGACACTCTCTGTTTCAACCTAAGGCATTAATGTTTCATCTTGATTAAATGTTAACATCTAAATTGCCCTTTTATGTTACACACAAATGATTTTGAATGTTCCAGTCAGAGGACAGCAACTTTAGTTTCCTTTAGGCTCCTAGTAAATTCATCAAGTAATACTGGCCAGCATCTCAGAAATGGCTCATTTTTGTTTCTTCCAGCCCAGAGATAAGGGGTTTAGTGCGTATTTTGCTTTTCAGTTATGCCTTCTATGACTAAGACTCAGCCTCATTTTACACAATAGATGCATTTCTTGACATTTGTACATGAATCCCATTTTTGAAAATGGAATTGTATATTTCCTAATGACTTACATTATTATTTTATAAGTGTCATCTTTACCACAGATTGATTTCCAATCAACAGTGGTTTCTAACATGTTGCCACTGCCTCCACCTCTGACATGTAATTTAAACTTCAAATAAAAGCTAATTGATGTAATGGACTCTGTTGTTTCAAAGACTATTAAAGGATACTTTCAAAATGTGATAAATTAAGCCTTTTTTCATTTGTGTAGAAAATAAGATTTCTTAAAATAGGTCATCCTGTAATTTCATTTGCTCCATATTGACTTATCACAAGCCTGAGCAAATTCTGAGATACCCTCATATGTCATGCCTAAAGAAGCATTCTTCTTCATTTTCCTTTGGTTTTCCTTTTTTTAAAAAAATTCTTTTATTGTGAAATAAACATTTTTTAAATTAATTTAAGGTATACACCACTTTATGGATGGAGTAGAGGCCTTGATTACTGCACTGTACACCTTTGGTCTTTTTTTAAAAGATTTTATTGGGGAATTGAGGGAGGGGAAAAGCGTTGGGGAATCAGGGAAGGGGAACAAACAAGTTGCTGTCTTTTTGTCCTTCAGTCTAGTTGTTGAGGACGTTGCTTCACTGGCCCATGTTGGTATTGTCATTGTGCTCTTCCCAGATGAGGTAGATCGGTCACTGGCCTCTGGATGGTTGCTCACCGTGTCTATTGGCAGCTCACGCCGGCTGCCAGCTGCTCACTCACTATAGCCTATGGTAGCCCACTGCAGCAGGTGCTGCAGCCTACACCGTCGCCGGGGCTCACAGCCCAGCTCCAGGCGGAGCTGTTGTTAGCTGTAGAGGGCAGTGTCACTGCCCTCATATATGGGATCTGAACCAGGGCCGCTGGCGTCCCAAGCCACCTCTTAACCAATGCATCACTCGGCCAGCCCTGGTCTTTATTTATGAAGATTGTCCTAAGCAAGAGTGTTTTTCTATGGGTAACCCAAGGGAATCTTAAATAATACTTTATTTTTCCTCACTACTTTAACCTTTTAGAAACTTGTGGTATTTAAATCAGTTTTTAAAAACACGGTTTAGGCAAACATCATTCTAGAATGTGTGTGTCTCTAGACATAATGAGAATGTAAATGTTTCCTTAAATGCCTTATTAAAGATTTGGGGCTTTGAAACATTTGTTTTATTTTATTTTCCAATTATGGTAAAATATGCATAACATAAATTTACCATCTCACCCATTATTAAGTGTACAGTTCAGTTGTGTTAAATATATTCACATTATTGTGCAACCAATCTCCAGGACATTTTTGTCTTACAAAACTGATACTCTACACCCATTAAACAACAATGTACCATTCTTCTCTCCCCACCAGTCCTTGGCAACCATTATTCATTCTACTCTATGTTTCTATGCGTTTAACTACTCTAGGTACCTCATATAAGTGTAATTATACAATATTTGTCTTTTTTGTAGCTGGCTGATTTCACTTCATAAAATTTCCTGAAGGTTCATCCATGTTGTACCATGTGTCAAACTCCCTTACTTTTTAAGGTTGAATGATGTTTCCATTGTTTGTATATACCACATTTTGTTGATCCATCCATCCATAGATGGACACTTGGGTTGCTTCTACCTCCTGACCATTGTGAATAATGCTGCTGTGAACATGAGTGTATAAATATCTTCCAGACTCTGATTTCATTTCTGTTGGATGTATACCTAAAGTGCAAATGATGGATTTTATGGTAATTTTATTTTAAATTTCTGTTTTCTTAAGCAGCTATACATACCAATGGTACAAAAGTGTTCCAATTTCTCCACATCCTTACCAACATTTGTTATTTTCTCTTGTTTTGATAGTAGCCATCCCAAGGAGATGTGAGGTGTCAAGGGCTGTTTTAAAACTTGTTTCAATTTATAATTGCTTTGTACAATTATTCCAACCCAATCCTTAAGTATTAACAATATATTACATTTATAACATAACATATAGCTGTCATTATTGTGAAGAGAAATCCTAATGATTTGAGTATGGGTAAGGGATTCTTGAAATAGATCAAAACATATAGAAAATCTACTTTCCTGATACATTTTCCCTAAAAACGTACCAGGTTGGATAATTTGAAAATTAAAGCTTGAGCTATCACTCCATTATTTATTTCCAATATGTTTAATCTCTAATTTATTTATCTCAACACGTATGTTGTTTATAAGTGGATGCTAAGGAAAAAGTTACATCTCAAATGCTATCCTTGGTGTGTTTTGAAGAGAAATCCCAATAATAAACAAAATCATTTCTTATAAAGAACTAGTAATTATTTTCTACACATGAAATAAGTTTCTTGCAATTGACATTAGCTTTAAGTTCCTTAGAGGTGTCTTGGGAAGTAAAGTGAATTATAAAAAGAAGATATGTCACTTTCAGTGTCAGTTGATAGAACAAAATATCACAGAAAGTTTGAACACCTGAAACTAATTTTAAACTCAATGTTAGAGTGTACTGCTCGAAAATCTGTTTTAAATAATGAATGAAACCAACTACCTCTTGTTATTCAGTCTGTTTAACAGGTCAAATTACAAACCAACAAGAAGTTATTTAACCTCTCAGTAAATAACTGAATATTTCAGAAAGTAAACTATTCTAAAATAGCCATTTTAAAATTCACTGTAACTTGAAAAATCTAGTCTCATTTTCGACCCTTAAAATTTTTGGAGTGTTATTTAATAACAATTGTTGTCCCAATAAATTTTAATTTAAAAAAAATGGAGAATTTATAATCTGAAAAAAACACAGGAATATAAAAAAAATACAATGTTCAGGAGTTTTAAACATTTTTGATTTATCATCTGTACTTATTTATACATGTTGCAGCATTTTATAATGGCTAGCATTTTTTTTCCTTTTGTTTAAGGATCTCTTTACAGCCAGTTATAAAGTGCTATTCCCAAACTTATATATTTTATCACTTTACTGTCATTAGGGGTTTACTTATACATTTCTAATATTGTAAGGATTTTGTAAGATTGTTGTTTAAATTTTTATCCCTCAATAAAATGCCTAATACTTTTTGAATAAATCGACTTTCTAATTTTGCAAGTAAAAATGAGATTTATTTGTGTTCCATGATTCTTAGGAGTATTTCACTTCATTATAAATGAGAATTGCAATACCTGTATATATTTAACGGAATTGGATAGTTTTTATATATACACTTTTTTTTTTTTGAGGGCAGAGTCACTGGCCCTCATATATGGGACCCGAACTGGGGCCATTGGCTTCCCAAGCCAGCGCCGAACCACCGCACCACTCAGCCGGCCGTATATATATATACACTTTTAGATAGTCACATTAACATTCATTTTACCTTCGAGAATTGATCTATTGGATTAAGAGAGAGGACTCTCCTTAGTATATTCTAACATATGGGAGCTATTAACATATTGTTTGCTCCAAAAATTCCAGTAAGGTTACACACATTTCTACTCACCTTCAGTAATATTAGTACAGTAAAATTAGATATTCACCATATTAATTTCCAAATAGTTTTTCAGCATCTTATGTGTAGTACTGAGAATAGCAATTATATCCTGGCATAAAAAGGATGCTTTATGTTTTCATCATTTACTGGCCCATTTTTTAGAAAATTCTGACTAGAAGTAACCCAGAGAGCTATCATTCCATTAAATTTGACACTTTATAAATGCATGCTCCCTTTTGCAGAAAGTAGTTATTATCATTTTTTTTTTCTTTTTGGTTCAAATATGAGACAACCATGAAATGACTGAATCCTTAGAAGAAGAAAAAAACTCTATTTTTAACACAAACCAGTATGGGAATTGAAAAGTAGCATTTTCACTAGCCTCACTTGTTTTTTTATTATTATTTTTATTTCTATCAATTTAAAGCATCATGAATCATTGTACTAGCTCCTACCATGTTATCAGTTTATTTCTTTTTTTTTTTATTATTTTTTTTTAATTAGTTTCAGGTGTACAACAACACAGTGCAATAGTTATACATTTTACCCCTCAAAGTGACAACCCCCCACCCCCAATACACCACCCCACTCCCCCCCCATATCATATATATCTATTACTCTTCCTCTGACTCTCTTCCACAGTATAATCCACATCCCGTGACTATCTATATATATTCAATTACAGTAGGTATACCACCTCCACTTTAGTAATACAGTGCAGTGATCAAACCTCGACTCCATCCATGAAATGGTCTCCCTAACAAGACCTATGATCATCTGACATTCCACAGAATATTTACAACGTTATTAATTATATTCCCCAAACTGTTTTTCCTATCCCAGTAGCAATATTGTAGTTGCCTATTTTTGCTGTCTAATCCCTTCCCCTTCTCCCTCATCCCCATTCCTCTCCAAATTAGCAACG
Source organism: Aselliscus stoliczkanus (assembly GCA_033961575.1). Taxonomy (NCBI): domain Eukaryota; kingdom Metazoa; phylum Chordata; class Mammalia; order Chiroptera; family Hipposideridae; genus Aselliscus; species Aselliscus stoliczkanus. The sequence goes on along the minus strand of CM066737.1, from coordinate 10,494,222 downwards.
CTGATTTTTCCTCTATATCTATGAGACAGTTTCTGTTTACTTTGCTCATTCATACAGTTTTTCATATTCCACATATAAGTGAGATCATATGGTATTTGTCCTTCTCTGACTGACTTATTTCACTCAACATTCGCTTTGAGATCTAGTATTTATTTAAGGCACTAAATTGTATCTCAGTGGCAAGTCTGAAAAATGTTGAAGTAGATTAGAACTATCTTCAGCACTCTTCCAAGTAATGAAACTGCTACCAATCCATTTACAGATGTCCATACACTCATTTATCTAATTTCTCAAATTTCCATCATTACTTACTGTGACATCACTCAGGTTTTAAGACATAGCCTTACACAGGACTTTCCTACATGTTTTTGCCCATCATGCTAAAATACATCTCTAAACCTATTATCTAGGAACTGCAAACATTGTTCCAGATATGCCATATTAGTTCTAATGAAGATTTAACCATCCTATTTTTGGCATATCCCACAACTCAGCAATAAATAATGTCTATCTACAAGATTTGTTCTTTATAATGTATATCTACAAGATTTGTTTTATATTATTTTTATCTTATAATATAATATATAATTTTTTTAAGGGCAATGTCACTGGCCCTCATATGTGGGACCTGAACCATGGCCTCTGGCATCCCAATCACCGTGCCACTCAGCTGGCTCTATAATATATCATTTATATCTAAATATAAACATTATACATAACAAACAAATATAATTTATATATTTTAAATAAACAGAGGTATTATTCACTTTTCTATGTCAGTTGTACTTTCAAAACCTTCCTGGAACCATATTTTCCAAAGAATAAGGTGAAATATTTTATGAGATATTGAGTTATTAAAATTATAAAGCACATTTGTGAATTGGAGTAAGAAGTTAATGCAAAATAGGAAAGCTTATGTATGTAAATATAGTTATTCTTACAATGATTATGTAAAATGTTTTATGGGTCTTTACATTGATATTTACTTAGTCTGTGAAATGTGGATGTATTTTACAAACTATGAAAGCTTTTAAGAGTTGAATCCATATAGTAAATGTTTATATCCTCAACTGGGCAACAGAAAATGATACAGCAGTTTACTCAGCTAAACTAGTGCTCTTCTGAACATTCAAAATTCAAAAGATGAGGTCGATACCAAGAAAATAATAGTTTTAAAAGGAAGAATCATTCAGGGAGAAAATATAATGATTACACCTAAATATAAAATTATTAAAGTATTTTATGGATGTATATTTTTGAAACATAAAGTACTGGTCATGGTCCCTTGGATTTGGAGATAGAAATAGAAAATTTGCTAAAACTTGATAGGAATTAAAAGTATCATTTTCCAACAGGTCATTGCTAGTCATGGCTTTTTTTTCCATACATTCTTTTTCTGTATGTGTCTTTAATTTCTCTTAAGAGGGTAAATGAAGATGATAGGTTAAGTATACTAAAAAGTAGGGCCAGCTGAGTTGCTCAGTTTGTTAAGAATTGGCTTAGAGCACATGCTTAAAGCAACAGGGCTGCCAGTTAGATTCCCACATGGGCCAGTGAACACTGCACCTGAGCTGAGCTGTCCCTGAGCTGCCAACAGGTGGCAGGATGTCACAGCTGGTGTAAAAACAAGATTCCCTGTTCAGTGGTGGGCTATGTCTACCCACAACTAGGACGGAATTCAGCAGCTTGAGCTGAGCTGAGGCCCAGATGGCTCAGTGGATAGAGCATGTACTCCTAACAACAAGGCTGCTGGTTTGACTCCCGCATGGGGTGGTGGCTACGCCCACCTGCAACTAAGATTGAACACAGTACCTTGAGCTTACAGGCTACCATGAGCTGCTGACTGGAAGCCAGATGGTGACTGGTGCCCTCTACAATGAAGATTAAAGACAAACAACTTGGCTGGACCCCTTCCCCAATTCTTCTCTGCCAATTCCCCAATTCAAAAAAAAAAAAAATCTAAAAGAAAAAGTAAATATATACCCCAGGCAAATATACAAACTACATTTTGTTTCTCTCTGGTTTATTTTTTAATGAGTATCTTATAAATAATATCTGTGATCCTATCAGATGAAAAACATTTTCCCCTTTGTGTTTTCAAGTGAAAATTGAAATAAAAGCCACAGTAAATTTTGAATCACTCATATTTTCCTGCATGTTAGAAGAAAAAATGGATGAAGGATAAAATGGAGCTTAACTTTTGTCAGTCTTTAGATACTAGCTTCCTTTGCAAAAGTCAATATTTCTTCAAGTATGACCCTGCAACTAGCTGCACTAAAATTATCTGGGATCTTACCAAACCAAACAAAATGCAGATTCCAGGCTGGGCCTAGAAATACTGATTTAAACAATGGTCATCAGAGATTTGAAAGCTGTGGGAAGCCGACAGCCTCTCAGTGTCTGACAAGGTCACATTACCCTGCTCAGCACTGGATGTTTGCGGTGCTGCCTTATGGTTGGTCATGTAATATCTCCTGCCTCTATGAACCCATGTGCCTTTCCTCCTATAGGAGACAATATACTCACTGCATTTGTGACAAGTTCCTGTGGTTCCCTGATGATAGCTGACTGTGTAAGTCAAAGATGGGGCAATATTTCCTAAAAATATTGGGGACTCAAGCCCATTGGAAAAGGAAATTCCCTAAGGCAGACTACAGCCCGAGGCAACCCCTGAACTGAGATATTGGGGACTCAATCCCCTTGGAAACTGAGGCACAAAACTCTGGCAACTTAGGCCAAAAAGGCTGGCTGTGAGAAACTGACAGCCTGCCTGTGAGAAGGTGATGATAACATCAGTCCTTGTTCTCACTTGCCTAAGGGCCCTGCTGTGAAAAGGCTCCTTAAAGACTAAAAGTCTTCAGACCATGAGAGTTCCAGACAGCTTACTGACCATGGGGTATGTTAATCAACAGCCTTGAGTGAATTCTTTTGCCTAGTGCATTGTTGTAGCAACAGATACTGAAGCTTTGACTGAGAAACAGATGCTACCCTCTATTGTAATAATATGTTGCCCTCCGTAGAATAAGAGAAGTTTGAGGCTCCCCTTTTAGCTACTAGGTATTGTATTTACATAGGAATAGACTTTAGATGATTTTACCCTAAACTCGGCTACTGCTAGTCTTTTAGTAATAACTCAAGTATATGCCCTGTGAGTCTAGCTGCTGGAATTTGTGATAATGGCTACGTAGTCATGGTAACCTCTCTTTAGGCGATATGTAGAGATAAGTGAATCCTTAGCATAGAATAGGCCAGTGTACCCTGGAGAGAACAATTACAGGGAAGTAAAGACTATGAAAATCCTGGGAACTAGAAACCACCAAACTCATGTGAGATGCCTTGTGATTGAGGTAATAATGGTCAAAAATTCCTATAAAAGAGATATATTATTACAGTAAAGTGTGACACTTCTGCAAAACTCTTTCTGGTGTCACCACTCTCTTCTTTTTTCCTTGCCAACTCTGTCCCACCCGAGGGAATCCCTGGACTCCGCAGAGGCTGGACCCCAGCAGAAAGCCCTGTAAAATATGGGAACAACTGGTTTAGTGGTTCAGCTTCCAATTATCTGGTATCTGGTATCTCATTTTGCCCATTGCTTGTTTACCTGAGCAAATTGCATGGAAGAAAGCCAGATATGATTTAAGTGGTTAATATAATTTAGGACTCAGGCTTTGTCTGTGATGTTCTTATTTCAATTTGCTAGTGTGCCAATCTGTGGAATTTGTCTTAGCTAAATTTGCCTATGCATCCTAAGATCCTAGAAAAGCACATGGAACATAGTACATGTTCAATTATTCTAACTGAAAGAATAAGAAAAGTCAAAATTTAAATAATAAATTTCATTCCCCAAAAATATAAATAATGTGATGTATATATTTTGCTTCACTAACAAAATGTTATTTGATTGGATGAGCATTTTTTTACTTAATAATGTAAAATCTTAGCATCTCAAATATATTTTTGTCTTTATGTATATTGGAATTGAGTTATAAAATGGTCTGTCACACATCAACATTTAAAGGGGTTTTTAAAAATCTTTCTTTTGTTTTTGTTTGAATTTCTTAAGATAATTATGCTTCATTTGAAAGCCAACTTTACATTTTAGGAGTTGTGCATTTTATACATTTATTTCTTTGTCACATGGTACTATTTTAAAATGTGTATTCCCAGAAACATAATATATATATATATATATATATATATATATATATATATATATATATTTCCTTGCAAATAAAAAAAAAATCTGTACTTCTGTGAAAGATGCTTTACAAAAACTCTCCAAACCCATTCTACCTAGCAGTGAAGTAAGAGTATGTCTCCATAAGCAGTATTTCATGTTTGATAAATTGGGATGCATTGACCTTTTTTTGAAAAAAAATCTTCATAACATGCTTCAAAGTCTACGGTTGAAATATATGATAGTATAAGAATTATTTCCAATATGGGGTACCTATTTTATCCTGCTTCTTTTTAAAACCATCTCAAAACTTATCTTTTCCTTTAGCAGTATGAGCTACTTACAAATAGTTTTTACTGAAATATAACACAGAAATATTCATAAATCACAAATGCACAGATGAAAGAATTCTTGCACATTCAGTGCCCCCATGTAACCAACTAACATCCGCAATCAGAACAATACCAGCATTCAATAACACCTTCATGACTCCTCCCAGTTATTACCTCCTCGCTACTACCAAAAAGTAACTACCATGATGACTTCTAACACCATGAAAAAGTTTTGTCTATTTTTGGATTTGATAAAAATAAGGCAGCTTGTGCTCCTTTATGTCTGGATTCTTTCACTTAACTGTATGTCCTGGAGGTCTTGACTTTTTTCAAATGCTGTTGTCTGCACCTATTTTGAAATGATAATGTAATTTTTTTTCTTCTCTTAATATGCTACATTACAGAAGATTTATTTATTTTTCAATATGAAACCAATTTTGCTTTCTTGCTATAATCCCCATTTGGTCCTTCTACATTATCTTCACATACATTACAGCTTGTATTTGTTACTTTTTTATCAAGATTTTTATATCTGTATTATTGAGAAATATAGGTCGTAATATTTCTATTTCTACTTTTGTTCTTATTATTTTCTGTTTGGGTATCATTATTTTGACCTTAAAAAAGTAAGAAAATATTCCCTTTTTTATATTCTCTGGGAAAAAATTGGGTAAATTTGTGCTTTAATTTTCTGCTTTAAATATTTGGAAGAATTCACCAACACAGCTCTTTGATGAAGATTATTTTTACAGGAAGGTTTATAACAACAGATTCAATTTAAGAGTTCTAAGATGGTTCATATTTCCTAGTTTTTCTTTTGTTAATTTTACTTAATTACTTGTTCCAAGTAGTTTGTCCACTTCATCTACAATGAAAAATGTGTAAAACTGCTAATAATAGACTTGTTAAAAATAAAATTCAACTAAGTAAATTTTAAAGATCGTATTATCTTTATTCAATGATTAATGAATAGGGCAGCATCCAATCTAGCAGATAGAAAGGCACTCCAAAGTGCTTTACAAAATGAACAATTTTTATAGGCAGAAGAAGCAGGAACAAGGAAGTTATACTAGACAAAAAAAAAAGCGCATTGGTTATTGAAGAAGTTACTGCCTAAAAGAGGTCTATTAGGCAGATTACTTAACTAGTGTTAATCAGGCAATTCCTGATTTACTGGTTTAATATTCCATTTCTGGGAGACGTGAATTAGGGGAGGGGAATGTCACCGGAGAATCTGGGGAGTGGAAAAGACAAGTTGTCATTCAGTCTAGTTGTGGAAGATGCAGCTTCACTGGCCCATGTTGGTATTATGATCATTGCACTCTTCCTGACTGAGGCAGTTGGTCACTGGCCATTGGACGGCCAATCACTGCGGCTCATGGAAGCTCTCACCAGGTGCCCACCGCTCAACCTGCTGCTAGCCACTCACAGTAGCTCACTGAAGTCCACTGCAGTCCCACTGCGTCCTGCACCATTGCCGGCCACGCATGGCAGCCCAGCTCCAGGTTGAGCTGTTATTCACCATCTTACTTATAGAGGGAGCAGTGTCACTGGCCCATGTGCAAACCGAACCAGCAGCCCTGCTGCTCAGAACTCAAATCTTAACCAACTGAGCCACCCAGGTGACCCCAGATAATTATTTTTATGTATTTATGTATATATGCATATATATGTATATAGACACTTTGGTCAACATTGCTCAACCAGTGATTCTCCATAATCAGAAGTGTCTGGACACTGATGGTAACCACTTTGAGCACCTGTTGTAATTGCAGAAGTCAAACATGATATATTCATCTTTTGTTATCAATATATGCTGAGTATTACATAGTATTTTCCTTTCTTTTTTTTTTTTTTAGCTGAGCCATCCTGCCACCTGTTGGCAGCTCAACGGCAACTGAGCTCTGGCTGGCCTCGAACCGCTCTTGCTCAGAGCTCAGCTTGCACTCTTAAGCGAGCTCTTAACCAACTGAGCCATTCGGCCGGCCTCTAGTATTTTCCTTTCTTAAAATGTGTATACAATGTTTGGCACCCTCTGTATATACATACACATACACACACATATATGTGCATGTGTGTGTACAAGCACCCAGATCAAGGAATATAGATTCTCTAACCCCTACCCCAGAAAGCTCATTTATACTGCTATTTAATTTCTACCACCATACATTAGATTTGCTTGTTTTAAAACTTGATGTAGGTAGTTATATGGAGTGCATTCTTCTTGCCTCAAACTTTTTTCTGTTAACATTTTACCTGTGAGATCCACCCATGTCATTTTGCATATCATTAAGTTTTTGTAATTTCTGTGGTAATATTCCATTGTAATAATACATCACACTATAGTTACCCGTTCTACTAATGATGGATATTAGGTTTTTTTCTAGTTATTGATTATTCTATATAAAGCTGTTGTGAACATCCTTGTACATATTTTATTGTGGACATCAACTCTTATTTATGTTGGATATATGCTCAGAAATGGAACTGCTGTATTGTAAATTCATCTTATAATAACCTATAGTATGTACTAACAGTTTTTAGAACTTGTATTATTTTACAATTACACCAGCAATTTACAGGAGTTCTAGTTGATCTAAATTCTTGCCAAGCGTTGGTACTGTTGTCCTTCCCCCCTCCCCACCTTCTGGTATGTATGCAGTGGCATGTCATTGTGGATTTCATTTGTATTACTCTGAGTGGTAGGATGTTTCTCACCTTTCCAAATGCTCACAGACCATTTTGATTTCCTCTTTTGTCAAGTGTATGTTGAATTTTTTATCCATTTCAAAATTTCTCTTTTTTCATATTTATTTATAGAAGCAATTTATTTTTATCTATATGAGTCCATTCTCAAATATGTGGTTTACCTCTTTATTTTCTTAATAGTCTTATGATAAACAGAAGTTCTGACATTTAATGAAGTCAAATTTAGCAATTTTAGATTTTTTTTTAAAAAAAGAGGGCAGTATTACCAGTCTTTATATGTGGGATGCGAACTGGGGCCGCTGGCATCCCAAGCCAGCTCTCAACCACTCGGCTGGCCCAGCAAGTTTAGAATTTTATAGCTAATGATTTTGGTATGCTGATAAAGAACCCTTTCCTGATCCCAAGTTCATTAAGATATTTTTCTGTGTTTTCTTTGAAAACCTGTTCTTTCAGCTCTCGTATTTAGACATATGGTTAACCTCCAATTATTGGGAGCAAGTTTATTCACCTCCATATAGATATCCAATTTACCGAGTGCATTTGATTTATTTTTTCCCAATTAATTACATTTGAGTATTTTTTATTTAAATTTTATTGGATAACAATAGTTAGTAAAGTTACATAGATTTTAAGTGTACAATCCTATAATACATCATCTATATATCATGTTGTACATTCACCACCCAGAGTCAGGTCTACTTCCATGACCATATATTTAACCCTATTTACCCTCATCTACCACCTACCTCTGCCATTAACCTCTGGGAATCACTAAACAATTGCCTACTTCTATGAGTTTTTGTTTCTTTATTTGTCTTGTCCCTTTGCTGCTTTCAGTTTAATATCACACATATCAGTGAAATAACATGGTTCTCAACTTTTTTCTGTCTGACTTATTTCGCTCAGCATAATAATCTCAAGATCCATCCATGTTGTCGCAAATGGCACTATTTCATCATTTTTATGGCAGAGTAGTATTCCATTGTGTGTGTGTGTGTCTGTGTGTGTGTGTGTGTGTGTGTGTGTGTATCACAACTTCTTTAACCAAACATCTTTCAAGGGACACTTCAGTTGTTTCCATGTCTTGGCCACCATAATAAATAAAGCTGCAATGAACATTGGAGCACATATATCTTTACAGATAAATGTCTCAGGTTTTCTTTTGGTAAATACCCAGGAGATGGATTGCTGGGTCATATGGTAATTCTATTCTTAATTTTTTGAGGAACCTCCACACTGCTTTCCATAGCTGCTGCACCAATCCGCATTCCCACCGATAGTGTATGAGGGTTCCTTTTTCTCCACAGCCTCTCCAACACTTGTTATTATTTGTCTTAATGATAGCCATTCTAACTGGTGTGAGGCAATATCTGATTGTGGTTTTTATTTCCATTTCTGTGATGATTTGTAACGTTGGGAACGTTCTTCATATGTCTATAGGTCATCTGTAAGTCCTTTTTGGAGAAATATCTATTCAGGTCCTGTGGCTATTTTTTAATTGGATCGAATTATTTATTTATTTATTTTTGGATCAAATTATTTCTTGTTGTTGTTCAATTGTATGAATTCCTGGTATATTTTGGATTTTAGCCCCATTATTGGAGGGGTTATTTTCAAAAAAACATTTCCCATTTCGTTTGTTGCCTCTGTATTTGGTCGATGGTTCCTTTGGCTGTGGAAAAGCTTTATAGTTTGCTACAGTCCCATTCATTTATTTTAGCTTTTACTTCCCTTCCTAGTTTTTGAGGTGAAATTTATAAAATCCTCTTTGAACCCAAGGTCTATAAGTTTAGTACCTATGTTTTCTTCTATGCAGTTTACTGTTTCAGGTCTTATGTTTAGGTCTTTGACGCATTTTGAGTTTATTTTGGTACATGATGACTGATAGCAGTTTAATTTTATTCTTTTGCATGTGGCTTTCCAAGTCTACCAGCACTATTTATTAAACAAACTGTCTTCTCTCCTTTTTATGTTTTTGGCTTCTTTGTCAAAAATTATCTGTCCACATTTATGTGGGTTTATTTCTGGATTCTTGCTTCTACTCCATTGGTCTGTGTGTCTATTTTTCTGCCACTATCATGCTATTTTGATTATTGTTGTGCTATAGTACAGGCTGAAGGAAGGGATTGTGATGTCTCCAGTATTATCCTTTTTTTCTTAGGATTTCTTTGGCTATTCAGTATCTTTTCTGGTTCCCTAAAAATCTCATGATTTTTTTCTCTTTCTTTGAAAAATGCCTCTGGGATTTTGATGGGGGATTAATTAAATCTGTATATTACTTTGTGTAACATGGCCTTTGTTTTATTTGATTTTTTTTTTTGAGGGCAGTGTCACTGGCCCTCATATGTGGGACCAAACCAGGGCTGCTGGCTTCCCAAGCCAGCACTTAACCACTGCACCACTCGGCTGGCCCTGTTTTATTTGATTATTATTTTATTTATTTATTTATTTATTTATTTATTTATTTATTATTTAAGAAATGATCTCCTGAGTAGTCTAGTGCACCCCTGGTACCATACATAGTTATTATCATATTATTGACTAAATCCCCTATGTTTTATTTTACATCCCCATGACTATTTTGTAACTTCCAATTAGTACTTTATTTTTATTTTATTTTATTTTATTTTTTGAGAGCAGTGTCACTGGCCCTCATATGTGGGAACTGAACCGGGGCTGCTGGCTTCCCAAGCCAATGCTTAACCACTGCGCCACTCGATTGGCCCTATTTTTATTTTATTTTTATTGGGAAATTGGGGTCGGGGAACAGCATTGGGGAATTGGGGAAGGGGAGTAGACAAGTTGCTGTCCTTTTGTTCTACAGTCTAGTTGTGGAGGACGTTGCTTCTCTGGTCCATGTTGGTATTATCATTGCTCTCTTCCCAGGTGAGGCAGTCAATCACCAGCCATTGGATGGCTGCTCACAGCGGCTCACGAAATCTCACACCCACTGCCGGCCAGGACCACTGCAGCCTACACCATCTCCGATGATTCATGGCAGCCCAGCTCCAGGTTGAGCTGTTGTCCACCATCTCTCCTGTAGAGGGGGCAACGTCACTGGCCTCATATTTGGGATCCAAACTGAGACCCTGCTGCTCAGAGCTGGCATCCCAAGCCAACTCCTAACCAAGATGCCACTCGGTCAGATCCCTTAACTTTATTTTTAATTATGTTGATTCTTCCTACCAATGAATATGGAATGTTTCCACTATTTTGTGTCTTCTTCAAATTATTTTTATAATGTCTTATAGTTTTGAATTTATAGGACTTTCCCACCCTTGGTTAAGTTTACCCCTAGGTATATTATTCTTTTTTTTAAGATTTTACTGGGGAATTGGGGGTGGGGAACAGCGTTGGAGAGTCACTGAAGGGGAACAGACAAGTTGCGGTCCTTCTTTGTGTTGTTATTCAGTCTAGATGTGGAGGATGTTGCTTCATTGGCCAATGTTGATATCATCATTGCACTCTTCCCAGGTGAGACAGATCGGTCGCCAGCCAATGGACCGCTGCTCACGGCAGGTCTTGGCAGCTCACTCTGGCTGACAGCCACTCACGCTGGCTGCGGGCCACCCACTGTAGCCTATGGCAGCCAGTATATTATTCTTCGTTGCAATTGTAAAATTAATTTTTTTTCTATTTCTGAGATTTGATTGTTAGTGTATAGGAATGCAATAGATTTTTATACAGTGATTTTGTAGCTGGGAAATTTACTCTTTTTTTTATGGTTTCTAATACCTTTTTGGTGGAATCTTTAGGGTTTTCTATATATATAACATTATGTCACTTGCAAACAGTGACAATTTAATTTCTTCATTCCCAATTCAGATACCTTTTATTTCTTACTCTTGCCTGACTACTCTGACTAGGACTTCCAATACTACCTTGAAAAGCAGAGGTGATATGGAAGGGCCCTGTCTTGTTCCTGAACATAGAGTGAAGAACTTCAGTTTTTCACCATTAAATATGATGTTAGCTGAAGGTTTGTCATATATGGCCTTTATTATGTAAGGGTAGTTTTGCTCTGTACCCATTTGATTGGTTGCTTGAATCATAAATGGATGTTGTATGTTTTTAAATCCTTTTTCTGAATCTATTGATATAGCCTTATGATTTTTGTCCTTTATTTTATGTGGTGTATCACATTGATCGATTTGAATATGTTGAACCATCCTTGTGCCCCAAGGATGAACCCCACTTGGTTGTAATGTATAATCTTTTAAATGCATTGTTGCATTAGTTTTGCTGGAATTTTGTTTAACATTTTTGCATCTGTATTCATTAGAGATATTGGTCCGTTTGTAATTTTCTTTTTTGGGTGTTATCTTTACCAGGTTTTTGTATCAGGATAATTTTGGCCTCATATAATGGGTTAGGGAGTATTGTCTCTTCAATTTTTTGGAAGAGTTTGAGTAGGGCAGGTACTAGATCCTCTTTTAATGTTTGGTAGAATTTACTAGTGAAAACACGTTGTCCTAGGCTTTTGCTTTTGGGAAGGTTTCCAATGACTGATTCAATTTCCTTAATGTTGATAGGTCTATTTAGATTTTCCAGTTCTTTGTGACTCAGCCTAAAGCTATATGTTTCTAAGAATCATTTCTTCTAGGTTACTGAATTTGGTGGCACGTCGCCCTTCATAGTGTCCTTGGATCACTCTGTATTTCTGTGGCTTCCATGGTAACTTCCCATTTTTTATTTCAGATTTTGTTTATTTGTGTCTTTTCTCTTTTAATCTCAGTGAGTCTAGCAAAGGGTTTGTCATCTTTATTAATCTTTCCAGTGAACCAGCTGTTTGTTGCATTAATCTTTTTTGTTGTCTCTTTGTTCTCTGTTTCATTTAGTTCTGCGCTGATTTTTATTTCCTTTCTTCTGCTGACTTTGGGTTTCATTTGTTCTTCTCTTTCTATAGTTTTTTAAAGACTAATGTGAGGTTACTTAATTGGGATTTTTTTCTTTCTCAAGATAGGCCTGTAATGACATAAATTTCTCTCCTAAAACTGCTTTTGCGACATCTTAAAATTGTTGGTGTGTGCCGGCTGGGTGGTGCAGTGGGTTAAGTGCGTGAGCTCTAAGCAACAGGGTTGTTGGTTCGATTTCCACATGGGCCAGTGAGCTGCACCCAGGCTGAGTTGCCACTGAGCTGCCAACAGGTGGCAGAATGGTTCAGCTAGTGAGAGCACGTGTTCCTAACAACGTTACCAATTCGACTTCCATGAGGGTGGGCTTCGCCCAAGTACAACTAAGATTGTACACGGCATCTTGAGCTCCTGTGAGCTACTGCCAGACAGCCGGATGGTGATGGGACTTAGAGCTCAGCTAGCTGCCCCTCTACAACTAAGACTGAAGGACAATAACTTGGCTGTTCCCCTTCCCCAATTCCCTATTTCCCAACAATGTTCCCCTTCCCCAATTCTCCAATAAAAAAATCTAAAAGAAAAAAAATTTGTTAGGATGTATTTTCATTCTCATTCATTTCTTTGTATCTTTTGATGGCCCTTATATGTGGGATCCAAACCGGGGCCGATGGCATCCCAAGCCAGCTCTTAACCACCGCGTCACTCGGCCGCCCCTCCTCTTATTTCTTCTTTGACCTAGTCGTTCTTTAAAACATGTTGTGGCTTTTCCTGCTTTCTTTTTGCAGTTGATATCCAATTTCAAAGCCTTGTGATCAGAGAATATGCTTAGTATGATTTCAATCTTCTTAAATTTGCTGAGGCTAGTTTTATATCCCAACATAAGGTCTATCCTTGAGAATGTTCCATGTACACTAGAAAAGGATATGTCGTCTGATGTTCTAGGATGAAATGCTCTGTAAATGTCAATTGTGTCCATTTAGTGTATGTGTCATTTAGGGCTGATATTTGTTTATCTATTTTCTGTTTGGATGATCTATCCATAGCTGTCAATGATGTATTTAGGCTCCCTACTACAATTGTGTTTTTGTTCATGTCTCCCCTTAATACTGTTAGTAGCACCTTTGTATATTTCAGTGCTCCATTATTAGGGGCATAAAAATTGATAACTGTTATGTCTTCTTGTTGCATAGTCCCCTTTATCATTATGAAAAGTCCATCTTTGTCTCTTGTTACCTTTTTTATCCTGAAGTTTGTTTCATCTTATATAAGTATGGCAACACCTGTTTTTCTCTGCATACGATTTCTTGGAGTGTCAATTTCCACCATTTCACTTGGAGTCTACATCTGTCCTTGTAGCCCACCCTTTCACTTTGAGTCTATATCTGTTTTTGTAGCTGAGATGTGTCTCTTGGAGGCAATGTATGGTTGGGTTTAGTATTTTGATTTTATCTGCTACTCTGTGCCTTTAAATTGGTTCGTTCAGTCCATTACATTTATGGTGATTATCGATATATGAGGATTTCCTATCATTCTGTCTTTTGTTTCTAGTAAGACGGTGTCTCCATTGTTTTTTTGCCTTTTCGTTTTTGTCTGTTATTTCAGTGTGGTGGTATTCTGTGATTTTTCTGTTTCTTCCTTTTTTATGTTATATAATTCAGTTATTGATTTTTTTTATAAGTGGTTACCGTTAAGTTTATGTAAAAGAAAGTTTCATATTTAGAGTATTCCATTTTCTTCAGCATGCTTCCTTTTATCATTCTCCTTTGCAAGGTCAGAGTTTTACTATTTACCCTTTTATGTTTTGTTTTCACAAATTATCCCCATTTATGAGGTGACTTGATTTCTGCATTGCAGTAGCAAGTTGTCTTTTTACTGTTTTCTTTTAACATATTTTTTTCGTCTTTGCCCTGTGTGTTATGTTTAAGTGTATAGTGTCCTGTTCAATAAAGGGGTTGCCATTTCCTGCATCTGTCTGTTTGTTTGTAATACTACTCATGGTTTTGTATTCATTTGCTTTTTTTGTTTCAGGTCAAATAGCCTCCATCAGTATTTCTTGTAATGCAGGTCTTGTGTTAGAAAATTCTCTCAGCTTCTGTATGTCTAGAAAGGTCTTTGTTCCTCGTTCACATCTAAAGGATATCTTTTCTGGATATATTATTCTTGGCTCATAATTTCTATTTTTCAATAGTTTGAATATGTGATTCCACCGCCTCCTGCCTTGTAGAGCTTCTGCTGAAAAATCTGATAATAATCGAATGGGCTTTCCTTTGTAGGTTACTGTCTTCTTTTCCCTGGTTGCCTTGAGGATTCTTACTTTGTTGTTAATTTTTTTTTTGAGGGCAGTGTCACTGGCCCTTATATGTGGGACCCACACTGGGGCCGCTGGCTTCCCAAGCCAGTGCTTAACCACCGAGCTACTCGGCCGGCCCAGTGTTGTTAATTTTTGACAGCTCGAATACAATGTGCCTTGGAGAAGGCCTGTTAGAATTGAAGTAATTCAGTGTCCTATTTGCTTCTTGGATTCGAGAATCTAGTTCTTTCCACCAGTTTGGGAAGTTCTCATCAACTATTTGTTTGAATATATTCTCTGTTCTCTTCTCCCTTTCTTCTCTTCTGGTATGCCCATTATTCTTTCATTGCTCTTTCTAATGGAGTTAGAAAGTTCTTGTAGAGTTCTTTCATTTCTTTTAACACTCAAGTCGCTCTCTTCTTCCATCTAAGTTATTTCCAGGTTTCTATTTTTGATGTCACTGATTCTTTCCTCCATCTGGTCAACTCTATTGCCTAAGCTGGCTATTTCATTTTTCAGTTATTTTATTGAGTCCTTAATGTCCAGATATTCTATTTGTCTCTTTTCTAAAATTTCAATCATTTTGGTTAAATGTTCATTTTGTTCTTTGATTCTGTTTTTAAGTTCATTAAACTTCCAGTCTGTTTTCTTGCATCTTGTTGAATTTTTTCAGAACTGCAATCTTGAATTCTCCGTCATTCAAGTCACATTTTTTTAAAAAGATTTTATTGTGGAATTGGGGGAGGGGAACAGTGTTGGGGAATTGGGGGAGGGGACCAGCTAAGTTGTTGTTCTTCAATCTTAGTTGTGGAGGGTGCCAGTCACCATCTGGCTTCCCATAGGCATCTCGTGGCCTCTAAGCTCAAGGTGCTGTGTTCAATCTTAGTTGCAGGTGGACGTAGCCACCATCCTCTGCGGGAGTCAAATCAGCAGCCTTGTTGTTAAGAGCACACATTCTATCCACTGAGCCATCTGAGCAGCTGCTCAGCTCAAGGTACTTCAGTCTTAGTTACGGGTGGGTATAGCCATCATGCCATGTGGGATTCAAACCCGGCAGCCTTGTTGTTAAAAGTGCACTGAGCCATCCGGGCGGCAGCTCAGCTCAAAGTGCCGATTTCAATCTTTACTTGTGGGTGGGCTTAGCCCAGCATTGAACAGGCAATCTTGTTATTACACCAGCTGAGCCATCCTGCCACCTGTTGGCAGCTCAGCGAAAGCTCAGTTCACGTACAGCGTTCACTGGTCCATCTGGGAATCAAACCAGTGGCCCTGTTGCTCAGAGCACGTGCTATAGCCAACTCTTAACCAACTGAGCAACTCAGCCTGCTCTTAAATCACATATTTACATGTCTTTAAGTTTATTTTCTGTAGACTTTTCATTTTCTTTCTGAGCTGTCTTGTTACCTTGGTTATTCATGGCAATTAATGAATCGTTAGTTCTCTTCCTAGGCATATCTACAGGAGTGAGTTCTACAACAGGTTGATAGGAAGAGGTCTTTCTTTTGCTTTCCAGTTGTTGTTGATAGAATGTTTCATTTTCTGTCTTGCTGTAGCCTTTTATTCTCTCTCATGCTGTAGCATTATACTTTCTCTTGCACTATTTTGGCTTCTTACATGATTGTAGGGGGAGAAAGTTCCCTGGAATATGGTTTTCTCTTCTTTGAGCAGGTCACTTTGATCTCAGGACACCACCTCTGTGGGGTGATATGGAGAGCTTCTGAAGTTCCAAATCTCTTCCTGCAACCTGATTTAGAGACTGCATTTTAGTAGGTCTAGTTAACTCTGCAGGGATTTGCCCAGATAGGTTGGGTTGGGGCCTGGGTGGGTTGTGAGACGTGGCTCTGAACAATGGCAACTACCACCACCCTGTTGTCTTGCCCCTACAGTTCCTTCCCTTTCACTGGAATTAGTTGTGCTATGAATCTGTGGATGCAAGGCTGCAGTTCTCAGAGCTGTAAATATTCTCTTATTTTGATCTCACCCTGCTCTCAGTTTCTTCTGGATTCCACTAGTAGCACTGGGAGAATGGGGGTGGAGTAAGCTCTGAGAAGGTAGGGAAGAGTTGGCCAGGCCCTGTGACTGTCTCTTCTGTTCTCTGCTTGGCAATCAGGGCTTAAACCAGCATTCTCACCCTTTTTCTTTCAGTTTTTGCTCAGAGGTCTCTGTGGTGAGCATTGGGTTCAGCTGTTTGCTATGCTAATCCCTCAGGAGGGACTGTGGGCTATAAGGGAAGCTCTAGCAGTCTGAATTCTTCCCTCTCCAGTGACTGAGGTAGCTCTGGTCTGCTTGGAAATCTGAGCTTCGTTCTGAGTCCTGCGGCCCAAGTTTCTGCACATTCCCCTCTCCTCCTCCCCCAGTCACCCCATTTTCCCAACTTTAGATGATTCTAATTGTGTGTCTTTCGGCTTGCCTGTATGCTGGACAGGGAGTCCTTTGTGGAATTACAGCTGTTCAATTTGTTATAAATTCCAGGAGAGATTTCAAGAGGCACTCCTAACACTACCATTTCTGTTACTTAATGCACATTTGTGTCTTCAATGAAAATTATGCAGAAGGGAAAGTTTATGGACTCTTTATTCCATTATTTATTTGCTGCCTTTGTACCAAAACCAACTGTCTAAATTACTTTCTTCATAGTAAGTCTTGAAATTTGATAACGTAAATCCTTCAGGTTTATTCTTTTCTGCAATACTACCTTGCATAATCTTCAACTTTGCATATCCATATTTTTAGAAATAGCTTATCATTTAAAAAATACCTGGGGTTTACATTTGAATTTTATTACATATATGAAATATTTGGGGGAGATTTCATACTCATATATTTAGAATATTGAGACTTTTATTTCAGGAAAGTAGTATATTCCCTTATTTATTTCAGACTTCATTGTAATCAGTAACACTTAGTGTGGAGTCCTTGCACAACTTCCCTTAGATATACTCCTAGGGAATTGATAGTTTTTACTAGTATTATAACTGATATATTTTTTCCATTTTTGTTAATATATTCTAGAAGTACAACAGAAATTAGCACTTTGTCCTTGTATCTAGTGAAATTGGAAAACTCCCTATCCATTTCTAATATTTTGGTAGGAAATTGTGCGTTATCTGTGTACCCAGTCATATCATATGAGAATAAAGCCAGGTTTTGTTATTCTTTTGCAATGTCAATTAATACCTTTTATTTCTTTGCATGTTTTAATTGCATTGTGTGATACACTCCAATATAATGTTGAATAGAACTGGTGATAGTAAACACAATTTTCTGATTCTCAAATCAAGGGAACATTTACATTTCATCATTTAGTATGATGCTTACTATATTATTTTGAAGACACCCACCACTTTACTAATTAAGGAAGTTCCCTTATATTCCTAGTGTGCTGAGATTTTTTTCAACTTTCGCTGAGTATTGAATTTTGTCCAGTGTATTTTATACATCTGTCTGGAATTATCATGATTTTTTTGTGGTGAATTTCACTGATTTTCAAATATTAAACTTACCATACATTTCTGAAATAAATCATTGCACTTGATTTGCTAATGTTAATTAAGGTTTTTATATCTATTATTCATATATGTATATATATTTCAATTGTTAATTTGTTGTTCAGATTGTTCCTATCTTACTGATTTACTATCTGCTTGTTTTGTTGGTTATTGTGAAAGTTGTGTTCATATGTTACAGTGCAGCAGTAGATATATCTGTTTTTTCTTTTTTTTTTTTTGAGAGCAGTGTCACTGGCCCTCATATGTGGGACCCGAACCAGGGCCGCTGGCTTCCCAAGCCAGCGCTTAACCACTGCACCACTAGGCAGGCCCTATCTGTTTTTTCTTTAAACATTATTAACTTTTACTCTTTTTCAAATACAGTTGACATTCAATATCATTATATATTAGTTTCAGGTGTACAGTGTAGTGATTAGATATTTATATGATTCACAAAGTGATGTCTAGTACTCACCCAGCACTATATACAGTTATTACAATCTACAACTACATTCCCTATGCTGTACACCTTTGTGATTTTGTTACTACCAATATGTACTTCTTAATGCCTTCACATTTTCACTCAGCCCCCCCTTCTATCTGGCAACCATTAGTTTGTTCTCTGTATCTATGAGTCTGTTTTTGTTTCGTTTTTATTTTGTTCTTTATACTCCACATATAATTCAGATCATATGGTAATTGTCTCTCTCTGTGTGACTTATTTCGCATAATGTAATACCCTCTAATCCATCCATGCTTTTGCATATAGTAAGATGTCTTTTCTATGGCTGAGTAATATTCCATACACACACACACACACCCCATCTCTTCTTTATCCAATCATCAACTGATGGGCATGTAGGTTGCTTCCATATATTGGCTATGATCTTTTTAATTTAGCTAAATTTGGTTTGTTCATATTTTGTTGAGGATATTGCATCTATGTTTATCCGGGCTATTGGCCTATAGTTTTGTTTGTTTGTTTGTTTGTTTTTGCTTGTTCATTTGTTTTGTAATGTTTTTGTCTGGTTTTATAATCAGGGTAATGGTGGCCTTGTAGAATGAGCTTGAAAGCATTGCCTCCTCCTGATTTTTTTTTTTGAATATTTTAAAAAGAATAGGTTTCAGTTCTTCTTTGAAGTGTTGGCGAAATTTTCCTGTTAATCCATCTAGTCCAAGACTTTTGTTTCTGGTGAGTTTTTTAAATTATGATTCCTTGGGCTGGCCAAGGGGTGCGGTGGTTAAGCACTGGCTTGGGAAGCCAGCGGCCCCTGTTTGGACCCAAATATGAGGGCCAATGACACTGCTCTCAAAAATAAATAAATAAATAAATAAATAAATAAATAGTGATTCAATTTTGTTACTAGTAATTTGTTGGTTCAGATTTTGTTTCTTCTTGGTTCAGTCATGCAAGATTGTATGTTTCTAGAAATTTAACCACTTATTTAGAGTGTCCAATTTATTGGGTACACTTGCTTATAGTAATTTCTTATATTCCTTTGTATTTCTTTGCTGTCCATTGTCACTTCTCTTTCATTTCTGATTATGTTTATTTGGGTCTTCGCTCTATTTTTCCTGATGAATATGGTTAATTGTTTATTGATGTTATCTTTTCAAAGAACAACCTCTTGGTTTCATGAATCTTTTTTGGACTATTTTTCAGACTACTTTGTTTATTCCACCCTGATCTTTATTATCTCCTTCTTTCTAATTTTTGGTCTTTGTTTGATGTTCTTTTAATACTTTTTTAAGTGTAAGATTAGATTGTTTATTTGAGATTTTTTTTTTGTTTCTTAAGGTAATCCTGTATTGTTACGCATTTCCCTCTTAAAACTGCTTTTGCTGTCCCATGTGTTTTGGGTCGTTGGGTTTGGTTTACATTTGTCTCAAGGTATCCTTTGATTTTTAAGTTGATCTCATTGTTAACCCATTCATTGTTTAGTACCATGTTATTTAGCCTCCATGTGCTTATGTATTTTTTCAGTTTTTTCTTTTGATTGATTTCCAGTTTCATATCATTGCGGTTAAAAAGATGCTTGATATGATTTCAATCTTATGGCCTAACAAGTGCTCTATCTTGGAAAATGTTCCACGTGCTCTTTAAAAGAATGAGTACTCTACCGAATTGGGGTGAAATGCTCTAAAAATATCAAATAAGGTGCTGGCCGGGTGGCTAAGTTGGTTAAGAGCTCACTCATGAGTGAAAGCTGAGTTCTGAGCAACAGCAGTCCAATGCCCAGCCTGAGCTGAGCTGCTGCTGAGCTGCCAAAAGGTGGCAAGATGGCTCACCTAAAAAAATAAATAAATTAAAATGTCAATTAAATTTATCTGGTCTAGGGTGTCATTTAAGCCTGCTATTTCCTTGTTGATTTTCATATATATATATATATATATATATATATATATATATATATATATTTAAATTAGCTTCAGGTGTACAACAAACTGCAATAGTTATACTTTTTACCCCTCAAAGTGACAACCCCCCTACCCCAATTCTCCCCAACCCATCCTCCCCCCCGTGTCATACTATTACAATTACTGTGACTCCCTTCCACCATATAGTCCACATCCCGTAACTGTCTATATATATTCACTTACAGTTGGCATACAATATTATACAACATCCATTTCAGGTGTACAGTGCAGTGATCAAGCCTCTGCTCCATCCATGAAGTGGTCTCCCTAACAAAACATGTGACCATCTGACACCCCACAAAATTTTAACAACATTATATTCCCCGAACTGTCTTTCATATCGCTGTGACAATACTGTAGTTACCTATTTATGCTGTCTAATCCTTTCCCCTTCTCCCTCATCCCCACTCCCCTCCCAACTAGCAACCCTGTTTTTAGTCTATATCTATGAGACTGTTACTGTTTCTTATGCTCATTCATTCAGTTTTTCATATTCCACATATCAGTGAGATCATGTGGTATTTGTCTTTCTCCGACTGACTTATTTCACTCAACATAATAGTCTCTAGGTCCATCCATATCATTGCAAATGGTACGATTTCATTCTTCTTTATAGCGGAGTAATACTCCATTGTATAAATGTACCACAATTTCTTAAGCCAGTCATCTAACGATAGGCATTTCGGTTGTTTCCAAGACTTGGCTATTGTAAATAGCACTGCAATAAACATAGGGGTGCATATATTTTTTCGAATTAGTGTCTTGGATTCCTCTGGGTAGATTCTCAAGAGTGAAATTGCTGGGTCATACGGCAGTTCTATTTCCAGTGTTTTGAGATATCTCCATACTGATTTCCATAATGGCTGTACCAATTTGGAGTCCCACCAGCAGTGCACCAGGGTTCCTTTTTCTCCACACCCTCGCCAACACTTGTTTGTTCATTTATTGATGATAGACATTCTGACTGGAGTGAGGTTGTCTCTCATTGTGGTTTTTATTTGCATTTCTCTGATGATTAGTGAGGTTGAACATTTTTTCATATGCCTGTTGGCCATCTGTATGTTCTCTTTAGAGAAATGCCTCCTCATATCCTCTGCCCATTTTTTAAATGGGTTGTTTGTTTTTTTTGGTGTTGAATTGCATGAGTGTTTTATAAATTTTGGATATCAACCCCTTATCAGATATATCATTGGCAAATATCTTCTCCCATTCAGTGGGCTGCCTTTTTGTTTTGTTGATGATTTCCTTTGCTGTGAAGAAACTTTTAAGTTTGATGTAATCCCATATGTTCATTTTTTCTTTTATTTCCCTTGCCCGAGGGGATATATTGGTAAAAATATTACTCAGGGTAATGTCTGCAAACTTACTGCCTATATTTTCTTCTAGGAGTTTTATGGTTTCCGGTCTTACATTTAAGTCTTTAATCCATTTTGAGTTTGTTCTCATATATGGTGTAAGTAGGTAGTCTATTTTCATTTTTTTGCACGTGTCAGTCCAATTTTCCCAGCACCATTTATTAAATAGACTATCTTTACTCCAGTGTAAATTCTTGCTTCCATTGTCATAGATTAAATGACCATATATAGATGGATTTATTCCTGGGCTCTCTATTTTATTCCATTTGGTCTATGTGTCTGTTTATATGCCAGTACCGTACTCTTTTGATTACTGTAGCCTTGTAGTATGTTTTGATGTCACGTAGTGTGATGCCTCCCACTTTGTTCTTATTTCTCAACATTGCTGTAGCTATTCGGGGTCTTTTGTGGCTCCATATAAAATTTAAGATTCTATGTTCTATTTCTGAGAAAAATGTCCTTGGTAGTTTGATTGGAATTCCATTGAATCTGTATATTGCTTTAGGAAGTATTGACATTTTAACTATATTAATTCCTCCTATCCATGAGCATGGTGTGTATTTCCATTTATTTGTATCTTCTTTGATTTCTCTCTTCAGTGTCTCATAATTTTGTGAGTACAGGTCTTTTACTTCTTTAATTGAATTGATTCCTAGATATTTTATTGTTTTTGAAGCAATTGTAAAAGGGATTGATTTTCTGATTTCTTCTTCTGATAGTTTATTGTGGGTGTATAGAAATGACACTGATATCTGAATATTAATTTTGTATCCTGCAACCTTACCAAATTCGTGTATCAGTTCTAGCAGTTTTTTGGTGGAGTCTTTGGGATTCCCTATATATAGTATCATGTCATCTGCATATAATGACAATTTTACTTCCTCTTTTCCAATTTGGATGCCTTTTATTTCATTTTCTTGTCTGATTGCTGTGGCTAGAACTTCCAGAACTATGTTAAATAGAAGTGGTGAAAGCGGGCAGCCTCGTCTTGTTCCTGATCTTAAGGGGAAAGCTTTCAGCCTTTCCCCATTGAGAACAATGTTTGCTGTGGGCTTATCATATATGGCCTTTATTATATTGAGGTATGATCCCACTATTCCCACTTTGTTAAGAGTCTTTATCATAAATGGCTCCTGGATTTTGTCAAATGCCTTTTCTGCATCTATTGATATGATCATATGATTTTTATTTTTCATTTTGTTAATGTGATATAGTATGCTAATTGATTTGCAGACATGGAAACAGCCTTGCATACCAGGAATGAATCCCACTTGATTGTGGTGTATGATCTTTTCAATGAGATGCTGAATTCGGTTTGCTAGTATTTTGTTGAGAATTTTTTAAACTATATTCATTAGTGATATTGGCCTGTAGTTTTCCTTTCTTGTAATATCTTTGTCTGACTTAGGAATCAGGGTGATAGTGGCTTCATAGAAAGAGTTTGGGAGCCTTCCCTCCTTCTGTGTTTTTTGGAATAGTTTGAGGAAAATAGGTACTAATTCTTTTTTGAATGTTTTGTAGAATTCACCTGTGTAGGCATTTGGTCCAGGGCTTTTGTTCATTGGAAGATTGTTGATTACTGATTCAATTTCTTTGGCAGTAATCAGTCTGTTCAGATTTTCTGTTTCTTTTTGGTTCAGACTTGGTAGATTGTATGCTTCTAGAAATTGATCCATTTCTTCCAGATTGTCGAATTTGTTAGCATATAGTTGCTCATAGTATTGTCTTAAAATTTTCTGTATTTCTGTGGTGTCTGTTGTCACTTCTCCTCTTTCATTTCTGATTTTATTAATTTGGGTCCTCTCTCTCTTTTTCTTGGTTAGTCGTGCTAAGGGTTTGTCGATTTTGTTTATCTTTTCAAAAAACCAACTCTTGGTTTCATTGATCTTTTGTATTGTCTTTTTGTTCTCTATTTCATTTATTTCTGCTCTGGTATTTATTATTTCCTTCCTTATGCTGCCTTTAGGATTGTTTTGCTGTTTTTTTTCGAGTTCCCTTAGGTGTAGAGAGAGTCTGTTGATTTGAGACTTTTCTTCCTTCTTTAGGTAGGCCTGCACTGCTATGAACTTCCCTCTTAGGACTGCTTTCGCTGCGTCCCACAGATTTTGGGTCGTGGTGTTTTCATTTTCATTTGTCTCGAGGTATCTTTTGATTTCTTCCTTGATCTCATTTTTGACCCACTCACTATTTAGAAGCATGTTATTTAGCTTCCATGTATTTATAAGCTTTCCAGATTTCTTCTTATAATTGATTTCTAGTTTCTTTGTGGTCAGAGAAGACACTTGATATGATTTCAATCTTCTTGGGCCGGCCGAGTGGCGTGGTTGGTTAAGCACTGGCTTGGGAAGCCAGCGGCCCCGGTTCGGTCCCCCATGTGAGGGCCAGTGACACTGCCCTCAAAAAAAAATGATTTCAATCTTCTTTAATTTGTTGAGACTTGTTTTGTGGCCTAACATGTGGTCTATCTTGGAGAATGTTCCATGTGCACTTGAGAAGAATGTATATTCTGTAGCATTGGGGTGAAATGTTCTAAAAATATCAATTAAATCCAGCTGGTCTAAAGTGTCATTTAAGGCCACGATGTCTGTGTTGATTTTCTGTCTGGAGGATCTGTCCATTCGTGACAACGGGGTTTTGAAGTCCCCTACTATGATAGTGTTACTGTTGATGTCTGCCTTTATGTCTGTCAGAATCTGTTTTATATATTTAGGAGCACCTATATTAAATGCATAGATGTTTACTAGGGTTATGTCCTCTTGTTGAATTGAGTCCTTTATTATTATGTAGTGCCCTTCTTTGTCTTTTATTGTAGTCTTCATTTTAAGGTCTATTTTGACCGAAATAAGTATTGCTACACCAGCTTTCTTCTGATTTCCATTTGCATGAAATATCTTATTTCATCCCTTTACTTTCAATCTATGTGTGTCTTTTGATCTGAGATGAGTCTGTTGTAGACAGCATATGCATGGGTCCTGTTTTTTTATCCACTCAGCCACTCTGTGCCTTTTGATTGGACAATTTAGCTCATTCACATTTAAGGTAATTACTGATAGGTGTATATTTATTACCATTTTGTTATTTGTATTTCTTGTCTTCCTGGGTTAGCTTGTTTTCCCCTTTCTTCTGTTTAAAAAAGCTCTTTTAACATTTTCTGCAATGCTGGATTGGTGGTAATGAACTCCTTAAGCTTA
Organism: Aselliscus stoliczkanus; assembly: GCA_033961575.1. Classification (NCBI taxonomy): domain Eukaryota; kingdom Metazoa; phylum Chordata; class Mammalia; order Chiroptera; family Hipposideridae; genus Aselliscus; species Aselliscus stoliczkanus. Next base: position 10,469,409 of record CM066737.1, on the reverse strand, counting down.
TTCTTTTCTGAGAAGCTCTTTATCTCTCCTTGAATTTTAAGTGATAGCCGTGCTGGGTAGAGCAATCTTGGTTGTAGACCTTTATTTTGTGTCACTTTGAATATCTCCTGGCATTCCCTTCTGGCCTGCAGTGTTTCTGAAGAAAAGTCAGCTGTTAATCTTATAGGAGTTCCTTTGTATGTAACCTGCTGTCTTTCTCTTGCTGCTTTTAGGATTCTGTCTCTGTCTGTAACCTTTGCAATTTTAACTATGATGTGTCTTGGTGTGGCCCTGTTTGGATTCAGCCTGTTAGGAACTCTCTGTACATCCTGGGCTTGTATGTCGATTTCGTTCACCATGGTAGGGAAGTTTTCGGTGATTATTTCTTTAAATACATTCTCAATCCCTTGCTTCTTCTCTTCTCCTTCTGGTATTCCTATGACGTGAAGATTGCTGCGTTTCATGTTGTCCCAGAGGTCTCTTAAACTATTTTCTTTCTTTCTTATTCTTTTTTCTTTTTGTTGTTCCAGCTGGGTGATTTCTGCTATTTTGTCTTCTAATTCACTGATCTGCTCCTCTGTTTCATCTACTCTACTGGTGATTCCTTCGAGTGTGTTCTTCATTTCAGTTATTGTATTCTTTAGTTCTAACAGGTTGTTTTTTATGGTTTCCCTATCTTGCTTTATGTCCTCGCTAAGTTCCTTAAACATTCTTATCTTCAGTGTTCTAAACTCTGTCTCTGAAAGTTTGGATACCTCTGTTTCATTTAGTTCCATTTCTAGAGTTTTCTTCTGATCTTTTACTTGGGACATGTTTCTTTGTTTTTTCATTCTGGCTGTTGTTCTGTGAATGCTTCGATGCACCAGACTTGACGTCACCTGGTCTTTATGTCCTTCGTTTAGAGGTTCTGTTCATCTAATGTTCAGGGGACTCCCGAGGTTAAATGTTGCATAAATTATTAGTAATTTTGATGTGATCCTGGGATGCAGTTCGGAGATCATCCATCTAATCCACCATCTTACCGGAACTCTCCTTGTTGGTTTTCTTCTGAAAGGTCTGTCCATTGGTGTCAATCATGTGTCAAAGTCCCCTATTATAACTGTTTACTTTTGATCTCTTATATCAGTCAGTATTTGCTTTATATATTTAGGTGCTCCTCTGTTGGGTGCATAGATGTTTACAAGGGTTATATTGTCTTATTGGACTGATTCATTTATCATGATGTAATGCCCTTCTTTGCTTCTTATTATAGTCTATATTTTGAAATCTATATTGTCTACTATATGTATTTTTACCTTTGCTCTTTATTGTTGTCAGTTGAATGGAATATCTTTTTCCATCATTTTACTTTCAGTCTGTTTGTGTCTTTCAATCTGAAGTGAACCTTTAACAGACAGTATATATATATATGAATTTCTTATCCATTCAGGTAATATATATCTTTTGATTGGAGCATTTAATCTGTTTATACTTAAAATGATTGTTGATAACTACATATTTACTGTGACTTTATTATTCATATTTATGTTCTTCCCCCCAACTTCTTCTTGAAGTATTCCCCTTAACATTTTTTGTAATGCTAGCTTTGTGATGTTGAATTCCTTTAGCTTTTTTTGGTCTGGGTAGCTCTTTATCTCTCCTTCAATTTTATTTTTATTTTTATTTTTTTAAGAGTTTCAGGTTTACAACACAATGCAATGGTTATACCCTTTACCCCCCAAAGTGAAAACCCCCATCCTCCAGTTCGCCACCCCAATCCCACTCCATATCATACATGTCTATTACAATTCCTTTGACTCCTTTCCACAGTATACTCCACATCCCGTGACTATCCATATATTCAGTTACAGTTACCATACAATATTGTACATCAGCTTCAGGTGTACAGTGCAGTGATCAAGCTTCTACTCCACCCATGAAGAGGTCTCCCTAACAAGATATGCGACTATCTGACATGCCACAAAATTTTTACAACATCATTATATTCTCCGAACTGTGTTTCATATCACTGTGGCAATATTGTAGTTGTCTATTAATGCTGTCTAATCCCTTCCCCTTCCCCCTTATACCCACGGCACTCCAAACTAGCAACCCTCAGTTTTTCCTCTATATCTATGAGTCTGTTTACCTTGATTCTTCATTCAGTTTTTCAGATTCCACATATAAGTGAGATCGTATGGTATTTGTCTTTCTCCAACTGACATATTTTACTTAACATAATAGTCTCTTCACAATGTAATTATCAATTACATTCCCAGAACTGCCCCCATATCCCTGCAGCAACATTGTAGTCACCCACCTACGCTGTACAAAACCTTGCCCCGCTCCCTCATCCCTACTCCATCCAAGCCAGCAACCATCAGATTTTCCTTTATATCTGGTTGATATGAATTCAATCTTCTTAAATTTACTGAGACTTGTTTTGTGGCCTAACGTGGTCTATCCTGGAAAATATCCCGTGTGTACTTGAGAAGAATGTATATTCTGTTGTTTCAGGGTGAAATGGTCTAAAAATATCAACGAAGTCCAGCTGGTCTAAAGTGTCATTTAAGGCCTCTCTTTCTGTGTTGATTTTCTGTCTAAAGTGTCTGTCCATTGGTGACAATGGGGTGTTGAAGTCCCCTACTACGATAGTGTTACTGTTGATCTCTGTCTTTATGTCTGTCAAAATCTGTTATACGTTCTTACGAGTTCCTATGTTGGGTGCATAGATGTTTATTAGTGTTATAGTGCCCAGCTTTGTCTTTTATTGTAGTCGTTTTAAAGTCTATTTTGTCCAAAATAAGTATTGGTACTCTAGCTTTTTTTTCCCATTTCCATTTGCATGAAATATCTTATTCCATATGTAAAGATCATATATGTGTGTCCTATTTTCTTATCCACTCAGCCACTTGCTGTCTTTTGATTGCAGCATTTAGCCCATTCACATTTAAAATGATTATTGATAGGTGCATATGTATTGCCATTTTGTTATTTGTATTACTGGTCTTCCTGGGTTAGCTTCTTTTCCTCTTTCTTTTGTTTAAAAAAGCCCTTTTAACATTTCTTGCAATGCTGGCTTGGTGGTAATGAATTCCTTAAGCTTATTCTTTTCTTAGATGTTCTTTATTTCTCCTTCAATTTTAAGTGATAGCCGTGCTGGGTAGAGCAATCTTGGTTGTAGGCCTTTATTTTGTGTCACTTTGAATATCTCCTGCCACTCCCTTCTGGCTTGCAGAGTTTCTGTAGACAAGTCAGCTGTTAGTCTAACAGGAGTTCCTTTGTATGTAACCTGCTGTCTTTCTCTTGTTGCCTATAGGATTCTGTCTCTGTCTTTAACCTTTGCCATTTTAACTATGATGTGTCTTGGTGTGGACCTGTGGGTTCAGCTTGTTTGAAACCCTCTGCACTTCTGGGCATGTATGTTGATATCCTTCTCCAGGGTATTGAAGTTTTCAGTCATTATTTTTTCAAATACATTCTGGACCCCTTACTTCTTCTCTTCTCCTTCTGGTATTCCTATGAGTCGACGGTTGTTTTGTTTCATCTTGTCCCATAGGTCTCTTAAACTATTTTTATTCCTTTTCATTCTTTGGTCTCTTTGATGTGGGAACTGGCTGATTTCTGCTATTTTGTCTTCCAAATCGCTGATCCGCTCCTCTGCTTCATCTACTCTACTGGTGATTCCTTCAAGTGTGTTCTTCATTTCAGTTATTGTATTCTTTAGTTCTAACTGGTTGTTTTTTTATGATTTCTCTATCCTTCCTTATGTCCTCATTAAGTTTGTTAAACATTTTTATCATCAGTGTTCTAATCTCTGTGTCTGGAAGGTTGGATCCCTCTGTTTCATTTGATTCAATTTCTAGAGCTTTCTTCTGGTGTTTTAGTTGTGACATGTTTCTTTGTTTCCCCATTCTGGCTGTTGCTCTGGGATTGCTTTGATGTATTAGATAGATCACCAGGATAGCCCTGGGTGGATCACAGAGGCACGCAGGTCATTGCTCAACACTCCCAGGAAAACTCCAGGTCTCCGCCTGTCCCAATCAACTGCTCGCAGATCAGGCTGAGCAGCCCAACAACCAATCACCAGCCTGCCAATTCTGCGAGCGCAGTCCGGAGAGAGGGGACCCGAGACTGCTTGCGCACTCCCACGTCTCAGTGAGCAGCCTGTTGGAGCCAGAGCACGCCCACCAGGCATTTCCCTGGCAACACAGCACAAGCCGTGCAGAGTGTCTGGATCCGAGGCAGCTCACGCACTCCTGGGTCTCAGTGAGCAGCCTGTTGGAGTCGGAGGGCACCTACCCAGCATTTCCCTGGCAACGCAGTATAAGCCTGGCGGAGGGTGGGGATCCAAGGCGGAATGTGCGCGCATGCACTTACACACGCACTTCTGCGCCAATTCCCCAGACCAATGAGGTCCTGGACATGATCCTCTGTGGGAGGGCCCAACCCTGACAAAATGGAGCCCTCCTTACCCCACTCTTGTGCAGGCTCCACACCAGGGTATCTATAGTCTAAAAACCTCTAGCCTTTGCACCAATGGTGCTCAGTTCAGTTCGTCGCTGCAGGTTCACACAGTCACTCTCTCCACCAGTAACCAGGTAAGTGCTCACTGGCAAGCAAGCCCATGCGCTGACCCCACTGATTCTGTAGCCACTCTTAGCCACACCGAGCTGAGCAAAGAGAGTCCTCACTAATTTACTGCCAGCTATCTTGGAACTCCTCTTGCCGGCAAAGGAAGTCTGGGATGGTGAGCTTGGTGTGTGGCCAGAGGGTCTCTCCCCCAACTGGAGAAGCCTCCCCACAGCTGGGGCTTCCCTCACGGGGTTCACCCTCTCTCGTCTCCACCCGTCCCACCAGACCTGACGTGGCCTCCTCTTTAAGTTCTTTGTTTAGTGGTTTTGTTCGTCTAGTGTTCTGGGGACCTCCAGGGTTGAATGCTGTATAATTTGTAATTTTGGTGTGATCCTGGGAGGTAGTTAGCACAACGTCCATCTATTCCGCCATTTTACCGGAAGTCTCAAATAAGCTCTTAATTGTTGAATTTACCCCATTATATTTTATTCAATTCCTCACTCATTTTTATTTATATCCATCATTTTGCTGGGGTTTTATTTATATTTTATCTTCCTGTTCTATTTTCTTTCCTTTCTTAACTTTTTTGAATCACTCAAATAACTTTATAAGACATAAAATGTGTATCTTCCACCACTGCCCCAGTAATACTAGAGACTTAGACTCTATTAATCCACTTTATTCCTTCCTACATTTTCTATTGTCATGTACTTTATTTCTACACATATTTTAAGTGCAAGACATTTTTATTATCACTCTACTCATTTTTAAATTTATGCACATCTTTATCATTTTATATGTTTTTCATTCTATTCTGTGTATTTTTTCCATCTCATGTAATTTTATTTCTGCCTTGACTACTTCACTGAATATTTATTTTAGGTTAAGTTTATTTGTTATAGTATCTCTTATTTGTTTATCTGACAATATCTTTATTTCACTTGCATTTTTGAAAAGTGTTTTGACTTGATATAGAATTCAAGTTTGGCAATTATTTTGTTTTAATATATAATGCATTTATTTTGAGAAATCAGTTGTTAAGCCATATTATTGTCCTTTTGATTGTAATGTACAGTTTGCCTCCACAAACTGTTTTTAAGATTATTTTGTTTTAGTTTTTTGTCACTGTAACCTTAATAGGCCTAGGTGTGGTTTTTATTGAACTTATCCTTACTGGGGTTTTCAGAAATTCTTGAATCTTTGTGTTTCATCAGTTTTGGAAAATAACAGATGTTATCTCCTCAGATAATTTTTCTGGCTCATTTTCACATATGTCCTTATGAACCACCAATTACTGGTATGTTAGAATGTTTTAATATGTCCAATATATCACTTTAGACTTTCTCTATATGTTATTTTTATTATTTACTTCTACATTGTGTTATCTCCTGTTAACCCTATTTACTGAGGTTTATAAGACATTTATTATTATTATTTTTTTTTAGGGCAGTGTCACTGGCCCTCACATGTGGGACCCAAACCGGGGCCACTGGCTTCCCAAGCCAGTGCTTAACATCATGCCACTCAGCTGGCCCTTAAGGCAGTTATTTTTATATTCTATACTTACCACTTTGTACACTTTCCATAGGTCCTATATTTATGGTGAAATTCTTAAACAATCTTTTATTTTATTAAACATATTGATTATATTTTTAAAAAACCCTTGTCTATTAATTGCAAAATTTTTGAGACAGAGGAGCAAGATGGTGGCTGTGAGGAGGGCTCCATGAAATCTCCCCTGGAAATATCCACAATTTGAACTTCTAATATGCTTCAAAGAGACACCTACTCCCCACACAGAGCAACTAAGAGTTCCACACAAGGATTGCTGGAAGGTGTGCAGGCCAGGCGAGTAGGGGAAGAAGGTGGCGAGACACGTGAGGTGCAGCCCGCACCCACGGCTGCTGAGGCTCGGTGAGTGTTCCCCCGGCTCGCTCCCTGCGGCCCCGGCGGCCCAACTAGAGTTCAGCAAGAACGCACTGGTTTGCAGTCTGAGGCAGAAGCCTCAGGCCAGGCAAGTGCGGGAGGAGAGAGAGGAGACGACTGTGCAGAGGTACGAGCTGCACTCGCGGCTCGCCACATCCCCAGGAAGCAGGGTGCATAGCCCCGCAGCGACAGGGCAAGATCAATCCCTGCACCCTCCCGGTACAGGGATGAGTCTCTGTGCCCACCGGGTCCCACGGAGCGCAGAAGCCTGAAACCCGGGAGGAGGGGAAAAAAGAGGACTCGCGCGCGGAGAAGCAGCGCACACCGGGCAGAGACGCAGGTCCCCGAGAGACGGAGCAGGGATCTGAACCTCGCGGCAGGGGGCACGCAGTCCCCTAAACCCTGGCGGCAGTCCCTCCAGAAGCGCAGCAGGAGAACGGCGCGGGCAGCTCTGAGGCAGAAGCCTTAAACCCGGGAGCAGGGGAAAAAAGAGGACTCGCGAGCGGAGAAGCAGCGCACGCCAGGCAGAGACGCAGGTCCTGGAGAGACAGAGCAGGGATCTGAACCTCGCGGCAGGGGGCGTGCAGTCCCCTAAACCCCGGCAGTCTCTTCGGGAGAGCAGCAGGAGCACTGCGCGGGCTCGCACCGGCTCCGAGGCAGAAGCCTTAAACCCAGGAGGAGGGGAAACAAGAAGACTCGCGCGGAAATGCAGCGCGCCGGGCGGAGACGCAGGTCCCCGAGAGACGCGGAGCGGGGATCTTAGCCACATGGTAGGGTGCGCACAATTCCTTAAATCCTGGCAGACCATTTGGGAGAGCAGCAAGAACTCCTCTGGAGCATGAGAGGCAAAGGCCTTAGCTTAAAACAGTGTTGGAACTGTGGCTTTGTTTATTTTTATGTTTTTTGTTTCCTTTTTCTACTCCTGAACAGAAAGCAAAAAAAAAAAAACAATAACCCACCCACTCCCACAAACTTTGGCCCCCGCCAAGACAGAGTCTTAAACTCTCTTGAATGGAGCAATAGGGGCAGACTAGGAAGATATTCCTACCTGCAGGGGGTTGAGAATTTCCACCCCAGTAAAGGCTGCAGAGTGAGACTACCTGCACCGCCCCTTCCTTTATGCAAGGCTTGGGAGGCAGGGCAGGTTCACCTGCTGAGGCACTAATTAACAGATTCTTAGCAGCAGGCTTTTGATAGTGAGGAATTCTTTAATTCACCACAGCTGTCAACCAAAAGGGTGCCCGGAGACACTCATTGAGCCTTTGAGGGTGCAGCCTGCCTTGGGACAGGCAAAAGCAAAAAGGCAGTGACTTTGTAAAAACCACCAATCACACGTCACAACCATACTCAAGTACAGCAAACCAGCAGGGCCAGGATCACGCTAGGCATCAGGTGGCCTACTGTTCCCACAAGACACACAGGAATTTTTGTACAGCAGACAAACTGAAGAGAGCTTGGTGGACTTTAGCCAATATCGGCACGGGTACTTTTGGTTTGTTTGGTTTTATTCTGTTTTGTTTTCCCTTTATTGGCTGCTTATCTTGGTTGTTTTTGGTTTTTATTTCTATTTCATTCTTATCATTTTGTAGTTTTTAATATAGGCATATACACATAGGTGTGTATAGGTGAATATATGTCCATATATATGGGTGTGTAGACAAATATATATATATATATTTTTTTCTTTTTCTTTCTTTTCTTTTTTTCTTTTTTCCCCACCCTCACTTTCTCTCTTATTTTATTCATTCTTCTCACTGCTATACATTTCCTCTTTTCCTTTTTTCTGCAAATTTTATTTTTTAATTTTTATTCTTACGTTTTTATTATTATTATTTTAGTTTATTTTTATTTTTTATTTTTTAGGTATAGCTAATCGGTTTCTCATGTTTATTCTATTTTTTATCTTAGGACATTGTATTTTATTTTGTTTCCTCTTCTGTTATTATTGTGTGCATGGTTTTTGTTTTGTTTCTGTTTGTTTTCTTCATTAGTATGATTGATATTTCTGTACAAGTTGACTGTAGCTTGATGGTTGGTTTTTTTTACTACTGCAAGCATTTGGTTTCCTTTGGTGGCTGCGGAGGTTGTTCTTGTTGATCTGTTATGCTCTAAAATCACTCTGCAGCAGTGGGTCCAAACAAACAGGCACAAGAATCATCATACCCGGAGGCCAACTTTAGATAAAACCAGAGCATTTCTGCGTTTGACATACAAGAGTCACACCCAAAAGGAAGTTGCTACAGGTACTAGGGCCAATAGAGTCCAAGTTTCATCAGAGGGGTCAATCCTCTCACAGCAGCTCATAAACTGCAGACACTGCTGATCCTCACAGCTAATCAATCTGGGAGTCAATCCCACCTACTGACAAGCCAAAAGTAATCAAAACTAAAACTTCAACAAGTGAGGACGCACGACACAAGGAACACCTCAGATACAAGCACAGGAGAATAGGGAGACTGAGTAATTCAAATATAAAGGACACACACCATATAAGTTTACCCAGAAAAGACTGAGAAACCTGGGGTATCTATCTGTTATATTGAAGCAAACACAAAGAGTAAGCCAGAATGGGGAGACAAAGAAACACAACACAAATAAAAGAACAGAAGAAACTTCCTGAATCAGTGGAAATAGAGGAAATAGAGGTAACCAATCTATCTGAGACAGAGTTCAGAACACTGATTATTAGAATGCTCAAGGAAATTAATGAAAATATAAAGAAGGATAGAGAAATCATGAAAAGAAATCAGGTAGAACTTAAGAACACAATTACTGAATTAAATAACAAACTTGATGGAATGACTAGCAGATTGGATGAAGCAGAAAATTGAATCAGTGACTTAGAAGACAAAATAGCAGAGATCACCCACGCAGAACAGCAAAAAGGAAAAACAATGGAAAACATGGAAAATAGTTTAATAGAGCTGGGGGACAACATCAAACGCAAAAACTACGGGTCATTGGAGTACCAGAAGGAGAAGAGAGGGAGCAAGGGATTGAGAATATATTTGAAGTAATAAGGTCTGAAAACTTCCCTAACCTGGCAAAGGACATTGAAATACAAACTCAGGAAGTGCAGAGATTTCCAACCAGGATGATTCCAAACAGGCCCAATCTAAGACACATTATAGTGAAAATGGCAAGGGTTAAGGACAAAGACAGAATCCTTAAAGCAGCAAGGGAAAGGCAGCAAGTTACTTACAAGGGTACCCCCATAAGATTATCAGCTGACTTTTCTACAGAAACTTTGCAGGCCAGAAGGGAGTGGCAGGAGGTTTTCAAAGTGATGAAAAATAAAGGCCTACAACCAAGATTGCTGTATCCAGCAAGGTTATCATTTAAAATCGAAGGCGAGATAAGGAGCTTTGCAGAAAAGAATAACTTAAGGGAATTCATTACCACCAAGCCAGCTTTGCAGGAAATGCTAAAAGGGCTTCTTTAAGTAGAAGAGAAAAACAACCTAAGAAAGACTAGGAACACAAATAACAAAATGGCAATAAATACACACCTATCAATAATCACATTAAATGTAAATGGATTAAATGCTCCAAAAAAAGACATAGGGTGGCTGAATGGATAAGAAAGCAAGACCCCAGCATATGCTGTATACAAGAGACTCACCTCAGATCCAAAGACTCATACAGGTTGAAAGTAAAGGGATGTAGTAAAATATTTCATGCAAATGGTACTGAGAAAAAAGCTAGAGTAGCAATACTTATCAGATAAAATGGACTTTAAATTGAAGAATATAACAAAGGACAAAGTAGGACACTTCATAGTAATGAAGGGATCGGTCCAACAAGAGGACATAACTCTAGTAAACATCTATGCACCTAACATAGAAGCCCCGAAATATATAAAACAGATATTGTCAGACATAAAGACAGAGATCAACAGTAACACTATCATAGTAGGGGACTTCAACACCCTGCTGTCACTAATGGACAGATCCCCCAGGCAGAAAATCAATGTGGAAACAGCGACCTTAAATGACACATTAGACCAGCTGGATTTAACAGATATTTTCAGAGCATTTCATCCCAAAGCTACAGAATATACATTCTTTTCAAGTGCACAGCGAACATTTTCTAAGATAGACCACATGTTAGGCCACAAAACAAGTCTCAATAAATTTAAGAAGATTGAAATCATTTCAACTGTATTCTCTGACCACAATGCTATGAAACTAGAAATCAATTATAAGAAGAAACCCGGGAAGCTGACAAATAAATGGAGGCTAAACAATATGCTATTAAATAGTGAGTGGGTCACAAATGAGATCAAGGAGGAAATCGAAAGATACCTCGAGACAAATGAAAATGAAAACACCACGACCCAAAATCTCTGAGATGTTGCGAAAGCAGTCCTAAGAGGGAAGTTTATAGCAGTGCCGGCCTACCTAAAGAAGGAAGAAAATCTCAAATCAACAGGTTATCCTTACACCTAAGGGAACTGGAAAAAGAACATCAAAAGAGACCCAAGGGGAGTACAAGAAAGAAGATAATAAAGACCAGGGCAGAAATAAACCATATAGAGAACAGAAAAACAATTCAAAATATCAGTGAATCCAAGAGCTGGTTTCTTGAGAAGATAAACAAAATTGACAAACCTCTAGCCAGGCTCATCAAAAAAAAAAAAGAGAGAGGACTCAAATTAGCAAAATCAGGAATGAAAGAGGGGAAATGACTACAGACATCACAGAAATTCAAAAAATTCTAAGAAATTACTATGAGCAACTATATGCCAACAAATTTGACAATCTGGAAGAAATGGATAATTTTCTAGAAGCATACAGCCTTCCAAAACTAACGCAAGAAGAAACAGAAAATCTAAATACCCTGATTACTACCAAGGAAATTGAATCAGTAATTGACAAGCTCCCAAAAAACAAAAGCCCTGGACCAGATGGCTTCACAAGTGAATTTTATCAAACATTCAAAAAAGAACTATCACCTATTCTTCTCAAACTATTCCAAAAAATCCAGAAGGAGGGAAGGCTCCCAAACTCTTTTTATGAAGCCACTATCACCCTGATTCAAAAACCAGATAAAGACAGCACAAAAAAGGAAAACTACAGGCCAATCTCCCTGATGAATATAGATGAGAAAATTCTCAATAAAATATTAGCAAACAGAATTCAGCAATATATTAAGAAGATCATACATCATGATCAAGTGGGATTCATCCCTAGTGCGCAAGGCTGGTTCAACATCCGTAAATCAATTAATGTGATACACCACATCAACAAAATGAAGGATAAAGATCACATAGTCATTTCAATAGATGCAGAAAAAGCATTTGACAAAATCCAACAGCCATTTATGTTAAAAACCCTTAGCAAAGTGGGAATACAGGGATCATATCTCAACATAATAAAAGCCATATATGATAAACCTACAGCTAATATCATACTCAATGGGGAAAAGCTAAAACCATTCCCCTTAAGATCAGGAACAAGACAAGGCTGTCCACTTTCTCCTCTTTTATTCAACATAGTGCTGGAAGTTCTAGCCACAGCAATCAGACAACAAAAAGAAATAAAAGGTATCCAAATTGACAAGGAAGAAGTAAAATTGTCATTATATGCAGATGACATGGTTCTGTATATAGAGAACCTCAAAGACTCCATCAAATAACTATTGGAACTGATAGACAAATTCAGTAAAGTAGCAGGATATAAAATCAATGTTCAGAAATCAGTGGCATTTGCATATACCAATAATAAACTAATGGAAAGAGAAATTAAGAAAACTGTCCCATTTACAATTGCATCAAGAACTATAAAATACCTAGGAATAAATTTAACCCAAGAAGTGAAAGATCTGTACTCAGAAAATTATAAGACACTGAAGAAATAAATCATAGAAGATACAAATAAATGGAAACACCTACCATGCTCGTGGATAGGAAGAATTAATATAGTTAAAATGTCCATACTGCCTAAAGCAATATATAGATTCAATGCAATTCCTATCAAACTACCAAGGGCATTTTTCACAGAAATAGAAAATATAATCCTAAAATTTATATGGAATCATAAAAGACCCAGAATAGCCTCGGCAATTCTGAGAAATAAGAAGAAAGTTTTGGGGGATCACACTACCAGACATCAAAAACTACTACAAGGCTACAGTAATCAAGACAGTTTGGTATTGGCATAAAAACAGGCACATCGATCAGTGAAACAGAACAGAGAGCCCAGAAATAAATCCAGGCATTTACGGACAGTTAATCTATGACAAGGGAAGCAAGAATTTACACTGGAGTAAAGATAGTCTATTCAATAAATGGTGCTGGGAAAATTGGACTGACACATGGAAAAAAACGAAACTGGACCATCTCCTTACGCCTTATACAAGAATATATTCAAAATGGATAAAAGACTTAAATGTAAGACCTGAAACCATAAAAATCCTAAAAGAAAATATAGGGAGTACATTTGCAGACATTACCTGGAGCAATATTTTTACTGATACATCCCTACGGGCAAGGGAAGTAAAAGAAAAAAATGAACATATGGGATTATATCAGACTTAAAAGTTTTTTCACAAAAAAGGAAACCATCAATAAAACAAAAAGGAAGCCTACTGAATGGGAGAATATATTTGCCAACGATATATCTGATAAGGGGTTAATATCCAAAATTTATAAAACACTCATGAAACTCAACACCAAAAAAACAAACAACCCAATTAAAAAATGGGCAGAAGATATGAAGAGACATTTCTCTAAAGAGGACATACAGATGGCCAACAGGCATATGAAAAAAAGTTCAACCTCACTGGTCATTAGGGAAATGCAAATAAAAACCACCATGAGATACCACCTCACTCCATTCAGAATGGCTATCATCAATAAATCAACAAACAACAAGTGCTGGCGGGGCTGTGGGGAAAAGGGGACCCTGCTGCACTGTTGGTGGGATTGCAGATTGGTGCAGCCACTATGGAAGTCAGTACGGAGGTATCTCAAAGAACTGGAAATAGAGCTACCGTTTGACCGAGCAATTCCACTCCTAGGTATTTATCCTGAAAAAACCAAGACACTTATTCAAAAAAAGTTATGCACCCCTATGTTCATAGCAGCACTATTTACAATAGCTAAATCTTGGAAACAACCAAAATGCCCATCAGTAGATGACTGGATTAAGAAACTGTGGTATATTTATACATTGGATTATTACTCCGCTATAAAGAAGAATGAAATCGTACCATTTGCAATGATATGGATGGACCTAGAGACTATTATGTTAAGACATAAGTCAGTCAGAGAAAGAAAAATACCATATGATCTCACTCATATGTGGAATCTGAAAAACTGTATGAATGAGCAAAGTAAACAGAAACTGTCTCATAGATATAGAGGAAAAATCAGGGTTGCTAATTGGGAGGGGGATGGGGATGAGGGAGAAGGGGAAGGGATTAGACAGCAAAAATAGGCAACTACAATATTTCCACTGGGATATGAAAATCAGTTTGGGGAATATAATTAATAATGTTGTAAATATTCTGTGGAATGTCAGATGGTCATGGGTCTTGTTAGGGAGACCATTTCATGGATGGAGTAGAGGTTTGATCACTGCACTGTATAACTAAAGCGGAGGTTGTATACCTATTGTAATTGAATATATATAGATAGTCACGGGATGTGGATTATACTGTGGAGGAGAGTCAGAGGAAGAGTAATAGATATATATGACATGGGGTAGGGAGTGGGGTGGCGATTGGGGGTGGGGGGTTGTCACTTTGAGGAGTAAAATGTATAACTATTGCACTGTGTTGTATACCTGAAACTAATTTTAAAAAATTGCAAAATTTTGATCACCTGTGTATCAGTTTCTAGTCTTTGATTTTTCCCTTCTTTTGTGGCATCTGAATCTAACTCTTAAGATATTTAATAATTATTATCAAATTTTGTACTTTTTATTTTAAATTTTGGAGGATCTGTGACATTATCCTTAATCAGAAATGATGTAAACTTTCCTCTTTTGGACAGAATAATGGGATCCGATCACTTTAATCCACTGGAAGGCCAAGATGAGACAAGTCTAGTTTAAAGTTTTGGTTAGGTTTAGATTCTACTTCTAACCCGTTCTTGTTCCTAGGGCATAACCCTCCAGAGATGTCAACTGACAGGTTACTGTTTCACCAGGGCTTCATCCCCTGGCAGGTCCTAACCACTTATCTTTTATCTCCTAAACACAGCAAGACTGCAAAATCATTGTTCTTTTTAGAGAACTTCAGCTTCACACCTTTACCTCTTGTTCTGTGCAACTTAACAATTCTGCAAATGTTTTGAAGAGGAACATGGACATGTGTTTGGCAATTCAAGTCTCTACTTTGGAACTTCAGCACTGTGAGATGATAAAAAACTATGCTAAATTCTTTCCTTTTCTTTCTCCCTCTGCTCACAGCCATTTGCCTGGCTACACACTTTTTTAGCCTCTGGCCTACACTGAGAATTCACAAATTGGGGAGAACAACTACACAAGATCTACTTACCTCTTCAACATTCTACTATCTAACATATTTGCCCTTTTTCTCCTTGTAGCTTCTACAGTGCTCTAACATTTTTTTTAAGATTTTATTGGGGAATTGGGGGAGGGGAACAGTGTTTGGGAATCACGGAAGGGGAACAGACAAGTTGCTGTCTTTTTGTTCTTCAGTCTAGTTGTGGAGGACGTTGCTTCACTGGCCCATGTTGGTATCGTCATTGTGCTCAGTCGCCTGCCTCTGGACGGCTGCTCACTGGGGCTATTGGCAGCTCATGCTGGCTGCCGGCTGCTCACGCTGGTTGCTGGCCACTCACTGCAGCTTACGGCAGCCCACTGCAGCAGGGGCTGCAGCCTACACCATCACCGGGGCTCGCACCGCCCAGCTCCAGGTGAAGCTGTTGTTAACTGTAGAGGGCAGTGTCACTGACCCTCATATGTGGGATCCAAAATGGGGCCTCTTGCGTCCCATGCCAGCTCTTAACCAATGTGCCACAGGGGGCCAGCCTTCTGACATGTTTAAACTGATGATTTATGCTCTTTCTTTTTTTACCCCTGCTTTTTTACATGTTCTTCGTAGGACCACTGGTCCATTACAGCATATTCCATCTCACCTAGGAAATAGAAGTCTCTGAATTTTTTTTTTTTTTTTTGAGGGCAGTGTCACTGGCCCTCATATGTGGGACCTGAATCGGGGCCGCTGGGTTTCTGAATTTTATTTTTTAATGTATTAATGATATCTAACCTGTATTTATTCCTCAGAACAACCCTGTAACTTAAGTTCTATTTTTACTCCCTCTTTTTCAGATGAGAAAAATAATGCAAAGAGAGGTTAATAAATTTCCCAAAGTCACACAGTCAGGATTTGAACTCCAGTAGCAGGGCCTGGAGTCTGTACTCTTGACCATAATTCTATTAAGAATATGCCTGCTAGATCTCTCTATATCATGATGATAACATAATATTCAGGTGTATGGGTTTACTTTAATTCATACACCCTTTTTTATATTCAGATATTTAGATTATCTTTAGTTTTTGTTATCACCAAAAATGTTGCCACAAAGATATATACACTTTCAGTTCCATATAGTGTATATGTATAGTGTAAATTCTTGGCAGTAGATCTTTTTGGTCAATCAATATACATATTTTAAATTTGGGTATAAATTGTTAAATTTCACACTAAAAATATCACAACACTTTATACTTTTACCTGTTTTTTTTGAGAATTCTTATTTCCCATAACCTGACCAGTACTTTAAATTATGAAATTTAAGAAAATCTTAATATGCAGAGAATTTAATTCTAAATGGGACTGAAAAATTGAAGATACTATTCTTTGTATTGTTCACCATAAAAATATTTGTTGAACTTTAGTAATTTGACTTTTTCAATCTGATTGTGAACAGCTTGAGAAAAAAATCATTATATCATATTTCATTTTTACACATGGATTTTAATCATTCTTCTAAAATTCTTATTCATTTCCAAGTATCTAAGTTTTTACTATGCTATTGGGTTTCCTGATACATCATTTTACCACATTGTGTGTATTTCAGTACTAATAAATATAATCAATCAATATTTAATGGGTTGGGTTTTTTTAGAATTTCTTAAACTATCCCTTCTTTATTTGTATCATGTTCCCTTAGAATATAAGTATGTATTCCATGAAAAATGGTTTTCTCTTGGAAATTTTATTTGAGAAATACTAGGTTAAGCCATACCAAACGACCCTTTTCTTTTTAGAGCTTCTTAAGTGGTCATATGTATTGTAAGTCGCCAAGAGGTAGGTATGGTATATATAATTTCCATATTACATGTTTATACTTCACCAATAAAAAATAAATTTAAAGAGAAACACATTGGATTAATATTCTAAGAAACGCAGTTGAGGAAATTCAGTCTAACATTTGTCCTGTATGTGGAGGAATTTTGTGCATGTTGCAAATGCTGAGTGGACCAACATTCATAAGTAGATATAATGGCCATCTATTTTTAGTAGAATAGTCTCCAGATAAGAATTTTTTGATAAGCTAATGTATTAATTGGCCATGTATTAATATGAACTGATGTCAATCAATCATGTGACTAGAATTCACTTGAAACTATTTATCACACTTCAAAAAGGTTATTGTCTAAATTTTTCAAAAATGAATAACAAGTCATCTCTATGTGATGTTTCTCAAATCTTCATCCAGTGTATAATTTATATTTCAACTGATCTCAGAACCCAAAGAAAGAAAATCAATACTCAATTCCTATCTGTTATAACTTAGCTAAGTATATTTTCAGTGCAATTGATAAGAAGACAGTGACTTTCCTGTTGGTAAATCATACATTATTTGGAAACTTTTGGGAAATTATGAGGATAGGAAATGGTTATGATTATAATGAAAGTGTTCAAGAGAACACCGGTAGTTCTTCTCTGTAATACTCTAAGCTTCTAAGCATATTAAAATTGGGTCTTATTGTAATGGAAAACTTAAGAAAGATTGAATCAGTTTAAAACTAAATGGTTATGTTTCAAATACATTTGATAGTGTTCTATAAAATATTGACAAACTCAAACATATGTTCGCTTACCTGCAGAAATGTTTGGTATTATACCAATTTTATTTATTTATTTTTATTTTTTATTTTTACTTTTTTGATTTTATTAAATTTATTAGGGTGACACTCATTAATAAAATGATGTATATATGTTTCAAGTGTACAATTCTATAATTGCATTTTTATTTTAATAAAAGAACTTGGATGATCCTATAATAGTGTGAAATCTGAATGTCTGTTATAGCTTATTATATTTGTTTGCTCGGTTTGTTTTGCTTCCTCTTGAGTAAACTGCCTTCATTCTACTGCTGATCCATTTATGTAAAATGTAATATACTTGGTTTTGTCAAAATAAGAATTACTGCTATGGTCTGAATGTTTGTGTCTCCAAAAATTCAGATGTTGTATTCCTAACTCCCAAGGTATTAGGAGGTGACTTTTCATGAGAGCATAGCTCTTATGATTGTGATTAGTCCTTTTATAAAAGAATCTCCAGAGAGATACCCTAGTCCCTTCTGCCATGTGAGGACACAGTTAAAAGGTGCCACATCTATGAATCAAGAAGTTTTCCCCACTAGACACTAAATCTACCAGTTGCTTAATCTTGGACTTTCAGCCACTACAACAGTGTGAAATAAATAGTTACTGTTTATAAGCCATCCAGTGTATTTTGTTGTTATAACAGCCCAAGACTAAGAGAATTGGTACCAAGAGTGGAGTACTGCTCTAACAAATACCTAAAAATGTGGAAGCAGATTTGAAACTGTGTAATGGATAGAGGCTGGAAGAGTTTTGAAGTCCATGCTAGAAAAAGCCTACATTGCATGAAGGTACTCTTATGAGTGATTCTAATGAGAGCTTAAGGAGAGGACGGGAGCTGTGGAGAAAGCCTCAATCTTCTTAGAGACTATCTAAATGGTTGTGAATAAGGAGTTGATATAAATAATGACAGTAAAGGCCATTCTGATGAGGTCTCAGAGAAATTAGAAACATATTGGAAACTGGAGTATCACCTAGATTTCAAAGGATACCCCAGAGAGCCTAAGAGCTCAGGCAGAGAATGGCCAAAGAGGTGAGTCACTTCAGAAAGACTTATCTAGGACAATGCCCAGCTGAGCCATGGAGGTAGGGCTACTGTCCTGACTCGAGACCAGAACCACAGACACACTCCTCCAACCTATCAGCTGCTCCTTGAGCTGCATCCAGCAGAGCCATCAGGGCACAACTGCCAGAAACTTCAGGGGAAGGGCCACCAAGAAACTTGGGGGGCCCAACTAATCTCCAGTGTGCCTAGAAACGGAGCATCAACCCTTGGTGTTTTGTGTTATTTTTTCCATTATGTTTTGGACTTATCTTGGGCCTGCTACAGCTTTTTTCTTTTATTTCTCCCATTTGGAATCCGAATACCTACCCTATGCCTTAACCACAGTTGTATTTTTATAGCACATAGCATGTTTGAATTCAGTTATCAGGGAGAGCAATTTGCTTCAACTCAATCATATCTTAAGTCTCAGCTGTATCTGATATAAATGATATTTAGATCTGGATTTTGAGTTGATGACACACAAAAACATGAATGGCAATGCAAGGTGGGATACTGTGGACTGAGTGTATCCCTTCAAAATTTATATGCCAAAACTTAAAGCCCAAGGTCATGATGGTCTCAGGAGTTGGAGCCTTTAAGAGGAGCCTTTAAGAGGCTCTACCTTCATTAATAAGATTATTAACCTTATAAATTAGGCCAAGAAAACTTCCTTACCCCTTCTGCCATGTGATATTATAGTGAAAAGATAGCCATCTATGAGGAAACAAGCTTTCACCAAGCACTGAATCTGCTGGTGCCATGATCTTGGACTTTTCAGCCTCTAGAACTGTGAGAAATAAGTTTACTGTTTTTAAGCCACTCAGTTTATGACATTTTTGTTATATCAACCTAAAATGGACTAAGACAAATACCATAGAAATATTTGTGATATCAGTAATTGTATGCACAGCTAAGAATTGCATGATTATAGCAAGAATATAAGACATCAATGAGAAAGAATTAGCTATGATGCTTTTGTTAAAGTCCTATTTACAGTTACATCAAAATGGTTTCTCATTTCTTAGCTTTAGTATTGGTATCTTGTAAGTACATTCATTTTATGAATAAAAATGTTATTAAGGGAGGGTTCAAGCTAGGAAGGTAAGCCTGCATATTTAATATAAACTAGTGAAATTCATATAGACATTATCACACCAACAAGCAGTACTGGCTATAATAAAATAACAGAATTTAAGTTTAAACAAATCTTAATCATTTTTTGGTGATATGCTCACACACCACTAATTTATTTACTCATAGTTCACTGTACATTTAGATCAATTCACATTTAAGGCTAAATTCTGCCAAACTCTGAATAACAATTTACCTGGAAGTCTCTGATCATTTGCTTGCTCAGAGCCACCCAGGCACAGAAGGGAAAGTAAAAATAAGGCACAAAGGAAATAAATACTTCTATCTTAAAATCAGACATTGTAACCTGTTTCCTAAAGTAAACACTAGTAAATTTCTACTCTTAGTTTTGTTCTAATCTGTCATACTGCTTACATTTCTTTTTTTAAAAAGATTTTATTGGGGAATTGGGGAAGGGGAACATCGTGTTTTTCCAAGAGTCATCAGCTCCAACTCAATTTGTTGTCCTTCAATCTTAGATGTGGAGAGTGCAGCTCAGCTCCAAGTTCAGTCACCACTTTCAATATAGTTGTGGGGGGGTGCAGCTCAACATCCCATGTGGTAGTCCAACTGGCAACCTTGTTAAGAGGATGTGCTCTAACCAACTGAGTGGTGGCTCAGCTCAAGGTGCTGTGTTCAATCTTAGTTGTGGGGCAGGGCATGGTACAGCCTACCATCCCATGTGGGAGTTGAACCCCAGCAACCTTGTTGTTAGGAGCATGTGCTCTCAACAGTGGAGCCATCCTGCCACCTGTTGGCAGCTCAGCAGCATCTCAACATGGGTGCAGCTCACTGGCCCATGTGGGAATATAACCGGCGACCCTGTTGCTCAGAGCTCACGCTCTTAACCAATTTCGCCAACCGGCCAGCACTTAAATTTCTTTTTAAAAAATACTTTCATGGGGCACATCCAATTCTGATTTTAACCCCTTGCCTGCTTAGATCCTTTTCTTGCCACAAACCCTTTAGTTTATGTAGCAGGATTTTAATAGTTGGATATTTGTTTGGTGATACACATGAATGTCTCTAAGTAATAGTCTGACTCATCTCTCTCTCTCTCTCTCTCTCTCTCTCTCTCTCTCTCTCTCTCTGTGTGTGTGTGTGTTAATCTGCACACAAACTTCATAGGGTAACTCATGAGCCTATAGATAAATAAAGGTCATGGACTTTAGAATGTGTTTCCTGGTGGAGCTACTTGATTTTCCTGTGCCTATATGCTATCATTTATAAAAAGATTCAATACTAAGTCTTTAAAATCTGAAAGAAAAATTAATATGTATGCAGAGTACTTTAAGATAATAGTTTAGGGTTTATAAGATGTTTACTTCTAACTGCTGTGAGATGATATCTCATTGCGGTTTTTATTTGCATTTCTCTGATGATTAGTGATGTTGAGCTATTTTTCATATGTCTATTGGCCTCTTGTATATCCTCTTTACAGAAATGTCTATTCATGTCCTATGCCTATTTTTTTTGAGGGCAGTGTCACTGGCTCTCATATGTGGGACCCGAACCGGGGCTGCTGGCTTCCCAAGCCAGCACTTAACCACTGCGCCACTTGGCCGGCCCTCTATGCCTATTTTTAATTGATTGTTTGTTATTTTCTTGTTGACTTCTATGAGTTCCCTATATATTTTGGATATTAGTCCTTTAGCGGAGGCGTTGTTTGCGAAATCTCCACCCACTCCATTGGTTGCCCCTTTATTTTGTCGATGGATTCTGTTGCTGTGCAGAAGCTTTTTAGTTTGATATAATCCAAATCATTTATTTTAATTTTTATTTCCCTTGTCTTTGAAGTCAAATTCATTAAATGCTCTTTGAACCCAAGGTCCATAACTTTAGTACCTATGTTTTCTTCTACACATTTTATTGTCTCAGGTCTTATGTTATGGTCTTTGATCCATTTTGAGTTAATTTTCATACACAGTGACAGACAGCAGTCTAATAACATTCTTTTTCATGTGGCTTTCCAATTCTCCCAGCACCATTTATTGAAGAGACTCTCTTTTCTCCATTGTATGTTTTTGGCTTCTTTGTCAAAAATTATCTGTCCATATTTATGTGGGTTTATTTCTGGGTTCTATTCCATTGGTCTGTGTGTCTGTTTTTCTGCCAATACCAACTGTTTTTATTATTCCTACCCTGTATTACAAGCTGAACATATCACCTTCCACCATTTAGAATAGCTATCATCAACAAGGCAAATAATAACAAGTGTTGGAGAGGCTGTGGAGAAAAAGGAACCCTTATACACTTTGGTGGAAATGCAGATTGCTGCAGCTGATATGGAAGGCAGTGTGGAAATTCCTAAAAAATTAAGAATAGAATTACCATACGATCCAACATTTTCTCTCCTGGGTATCTACCCAAAAAATCTGAAAACGTTTATCCATAAAGATATATGTGCTCCAATGTTCACTGCAGCTTTATTTATGGTGGCCAAGACATGGAAACAACCAAAGTGTCCTTCAATAGATGATTGAATGAAGAAGTTGTGGTATATATACACAATGGAATACTATTGTGCCGTAAGAAATGAGGAAATAGAACCATTTGCAACAACCTGGATGGATTTTGAGATAGTTATGCTAAGTAAATTAAGTCAGACAGAAAAAGTTGAGAACCATATGATTTCACTGATATGTGGTATATAAAACTGAAAACAACAAAAGAACAAGATAGGCAAATGAAGAAACAAAAATTCATGAACACAGAGAATAGTTTAGTTGTTACCAGAAAGTAAGGGGGAGGAGGGTGGTAGGTGAGGGTAAAAGGAATAAAATATATGGTGACGGAAAGAGAATTGACACTGGATGGTGAATACACAATGTGATATATATAGATGATGTATTACAGAATTGTAGACCTGAAATCTATGTAACTTTACTAACAATTGTTACCCCAATGAACTTCAAGTTAAATAAAGATGTTTACTTACATGTACATAAAAAGAAACTGAAAAATTTTTTCTCTTTCAAATAAAATTTGTCTCTAGACAAGCATACAGTATGATTTGCCTTTCTCTTTAAATACTTTTAGCATCAGAAAGTCATCTTTAATGATGGGGTTCAGGACATGTTGCCCCAGAATTGCCACTATGGCATGTGGATTATTTTGAGCTGAAAACAGTCAAAGCCCAACAGACTCAGGACGATCTTTTTGCTTCCACATTAACTGCCCAAAATAATTGAGATAGAGGACCTATACCAAGAGAGAGCTATTATCAAAGATAACATTTTATATCAGAAAGACTTATGGCAAGGCATGACAAGCATTTGTTTACCAAACATCTACTTTCCTCATCTTCCTGTGATTTGTTTTATTTACCTTTGAGACCCCAGGAACCTATTCCCCTTTTCTTTGGCTCAGAATGGTATGTAAGCCTCAATTACCTGAATGCAGTAGAGAATCTCTTGTCTTTGTGGGACTCCCATACATAGAAAATAAATTTGTTTTTTTTTTCCTGTTAATCTGTCTTATGTCAATTTAATTATTAGTCCAGCCAAGAAACCTAGACAGGAAGAAAGGAAACTGTTTTTCTCCCCATCACTATGTAACAAATGGTAACAAGGAGGGACAAAAAACATTTTTTTTAAACCTCCTTTGGGGCATCTTTATTTTTCTACCTGGTATATGAACAATGTGAACATCGGGCAGAAAAGTCAGCTGCACTGAAATACATCAACGAATTTTAAAACAGAGGGGCATGGATACGGAGTGATGGGAGGCAATTCTAGACCAACGTCCCCCACAGGCCTTGTGATCTGAGCCCAAGCCCAGAAGATGCTATGGACAGGACCATGCAATGCAGACTGGTAAGGAGGGACAAGAAGGACAATCACACTAGGGACTGCAGTCCAGCATGAGATTAGTTGCTTCTGGCCTCACGCTCCTGCTTGATGAAGCTGATCAGCCCATTAGTGGAAGAATCATGAGAGTTCACTGGGTTGCTGCCATCAAGCTCAGGCTCCATTTTCTTAGCCAGCTGCTTTCCGAGCTCCACTCCCCAATGGTCATAGCTGTTAATGTCCCAGATGACGCCTTGAATGAAGATCTTATGCTCATACAAGGCTCTGAGAATGAATGGTTTGAGCTTTGTGAACACAATAGAGTTGGTTGGATGATTTCCTTCTAAGACCTTGTGGGGCAACAGCTTCTCAGGGTCCTCCGGACTCTTTCCCGCAGCCTGGAGCTCCCTCCGGGCCTCCTCTGTCGACGTCCCCCACATCAAAGCCTCAGTCTGGGCCAAGAAGTTGGCCAGGAGGATCTTGTGATGCAAACCCTTCCTTATCGGGTGCTGGGTCTGGGCTTGGATGAGGAATTCACAGGGTATCATCTTGGTGCCTTGGTGGATGAGCTGGTAGAAGGCATGTTGGCCATTGGTCCCTGGCTCCCCCACACTATGGGGCCCATCTGGTGGTCCACACGGGTGCCAGACTTGGTGATGTACTTCCCATTTGACTCCATGTCACCCTGCTGGAAGTAGGCAGCAAAGCGGTGCAGGTACTGGTCATAGGGCAGCATGGCATGTGTCTCACACCCAAAGCAGTTGATGTACTAGATACCCAGCAAAGCCAGCAGGACGGGGGTGTTCTTCTCCAGGGTCATCATGCGGAAGTGCTGGTCCATCCAGTGAGCCCCCGAGAGCAGCTGCTCAAAGTTGTCAAACCTCACATGCAGGGCAATGGCGAGTCCAACGGCTGACCACAGCGAGTAGCGTCTTCCTACCCAATCCCAGAACTCGAACATGTTTTGAGGGTCAATTCCAAACTCCTTCACTTTGGTCGTGTTGGTAGACAGGGCAACAAAGTGCTTCGCAACTGCAGAAGAATTCTTGGCCAACATGAGAAGCCACTCCTTTGCCGTCTCTGCATTCGTGATGGTCTCCTGGGTGGTAAAGGTCTTGGAGGCGATGATCAACAGGGAGGACTCAGGATTCAGGGCAGCCAGGATTTTGGCAATGTGAGTCCCATCAATGTTGGAGACAAACCAGACCCAAGGGCCTCCTGAAGAATATGGCTTAAGGGCTTCAGTCACCATGAAGGGTCCCAGGTCAGAGCCGCCAATGCCAATGTTGATGACGTCCGTGATGGGGTTGCCTGAGTACCCCTTCCAGTCATTGCTTCGTACTTGTTGGCAGAAAGACTTCATTTTCTTCAGGCCCTTGTTCACCTATGGCATCACATCCTTGCCATCCCCCTGAATGGGTGTGTTTGACTGGTTCCACAGAGCAATGTGCAGCACTGCCCGATCCTCGGTGAAATTGATCTTCTCGCCATTGAACATGTGCTCCCAGGCAGCCTTCACACCCCTGGATTTGGCCAGATCCACCAGCATCTGCATCACACTGTCCGTCACAAGGTTCTTGGAGTAATCCAGCAGAATATGCCCATGGTTGGTGTTGTGTGTCAAGCTGAAGTGATGGAAACGTTCCTTTTCTGCTTCGAAAAGATGGTGCAAGTTGAGGTCAGAGCCGTGCTCATGATGCCATTCCTGCAGCTTCTGGAACTGAGGATTTTTGGTGAGCGCGGCCATAGCAAGAGCAGCAGCGTGCACAGGCTGGGTCGTGAGGGGAGGAGGAAGAGGGACTGCCGGCGTGCAGCAAGCTCACCCCCAGCAGCGGTCTTTATCAAGAAACAATTTTTAAAAAGCTTTGCTGAGAATAAGTGTTCTGTCATTGTATCTCAATCATCATTTTCATCTAATCTTAGCCAAACAAGAATAATATTGTTCAATAACTGCCAATATTAGGACATATGAGTTTGACCTAATACTTAAGAAAATGTTAAACTAAATAAAGGCAAAGTATCATTTAACACATTGAGGATGGGGCATTTAAATTGTTTCAATGCATGTTCCTGGATGTTAAAACCATTGAAGTCAACTTTTATACTGTGTTTTAAAAAAAAATTACAACAAATGTGCTAAGTATTTTTGTGAACCGAAATTTTCAGGAAATACTCACCAAAGACCCAAGTAGTTAGTGCTTGAGGGTGTGACACCTCTGGAAACATTCCCCCTTGTGGAGTGGCACTAAGCAGAACTTGCAGATGTATCAAGTTTCACTTCTTTTTTTGTGGGCAGCACAAACATGGCAGGTTCTAGCAGGATATTTTCTTTCACCCCCATTCACTTCCAACAATTTTCTCTAGCTTCATATCACCTGAAAGTCACCCAGGGGGGCCCTCATGAGGCATATGAGGGGTTTGGGTTGATGTTCCTGGGCATACTGCCTCTGCGTCTGTGTCTGAGTCTATCTCCACCTTATCTGTAGCCCAGTCTTTTGCCACTTGCAGCAGAAATTCTTCGTATCTCATTTTATTTTTTTTTTGAGGTCAGTGTCACTGGCCCTCATATGTGGGACCCAAACTGGGGCCGCTGGCTTCCCAAGCCAGTGCTTAACAACCGCACCACTCAGCCGGCCCTAAAATCTTATTTATTTATTTATTTATGTATTTATTTATTTATGTATCTCATTTTTGATGTAGGGTTTAGTTTTTGATAAATTCAAAGAGAATTGAAAAGTGCACAATTTATAAGCCAAAATGCAACTTTCTTTGGCTACTTCACTGTTTTTCTCAAGAGAGAATAATAAGACAAGTACTGATCTGCCCTATCATCACCCTTCATGAACATATTATACTGAAAAATATAAATAGGTTTTTTTCTTTGCTTCATTTCTCCATGGAACATCAACCATTGTTGAATTGTGAATTGTGGAAATCATGTTGACAACATGAATATCCCTCCAGGATTGAAGAAGAATTTCACTCTTTCTCCTGAATATGGTTTTGCCACATTTCAGAGACTGTGATTCATTTTTCATTTCTGGAGGAAGATCCCTGTTCACTCTGATTGTTCCACATACTCTCATTTGTTGTGAAAGGAGAGTTTCAGTAATTGTCACATGATTGTAATAGTTGTCTTGGTAGACATGGCAATTATGGTCAAGATAAATGCAAACCTGTGTCACTGGTCCACAATGTGTTAAAACAGCAATAAATTGTAGCAGTAAATAAAACTATTATAAACTAGAATGACTGTAAAGCATATTTTTTTTCCAGAATTTTTAGGATAAGTAGAAATTTATAGTGTTCGCTTGTCATCACAGTAGCGCTAAATAAATCTAAGTAATGAAACTGTATTTGAATTCAGAGTGAGCACGAATTCTTCAATAAACTGATGTTTTAATAAATGAATGCAGTGCATTTACATTGAAAAGCAATTATTAGAATATCATTTTTTAGCATGGAGAATTAATCACATACTTGAAATTATAATATTTGGTAATGAAGTTGCTAAGAAAACCATTTCTTCTATAAAGTACACTTCCTGATCTTATTATGATTTTAGTCAAAAGCCATTGTTTTAACTTTGCCAGGATTATTAATCATCTTTCATAACTTTAGTGTTGTAATTATTATTTTTTATTGTCTGTTGAATAAACACTCAATTCTATAAACCATGCAGTTCAAACTCATATAGGTACACTTATCATTTTATCCCACATAATCCAGTTAAAATGAATGATGTAGAGTAAAATGAAGTGAAAAATTTTAATTTTAACTATATTTAGAATGCATAATTCACAGCTGAAAATATATTTACCACTGAAAATCCATTTTTTCACTATTAGAGGTTAATCCAATCTGTCTATAATGCTTCTATTTGTCACCTAATTAAAATATGAAAGAGCTATTTACTATGAGTACCTATAGGGCATGCAAAAATGAAATTGTAGAATACTCACAGGTGGTAACATCTCATTTTCGATCACATAAATTTTTGTAAAATATATCCTATTTAATAACTGAATTGCTAAATAAGACTATAAGGTTAGCTTTTAATCTGATATTTGTTGATAAATTAAAAATATGTGCCATGGGGGACATATTGTAATATTGCCAAATAAAATAAACAGTACTTGTAGAAGTTTATTTTTATTCAATTCATGTATACCTCATGCCTGTTAGATGATGATTCATTACTTCTTTGAATTTTGGTATTGCTCTTTGAAATTTTTTTGCTAGCTGATATAACAAAGATGAAACTGCATTTTCAGTAAATGTTAAATTTAAGAGAGAAACATCTTTGAAACAATCTCAAACAGGTTTAAATAATTGCTGTGGTATCAGGTTCCTATATAAACTTAATATTAATATTAAATCTGCACAACAAACAATATTCTTTTGACAACAACAACAAAGTTATTAATAGTAATTACATTTTAGTGTGTTTATGAATATTACCAGATACACAAAAGCATCAAGGTTTCTGAGTATTTAAAACAAAATACAAACCTCTTTATATACTTTAAACTTCCTGATATATTTTTTTGAAATTTAAATATTTGTGGTATATTGTACAAATGAAATCACACAATTGATTGTTAATAGATATAAAAAAGCCAGTCAACATTATACTTTAGCTCCAAAATAGTCGCAATTTTGTCAAAATGCATACTCTGATTGCCAAAAGAATCCTGCAGAGTTTATTATCTATTTATGAGCAAATTTATTTCATTTTTGGTGAGAGAAGGTAAAGAAAAATTAAAGGCTATGGTACAAGGTCAAGCAAAGGTAAAAAAGGCAAAGCAATAATTGTTTAAATCTAAGAAGCATCCTATTGTTGAAGGTTCATTCTCATGTATGATTTCTCACTCAACATTCATGTAACTATGTGTCAGGTACAGTCTCTGCCTTCCTACCTTCCAGATATTCATAATCTTACAGAATAACCCACCTGTAGATAAACACTTGGATAATGGCTTTATAAGTGCTATAATAGAAGTATGTAAAAGATATGGTGGTGGCACAAAGCATGGAATAATCACTTCTCTTTGAGATTTGTGGTGAGAAAGAATGATTGATTCTTCTGAGGTTCAGGATAACACAGATATTAGAAAAGGCTGTGATGAAGATGAGTTATTCAAATGGTTCTTGAAGAATGAGTGAGAATACCTTAGACAATAGGGAAAGGGCTTTCTAGTCCCAAAGAACAAAGTATGCAAAAGCATAGACATGAGGAAACAAGCAGCATAAAGCATTCAGATAAAGTTGTAATGAGGAGATAATAGGGATGGAAATGGGAAAAGTTATGCATTGCTCACTATGGAGGGCTTGTATACCATGGAAATGAGTTTAATACTGTAGTGATGGAGAGCTCTGAAAGAATTCTTTTTGTTTGTCAGTTTTATTATGGTATAATTGACAAATAAAAATTGTATATGTATTTAAGATGTATAGCTATACATTGTGAATAATCATCACAGTCAAGCTAACTGGCATCCATCACCTCACATAGTTACTTCTGTGTGTGTATGTATGTGTGTGTGTGTGCGTGTTAGGTAAGAACAATTATGATATATCCTCTTAGCAAAGTTCAAGTGTACAATACAGTATTATTAACTATGGTTACATTGCTGTATATTATATCTTCAGAACATATTTATCTTGCATAACTGAAACTATAATTTTCATAGGATTCAAGTGTAGAGTGTTGTCAATCTATGAGTATGTTGTAGTATTCTGTTATTATGACATTTTAATGTGTTCTTTTAAAGTCATTTCCAAATTAACAACCTAGATATTGAAACAATGTTATACAATACAGGTTTTAGAAAAAGAGTCTCACTTGAAGTCTACTGTTTCATCTGTGATGGAAATGAAGGGTGATTTGTGACAGTAAAGTTCTGGGCCTACCCTTTTTTCATGTCAGTAATGTAAGGCAGAATATAGTCTCCCTTTCCAAATAAACAGTCAATAGATATTTATTAGCTACCTGTAATATGTTCAGATCTATATACTAAGCTCATTGAAAAGATCAAACAAAGAGAAAACACAGTATATCCCTTCATACACTGGAGGAGCTTATGTACTAGCTGAGAAGAAAATATGTATATTCAGGAAAAAGCTGACAATACAACAAGATACACTTGTGAAATAATGTAGTACAGATGATCCTATGGAAATGTCTATAGCTTGATATTTTCATCTATGAACCATCATTCTTCTTCCATTGTTCATCTTTTCATGAGTAAAGTGATAATAACCTACTACCTTCCTTAAGGTGACATTATAAAGATAAATGAACTAATCTTTATAAAGGGGTTTGAATGCAGAGTAGAAGGTATTAGAAAAATGGGAATGGAAAAGAACCTCTAAATCTTTATCCAATCATCTTATATAATGGAATACTATTTTCCCATAAAAGAAGATAATATAGTACCATTTCATGGATTCTAACATGGATTGCTATTGAGATTATCATACTAAGCAAAATAAGTCAGACAGAAAAGGTCGAGAATCATATGACTTCACTGATATGTGGGATATAAAACTGAAAGCAACAAAGTAACAAGACAAACAATTAAACAAAAACTCGTAGACACAGACAACAGTTTAGCGGTTATCAGAGGGTAAGAGAGGAGGGGGTTGGCAGAAGAGGGTAAAGGGCATCAAATATATGGTGATGGAAGGAGAACTGACTCTGGATGGTGACCACACAATGTGATATACAGATGATGTATTATAGAATTGCACACTTGAAACCTATGTAATTTTACTAACCATTGTCACCCCAGCAAAATTAATTTAAAAAAAGGATTTGTAAATCAGGGCTTGTTGGGTTCCAGAGAAAGACTAATAAATCATTTCTTTGCTTACTTTCATCTTGTGTTGTATTTAATAGTTGAGCTTTTTAAAATACCTGGTATTTAAACTGGCATAAATAATAGTAAATTGCTCTGAAACATCCTAATGAACAAGCTTTTTAAACAAACACAGTGCCTATTTTTAGCTTGCCTATATTTAGCTATGTCTTTAGCTATTTATTAAAAATAGCTATAGCACTGGTCTGTGATCATAGAGGATAGCACTGAAAGCATCTATTTGTCAGTAAGTGAGGGGGCACAGAATATATTGACCCCAAAGTGTGCCACTTAGGCATGTGGATTATTTTGAGCTGAAGGCAATTAAGGCATATCAGACTCAGGAAGAACATTTCTGTTTTTGTTTGTTTCTTTAAGCTTTGTAAGACATTACATAGAGGGCCTGTACCAGGAAGAGAGCTATTACCAGAAATAACTTTTTTTTTTGAGGGCAGTGTCACTGGCCCTCATATGTGGGACTCGAACCGGGGCCACTGGCTTCCCAAGCCAGTGCTTAACCACCGCCCCACTCGGCCGGCCCCAGATATAACTTTTAAAATCAGACTTATCTGCTCTTCCCATCTTTCTGTGAATGTTCTACCTCCCTCTATAGCCCCCCAGACTCCTACCCCCTTCTTCTTGGCTCAGGATGGCATATAAGCCTCAATTGACTGCCTATGAACCTCATATCTTTGGGGTTCCTATATGTACAAAATTAATTAATTTTTCTCCTGTTAATCTGTCCTATGTCAATTTAATTATTTGACCAACTGAAGAATCTAGAAAGGAAGAGGGAATTTTTTTTTTCTCTCTTATACAAGAAAGTGCCATATACCAGAAGTGATGTATGAAATGGAGTGTTGTTATGATGGAGGATGATTTATGGAACATTTTATTTTTATTTTATTATTTTCTTAATTAATTTATTTATTTTTAATTAATTTCAGGTGTACAACACAGTGCAATAGTTATACATTTTACCCCTCAAAGTGACAGCCCCTCACCCCCAATTCGCCACCCCACTCCCCTCCCATATCATATATATTACTCTTCCTCTGACTCTCTTCCACAGTATAATACACATTTTAAAATACACCTTCCCCCAATAGTAGCTCACACCCCAATGACTGGATCAAACAAGTTGAAACTTTTCACACACTGTTACTTGATTTTGATTCACCACTTCCTGCTTCCCATATTGAACATCCCAGTCTTTCTTTTGGGTGGCATTCATGGCAGCAACATTCACCACATTTTCTGATCACTACGGAAAGGCTCCATGTC
This sequence comes from Aselliscus stoliczkanus, assembly GCA_033961575.1. Taxonomy (NCBI): domain Eukaryota; kingdom Metazoa; phylum Chordata; class Mammalia; order Chiroptera; family Hipposideridae; genus Aselliscus; species Aselliscus stoliczkanus. Next base: position 10,437,759 of record CM066737.1, on the reverse strand, counting down.
ACACATCACTCTGGTATGGCAATTTCTGTGAAATGAAAACATTACAGTGTGTCCTCATCCACCTTATTCAGCAGATCTGGCACCGTGAGACTTCTGGCTCTTCCCCAAAAGTCAACATGATTCAGGAGGACATGGAGACAGCCACAACAACACAACTAAAACACTCATGAATGAGGACTTCCAGAACTGCTTCAGAAAGTGTCAAGAATGATGAGATAAGTGAAATAAGTCAGAGAAAGACAAATACCATATGATCTCACTCATATGTGGAATCTGAAAAACTGTATGAATGAGCAAAGTAAACAGAAACTGTCTCATAGATATAGAGGAAAAATCAGGGTTGCTAATTGGGAGGGGGATGGGTATGAGGGAGAAGGGGAAGGGATTAGACAGCAAAAATAGGCAACTACAATATTGCCACTGGGATATGAAAATCAGTTTGGGGAATATAATTAATAATGTTGTAAATATTTTGTGGGGTGTCAGATGGTCATAGGTCTTGTTAGGGAGACCATTTCATGGATGGAATAGAGGTTTGATCACTGCGTTGTATAACTGAAGCAGAGGTTGTATACCTACTGTAATTGAATATATATAGATAGTCACGGGATGTGGATTATACTGTGGAAGAGAGTCAGAGGAAGAGTAATAGATATATAGGATATGGGGGGGAGTGGGGTGGCGAATTGGGGGTGGGGGATTATCACTTTGAGGGGTAAAATGTATAACTATTGCACTGTGTTGTACGCCTGAAACTAATTTAAAAAAAAAGAAGAATGATGAGATAAGTGTATGTGAAGTGAGAGGGAGTATTTTGAGGAGGATTTATGGCAATGTGTCTTTTACTGTATTTATTTTATTTAAACATTCACCTTCATGGGTTATGTATGCCATAGATATATCAACTTTAGGGCTTTAAACGATGTCTTTGAGTTAGGTATATTTAAACCGAAAGTCTTCAACTTATGTATGCTGATACTGGGAAGCCTTTGTTTAATCCATCCTTCCTTTCATCCTTTTCGTTTTTCAGTGCTGATGAATAATCGTAATTTAATCATAGTCCTTAGTTTTCAGTACAATTATCAGTTACCAACCTGTATAAAGATCCTCTCCTGTTTGTATATTCATTAATTCACTTATTCACTTATTTTTCCATTTATTCTGTTTTATCTTATTTTTCCACTTTCCTTCCTCATTTATAGATGACCATTATAATTTGTTTAATGTGTATTTTTTGTTTGAAAGTATGCTTTGAAATGTGTGTTTTTATTTTGTGTAAATGTGTTTGTGACTTATATATATATATATATCATCAATTTTATTTTATTTTTTTTTTGAGAGCAGTGTCACTGGCCCTCATATGTGGGACCCGAACCGGGGCCGCTGGCATCCCAAGCCAGCGTTTAACCACCGCACCACTGGGCCGGCCCTAAATATCATTAATTTTAAATAAATTGTTGTTAACAATGACATAGCATTTTCCCTGTGCTGGCACAATTCTAAGCATCTTTACATGTACTAACTCATTTAATCACCACAATAACATTATGCTGTAGGTACTGTCATTTTCCCCATAAACAGAGGAGGAAACTAAGGCACAGAGAGTTTAAGTAACTTGGCCAAGGTCATATTCACAGTAGAAAGTAGAAGATCTGGGATAGAAACCTATATTTCTGGCAATTGAATGTATGAGGTCAGTGAACTCATCCTAGAAAAAGTGCTACATACCTCATTGCTGACTATCACTATGGTCACCTTCAAAGTACTCCCTTGGGAAGCTATGCACTGATGCCAGCACCTAGTCCACCTTTCAAAGCAATTTTGGAACTCTTTTTCTGGAATGGCCATCAGAGCTGTTGTAGTATTACTCTTGATGTCGTGAATGTCATCAAAATGTCTTCCTTTCAATATTTCTTTTATCTTTGGGTAAAGAAAGAAGTCATTAGGTCAGGTGAGTAGGGAGCATGTTCCAATACAGTTATTTGTTTACTGGCTAAAAATGATCTCACAGATAGTGCCACGTGAGCTTGTGCATTATCGTGATGCAAGAGCCATGAATTGTTGGTAAAAAGTGCAGGTCATCTTTTTCATGCAGCTTTTTCAGCGATTGCAAATAGTGAACATGTTTAACTGTACAGTTGGTATAAATTCATAGTGAATAATTCCTCTGATATCAAAAAAGGTTAGCAATATCATTGCAACAAGTTTGCAAACTCAATTATCAGACCTCCTATACTCTTAGCAACTGTGTCAAACTGCCTCTTATTATGTACTCTTATCCTATTTCTTTTTTTACACTGATTTTAGAATTCATGATTTTTGTTATATATACCTCTAATCCACTTCATCGGTGTAATGGCCACTTTTATAGGTTTAGGCAAATTTTATTTATTTATTTTTAGTGTCTTTTTATTTTTTTTGTTATCCCCATCTCACCACTCCCTTTCCCATTGCCACCCATCAAGTTGTTATTTATTTCTATGAGTATGTTTCTGTTTTGTTTTGTTTATAAGTTTTTTTGTGTTAAATCTCATCAATTATTTCAAGTTTATGTTTTTTTTATTATTAGTTTCAGGTGTACAAACCAATATATTCATTAGACATTTATGTACTTCACAAAGCAATAATCCCAATAAGTCTACTACCTATCTGACCCTGTATATAGTTACTAAAATATTATTGACTATATTCCCTACACTGTACTATAGATCTCTGCGACTATTTTTTTAAAATTATAGTTGACTTGCAATATTATTTTGTATTAGTTTCAGGTGTATAATGTAGTGGTTAGATAGTTATGTAATTTATGAAGTGATCCCCTGATAGGTCTAGTACCCATCTGACACTATAGATTTTATAATATTATTGACTATATTCCCGATTCTGTACTTTACTTCTCCATGACTATTTTGTAACTACTGATTTGTACATCTTAATCTCTTTATCTTTATCACCCAGCCTGCCTCCCCTCTAGTAACCATCAATTTGTTCTTTGTATCTATGTATCTGTTTCGTTTATTTATTTTGTTCTTTAGATTACACATATAAGTGAGATTATATGGTATTTGTTTTTCTCAGCCTGACTTATTTCATTTAGCACAATACCTTCTAGGTCCAACCATGTTGCAAATAGGATCTTGAGTACATGAGCATATATGGTCTAGGACAAAGATGGAGATCAGTATGGATATAGAAAAAGGGGCTCTGGGGAATATTCTTAAAGACTGTGTCAGTTCTTGGTTCAGTGATGTTTCTTAATTTTATCTAAGTATGCCTAATAAAGTCATTTTTAAACTATTCCAAAATAGGACATTTCTGGTAGTTTATGTACAACTGCAAAAACATCTCTATTAGTTTGCTAAGGCTGCCATAACAAAGTGCCACAGACTAGGTAGCTTACACAACAGAAATTTATTTTCTCACAACTCTGGAGGCTAGAAGTCGAAGATCAAGTGCCAGCAAAGTTGGTATCCTCTGAGGGCTGCAAGTGAAGCGTTTGTTCCAAGCCACTCTTCTTGTCTTTTAGACAGCCATCTTCTCCTTGTGTCTTTACATGGTAATTTCTTTGTACATGTCTGTGGCCAAATTTCCTCTTCTTATAAGGATTCCAGTCATATTTGATTATGGCCCACCCTAATCACTTCACCTTAACTTAATTATCTCTTTAAAGTTCCTGTCTCCAAATATGGTCACATTGTTAGGTATGGGGTGGGGGCGCAGTTAGGACTTCAGTATAAGAATTTTTAGGGTACACAAGCCAGGCCATAACAACATCTAAGGGACGTAGTTAGACCATGGATTGACAACATATTAAGGCTCTTACAAAAAGGTTACAAGAAGATTCTTTCATCAGATATATATTGGACGTCTGTTATGTGCCAAGAACCAGGGTAAGAAACCATATAGTGACAGTTTGGTGAACGTAATTTTCAGATGATGAAAGTGGTTAAATAATGCAATTATTAGCTAGGAAGAGTTTAGAATCACACTGAATAGCATTTTCAAAGCAGAATGGATTTTCATTTCATTGGACATGTTTATTACAGCCATATTAAATGCCAGGTAGTATTTTCTCCATGATGCTATCTATATTCATTGATATCATGTTTTCTCTCTCCTTCCAGATCATTTTAATTTAAATTCCTCATATACTCTGTTCACCACAATAATCCTTATCCCCAGTCAAACATCACTCATTTTTCAATCATTTACTCTTGCACTCTTTTTTTTAATCACTTGCCCTGGTGGTGGTGGTTACTTAATTCATAAGCACCTAGATTATACTTAAACTCTGTATCAATAGAAGAACATTGTGTCTAGCCTCTGTTAGGTAAAGATGCAAACATGCACCTTAGCCATAAGAGGTAAGTGTGAGAGTAAAAGGCTGATTGTGTTTAATATTCAAAGGTGATGAATTTTTACTGCATTTAAATTCTAATCTGTCTCATGATTCAATATTTCTGAGGTTAACCAGATCCATAATCAAGAAAGAAGAGGAGGGGTTTTGCTAGCTGAAGGATGATATAGAAATCATGTGAACAAAGCAGAGTACCTCATAAACTTGCATACCATAAAGAACAACCAATCTGCTATTGGCTTAGCCTATCAGCTGAGTGGCATGTGGTTCCAAAGTTACACCAACAAATGCCTGGATTTAGAGAAAAAATTTTCCATTCTCCACAGAATGAAGTCCCTATGTGTTTTATCTGACACAAAATAGAATGATGTTGAAATGTTCATGGAATCTAGATATTTTAGTTGAAAAAATATGCTTATATATAACAATACCAATGCCAAGTTAAATCCTTGAGATTAAACCTATAACACAGGTTATTATCAGCAGAGTTCTGTACTGTATTTTGGCTTTGATATTTCCTGCCAAATTATGAAGAATCCTCTCTCAGAAAGGATTTGCTGCTTGAACTCCTTTTGCTGATACTTAGTGTAACTATATTCCACTTAAAGAAAGGGTAGGAATAAAAATTTTCCAGCTAAGTAATATTTATAACATGACATAGTTTCAAATACAAGCAGTACTTTATCTGTTTTTTTTTTAAATCCTTAAATGAAGTTATTAATGTCTTTATTCTACATCTCATAACTGGCTTGTTTTAAACCCAACCAGTTGCAAAAAATAAAAATAAATAAAATTTAAAAAAAAAACCAACCAGTTGCATACTGCCTTTCATGCCACACAAAAAAATGCTGATTCTCTAATAGAAATTATTTTTTATGTAGTTTGATTTCAAAGAACTCTATATATTAAAAATATTTGTTATATGGAAGGATAATTTCAAACTCTAATAAAGAGAAAAATGATATTGGACCAGAGCAGGGGAATGTTATAATTAAAAGAGCATTTGAGGGCCAGTGACACTGCCCTCAAAAAATAAAAATAAAAAAGAAGAGCATTTGAATTAAAATTAAGTTCTTAGTCAGATTTGTCATACTTTTTATTGCAATCCATATCAGCAATACTTTATGGGTATGAGATAAGATAAAAATGATTTACAGTAGAAAAATTAGACATATTATCAAAGTTATTTTAAATATCTACATTTAGTAAAAAGAAAACTTTAAGTTACATGAAAAATATACAAGCAAGGAATACTCTTTCTAGACTTTAATACACATTTTAATATCTAGCATGCTCACTTCATAGAGTTGGTAATTCCCACTAAAATGGATTAACTGTTATGATTGTTTAAATTGATTTTGTGTTTATCAGCTCTTATTCAGCAAATGGGACGTTTGCTGACACAGCAGTATACCATAGATTAATTTCCCAGATTTCATCAGTCCTTTATTTCAATACAGGTCTATTACTGGCTTTTCAGTATGAAGACTTTAATGCAGCATTGTAAATTGCCTAGAAATTAAATTAGAGATGCTTTTTAGGGGGCTTTGAAGGAAACAACCAGATAAGAGTGAAATGCAAATAGCTTCACTTAGTCTTTGAAGACATTTTTACACTTTTACCTACCCATGCATACAATTTATTAGGAGGTGGTGTACTAAGGCACACTTATAGAAGCTTTATACTTCTGAAGGATTCTGTTTTTACAAACGCTGACTCCTGTGTATAGTTTTTTATTCTACTTTTTAAATTCAAAGCAATCAATTCCTTATCTTTTTTATTAAAGTTTATTAGGATGACAATTGTTAGTAAAGTTACATAGGTTTCAGGTGTACAATTCTGTAATACATCATCTATATATCACACCTTGTCATTTCTTTTAAAATCCTGTTCTTATCTATAAAATTTACCCTTGTTTTATACCCTATGAATTATCTTCACCACTATTCTACCATAGCCGTCTTCTCAACATAATAGTTTGATCATTTGAAACACAGATCTTTTGTTTTTCAATTCAAGTTTGAATTCTCCCTACTTCTTTTTTTTTTTTTTGAGGGCAGTGTCACTGGCCCTCATATGTGGGACCCGAACAGGGGCAGCTAGCTTCGCAAGCCAGCGCTTAACCACTGTGCCACTCGGCCGGCCCTGAATTCTCCCTACTTCTGTCCTCTCTATATTATAACCGATAGTAATATTATAACCGATAGTAATTGAAAATTGACTGTAATAACATGATATAGTGGAATAAGTGTAACAAATTTTTAAATAGCTTTACTTTCATTTGAATGAAAAAGATTCTGTCTTCTACAGCTAACTGTTCTTAATGCGTTCTTTTCCAATTCCCCCAAGCCTGCTACTATAGAATTTTTACTGAATTGTTATGACTTCTTACTTTTGATTTCTTCCTTTCTACTAATTTCCTCTCTTTGGCTTATAGAAATACACAGGATTGTCCATGTTAAAAACAAATTTCTTAAGCTATTAATCCCCTCAAGCTATTGCATTATTTTCCTCTTTCCTCTCATCACCATACTTTATGACAGACTTCAGTTCCGGATAACTCTGCACTTCCATTCACTTTCCAATTCACCAGAATATACTTCTTTTTTGTTCCTACTCTGTACTGAAACTGTTAATTTCATCATTGACCCATTTTTTTTTTTTTTTTTTTTTTTGCTTTTAAACCAATGACCCCTTGATTGCTAAATTCGGTTGACCCTTTAGTAACTCCCCTACTTAATCTATCCTTTTTGGTTAATCCAAAAACCAATTCTTTCTTTTATATGTTTGTTTCCAGGTTACTACTTTGAATTTCACTCTCCTACTATTCCATGTTCTCATTCTTCTTTGCTGATTTCTTTCCTTCAACTTTTAAATATTTTAAATATTTTAAATATTAATGTTTGCCAAAAGTTTTATCTTTGGTCATCTCTTCTTGTTCTGTATGTTTTTTCCCAAATATTGTGCAACCAATATAATTCGTGCACAGATAACTTCAAAATTTCTATCTTCAAACTTGATCTGTATTTCAGACATAATACTTATATGAAGTTACAAGAAATATCCACCATGTGTTTCAAATGTAGCATATCCCAAATCAAACTCATATTCACCCTATAATAAAAACCCATTTTTACTTCGGTATTTCATATCTTATTTAATGTCATCTATGTCTTCCCCTCTCAAGCTACTAGAGTGATTACTGACTCTGCACTCCCTTTAAAACCCAGATCTAATATTTTACATAGCTCAACCAATTATAACTCCTAAATACCTTTGGAACGTTTTTTATCTTCTCAGTTGCTACCTTTACTATTGAAGTTATTCAGAACATGCAACCCCAAAATATGCTGCTTTGCCATATTGATTATTTGGAGTTGGAGGCATTTGAGAAAGAATAAATTCAGGAAGTGCTTTTTTTTTTTGAGGGCAGTGTCACTGGTCCTCATATGTGGGACCCAAACCAGGGCCGCTGGCTTCCCAAGCCAGCACCCAGCCGTACCACTTATCTGGCCCAGGAAGTGCTTTTAAATTTCACCCTTTTAACCTAAAAGCAGGTCACAAAATATCTTAAGGGAAAGGTGTCCCCTCTCAGTACCAAGAAGAGATGAACTTTCTTATAACTTCAGACTGGGAGTTGATGCCAAAATATATCTGTACTAACAAACCTACTAAAATAACATATATATGTTTTTTTTCCCCAAGATATTTCCTAGTCAGTGTCCCAAAATTTACTATCCCTAGCTCAAACCGCTTTGTACTGTCTCTTCACAAATTTATTGTTATTTTATTTTAAAATGCATATAAGCTCTCACTCCTAACTTCTTCTTTGGGTCTTCATTTTCTTATGAAGACTTGTGTGATACTTTTATTTTTATTTTTTTCAGGGCAGTGTCATTGGTCCTCATATGTGGGACCGAACCAGAGCGGCTGGCTTCCCAAGCCAGCGCTTAACCACCACGCCACTCAGCCAGCCCTTGTGTGATACTTTTAAAAAATGCAGTTTGTTGTTGGTGAATATATTCATGTACTAGGATGGTGGCATTCCTGGAGAGGGCATGGTATCTCCCCTGCCCACACCCCCTCCATACTTTGCCCTATGCATCTCTCCCATTTGGCTGTTTCTGTGTTGCATCCTTTATAATAAAACTATAATCATCATGATATCATTTTTCTTTGTTCAATACAGCATTCAAACACATTATAAAGCCTGAAGTAGATGTGGGAGCCCCTCCAATTTATAGCTATTTGGTCAAAAGTGCAGGAGGCCATTGGGACTTGTGATTAATACCTGAAGTGAAGGAAGTTTTGTGAGACTGAGCCCTTAACCTGTGCTAAGTTTGTGTAGCTAGTGTCAGAGTTAAATTCAATTCTAGACTACCTAGTTGCTGTTAATGTCAGAAGGAAAAAAAAAGCATTTGGTGTCAGAAACAATTGAATTTCTTAGAACAGGGGTCTGCAAACTTTTGAGATGGTAAAAGCCCCCAGGGTTCAGCAAATTGTGACTCGTGAGCCACATGCGGCTCTTTGGGTATGTATGTGTGGTTCTGAAATAAAATTGAAAATGAAAATAAAACAATCATAGTTTCATTTATAAAATTTTAAGGATATTATTCACATAATGGTGAATTTGCAAAAATATATTTATGGCTCTCAAATAATTTTTAAATTGTTGTGAGGGATCAGATTGACTCTTCCAGGGGTTGGCACACTTTTGAGATGGACGTACCCAAAGAGTCGCATGTGGCTCATGAGCCACAGTTTCCCAACTCATGTGCTAGAATGACCCAGAGCCACAGAAACATGTGGTTTGGGAAGAGGATATGTTAAAGGGTGGGGGATGAACATTTGATCTCTATATGGTCACACATGTTATGGGATAGTAGTTTGTACTGCAGTCAGTTACTAAAAGTAAAAGTTACCAGTGGAATGTAGAGATGGATCTAATTTCCAGTGTATTAGTCTGGGGTCTCCAGAGAAACAGAAACAAGGGGTTTATATATATATATATATATATATATATATATATATATATATATATATATATAGAGAGAGAGAGAGAGAGAGAGAGAGAGACAGAGACAGAGACAGAGACAGAGACAGAGACAGAGAGACAGAGACAGAGAGACAGACAGAGACAGACAGAGACAGAGACAGAGACAAAGAAATTTATCACAGGAATTGTCTCAAATGTTTATGGAGGTCAAGAAGTACCACAATCTGGTGCCCCATTAGCAGGTGCCAGGACTCTAAGGGTTTTCACTGCCTCGGCAACAGTGTGGCTGCCAGTGTTTCCTGGAGCAGGTTTTTGTCACGACCTTGTCCCCATCTTTGAAAGTGAGGCATGTTCATAGCGTAGTATAAGCTCTGAAGTTCAGGGGACCCTTGTGAAAATCAAGCCTGGGTCACTTAGGCTCCAGACCACCTCAGCCACATTCTTCCTGAAGTATCTGAACTCCAATCAGACAACAGGTGCACAGGCCAAAGAGTGGAAACCATTGACATTCTGAAAGCCATCTTCTTCAATGTCCTGAACTGGATCCACCTTACACTGAAGGTTCCCTCTTACAAATCTCACATCAGTGCTGTCTGCTTTCTGAAATGATACTGAGAAATATCAAGGTGGCTGGGCCCAGCCAAAGAGACACAAGAATAATCATACCCAGAGGCCAACTTTAGACAATACCAGAGCATTTCCGGGTTTGATATACAAGAGTCACACCCAAAGGGAAGTCGATACAGGTACAAGGGCACAAAGAGGCCAAGCCTCATCGAAGGGGTCAACCCTCACACAGTAGCTCATAAACTGTGCACACTGCTAATCCTCACAGCAAATCAGCCTGGGAGTCAATCTCACCTACTGACAAGCCAAAAGTAATCAAAGCCCAACTAGACATACAACACAAGGACACCTCAGATATACAAGTACACGAGAATAGGGAGACTGAGTAATTCAAATATAAAGGACACACACAAAAATATGAGTCCACACACAAAAGACTGAGAGACCTAGGGGGTCTATCTGTTACATCGAAGCAACCACAAAGATTAAGCCAGAATGGGAAAATAAAGACACACAACCCAAATAAAAGAACAAAAGAAACATCCTGAATCAGTTGAACTAGAGGAAATAGAGGTAAACATCCTATCAGAGACAGAGTTCAGAACACTGATTATTAGAATGTTCAAGGAAATTAATAAGAATATAAAGAAGGATAGAGAAATCATGAAAAGCAACCAGCTAGGACTTAATAACACAATTACTGAATTAAATAACAAATTTGATGGAATTACTAGCAGATTAGATGAAACAGGATCAAATCAGTGATTTAGAAGACAAGATAGAAGAGATCATCCAAGTGGAACAACAAAAAGAGAAAAGAATGAAAAACATTGAAAATAGTTTGAGAGCTAAGAGACAACACTAAACGCAACAACATCATATCATTGGAATACCAGAAGAGTGGGAACAAGGGATTGAGAACATGTTTTAAGTAATAATGTCTGAAAACTTCCCTAACATGGCAAAAGACATTGAAATACAAGCCCAGGAAGTGCAGAGAGTTCCAACCAAGATGACCCCAAACAGGCCCTCACTGTAAGGCACATTAGAGTGAAAATGGCAAGGGTTAAGGACAAAGACAGAATCCTTAAAGCAGCAAGGGAAAGGCAGCAAGTTACTTACAAGGGCACGCCCATAAGATTATCAGCCAACTTTTCTACAGAAACTTTTCATGCCAGAAGGGAGTGGCAGCAGGTTTTCAAAGTCAAGGAAAACAAAGGCCTACAACCCAGATTGTTTTACCCAGCAAGGTTATCATTTAAAATTGCAGGAGAGATAAAGAGCTTCCCAGAGAAAAATAAGCTAAGGGAATACATTACCACCAAGCCAGCATTGCAGGAAAGGTTGAAAGGGTTTCTTTAAGCAGAAGAGAAAAACAACCTAACCCCAGAAGACTAGGAACACAAATAACAAAATAATAATCACCTATCAATAATCACATTAAATGTAAATGGATTAAATACTGCAATGAAAAGACATAGGGTGGCTGAATGGATAAGAAAGCAAGACCTCTGCATATGCTGTCTACAAGAGACTCATCTTAGATCGAAAGACACACACAGACTGAAAGTAAAGGGTCATAATAAGATATTTCATGCAAATGGAAATGAGAAAAAACCTGGAGTAGCAGTACTTCTTTTGGACAAAGTAGGATTTAAAATTAAGACTACAATAAAAGACAAAGAAGAGCACTACATGATTATAAAGGGATTGATTCAACAAGAGGACATAACGCTAGTCAACATCTATGCACCCAATATAGAATCTCCTAAATATACAAAACAGATTTTGACAGACATAAAGATGGAGATCAACCATAACACTATCATAGTAGGGGACTTCAACACCCCATTGTCACCAATGGACAGATCCTCCAGACAGGAAAACAACATGGACATAGTGGCCTTAAATGACATTTTAGACCAGCTGGATTTACTTGATATTTTTAGTGTTTCACCCCAAAGCAACAGAATATATATTCTTCTCAAGTGCACATAGAACATTTTCCAAGATACACCACATATTTCACCACAAAACAAGTCTCAACAAATTTAAGAAGATTGAAATCATATCAAGTTTCTTCTCTGACCACAATGCTATGAAACTAGAAATTAACTATAAGAAGAAATCTGGAAAGCTTACAAGTACATGGAGGCTAAATAACATGATACTAAATAGTGACTGTGTCAAAAATGAGATCAAGAAGGATCAAAATATACCTCGAGACAAACGAAAATAAAAACACCATAACCCAAAATCTATGGGATGCAGGGAAAGCAGTCCTAAGAGGGAAGTTTATAGCAGTGCAAGCCTACCTGAAGAAGGAAGAAAAATTTCAAATGAACAGATTATCTTTACACTAAGGGAACTCAAAAAAGAACAGCAAAACAAGCCCAAAGGGAGTACAAGGAAGGAGATAATAAACACCAGAGTGGAAATAAATGATATAGAGAACAGGAAAACAACACAAAAGATCAATGAAACCAAAAGCTGATTTTTTTGAGATTATAAACAAAATTGACAAACCTCTAGCCAGGCTCATCAGAAAAAAAAAAAAAAAAAAAAGAAGACTCAAATTAGTAAAATCAGGAATGAAAGAGGTGCAATGACTACAGACACCACAAAAATACAGAAAAATTTAAGAAATTACTGTGAGCAACTATATGCCAACAAAGTGACGATCTAGAAGAAATGGATAATTTTCTATAAGCATACAACATTCCAAAACTAACTCAGGAAGAAACGGAAAATCTAAATAGACTGATTAATACCAAGGAAATTGAATCTGTCATCAACAAGCTCCCAACAAAAAAATCCCTAGACCAGACGGATTCACAAATGAATTTTATCAAATATTCAAAAAAGTAAATCACCTATTCTTCACAACCTATTCAAAAAAATCCAGAAGGAGAGAAGGCTCCCAAATTCTTTCTACGAAGCCACTATCACCTTGATTCCAAAACCAGAGAAAGATAGCACAAAAAAGAAAAAGTATAGGCCAATATCCCTGATGAATAGAGATTCAAAAATTCTCATTAAAATATTAGCAAACAGATTTCAGCAATATATTAAGAAGATCAGGGGCCGGCCGAGTGGTGCAGTGGTTAAGCGCTGGCTTGGGAAGCCAACGGCCCAGGTTCGGTCCCACGTATGCCAGTGACACTGCCCTCAAAAAAAAATACATCATGAGCAAGTGGGTTTCATCCCTAGTATGCAAGGCTAGTTTAACATCCGTAAATCAATTAATGTGATAGACCACATCAACAAAATGAAGAATAAAAATCACATGGTCTGATCAAAAGATGCAGAAAAAGCATTTCACAAAATCCAACAGTGATTTATGATAAAAAACCTTTAGCAAAGTGGGAATACGGGGATCATACCTCAACATAATAAAGGCAATATGTGATAAACCTACACCTAACATCATGCAGAATGGGGAAAAGCTAAAACCATTCCCCTTAAGATCAGGAACAAGACAAGGCTGTCCGCTTTCTCCTCTTTTATTCAACATAGTGCTGGAAGTTCTAGCCACAGCAATCAGACAAGAAAAAGAAATAAAAGGCATCCAAATTGGCAAGGAAGAAGTAAAATTGTCATTATATGCAGATGACATGATACTGTATATAGAGAACCTAAAAGACTCCATCAAAAATATTGGAGTGCTGGCCAACTGGCACGATGTTTAAGTGCTGGCTTAGGAAACCAGCGGCCTGGTTCAGGTCTCACATATGAGGGCCAGTGACACTGCCCTCAAAAAAAAACAAAAAACTATTGGAATTGATAGATGAATTCAGTAAGGTAGCAGATAACAAAATCAATATTCAGAAATTACTTGCATTCTCATATACCAATAATAAACTACCGGAAGGAGAAATTAAGAAAACAGTCCCATTTACAATTACTTCAAGAAATATAAAATACCTAGGAATAAATTTAGCCAAAGAAGTAAAAGATCTGTACTCAGATAATTATAAGACAATGAAGAAATAAATAAAAGAAGATATAAATAAAAGGAAACAACGACCATGCTCATGGATAGGAAGAATTAATATGGTTAAAATGTCCATACTGCCTAAAACGATATATAGATTCAAAGCAATTCCTATCAAACTACCAAGGGCATTTTTCACAGAAATAGAAAATATAATCCTAAAATTTATATGGAACCAGAAAAAAACCCGAATAGCATAGGCAATCCTGAGAAATAAGAACAAAGTCGGGAGTATCATGCTACCAGACATCAAAAGATACTACAAGACTTCCACTAAAATGGCAGAATAGGCAGACGCTGTGCTAACTACCTCCCAGGATCACTCCAAAATTACAAATTATACAGCATTCAACCCTGGAGGTCCCCAGAACACTAGATGAACAGAACCACTAAATGAAGAACCTAAAGTGGAGGCCACGTCAGGTCTGGTAGGACAGGCGGAGACAAGAGAGGACGAACCCCGTGAGGGAAGCCCCAGCTGTGGGGAGGCTTCTCTGGGTGGGGGAGAGACCCTCTGGGTGCACCCCAAGGTCACCAGCCCAGAATTCCTTTCCCAGGAAGAGAAGTTCCAAGATAGCTGGCAGTAAATTAGTGAGAACTCTCTTTGCTCAGCTTGGTGAGGCTAAGAGCAGCTAGAGAATCAGTGGGGCCAGTGCATGGGCTTGTTCACCGGTGAGCACTTACCTGTATCCTGGTGGAGGGAGTAACTGTGTGAGCCGGACCCAGGAGCCAGCGGGGACGGACTGAACTGAGCACCTTTGGTGCAATGGGTGGAGGTTTTGGACTATTGTTCCCCTGGTGTGGAACCTGCAAGCAAGTGGTGTAAGGAGGGCACCATTTTGTCAGGGTTGTGCCCTCCCACAGAAGATCAGGTCCGGGACATCATTGGTCTGGTGGAATTGGTGCAGAAGTGCGTGTGTGCGTGCACGCGGGCACATGCGGCCTCAGATCCCCACCCTCCGCTCGGCTTATACTGCGTTGCCAGGGAAACGCTGGGCGGGTGCCCTCAGGCTCCAACAGACTGCTCACTGAGACCCAGGAGTGTGCAAGCCACCTCAGCTCCCCGCTCTCCGCACTGCAGTTGCAGAGTTGCAAAGCTGGTGATTGGTTGTCGGGCTGTTTGGCCTGATCTGCGAGCGGCAGATTGGGACAGGCTGAGACTGGGAGTTTTCCTGGGAGTTTTGGGCTGTGGGCTGTGTGCCTGCGTGATCCAGCCAGGGCCCTCCTGGTGATCTATCTAATACATCAAAGCAATCCCAGAGCGATGGCCAGAATGGGGAAACAAAGAAACATGTCACAATTAAAAGATAAGAAAAAATCCCTAGAAATGGAACCAAATGAAACAGAGGGATCCAAACTTTCAGAGACAGAGATGAGAACACAGGCGATAAGAATGTTTAACAAACTCAGTGAGGACATAAGCAATGATAGAGAAATCATAAAAAACAAACAGGTAGAACTAAAGAATACAATAACTGAAATGAAGAACACACTCGAAGGAATCACCAGTAGAGTAGATGAAGGAGAGCATCGGATCAGCAATTTGGAAGACAAAATAGCAGAAATGACCCAGCTGGCACAACAAAAAGATCAAAGAATAAAAAACAATGAAAATAGTTTAAGAGCCCTATGGGACAAGCTGAAATGCAACCACCCTCGACTCATAGGAATACCAGAAGGAGAAGAGAAGAAGCAAGGGGTCGAGAATGAATTTGAAAAAATAATGACTGAAACTTTCCCTACCCTGGAGAAGGAAATCAACATACATGCCCAGGAAGTGCAGAGGGTTCCAAACAAGCTGAACCCAAACAGGTCCACCAAAACACATCATAGTTAAAATGGCAAAGGTTAAAGACAAAACAGAACCCTAGAGGCAGCAAGAGAAAGACAGCAGGTTACATACAAAGGAACTCCTATTGGACTAATAGCTGACTTGTCTACAGAAACTCTGCAGGCTAGAAGGGAGTGGCAGGAGATATTCAAAGTGACACAAAACAAAGGCCTACAACCAAGATTGCTGTACCCAGCACGGCTATCACTTAAAATTGAAGGAGACATAAAGAGCTTCTCAGAAAGAATAAGCTTAAGGAATTCATTACCACCAAGCCAGCATTGCAAGAAATGTTAAAAGGGCTTTTTTAAACAAAAGAAAGGGGTAAACAAGCTAACCCAGGAAGACCAGGAATACAAATAACAAAATGGCAATACATATACACCATCAATAATCATTTTAAATGTGAATGGGCTAAATGCTCCAATCAAAAGACAGAGAGTGGCTGAGTGGATAAGAAACTACGACACATGTATATACTGTTTACAGATGGAATAAGATATTTCAAGCAAATGGAAATGAAAAGAACAAAAAAGCTGGAGTACCAGTACTTATTTTGTACAAAATAGACTTTAAAATTACTACAATAAAAGACAAAGAAGGGCACTATAACCCTAATAAACATCTATGCACCCAACATAGGAACTCGTATTTACATGTAACAGATTTTGACAGACATAAAGACAGAGATCAACAGTAACACTATCATAGTAGGGGAATTCAACACCCCATTGACACCAATGGACAGACCCTTTAGACAGAAAATCAACACAGAAAGAGGGGCCTTAAATGACACTTTAGACCAGCTGGACTTCGTTGATATTTTTAGACCATTTCACCCGGAAAAAAAACAGAGTATACTTTCTTCTCAAGTACACATGGGACATTTTCCAAGATAGACCACGTTAGGCCACAAAACATTTCTCAGTAAATTTAAGAAGATTGAAATCATATCAAGGAGATATAAAGGAAAAACTGATGGTTGCTGGCTGGGAGGGAGTGGGGATTAGGGAGAGGGAGAAGGCTTTGGACAGTGTAGGTGGGTGACTACAATGTTGCTGCAGGGATATGGGGGCAGTTCTGGGAATGTAATTGATAATGTTGTGAAGAGACTATTACATTAAGTAAAATACATCAATTGGAGAAAGACAGGTACCATATGATCTCACTTATATGTGGAATTTGAAAAACTGAATGAACGATCAAAGTAAACAAACTCATAGATATAGAGGAAAAACTGAGAGTTGCTAGTTGGGAGGGGGATGGGGATAAAGCGGATTAGACAGCATAAATAGAAAACTTCAATATTGCCACAGGGATATGAAACACAGTTTGGGGAATATAATAACGTAAGTATTTTGTGGGGTGTCAGATGGTCACATGTCTTTTTAGGGAGACCACTTTATGGATGGAGTAGAGGCTTGATCACTGCACTGTACACCTGAAGCGGATGTTGTATAATATTGTATGTCAACTGTAACTGAATATATAGATAGTCACAGGATGTGGAGTATACTGTGGAAGGGATTGTAATACATATGTATGATATGGTGGGGGAGTGGGGTCGTGAACTGGGGGAGGGGATTATCAGTTTGGGGGGTAAAGAGTATAACTATTGCATTGTGTTGTACACCTGAATGTAATAAAAAAAAAGGGGAAAAAAGATACTACAAGCCTACAGTAATCAAAACAGTTTGGTACTGGCATAAAAACAGGCACATAGATTGGTGGAAGAGAATAGAGAGCCCAGAAATAAATCCATGCATATATGTACAGTTAATCTATGACAATGGAATCAAGAATTTACACTGGGGTAAAGATAGTTTATTTAATAAATGGTGCTGCGATAATTGGATTGATACATGCAAGAAAACGAAACTGGACCACCTCCTTACACCATATACAAGAACAAATTCAGAATGGATTAAAGACTTAAATGTAAAACCTGAAACCATAAAACTCCTAGAAGAAAATATAGGGAATAAATTTGCAGACATTATGCTGAGCAATATTTTTACTGATACATCCCCACAGGCATGGGAAGTAAAATAAAAATAAACATATGGGATTACATCAAACTTAAAAGTTTTTTCACAACATAGGAAACCATAAATAAAACAAACAGGTAGACTACTGAATGGGAGAAGATAATTGTCAGTGGTATATCTGATAAGGGGTTAATATCCAAAATTTGTAAAAGACTCATGCAACTCAACACCAAAATAAAAACAACCAAATGAAAAAATGGGCAGAGGATATGAAAGGACACTTCTCAAAAGAGGACATACAGATGGCCAACAGGCATATGAAAAAATGTTCAACCTCACTGATAATTAGGGAAATGCAAATAAAAACTTAATGCCTCACTCCGGTCAGAATAGCTATCATCAATAAATCAACAAACAACAAGTGCTGGTGGGGCTGTGGGGAACAGGAACCCTGCTGCACTGTTGGTGGGATTGTAGATTGGTGCAGCCACTATGGAAGTCAGTATTGAGTTATCTCAAAAAGCTGCAGTTGCACTCTTAGGTATTTATCCCCAAAAAACCCAAGACATTAATTCAAAAAAATATGTGCACCCCTATGTTCATTGCAGCGCTATTAGGATAGTCAAGACTTGGAAACAATGGAAATACCCAGCAGTAGATGACTGGATTCAGAAACTGTGGTACGTTTACACAATGGAGTATTATGCAGCTATAAAGAAGAAAGAAATCGTATCATTTGCAATGATATGGATGGACCTAGAGAACATTATGCTAAGTGAAATAAGTCAGTCAGAGAAAGGCACATACCATATGATCTCACTTATATGTGGAATCGAAAGAACTGAATAAACAAGCAATGTAAACAGAAATATTCTTAGAGACAAGAAAGGAAAAACTGATGAGGGCTAGATGGGACAGGGGAGGGCAGGAGGGAGAAGGGGAAGGGACACAGCAACATAAACTGGTAATTACAATATAATGACAGGGATAGAAGAGACAGTTTAGGGAATATAATCAATAATGTTGTAAATATTTTTTTATGGGACCAGATGGACTCATGTCTTGTTAGAAAGACCACTTCATGGATGATGTAGAGGCCTGACCACTGCACTGTATAGCTGAAGCTGCCACTGAATAATATCAGATGTTAACTGTAATTTAATACATATATAGTCATTGGATGTGGAGTACAGTGTGGGGATGAAGTCAATGGAATTGTAATTGATATGTATGATGTCGGGGGTAGGGGGAGATTCACTTTGTAAGGTGTGAAAAGGATAACTATTGCATTGTTTTGTACATCTGTAAATAATAATAATAATAATAATAATAATGATGATGATGATGATGAAAGAAGTACCACAATCTACTATCTGCAAACTGGAGAACCAGGAAAGCCAGTGGTGTTATTTAGTCTGAGTGTGAAGACCAGAGAGCCAGGGGAGCCAATGGTGTAACTCCCAGTTCAAGGCCCAAGACCTGAGAACCAACGGTCCTGGTAGTGTTCACACTAGAGCACAAAGACCAGCGATCCAGGGACTCTGATGTCTGAGAAAAGGAAAAGATGGATCCTAAGCTGAAGAAGAGAAGAGAGAGAATGAGAGTTTGCCTTTCCCTTGCTGTTTTATTCCATTTGGGTCCCAAACTAATTGGATGATGCTGACCCAAAATGATAAGGGCACATCTCTTTATTCAGTCTACTGAATCAAATTGTAATCTTCTAGAGACACCCTCAAAAGTTCATCCAGAAATATTTTCTAGCTGTCTGGGCATCTCTTAGTCCAGACACATAAAATTAACCATTACACCCAGGGAATTGGTTCAGTGATTACATAAGGAAGCACAAACTGATAAGAAAAAAAAGTGAAATATAGAATCTTTTGATTATTTTTATCCGTAAGAGCTATAATGAAATATAAAGAGAGTGCTGGGTTGGACATTGATGCTGGATAAATATCAGTTTTCAATCAGTCTGAGCTTCAGCTTCAAACCTCAAAGTCACCAACAAAGGGAAAAGTTATGCCAGGAGAACACATAGTATCTCTACAACTCTGGTCACCAAGAATGTAGTCCACAGGGTGGGAAGGGAAAAATAACCTACTGTAATCAGGGAGTATTGTGTGAAGGAATTGTCTCATTGTGTGGATCAGTATTGTCAGCTCCCTGAAGAAGCTTTACTAAAATGGGTTATAAGAGAGACTAATTTAGAGGCTTTGAATGTTGTAGAGTGGCAGAGCATGTTTGGGTTGAAGAAGGACTCACAGCTCACAATGGATCAATTACATATTGCTATATATGATCATTGTGTATTGATTTGGTATGATTTCAAATCCACATGTTTATGACTTAAGTGAAGTTATTTTAATCCAAGTTGTATATGACATAGACAGAAAAGTTGTTGAGATATATATGTATATATATATATATTTTTTTTTGGGGGGTGGGCAGTGTCACTGGCCCTCATATGTGGGATCCAAACTGGGGCTTCTGGCTCCCCAAGCCAGCTCTTAACCACCGTGCCATGAGGCCGGCCCAAAGTTGTTTTTGTTTTTGTTTTTGTTTTCGTTTTGAGGGAAGTGTCACTGGCCCTCACATGTGGGACCTGAACCAGGACCACTGGCTTCCCAAGCCAGTGTTTAACCACTGTGCCAGCCTGAAAATTTGCTGATATATAAATATGAAGCTGTGTCAGGATGTAATTATTCCACCTGTCATTGATAAGCCCCTCAGAAACCCAGCTTTTAAGGGTCCCTGATTGGTACTTGTTGATATGAATATGTGCAGAAGCAACTATGAGAAGATGCCATTCAAAATGTAAATACTGAGAGTGTGTGAGGATCAGCTGAGAGCTTGGGATTGGTCAAAGTGACACTTCACTAACCTAAAAATTTTCCAAATACCCTTGGGACATTAGGTCCTGCCTTGGCAAGGTGACTGCTTAGAGACAGTGGTGAGAAACCATGCAGTAGCCCCATGAAAGTGATCAGCTGGCTTGCCAATACCAGCACTTCGTTCCCCAGCAATGTGCTTTAAGCAACAGGGGACATTTGTTTTGCACTGGCAGCTGGAAATCAGCTCTCGGTTAGTCACCATCTCTCTTGAGTGCCTCCTCATATGAAAAGGTACACCTATATTAAATTTGGACTTTATTCCTTCCATCTCCCCTTGCCTGGATCAATAGTGTGATTAATCTGTCATTTGTTTGGAGTATACTACTTTGTTCACTTGGTTTATTAAGAGATGTTATGCTGTATGCTATTGGCTTGTGAAATTATTTTAATTTCCATAGTGAACCTGTGATAAACTACTGGCAAAGACAGAATCAGTCTCTGAGTGTAACTTTGACACCTTCTCCCAAAAAACAACAAAAACAAAACAAACAAACAAACAAAAAAACCAACAATGCTCTAGACATGCAGCAAGTGTTTTATAGGCTGAATCAGGCTTGGGACCTCAGGGCTACAACACAGAGCCAAGGGGTTGGGATCACTACCCTAGTGGGCCTAGAAGACAGATCATTGAGGCAGAGAGGATTATTTTTGACCCTTAATATCCAATGAAATTTGCTTGGCTAGGATTTGGACTTAAAAACAATGACTCCTCTTCTATTCAATTTCTCCCTTTTGAAATGTGAATTGTGAATCTATCCTATGCATGCCCCATCACAAAATTTTGGAAGTAGATAACATGTCCAATTAAATGTAATCACAGCTGAAGAGAAGTTTTGCCTCTGATGAACCATGCTTCCAGTCTCAATCACTCTTGATTTACATGAGATTTAGGATTTAACATTGATGCTGCAATGATTTAAGACATTTGGGCTTTTGCAACAAACAAATTCCTGAGCTGGATAGCTTCACAGGTGAATTCTACCTAACATTCTAATAAGAATTAACACCTGTTTCTGGTCAAGATGGCAGAGTAGGTAAGTGCTGTGCTTGCCTCCTCTCATGACCAGACCAAAATTCCAACAAAACTACTGAACAATTATCATTGAGAATCACCTGAGGGCCGGCCGAGTGGCGCGGTGGTTAAGCGCTGGTTTGGGAAGCCAGCGGCCCCGGTTCGGGTCCCACATCTGAGGGCCAGTGACATTGCCCTCCAAAAAAAAAATAATAATAATTGAGAATCACCTGAAGTCTGGCTGAACAGAAGTACTACAATTAAAGACATACAGACAAAACCACCTCGAGAATGGAATGGCAGGCAGAGATGCAGAATGGGGTGGTACAAAAACTGCATGTGACCCTTAAAAATGGGAAGAAATATCTTGGCTGAGGAGGTCACCCCAGAGGAAGTATAGGACACAGCCCCACACCAGGATCCCTAACTGAGGGTTCCAATGCTTGGGAGAGAAGTCCCCACAATTTCTGTCTGTGAAAAATAGCGGAGATTGTGGCTGGGGGAGACAAACAGTGACTAGAGTCACAGGCAATCCTCTTAATGGACCCACACAAGAACTTACTAGCTGACAGACTCACTCACTCTGAGCTCCAGCTCAGGGCAGAAGCTTGGAAAGTACTAGGGACATATGAGGAGGATGTGAATTGTCTGACTTCAGAGCAAGGGCTGAAGAAGCATCTTTCTCCCAGAAAGAAGTGCTGGCAGAATCCATTGTTTCTTTGTTGAGGTCTTTCCCTTCCTGGCGTTAAGACACAGTTGGCCATTATATCTGTGTCTCCGTCAACCTAGAACAGTATTCACCTGCCCCACCCTGGAGATTCCCTAAGACCCTGCCCCAGACAAATTTCAGGCACACCCAAGCTAATTCTAGAGGCTTTTCCATATAAATGGCCTGTCTTGGCTCATGCTGCAAACTTTCCTAAAATCTCTCAAAAGTTCACAAAACCCAAACAAGCAGAATCTGGTTGCAGTGTTTCCTGTACCTCTCTCTGAGAAACGCCTAGCCCAGCGCTTGCAGTAGCTGGCTTTAGGTCATAACTTGGCCTCTTGAGGCATCTTCAATCTCAGTGTAGGTGGCAGCAATCTGAGGATTGCTTTGTAGCTCACGTCAGGTGTCCCTGGACAGGACACAGGATGGAGTTGAACTTGGCCTGTGGCAGAGCCCCTCCGAGGAAGCCCCAAGACTGGCATACCCTGTTGCCAGGTTATGACCAATATGGAGCATCACATGCATTCCTCTGAGGACAAAAAAAAACAAAGGGCAGATTGGGCAGGCATGAGACCCCTGCTAAAGAGAATCCTGCTCCAAAGGGTCATCCTCAGTACAACAACTCCTCCACTGTAGTCACAGCCATTCCTCACAACCAATCAGGCTGAAGGTAAATACCTTCTATTAACATGGAAAGAGCAACCAAGGCTCAACTACTACAGCAGTGCACACACAACCAACACAAGAGACAGCCCAGGAACACCTAGCTTTTATGAAAGAGCTACATTAGTACCAGTGTCTGTTAACTGGAAGAAATCCAAAGAGGAATTTTGCTTTTATTAAAAAAAAAGCTTTTAATGTATAAATGTAGGTTTTGCATAAAAACAAAGTGGCATAATGCAAACTTTTGGACAGCAGGGGATACTCTGCTTAATGCCATCTTAACTAATGAAAGTTTTCATGGGAACACTCTACTTTGGGATTACAGGTTCTCCAATAACATTGTTTTCTTCAACATCCTTACATTATAATGTTGATGTGATACATATAAACTTAACTCTTGTTTATGTCAATTATCCTTTGGTAAAACTGGTTTCATTATATGTCATTTCACTTAAAGTTGCAGAACTTATTGACAACATTAAATGAGGACTTACTGTATTTAGACTTACAAACAAATGGCAAAGATCATACTGTTTCCATATATAGTATACCCAATTCCCTTATTATTAACATTTTTTACATTAGTCTAATGAATATATTTTTTTACAATTGATAAGCCTAGACTGATACTTTATTATTAACTTAATCACACTTTATTCAGACTGCTTTAGTTTTTAGCTAATTATCTTTTTGTGTTTGAGATTCCATTCTGGATGTTATAATACATTTAGTTATCATGTTTTCTTAGACTACTCTTGGCTATGATAGTTACTCAGACTTTGCTTATTTTTGAATACGTTGATAATTCCGAGGAGTACTGGCCAGATATTTTGTAGAATATCTGTTAGTTGAGACATGTCTGATTTCCATTCTCATGCTTAGTATGGTGGGCTGAATAGTGGCCCCAAAGATATTCATGCCCTAGTCCTGGAAACCTGTGAAGTTATCCTTATATTTCAAAAAGTACTTTGCAAATGTGATTAAGTTAAGAATTTTGAAATAGGGAGATTATGTTCCTTGTCATTGTGGGCCCTAAATATAACCACAAGTATTCTTATAAGAGGGAGGTAGAGGGAGAGTTTTCTACAGAGGAGAAAGCAATGTAACAACAGAAACAGAGGCCAAGGATTGTTGGCAATTACAAGTAGCTTGGAAAGGTAGTGAAAAAATTCTCACCTGTAGCTTCCAAAAGGAATCAACCATTTTGAAAATCTTGACTTTAGTCCCATTAGACTCATTTCAAATTGCTGGCTCTCAGAACTGAAAGAGAATACACTTCTCTTGTTTTACACCACTAAGTTTATGGTGATTGTTTTATTGTAACAAAAGCAAACTAATACACATACAGTTAGATGACAGTTTTGTGTTCTGTGAGGAAGATTACTGAGATAAAGAGCTAGAACAGTTCTTATTGGCATTTTATGCCTCACAGGCTACAAGAGGAACATGTCTAGATTCAGCCTATCTCTCTGCATTGCAGCAGTAGCCCCATATCCACTCATGCTATGGACCCAGGTGGCCACCATAATAAGCAGATCAAGGTACCTTGATCTTGTCAATTTCAGTTACCTTTTGAATCTAAAAGAGGATTATTCTGATAGGCATTGACATGTCCTCCATTAATGAACTTCTCAAATTCTCATAGTGATTTCCAGAAGGCCATGCCTCATATAAGCATACCTTTCACAGGCTAGTTTTCCATTGCCCTTCAGATTGATCATATTGATGCTGGTAAAGCAAATCCCCTGGAGGGGTGACTCAAGCCATGGGCCAAGGAGGTTCTTGGCTTCACATGGGAAAGAATTCAAACATGAGCCAGTATAGAGTTTAAAGTGAAAGTAAATTTACTTAGCAGAGAGTAAATAAGGAAAGTTCACCCCTCAGATGGAGTGGCAGTCTCTAATTACCAGTGGAAGAGAGACCATTTCCATCCATCAGGGTAGGGTTTATATGTGTTTCTTGTTTCTTTGGAAATTTTCTTGGTATGAGGAATAAAAAGGAAGAACAATGATAAGTTTATCTGTAACTTCTGCATGGTACAAGAAGAATAGGGACAGGTTCATTTTTAACTTTTGTAAGGCACAGTCTGTGGCTAGTTTGTGGTAGGTTTAATTACAGCCATAGCCATTAAGTGGAATCTCTTTTCTTAATAGGCTTTGGATGGTCTGTTCTGTGTAACTGATTAATGTCTGCTTGAGTTCTGTGTCTGGTAGCACATAGGTATTAGGCATAGAAACCAACCTCCTAGTTATTTATTTTGTAAAAATTGTCCTCATACACCTTTCCTATATTAATATAGCTGAGCCATTGGCCACTGTCCATGAGTCAGTACAATCTAAATCATCATAGCAAGCAGCATGTAACTCAGCCTGTTGATTTGGTTACATCTTATATGATAACAGTGATGCCTTCCAAACAGATTGTTGTTCATTCACCTTGCAACTGCCATCCATAGACCAAATAGATCTTTGTTGGTCAGTTATGAGCTTTATATAGGGCCCTGTCTAAGTGCCAATAGAATCTAGTAGATCCTCACATGATTCCAAAGTCAATCCCAGGGAAAAAGCCTACCTACTTAATATGCTGAGTAACTCCTTGCATTCATCAGTATCATATTCCTGTACAAATAATTTCCATTTTATTATGAAACTTTTCTAAGCATTTTCTTCTCCATTAGAGGATTTATCTGCTATCTTAGCAGTAGTGGTATTTTCAGTTTCAAAATTATTTAGGTCCTTTGATAATAAGGGCAATTCCAAAGACTGTCAGATAACAAACTAGTAATTGCCCCTCAAATGGAAATTTTCTAGTCCAAAGTTCTAGTAGTCATTGCTGGGAAACACTCCCAGGCTTTTGCCATAAGCCTGGGCTTAGGGTCAATGGATGACTGTTGTACAGATAATTTTCCCATACCAGCACTCAGGTTCTATTCTATACTGTGTGGGTTCACACAACCTTATTCACTCCTATTTAGCACATCCAAGTAATATTGCTTGAAGGGCAGATTTGCATGTCTTCTGTTTTTTGTTTTTTTTTGAGGGCAGTGTCACTGGCCCTCATATGGGGGACCCGAGCCAGGGCCGCTGGCTTCCTAAGCCAGCGCTTAACCACTGTGCCACTCGGCTGGCTCGAATGTTTTGTTTTGAAATGTGAGGTAGGGAAAATGCTCCCCAGTCACAATATCTTTCCCCATACTGCATATTACACTCAGGTGAAAGACACAACCACTTCACATAAAGCCTATTCAGACATACACGTTTTTGTCCAAACCTTCATTTTAATCCCATCAATCCTTATATTCTTAACTGTAGCTTCCAAGTGTACTTCATCAATAGGTTTTGGTTTTATAGGTCTAGGCAAAGTAAGTGTTCTCCAGTCAGACATAATATTCACTCCCATAAAACATTCAGGTAAAGCAGATATGATCCATTCACATAAAGCCTGTTTAAACATTCCAATTTTCATCCAAACTTTCACCTTAATCTTATAAACATTTACATTTCTATATTCTCTCAATCTAATTGCAGCCTGTTTTAGGACTTTTCCAACAGATTTTGGTACCACAATTCATTAGTCTCCATATCACAGAGTCCCAGAAACATCCTTCTCTACCCACTGACCATATTACATACGTGCATAAGGCATTGGGACCTAAGAAGTGGTCAATCCGAGGGAAATTTTGTTAATCTGCCTAACTATTGCCTCAAGCAATTCCAGGATGGGTTCCCATTATAATTTTTGCCTTCCAGATTTTTAAATCCCTCCAAACTGGAGTAAATAAAGCCTATGTATTTGGGGACCTTTAATGTTGATGGTTATCAGGAAGTCCCATTGGTTTGCCAAACCTATATAGTGCTATATTAAGCCCTTTTATTGAACCATATCAATGTCCTTTTTATTCATACAGTTACTTAACAACCATCTAAAGATTTCCATCCTGCTGGAATGAGTCCCTTGACACTCTTCTCTGCCTCTCATTTTTTTAAATTAATTTAATGTTTTTATTAGCATATGCAAGACCCATAAGGGAAAGGTGAGTCAGCAAATCTTACGAGATTCTGGGACTATTGTTCGATTCTGCTGCAGTAACTTTCATGAGATGTCTATGCAAGAAGAGCTCTCTTAATCACAGTACTTATTATAATCTGGGTAAAGGGCACATTCAGTGAGTGACTATCCATGTCATCATAAGGCTAGTTCTACATGGCTTGCATAGTCAACATATCAACTGCTTCATCTGGGGTGTTCCACTTGGCATTGATAAAGACAATCAGATAGCTTTCTTCTCAGAGAAAAGAGACTTTACAGTGATTTTTGTCCAGTCTACCAGGCTGGCTGTGACCTCAGGAATTATCTGCTCTATCAAGTTGCTATGGCTGCTATAACCAAAATACCACAGCCTGGGTGGCTTAAACAACAGAATTTTATTAACTCGCATATCTGGAGGCTAGAAGTCCAAGATCAAGGTACTAGTAGGGTTTGATTTCTTCTGACATCTGTCTCCTGGGCTTGCAGCTAGATGCCTTCTTCCTGTGTCCTCATGTATTCTTTCCTCTTTGTGTGCAAACCATTGATGTCTCTCTGGTTGTCCAAATTTCAGCTTCTTATAGGGAAAGGACACCAGTAAGATTTAATTAGAGCCCACCCATATGACCTGATTTAGCCTTTATTACTTCTTTAAAGCTCCTATCTCCAAATAAAGCCCACTCTTAAGTACAGGGAGTTAGGGTTTCAACATATGAATTTGAAGGTAACACAATTTAGCACATAAAAACATGCTTTCTGGAGCCCCACAAATCCATCTCTTTCTCACATACAAAGTACATTCATCCTCATCCTTAAAGCCCAAATATATGTTTTCTTCAATTACAGTTGACATTCAATATTATTTTATGTTAGTTTCAAGAGAAAAGCATAGTGGTTAGATGTTTATATAATTTACAAAGTGGTTTCCCCCAATTAGTCTAGTACCCACCTCACATTATGCTTAGTTATTACAATATTACTAACTATTGTGTTGTCGGAAAAGTCATGATATATTTTTTTCTGTTTTTCATTGAAAAAAATGTGTCATGACTTTTCTGACAACTCAATATATTTCCTATGCTGTACTTTACATGCACCATAAGTATTTTATAATTACCAATCCTAGTATACAGTAAAGTGACAATTAAAAATAGGAATATAGTACATGCCCATTAATTTTGAAAGTTACTTGATTGTTTTCCTAAAAAAATTATGTGTTTTTCTGATGATGTAGTTAAAGAAAATGAAATATGATTATTTTTATCATGTGCGTTTCTATGAAAAACAACAGATTAAATAAGGGATTAAGTTTGCCATTAAAAGTTGTAAAATATTTCAACTTATTTCCCTACATGTCACTTGCAAAAAACCCAAAAAACAGAAAACCACTAAAACCAAATAAACAAAGGCATTATCAAAAAGTGTGTAGTCCTCATATGAGAGATTCTGTTGGATTTAACTGATCAATTCCTAGGTATCATCTTAAAAACATCTTCTCATAGTTTGACCATGTTTAATAATGGTTACCTAATGATTTTTCACAAATTTCTTTCTCAATTAATAAAAAAGTCTAATGGCAGTAATTCCAGTTGTTTTTCAGATAATTAAACATTCCCTAAAGGGCACTATTCATGTTACTTATAAGAAAAAACTTATTTAATTATACATCAAGGATTTGTGTGATATATATTTCTTTTATCAGTTATTTACTAAGTTTTAACCTGGTTTCCTTAATTAAAACTGTGATGATATGTGTTCATAGTGACAAAGTTTAAAGAAAGACATCACAAAGAAAATACATTTTTCTTTTTGGTAAGTCAAAAAAAATATATTTCTTTATTTCTTCACAGGTATAAAATAGGATTTATGGGACTTCCGGTAAAATGGCAGAATGGACAGACGCTGTGCTGGCTGCCTCCCAGGATCACACCAAAGTTGTGGACAGATTATACAGCATTCAACCCTAGAGGTCCCCGGGGCACTGGATGGATGGAATCACTGTACAGGGAACTTGAAGAGGAGGCCACGCTGGGTCTGGGGGATGGGCAGAGACGGGAGAGGGCGAGCCCTGTGAGAGAGGCCCCACTGCGAGGAGGCTCCTCCAGTTGGGGGAGAGACCCTCCGGCCGCACACCGGGCTCACCAGCCCAGGGTTCCTTTGCTGGGAGGAGGAAGGCTGGCAGTGGAATGGTGGGGACTCTCTTTGCTCGGCTTGGTGGGGCTGGGGGCAGCAGGAGAATTGGAGAGGCCGGCACGCAGGCTTGCTCACTGGTGAGCACTTACCTGGTTCCTGGTGGAGGGAGTGGCTGTGTGGGCCGGGCCCAGAAGCCTGCGGGAATGGACTGAACTGGGCACCTTTGGTGCAAAGGCTGGAGGATTTTGGACTATTGTTCCCCTGGTGAGGAGCCTGCATGTGAGGGGTATAAGCAGGACACCATTTTGTCAGGGTTGGGCCCTCCCACAGAAGATCAGGTCCAGGACCTCATTGGTCTGGTGGAATTGGCACAGAAGTGCGGATGTCCGTGCATTGTATCCCTACTCTCCGCCAAGCTTATACAGCATTGCCAGGGAAATGCTGGGTTGGTGCCCTCCAGCTCCAACAGGCTGCTCACTGAGTTGCAGAGTGCGCGAGCCGCCTCGGGTCCTGGCACTCTGCACTGCGTTTGCAGAGTTGCCAGGCTGGTGATTGGTTGTCGGGCTGCTCAGCCTGATATGCGAGCAGCTGATTGGGTCAGGCTGAGACTGGGAGTTTTCCTGGGAGTGTTGGGCTGTGAGCTGTGTGCCTGCATGATCCAGCCAGGGCTTTCCTGGTGATCTATCTAATATATCGAAACAATCCCAGAGTGACAGCCAGAATGGGGAAACAAAGAAACATGTCACAAGTAACAAGTAAAAGATCAGAAGAAACCTATAGAAATGGAACCAAATGAAACAGAGAGATCTAACCTTTCAGAGACAGAGTTTAGAACACTGATAATAAGAATGTTTAACAAACTTAGTGAGGACATAAGGAAGGATAGAGAAATCATAAAAAAACAACAAGTTAGAACTAAAGAACACAATAACTGAAATGAAGAACACACTCGAAGGAATAACCAGTAGAGTAGATGAAGCAAAGCATCGGATCAGCGATTTGGAAGACAAAATAGCAGAAATGACCCAGCTGGCACAACAAAAAGATCAAAGAATAAAAAACAATGAAAATAGTTTAAGAGCTCTATGGGACAAGCTGAAATGCAATCACCCTCGACTCATAGGAATACCAGAAGGCGAAGAGAAGAAGCAAGGGGTCGAGAATGTATTTGAAAAAATAATGAATGATAACTTCCCTACCCTGGTGAAGGAAATCAACATACATGCCCAGGAAATGCAGAGGGTTCCAAACAAGCTGAACCCAAACAAGTCTACACCAAGAGATATCATAGTTAAAATGGCAAAGGTTAAAGACAGAGATAGAATCCTAGAGGCAGCAAGAGGAAGACAGCAGGTTACATACAAAGGAACTCCTGTTAGACCAACAGCTGACTTATCTACAGAAACTCTTCAGGCCAGAAGGGAGTGGCAGGAGATATTCAAAGTGACACAAAATAAAGGCCTACAACCAAGATTGCTCTACCCAGCACAGCTATCACTTCAAATTGAAGGAGACACATAGAGCTTCTCAGAAAAGAATAAGCTTAAGGAATTCATTACCACCAAGTCAGCATTGCAAGAAATGTTAAAAGGGCTTTTTTAAACAGAAGAAATGGGTAAACAAGCTAACCCAGGAAGACCAGGAATACAAATATGAAAATGGCAATACATATGCACCTATCAATAATCATTTTAAATGTGAATGGGCTAAATGCTGCAATCAAAAGACAGAGAGTGGCTGAGTGGATAAGAAAATAGGACACATGTATATGCTGTTTACAGATGGAATAAGATATTTCATACAAATGGAAATTAGAAAAAAAATCTGCAGTGCCAATACTTATTTTGTACAAAATAGACTTTAAAATGACTACAATAAAAGACAAAGAAGGGCACTATAACCCTAATAAACATCTATGCACCCAACATAGGAACTCCTAATTACATATAACAGATTTTGAGAGACATAAAGACAGAGATCAACAGTAACACTATCGTAGTAGCGGACTTCAACACCCCATTGTCACCAATGGATAGACCCTTTAGACAGAAAATCAACACAGAAAGAGGGGCCTGAAATGACACTTTAGACCAGCTGGACTTCGTTGATATTTTTAGAGCATTTAACCCTGAAAAAACAGAATATACATTCTTCTCAGGTACACATGGGACATTTTCCAAGATAGACCACGTTAGGGCACAAAACAAGTCTCAGTACATTTAAGAAGATTGAAGTCATATCAAGCAGATATAAAGGAAAAACTGATGGTTGCTGGCTGGAAGGGAGTGGGAATGAGGGAGAGGGGGAAGGTTTTAGACAGCGTAGGTGGGTGACTACAATGTTACTGCAGGGATATGGGGCAGTTCTGGGAATATAATTGATAATGTTATGAAGAGACTATTACGTTAAGTGAAATAAGTCAGTCGGAGAAAGACAAATACCATATAATCTCACTTATATGTGGAATCTGAAAAACTGAATGAACGATCAAAGTAAACAGACTCGTAGATATAGAGGAAAAACTGAGAGTTGCTAGTTGGGAGGGTGGTGGGGATAAGGGGGAAGTGGAAGGGATTAGACAGCATAATTAGACAACTTCAATATTGCCACAGGGCTATGAAACAGTTCGGGGAATATAATAATGTTGTAAAAATTTTGGATGGAGTAGAGGCTTGATCACTGCACTGTACACCTGAAGCTGATGTTGTGTAATATTGTATGCCAACTGTAACTGAATATATAGATAGTCATGGTATGTGGAGTATACTGTGGAAGGGAGTCAAAGAAATTGTAATAGATATGTATGATATGGGGGGGTTTTGGTGGCGAACTGGGGGGG
Organism: Aselliscus stoliczkanus; assembly: GCA_033961575.1. NCBI lineage: Eukaryota > Metazoa > Chordata > Mammalia > Chiroptera > Hipposideridae > Aselliscus > Aselliscus stoliczkanus. The sequence goes on along the minus strand of CM066737.1, from coordinate 10,405,753 downwards.
TTGTCACTTTGGGGGGTAAAGTGTATAACTATTGCATTGTGTTATACACCTGAAACTAATAAAAAAAAACTGAAAAAAAATAAAATAGGATTTATTTTTCATAGTCATATTTTTTCCTCTGAAAGATATTCCTAGGTAGAGTCAGTGGGCGACATACAATAGTATCATAAAGGACTACAAAACAACAGAGTTAAAAAGCAAAAGGGAAAGAGCCAGTTATTTTTTACTTGCACTGAAAATGAGATGCATTTGTTTTGTTTCACCTGTATGTATGAATTGAATATTCCATAATTGCTTCAAAATAGTGGTGAGGTGCCGGCCAAGTGGCTCAGTTGGTTAGGAGTTGGCTTAGAGCATTTGTTTTGAGCAACAGGGCCGCCGGTTTGATTCCCACATGCACCCTAGCTGAGCTGTTGCTGAACTGCCAACAGATGTCAGGATCGCTCAGCTGGTGTAACAACAAGATTGCCTGTTCAAAGGTGGGCTACGCCCACCTGCAACTAAGACTGAACTCAGCACCTTGAGCTGAGCTTGAGCTTGAGCTGAGCTGCCATCCAGATGGCTCAGAGGATAGAGTGTGCGCTCTTAACAACAAGGCTGCTGGTTCGACTCCTGCATGGGATGGTGGCTATTCCCACGGGCAACTAAGATTGAACACAGCACCTTGAGCTTAGAGGCCACGGGCTGCCAATGGGAAGGCAGATGGCAAATGGCGCCCTCCACAAAGAACATTCAAGAACAAGAACTTGGCTGGTCCCCTCCCCCAATTACCCAGCACTGTTCCTCTCCCCCAATTCCCCAATAAAATCTATAGAAAACATATTGATGAAATTGACAGATTTGTTTATGGTATTGCCTATTTAATGATTCATTTAAAATTTATCCAATTCAAGTCAAAATATTTTAGTTTTAGAACAAATATGATATGAAAGTAAAAAGAATTAAGATACTGAAAATTGTAAATGTAGTATTTTATCAAGTGTATTTTCAATGTGATAATCAGAATTTTAGTATGTAGAAATGGCTCCCATTAAAATACCTTATATTCATCCAACTTCTTCTTAACTATTTACTAAAATACATCATATTAATCATTCCCTTTGGATCACTTTTATGACCGAATAATATAAAAACATAACAAATATAAAAATAAAAACATAAAATATAACGAAAAAGGATAATTATACACTCTGAGGCAAATTTCAAAATAATGAGCACCATTTTACTCTTCCTTAGGAATAGTGATTTTTTTTTTTTTTCTTTAGGGCAGTGTTACTGGCCCTCCCATGTGGGATCCGAACCGTGGCCACTGGCCTCCCAAGCCAGTGCCCAACCACCGTGCCACTCGGCCGGCCCAATAGTGATCCATTTTAATTAGTTATTGTATTAGTTTTATGTATTTATTTATTTATTTATTTATTTATTTTCAGCTGAGCCATCCTGCCACCTGTTGGCAGCTTAGCAGCAGCTCAGCTCGGGCTGTGCATTGAACTGCTGTTGCTCAGAGCTCAGCTCGCACTCTTGAGTGAGCTCTTAACCAACTGAGCCACTCGGCCGGCCCTAGTAATTGTATTACTTTTAAAAGGTTATCAAGACCTTAGAATATTGCGGCATCATAGCTCTCTAATGAGCATAAAATGAGAGGAAGATAGAGCTGCCATTGGCTAGAGAATGCTAAAATTTAATAAAAATGGCTAAATCCATGTAATAGCCAAGATTGCTATGTAGTGTATAATGTTTGTAAAACATTTAAACAGTATAAAGAAAGTAGAATTTCTATCATAACTCTACCCCTTACTAGTGATAAGAAATCACTATTAAGAATTAGGTAGGCTGGGGCCAGCCGAGTGGCGAGGTGGTTGAGCGCTGGCTTGGGAGGCCGGCGGACCCGGTTTGGGTCCCACATAGGAGGGTCGGTGACACTGCCCTCAAAAAAAAAAAAGAATTAGGTAGGTGGATAATGTCATAGAAATGGTAGCATAAGGTGAGCCTCTTGAAATCATCCCTGGAATTTACAACAAATTGAATAGCTATAATTCCACAAAAGACTCCCTGTGCAGCAGACAGGCAAGACTAAGAGACACACAATTGAAATCTAAAGGTGTGCAAATTGGATGTGCTGGGATTAGTGAAAGGGGAACTGCAGAGATGCAGGCCTAGAGGGCTGCAGGATGTAGACTGGAGCTCTGAGCTGCATGCATTGTGGAGCTACAGCAGTCACAGGAGAGGGAAGAATTCAGACTGCTAGTGCTCCCCTTATGGTCTAGAGACCCGCCTGAGGGATCTGCATATCACCCAGCTAAACCTAATGCTCATGGCAGAGAACTCGAAGCAAAGAAATCACATGGTTCTCCACTTTTTCTTTCTGTCTTATTTCACTTAGCATAATAATCTAAAATCAATCCGTATTGTCACAAATGGCACTATTTCATCTTTTCTTACGTCAGAATAGTATTCTGTTGTGTATATATACCATATCTTCTTTATCCAATCATCTAATGAAGGACACTTGCTGTTTCCATGTCTTGGGCACCATAAACAAAGCTGCAATGAACATCAGAGCACATATATGTTTATGGATAAATGTTTTCAGATTTTTTGGATAGATATCCAGGAGAGGGGTTGCTGGGTCATATGGTAATTCTATTCTTAATTTTTTGAGAAACATCCACACTGCCTTCCATAGTGACTGCATCAATCTGTATTACCACCAACAGTGTATGAGGGTCTTTTTCTCCAAAGCCTCTTCAACACTTATTATTTGTCTTGTTGAAGATAGCCATTCTAATTGGTGTGAGATATCTCATTGTGATTTTTATTTGCATTTCTCAAATGATTAGTGATGTTGAGCATCTTTTCACATGTCTGTTGGCCATCTGTATGCCTTCTTTTAAGAAATGTCTATTCAGGTATTCTGCTCATTTTTATTTGGATTGTTTGTTTTTTGTTGTTGAGTTGTAAATGAATGGGGCTATACCAAACTAAAAAGCTTCTGCATAGGAAAAGAAACCATCGACAAAATAAAGAGACAACCAACTAAATGGGAGAAGATATTGGCTTACGCTTTTTTTTTTTTTATGTCCAGAGCCTTACAGCATACAGTGAGGTAAGCAATGAATAGATGAATGTGAATTGCTTTTTTGGTTCCTAAACAGTAACACTTTTGGGCCGGCCATGTGGCGTGGTGGTTGGGCGCTGGCTTGGGAGGCTGGTGGCCCCAGTTCGGGTTCCACATGTGAGGGCCAGTGACACTGCCCTCAAAAAAAATAAAAAATAAAAAAGTAATACTTTTCCTCCCACCTTCTAAATTCTTCCAGCTGGGCTAATCCTCCAATTAACAGAGACAGATTAACAGGAGAAAATCAAATGTTCAATATATGTGCATAGGGAAATAGTAATAAAAAGTATTATTTTTTAGCCCACACAATTTGGTGAGCCTTGCCAGGAGAATTCATTGGCTGATACACACTGCTATCTCCTTAAACTGCTACAACTAAGAGATCATGAATGTCTCACAATTGGCTGGCAGAAGTGGTACATTTTTATCTTGTCAGCTTCTCTAATCTCTTATCCATGGGGTTTTTTGGTAATTGGAAGTGGTGTGAAACTTTTTTCTCTTCTAAATTTAGATTGGCAGGAGGAAATATTTGTGGAGCTAGTTTCTTGGGAAAACCCAACTCAGGTAAAGACTTGCTTTGAGTGTCTTGTTTTCTATTGAGCCCCTTCCTTCCACAGATGGCCTATCATCTCCACCAGCTGGATGATGCAAATGGATCTGGCAGAGTAATAGGCTGTGGATCCAAGCTCAGGGAATATTTTATTTATTTATTTATTTATTTATTTATCTATTTTAATTGAAGTTTATTGGGGTGACAATTGCTAGTTAAGTTACATAGGTTTCAGGTGTACAATTCTGTAATATATCATTTATATGTCACATTGTGTGCTCCACCCAAAGTCAGTTCTCCTTCCATCACCACATATTTGATCCCTTTTACTTTTATCTACCATCCCCTTCCCCCTTACCTCAGGACAAGACAAACAAAGGAAGAAACAAAAACTCATAGACACAGACAATATTTATTTTTTTAATTATTTATTTACTATTTTCAGTGTATAGGTCTTTCATATCATTGGTTAATTTTATTTCTAGGTATTTTATTCTTTTTGTGGCAATTGCACAAGGAATTGTTTTTATTTATTATTCTGAGATTTCACTGTTAGTATATAGGAATGCAATGGACTTTTGGGCATTGATTTTGTAGCCGGGAAGTTTACTATATTAATTTACTGTTTCTAATAGCTTTGTGGTGGAGTCTTTAGGGTTTTATGTATATAGCATCATGCCATCTGCAAAAGTGACAATTTCACTTCTTCATTCCCAATTTGGATGCCTCTTATTCATTTCTCTTGTCTGATTGCTCTGACTAGAACTTCCAATACTATGTTGAAAACCAGTGGTGATGGGGGACAGCCCTGTCTTGTTCCTGAACATGGAGGGAAGGGTTTCAGTTTTTCAACATTAATTATGATATTAGCTGAGGGTTTGTCATATATGACCTTTATTCCATTAAGATATTATTCTTCTATACACATTTTATTAACTGTTTTATTAACAAATGTATGTTGAGTCTTGCCAAATGCTTTTTCTGCATCTATTGATATAATAATGTGATTTTGTTTTTTGTTTTGTTTATATGGTGTATCACATTGATTGATTTGTGTATGGAATGCTATTATTCCATAAGGAAAGATGAAAGAGTGCCATTTGTGACAACATGGATGGATCTAGAGATTATAATGCTAAGCAAAATAAGCCAGACAGAAAAACTAGAGAACCATATGATTTCACTGACATGTGGTAAATAAAAGGGTTTGGATAAAACTTTTTAATAATAATAATTATGTTGTATTATATGTGCATATACATATATTTTTTCCAATATCTTTTGGTAACTTGAAAATTTACAGTTTTACTATTAAGTTACATATAAAAATTATTGAATATCTAGATAGTCCAAAAAAGTATGACATTCTGAAACATGAGTTACTATGTAAGTATAAATTGACCTGCTTTTGGTTTCTTATTATGAAGAAACTAAAAGATAAATTAAGATGTGTTACTGAATATGTCTTGTAATTTATGAAATATATGTTTCTAAAAAACTGTGAATATAATTGTTAATGGAAGCTATATTTATAAAGGTTATGAAATATATTCATAAATTTTCCAATTTAAAGAACAGTAATTGCTTACATTTTTTTTTAAATTGGGGAATTGGGGGAGGAAAACAGCATTGGGGATTCTGGGAAGGTGAACAAACAAGTTGCTGTCTTTTTGTTCTTCAGTCTAGTTGCGGAGGATGTTGCTTCACTGGCCCATGTTGATATCATCATTGTGCTCTTCCCAGATGAGGCAGATCGGCTGCTGACCTCTGGATGTCACTCACCGCAGCTATTGGCAGCTAACGCTGGCTGCCAGCCGCTCATGCTTGCTGTCGGCCACACACTGTAGCCTATGGCAGCCCACTGCAGCAGGGGCTGCAGCTTACACCATTGGCAGGGATCGCATAGCCCAGCTCCAGGTGAAGCTGTTGTTGGCTGTAGAGGGCAGTGTCACTGGCCCTCATATGTGGGATCCGAACCGGGGCCGCTGGCATCCCAAAATCAGCTCTTAACCAATGCACCACTCGACTGGCCCTGCTTACTTTTTTTTAATAAAGATTTTATTGCAGTACCATGGAAGAGGAACAGATATGTTGCTGTGCTTTTGTTCTTCAGTCTAATTGTGGAGGACATTGCTTCACTGGCCCATGTTTGTATCATCATTGTGCTCTTCTCGGGTGAGGCAGATTGGTTGCCAGCCTCTGGATGGCCACTCACAATGGCTCTTGGAAGCTCACACCAGCTGCTCACGCTGGCTGCCAGCCACTCACTGTAGCCTATGGCAGCCCACTGCAGCAGGGGCTGCAGCTATGCTGTCCCAGGGACTCACAGCAGCCCAGCTCCAGGTGGAGCTGTTTTTCACCATCTTAGCTGTAGAGGACAGTGTCACTGGCCCTCATATGTGGGATCCAAACCTGGACCACTGGCATCCCAAGCCAGCTCTTAACCAGCATGCCACTCAGCCGGCCCATTAATGGATACCTTTAAGCATACGAATTGCATTATGTTTCTATGCAGTTGGGAACTTTAGAAAATGTCAGGAGGTCAACCTTCTCTTATAAATGTTCTTAGAATAGTCTGTATCCACGTTATCAAATTTATAATCACTCCCACCTGTGTTCTTGACCTCATCCCAGCTAGTTTTCCCCTTCTTACCATTAATTATCCCCTCTCCATTGTCTCCTTTCAGTATCTCCTTCTTTACTGGATACTTCCCTATAGCCTATACTCAGATACTCAAGCATGTCAATCATTTTTCAATAAAACTGGGGGAGGAGCTAAATATAAACAGTAAAATAAAATAAACCCTTTCCTCAAAGTAGTCACCTTTTCTTGCAATTTTCATTTCCTTTCTTTCCTTGGATAATCTCTAAAAATCTATCTTCCCTCTCAGTTTCTATTTCCTCATCTTGCACTCTTTCCCCAGGCCACTATACTCTGGCTTGTACCTTTTTGACTCTGCTGAATCTGCTTTTATTAAGAATAGAGGGCCGGCTGAGTGGCGCTGTGGTTAAGCCCTGGCTTGGGAAGCCAGTGGCCCTGGTTCGGTCCCACATATGAGGGCCAGTGACACTGCCCTCAAAAAAAAAAAAAAAGAATAGAAATATCTCTCTGATGTAAAATATTTTCTTTACCTTAATTAACTTCTAGAAAACATTTGATAACACAGATTGTCCCTATCTACCCAAAACTCTTCTTTCCTTGAGTTTCCATAGTATCATTCTCTCTTGGTTCTTGCTTTACTTCTCAAACAATTCTTGCTTAATCATATCCAGTGATTCTATCCCCAAGCCCATTCTATCTTCAACCTTAACTGATTGTATCACCTTTTGCTTTGCTGAGACCATAAAAGCCATAAAAAGAGAATTGCATCACCTTCCCACAAACAAATTTACAAACTTGCCTGCATCAGTATTCATATTTCTATCTTCCTCTTCCTATCATGGAAAAAGCTTGCCCTTTCTTATTGAAGGTCAATCACTTCCTTTTTGCAACGAAGGAAAACAAGTAATATACATTGTCACTAAAGCCAATAGAGAGGAGTGATCTAAGAAGAAAAAAGTGGTTATATTGTCAAATATTTTCATTGCACTAGTTACTCATTTATGGGTTTTTTCCCCCTAGCTCATCCTTATGCATCCAGTCCACAAACAATAATGTACCTTAATCTTGAATCGCAGGGATTTCAACTCACTCTTCTTTTTCTTCTCTCCCCTTCCCTTCCCTCTTCTTCCATTCCCTTCCCTTCTTTTCCATTCCCTTCTAAAAAGCACATGACATTGGTCAAGAACATAGGCTAAGTCGAATGAGCTAAGTGGTTTTACCACTTCCTAGATGCGAGATTTGGTCAAGTCACATAACCTCTGTGAGACTGTTACTTCTTCTTTAAAATTAAAGTAATAATAATAGTATCTATCTCATATGATTATTAGGAAGATTAAATGAGATTTTCATTGTTAAATACTTCACATCAAAATTTGGACATAACAGTGTTTACAGAAATACTAACAATTTTGATTGAATTACTAATTTTCATTTTAAACCTCTCTTCCCTTTGTAAATGGTTCTGCTCATCCATGGATTTATCTGTTGATGACTTCTAAACTCAAAACTGTGATCTAGAACATACCTCAGAGCTACAGACATATATATCATTTTCTACTTGGCCTCTCTATTTGGGTGACTAATGGACAAGTCAAACTCAACCATTGCCAAAACAACATTTTTGATTTCTCCTCATCAACCCATTACTTGCCTAATGTTCTTTATCTCATTAAATTGGAATCACCATTGTCACAGTTGCTCAGACTCAAAAATCTACAAATCATTTTTATTCCTCCCTTTTCCTTACCTTCCATATCAATCAGAAAGTTCTATACTACCTATATCCAAAGTATATCTCAACACTGCTTACCTTTTATCTCCAATGATGTTACCTTAAAATAAGACACCATTATTTTTTGCATGGACTGTTGTAATAGCTTCCTCTAGGTCTTCCTAATTCTTTTACTTTTATCTCCCCCAACCTATTCTTCAGAGAGCAACCAAAGTGATATATTTATGTATAAATTAGATTATATGAATCTCCTTAAAACTATTCAATGATTTCCCATTAGTCTTAGAATAAAATCTAAACTACTGTCTGCATCATGCAAGGCTTTATGTGGTTTGATTGCTTCCTGCTTCTCCAGTCTTCCCTGATGCCACTCTTCCCATTGTTCATTCTGGCTCATCTCAAGGTCTTCTCACTTACTGTTCTCTATTCTTATAAAGCTCTTTCCCTGGCTTCTTATTTTTGAAGTCTCACATTAAGCATTGTCAAAGCTGTCTTCCTCATCTTACCTATCTAATGTATCTCTCCCCATCCCTATATTCCCTATCATATTATCCCAATTATTTTCTTGATAGCCTTTAAGACAATTTTGGCTTAAATTTTTATTTATGTGTATACAAGTGTCTGTCCTTTTCACTGCTTTATTTCAAGTGCCCTGTAATGTTCTTTGTTGTTCAATAAATATGTGAAAAGCACATGACATTGGTCAAGAACATAGGCTAAGTCGAATGAGCTAAGTGGTTTTACCACTTCCTAGATGCGAGATTTGGTCAAGTCACATAACCTCTGTGAGACTGTTACTTCTTCTTTAAAATTAAAGTAATAATAATAGTATCTATCTCATATGATTATTAGGAAGATTAAATGAGATTTTCATTGTTAAATACTTCACATCAAAATTTGGACATAACAGTGTTTACAGAAATACTAACAATTTTGATTGAATTACTAATCAACACCTAATCAGTAAATGTGGATTTTCTTCATATACCATCTTACACATTTCTACATTGTTTCCCCAGAAAAATCTCATTTATATTCATGACCTCGATGTCTACCTAGAAACTAATCATTCCCAATGCTGCATCTCTAATATCTCTCTTTGAACTACAAAAAAATCTAGCTGCATACTCAATGTCTTCACTTGAACATCCCAAGTCATGCTCAAACTAAAAATGAGAATGTGTGTGAATTTGAACTCATCATATTCATTACATAATCTGCTTCTTCAGTAATCTGTATAATGAACACCTACCTATTTACTTTAAAGTTACAAACCTTAAAGTTAATCTAGAGTTATAGCATTCCTCACAACCTAATAAGCCCAATCCCATATCCACTATACACCACACATGTATGCCAAAGAGAAGAATTACATCTGGAGGTGAAACAAAGTCTTCATCAAAGAGGCAGTTCCCTTGAGATAACATCCTCCCATGCTACCCAAATTCTCTTTGATAGAGATTAGTGAAGGGTAGTAGAATATGCTGCCCCAAATGTACCACTTTGGCATGTGGATTATTTTGAACTGAAGACACTTGAAAAGAAGCAGATACAGTTATGCACCACACAATGGCAATTTGGTCAACAGTGGGCTGCATATACAGTGGTTGCATAAGATTCTAATCGACCTGAAAAACTCCCATCAGCTATTGATGTTGTAGCTGTAATAATGTCATAGCACAACACATTACTCACATGTTTATAGTGATGCTGTTGTAAACAAATCTAATGTGCAGCCAGTCATATAAAAGTATAGTATATACTATTATGTACAGTGTGTAACACTTAATAATGACTATAAATGACTGTATTACTAGTTTATGTACTTATTATAATTTCAATAGTTATTTTAGAGTGTATTCTTTCAATTTATAAAAGAAAAAGTTTGCTGGAAAACAGTATGCTGTGTTACATCTCCTGTTTACCACTTTTTTTGATTGCATCATTTTCTCTTATGCTTGATTTAATCTTATGTTCTTTTGTTCATTATGGTCCTGAAATACACAGAATCCACTGCTAAAATTTTCAGTGAGAAGCCACATCAAGTGATTCACCTAGAAACAAAATTATAGGTGATTAGGTACTATGAATGTGGAAAATCAACAATGGTTATTGCTCACTTGCCAGTAAGGTATGTACCATTCCACCACAGCTATGATCTTGTTACAGAAGATGTTAAAGGACTTGTTTTATTGAAGGCAACACAAACTAATGAGTTAGAGAAAAGCTTATATCAGATATAGAGAAACTTCTTATGATCTGGATTGGAGAGCAGACACAGAAGCATATCCCTCTTAGCACCATGATGATTATAGCCAAAATAAAAAGTTTGCTTACGATGTTGAAAGAAAAGGCTGGATCTGACAATGATGACAAACTTACTAAGTCAAGAATCACTATTCAGGGCCGGCCGAGTGGCGCGGTGGTTAAGCGCTGGCCTGGGAAGCCAGCGGCCCTGGTTCAGTCCTACATATAAGGGCCAGTGACACTGCCCTCAAAAAGAATCACTATTAATTACATAATATAACAGTGGGTGGTGAGTCTGCAAATGCTGATGTAAAAGCAGCTGAAGAATTTTTGGAAACTCCAGATAATTATTTGCCAGACAAAATATTCAATATGGATTGACCCTCCCTATTCTAGAAATAGATACCTGAAAGGGCTTTCATCCACAAGGAGGCCAAATCAATGCCAGGATTCAAGTTTTTTAAGAATAGGATAACAGTCTTTCTTGGGGGCAATGTTGCAGGCTACAAAATGAAAGAAACCCTTTGTAATCTGGCACAGAGAAAATCCAAGGACTTTCAAGAATATCAGTATGGACACACTGTCAGTGTATTACAATAGCAATAAGAAGCCATGGATAACCTAGCAACTCTTCCAAGATGCCCTCCTGAACTGCTGTACCAGAAAAATGGAGAAGTACTCTTTGGAGAATAACATACATTTTAAGGTTTAGCTTATTATTGATAATGCTCCTGGACATCCTCCTTCTATTGGTGATCTTCATCCCAATATCAAAATAATGTTTCTCCCTCCAAATACCACCTCTTTGATCCAACGAATGGATCAATAAGTTGTAACAATTTTTAAGACTACTTGATGAGTACCTTTGCCTAAGCTATTGCTAAACCTGAGGAGGACACTGAGAAGAGACTGATGCAATTCTGGAAGGATTACAATATCCATGTCTGCACTGAGAACCTTGATTGGACCTGGGGTGATGTTACCAAGGACTGTATCAATGGCCACTGGAAGAAGACATTCACAGGATTTATCCATGACCTCAAAGGATTGGCTGATGACGAGGATGTTGCAAATATCAATAAGGCTATGATTGAGTTGTCAAACAACTTGAACCTGTGTGTGGATAATCATGAGACTGAGGAGCTCTAGAAGTGATTCCTACATAATTGACTGATGAAGAGTTGTTGGAACTGGAAAAAAATGCATAACTGAAGAAGAAGCAATGGAAAAGGAAACTACAGGAGAAGAAAGAGAAGAATCCCCCCAAAACAATTCATAGTGAAGGATTTAGCAGAAACTTTTGCATACCTTAACAAGCTTTTTAAGAAGTTAGAAAACATGGAGCCTGACACTGTAAGGTTTTTATTAATAGGTAAGAATGTTCATGGCACATTATCTGCTTATAAGCAAATCTATGATGTAAAAAAGAAAGAAACCAAGCAAACCACCATGGACATATTTCTGAAAAGAGTGCCATCTCCTCAAGGAGAGCCCCAGGCAGGTCCTTCAGTGGGTGTTCCAGAAGGCATTGTTATCATAGGAAATGACAGCCCCTGAAGACTTTCCAGTGGGAAAAGATGTAGAGTTGGAAGACAGTAATATTGATGATCCTCACCCTGTGTAGGCCTAGGCTAATGTGTGTTTTTGTGTCTTAGTTATTAACAAAAAAGTTTACAAAGAAAAAAAATTAATAAATTTTCTAGAATAAGGATAACAAGAAAGAAAATATTTGTGTACAGTTGTGCAATGTGTTTGTATTTTAAGATGCATAATTATGAGTCCAAAAGTTAAAAAAAGTAAGTTTAAAAAGTAAAAAATGGGCCGGTGGAGCGGCGCAGTGGTTAAGATCTGGCTTGGGATGCCAGCTGCCCCAGTTCAGAACCCACATATGAGGGCCAGTGACACTGCCTTCAAAAAAAAAAGTAAAAAAATACAGTAAGCTAAGGTTAATTTATTATTGAAGAAAGAAAAATGTTTTAACATAAATTTAGTGTAGCCAAAATGTACAGTGTTTATACAGTAGTATACAGTAACAACCTAGGCCTTCATATTCACTCACTGACTCACCCAGAGCAACTGTCAGCTCTGCAAGCTCTATTTATGGTAAGTGCCCTACACAGGTGTATCAAGTTTTAATCTTTTATACTATATTTTACTGTACTTTTTCTATACTGAGATGTTTAGACATACAAATACTTACCATTGTATTTCATTGTATGCAGTATTCAGTACTGTAACATGTACAGATTTATAGCCTAAGATCAATAGGCTATACCATACAGCCTAGGTGTGTAGTAGGCTAGACCAGGGGTAGGCAAACTTTTGAGACAGAGGAGCCGCTGGGGTCAGCAAACTGCAATGCATGAGCTGCAGGCTCTGAAGCAAAAATGAAAATGAAAATAAAACTATCATAATTTCATTTATAAAATTTTTAAATGATATTATTCTCATAATGTTTATAATGTAAAAATATATTTATGGCTGTCAAATAATTTTTAAATTGTTGTGAGGGACAGGGTTGACTCTTCCAGGGACTGGTAAACTTTTGAGACAGAACATACCCAAAGATCCACATGTGGCTCACGAGCTGCAGTTTGCCAATCCTTGGTAGACCATCTAGGTTTTTGTAACTGCACTCTATGATGTTCACACAATGATAAGCTCACTGAATGATGCATTTCTCAGAATGTACATATCCCGGTTGTTAAGTGTTGCATGACTATAGAAGAAAAACTCTCTGCTCTCTCCCTATTTGCCTAAAAGGAGGACATGAATTTGTAAATGTGTCTCCTCTTTCCTCTTTACTAGGAAGAACAGAAGTTAATTACTGTAGACTACTCTAGACCATTATCAGCCCAGGGACAGTATCAGAGAAATCCACATAACAAACCTTGCTAGAGCTACCTTTCATCTACTATCAATTTCTCCATATATTTGCCTTCCAATAATTTGCTAACCTAGAAACTCAAAGTCCTTTTCCTTTGTCTTATCATATCTCTATGAAATGTATTGCTTTTTTGTTAAAATGCATATTAGCCCAAGTCCCAGTACTCCTTTGAGTTATCCATAAATATGCATGATGCACACATTAATAAACTTCTGTTTGTTTCTCTTGTTAATCTTTTGTTAGTCTATTTTACAGAGCCCCAGCCGGAGACCCAAGATGGTTAGAGAAAATATATTTTTTCCTCCCTTATATACGCAAGGGTGTACCCAACCTAGAGTTTTTTTAATCATTTAACATTTACTATTAATAATTATATTTTATGATAGAGCTAATCCAGGTCACTTGAGCATTTCACGTTTTCTAGAACTGTTACAAGCAATTTGTGTGCAAATACTTCAGGGTTAAAGCCTCTTGGAAATATGTAAATTTTTTAATTTTCTCCATGACTATTACAGTATGCAAGTGAGGTATAAAGATAATTAAAGTGAAAATGATGAGCAAATTAGATCCAGAAAAAACAAAGATAGTAAATGAGAGGAGAGGAATTACATTGACAATATTTATCTGTTGTTTCTATATTTTTCATACCTATTCACGGGCATTAGAGTTAGGACCAAAATGACATTCGAAAAAAAATTTTTTTCTTCATGTAAGTTTTTAATGAACAAAATATTTCAAATATTAAATATTATTGTTTAGTCATAGCTTGTAACAAGAAAGAACTCAATAATGGTTGAATTTTCAGACATGAAAAAAAATACAGTGCATATGATTCAGGAGTGAAATAAAACAACTGCAGATGTAATGTGCTATTGTCCTATTAACTTTTCCAAGAGAACCTGTAAAAAATCTTATGACTAGGACAGACTTCATTTATCAAGTTCAGTGCTAAACATTTTTCCTCCACAGACTATTTCTCAGTGTAATCTACTTCTGTGCATAAGAAACAAGTAAGGCCTATAAGGAATAGGGGGACACACAAAGTTCATAACACATACCATATCTATATGAATCAGATCTTACAGAGATGATATTTAATGAGCAATGGTGCCAATAAGGCATTCATAAATTGCTTCCTTCTCAAACTACAACAAGCTTCTACTTAAATAACACTCAATGATAAATGCAAACCCTTAAAATGCTCTTTATCTTTGGACTTTGTGACATGACCCTTTCTTGATTTTGCTTTTAGTTTTGTTGTTTCAGTCTCCTTGCTATGAACTGAATGTTTGTGTGTCCCCAAAATTCTCTTATGTGAAATCCTAATGCATTATGTGATGGTATGAGGAGGTGGGGGTTTTGGGGATAATTGGGTCATGATGGTGGAGCCCTTGTGAATGGGTTAGTGCCTTTGTAAAAGAGCCTACAGAGATATCTCTGTCTTTCCACCATTTGAGGACATAGCAAGAAGTAGGTAGTCTGCAACCAGGAAGTAGGCTTTCATCAAACACAGAATCTCCTGGATTCTTAAACTTTGACTTAAGCCTCCAGAACTGTGAGAAATAAATATTTGTTGTTTATGTTATTTTTGGTATAGCAGCCAAAATTGATGAAGACACTCCTCTAAGGGTTATTCTTCCTTTGTCTGTGTCATAAATTTAGGTGTTCCCTACAATTCCAACTGTGGTGGTCTGTTTTTTTCTCCATAATTTTCTGGGTCAATTAATTGGTTCTCAGAGTTGATTATTTTCTTCCAAAGTCTTTAACTTAAACTTTCTTTTTACAAGTTATAGATCCATTGGTCTAATGGCTTACTACCCATACAGATGCCACACAGGGAAGCATCACCAAAGGGTACAAGTTCTTCCAGGAGGACTGAGAGATGGTGCTGATCCAGATGGGCTCAGTGGAAGAGGCCATCCAGGCACACACAGAGCAGCACAACCATGACCTGGGAGAGAACCACCACCTGTGGATGTCCTTCTCCAAGTCTACCATCTAGGCCCCACAGCCAGGAAGGACATGCTTGGCACCCCAGTGACAACTTCTATCATTGCACAACAAGCCACTGTAGACTGATATCTTTCACCATATACCAAAATTAACCCAAAATGAAACAAACATCTAAATGTGACACCTGAAACAATAAACTACATAGTAGAAAGCATAGGTACTAAACTTATGGACCTTGGGTTCAAAGAGGGTTTTATGAATTTGACCTCAAAGTCAAGGGAAGTAAAAGCTGAAATAAATGAATGAGACTGTATCAAATTAAAAAGCTTTGCACAGCAAAAGAAACCATCGACAAAATAAAGAGGCAACCAACTGAATGGGAGAAGATATTGTAAAGAACACCTCCGATTAGGGGCTAATATCTAAAATACAAGGCCGGCCGAGTCACGTGGTGTTTAAGTGCTTGCTTGGAAAGCCAGCGGCCCTGGTTTGGGTCCCACATATGAGGGCCAGTGACACTGCCCTCAAAAACAAAAGAATAACAATAAAATATATAAGGAACTTATACAATTGAACAACAAGACAAATGATTCAATTAGAAAATGGGCAGAGGACATGAACAGAACCCTCCCAAAAAGACATACAAACAGCCAACAGATCCATGAAAAAAATGTTCAACTTCACTATTAGGGAAATGCTGACAACTGCACTATGCACCTGAAGTTGAACTTGAATAATATTGAATGTCAACTATAATTATATATACAAGGTCTGACAATTACATTCATGAACTCATCCTTGAAAATGTACTATATACCTCATTGCTGAATATCAGTACAGTCAGCTTTGTAGTACTCCCTTTGGGAAGCTATGCATGAATGCCAGCACCTAGTCTACCCTTCAAATCAATTTTGGAACCCTTTTTCTGGAATGGCCATCAGAGCTGTCATTGTAATACCCTTGATGTCCTGAATGTCATCAAAATGTCTTCCTTTCAACATTTCTTTTATTTTCCTGTACAAAGAAGTCATTGGGAACCAGATCAGATGAGTAGGAAGGTTGCTCCAATACAGTTACTCCCTCACAGACAGTGTTCTGTGAGCTGGTTCATTGTTGAGATGCAAGAGCCAAGAATTGTTGGTGAAAAGTTCAGGTTGTCTAACTTTTTCATGCAACTTTTCAGCACTTCCATATAGTAATTTGATTAACTGTTCAGTTGGTACAAATTCATAATGAATAATCCCTCTGATACCAAAATATGTTAACAACATTGTTGCAACAAGTTCACAAACTTAGTTGTCAGACCTCATGTGTATGTGTGTGTGTGTGTGTGTGTGTGTGTGTGTGTATAGAGTGTGCCAAAAAATATATACACATTTTTTTAAAAAGATTTTATTGGGGAATTAGGGGAGGGAAACAGTGTTGAGGTATTGAGGAAGGGGAACAGACAAGTTGCTGTCTTTTTGCTCTTCAGTCTAGTTGCAGAGGACGTAGCTTCACTGGCCCATGTTGGTATCGTCATTGTGCTCCTCCCGGATGATGCAGATCGGTCACCGGCCTCTGGATGGTCACTCACTGCAGCTATTGGCATCTCACGCTGCCTGCTGGCCACTCACTGTAGTCTATGGCAGCCCACTGCAGCAGGGGCTGCAGCCTACACCATTGCCAGGGCTTGCACAGCCCAGCTCCAGGTGGAGCTGTTGTTAGATGTAGAGGGCAGTGTCACTGGCCCTCATATGTGAGATCTGAACCAGGACTACTGGCGTCCCAAACCAGCTCTTAACCAATGCGCCACTCGGCTGGCCCTGTACACATTTTAAGAAAGAAAAAAAAAACTATTAAAATTATGCGATGGTAACCACTTTTGAACACCTCTTGTAATTGCAGATGTCGTACATTATTTGTATTCATCTTTTGTCATTAGTATATATTGAGTATTACAATTTTTTTTTAATTTGGACATTTTTGGTATTATGTTACAAGACTCTTCTGTTTTATTTATTTATTTATTTATTTATTTATTTATTTATTTATTTATTTTGAGGGCAGTGTCAGTGGCCCTCATATGTGGGACCCGAACCTGGGCCGCTGGCTTCCCAAGCCCACGCTTAACCACCATGCAACTCAGCCGGCCCTGAGTATTACAATTTTAATACAGTTTTTTTCCTTTCTTAAAATGTGTATACATTTTTTGACACACACACAGATACACACACACACACACACACACACACACACACACACACACACCCATGAGGTCTGGCAATTAAGTTTGCGAACTTTTTGCAAAAATGTTGCTAACCTTGATATCAGAAGGGTTATTAATTATAAATCTATATCAACTGGCCAAACAGTTAACCAACCTTACTATTTGGAAGTGCTAAAAAGGCTGCATGAAAAAGTTAGATGACCTGAACTTTAGGTCAACCATTCAGGGTTCTTGCATAACAACAATGCACCACCTCACACAGCACTGTGAAAGAGTTTTTAGCCAGTAAACAAATAACTGTATTGGGACACTCTCCCTACTCACCTGATCTGGCCCCCTATGACTTCTTTCTTTAACTGAAGATTAAAGAACTATTGATAGAAGGACATTTTAATGACATTGAGGACGTTAAGGGTACATGATGACAGTTTAATGACCACTCCAGGAAAAGAGTTTCAAAATCGATTTGATGGGTGGACTAGATGCTGGCATTGGTGCATAGCTTCCCAAAAGGAACACTTCAAAGGTGACCATAGTGTTATTCATCAATGAGGTAAGTAGCACTTTTTCTAGCATGAGTTCTTGACCTTAATTGTCCTCATAAGATTGAATTTTCAGGCAAAATTAATGTTTTAAGTTTAAACAGTCACTTAGTCACCAACTCGTTTATCTTACTTGATATGTAAATCATTATCTATTTGTAGAAGAATGTAGAGATACATACTACATGTTGCAATGCAATGTTCTAAAATGCATTATAATATTTACAACATTTCAGTATTTTTTTTTTAGATGAGCCATCCTGCCACCTGTTGGCAGCTCAACGGCAACTCAGCTCGGACTGGCATTGAACCGCTGTTGCTCAGAGCTCAGCTCGTACTCTTGAACCAGCTCTTAACCGACTGAGCCACTCGGCTGGCCCAACATTTCAGTATTTTAAAAGTCCACCAAATTTATGCTGTAAAGGACAGGTCCAAACATTTAGATTTTTAAAACTATCTTTTCTATCCCTATTGACACTAATCTTACTCTGAAACGAGTAAATTTTTAAAATTCTTTTTTCCTATCAGTATTTCTAGAGAAACACTACAATTATTTCTTCAAGTGAAATTATTTGGAAATATGCTACAAGTTGTTTGCAAATATAGCCTACCTTATATTATAAAGACATTCTAGCATGGGTAGTAAGTTTTTGTAAGGCAATTTCCATTTTTTTCTCATTGGAATAACTCATACAATTAAAGGTTTCTTATTTATCTAATTTATAATTTTATACTAGAAGTGGTTTTGCATTAGAAACAATAAAACTCAGTAGGCCCATGGATATGTAAAGCTAGAAGAAAACACCCACATCTATTTTCATTACTAAATACATTAAATGATGTGAGATAATAACTCAGTGGTACTTCTAGGGATAAATTATCAATATGTTAACCCCTTAATAACATTTCAAATGGATTCATTCACCATTAAGGACAGCACTGTTATTTTAGAATAAAAGGATGGACTTTATGTTGAGGGAACAATTTAAAATATACAATATTGCCCCAAAAATATGAAAGAAAGTTCAGGGAATATAATTAACAATGTTGTAAATATTTTGTGAGGTGTCAGATGGTGATATGTCTTGTTAGGAAGACCACTTCATACATGGAGTAGAGGCTTGATCACTACACTGTACACCTGAAGCTGATGTTGTATAATATTGTATGCCAACTGTAACTGAATATATAGATAGTCATGGGATGTGGAATATACTGTGGAAGGGAGTCAAGGGAATTGTAATAGATATGTATGATATGTGGCAGGAGTGAGGTGGCAAATTATGGGAGGGGGATTGTCACTTTGATAGGTAAAAAGTATAATTAATTACACTGTGTTGTACACCCGAAATTAATTAAGAAAAAGCTTATTTCAAAATAAAGTATTAAAAATAATTAAATAAATAAAGTAAATATAAAAAGGTGATACAGATAAATACACAAAGAGCAACACTGGATTTTTTATAATAGTGAACATGTGAAATTAGCCTTAGATTGGTACAGCAATAAAGAGACAGATGAGAAGATTATAGTACCTTTACTTAATTGATCATTTCTGCAGCAACCAAAATGATTACAACAATTTTTAAAAATACTAAAAATGGAATTAATTACTTAATAAAATGGTATTTTTACTAGGATGTAAACATATGTAAGGAGAGAACACACAATCCTAATTGCTGATGTATTAGGAGGCTGAGATAAATATGATTTGCTTTTTCCTATTTTAAAAAATTTGGATGGATCTTGAAATTATAATGCTATGCAAAATAATTCAGATGGAAAAAGCCAAGAACCATATGATTTTGCTGAAATGTGGTATATACAACTGAAAACAACAAAGAAACAAGACAAACAAATGAAGAAACAAAAACTCGTGAACACAGACAATAGTTTAGTGGTTACCAGAGGGTAGGGGGTTACGGGGGTGGTAGATGAGGGTCAAATGGATCAAATATATGGTGATGCAAGGAGAACTGACTCTGGGTTGTGAACACACAATGTGATATATTGATGATGTGTTACAGAATTGTACACCTGAAACTTATGTAACCTTACTAACAATAGTTAGCCCAATAAAATTTAATTTTAATAAGTTTCTATATATTTTCTATTCTGTTATTCCTGTTACTTTTCAAAAACTAACTTGGAAAGAGGGATGCTTGAATGTTCTTCCCATTACATAACTATATAATGTATAACTATATAATATATAAATTATTATTATTAATTTCTAAAAATTCTTTTATGTGAAATAAACATTTTTAAATTAGTTTCAGGTGTGCAACACAGTGCAATAGTTATACTTTTTACCCATCAAATTAACAACCCCCCCAGTTTGCCACTCCATTTCTCCCCCACATCATACACATCTAATACAATTCCTTTGACTCCCTTCCCCAGTATACTCCACATACCGTGACTATGTATACATTCACTTACAGTTGGCACACAATATTATACAACATCAGCTTCAGGTGTACAGTGCAGTGATCAAGCCTCTACTCCATCCATGCAGTGGTCACCCTAACAAGACATGTGACCATCTGACAACACAAAATATTTACAACATTATTATATCCCCGAACTGTCTTTGATATCCCTGTGGCAATATTGTAGTTACCTATTTATGTTGTCTAATCCCTTCCCCTTCCCTTATCCCCAACCCCCTCTCAACTATCAACCATCAGTTTTTCCTCTATATCTGTGAATTTGTTTCTGTTTACTTTGCTCTTTCACTCAGTTTTTCAGATTCCACATGTAAGTAAGATCCTATGGTATTTGTCTTTCTCTGACTGACTTAATTCACTTAACATTATAGTCTCCAGGTTGATCCATATTGTTGCAAATCGTACGATTTCATTCGTCTTTATAACGGAGTAATTCTCCATTGTATAAATGTACCACAGTTTCTTGATCCAGTCGTCTACCAATGGGCATTTCAGTAGTTTCCAAGTCTTGGGTATTGTAAATAGCACTGCAATAAACATAGGGGTGCATATATTTTTTAGAATTAGCATGTTGGATTGTGCTGAGTAGACCTCAGGAGTGGAATTGCTGGGTCAAACGGTAGTTTCATTTCCAGATTTTTATTTTTATTTTTTTAAAGATTTTACTGAAGAATTGGGGACAGGGGACAGCATTGGGGAACAGACATGTTGTTGTCCTTTTGTTCTTCAGTCTAGTTGTGGAGGACATCACTTCACTGGCCCATGTTGGTATCATCATTGAGTTATTCTCGGATGAGGCAGATTGGTCGCTGTCCTCTGGATGGGAGCTCACAGCGGGTCTTGGCAGCTCACATAGGCTGCTGCCCACTCACGCTGGCTGCCGGCCACTCACTGTAGCCTATGGCAGCTCACTGCAGCAGGGACTGCAGCTATGCTGTCCAGGGGACTCACAGCAGTCCAGCACCAGGTGAAGCTGTTGTTCACCATCTTAGCTGTAGAGGGCAGTGTCACTGGCCCTCATGTGGGATCCGAACTGGGGCTGCTGGCATCCCAAGCCAGCACTAAACCAACGCGCCACTCGGCTGGCCCCCATTTCCAGATTTTTGAGATACCTCCGTACTGATTTCCATAATGCCTACACCAATCTGCAGTCCCACCAACAGTGCAACAGGGTTCCCTTTTCTCCACAACCTTACCAAGCACTTGTTGTTTGTTGATTTATTGATGATAGCCATTCGGACCAGAGTGAGGTGATATCAAATTGTGGTTTTTATTTGCATTTCTCTGATGATTAGTGATGTTGAACATTTTTCATATGTCTGTTTTTCCACCTGTATGTCCTCTTTAGAGAAATGCCTCCTCATATGCTCTGCCCATTTTTTATTTGGGTTGTTTGATTTTTTTGATGTTGAGTTTCATGAGTGTTTTATAAATTTTGGATATTAACCTCTTATCAGATATGTCATTGGCAAATATCTTCTCCCATTCAGTAGGCTGCCTTTTTGTTTTATTATTTCCATTGTTGTGAAAAAACTTTGAAGTTTGATGTAATCCCATATGTTTATTTTTTCTTTTATTTCCCTAGCCCAAGGGTATATATCAGTAAAAATATTATTCAGGGTAATGTCTCTAAATTTACTCCCTGTTTTCTTCTAGGAGTTTTATGGTTTCAGGTCTTACATTTAAGTCTTTAATCCATTTTGAGTTTGTTCTCGTATATGGTGTAAGTAGGTGGTCCATTTTCATTTTTTGCACGTGTCTGTCCAACTATCTTTACTTCAATGTAAATTCTTGCTTCCATTGTCATAGATTAAATGACTGTATATGGATGGGTTTATTCCTGGGCTCTCTATTCTATTCCATTGGTCTATGTGTCCTTTTTTTTTGCCAGTCCCATACTGTTTTGAATACTGTAGCCTTGTAGTATGTTTTGATGTCAGGTAGTGTGATGCCTCCCACTTTGTTCTTATTTCTCAAGATTGCCGTGGCTATTCAGGGTCTTTTGTGGTTCCATATAAGTTTTAGGATTATGTGTTTTATTTCTGAGAAAAATGTCCTTGGTAGTTTGATTGGAATTGTATTGAATCTATATATTGCCTTAGGTAGTATTGACATTTTAACTATATTAATTCTTCCTATCCATGAACATGTTAAGTATTTCCATTTATTCGTATCTTATTTGATTTCTCTCTTCAGTGTCTCATAATTTTCTGAGTACAGGTCTTTTACTTCTTTATTTAAATTTATTCCTAGATATTTTATTGTTTTTGTAGCAATTGTAAAAGTGATTGATTTCCTGAATTCTTCTTCTGATAGTTTATTATCAGTGTATTCAATTGCAACTGATTTCTGAATATTAATTAAGTGTTACGTTACCAAATTCGTTTATCAGTTCTAAGAGTTTTTTGGTGGAGTCTTTTGGATCCTCTACATGTAAACTCACGTCATCTGCATATAATAACAATTTTACTTCCTCCTTTCTAATTTGGATGCCTTTTATTTAATTTTCATGTGTGATTGCTGTGGCTAGAACTTCCTGAACTATGCTAAATAAAAGTGGTGAAAGTGGGCAGCCTTGTCTTGTTCCTGATCTTAAGGAGAAAGCTTTTAGCCTTGCCCCATTTAGTATGATGTTTGCTGTGGGTTTATCAAATATGGCTTTTATTATGTTGAGTTATGATTCCCCTATTCCTACTTTGCTAAGAGTTTTTATCATAAATGGATGCTGGATTTTGTCAAATGCTTTTTATACATCTATTGCTATGTTCATATGATTTTCATTTATTATTATTATTATTATTAATAGTTACAGATGTACAAAACTATGCAATAGTTATCTTTTTCACCCCTTACAAAGTGATTACCCTCTCCCCCCTCGATTGTCCCTCCACCTCCAATATCATACATATCTATCACAATTCCATTGACTCCATCCCCACACTGTATTCCACATCCCATGACTATATATGTGTTAAATTATAGTCAACATCTAATATTAATCAGCAGCAGCTTCAGATGTGCAGTGCAGTAGTCAGGCCACTACACCGTCCATGAAGTGGTCACTCTGACAAGATATGAGTCAATCTGGTCCCCTAAAAAATTATTTACAACATTATTAATTATAATCCCTACACTATCTCTTTTGTCTCTGCAGTAGTATTGTAGTTACCAGTTTGTGTTCCCGCGTCCCTTTCCCTTCTCCCTCATGCTCATTCCCATCCCATCTAGTCCACAGCAGTTTTTCCTTTGTGTCTCTAAGACTACTTCTGTTTACATTGCTCATTTATAGAGTTCTTTAGATTCCACATATAAGTGAGTTCATATGATATGTGTCTTTCACTGACTGACTTATTTCACTTAACATAATGTTCTCTAGGCCCATCCATATCATTGCAAATGGTACAATTTCTTTCTTTTTATAGCTGCATAATACTCCATTGTGTAAATGTACCACTGTTTTTCGACGGGCATTTCGATTGTTTCCAAGTCTTGGCTATTGTAAATAGCGCTGCGAAGAACATAGGGGACCATATATTTTTTCTAATTAGTGTCTTGGGATTTTCAAGATAAATATCTAGGTGTGGAATTGCTGGGTCAAAAGGTAATTCCAATTCCAATTCCAGTTTTTTTGTTTTGTTTTGTTTTTTGAGGCCAGTGTCACTGGCCCTCATATGTGGGACCTGAACCGGGGCCTCTGGCTTACCAAGCCAGCGCTTAACCACCGCGCCATTTGGCTGGCCTCCAATTCCAGTTTTTTGAGATACCTCCGTACTGACTTCCGCAGTGACTGTACCAATGTATGATCCCACCAACAGTGTAGCAGGGTTACCCTTTCCCTACAGCACCACCAGCACTTGTTTGTTAATTTATTGATGATAGTCATTCTGACTGGAGTGAGGTGGTATCTCATTGTGGTTTTTATTTGCATTTTCCTAATGACCAGTGAGGTTGAACATTTTTTCATATGCCTGTTGTCCATCTGTATGTCCTCTTGACAGAAATGTCTCTCCATGTCCTCTGCCCATTTTTTAATTACTTTGTGTGGTTTTTTTTTGGTGTTGAGTTGCATCAGTGTTTTATAAATTTTGGATATTAACCCCTTATCAGATACATCATTGACAAATATTTTCTCCCATTTAGTAGGCTTCCTTTCTGTATTATTGATGGTTTCCTTTGTTGTGAAAATACTTTTAAGTTTGATATAATCCCATAGGTTCATTTTTTCTTTACTTCCCTTGCCCATGGGGATGTATCAGTAAAAATATTGCTCAAGGTAATGTCTGAAAATTTATTCCCCATATTTTCTTTTAGGAGTTTTATGGTTTCAGGTCTTACATTTCAGTCTTTAATCCATTCTGAATATGTTCTTGTATATGGCATAAGGAGTTGGTCCATTTTCATTTTTTTGCACATGTCAGTCCAATATTCCCAGCACAATTTATTAAGTAGACTATCTTTACTCCAATGTAAATTCTTGCTTCCATTGTCATAGATTAACTGTTCATATTCTGGGAGCCGACAGCACCCCAATGTCTGACAAGGCTACATTACAGTAAAGATCCACTCTCAACACTGGATGTCTGGGGTGCTGCCTTATGGTTGGTCATGTAATATCTCCTGTCTCTATGAACCCATGTGCCTTTCCTCTACATCAGATCCTATAGGAGACAGTACTTTCACTGCATTTATGGTAAGTCCCTGTGGTGCCCCAATGAGATCCATCTGTGTACGTCAAATATGGGCACGATCTCCTAAGAGAGGAGACAACACAAGCCAGGCTACAGCCCCTTTTGGGACCCCAGGACTGAGAAATAGGGGACTCAAGCTTGTTGGAATCTGAGGCTCAGGCCTCTGGCCACGTAGGCCAAAATGCCTGTCTGTTAGAAACTGACAGCCTGTCTTTGAGAAACAGATAGCCTCTGTGAAAAACTGCTGATATCATCCATCCTTGAGCTTACCTGCCTATGCAATTGTGAAAAATCTCCTTGGAGACCAGCAGAACAAGGCCTTTTGGCCATGAGAGTTCTGATAAGAGACAGCTTACTGACCATGGGGTATGTTAATCAACAGCCTTATTTTAATTCTTTGCCTTGTGCGTTGCTGTAGCAACAGATATTGAAGCTTTGACTTAGAAACAGATGTAACCCTCTGTTGAAATAATATTTAGTCCTCCATAGGATGAGAGAGGTTTAAGGCTTCCTTTTATTACTATGTATTGTAATCTCATAGGAATAAACTTTAGATAAATTTTACCCTAAACATAGTCACTGCTAGTTTTTTAGTAATAGCTCAAGTCTGCACCCTGTGAGTTTTGCAATTATATTTAGCTGCTGGAATTTGTATGACTAGGTAGTCATGGTAACCATTCTTAGGCGATAAGTGAATCCTGAAACATAGAATAGGTCACAGTGTACCTAGGAGAGAGCAGTTACAAACAAGTAAAGACTTTAAAAGTCCTAAGAAAAACAAAACATCAAAACTATGTGAAACGTAATTTGGGATTGGAATATTGGTTAAGAGTCCCTATAAAAAGGGACATGCTGTAATAATAAATTGTGACACTCCTGTGAAACTCTTTCCGGTGTCACCATTCTTCTTTCTCCTCGCCAACGCCGTCTGCATCTGAGGGAACCCCTGGACTTGCGGTGGCTGGCTCCCCGCATGTATATGCCTGGATTTATTTCTGGGCTCTCTGTTCTGTTCCATTGGTCTATGTGTCTGTTTTTTTGCCAGTACCAAACTGTTTTGATTACTGTAGACTTGTACTATGTTTTGATGTCTGGTAGCATGATACCCCCTACTTTGTTCTTATTTCTCCGGATTGCCGAGGCTATTCAGGGCCTTTTATTGTTCTATATAAATTTTAATAGTATATTTTCTATATCTGTGAAAAATGCCCTTAGTAGTTTGATAGGAATTGCATTGAATTTCCTTAGGTAGTATTGACATTTTAACTATATTAATTCTTCCTATCCGTGAGCATGGTAGGTGTTTCCATTTATTTGTATCTTCTTTTATTTATTTCTTCAGTGTCTTATAATTATCTGAGTACACATCTTTTACTTCTTTGGTTAAATTTATTCGTAGGTATTTTATAGTTCTTGAAGCAATTGTAAATAGGACTGATTTATTTATTTATTTATTTATTTATTTATTTATTTATTTTTTGAGGGCAGTGTCACTGACCCTCATATATGGGATCCGAACCGGGGCAGCAGGCTTCCTAAGCCAGCGCTTAACCACCACACCACTCGGCCTGCCCAGGACTGTTTTCTTAATTTCTTCTTCTGATAGTATATGCAAATGCAACTGATTCCTGAATATTGATTTTGTATGTTGCTACCTTACAAAATTCGTCTATGAGTTCCCATAATTTTTTGATGGAGTCTTTGTGGTTCTCTTTATATAGTGTCATGTCATCTGCATATAATGACAATTTTACTTCTTCCTTGACAATTTGTATGCCTTTTATCTCTTTTTCTTGTCTGATTGCTGTGGCTAGAACTTCCAGAACTATATTTAATAAAAGAGGAGAAATTGATCAGCCTTGTATTGTTCCTGATCTTAAGGGAAATGGTTTTAGCTTTTCCCATTGAGTATGATGCTAGTTGTAAGTTTATCATATATGGCCTTCATTATGTTGAGATATGACCCCTGTATTCACACTTTGCTAAAGGTTTTTAACATAAATAGCTGGTGGATTTTGTCATATGCTTTTTCTGCATATATTGATGAGACCATGTGATTTTCATTCTTCATTTTGTTGATGTGGTGTATCACATTAATTGATTTACGGATGTTGAACCAGCCTTGTGTACTAGGGATGAACCGACTTGATTATGATGTATGACCTTCTTAATATATTGCTGAATTCTGTTAGCTAATGCTTTATTGAGAATTTTTGCATCTATATTCATCAGGAATATTGGCCTGTAGTTTTCCTTTGTTCTGCTGTCTTTATCTGGTTTTGGAATCAGGGTGATAGTTACTTCATAAAAAGAATTTGGGAGCCTTCCCTCCTTCTGGACTTTTTTGAACAGTTTGGGAAGAATAGGTGATAATTCTTTTTTTTTTGAGGGCAGGGTCACTGGCTCTCATATGTGGGACCCGAGCCGGGGCTGCTGGCTTCCCAAGCCAGCGCTTAACCATCGCACCAGTTGTCCAGCCCATGATAGTTCTTTTGTTGTTGTTGTTTGTTTTTGTTTTTGTTTTTAGGGCAGTGTCACTGGCCCTCATATGTGGGACCGAACGGGGGCCACTGGCTTCCCAAGCCAACGCTTAACCACTGTGCAACTTGGCCGGCTCGATAGTTCTTTTCACTTGTGAAGCTGTCTTGTCCAGGGCTTTTGTTTGTTGGAAGCTTGTCAGTTACTGATTCAATTTCCTTGGTAGTAATCAGTGTATTAAATTTTCAGTTTCTTCTCGAGTTAGCTTTCGAAGGTTGTATACTTCTAGAAAATTATTCATTTCTTCCAGACTGTCAAGTTCGTTGGCATATAGTTGCTCATAGTAATTTCTTAAAATTTTTTGTATTTCTGTGATATCTGTAGTCATTTCCCATTTTGCTTTCCTGATTTTACTAATTTGAGTCCTCTATCTTTTTTTTTTTTGATGAACCCGGCTAGAGGTTTTTCAATTTTGTTTATCTTCTCAGAAAACCAGCTCTTGGTTTCATTGATCTTTTGTATTGTTTTTCTGTTCTCTATATCATTTATTTCTGCTCTGGTCTTTATTATCTCCTTTTTGAACTCCCTTTGGGCTACTTATGCTGTTCTTTTCCCAGTTCCCTGAGGTGTAAGATAAACCTTTTGATTTGAGATTTTTTCTTCCTTCTTTAGATATGCCTGCACTGCTATAAACTTCCCTCTTAGGACTGCTTTCACTGCATCCTAGAGATTTTGGGTCGTTGTGGTTCATTTTTGTTTGTATCGAGGTATCTTTTGATTTCCTCCTTCATCTCATTTGTGACACACTCACTATTTAGTAGCATGTTATTTCACCTCCTCTTGTCAGCTTTCTGAATTCCTTCTTATAATGGATTTCTAGTTTCATAGCAATTTGGTCAGAGAAGACACTTGATATGATTTCAATCTTCTTAAATTCACTGAGACTTGTTTTGCGGCCTAACATGTGGTCTATCTTAGAAAATGTTCCACGTGCACTTGAGAAGAATGTATATTCTGTAGCTTTGGGATGAAATGCTCTGAAAATGTCTGTTAAATCCAGCTGGTCTAATGTGTCATTTAAGGTCAGTTTCCACATTGATTTTCTGTCTAGAGGATCTGTCCATTGGTGACAGAGGTGTGTTGAAGTCCCCTACTATGATAGTGTTACTGTTGATCTCTGTTTTTATGTTTGACAATATCTGTTTTATATAGTTAGGAGGTCCTATGTTAGGTGCATAGATGTTTACTAGGGTTATGTCCTCTTGTTGGATCGATCCGTTTATTATTATGAATTGTCCTTCTTTGTCCTTTATGATAGTCTTCAATTTAAAGTCCATTTTATCTGATATAAGTATCGCTACTCCATCTTTTTTCAGTTCCATTTGCATGATATACTTTACTCCATCCCTTTACTTTAGCCTGAATGTGTCTTTTCTTCTGAGGTGCCTCCACTGTATACAGCATATGCAGGAGTCTTGCTTTCTTATCCATTCAGCCACCCTATGTCTTTTGATTGGAACATTTAACCCATTTATATTTAATGTGATTATTGATAGGTGCGTATTTATTGCCATTTTGTGTTCCTAGTCTTCCTTAGTTAGGATGTTTTTCTCTTCTGCTTAAAGAAGTCCTTTTAACATTTACTGCAATACTGGCTTGGTGGTAATGAATTCACTTAACTTATTCTTTTCTGGGAAGCTCTGTATCTCTCCTTCAATTTTATTTATTTATTTATTTATTTATTTATTTATTTATTTATTTAACTGAGACATTCTGCCACCTGTTGGCAGCTCAACGGCAACTCAGCTCAGGCTGGCATTGAACTGCCGTTGCTCAGAGCTCAGCTCACCCTCTCCTTCAATTTTAAATGATAACCTTGCTGGATACAGCAATCTGGGTTGTAGACCTCTATTTTCATCACTTTGAAAACCTTCTACCACTCCCGTCTGGCCTGTAAAGTTTCTGTAGAAAAGTCGGATGATAATCTTATGGGTGTGCCCTTGTAAGTAACTTGCTGCCTTTCCCTTGTTGCTTTAAGGATTCTATCTTTGTCCTTAACCCTTGCCATTTTCTCTATAATGTGTCTTGATGTGGGCCATTTTGTGATCATCCTGGTTGGAACTCTCTGCACTTTCTGGGCTTTTATTTCAATGCCCTTTTCCAGGTTAGGGAAGTTTTTAGACATTATTACTTCAAATATGTTCTCAATCCCTTGCCCCTCTCTTCTCCTTCTGGTATTCCAATGATATCATGTTGTTGCGTTGGATGTTGTCCCCCCAGCTCTCTTAAACTATTTTCAATGTTTTTCATTCTTATTTTCTTTTTGTTGTTCTGCTTAGATTATCTCTGCTATCTTGTCTTCTAAGTCACTGATTCGATTTTCTGCTTCATCCAATCTGCTAGTTATTCCATTGAGTTTGTATTTAATTCAGTAATTGTGTTCTTAAATTCTAGCTGGGTGCTTTTCATGATTTCTCTATCTTCTTTATATTTTCTTTAATTTCCTTGAACATTCCAATAATCAGTGTTCAGTACTCTGTCTCTGATAGGTTGTTTACCTCTATTTCCTCTAGTTTCACTGATTCAGGACGTTTGTTCTGTTGTTTTATTTGGGTTGTATTTCTTTTTCTCCCCAATCTGGCTTACTCTTTGTGCTTGCTTCCATATAACAGATAGATCCCCTAGGTCTCTCAGTCTTTTCTGGGTAAACTTATATGGTGTGTGTCCTTTATGTTTGAATTACTCAGTCTCCCTATTCTCCTGTGCGTGTATATCTAAGGTGTTCCTTGTGTTGTGTGTCTTCACCTGATGAAGTTTAGCTTTGATTACTTTGGGCTTGTCAGTAGGTGGGATTGACTTCCAGGCTGATTAGCTGTGAGAATCAGCAGTGTCTGCACTTTATGAGCTGCTGTGTGAAGGTTGACCCCTACAATGAGGCTTGGACCCTTTGGGCCCTTCCACCTGTAGCAACTTCCTTTTGGGTGTGACTCTTATGTGTCAAACCTAGAAATACTCTGAGTTTATCCAAAGTTAGCCTTTGGTATGATGATTCTTGTGTCTCTTTGTGTGGGCCCAGTTTCAGAGCGAGTTTAGGGCAAAACAGATCAACAAGTACAACCACCACAGATACCAAAGGAAACCAAATGCTCTCACATGTAAAAAAAAAAACCAAACAAACAATAACCAACAACCTACAGTCAACTTGTACAGAAATATCAAACATAAAAAAGAAGAAAACAAACAAAAACAAAACCACGACACACACAAAAAGAACAGAAGAGGAAACAAAATACAATATAATGTCATAAAATAAAAAATAGAATAAACACGAGAACCCAAATAGCTATACCAAAGAAAAATAAAATAAAAATTTCACAAAAAAGGAAAGGAGGAAAAGTATAATGGTGAGAATACTGAAGAAAAGAAGGGAGATAGTGAGGGTGGGAAAGAAAGAAAAAGAATGAAAAAAAAAATTATATTTAAATAGGGCCGGCCGAGTGGCGTGTTGGTTAAGCGCTGGCTTGGGATGCTAGTGGCCCCAGTTAGGGTCCCACATATGAGGGCCAGTGACACTGACCTCAAAAAAAAAAAGAATATATATATATATATATATATATATATATATATATATATACACACACCCATATATGTGGACATATATTCACCTATATATATATACACCCATATATGACTATTTTAAAAACTAGTAAATGATAATAATGAAATAGAAATAAAAACCTAAAACAAACAAAACAAGCAACCAATAAATAAAAAGAAAGAAAAAAAAGAAAAGAAAGAAAAAAACAACCAGTGCTCGTCTTGGCTGAAGTCCATCAAGCTCTCTTCAGGTTGTCCTCTGCTATTCAAAAATTCCTCTGCGTCTTGTGGGTACAAAGATGGCCACCTGACACCTAGCATGATCCTGGCACTGCAGGTTTGCTGTACATGAGTGTGGTTGTGATGTGTGATTGGTAGTTTTTACAAAATCACTACCGTTTCTGCTTTTGCCAGTCCCAAGGCAGGCTGCACACCCCCAAGGCTCAATCAGTGTCTTTCGGCACCCTTTCCGTTGACAGCCATGGAGAATGAGAGAGTTCCTCATTGCCAAAAGCCAGCTGCCAGGAGTCTGTTAGTTAGTACCTCAGCAGCTAAACCTTTCCTACCTCCCAGGCCTTCCCGGAAAGGTGGGGGCATGGTATGTAGTCTCACTCTGCAGCCTCTTCTGGGGCAGAAATTGTCGACCCCTTATGGGTAGAAATACCTTTGTGGTCTGCCCTTACTGCTCCATTCAGGGATCACTTTGAGACTCTGGCTTGGTGGGGGCCAAGGTTTCTGAGGGAGGGTGGGAGTATGTTTTTATTTCTGTAGTTGTTTTTTTTTTTTTTTTGCTTTCTTGTCCAAGAGAGGAGGAAAAATAAACAAACAACAAAAAAAACCTACAAGCAAACAAAAAAAAAACACACTCCCAACACTGTGTTTTTGTTTTTGTTTTGTTTTGTTTTGTATTTTTTGCTGTTTTTTTATTAGTTTCAGAAGTACAACACAATGCAATAGTTATATTCTTTACCCGCCAAAGTGACAAACCTCCTCCCCCAGTTCGCCACCCCACGCCATCCCCATATCATACATAGCTATCACAACTCCCCTGACTCCCTTCCACAGTATACTCCACATCCCGTGACCATCTACATATTCAGTTACAGTTGGCATGCAGTATTATATAACATCAGCTTCAGGTTTACAGTGCAGTGATCAAGCCTCTACTCCATCCATGAAGTTCTCTCCCTCACAAGACATGTGACTATCTGACAAACCACAAAATTTTTACATTATTATATTCCCTGAACTGTGATTCATATCCCTGTGGCAATATTGTACTTGCCTATTTATGCTGTCTAATCCCTTCCCCGTCCCCCCATGCCCACCCCCCTCCCAACTAGCAACCCTCAGTTTTCCCTCTACATCTACGAGTCTGTTTACTTTGATCGTTCACTCAGCTCTTCAGACTCCACACACAAGTGAGATCACATGGTACTTGTCCTTCTCCGACTGACTTATTTCACACAACAAAAGAGTCTCTTCACAACATTATCAATTACATTCCCAGAATTGCCCCCATAATCCCTGCGGCAACATTGTAGTCCCATCTACACTGTCCAAAACCTTCCCTGTCTCCTTCTTCCACACTCTATCCCAGCCAGCAACCATCAATTTTTCCTTTATATCTGCTTGATATGACTTCAATCTTCTTACATTTACTTAGACTTGTTTTGTGGCCTAACATGGTCTATCTTGGAAAATGTCCCATGTGTACTTGAGAAGAATGTATATTCTGTTTTTTCAGGGTGAAATGCTCTAAAAATATCAACGAAGTCCAGCTGGTCTAAAGTATCATTTAAGGCCCCTCTTTCTATGTTGATTTTCTGTCTAAAGGGTCTGTCCATTGGTGACAATGGTGATGCAGTCCCCTACTATGATAGTGTTACTGTTGATCTCTGTCTATGTCTCTCAAAATCTATTATATGTAATTAGGAGTTCCTATGTTGGGTGCATAGATGTTTATTAGGGTTATAGTGCCCTTCTTTGTCTTTTATCGTAGTCATTTCAAAGTCTATTTTGTCCAAAATAAGTATTGGTACTCCATATTTTTTCCCCCTCATTTCCATTTGTATGAAATATCTTATTCCATCTGTAAACAGCATATACATGTGTCCTATTTTCTTATCCATCAGCCACTCTCTGTCTTTTGATTGCAGCATTTAGCCCATTCACATTTAAAGTGATTATTGATAGGTGCATATGTATTGCCATTTTGTTACTTGTATTCCTGGTCTTCCTGGGTTAGCTTGTTTACCCCTTTCTTTTGTTTGAAAAAGCCCTTTTAACATTTCTTGCAATGCTGGCTTGGTGGTAACAAATTCCTTAAGCTTATTTTTTTCTGAGAAGCTCATTATTTCTCCTTCAATTTTAAGTGATAGCCGTGCTGTGTAGAGTAATCTTGGTTGTAGGCCATTATTTTGTGTCAATTTGAATATCTCCTGCCACTCCCTTCTGGCCTGCAGTGTTTCTGTAGACAAGTCAGCTGTTAGTCTAACAAGAGTTCCTTTGTATGTAACCTGCTGTCTTTCTCTTGCAGCCTCTAGGATTCTGTCTCTGTCTTTAACCTTTGCCATTTTAACTATGATGTGTCTTGGTCTGGACCTGTTTGGGTTCAGCTTCTTTGGAACTCTCTGCATTTCTTGGGCATGTATGTTGATTTCCATCACCAGGGTAGGGAAATTTTCAGTCATTATTTGTTCAAATACATTTTTTATCCCTTGCTACTTCTCTTCTCCTTCTGATATACCTATGAGACTAAGGTGGTTGCGTTTAACCTCATCCCATAGGGCTCTTAAACTATTTTCATTGTTTTTTATTCTTTGGTCTTTTTGCTGTGCCAACTGGGTCATTTCTGCTATTTTATCTTCCAAATCGCTGATCCACTCCTCTGCTTCATCTACTCTACTGGTGTTTCCTTCGAGTGTGTTCTTCATTTCAGTTATTATATTCTTTAGTTCTAACAGGTTGTTTTCTATGGTTTCCCTATCCTTCTTTATGTCCTCGCTAAGTTCCTTAAACATTCATATCATCAGTGTTCTAAACTCTGTCTCTGAAAGGTTGGATCCCTCTGTTTCATTTAGTTCCATTTCTAGAGGATTCTTCTGATCTTTTACTTGTGACATGTTTCTTTGTTTCCCCATTCTGGCTGTAGCTCTGGGATTGCTTTGATGTATTAGATAGATCTCCAGGAGAGCCCTGGCTGGATCACGCAGGCACACAGCTCACAGCCCAACACTCGCAGGAAAACTCCCAGTCTCAGCCTGTCCCAATCAGCCCCTCGCAGATCAGGCCGAGCAGCCCCACAACCAATCACCAGCCTGGCAACTCTTCAAGCAGAGTGCAGAGAGCAGGGACACTTCTGCGTCTCAGTGAGCAGCCTGTTGGAGCCGGATCACTCCCACTAGGCATTTCCCAGAAAACGCAGCACAAGCCTTGCGGAGGGTGGGGATCTGAGGTGGCTCGCGCACTCTCGGGTCTCAGTGAGCAGCCTGTTGGAGCCGGAGGGCACCTGCCCAGCGTTTCCCTCCAACGCAGTATAAGCCGGGCACAGGGTGGGGATCCAAGGCCGCATGCGCTCGCAGGCACACATGCAGTTCTGCGCCAATTTCACCAAAGCAATGAGGTCTCAGACCTGATCCTACGTGGGAGGGCCCAAACCCAACAAAATGGCGCCCTCCCTACACCACTCACGTGCAGGCTCCACTCCACGGGAACAACAGTCCAAACACCTCCAGCTATTGCACCAAAGGTGCTCAGTTCAGTCTGTCCCCACAGGCTCCTGGGCCTGGCTCACACAGCCACTCCCTCCACCAGTAACCAGGTAAGTGCTCACCAGCGAGCAAGCCTGGGCGCCATCCCCACTGATTCTCCAGCTGCTCTTAGCCTCACTGAGCTGAGCAAAGACAGTCCTCACTATTTTACTGCCAGCTATCTTAGAACTGCTCTTCCCAGCAAAGGAACTCTGGGCTGGTGACCTTGGTGTGTGGCCGGAGGGTCTCTCCCCCAGCCGGAGAAGCCTCCTCAGACCTCAGACCTCCCTCACGGGGTTCGCCTTCTCTCGTCTCAGCCCATCCTATCAAACCCGACGCGGCCTCCTCTTAAATTTCTTCGTTTAGTGGTTCTGTTCCTCCAGTGTTCCGGGGACCTCCAGGGTTGAATGCCGTATAATTTGTTTGTAATTTTGGTGTGATCCTGGGAGGCAGTTAGCAAAGCATCTGTCTATCGTGCCATTTTACTGGAAGTCCCCCAACACTGTTTTGAGCTAAGGCCTTTGCCTCATACTCTTCAGTGGAGTTCCTGCTGCTCTCCCAAAGAGACTGCAGGGGTTTTGGGGGACTTCATGCACCCTACAGTGTCTCAAATCTCTTGTCTGTCTCCTGGGGACCTGCGTCTCCACATGGCATGCTGTGTCTCCCTGCGCAAGTATTCTTTCTTCCCCTGCTTGCCCTGATTCTGCTTCTGCCTCAGAGCCTGTGCACCAAAGTGCTCTTGCTGTGCTCTGTGGGACCTGGTGGGCGCAGAGACTGATCTCTGAACCGGATGGGTGCAGGTATTGATCTTGCCCTGTCGCTGCCATGCTCTGTACCCTGCTTCCTGGGGACCTTGGGAGCCTCAGGTGCAGCTGGTACCTCCCCATGCTCGTCTCCCCTCTTTCCTCCCCCACTCGCCCAGCTTTAGGCTTCTTCCTCAACCTGCAAATGGTCATGCTCTTGCTGTACTCTAGGTGGGCCGCGGGGCGCAGGGAGCGAGCAGTGGGGACACTCACCTTTCTGCTCTCTGAAGCTCAATGCCTCAGCAGCCGCCGGTGTGGGCTGCATCTCACGTGTCTCGTTGCCTTCCTCCCCCACTCGCCTGGCCTGCCCACCTTCCAGCAATCATTGTGTGAAACTCTTAATTGCTCTGTGTGATGAGTAGACATTGCTTTGAACAGTTACAGAAGTTCAAATTACGGATATATCCAGGGGACTTCTCAGGGAGCCTTCCTCACAGCCTCCATCTTGTACCCCTCTCTCATCCCTTTGCTCTCATTTTTTATTCTGTTAATGTGATGTATTACGTTAATTGATTTGCAGATATTGAACCAACCTTGCATATCAGGAATGAATCCCACGTGATCGTGGTTTATGATCTTTTAATCTGATGCTGAATTTGGTTTGCTGGTATTTCGTGGAGGATTTTTGCATCTATGTTCATTAGGGATATCTGCCTGTAGTTTTCTTTTTTTGAAATATCTTTGTCTGATTTTCGAATCAGGGTGATAGTGGTTTCATAGAAAGAGTTTGGAAGCCTTCCCTCCTTCTGTATTTTTTGGAATAGTTTTAGGAGAATAGGTATTAATAATTCTTTCTTGAATATTTTGTAAAATTCACCTGTGAAGCCATCTAGTCCAGAACTTTTGTTTGTTGGAAACTTGTTGATTACTGATTCAATTTTTTGGTAGTAACTCTGTTCGGAGTTTCTGTTTCTTTCTGGTTCAGACTTGGTAGATTGCATGCTTCTAGAAATTTATCCATTTCTTCCAGATTGTCGAATTGGTTGGCATATGGTTGCTCATAGCATTTTCTTAAAATTTTCTGTATTTCTGTGGTATCTGTTGTTCTTGTCCTCTTTCATTTCTGATTTTATTAATTTGGGTCCTCTCTCTCTTTTTCTTGGTGAGTCTGGGTAAAGGTTTGTTGATTTTGTTTATCTTTTCAAAAAAACTCTTGGTTTCATTGATCTTCTGTATTGTCTTTTTTGGTTTTCTATTTCATTTATTTCTTCTCTGGTCTTTATTATTTCCATTCTTGGACTCCCTTTGGGCTTGTTTTGCTGTTCTTTTTCCAGTTCCCTTAGGTGTAAAGATAGTCTATTGATTTGAGATTTTCCTTCCTTCTTTAGGTAGGCTTGCACTGATATAAACTTCCCTCTATGAAATGCTTTCGCTGCATCCCAGTGATTTTGAGTTGTAGTGTTTTAATTTTTATTTGTCTCGAGGTGTCTTTTGATTTCCTCCTTGATCTCATTTTGGACCCACTCGCTATTTAGTAGCATGTTATTCAGCCTCCATGTATTTGTGTGTTTTCCAAAATTCTTCTAGTAAATGGTCTCTACTTTCATAGCATTGTGGTCAGAGAAGACATTTGATATGATTTCAATCTTCTTAAATTTGTTGAGACTTGTTTTGTGTCTAACATGTGTTCTATCTTGCAAAATGTTCCATGTGCACTTGAGAAAAATGTATATTCTGTAGCTTTGGGGTGAAATGCTCTAAAATATCTATTAAATCCAACTGGTCTAAAGTGTCATTTAAGGCTACTGTGTCAGTGCTGATTTTCTGTCTGGAAGATCTGTCCATTGGTGACAATGTGGTGTTTAAGTCCCCTACTATGTTAGTGATACTGTTGATCTCTCTCTTTATGTCAGTCAAAATCTGTTTTATATATTTAGGAGCTCCAATGTTGGGTGCATAAATGTTTACTAGGGTTATGTCCTCTTGTTGAATTGATCCTTTTATTATTATGTAATGCCTGTCTTTGTCTTTAATGTAGCTTCATTTTAAAGTCTATTTTGTCTGAAATAAGTATTGCTACTCCAGCTTTTTTCTCATTTTCATTTGCATGAAATATCTTATTCCATCCTTTCACTTGCAGTCTGTGTTTGTCTTTTGATCTGAAATGAGTCTCTTGTACACAGCATATGCATAGGTCCTGTTTTCTTATCCACTAAGCCACACTATGTCTTTTGATTGTCGCATTCAGCCCATTCACATTTAAAATGATTATTGATGAGTGTATATTTATTGCCATTTTGTTATTTGTATTTCTTGTCTTCCGGAGTTAACTTGTTTTCCCCTTTCTTCTGTTTAGAAAAGTCCTTTTATCATTTCTGCAATGCTGGCTTGGTGGTAATGAATTCCTTAAGCTTATTCTTTTCTGAGAAGCTGTTTATCTCTCCTTCAATTTTAACTGATAGCCTTTTTGGGCAGTGCAATCTTGGTTGTAGGTCTTCATTTTGCATCACTTTGAATATTTCCTGCCACTGCCTTCTGGCCTGTAGATATTCTGTTGAAAAGTCAGCTGTTCGTCGTATAGGAATTCCTCTGTGTGTAACCTGTTATATTTCTCTTGCTGCTTTTAGGATTCTGTCTTTGTCTTTAACCTTTGTCATTTTAACTGTGATGTGTCTTGGTGTAGGCCTGTTTGGGTTCAGCTTGTTTGGAACTCTCTGCACTTCCTGGGCTTGTATGTCAATTTCCTTCACCAGGGTTGTGAAGTTTGCAGTCATTATTTCTTTAAATACATTCTGAATCCTTTCCTTCTTTTCTTCTCCTTCTGCTGTTCCTATGATTCGATTGTTGTTGGCTTCATCTTGTCCCACAGGTCTCTTAAACTATTTTCATTCTTTTTTTTTTCTTTTTTCTTTTTTGTTGTTCCAACTGGGTGATTTCTGCTATTTTGTCTTCTAAATCACTGATCCAAAACTCTGCTTCATCTAAACTACTGGTGATTCCTTCGAGTGTGATCTTTATTTCAGTAATTGTGTTCTTTAGTTCTAACTGGTTGTTTTTTATGGTTTCCCTATCGTTCTTTATGTCCCCGCTGAGTTCCTTAAATATTCTTATCATCAGTGTTCTAAACTCTGTCTCTGAATGTCTAGATACATCTGTTTCATTTAGTTCCATTTCTAGAGGTTTCTTTTGATCTTTTACTTGGGACACATTTCTTAGTTTCTTCATTCTGGTTGTCGTTCTGTGATTTCTTCAATGTATTGGATAGATCATTTAGAAAGAAGAGAAAGAAAAGGAAAAAGAGGAGGAAAAATGAAAAGAAAGAAAAAAAGAAAAAAAAGTGTGGGTGGGCTCTCCGTTCTTTTTAATCTGCAGACCACTTGCACAGCTTAGAGAGTGTCTGGGAAACTCAGAACCAGGTATTGGGGGGAAGGTCTTAATGTGTTATGCACCAGCCTCCTTCTCAGACTTGCAGTGAGCTTTCCACAATTAGTTGCTGTGTGCTCTGGAACCATGCTCACTACCAAAAATCTTCACAGGTTGTTGTGGGTTGTCTGCTGCAAAAAAAAAAAAAAAACACCCTCTGTGGCTTGCGGAGGTGGGGGCCAGACACTAGAGGCCCAGTGTGCCTCTGGCAACACAGCTCTAGGTGGGCGGGGCAGGCCCCCAAGGCACCACTGGATGTGGTCAGTGGCCCCCACCAAGTTATAGCAGCATGCACTCTGTACCAGCAACCAGCCCACATAAACTCTCCAGGAAAGCCCTGTCTGGATCACACAAGTGCACAGCTCCTGGCCCAACACTCTCAGGAAAACTCCCAGTCTCAGCCTGTCCCATCAGCCCCTTGCAGATTAGGCTGAGCAGCCCAACAGCCAATCAAACAGTGCAGAGAGCTGGGACCCAAGGTGGCTTGTGCACTCCCATATCTCAGTGAGCAGTCTGTTGGATCCAGGGCGCACCTGCCTAGCGTGGCCCTGCAATGCAGCATAAGAAGGGTGGAGGGTG
The DNA here is from genome assembly GCA_033961575.1 of Aselliscus stoliczkanus. Classification (NCBI taxonomy): domain Eukaryota; kingdom Metazoa; phylum Chordata; class Mammalia; order Chiroptera; family Hipposideridae; genus Aselliscus; species Aselliscus stoliczkanus. The sequence goes on along the minus strand of CM066737.1, from coordinate 10,366,203 downwards.
GGAATTCAAGGCCATATGCATGCGCCCACACTCACGAACTGCTGCTCCAATTTCACCAGACCAATGCAGTCCCCAACCTGACCCACTGTAGGAGGGCCCAACCCTGAAAAAATGGTGCCCTCCTGTACACTACTCATGTGAAAGCTGCACACCAGGGGAACAACAGCCCCAAGAGCTCTAGTTCCTCCCAAGACATGCTCAGTTCAGTCCGTTCCCACAGGATCCTGGGGCTTGGTCACACAGCTACTTCCTCCACCAGGAACCAGGTGACTGCTCATGGGCCGTGCATCGGCCCCACTGCTTCTCCAGCCGCCCTCAACTCACCGAGCTGAGCTAAGAGAGTCATGAATTTCTACTGCCAGCTATCGTAGAACTCTTCCTGGCAAAGGAACTCTGGGCTAGTGGGCTCAGTGTGGGGCCAGAGGGTCTCTCCGCAACTGGAGAAGCCTCCCCACCGCTGGGGCATCCCTCACGGGGCTTGCCCTTTCTTGTCTCTGCCCCTCCTACACGACTTGATGTGACCTTCTATTTAGGTCCTTCATTTAGAGGATTTGTTCATCTAGTGTTCAGGAAACTTCTGAGGTTAAATTTTGTATAAATTATTTGTAATTTTGGTGTGATCCTGGGAGGCAGTTGGCACAGTGTCCATCTATTCTGCCATCTTAAATCACAGCTCTAATGTATAAATTATAACTATATAATGTATACATTTTGGGAAGACAGGGCCTGGCTACAACACAAGTGGTATTAAATCTGTAACTATTTCTGCTGAGCTTCACTGTCCTGGAGAGTGTAGATGTTAAAACACAGAAGTCCTAAGTATTAATTTCAATGTCAAAATCAGAAATTAATTATTTTGAAGGGTCACAGATGAATTACTGTTATCTTCAATCTCATTTTAAACTTCTTATGTTCTCACTGAAGTGGAATTTATCATAATCATAAATAAATCAATTGAAAAATATTGAGTATATTTTCTGTGATAAGAGGTGCAGTACAACTGTGAGTAAGACCTGACTTAATGATTAGATTAAGCTGCTTATTAAACTGGGCAGACAGATCCAAATGCAACCAACTATAATATAATGAGAAAAATCTCAACTTGTGAAATAAACAGAGTTATAGAGGCACACCGGAAAACAGTACAGCTTGATCATAGAAGATGATGTTTGAGTTAGGTCTTAAATAAATATAGGATATTGACATGTAGAGAAAGCAAGGAAATAAAGAGGAAGCATTCCAGACACCACGAAGACATCAGGGTGAAAACAATTCTAAAACCACAGATTATGAAGTATAGTCTTTACATTTTGATTGACTAGTGAGTGATATAAACCTGCAGAGAGAGAGAGAGAGAGAGAGAGAGTTTGTACATGTGTTTAATGATTTTTGACAGGATTGAAGAGGGGAAGAAAATAAGTGGTAGGAGATGACACCAGAAATTGACATCATCTATAAATGAAAACATGAAATGTCATTTTGTTAACTTGAACACTTATAAACTCAAGAGAAATGAGGTTTCTGGTAAAGATGAGAGTGTAAGAGCTGGATTCTACCTATCAACAAGGGACTGACCGAAATGAACACGTAGATGCAAAAATGGTGGTGGTAGTTTTGGGTGACGGGGGTAATCAATTTCATTAACAAATGAAAAAGACTGTGGGTTGTGTTTTTTTGTTTGTTTCTTTGTTATATTTTTGTTTTTACCAATATTACTGGGCCACCACAGAATAAGAATGCAATCTTGACTATCTGGGGCATACTTTACAATAAGAAAGACAATGAGACAATAGGATACTTTTCCCAAGATAAAACGTAAAAGAATGAGATCATAGAGAGTCAGAATGTATATCTAGAATACAGATCAGGAGAAACAGATACTCAGATGATAAAGGGTGGCCCCCATACAGTACCTAACAAGAGAGAGAGGGGAAGGATAGAAGTACAGGAGAAAGAAAGTGTTCATAACTGAAGATGCTGATATCAAAACATCCATCGCCTGAATCATCATACCCAGGTCATGTGTTTATAAGATCAATATTAAACAGCCTGTGGAAGGAAAGAGGGAGATTAGTATATATATATTTTTTGAGGGCAGTGTCACTGGCCCTCATATGTGGGACCCGAACCAGGGCCACTGGTTTCCCAAGCCACCACTTAATCACCATGCCACTCAGCCGGCCTGAGAGAGATTAGTATACAATCACAAACACAGAGGCACTTAAAACTTAAGAATTATGCAAGTAAAGTTGAAAACTTGGATGAAGTTTTCTATGAAAATGTAAGTTAGCAAAAGTGGGACCTTTGGGATATAATAATGCAATGTTAAGTTTCATCTGTGTTCATGCAAAAAAATAAATGTATGAACCTCTTCAGGTTAAAAAAATTCTGAGGGCCGGCCGAGTGGCGTGGTGGTTAAGCACTGGCTTAGGAAGCCAGCTGCCCCGGTTCAGTCCCACATATGAGGGCCAGTGTCACTGCCCTCAAAAAAAAAAATCTGCACAAAGGAAAGCAACAAGGGAACAAAAAGTGTTCATTTTATAAAGCTACTGTACTTATAACAATATGGTATTGCTCCCAGAACAAAGGAACTCATAGAATGAAATAGAAAACCTGGAAACAAACCCGAGTATATATAATTAGTGTAAGCTACTATTTCAAATCAATTAGAAAAAAAAGATAAATAAATGATGCAGGGATAGTTCATGTCCCAAATATGAGGGCCAGTGACACTGTCCTCAAAAAAAATTAAATAAATAAAAAATAAAAAAAATAATAATAAATGATGCTGGGGCTGCTACCTAATGATTTGGTCAAAAATGAAGTTATATCCTCCCTCAAGCAAAAATAAATTTCTGTTGGACTGGCCAAATGGCACATTGGTTAAGCGCTGGCTTGGGACACCAGCGGCCCCGGTTCGGGTCCCACATATGAGGGCCAGTGACACTGCCCTCAAAAATAAATAAATAAATTAATAAATAAATAAATTTCTGTTGATTCAAACCACAGAAATACTAAAAAAAAAAGAAAGTATTTTATTATATGGATAGTACTAAATTAATGATTGCATATGTCCAAATATCCAAAATAGTTATGTAGCTCTTCATTTTTTTTTTTGAGGGAAGTGTCACTGGCCCTCATATATGGTACCCGAACCGGGGCCACTGGCGTCCCAAGCCAGCGCTTAACCACTGCGCCACTCGGCCGGCCCTGTAGCTCTTCATTTTTAACATGTAAATATTTCTACACACACATACACTTGCATATACAAACATAGTAGGAGCAGGGCACGTGACAAGATATTAATAGTGTTTATATCTTGGAGGTGTTTTATGTTTGAATTACCTTTCTTCTTTATTGACTAATTTTTCTAAACAAGGATTACATATTATTTTCATAAAAAATAAAACCATTCCCATTTCAAAACATAATTTATTATTCATACTGATTGATCTTTTCCTTAAAAGATTTTATTGGGGAATTGGGGGAGGGGAACAGCATTGGGGAATCGGGGAAGGGGAACAGATAAGATGCTGTCTTTTTGCTCTTCAGTCTAATTGCGGAGAATGTTGCTTCATTGTCCCATGTTGGTGTCATCATTGCGCTCTTACCGGATGAGGCAGATCGGTCGCAGGCCTCTGGATGTCGCTCGCTGTGGCCAATGGCAGCTCACGCTGGCTGCCAGCCACTCACCCTGGCTGCCGGCCACTCATTGTAGCCTATGGCAGCCCACTGCAGCAGGGGCTGCAGCCTACACCATCGCCGGGGCTCGCACAGCCCAGCTCCAGGTGGACCTGTTGTTAGCTGTAACAACAGCTATGTCTGTTACCAATGACATTCACAAGCCTGTCATGTCTGAGTCAAGAGAGGCTGGATTGAAATGGTCTCCTTAAGACAAGTGCCCATCTGACACCCTACAAAACCTTTACAACACTTTCTGAGAGGTGTATATGTCTAACTATTACATTGTTTTGTATACCTGTAGCTAATTTTACAAAAGAAATAAAGATAGAAAGAGACTGGATTGAGAGAAAGGCCTGCCAAAATGTGTTTTACTCAATGTAAATGATAAGACTCATTCTGCCTCCACACTTACACAGTTGGGAAATAATTGGAAGAGTCCTCTTAGCTCATAGCAACTGGATTTGGAAGCAAATAAGAGATGGTGGGCCAATTTGATCATGACAGCACTTCTGGGAAACAGACTAATTGCACAAGTAATGCAGAGAAACTACCCTGCATCTCTATACACCTGGTGCCAACTCTGTTATACAAAAGTAGAGGGCCCACCGAGTGGTGCAGTGGTTAAGCGCTGGCTTGGGAAGCCAGCGGCCCCATTTCCGGTCCCACATATGAGGGCCAGTGACACTGCCCTCAAAAAACAAAAAACAAAAACACACAAAAAAACAAAAAGTGGAGGCACTGCAGGCTAGTAAGATACACCAAGTCTGGCTGAACTTTTGTTGTCCTAAAATATGCAAACAGATATCTACAAAGACTATAAGGTCATTTTATCTCTGGCTGTGTTTTTTACCTAATACCCATAGGTTTCTGACTTCAAATGTTCTAAGGAAAACAGTGTTTTTTGGGTTTCATTTTGCATGAAAATAAAAACAAAGCCAACTGTATAGTGTGTGTGCGTGTGTGTGTGTGTGTGTGTGTGTGTGTGTGTGTGTGTGTGTGTCAAAAGTTGAATCCTAAACTGTAAAAGTTCATATATACGTACAGGGGAATGGAGTACACAGGGATTGGTGCAATGCTAATTTTTTTTTTAAAGATTTTATTGGGGAATTGGCAGAGGGGAACAGCATTGGGGAATTGGGGAAGGGGAACAGACAAGTTGCTGTCTTTTTGTTCTTCAGTTTAGTTGCGGAGGATGTTGCTTCACTGTTGGTATCGTCATTGCGCTCTTTCCGGATGAAGCAGATCGGTTGCTGGCCTCTGGATGTCGCTCGCTGTGGCCAATGGCAGCTCACGCTTGGCTGCCAGCCGCTCACGCTGGCTGCGGGCCACTCACTGTATCCTATGGCAGCCCACTGCAGCGGGGGCTGCAGCCCACACCATCACCGGGGCTCGCACAGCCCAGCTCCAGGTGGAGCTGTTGTTAGCTGTAGAGGGCAGTGTCACTGGCCCTCATGTGGGATCCGAACCGGGGCCGCTGGCATCCCAAAACCAGCGCTTAACCACTGCGCCACTCAGCCGGCCTGCTAATTTTTTATATATCCATTTTATATTCCTATAGCATACACATTATTAATCATCTGTTAAAAGAAAAGTAAAAAGAAATAAATAAAATATAAGTGAAAGTTTCTATAAATTTGGAGTAGAGAAAATCTCTTTAAGCATAAAGTGTAAGAGTAACATTGATGTTTACATTTGAATACCTCAACATCAAAAGATAACATAAATGGAGAGAAGAGGAAAGAAAAATAATGATAAAAAATTGAAAGGCCAATAGAGAATTGAGAAAAAGTTCCCTACAATTGACTAAGGGCTATTTTCATTAATACATACAGTGTTCATACAAATCAATAAAACAATGAACACCTCAAAGTAGACTATATTCTTTGAGATGTAGGTCTTTGTTTTAGTTACTGCACATAGTACATATTTAAAAAGTATTTTCTAGGGGCCGGCTGAGTGGCTCAGTTGGTTAAGAGTTGGCTTAGAGCATGTGCTCTGAGTAACAGGGCCACCGGTTTGATTCCCCCATGGGCCAGTGAATGCTGGACCCTAGCTGAGCTGTCACTGAGCTGCCAACAGGTGGCAGGATGGCTCAGCTGGTATAACAACAAGATTGACTGTTCACTAATGGGCTATGCCCACCTGCAACTAACACTGAACTCGGCACCTTGAGCTGAGCTGCCGCCTGAATGGCTCAGAGGATACAGCGTGTGCTCTTACCAACAAGGCTGCTGATTCGACTCACACATGGATGGTGGCTACACTCACGGCAACTAAGATGGAGCACAGCACCTTGAGTTTAGAGGCCACGAGCTGCCAAAGGGAAGCCAGATTGCGACTGGCACCCTCCACAACAAAGATTGAAGAACAACAAATTGGCTGGTCCCCTCCCCCAATTCCCCAACACTGTTCCCCGTCCCCAATTCCCCAATAAAATATTTTTTTTAAAAGTATTTTCTATAAACATTTTTTAAACAGGTAAGTAAAATAAATTCATTAGCATATAGAAATAGTAAAGCTAAATGAAAACTAATTAAAGTTTTAAAAATCATTGGGCTGGCCAAGTGTCATGTTGTTTAGGTTCTGGCTTGGGATGCCAGCTCTAGCAGCCAGGCCCCAGTTTGGATCCCACATATGAGGGCCAGTGACACTGCCCTATATAGCTAAGATGGTGAACAACAGCTCCACCTGGAGCTGGGCTGCTATGAGTCACTGGTGTCAGTGTAGCCTGCAGCCCCTGCTACAGTGGGCTGCCATAGGCTACAGCGAGCAGCCACCAGTCAGTGTGAGCTGCCAAGAGCCACCATGAGCGGCCATCCAGAGGCCGGTGACAGATCTGCCTCACCCAGGAAGAGCACAATGATGATAACAACATGGGCCAGTGAAGCATCGTCCTCCACAATTAGACTGAAGAACAAAAGGACAGCAACTTGTCTGTTCCCCTTTTTTTTTTTTTTAAAGATTTTATTGGGGAATTGGGGGAGGAAAACAGCATTGGGGAATCGTGGAAGGGGAACAGAGAAGTTGCTGTCTTCTTTTTGTTCTTCAGTCTAGTTGGGGAGGATGTTGCTTCACTCGCCCATGTTGGTATCATCATTGAGCTCTTCCCAGATGAAGCAGATCAGTCACCAGGCTCTGGATGTTCGCTCACCGTGGCTATTGGCAGCTCATGCTGGCTACCCGCCACTCATGCTGGCTGCCGGCCATTCACTGTAGCTTATGCAGCCCACTGCAGCAGGGGCTGCAGCCTACACCGTCACTGGGGCTCGCACAGCCCAGCTCCAGATGGAGCCGTTGTTAGCGGTAGAGGGCAGTGTCACTGGGCCTCATATGTCAGGTCCGAACCGGGGCTGCTGGTGTCCCAAGCCAGCTCTTAACCAATGCGCTACTCAGCTGGCCTGTTTGTTCCCCTTTTTTGATTTCCCATCGCTGTTCCCCTCCCCTAAATCCCCAATAAATGATGATTTTTAAATCATCCTTCTGCTTGGATTATCTATCCATCTTCTCATGTACCTCTAAAATTTTTCAAGCTTTGAGATGAAGACAAAGAATTGTGTCATCCTATTTCCCTCTCCACATTATCTTCAGGGCCATCAAGTCACCTTATATATTGTCTTGTCATTGAGTTTATTTTGTTTTATTATAATTTGATGGTATGCTTGTCTTCTCAACTGGACTTAATTCTCAAAGACAAGGATATTTTTTCTTTGTTTTTAAATTGCAGTCTAATTGACTTATAACATATATTAGTTTTATGTGTACAATCTAATGATTCAATATTTGTATATATTATGAAATGATCAGAAAATTAATTATTTATAGAAATATTACTTTTTTTTGAGGGCAGTGTCACTAGCCCTCATATGTGGGACCCGAACTGGGGCCGCTGGCTTCCCAAGTGAGCACTTAACCACCATGCCACTTGGCTGGCCCTAGAAATATTTCTAATACCTGATAGCTTCAAAATTATGATATGTGCTCAATATTCATTATACTGAATGAAACTTATGCAAAAATTAAATGGACAATTTAATATTACAAAAAAATTACAAAAACATAAAATTAATCTTTTTTAATTATCATAGTATGCTAGTTTATTTTAATAAGTACATTTTCTCTTTCTTAAGTTCTATTAGTCTTTACTTAAAATTAAGGTTTTAAAATTTACTTTTATGTTTAGTACTAAATTTTCCAAACCATATACAATAGTATGTTAGATTAATTGTATTAAAACTTCTATTTTCATTATAATAAAGAGACATTGACTTTACCCTACAATCTGTTCTCAGCTTAACTAGAGTTACAGTGGCAACAGTAGTGGTATTGGCAAGTTTATTTTTGTGTTGATTTGCCATGTATATCTGGGACTTTTATTACAAATTAACATGAGGAAGTCCCCAGTAAAACCTATTGAAATCTTAGTAAAAAATGTCAATAGAGCATTCCCATGAATAATCAATAAACAGAGCTTGAGGGATAAGCTCTGTGAGATATCACACATTTGTGAGGATCCTGAATTATGTTCCCTTTATTATAATAGTAAACTTTTTTTCATAGTCTCAGTCTGTACTAACCGCAGTCTTTTAATATCTGTGATTTTACTAGAAAAATGTGAAAAGATCAGTCCTTTGATCCTGAAAAAGAAAAAATAGAAAGCACATATATACTGACTAAAGAACAATGTTATCTCACTTTCTACAGAGGATAATGAATGTTTACTGTGAAATAAATATCATTTAATATTTTACATAATTTTAGATGTAAAATACCTGTTAAAGTAGGTTATAGATAGTAAAGAAAAAATTAGACACATAATAGTGATTTTTTTTTTCTGGTTACTCATTACACTTTAGGTTCATGTATGATTTAATTGTGGCTTTTCTTTCACATTTTAGATTAAAGTAGATTTACATTGGTGTAACATTAGAATGTTTTCAAATTTTCTGTTTATTTTTCTCTGTTATATTTGAAATTTTCTCATGTTTAAAACAAAACTTGGATTTTTTTTTTGAGGGCAGTCACTGACCCTCATATGTGGGACCTGAACTGGGGCCGCTCGCTTCCAAAGCCAGCGCATCACCAATGCGCCACTTGGCCGGCCCAAAACTTGGATTTTATATGTTGCATTAGGACATATTTAAATGTTATTGTCATTAATATAAATAACATCTTTTAGTCACTTTGGATGCGAAAATATCTACTCACTGTCCATTTAGTGAATTAATGTGTGACCTAATATGGAACTAAAAGTAAGAGATGGAAATCACATTTACCAGAAATTATTTTGGCTTTAACCCAATTTATTAAGCCTTAGAAATGTAAATTATGCATATTTATTATGTACTTAAATCAACATATGAAGATGATGGAGACAATGCCTATTTATAATATAGTATAGTTTTCAACTAATGTTTGGATGAATTCACAGAAACTTACTCAAACATGCCTGTGAAATTTTCTTTTAAATAAACACAAGTTTAATATTAAAGGGAAAGAATGGCTTGATCAAATGTGATTTGTATTCAGCCAGAGCGAAAACTCTTGATTATTTCATAGAGGCCACTGTTGATGGCAAAACATCCCTAACATATCAAGGAACCAAGAGGAAAATTCAATACTAATGCCATGTATTTATCTATCTTTTCTTTTGTCACACTGTGGTTCACATTCAAGTACAATTAGAATGATTTTCCTGGGAAATGTTTCATTCTGTAAAATTAGACTAATGATTTTTCCAGCTCCAGTCAACTTATAGAAAAACTGTGAAGTAAAAATGATGTATGAAAGAAACTTGAACTTTGCTCCATAATTAAAAAGTATTATTAAAGATCAATCAGGGGCTGGCCGAGTGGTGCATTGATTAAGAGCTGGTTTGGGGATGCCAGTGGCCCCGGTTCAGATCCCACATATGAGGGCCAGTGACAATGCCCTTTACAGCTAACAACAGCTCCACCTGGAGCTGGGCTGTGCGAGCCCCGGTGATGGTGTGGGCTGCAGCCCCCGCTGCAGTGGGCTGCCATAGGATACAGTGAGTGGCCCGCAGCCAGCGTGAGCGGCTGGCAGCCAAGCGTGAGCTGCCATTGGCCACAGCGAGCGACATCCAGAGGCCAGCAACCGATCTGCTTCATCCGGGAAGAGCGCAATGACGATACCAACAGTGAAGCAACATCCTCCGCAACTAAACTGAAGAACAAAAAGACAGCAACTTGTCTGTTCCCCTTCCCCAATTCCCCAATGCTGTTCCCCTCCGCCAATTCCCCAATAAAATCTTTAAAAAAAATTAGCATTGCACCAATCTCTGTGTACTCCATTCCCCTGTACGTATATATGAACTTTTACAGTTTGGGATTCAACTTTTGACACACACACACACACACACACACACACACACACGCACACACACTATACAGTTGGCTTTGTTTTTATTTTCATGCAAAATGAAACCCAAAAAACACTGTTTTCCTGAGAACATTTGAAGTCAGAAACCTATGGGTATTAGGTAAAAAACACAGCCAGAGATAAAATGACCTTATAGTCTTTGTAGATATCTGTTTGCATATTTTAGGACAACAAAAGTTCAGCCAGACTTGGTGTATCTTACTAGCCTGCAGTGCCTCCACTTTTTGTTTTTTTTTGTGTATTTGTGTTTTGTTTTTTGAGGGCAGTGTCACTGGCCCTCATATGTGGGACCGGAAATGGGGCCGCTGGCTTCCCAAGCCAGCGCTTAACCACTGCACCACTCGGTGGGCCCTCTACTTTTGTATAACAGAGTTGGCACCAGGTGTATAGAGATGCAGGGTAGTTTCTCTGCATTACTTGTGCAATTAGTCTGTTTCCCAGAAGTGCTGTCATGATCAAATTGGCCCACCATCTCTTATTTGCTTCCAAATCCAGTTGCTATGAGCTAAGAGGACTCTTCCAATTATTTCCCAACTGTGTAAGTGTGGAGGCAGAATGAGTCTTATCATTTACATTGAGTAAAACACATTTTGGCAGGCCTTTCTCTCAATCCAGTCTCTTTCTATCTTTATTTCTTTTGTAAAATTAGCTACAGGTATACAAAACAATGTAATAGTTAGACATATACACCTCTCAGAAAGTGTTGTAAAGGTTTTGTAGGGTGTCAGATGGGCACTTGTCTTAAGGAGACCATTTCAATCCAGCCTCTCTTGACTCAGACATGACAGGCTTGTGAATGTCATTGGTAACAGATAGACTGCAGATACTTTTTCTACATATTCTGTATCATTTTAGTAATTTGATGGGAAAACTTAAGATTTGGATGGGAAAAATTAAAATGCTTCTACTTAAATTTCAGTACAGAATGGGAGGTTTTCATTTGAATTTTAGAACACTAATCTATCATGACTAGTACATTACCTCTCTCTATGTTTACCTTATTAATACAAACCTGGCAGAGTGTAATTCATTGAATAAATTGCTTGGATTGGAATTATTTCAATTGATTTATTGCATGCTGTAAATCTATACATGATCTTCTAAGATCATCATTTCTAGTGATAAACAAATATATCACTTCCATAATGACTATAACCTATTAATATTATTTACATTTTAGTAGATATTTAACAATATCTATAAATTCAACATTTCTGTTTCTTCTGGTACATGTAAATATATGTGGAGTTCAGTTTTCTTATATGCCTATCATTGATAAAATTATTTTAAGAGGTTAACCTTTATTTTATCATTTATATCTTCAATACACTTAATATCCCTAAAATTAAGAACACATCAAATGCTGAACTAAAACCATATTATATCATCTGACAACAAAGAACTATAGATTTTTGATTTATTAATTTTGTCTACACTTGCATTTTGACTATGCTCAAATAGTCATTCTGTCTAAATATTCTATACAAATGTGTAAAGCAGCCAAATGTAACTTAAAACAAAATAAACCCTTACATTTCACCGTGTTCTACACCTGTTATTATAAACCGATTTGTGGTATGTAATGTAAACTTATTTTAAAAGTTAGGATCTGGATCTGAGATAAAATTAATCATATCAGGAGCTATTCAATACATCAAAATGATCACTTGTCTCATTTTTATTCTCAAGTCTTTAGAATGGAAACTTTTTTGTTTTTGAGGGCAGTGTCACTGGCCCTCATATGTGGGACCTGAACCAGGGCCGCTGCCTTCCCAAGCCAGTGCTTCACCACCATGCCACTCGGTTGGCCCTAGAATGCAAACTTTTAATGTATGCAATATTACATCTTTGCAATATAAAATTTTAGGTACTGTTATGGACTTGAGTGTGTATCTTCAAAATTCATATCTTGAAGCCCTAATCTCCAGTGCAACTGGTTTGGAGATAGGGTCTTTAGAGTGGTAATTAATGTTAAATGAGATTATAAGGATGGGGGCTTAATCTGTTAGGACTGTTGTCCTTATAAGAAGAGGAAAAAACACTGGAGCACTCTCTTTCCACCAACAACAGAGGAAAGACCATGTGAGCAATGTGATATATAGATTATATATTACAGAATTGTATACTTGAAACCTACATAACTTCCCTAACCACTGTCACCCCAATAAACTTTAATGAAAAAGAAAGAAGAAAGAGAGAAAGAAAGAAAGAAAGAAAGAAAGAAAGAAAGAAAGAAAGAAAGAAAGAAAGAAAGAAAGAAAGAAAGAAAGAAAGACTATGTGAGGACACAGCAGGAAGGTAACATTTTGGAAGCCAAGAAGAGAGTTCTAACCAGAAACTGAATTTGCCAGTGCATTGATCTTGGACTCCTAGTTTCCAGAACTATGAGAGAATAAATTTCTATTGTTTAAACCACCCAGTCTATGACATGCTATTATATCATCCCAAGCTGTCTAAAACAAGTACTGATTAGGAATACTCTGGGCATTTTATTTAAATCAAAAATTTTTGTTAAAATGTTTTCTATGTAACATATGTTTTACGTGTACAATAAGTTATTTGTCGTACAATACATTTTATAAATTACTCTATAAGAATGCATGATAGTATTCCATTGATTTACGCAGATAACTGTAAATAAACCTTATGTTACCACTTCAAATGTACAGAATCAAAGAACATGATTTTTGTAGGTTATGATTGCAAGTGATTTCCCTTTCAACCCAGAAGGAACTGGAAATTTAAAAAATATTTATATCCCACTAAGCATTGATACTAAAACAAACAATGAGAGATATAAATTTTAAGCCAGGGTACAAATCTATTTTTTGATAAACATAATATTTTCCCAGTGACTTAAATTTTACAGATGATTTAATTTCTGATTGTTAGTAGCTCAAGCCAGTTTATGTATTTAAATTCATGTTCTAGCTACTTATTATAACAGCATGGTGACTTTGACTTATTTATTCAAACTTCCTTTGCCTGAGTTTCTTCATCTGTTAAGAAAGATAATAATTTCTACCTCATAGGGCTGTTATAGAGAATAAATGAGATAATGTATATAAAGCACTTAAAACAGTATCTGATATATAATTAACACTATCACTATTGTTATGATGATGATTATGCAGATAATGAGTTAATTGAAATAAGGATAAGGAACTATATGAAATAGGAATGAAAAAACAGGTATAAACAAAGCATGCTGGTATATTGTTTTACGTATAATGGTAATTCAGTAAGTCTGTGTAACAGAAGAATATCAGGAAATTAGAATGTGGACATGTGAGGCCTAGTTAGGGGATATTTCTAGTCAAATTAGAGGTAATCAAGAGTAAAGAAACTACTCTTTGATGAATTATTTATCATAAAATGTGAAATCAGATTGATTCAAACATTTTAAATTAGTGGTTCTCAACTCTTGCTACACAATTAATTAACCTGGGGAATCTTAAAACACCCTGGATCCTGGGTCCTACTTTTAAATTTTCTTGTCATGTATGGAACCCAAGCACTTTTTTGGATCTCCAAGTTGATTTTATTTTATTTTTTTACTTTTTTTTTTTTTAATTAGTTTCAGGTGTACAACACAGTGCAATAGTTATACATTTTACCCCTCAAAGTGACAACTCCCCACCCCCAATACACCACCCCACTCCCCCCCATATCATATATATCTATTACTCTTCCTCTGACTCTCTTCCACAGTATAATCCACATCCCGTGACTATCTATATATATTCAATTACAGTAGGTATACAACCTCCGCTTTCGTTATACAGTGCAGTGATCAAACCTCTACTCCATCCATGAAATGGTCGCCCTAACAAGACCTATGATCATCTGACATTCCACAGAATATTTACAACATTATTAATTATATTCCCCAAACTGTTTTTCCTATCCCAGTAGCAATATTGTAGTTGCCTATTTTTGCTGTCTAATCCCTTCCCCTTCCCCCTCTCCCTCATCCCCATTCCTCTCCAAATTAGCAACCCTGATTTTTCCTCTATATCTATGAGACAGTTTCTGTTTACTTTGCTCATTCATACAGTTTTTCAGATTCCACATATGAGTGAGATCATATGGTATTTGTCCTTCTCTGACTGACTTATTTCACTCAACATGATAGTCTCTAGGTCCATCCATATCATTGCAAATGGCACGATTTCATTCTTCCTTATAGCGGAGTAATACTCCATTGTATAAATATACCACAGTTTCTTAATCCAGTCATCTACTGACGGGCATTTTGGTTGTTTCCAAGTCTTAGCTATTGTAAATTGTGCTGCTATGAACATAGGGGTGCATAACTTTTTTTGAATAAGTGTCTTGGTTTTTTCAGGATAAATACCTAGGAGTGGAATTGCTGGGTCAAACGGTAGCTCTATTTCCAGTTCTTTGAGATACCTCCGTACCGACTTCCATAGTGGCTGCACCAATCTGCAGTCCCACCAACAGTGCAGCAGGGTCCCCTTTTCCCCACAGCCCCGCCACCACTTGTTGTTTGTTGATTTGTTGATGATAGCCATTCTGACTGGGGTGAGGTGGTATCTCATGGTGGTTTTTATTTGCATTTCCCTAATGACCAGTGAGGTTGAACTTTTTTTCATATGCCTGTTGGCCATCTGTATGTCCTCTTTAGAGAAATGTCTCTTCATATCTTCTGCCCATTTTTTAATTGGGTTGTTTGTTTTTTTGGTGTTGAGTTTCATGAGTGTTTTATAAATTTTGGATATTAACCCCTTATCAGACATATCGTTGGCAAATATATTCTCCCATTCAGTAGGCTTCCTTTTTGTTTTATTAATGGTTTCCTTTGTTGTGAAAAAAACTTTTAAGTCTGATATAATCCCATATGTTCATTTTTTCTTTTACTTCCCTTGCCCGTAGGGATGTATCAGTAAAAATATTGCTCCGGGTAATGTCTGCAAATGTACTCCCTATATTTTCTTTTAGGATTTTTATGGTTTCAGGTCTTACATTTAAGTCTTTAATCCATTTTGAATTTGTTCTTGTATAAGGCGTAAGGAGATGATCCAGTTTCATTTTTTTGCATGTGTCAGTCCAATTTTCCCAGCACCATTTATTGAATAGACTATCTTTACTCCAGTGTAAATTCTTGCTTCCCTTGTCATAGATTAAATGCCTGGATTTATTTCTGGGCTCTCTGTTCTGTTCCACTGATCGATGTGCCTGTTTTTATGCCAATACCAAACTGTCTTGATTACTGTGGCCTTGTAGTAGGTTTTGATGTCTGGTAGCGTGATCCCCCCGACTTTGTTTTTATTTCTCAGAATTGCCAAGGCTATTCTGGGTCTTTTATGATTCCATATAAATTTTAGGATTACATTTTCTATTTCTGTGAAAAATGCCGTTGGTAGTTTGATAGGAATTGCATTGAATCTATATATTGCTTTAGGCAGTATGGACATTTTAACTATATTAATTCTTCCTATCCATGAGCATAGTAGGTGTTTCCATTTATTTGTCTCTTCTATGATTTCTTTCTTCAGTGTCTTATGATTTTCTGAGTACAGATCTTTCACTTCTTTGGTTAAATTTATTCCTAGGTATTTTATAGTTCTTGATGCAATTGTAAATGGGACAGTTTTCTTAATTTCTCTTTCCATTAGTTTATTATTGGTATATGCAAATGCCACTGATTTCTGAACATTGATTTTATATCCTGCTACTTTACTGAATTCGTCTATCAGTTCCAATAGTTTTCTGATGGAGTCTTTGGTGTTCTCTATATACAGTATCATGTCATCTGCATATAATGACAATTTTACTTCTTCCTTGCCAATTTGGATGCCTTTTATTTCTTTTTGTTGTCTGATTGCTGTGGCTAGAACTTCCAGCACTATGTTGAATAAAGGAGGAGAAAGTGGACAGCCTTGTCTTGTTCCTGATCTTAAGGGGAATGGTTTTAGCTTTTCCCCATTGAGTACGATGTTAGCTGTAGGTTTATCATATATGGCTTTTATTATGTTGAGATATGATCCCTGTATTCCCACTTTGCTAAGGGTTTTTTTTTTTAACATTAATCGCTGTTGGATTTTGTCAAATGCTTTTTCTGCATCTATTGAAATGACCATGTGATCTTTATCCTTCATTTTGTTGAAGTGGTGTATCACATTAATTGATTTACGGATGTTGAACCAGGCTTGCGCACTAGGGATGAATCCCACTTGATCATGATGTATGATCTTCTTAATATATTGCTGAATTGTTTGCTAATATTTTATTGAGAATTTTTGCATCTATATTCATCAGGGAGATTGGCCTGTAGTTTTCCTTTTTTGTGATGTCTTTATCTGGTTTTGGAATCAGGGTGATAGTGGCTTCATAAAAAGAGTTTGGGGGCCTTCCCTCCTTCTGGATTTTTTAGAATAGTTTGAGAAGAATAGGTGATAGTTCTTTTTTGAATGTTTGATAAAATTCACTTGTGAAGCCATCTGGTCCAGGGCTTTTGTTTTTTGGGAGCTTGTCAATTACTGATTCAATTTCCTTGGTAGTAATCAGGGTATTTAGATTTTCTGTTTCTTCTTGCGTTAGTTTTGGAAGGTTGTATGCTTCTAGAAAATTATCCATTTCTTCCAGATTGTCAAATTTGTTGGCATATAGTTGCTCATAGTAATTTCTTAGAATTTTTTGAATTTCTGTGATGTCTGTAGTCATTTCCCCTCTTTCATTCCTGATTTTGCTAATTTGAGTCCTCTCTCTTTTTTTTTATGAGCCTGGCTAGAGGTTTGTCAATTTTGTTTATCTTCTCAAGAAACCAGCTCTTGGTTTCATTGATCTTTTGAATCGTTTTTCTGTTCTCTATATTGTTTATTTCTGCTCTGGTCTTTATTATCTCCTTTCTTATACTCCCCTTGGGACTCTTTTGCTGTTCTTTTTCCAGTTCCCTTAGGTGTAAGGATAACCTGTTGATTTGAGATTTTTCTTCCTTCTTTAGGTAGGCTTGCACTGCTATGAACTTCCCTCTTAGGACTGCTTTTGCAGCATCCCAGAGATTTTGGGTCGTGGTGTTTTCATTTTCGTTTGTCTCGAGGTATCTTACAATTTCCTCCTTGATCTCATTTGTGACCCACTCACTATTTAATAGCTTATTGTTTAGCCTCCATTTATTTCTCAGCTTCCCGGATTTCTTCGTATAATTGATTTCTAGTTTCATAGCACTGTGGTCAGAGAATACAGTTGAAATGATTTCAATCTTCTTAAATTTATTGAGACTTGTTTTGTGGCCTAACATGTGGTCTATCTTAGAAAATGTTCCATGTGCACTTGAAAAGAATGTATATTCTGTAGCTTTGGGATGAAATGCTCTGAAAATATCTGTTAAATCCAGCTGGTCTAATGTGTCATTTAAGGTCGCTGTTTCCACATTGATTTTCTGTCTGGAGGATCTGTCCATTAGTGACAGCGGGGTGTTGAAGTCCCCTACTATGATAGTGTTACTGTTGATCTCTGTCTTTATGTCTGACAATATCTGTTTTATATATTTAGGGGCTCCTATGTTAGGTGCATAGATGATTACTAGAGTTATGTCCTCTTGTTGGATCGATCCCTTCATTACTATGAAGTGACCTTCTTTGTCCTTTGTTATATTCTTCAATTTAAAGTCCATTTTATCTGATATAAGTATCGCTACTCCAGCTTTTTTCTCAGTACCATTTGCATGAAATATTTTACTCCATCCCTTTACTTTCAGCCTGTATGAGTCTTTGGATCTGAGGTGAGTCTCTTGTATACAGCATAAACTGGGGTCTTGCTTTCTTATCCATTCAGCCACCCTATGTCTTTTTATTGGAGCATTTAATCCATTTACATTTAATGTGATTATTGATAGGTGTGTAGTTATTGCCATTTTGTTATTTGTGTTTGTAGTCTTTCATAGCTTGTTTTTCTCTTCTACTTAAAGAAGCCCTTTTAGCATTTCCTGCAAAGCTGGCTTGGTGGCAATGAATTCCCTTAACTTATTTTTTTCTGCAAAGCTCCCTATCTCGCCTTCGATTTTAAATGATAGCCTTGCTGGATACAGCAATCTTGATTGTAGGCCTTTATTTTTCATCACTTTGAAAACCTCCTGCCACTCCCTTCTGGCCTGCAAAGTTTCTGTAGAAAAGTCAGCTTATAATCTTATGGGGGTACCCTTGGAAGTAACTTGCTGCCTTTCCCTTGCTGCTTTAAGAATTCTGTCTTTGTCCTTAACCCTTGCCATTTTCACTATAATGTGTCTTGGAGTGGGCCTGTTTGGAATCATCCTGGTTGGAACTCTCTGCACTTCCTGAGCTTGTATTTCGATGTCCTTTGCCAGGTTATGGAAGTTTTCAGACATTATTACTTCAAATATATTCTCAATCCCTTGCTCCCTCTCTTCTCCTTCTGGTACTCCAATGACCCGTCGGTTATTGCGTTTGATGTTGTCCCCCAGCTCTCTTAAACTATTTTCCATGTTTTTCATTCTTTTTTCTTTTTGTTGTTCTGCATGGGTGATCTCTGCTATTTTGTCTTCTAAGTCACTGATTTGATTTTCTGCTTCATCCAATCTGCTAGTGATTCCATCAAGTTTGTTATTTAATTCAGTAATTGTATTCTTAAGTTCTAGCTGGTTGCTTTTCATGATTTCTCTATCCTTCTTTATATTTTCATTAATTTCCTTGAACATTCTAATAATCAGTGTTCTGAAATCTGTCTCTGATAGGTTGGTTACCTCTATTTCCTCTATTTCCACTGATTCAGGAAGTTTCTTCTGTTCTTTTATTTGTGTTGTGTTTCTTTGTCTCCCATTTCTGGCTTACTCTTTGTGTTTGCTTCAATATAACAGATAGATCCCCCAGATTTCTCAGTCTTTTCTGGGTAAACTTACATGGTGTGTGTCCTTTATATTTGAATTAATCAGTCTCCCTATTCTCCTGTGCTTGTATCTGAGGTGTTCCTTGTGTCGTGCGTCCTCACTTGTTGAAGTTTTAGTTTTGATTACTTTTGGCTTGTCAGTAGGTGGGATTGACTCCCAGATTGATTAGCTGTGAGAATCAGCAGCTTCTGCAGTTTATGAGCTGCTGTGAGAGGATTGACCCCTCTGATGAAACTTGGACCCTATGGGTCCTAGTACCTGTAGCAACTTCCTTTTGGGTGTGACTCTTGTATGTCAAACCCAGAAATGCTCTGGTTTTATCTAAAGTTGGCCTCCGGGTATGATGATTCTTGTGCCTGTTTGTTTGGACCCACTGCTGCAGAGTGATTTTAGAGCATAACAGATCAACAAGAACAACCTCCGCAGCCACCAAAGGAAATCAAATGCTCGCACAAGTAAAAAAAACAACCATCAAACTACAGTCAACTTGTACAGAAATATCAATCATACTAATGAAGAAAACAAACAGAAACAAAACAAAAACCACACACTCAATAATAACAGAAGAGGAAACAAAATAAAATACAATACAATATCCTAAACTAAAAAATAGAACAAACATGAGAAACCGATTAGCTATACCTAAAAAATAAAAAATAGAAATAAACTAAAATAATAATAAAAAAGTAAGAAAAATTAAAAAAATAAAATTTGCAGAAAAAAGGAAAAGAAGAAAAGTATAGCAGTGAGAAGAATGAATAAAATAAGAGAGAAAGTGAGGGTGGGGAAAAAAGAAAAAGAAAAGAAAGAAAAAGAAAAAGAAAAAAGGAAAAATATATATATATATATATATTTGTCTACACACCCATATATATGGACATATATTCACCTATATACACCTATATATATGCCTATATTGAAAACTACAATATGATTAGAATGAAATAGAAATAAAAACCAAAAACAACCAAGATAAGCAGCCAATAAAGGGAAAACAAAACAGAATAAAACCAAACAAACCAAAAATACCCGTGCCAGTCTAGGCTAAAGTCCAGCAAGCTCTCTTCAGTTTGTCTGCTGTACAAAACTTCCTGTGTGTCTTGTGGGAACAGTAGGCCACCTGATGCCTAGCTTATCCTGGCCCTGCAGGTTTGCTGTACTTGAGTGTGGTTGTGACGTGTGATTGGTGGTTTTTAAAAAGTCACTGCCTTTTTGCTTTTGCCTGTCCCAAGGCAGGCTGCGCCCCCAAAGGCTCAATGAGTGTGTCTGGGCACCCTTTGGGTTGACAGCCATGGAGAATTAAAGAATTCCTCACTACCAAAAGCCTGCTGCTAAGAATCTGTTAATTAGTGTCTCAGCAGGTGAACCTGCCTTGCCTCCCAAGCCTTGCCTAAAGGTGGGGGCGGGGTAGGTAGTCTCACTCTGCTGCCTTTACTGGGTGGAAATTCTCAACCCCCTGCAGGTAAGGATATCTTCCTAGTCTGCCCCTATTGCTCCATTCAGAAGTCAGTTTAAGACTGACTTGGCAGGGGCCAAAGTTTGTGGGAGTGGGTGCATTATTGTTTTTTTTTTTTGCTTTCTGTTCAAGAATAGAAAAAGGAACAAAAAATAAAAAAAAATAAAAATAAACAAAGCCACAGTTCCAACACTGCTTTAAGCTAAGGCCTTTGCCTCTTATGCTCCAGCGGAGTTCCTGCTGCTCTCCCAAAGGGTCTGCCGGGATTTAGGGAATTGCGCGCACCTTACCGTGTGGCCAAGATCCCCGCTCCGCGTCTCTCGGGGACCTGCGTCTCTGCCCGGCGTGCTGCGTGTCCGAGTGAGTCTTCTTTTTCCCCTGCTCCTGTGTTTCAGGTTTCTGCCTCGGAGCCGGTGCGCACCTGCGCGGTGCTCCTGCTGCTCTCCCAAAGAGACTGCCGGGGCTTAAGGGACTGCGCGCCCCCTGCCCCAAGGCTCAGATCCCCGCTCCGTCTCTCGGGGACATGCGTCTCCACCCGGCGCGCTGCTTGTCCGAAGGAGTCTTCTTTTTCCCCTGCTCCCGGGTTTCAGGCTTCTGTCTCGGAGCCGGCGCGCGCCCGCGCAGATCTCCTGCTGCTCTCCCAAATTGTCTGCCGGGATTTAGGGGACTGCGCGCACCGTGCCGCGTGGCTCCGATCCCCACTCCGTCTCTCCGGGACCTGTGACTCCGGCCGGCATGCTGTGTCTCCGCGGACGAGTCCTCTGTTTCACCCTGCTTCTGGGTTTAAGGCTTCTGCCTTGGAGCTGGCGCGCGCCAGCGCTGTTCTCCTGTTGCACTTCTGGAGGGACTGCCGCTGGGGTTCAGGGGACTGTGTGCACCTTTCCACGTGGCTCTGATCCCCGCTCCGTCTCTCGGGGATCTGCGTCTCCACCCTGCACGCTGCTTCTCCGCAGGCGAGTCCTCTGTTTTCCCCTGCTCCCGGGTTTCAGGCTTCTGCGCTCCGCGGGGCCCGGTGGGCACAGAGACTGATCCCTGAACTGGGAGGGTGCAGGGATTGATCTTGTCCTGCCGCTGCCGGGCTCTGCACCCTGCTTCCTGGGGACCCAGCGAGCCGCGGGTGCAGCTGGTACCTCTGCACAGTCGTCTCCTCTCTCTCCTCCCGCACTTGCCCGGCCTGAGCTTCTGCCTCAGACTGCAAACCAACGTGTTCTTGCTGAACTTCCAAGTTGATTTTAATAAGCACCCAGGGTGAAGATCCAGTTTGGGGGCAGTGGTTCTCAAAGTGTGGTCTTGGACCAGCAGCACCACCTTCACCTGGGGATTTGACAGAAATGCAAATTCGTGGGCCTCACCACAGAACTACTGAATAGGAAACTCTTAGAGTAAGCATCTGTGGTTTATCCAGATCTCCAGGTGATACTAATGCACACTAACATTTGAGAACCACTATTTTAGAGTATTCTGAAATAAAATTCAGTGTGTCTTTAAAAAGAAATTGGATTAAAATACATGAATATAAGTGTAACTTTGATAATAATAGATAGATTAAGAAAACATTAAAATATCAGTAAAGCTACAGATTCAAAATACTATGAATACTTCCAGATACTAAGATGGCTAAATAGATAAAAGCTGAGCCTGCTGACTCCCATTACCACATTGAAATTACAACTAAGTTATAGAATACTCAATCTCAATAACCATCTGGAGACTAGTTAAACAGAAGTCCTATAGCTAAAAATAAATAAATAAATAAATAAATAAATAAATAAATAAATACCAACATAGAGACTTGTAGGATGGACAGAGAAGAAAAATGAAATGACCCCATACACATGGCTAATAGTTGAGCATCAGGAGAAATATCTAGATGGAGAAGGTCCCCCTTGAGGAGTGAGGGGTTCCAGCATGATACCACAGTCCGCAGCCCAGGAGCCCACTTCTGGGAAAAGGAGTCCTCTCAATAACTGACTGTGCAAATCAGTGATGATTCTGCCCATTCAGGTGAGATGGAGGCAGTGGGCACCCAGATGTCCTCTTAAAGGGCCCACACACATACTAAATTGCAGACACTCACCCTGGGCTTTGGTGAAGTAGCAGCAACTCAAAAGGTGCCAGAGCCGTACAGGGTAAGACTGAGCTGTGTGGCTTCCATGTGAGGGCTAGAGGGGCAGCCTCCGTTATTTATGTGTGGAGCCTGCCTCACATGTAGCCTATATGGAGATGTCACCTTTCCTGTGTTGAGCCCTCACCAACATGGTCAAATCTGAAAATGCGTTGGCCTGGTGAACTCCACATACCCCATCCCAGTGATATCTTGGGACCCTGCCCTGCCCAGCTTGCACAACATCGCCTGAGGCACTTTAGTGCCTGGCCAACCAGTCCCACCACACATGCCACAGGAGGCTCTACCAACAGCAAACAATCCACACAAGCTTGTGCAGTCACCCAAGAGAATTTTGGTAGCCTAAACTCATGCTGTAGCCTTTTTGAAAAAACTCTCTTGGATCTGCCAGCCCTAGGTGAGTGGCAGCTGGACTCTGTGTTCTCTGGGCATTTTATGGAGTGGACACAGCCTTGGCACTGGCCTAAGAATTTTATCTGTATTAACCTTATGAACACCACCCAACCTACCCTAGTAATTACCTGAAATCATGCCCTGCTAAAATTGCACAGCACAACCTGAGGCACTATCAGCATTGGAGCAACAAGCCCAGCACTTTTGTTAGCAGCTGAGTCTTATGAACAGCTTCTAGGTGGCAACAGGCCTATGGTTGGTGCCCTGGGTATTTTGCAAAGCTGTCTCAGGACCAATACTGGTTGCAGCAAGCCTCTGGTCTTGGTATGGCCACCCCAAAGCACCTCCAGGTCTAGCGTAGGCAGCAATCAACCACATATAGTTTTGTAGTTCATACCAGGTAGCCCTGGTCAGGTCAAAGGCAATAGCTCAACTTGATTGATAGGAGAGCCCCTCTCAAGAGGCACCAGAAAAACACACCTTGAGGCCAGCTTCAGACTACAACAGAGCATCATATGCATTAAACACAAAGGGTGGTATAAACAGGTACAGGAGCCTACTGGGGAAATTCCCCTCTGAAGGGGAAACCCACACTCAGAAGGTCATATGCTGTGTGCATGGCCACTTCTCACAGCCAGTCACTCTGAGAGTCAGACCACTCACTGACATGCCAAAGCAATCAAGGCTAAATGACAACAGGAGGGCACATACAATCCACACAGGGGCACTCATGGAGCACATTACAAAGGTGATCAAGGAGATTGCACTACTGGGTCACACAGGATAGCTACTATACAAAGCCACCCAGCAAAGGCTGAAAGGCATAGAAAATATACCTAATATATAGAAATGAACACAGAGAGGCATACAAAATGAGGAAACAAACATGTCCTAAATAAAAGAATAGGAGAACACTTCACCAAAAGACCTAAATGAAATGGAGGCAACCAACAAATCAGAGACAGAGTTATAAACACTGGTTATAAGAATGCTTAAAGAACTCAGATAGAACTTCAACAAAGAGGTAGTAAGCATAAAGAAGGACATAGAAACCATAAAAAAAGAACTAGTCAGAAACAAAGAACACAATGACTAAAATAA
Organism: Aselliscus stoliczkanus; assembly: GCA_033961575.1. Classification (NCBI taxonomy): domain Eukaryota; kingdom Metazoa; phylum Chordata; class Mammalia; order Chiroptera; family Hipposideridae; genus Aselliscus; species Aselliscus stoliczkanus. The sequence goes on along the minus strand of CM066737.1, from coordinate 10,342,176 downwards.
AGAACATACTAGAAGGAATCAATAGCAGACTAGATGAAGCAGAGGAACGAATCAGCAATTTAGAAGACAAGGTAACAAAAAACACCCAACAATAGCAACAAAAGAATAAAGTAAAATGTAGTCTAAGGGACCTCAGGGACAACATCGTGCACCACAGCACTCACATCATAGGAGTGCCAGAAGGAGAAAAGAGGGAGCAAGGGATTGAGAACCAAATTGAAGAAATAATGACAGAAGTTTTCAACATTCATAACCTAATGAAGGAGATAGACATACAAGCCCAGAATGTGCAGAGTCCCAAAAAGATGAAACCAATGAGGTCCACATCAAGACACATTATAATTAGAATGAAAAGGTTAAAGACAAAGAGAGAATCTTTTTTTGTTTTTGTTTTGTTTTGTTTTTCTAGTTGAGCCGTCCTGCCACCTGTTGGCATCTCAGTGGCAGCTCACCTCAGGCTGGGCTTCTGTTGCTCAGAGGCTCAGCTTGCACTCTTGAGTGAGCTCTTACCGAACTGAGCTACTCGGCCAGCCCACAAAGAGAGAATCTTAAAAGCAGCAAGGGAGGACTGGCCAAGTGGCGCTTTGGTTGGGAGCTGGCTTGGGATGCCAGTAGCCCTGGTTCAGATCCCACATATGAGGGCCAGTGACACTGCACTCTAAAACTAAGATGGTAAACAACAGCTCCACCTGGAACTGGGCTGCTGTGAGGTGCTGGTGATGGCGTAGCTGCAGCCCCTGCGCAGTGGGCTCCATAGGCTACAGTGAGTGCTGGCAGCCAATGTGAGTAGCCGGCAGTCCAAGTAAGCTGCCAATAGCCACATGAATGGCCAGCCAGAGGCCAGGAACTGATCTGACTCACCCAGGAAGAGAGCAATGATAATATTAACATGGGCCAGTGAAGCGACGTCCTCCACAACTAGACCTGAAGAACAAAAGGACAGCAACTTGTCTGTTCCCCTCCCCCATTTAACTAATAAAAATCTTTTTTTTTTAAAAAGCAGCAAGGGAAAGAAGTAATTACCTACAAGGGAGCTCCCATAAGAGTATCTGGGAATTTCTCAACAGAAACTTTGCAGGCCAGAGGGATTGGCAAGAAATATTCAAAGTGATGAAAAGAAAGGATCTACAACCAAGATTACTCTACCCAGAAAGGCTATCATTTAAAATTAAAAGAGAGATAAAGAGCTTCCCAGACATAAAAAAAAAAAAAGCTAACGGGGTCCGGCCGAGTGGCGCTGTGGTTAAGCGCTGGTTTGGGAAGCCAGCGGATCCGGTTCGGGTCCCACATATGAAGATCAGTGACACTGCCCTCGGAAAAAAAAAAAAAAAGCTAACGGAATTCATTACCATCAAGCCAATATTACAAGCAATGTTAATGGGATTTTGTTAAGAAGAAGAAGGAGGGAAAGAAACAAACAAACAATAGAAGACCAAAAACATGAGTAATAAAATGGCAATAATTACGTAGCTATCAATTATCACTTTAAATGTAAATGCATTAAGTATTCCAATAAATAGATATAAGATAGCTGAATGGCTAAGAAAACAAGACCCATACATATGTTGTCTACAACAGATGCATCTCACATCAAAAGGCACACATAGACTGAAAGAAAAGGGATGGAAAATATTTTTCACACAAATGAAAATGGAAAAACAAAATGCTGGGGTAGCAATACTTATATCAGAAAAAATAGACTTTAACACATTGAGGTTGGGGCATTTAAATATATAGATGCAAATCTTTGTCACCAGTCCACAATGTGTTAAAATGAAGACTATAATAATAGACCAAAAAGGGCATTAATAATGATAAAGGGATCAATTCAGCAAGAGAACATAAACCTAGTAAACATCTATGCACTGGGCCGGCCGAGTGGCACGGTGGTTAAGCGCTGGTTTGGGAAGCCAGCGGCCCTGGTTCGGGTCCTACATATGAAAAAAAGAAAAACAAAAAACAAAACAAAAACATCTATGCACCAAATATAAGAGCACCTAAATATATAAAACAAATATTGGTCCACATATAGGCAGAGATCAATAGTAACATAATCACCATAGGGGACTGTAACATCCCATTCACACCAATAATTAGATATTGCAGACAGAAAATCAAGAAGAAAACAGCAAACCTAAATGACACACAAGACCAAATGAATTTAATTGATATTTTTAGAGCATTTGACTCCACAATAGCAGAATAAACATTTATTTCAAGTGCATGTGAAATGTTTTAAAGGATATACTACATGTTCAGCCACAAATCAAATCTCAATGAATTTAGGAAATGGAAATCATATCAAGCAACTTCTCTGACCATAATACAAAGTCAGACAGTTAAGTTCATGAACTCATCCTAGAAAAAGTGCTACATACCCCATTGCTGAATATCCCTGTGGTCACCTTCAAAGTACTCCCCTGAGGAAGTCATGCACTTATGCCAGCACCTAGTCCACCCTCCAACAATTTTGTAACTCTTTTTCTGGAATGGCCAACAGAGCTGTCATGGTATTACCCTTGTGACCTGAATGTCACCAAAAAGCCTTCCTTTCAATATTTCCTTTATCTTTGGGTAAAGAAAAAGTCATTGGGGGCCAGATCAGATGAGTAGGGAGGGTGTTTCAATATAGTTATTTGTTTACTGGTCAACCAACACACACACACACACACACACACACACACACACAGTGCTGTGTAAACTGGTGCATTGTCATGATGCAAGAGCCATGAATTGTTGGTGAAAAGTTCAGGTCATCTAACTTTTGCACACAGCCTCTTCAGCACTTCCAAACTTGGTTAACTGTTTGTCCACTTGGTACAAATTCATAATGAATAATGCATCTGATATTAAAAAAAAACAGTTAGCAACATTGTTGCAACAAGTTTGTGAACTTAATTGTCACCTTTGTAGTACGAGGTCTGAAAATTAAGTGTGCAAACTGATTGCAATGATGTTGCTAACGTTTTTTGATACCAAAGAGATTACTCACTATGAATTTGAACCAATTGGATAAAAAGTTAACCAAGTTTACTATTAGGTTGTGGGAAAAGTCATGACACATTTTTGCAATGAAAAACATAGAAAGAATACGTCATGACTTTTCCAACAGCCCAATATTTGGAAGTGCTAAAAAGTCTGCATGCAAAAGTTATATGAAATCACCTGAACTTTTTGCCAACAATTCATGGCTCTTGTATCACAACAATGGACCAGCTCACTCAGCACTCTCTGTGAGGGAGTTCTTAGGCAGTAAACAAATAACGGTATTGAAACATCCTCCTTATTTACCTGATCTGGCCCCCAATGACTTCTTTCTTTACTCAGAGATAAAGGAAATATTGAACGGAAGACATTTTGATGGGATTCAGGACATCAAGAGTAATATGATGACAGCTCTGATGGCCATTACAGTAAGAGTTCCAAAATTGCTTTGTAGGGTGGACTAGGCACAGGCATTAGTGAATAGCTTCCCAAGGGGAATACTTCAAAGGTGACCATAGTGATATTCAGCAATAAGGTATGTATCACTTTTTATGGGATGAGTTCATGAACTTGTCAGATCTCATATGAAACTAAAAATCAAATTTGTTTGTTTGTTTTTGGGTTTTTTTGAGGGCAGTGTCACTGGCCCTCATATGTGGGACCCAAACTGGGGCAGCAGGCTTCCAAAGCCAGTGCTTAACCACCGCGCCACACAGCCGGCCCTAAAAATCAATTTTAAAAGAAACCTAAACAACACACAAACACATATAGGCATAGTAACATGCTACTAAACAATTAATGAGTAAAGAATGAGATCAAGGAGAAAATCAAAAGATATCTTGAGGGAAATAAAACTCAAAACAGGACAATCCAAAATCTATGGGACACAGCAAAAGCAGTCCGAAGAGGGACATGCATAAAAGTACAGGCTTACCTCAAGAAACAAACAAAAAGTCAAATAAAAAAATCTAACCTTAGCCTTTAAGGAACTAGAAAAACTACTGCAAACAAATGAGTAGAAGGAAGGAAATAATAAAGATCAGATCAGAAATAAGCAAAAGAGAGTCTAAAAGGACAATAAAAAAGATCAACGAAAAGAAGAGCTGCATCTTTGAAAAGATAAACAAAATTGATAACCTTTTAACTAAGCTCATCAAGAAAAAAATAGACAGGACTCAAATAAATAAAATCAGGAATGAAAGAGAAATGACAACAGACATCACATAAATACTATATATAAGCTATTATATAACAACAAATTGGATAATTTGGAAGAAATTGATAAGTGCCTAGAGGTATACAATCTTCCAGGCTGAATCAAGAAAAAACAGAAAATCTGAAATAAACAATTACTACTAATGAAGTCAAATCAGTAAAAAAAAACAAAAAAAAAACCTCCCAGCAAATGAAAGTCCTATACTGCATAGCTTCATATGTCAATCTTACTAAACATTCAAAGAAGAATTAACACCTATCCTTCTCAAATTATTCCAAAAAACTCAAGAGAGGGGAAGGCTCCCAAACTCATTCTATGATTCCATTATCCTGATTCTAAAACCAGATAAAGACATTACCAAAAAAAAGAAAACCATAGGCTGATATTCCTAATGAATATATATGCAGAAATCCTCAAGAGAATATTAGCAAACAATTCAGCAATATATTGAAAATATCATGCACCATGGTCAAGTGGGATTTATTCCTGGGATGCAAGGTTGGTTCAATATCTGTAAATCAATTAATAGGATATACCACATAAGCCAAATGAGGGATAAAGTCATATGATCATATCAATAGATGCACAAAAAGCATCTGACAAAATCCAGCATTCATTTATGATAAAAACTCTCAGCAAAGTTGGAATAAATGTAGAACAACTCAACATAATAAAGGCCATGGGCAGGCCAAGTGGTGCATTAGTTAAGAGATGGCGTGGGACGCCAGCAGCCCGAATTCGGTTCCCACATATGAGGGCCAGTGACACTGCCCTCTACAGCTAACAACAGCTCCACCTGGAGCTGGGCTGTGAACTCCGGCAATGGTGTAGGATGCAGCCCCTGCTGCAGTGGGCTGCCATAGGCTACAGTGAGTGACCGGCAGCCAGCGTGAGAGGTTGGTAGCCAGCGTGAGTGGCTGGCAGCCAGCATGAGCTGCCGATAGCTATGATGAGTGACCATCCAGAGGCTGGTGACTGATCTGCCTCATCTGGGAAGAGCGCAATGATGATACCAACATGGGTCAGTGAAACAACGTCCTCTGCAACTGGACTGAAGAACAAAAAGACAGCAGCTTGTCTGTTCCCCTTCCCCGATTCCCCAATGCTGTTCCCCTCCCCCAATACCCCAATAAAATCTTTTAAAAAAATAAAAATAAAAACATAAAGGCCATATATGACAAACCCACAGTTAACCTCATATTCAACAGGGAAAAGATAAAAGCATTCCCCTTCAGATAAGGAAAATACCAAGGATGTTCACTTTCACCACTTTCACTCAACATAGTATTGGACGTCCTTAACACAGCAGTCATAGAGGAAAAAGAAATAAAATGCATCCAAACTGGAAAGGAAAAAGGAAAACTATCATTATTTGCAGAAGACATGATATACTATATAGAGAGAACACCAAAAATTTCACTAAAAATCTATTTGAACTAATAAATGATTTCAGTAAAGTAGCAGGAAACAAAATAAATATTCAGATATTGATTGTATTTTATACACCAATGTCAAACTATCATAAAGAGAAATTAAGAAAACAAACCCGTTTACAAATGCATCAAAAAATAAAATAAAATACCAGGCCGACTGAGTGGTTAAGCACTGGCTTGGGAAGCCAGCGACCCTGGGTCGGGTCCCACATATCAGGGTCAGTGACACTGCTCTCAAAAAAAATAAAATAGACTTCTGGTAAAATGGTGGAATAGACAGATGCTGTGCTAACTGCCTCCCAGGATCACACCAAAATTACAAATAATTCACACAACATTCAACCCCGGAAGTCTCCGGAACACTAGATGAACAGAACCTCTAAATGAAGAACTTAAAGAGGAGGCCACGTCAAGTTTGGTAGGAGGAGTGGACACGAGAGAGGGTAAATCCTGTAAGGGACACCTTAGCTGAGGGGAGGCTTTTCCATTTGGGGGAGAGACCCTCCGGCTGCACACCAAGCTCACCAGGCCAGAGTTCCTTTGCCAGGAAGAGGAGATCCATGATACCTGGCAGTAGAAATTAGTGAGGACTCTCTTTTCCCAGCTAGGTGAGGCTGAGGGTGGCTAGAGAATCAGTGGGGTCGGATCACAGGCTCGCTCAATGGTGAGTACTAACATGGTTCCTGGTGGAGGGAGTAGCTGTGTGAGCAGGGTCCAAGAGGCTCTGGGGACAGACTGAACTGAGCACATTTGTTGCAGAAGCTGGACGTTTTGGGACTATTATTCCTCTGGTGTGGAGCTTGGACATGAGCGGTATACAGGAGGGCACAATTTTGTTAGGGTTGGGCCCTCCCACAGAGAGTCAGGTCCAGGACCGCATTGGTCTGGTGGAATTGGCGCACAAGTGCATGCGTGCAAGCATGTATGTGCATGCAGCCTTGGATACCCACCCTCCGCCCAACGTATACTGTGTTGCCAGGGAAAGGCTGGGTGGGTGCCCTCTGGCTCCAACAGGCTGCTAACTGAGACCGGGGAGTGCACGAGCCGCCTTGGATTCCCACTCTCAACTCGGCTTCTGCTGCATTGCCAGGGAAACGCATGGTGGGCATGCTCTGGCTCCAAAAGGATGCTCTCTGAGATGCAGGAGTGTGCCAGCCACCTTGGGTCCCCACTCTCCACACTGTGAATGCAGAGTTGCCAGGCTGGTGATTGGTTGTCAGGCTGCATGGCCTGATCTGTGAGCAGCTGATTGGGACAGGCTGAGACTGGGAGTTTTCCTGGGAGTGTTGGGTCATGATCTGTGTGCCTGCATGATCCAGCAGAGGCTCTCCTGGTGATCTATCTAATACATTAAAGTTATCCCAAAGCGGCAGTCAGAATGAGGAAACAAAGAAACATGTCACAAGTAAAAGATCAGAAGAAACCTCTAGAAATGGAACTAAATGAAATGGAGGGATTTAACCTTTCAGAGACAGAGTTTAGAACACAAATGCCCATTGGAAGATGACTGTATTAAGAAACTATGGTACCTTTATACAATGGAGTATTACTCTGCTATAAAGAAGAATGAAATCATACCATTTGCAATGATATGGATGGACCTAGAGACTATTATGTTAAGTGAAATAAGTCATTTGGAGAAAGACAAATACGATATGATCTCACTTATATGTGGAATTTGAAAAACTGAATGAATGAGCAAAGGAAACAGAAACAGTCTCATAGATACAGAGGAAAAACTGAGGGTTGCTAGTTGGGAGGGTGGTGGGGATGAGGGAGAAGGGGAAGGGATTAGACAGCATAAATAGGTAACTACAGTATTGTCACAGGGATATGAAAGACAGTTCGGGGAATATAATAATGTTGTAAATATTTTGCGGGGTGTCAGCTGGTCACATGTCTTGTTAGGGAGACCTCTTCATGGATGGAGTAGAAGCTTGATCACTGCATTGTATACCTCAAATTGATGTTGTGTAATATTCTATGACAACTGTAATTGAGCAGTCATGGTATGTGGATTATACGGTGCAAAGGAGTCAAAGGATTTGTAATAGAAAGTATGATATGGATGGGAGGAGTGGGGTGGAGAATTGGGGGAGGGGGTTTGTCACTTTGAGGGGTAAAAGGTATAACTATTGCACTGTGTTGTGCACCAGAAGCTAATTAAAATAAAATAAAAATATATCAATGGCAGTTTTCGTGGAACTAGAACTAATCATCCTAACATTTATATGGACTTTCAGAAGACCCTGAATAAGCAACACAATCTTGAAAAAGAAAAAAATGTAGCAGTATCATGCTACCTGATATCAAACTATAGTATAAGGTACAATAATCAAAACAGCATGGTACTGCCATAAAAACAGATACAAAGGTCAAGGAAACACAATAGAGAGCCCAGAAATAAACCCATTCTATATGGTCATTTGATCTATGATAAAGGAGGCAAAAATATACAATGAAGTAAAGATAGTCTCTTCAATAAATGGTGTTAGAAAAACTGGACAGATAAAGGCAGAAAAATGAAACTGGATCATCTTCTCATACCATATACAAGAATTAACTCAAAACAAATTAAAGACTTCAATGTAAGATCCCGAACCATAAAACTCTTAGAAGAAAACATAGGCAGTAAACTCTCTGAAATTGCTCTTAGTAAGACTTTTTAAATACAGCTCCTCTGCCAAGAAAAACAAAAACATAAATAAATAAACAAATGTGACTATATCAAACTAAGTATCTTTTGCACAGCAAAGGAAATGATCAACAAAACAAAAAGAAAACTGAGTGAATTGGAGATTTTTACCAATGATACTTGTGGTAAGGGGTTAATGTCCAAAATTTATAAAAGATGCATACAACTCAACACCAACAAAACAAAAACACAAAACAAACAAAAAATTCAATTTAAAAAAAATGGCAGAAGAATGAAATAGCCATTTCTCCAAAGGGGACAAACACATGGCCAATAGACATATGAAAAGATGCTCAATGTCACTAATCATAAGAGAAAATCAAATTAAAACCACAGTGAGATATCACCTCTCACCTGTCATAATGGCCATCATCAATCAATCAATCAATAAGCATTGGTGAGGATGTGGAGAAAGGTAACCTTGCACTATTGGAGGCATTCCAAATTGGTGTAGCCATGATGGATAATGATTTGGTGGTTCCTCAAAAAAATTAAAATAGAACTACATTATGACCCAGTAAATCCACTTCTGGGTATTTCTCTGAAGAAATACAAAATACTAATTTTGAAAGTTATATACACTCCTATGTTCCATGCAACATTATTTACAATAGCCAAGATATGAAAGCAAATTAAGTGCCCATCAATAGACAATTTGATAAAGAAGTGGTGCAATGGACTATTCCTTGGCCAGAAATAAAAGAAATCTTAACATTTGTGGCAACATGGGTGGATCTACAGGGTATTATGCAAAGTGAAATAAGTCAGAGAAAGACAAAGACCATACGAACTCACCTATATGTGGAATCTAAAGAAGAAAATAAATGAACAAACAGAACAGAAGCAATTCATATATACAGAGAACAAATAGATGGCAGGGGTTGGGGGCTGGGTGAAAAAGGTAAAGGGATTAAGAAATACAAACCACATCTTTCACTGAATTTTCTCAGCAGGATAGTCATTGTCTGTTAAAGTTATCTTTAAAACCAAGACAGTACACATCATTTATAAAATTTTTCTCCTTAAACACACAGAAAAGTAGAGAGGTGAATACAAAGCCCCTAGGGTCTGGAGAAACCTAGTCCAAAACAGCTCACAGCAAATTCATTGCTTTCTTGAATCTTTAGTGATCTCTTAAAAATACACATTGAATTGTATCCTGTTCTATAGCATGTATTTGCTTAAATACAAATTGATGAAGATTTCTTTCAACTGGATATTTTGGTAAAATTGATGTTACAGACAGATGAATCATTTTATATTCTGACTTTGTATAACCTTAAACCAAAGTTAAGTTTGAGAAACACAATGCTACAGAATGTCAGGGCTCAAAGATAAAACTGAAAATATAAGATATGATGTAATTTCTCTTTAGAAGTATTGGAACAAGAAATTTATGCTGCAGCTCATTAAAGAACCTTAATAAAAACAACCTCTCCATAAAACACTACCAGTGTGAAGAGTTTAGATTGAAGCAACCAATTCATTTTTGGTCATTTAAAAGTTGTCACAAAGTATTTATTATTACTTTTAACCAAATCTGAATCCTTGTAATTTTGACATATTAATCTTAGTTCTATTCTAGATGTAGTCATATGTTATGACTCCTAAAAGAATAAATCCTGGGATTAGACTAAATAGGAGTGTTCTCAAAGATGAAACCCAAATTTTAATATATGTGAAATATGAGTGTGCCTTTTGCTCTTCCATAATATGTGTGTGGAGGGGGCAAGTAGGAGGTAAGGGGAAAGAATTACCCGGTTATACTTTCTAAGTGAATGCATGACCAAGCAAAAATATATAAAGTTTCTTTTTTATGCCAATGATATAAGATATCCAATGTCAAAATGAGCACTGTTGAATTGTTAAAAACAAAAACAAAATATCATCCATCTGTGGTTATAAAAAATCATATAACTTGTGGTTATATATTAATATTGTAGCCAATTCATTTTGATGGACTCAAGTAGCTCTATTTAATTAAATATTCTATAGGAAATCTAAAGATATTCTGTCACAATTGGTGGTTGACAATCTCTTCAATTGTAAATTTCCTAGTGAAGTTGGGTCTTTTGAATAATCACAAATAGAGACTATAAAAGAAAGGTAAATATACTTAAATAAAAGCAACAATAGCAAATCAAATACCAAACTGCCATTTATTTAGGGTGTAATACATGTCAGATACAGTGCTAGGGGTTTTAGATAAAGAATTTTATTTAATGATCACAACTACTGAAGACTATTTTTCTGTTTATGGAACAGATGAGAAATTGAAATGCACAGAGATTAACAAGTTGAACTAAGGCCACATAGCTAGATAATATTTGGTAAAGCCAAGGTTGAAAGCAAACTTGGCTTTAAATTTTTTTATCACAATAATTAAACTTCCTAAACATTAATAACTGTTCCATTGATTGAAGGCATTAAAGCTACCTCTTATTGTCTCCCTTATTTTTGTATTTTCCAAATTTTCTCCAGTAAGTCTGTATTACATGTATAACTGTCAATATTTTTTAAATTAACTTCATTGGGGTGACAATGGTTAATAAAACTGAACAGGTTTAAAGTGTGCATTCTATAATACTTCATGTATATATCATATTGTGTGCTCACCACCCAGTTTCAGTTCTCCTCCCATCATCATATATTTGACTTCCTTTTCCCCTCTTCTAATATCCTCCCCCCCTTACCCTCTGGTAACCACTAAACTGTTGCATGTGTATATGAGTTTTTTCCCCTCTATTTGTTCGTTTTTTCCTTTGTTGTTTTCAGTTTTATATCCCACATATGACTGAAGTCATATGGTTCTTGACTTTCTCTGTCTGACTTATTTTGCTTAGCATGATACTGTCAAGGTCTACACATGTTGTCGCAAATGGCAGTATTTCATTTTTTCCTATGGCAGAGTAGTATTCCATTGTATATATACCACATATTCTTTATCCAGTCATCTATCGAAGGACGCTGGTTGTTTCTATGTCATGGGCACCATAAATAATGTGGCAATAACATTGGAGTATACATATATCTTTACAGATTCATGTTTTCTGATTTTGGATGTATATACCCAGAAGGATTGGCGATTCATATGGTAATTCTATTCTTAATTTTTTTGAGTAACCTCCATACTGTATTCTATAGTGGTTGTACTAATTTCCATTCCCACCAACAGTGTATGAGGGTTCCTTTTTCTCCATAACCTCTGCAACACTTGTTATTATTTGTCTTGCTGATGCTAGCCATTCTAACAGGTGTGAGGTGATAGCTTATTGTGGTTTTGATGTACATTTCACTAATAGCTAGTGAAGCTGAGAATTTTTCATATATTTGTTGGCCATTTGTATGGCTTTTTGAGAGAAGTGTCTGTTCAGGTCGTTTGCCTATTTTTAATTAAATTGCTTTTTTTTTGAGTTGTATGAATTAGTTCTTTATATATTTTAGATATAATCCCCTTATTAGAGGCATTGTTTGCAAATACCTTCTCCCATTCAATTGGTTGCGTCTTTTTTTTTGTTGATGGTTTCTTTTGCTGTGCAGAAGCTTTTCAGTTTGATATAGTTCCATTCATTTATTTTAGCTTTTATGTTCCTTGCTTTCGAGGTCAGATTCATAAAATCTTCTTTGAACTCACTGTCTATAAGTTTAGTGCCTATGCTTTCTGCTATACAATGTATTGTTTCAGATCTTATATTTAGGTAGTTTGATCCATTTTTACTTAATTTTGGTATATGGTGACAGCAACCTAGCCTGTGGCTTTCCAATTCTCTCACCACCTTTTATTGAAAAGGCTTTCTTTTCTTCATTCCATGTTTTTGGCTACTTTGTCAAAAATTATCTGTCCATATTCATTGGGTTTATTTCTTGATTTTCAATTCTATTCCATTGGTCTATATGTCTGTTTCTTCTGCCAATATCATACTGTTTTAATTATTGTCACTTTTTAGTACAAATTGAGTCAGGGAGTGTGAGAAGTCCAGCCTTGTTCATTTTTCTCAGGTTTCCTTTTCTATTTGAGGTGTTCTGTTTTTCCAAACAAATCTGATTATTCTTTGTTCTATTTCTGTCACATTATAACCTGTCTGTCTGCCTCCATATACCTCTCCATAAGGACAGATCATAACTTTAATATTTTGCTTACTGTATATATCCACACTTGGCACCTAAGGATGGCTGGTCAGTCAGAGATGGGTAAGTTCTCTCAAAAGAGAGAGAGAGAGACAACCCAAGCCAGATGTGGTTACGTGGATGCCAGGGGGTGCCCGTGAGTGCCTGTGGGTGCCAGTGGTACCCAAGGGTTCAAGTGAGTGCCATGGGAGAAATCAGGGAGAGGAGAAAAGGCGCATAAACCCCTTGCTTCAGGTTCTGGCAGCCTGCCTGTGAAATGACCTATTGATATGATAATAACCTGTCATCCCTGCATTCTTATCAGTAAGCCTTGGCAGAGCAAGCTTCTGTCTCCTAAGAGGTGCATGACAATAACCTTATGGGGCCTCTGGTAATGGCAGTTTGCAGGCTTGGGAAATTAGGCCTGGAGGTTAATTCTTGGGTGTGAGACTCACAGACCATGGAAGCTACATTGACCCTTGCTTATGTGTAAGATAATAAAAGGAAAATTCAGGCCCGATTTGGTGCTCCAGTCAATGAGGCTAAAGATCCTTGGCCCCAAACTGTTTTCTCTGCTATTTTGTGTCTCTCTCTCTTTTCCATAACCTTTTGTCATCCCTTCTCCACTCCCACCTGCTCTGTAGTGCTAGGATGCAATGTATTTCTTTTTTTAAAAATGGCCTTGGGATTTTGGTGGGGATTGCATTAAATCTGTATATTGCTTTAGGTAATATGGCCGTTTTAACTATTTTGTTTCTTCCCATCCATGCACACAGAATATGTTTCCATTTTTTTGTGTCTTCAATTTCTTTTAAAAATGTCTTGGGTCGGCCAAGTGGCACAGTGGTTAAGAGCTGGCTTGGGACGCCAGCATCCCTGTTTCGGATCCCACATGTGAGGGCTAGTGACGCTGCCCTCTACAGCTAAAAACAGCTTCACCTAGAGCTGGGCTGCATGAGCCCCGGCGACAGTGTAGGCTGCAGCCTCTGCTGCAGTGGGTTGCCATAGGCTACAGTGAGCGGTCGACAGCCAGTGTGAGCTGCCAATAGCCATGGTGAGTGGCCATCCAGAGGCCAGTGACCGATCTGCCTCATCCAGTAAGAGCACAATAATGATACCAACATAGGCCAGTGAATCCATGTCCTCTGCAACTAGACTGAAGAACAGAAAGACAGCAACTTGTCTGTTCCTCTTCCCGGATTTCCCAATGCTGTTCCCCTCCCCCAAATCCCCAATAAAATCGTAAAAACAAACAAACAAAAATAATGTCTTATAGTTTTTTAATGTGCAGGTACTTGGCAATCTTCGTTAAGTTTATACCTAGGTATTTTATAGTTTTTGCTGCAATTACGACATGATTTTTTCATTTCTTTTTCTCAAATTTTATTTTTAGTATATCAAAAAGCGATGGGTTTTTGTTCATTTATTTTGTATCCAACAACTTTACTGTATTCATTTACTATTTCTAACAACTTTTTGGTAGAGTTTTTAGGGTTTTCTACATAAAGAATCATGTCATCTGCAAAGAGTGACAATTTAAACTTTTCATTCCCAATTTGGATGCCTTTTATTTCTTACTTTTGCCTGAGTGCTCTGGCTGGGACTTCCAATATTATGTTGAATAACATTGGTGATGGGGGGAAAACTGTCCTGTTCCTGAACATAGAGCATAAGGCTTCAGTTTTTCACTGTTAATTATAATATTAGTTGAGGAAGGTTTCTCGTAAGTGGCCTTTGCTGTGTTAAGGTATTTTCCTTCTAACCCCATTTATTAAGTGTTTTAATCATCAATGTATGGTATAACTTGTCAAATGCTTTTTATGCATCTATTCATACAATCATATGATTTTTATCTTTTATTTTGTATATACATTATTTCACATTCATCGATATGCATATGTTGAATCATCATTGTGCCCCTGGAAGGAACCCCACTTGATCAGGGTGTATATAGTCTTTTTGATGTATTGTTGTGTTCTATTTGCTAGAATTTTGTTTAGAATTTTTTTGCATCTGTATTCATCAGAGGTATTGGTCTGTGTGATTTTTTTTTTAATTTTGTGTGTTATTCTTAACAGGTTTTTGTATCAAGGTAATTTTGGCCTTGTAAAATGAATTAGGAACTATTACCTCTTCTTAAACTTTTTGGGAGAGTTTGAGGAGGAGAGGTGTTAGATACCCTTTGAATGATTGGTAGAATTCACTAGTAAAGCCATATGTTCTTAGACTTTTGCTTTGGGGAAGGTTTTAGATGACTGATCCAATGTTCTTACTGTTGATCAATCTATTTAGATTCTCCAGTTCTTTATGATTTAGTTCAGGAAGGCTGTATGTTTCTAGGAACTTATCCATTTTTTCTAAGTTATTGAATTTGGTAGCATGTGATCCTTCATACAATTCCTGTATGATCATTTGTTTTTCTGTGGCAATTGTGCAAAATTCTGTTTCATTTCTGATTTTGTTTATTTGTATTTTTTTATCTTAGTGAGCCTAACCAAGGGTTTGTCAATTTTATTAATTTTTTGAAAGAACCAGATCTTTGTTGCATTAATTTTTGTTACTGTCTTTTTGTTCTCTATTTCATTTAGTTCTGCTCTGATTTTATTATTTCCTTTCTTCTGACTTTGTGTTTCATTTGTTCTTTATCTAGCTTTTTATGTTGTAATTTTAGATTTCCTTTATTAGGGATTTTTCTTGTTTCTTGAGATAGGCCTGTAATAGTATAAATCTCCTTTTTTTTTTTTCCAGCTGAGCCATCCTTCCACCTGTTGGCAGCTCAGTGGCTGCTCAGCTCGGGCCTGGAATCTACCAGGCAACCCAATTGCTCAGAGTTCGCACTCTTGATTGAGCTCTTAATCAAATGAGCCACTCAGTCGGCCCTAAATTTCCTTCTTAATACTGCTTTGCTGCATCCTAATAATTGTGTTATGATGTATTTTAATTCTCATTTGTTTCTATGCATATTATGCATATATTGATCTTGTCTTTTATTTCTTCTTTGACATAGTCATTGGTTGTTTTTTTTTGAGGGCAGTGAAATTGGCCCTCATATGTGGGACCAGAACCAGGGCCGCTGGCTTCCCAAGCCAGCACTTAACCACCATGCCACTCGGCTTCCCAAGCCAGCACTTAACCACCACGCCACTCGGCTGGCCCAACATAGTCATTCTTTAATAGCATGTTATTTAATCTCCACATATTTGTAAGTTTTCCTGCTTTATTTTTCCAATTGATATTCAATTTCAGTGCCTGTGAACAGAGAATATATTTGCTATAATTTCAATCTTCTTAAATTTGCTGAAGCTAATTTTATGTCTTAACATATGGTTTATTCTTTAGAATATTCCATGTACACTAGAAAATAATATATAGTGGTGTTTTAGGATGCAGTAATCTATATATGTCTATTATGTACATTTGGTCTAATGTGTCAGTTAAGGATGATATTTCCTTACTGTTTTTTTGTTTGGATGATCTATTTATAACTGTCAATGACATATATAGGTCCCCTGGCATAACTGTGTTTTGGTCAACTTCTCCCTTTAGTTCTGTTAGTAGTTGTTTTGTTTATTTTGGTGCTCATTTATTGGGGCCCTATATATTGATAAATGTTATGTCTTATCATTGTATTGTCTCCCTTATCACTAAGAAATGTCCATCTTTCTCTCTTGTTACCTTTTTTTTTGTTTTTTGTTTGTTTGTTTTTTTGAGGGCAGTGTTACTAGCCCTCATATGTGGGACCCGAACCAGGGCCGCTGGATTCCCAAGCCAGCGCTTAACCACCACGCCACTCGGCCGGCCCTCTTCTTACCTTTTTAAAGTGTTCCATTATTGGCTTTACTTTATATAACATGAGAGTCTTGTAGTTGTATATTATTTTACTCTCTCCAGTAATTTTTTTAAAAATAACTTCTTCTCCATTCCATGGGTATCCTATAGAAATATCATTGATGGTACCAGAAGTTCTTTGATTCAGTTTCTTTACTTTTCACTAAAGCCTAGCTAATCAACATCTTCCACCTCACGGATAACAGCAATTGGTCCAGGAGTTCATCATGTTACCCAGAGTCCTTCCTTGCCATTTATGACTCCAGGACAAAGAAGCTTCTTTTCATTGTGATTACACAGTTGGGAGAATATGACTATGAACCTACTGATGGCTAAATCCATGTTATTATTGGAGACAACCTGTCTGTAATAGGAAGCCAAGGAGAAGAAAGCAGAGATGGAAAATAGTTACCTTGATAATACTGAATCCCACTTTAAGTTCTTAAAACTCATTGTTCTTATTATTTTCCTTTGCCTTATTCAGGGTTTGAGCCTACTAATGTATTATTATTGTTTTTAAAGATCCTCAGTTGACTATGATGATTCACTCCAAGGGGCAAACATGAAAAATGTTAATAATCTATCCCTTTGCATTTCTAATGAAAACCAAAATAGTGTATTCTTTGATTTAGAGACGTTTTCCACTAAGAATTTTCTCTAAAACAACAGGCACTAAAATGCTCCATAACAAAAAGAGATTTTTTACTTGTTAATTAAAAATTCTAACAAGTCTTGCAGTAATACAACTAATTAATTGTTGAACCCAGCATCTCTCGGTTACTTTTTTTTTGTTTAATTAGGTTGTTATTAACATCTTAGAAAACACACTTTTGGAAATGTTCATTGATATATTTATATATTATATAATAATTTGCCAAGATTCCATTTATTTTAACAGCTTCATTGTAACTGAAAATGTATCACTTTCACATATGCTTCTTCCCAATCCTTTAGTTGTGTGATTGATAACATCTAAATTCATATTACTGGACCACCCTGCATGTTCCAGCTAGTCAAAATTATTTTGAATTTCAGCTGGATGCCAGCATATTAGATTTCTCTCCTAGCTTTCGTTAATTTGGATATTTAATAAGGAGAACTTCCAAAGTTCCATTAAAGTTTCGTTCATCAGGTTGTATCAGAAAGGATTAAGGATAGAGTCTCAAGTTATTCTGTGAAAGAATATTTTCCAAGTTAACATTCATTGATTATTTGATATCTTTTTTTTTTTGAGGGCAGTGTCACTGGCCCTCAGATGTGGGACCGAACCGGGGCCACTGGCTTCCCAAGCCAGCGCTTAACCACAGCGCCACTCGGCCGGCCCTGATATCTTGATATGACATTATTTAGTGTCTAATCTATGTAACACTTATCATTCAAATCATTTTTTTTCTTTCAACTACAAGTGTGCCACAAGACATTATGTCACTTGGTTTACTGCAATCCCACATGATTTTCACATACAGTTTATTGCGGTCTTTGAGATGAATACTAAAAATATTTGCCCTGGGCTGGCCGAGTGGTGCGGTGGTTAAGAGCTGGCTTGTGATGCCAGCGGCCCTTGTTCAGATCCCACATATGAGGGCCAGTGACACTGCCTTCAAAAATAAAATAAAATAAAATAAAATAAAATAAAATAAAATAAAATAAAATAAAATAAAATAAAATAAAATAAAATAAAATAAAATAAAAATATTTGCCCAAAATAACTGAGACAGAAACTTTCAGTGGGAGTACAATCCAAGGACTCCTATCTTTAACCCTGAAAAAAATCCAAACCAGGTTGAAACAGAATATATTTAAATTTTATAGAAAACTGAACAACTCTAAAATAAAATAATTAATGATTAATTACATCATAGAAATAACAGAGTGAGGTGAGACTCAAAATCTCCCCTGGAATTTACAACAAATTGAAGAGCTATATTCCACAAAGGACTCCCTCTGCAGCATACAGGCAAGACTAACAGACACACAATTAAAATCACCTGAAGATGGGCAAATTGGGTGAATGGGGGAGGAGGAAAAAGGGAAGTGCAAAGACCCAGGCCATGCAGGCCACAAAATGCAGAGGTGGAGCTCAGAGTTCTGAGCTCCCTGCATTCTGGAGCTACCACAGTAGTGGGAGAGGGAAGGATTCAGACTGCTAGTGTTTTCCTTATGTCCCAGAGTCCCACGGCAAAGACTGAATGAAGAATGGTGAGAACAGTGGTTTAAGCCCTCACTGCCAAGCAGAGGATGGAAGACATAAGCAGGAAGCTTATCTGTCCCCAGCCCACCCTCTGAATACTCACCCCAATCCACCATCTCTACTAGAATTGGAACAGTAGCAGCATTACATCAAAAAAATAGAATATTTGCAGTTCTGAGAACTGTGGCCTACTTTTGGCCCAACTAGTTCCAATGAACAGATAGGAACCTTGGGTACAGGATTGGCTATGCCGGTAGTTGCCACCATTGCTCAGAGCCACCTCTGATAAACCACGTTGCCCCTAACCCCACCTATCTGGGCAGATCTCAACAGAGGTAAATACCACTGAAACACACAGGCTCTGATCTGGTTCAGGAAGACCTTTGGGAATTCAGAAGCTCTCCACATCCCCCCAACGAGGTGGAGGCCTGTGACCCAGGCAACCTGTTCATAGAGGAGAAGGCCTCTATGGATCCAGGGAATCCCATATTGTGTGAGAAGATAGAATATGCAGAGAAAATATAACATGACAGCATGAGAGAGAATAAGAGGCTGCAACAGGAGAGAAAATAAAACATTCCACCAACACCTATGAGAAAGCAAAAGAAAGACCTCTTCCTATCAAACTGTTGCAGAACCCACTCTTGTAGATTCCTAGGAAAAAATCATAGAATACCACCACACTGAAATAATAAACAACAACAAAAAGGTAAAGAAACAATGGAGACACAGTCCTACCAGAAAACCAAAGATAGAATGATGGGAAATCCTCATATATCAATAATCACCCAAAATGTAAATGGACAGAACTCACCAATAAAAAGGCACACAGAAGCAGATTGGATCAAAAAACTTAACTCAGCATATGCTGCCTCCAAGAGACACATCTCAACTACAAGGACCAATACAGACTCAAAGTGAAAGGGTGGAAATTGGCACTCCAAACAAATGATATTCAGAGAAAGGCAAGTTTAGTTATACTGATGAAACAGACTTCAAAATAAAAAAGGTTACAAGAGACAAAGATGGACATTTCATAATGATAAAGACATAACAAGAAAACATAACAGTCATCAATATTTATGGACAGATAATTTTTGATGAAGAAGCCAAAAACCTACAATGGAGAAAAGATAGCCACTTCAATAAATGATGCTGGGAGAATTGGAAAGCTATGTGCAAAAGAATGAAACTAGACTGCTATCTGTCACCATGTACCAAAATCCACTCAAAATGTATCAAAGACCTAAACATAAGACCTGAAACAGTAAACTGCATGGAAGAAAACATACGTAGTAAACTTATAGACCATGGTTTCAAAGAGGATTTCATGAATTTTACTTCAGAGGCAAGGGAAGTAAAAGCTAAAATAAATAAATGGGACTATATCAAACTAAAAGTCTTCTGCACAGCAAGAGAATTCATTGACAAAATAAAGGGGCAGCCAACCAAATGGGAAAAATTTTTTGCAAACAATGCCTCTGATAAGGGTCTGATATTCAAAATGTATAAGGAACTCATACAACTTTACAACAACAATAAAAAAAACAATACAATTAAAAAATGGGAAGAGGATCTGAATAGATATTTCTCTAAAGAGGACATACAAATGGCCAATAGACATATGAAAAGATGCTCAACATTACTAATCATCAGAGAAATACAAATAAAACCCACAATGAGATATCACCTCACACCAATTAGGTTGGTGAAAAAGTAATTGCAGTTTCAGACTGTGCATTTTTAATCATGACTAGGCTCAAACACATCTTTATTAATCAAAATAGGAACCGTTACAATCAACACATTTTTGCCAATGAGAAATAAGTTTGTTTATTCCTGTAGCACTAAAATCCATGCTTCAGGATTCAATTAACACTGAGAAAGCATTTTCTGTATCCTGTTAGTTGTGGAAGTGTTTTCCCTGCAAAAAGTTGTCAAGATGCTTGAAGAAGTGGTAGTTGGTTGAGGAGAGGTCAGGCAAATATAGTGGATGAGGCAAAACTTTGTAGCCCAATTCATTCAATTTTTGAAGCATCAGTTTTGTGACTTGCAGTCAGGCCTTCTCTGGGAGAAGAATTGGACCCTTTCTGTTAAGAAATGGCAGCTGCAGGCATTGCAGTTTTCAGGGCATCTCATTGATTTGTTGAGCATGTTTCTCAGATGTAATGGTTTTGCCAGGATTCAGAACACTGTAGTGGATCATCCCAGCAATATACAACCAAATAGTGACCATGTCCTATTTTTGGTGCAAGTTTGGCTTTGGGAAGTGCCTTGGAACCTCCTCTTCTTGGTCCAGCCACTGAGTTGGTCATTGCAGGTTGTCATATACAATCCACTTTTCATCACACATCACAATCTAATCAAGAAATGGTTGAGGAGTTCCGGTAAGATGGCAGAATAGACGGGTGCTCTCCGAGCTGCCTTCCAGGATCACATCAAAATTACAAATAATTTATGCAACATTTAACCTCAGGAGTCCCCTGAACATTAGATGAACAGAACCTCTCAACGAAGGACCTAAAGAGGAGGCCACGTCAAGTCTGGTAGGAGGGGTGCCGACGAGAGAGGGCGAGCCCCATGAGGGACGCCCCAGCTGTGTGGGGAGGCTTCTCCAGTTGGGAGAGAGACCCTCCAGCCCCACACCGAGCTCACTAGCCCAGAGTTGCTTTGCCAGGAAGAGGAATTCCATGATAGTGGGCAGTAGAAATTAGTGAGGACTCTCTTTGCTCGACTCGGTGAGGCTGGGGGCAGCTGGAGAAACAGTGAGGCCAGCACACAGGTTCACTTGCCGGCGAGCACTCACCCGGTTCTTGTCTGAGGGAGTGGCTGCATGAGCCGGGCCCAGAAGCCTGTCGGGAGGGACTGAACTGAACACCTTTGGTGCAGAAGCTGGAGGTTTTGGGATTGTTCCACTGGTGCAGAGCTTGCACATGAGTAGCGTACAGGAGGCCGCCATTTTTTCAGGGTTGGGCCCTCCCACGGAGGGTCAGAGCCGGGATCCCATTGGTCTGGTGAACTTGGCTCAGGAGTGCTTGCATGTGTGCGCATGTGGCCTTGGATTCCCACCCTCCACTCTGCTTGTGTTGCATTGCCAGGGAAACGCATGGCGGGTGCCCTCCGGCTACATCAGGCTGCTCACTGAGACACAGGAGTGCACAAGCGGCCTTGGGTCCCCACCCTCCACCCTGCTTCAGCTGCGTTGCCAGGGAAACACAGGGCGGGTGTTCTCCAGCTGCATCACTCTGTTCACTGAGACTCAGTAGCAGACAACCTGCAACAACCTGTGAAGATTTTTTTTTTTGGGAGGGAGTGAGCACTTCCAGAGCACACAGAAGCTAATTGTGAAAAGCTCACTGCAACCCTGAGAAAGTGGTCTGCAGATTAAAGAGGACAGAGAGCTCCCCCACCTCTTTCCTTGTTTTTTTTTCTTTTTTCTTTTCTCTTCTATCTAGGTGATCTATCTAATACATCGAAGCATTCACAGAATGACAGCCAGAATGAAAAAACAAAGAAACATGTCCCAAGTAAAAGATCAGAAGAAAACTCTAGAAATGGAACTAAATGAAACAGAGGTATCCAAACTTTCAGAGACAGAGCTTAGAACACTGATGATAGGAATGTTTAAGGAACTTAGCAAGGACATAAAGCAAGATAAGGAAACCATAAAAAACAACCTGTTAGAACTAAAGAATACAATAACTGAAATGAAGAACACACTCGAAGGAATCACCAGTAGAGTAGATGAAGCAGAGGAGCGGATCAGTGAATTAGAAGACAAAATAGCAGAAATCACCCAGCTGGAACAACAAAAAGAAAAAAGAATAAAAAAGAATGAAAATAGTTTAAGAGACCTCTGGGACAACATGAAATGCAGCAATCTTCACGTCATAGGAATACCAGAAGGAGACGAGAAGAAGCAAGGGATTGAGAATGTATTTAAAGAAATAATGACTGAAAACTTCCCTACCCTGGTGAAGGAAATTGACATACAAGCCCAGGACGTACAGAGAGTTCCTAACAGGCTGAATCCAAACAGGCCCACACCAAGACACATCATAGTAAAAATGGCAAAGGTTACAGACAGAGACAGAATCCTAAAAGCAGCAAGAGAAAGACAGCAGGTTACATATAAAGGAACTCCTATAAGACTAACAGCTGACTTTTCTTCAGAAACTCTGCAGGCCAGAAGGGAATGGCAAGAGATATTCAAAGTGACACAAAATAAAGGTCTACAACCAAGATTGCTCTACCCAGCACGGCTATCACTTAAAATTGAAGGAGAGATAAAGAGCTTCTCAGAAAAGAATAAGCTTAAGGAGTTCATTACCACCAAGCCAGCATTGCAGGAAATGTTAAAAGGGCTTTATTAAACAGAAGAAAGGGTCAAACAAGCTAACCCAGGAAGACAAGAAATACAAATAACAAAATGGCAATAAATATACACCTATCAGTAATTACCTTAAATGTGAATGGGTTAAATGCTCCAATCAAAAGACACAGAGTGGCTGAGCGGATAAGAAAACAGGACCCATGCATATGCTGTCTACAAGAGACTCATCTCAGATCAAAAGACACACATAGACTGAAAGGGATGGAATAAGATATTTCATGCAAATGGAGTAGCAATACTTATTTCGGATAAAATACACTTTAAAATGAAGACTACAATAAAAGATAAAGAAGGGCACTACATAATAATAAAAGGATCAATTCAACAAGAGGACATAACCCTAGTAAACATCTATGCACCCAATATAGGAGCTCC
The DNA here is from genome assembly GCA_033961575.1 of Aselliscus stoliczkanus. NCBI lineage: Eukaryota > Metazoa > Chordata > Mammalia > Chiroptera > Hipposideridae > Aselliscus > Aselliscus stoliczkanus. The sequence goes on along the minus strand of CM066737.1, from coordinate 10,318,953 downwards.
TAAATACATAAAACAGATTCTGACAGACATAAAGGCAGACATCAACAGAAACACTATCATAGTAGGGGACTTCAACACCCCGTTGTCACCAATGGACAGATCCTCCAGACAGAAAATCAACATGGACATCGTGGCCTTAAATGACACTTTAGACCAGCTGGATTTAATTGATATTTTTAGAGCATTTCACCCCAATGCTACAGAATATACATTCTTCTCAAGTGCCCATGGAACATTCTCCAAGATTGACCACATGTTATGCCACAAAACAAGTCTCAACAAATTTAAGAAGATTGAAATCATATCAAGTGTCTTCTCTGACCACAATGCTATGGAACTAGAAATCAACTATAAGAAGAAATCTGGAAAGCTTACAAATACATGGAAGCTAAACAACATGCTTCTAAATAGTGAGTGGGTCAAAAATGAGATCAAAGAGGAAATCAAAGGATACCTCGAGACAAATGAAAATGAAAACATCACGACCCAAAATCTGTGGGATGCAGCAAAAGCAGTCCTAAGAGTGAAGTTCATAGCAGTGCAGGCCTACCTAAAGAAGGAAGAAAAATCTCAAATCAACAGACTCTCTCTACACCTGAGGGAACTCGAAAAAAAGCAGCAAAACAAACCTAACGGGAGCATAAAGAAGGAAATAATAAAGACCAGAGCAGAAATAAATGAAATAGAAAACAAAAAATCAATACAAAAGATCAATGAAACCAAGAGTTGGTTTTTTGAAAAGATAAACAAAATCGACAAACCCTTAGCACGACTAACCAAGAAAAAGAGAGAGAGGACCCAAATTAATAAAATCAGAAATGAAAGAGAAGTGACAACAGATACCACAGAAATACAGAAAATTTTAAGACAATACTATGAGCAACTATATGCTAACAAATTCGACAATCTGGAAGAAATGGATAAATTTCTAGAGGCATACAATCTACCAAGTCTGAACCAAAAAGAAACAGAAACTCTGAACATACTGGTTACTGCCAAAGAAATTGAATCAGTAATCAACAATCTTCCAACCAACAAAAGCCCTGGACCAGATGGCTACACAGGTGAATTTTACAAAACATGCAAAAAAGAATTAGTACCTGTTCTCCTCAAACTATTCCAAAAAATACAGAAGGAGGGAAGGCTCCCAAACACTTTCTATGAAGCCACTATCACCCTGATTCCTAAGTCAGACAAAGATATTACAAAAAAGGAAAACTACAAGTCAATATCACTAATGAACATAGATGCAAAAATTCTCAACAAAATACTAGCAAACCGAATTCAGCATCTCATTAAAAAGATCATACACCACGATCAAGTGGGATTCATTCCTGGTATGCAAGTCTGGTTCAATATCCGCAAATCAATTAACGTCATACATCACATTAACAAAATGAAAAATAAAAATCATATGATCATATCAATAGATGCAGAAAAGGCATTTGACAAAATCCAGCAGCCATTTATGATAAAGACTCTTAACAAAGTGGGAATAGTGGGATCATACCTCAGCATAATAAAGGCCATATATGATAAGCCCACAGCAAACATCGTTCTCAATGGGGAAAGGCTGAAAGCTTTCCCCTTAAGATCAGGAACAAGACAAGGCTGCCCGCTTTCACCACTTCTATTTAACATAGTTCTGGAAGTTCTAGCCACAGCAATCAGACAAGAAAATGAAATAAAAGGCATCCAAATTGGAAAACAGAAAGTAAAATTATCATTATATGCAGATGACATGACACTATATAGAGAGAATCATAAAGACTCCACCAAAAAACTGCTAGAACTGATACACGAATTTGGTAAGGTAGCAGGATACAAAATTAATATTCAGAAATCAGTGGCATTTCTATACACCAATAATAAACTATCAGAAGAAGAAATCAGGAAATCAATCCCTTTTACAATTGCTTCAAAAACAATAAAATATCTAGGAATCAATTTAAATAAAGAAGTAAAAGACCTGTACTCACAAAATTATGAGACACTGAAGAGAGAAATCAAAGAAGATACAAATAAATGGAAATACATACCATGCTCATGGATAGGAAGAATTAATATAGTGAAAATGTCAATACTTCCTAAAGCAATATATAGATTCAATGCATTTCCAATCAAACTACCAAGGACATTTTTCTCTGAAATAGAACATAGAATCCTAAAATTTATATGGAGTCACAAAAGACCCCGAATAGCTACAGCAATGTTGAGAAATAAGAACAAAGTGGGAGGCATCACACTACCTGACATCAAAACATACTACAAGTCTACAGTAATAAAAACAGTATGGTACTGGCATAAAAACAGACACATAGACCAATGGAATAGAATAGAGAGCCCAGGAATAAACCCATCTATATACGGTCATTTAATCTATGACAATGGAAGCAAGAATTTACACTGGAGTAAAGATAGTCTATTTAATAAATGGTGCTGGGAAAATTGGACTGACACGTGCAAAAAAATGAAAATAGACCATCTACTTACACCAGATACGAGAACAAACTCAAAATGGATTAAAGACTTAAATGTAAGACCTGAAACTATAAAACTACTAGAAGAAAATATAGGCAGTAAGTTTGCAGACATTAACCTGAGTAATATTTTTACCGATATATTCCCTCGGGCAAGGGAAATGAAAGAAAAAATGAACATATGGGATTACATCAAACTTAAAAGTTTTTTCACAGCAAAGGAAATCATCAATAAAACAAAAAGGCAGCCTACTGAATGGGAGAAGATATTTGCCAATGATATATCTGATAAGGGGTTAATATCCAAAATTCATAAAACACTCATGCAATTCAACACCAAAAAAACAAACAACCCAATTAAAAAATGGGCAGAGGATATGAGGAGGCATTTCTCTAAAGAGGACATACAGATGGCCAACAGGCATATGAAAAAATGTTCAAGCTCACTAATCATCAGAGAAATGCAAATAAAAATCACAATGAGATACCACCTCACTCCAGTCAGAATGTCTATCATCAACAAATCAACAAACAACAAGTGTTGGCGAGGGTGTAGAGAAAAGGGTACCCTGGTGCACTGTTGGTGAGACTGCAAATTGGTGCAGCCATTATGGAAATCAGTATGGAGGTATCTCAAAACACTGGAAATGGAACTGCCATATGACCCAGCAATTCCACTCTTGGGAATCTACCCAGAAGAATCCAAGACACTAATTCCAAAAAAATATATGCACCCCTATGTTTATTGCAGCGCTATTTACAATAGCCAAGACTTGGAAACAACCGAAATGCCCATCGATAGATGACTGGCTTAAGAAACTGTGGTACATTTATACAATGGAGTATTACTCTACTATAAAGAAGAATGAAATTGTACCATTTGCAATGATATGGATGGACCTAGAGACTATTATGTTGAGTGAAATAAGTCAGTTGGAGAAAGACAAATACCACATGATCTCACTTATATGTGGAATTTGAAAAACTGAATGAATGAGCATAAGAAACAGAAATAGTTTCATAGATATAGAGGAAAAACAGTGTTGCTAGTTGGGAGAGGGGTGAGGATGAGGGAGAAGGGGAAAGGATTAGACCGCATAAATAGGTAACTACAGTATTGTCACAGGGATATGAAAGACAGTTCAGGAAATATAATGTTGTTAAAATTTTGTGGGGTGTCAGATGGTCACATGTCTTGTTAGGGAGACCACTTCATGGATGGAGTAGAGGCTTGATCATGGCACTGTATACCTGAAATTGATGTTGTATAATATTGTATGCCAACTGTAATTGAATATATAGACAGTCATGGGACGTGGATTATATGTTGGAAGGGAGTCAAAGGAATTGTAATAGATAGTATGATATGGGCAGGGGAGGATTGGAAGGGGAGAATTGGGGGAGGTGGTTGTCACTTTGAGGGGTAAAAAGTATAACTATTGCACTTTGTTGTACACCTGAAGCTAATTAAAAGTATATATAAATAAAAATAATAAATTTAAAAAAAAAGAAATGGTTCACTGTTGTTGCAGAAAATGAGAGGATGACACTTCAAAACAATTATTTTTTGTATTTGCAGTCATGCCATGAGGCACCCACTTATGAAGCTTTTTCACCTTTCCAATTTGCTTCAAATACCAAAGGACCATAGAAAAGTTGATGTTGAGTTCTTTGGCAACTTCTCATGTAGTTTTAAGAGGTTCAGCTTTGATGAATGCTTTCAGTTTGTCATTGTCAATTTCTGATGGCCAGCCATCATGCTCCTCACCTTCAAAGCTCTCACCTCCTTTGAAAAACTTCCTGAAGCTCCACTGCACTGTATGTTCATTAGCAGTTCCTGGGCCAAATGCTTTGTTAATGTTGCAAGTTGTCTCCATTGCTTTATGACCCATTTTGAGATTGAATAAGAAAATCACTCAGATTTGATTTTTGTCTAATACCATTTCCAAAGTCTAAAATACATATAAAATAAACAGCAAGCAATGAGTTATTAGGGAAAAAAAAAGATAAAGTAAGACATGTATATTAAAATATGTATAACATAACTACATTTATTTTAGAATGTATTTCAATATCAAAGCCAAATTTCATCAATGTAAAACTGCAATTACATTTGCACCAACCTAATAGAATGGCTGTCATCAACAAGACAAATAATAACAAGTGTTGGAGAGGCTGTGGAGAAAAGGGAACCCTCATACACTACTGGTGAGAATGCAGATTGGTGCAGCTGCAATGGAAGGCAGTATGGAGATTCCTCAAAAAATTAAGAATAGAATTACCATATGACCCAGCAATTACTCAGTTGGGTATCTACGCAAAAATATCCGAAAACATTTATCCGTAAAGATATATGTGCTCCAATGTTCATTGCAGCTTTATTTACTGTGGCCAAGACATGGAAACAACCAAATTGTCCTTCAATCGATAACTGGATAAAGAAGTTATGGTATATATACACAATGGAGTACTATTCTGCCATAAGAACAGATGAAATAATGCCATTTGCAACAATATGGATGGATCTTGAGATTACAATGCTAAGCGAAATAAGTCAGACACAGAAAGTTGAGAACCATATGATTTCACTGATATGTGGTATATAAAACTGGAAACATCAAAGGAACAAGACAAACAAATGAAGAAACAAAACTCATACACAGACTATAGTTTAGTGGTTTCCAGAGGGTAAGGAGGGAGGGGGATGGTAGATGCGGGTAAAAGAGATCAAACATACGGTGATGGAAAGAGAACTGACTCTGGGTGGTGAACACACAATGTGATATATAGATGATGTATTACAGAATTGTAGACCTGAAACCTTTGTAAATTTACTAACAATCATCACCCCCAATAAACTTTAATTAAAAGAAAATAAAACATAATAAACTTTCTGTGCATCAAGGCAGTTGTGAAAATATTTACTTTCAAGAATCACGTCCACATTAGACAGGATCAGGTTCTATCTAAAAATCTTGAATGTTAACAAAAATGTTTCAAATGTCACTATTCTGATTCATAGGTTTTTTTGTGTTTTTTTTTAAAGGTATATACAGAAAGAGTATAAAAGTGTTTTGTTTTTTTTCTGAATTTAAAAAGCTTCCAGTCTTCACTTCCCAAATACATGATTTACAGATTTGGCTCCTTCACATATTGCCTTTTCAAGATTTATCATTAATCCTTCAAAACATACTGTTTTTATTTTTTAAAAGATTTTATTGAGGAATTCGGAGAGGGGAACAGACAAGTTGCTGTCTTTTTGTTCTTCAGTCTAGCTGTGTACGACGTTGCCTCATCCGTCCATATTGGTATTATCATTGTGCTCTTCCCAGCCAAAGCAGTCACTCTCCAGCCATACGATGGCCACTCACTGCAGCTGGTGAAAGTGCACGTCAGCTGCCAGCCATCCCCACTGCAGCCTATGCTGTCTTCAGCGACTCATGGCAGCCCGCATCAGGTCAAACTGTTGCTCCCCATCTCAGCTGCAGAGGGCGCAGCATCACTGGTCCTCTAGGTGGGATCCAAACTGGGGCCCCGCTTCTCAGAGCCAGTGTCCCAAGCCAATTCCTTACTAACACGCCACTTGGCCAGCCCCATACTTTTTTTTTTTTTTAAGATTTTTATTGTGGAATTGGGGAAGGGGAACAGACCAGTTGCTGTCATTTTATTCTTCAGTCTAGTTGTGGAGGACGTTGCTTCACTGGCCCATATTGGTATTATCATTGCTCACTTCCCGGATGAGGCAGATCGGTCGCCAGCCTCTGGATGGCTGCTCAAGGTGGGTATTGGCAGCTCACTCCAGCTGCCGGCTGCTCACACTGGTTGCAGCCACTCACTATAGTTTATGGCAGCCCACTGCAGTAAGGGCTGCAGCCTACACCATCACCAGAACTTGTGCAGCCCAGCTGCAGGTGATGCTGTTGTTCACCATTTTAGCTGTAGAGGGCAGTGTCACTGGCCTTCATATGTGAGATCTGAATCGGGGCCACTGGCATCCCAAGCCAGCTCTTAACCAACTTGCCACTCGGCTGGCCCAAAACATACCATTGTTTTAAATTGAAAAAAGTATACAAGGGCTGGCCCAGTGGCTCAGTTGGTTAAGAGTTGGCTTAGAGCATGTGCTCTGAGCAACAGGGCCAACCGTTTCGATTCCCACATGGGCCAGTGAATGCCGTGCCCAAGCTGAGCTGTCACTGAGCTGCTAACAGGTGGCAGGATGGTTCAGCTGGTATAGCAACAAGATTGCCTGTTCAATGGTGGGCTACACCCACACGCAACTAAATATTGAACTCAGCACCTTAAGCTGAGCTGCTGCCCAGATGGCTCAGAAGATAGAGCATGCACTCTTAACAACAAGGCTGCTGGTTCAACTCACACATGGAATGGTGGCTACACCCACCCGCAACTAAGACTGAACACAGCACCTTGAACTTAGAGGCCACAAGCTGCCAACGGGAAGCCAGATGGTGACTGGCGCACTCCACAACGAAAATTGAAGAACAACTTGGCTGGTCCCCTCCCCCAATTCCCCAATTTAAAAAAAAAGTATCCAACATATGCAGAAATAAAAAGCATTTTGAAATTATTTGAGGTCAGTGTACTTTTAGTCTTTGGAATTAGTTTAGCTAAATGAATCTGGCACTCTTGAATAGAAATAAGTGTTAAGTATATAAGCAAATTTTCTCATTATGCATGGATTTGGGGTAGATTCCAATTCATCATTGTTCTGGCTCATGTCAATTACTATATATAAAGTCAAATGCAATGTCCAATCCAAAGCCTCAGATGAAAGAGTTCAGTTCCCAAGAGAACAGTGATAGCTTAACAATGTAAAACTTGATCCAGAGTTACAGTGGCATTTAGTTAGTATTGTGAAACCATACACTGAGTATTTACCAGAACACCTGGAAGTTCCTTCTAATGGAAATATAAATAAAATCATGGAAGCTCTTTGCATTACCTAACTGTTTTATGGTCATATAGCTTTAATGAAGCAAATGAAACCTGAGTCTGTTCCAAATCCCATTCTTTGTCTCTAGATATGATAAAAATCCATCAGTTTTCAAGGTACCATTTATGTGTCCATACTTCTTAAGCCACATTAAAGGAAATTATTTCTTAACTAATTTTTGGATGTGTCTCTCTTCATCTTGTACATGAAACTCCAGCAGATTTAATATTGGCAATCATCTAGTCAAGCCCTGCCCATGCTCTTCAAACCAATGAAATTTGAAGTCCTTAACATTTTCTGTGTCAATAAAACAAGGCACGGAATTAGCAGATTCAATGAAGACATGTTTTTCCTTATCACATTGGATGTCTAGACACCATTTGGGTTAAGCTTAGAAGATTGGGAAGTACAGATATTTCTTGGTCTGAGCCTCTTAACAATAGAGATGTAGGAGGGAAAATGAGATCACAAGGAGACTGGCTGTTGACTGCAGAGCAGCACCACATGCTTTAGTGGTGGCATTTGCTGGACTTGCAGTAGTGGAGGTATTGTGGGTGGGATTACTTGAAGGTGAATCAGCAGCTGTTTGATTTGAGTAAATCTGCGTGGGTAGGAGCAGTGCTAGAAGCAGCAACCCCAGTCCAAGCCTGGCTACCGTCACTCTCCCCATGTCCACTTCATCAGTGTGTGTCTGGTCTCATTAGAAATGGGGTAGAGTGGAGAACTGGTGGCTCCAGGTGGGTGCAGGCAAGGTTGAAAACTTTTATATTTTAACTTGCCCTGTTTCTATCCCACTCCCTCTATTTCTGTGCTCGACTTGAAATCCAACAGCATCACTATGAGATGAGCTGTGAAAAACAGCACACCAGTGGGCATAACCAAATTAGAGCTTTCAGAAATCCCCATCTACAGAGATGTGTCAGTATTCACCCTGTTTGGCGTCTCCCTAAAGAGCTCCATTCTCACTACCTGCTTTTATTTCACCAGGCTCAGAGCTCATGCTGCATGTATATCCCTAACATGTTGAAAACAATCAGCAGCAACTGTTCAACATTTCAGCTGCCTGAGATAACAATACTAGTTGGGGCTGTTAGAGGCTAATCAGAGTTAAAAGAAAAAACTGGGGAATCTGACTTTCTCTTTTTTTTTGTAACTACCAATTTGTACTTCTTAATCTCTTCACCTTTCTCACCCAGCCCCACAACCCCCTCCCATCTGGCAACCATCAGTTTGTTCTCTGTATCTATGAGTCTGTTTCTGTTTTCTTTGTTCATTTGTTTTGTTCTTTAGATTCCATATGCAAGTGAGAGCATATTTTTCTTTCTCTGTCTGACTTATTTCACTTAGCATGACACCCTCTTGGTGCATTCATATTGTTGCAAATTCTAATATCTCATTTATATGTCCTAGTAATATACCATTATATGTGTACCATCTCTTCTTTATCCAATCTTATATTGATGGGCACTTAGGTTGCTTCCATATCTTGCTTTCTCTAAATAGTGCTGCAGTGAACATAGGTGTGCATATATCTTTTCAAATTAGTGTTTTGGATTTATTCAAATAAATATGCAGAAATGGAGTCGATGGATCATAAGGTAGTTCTATTTTAATTTTGTCCTCATTCTTGATGCTCACTTTAAAATAAAAATCCTAAAAAGGCATACCACTTGGATGTTGCTTAATTAACAGTCATTAAGGAAAAGATACTGAAGTAACAAACTTACATGATATGGAAAATAAATTGTGGACCAACATGTATTCTCTCCTCCTTAAGACCACAGTTACAGCTGGAGTCCTAGAACATACTTTTATCAAGTCCTTTGGTTATCCTGTGCACAGACAAGGTGAGTGCACAGCCAGGGCTGCAGATGGCACTGGTGACTTTTGTGCTGGCCATTGAGGAGCTTTTGTGCTATTTTGCACTTGTGGCCACCAGACACTGGCCAGTTGGTGTGCAGTTCCCACTCATGCCAAGTCTGACCCTTGCTGCACCCAGCCCTGTCGGCCGGAAAGTTGTGCATGTAGTAGTAATCGAGGCAGTTGTAGAGCTCCTCCTCTGAGCTCACTGCCTTGGGTGATGGCAGTTGTGCCTGAGTCTGGGTCCTAGGAATGGCCAGGGCCACCATGCCCAGGCAGCCTGGATGCCTGCTGGCATGCACGTGTGCACACCTCTTATTTTAATTTTTTTTAAGAACCTCCAAACTGTTTTCCATAGTGGATGAACCTATTTGCAATCCCACCAACAGTGGATAAGGGACTCTTTCTCCACATCCTCGCCAACACTTGTTGTTTCTTGATTTCTTGATGATAGCCATTCTGTCAGGTGTGAGGTGATATTTCATTGTGGTTTTAATTTGCATGTCTCTGACGATTAGTGACATCAAGCATCTTTTCATACATTTGTTGGCCATCTGTATGTCCCTTTTGGAAAAATGCCCATTCAGATCCTCTGCACATTTTTTAATTAGATAGTTTGGTATTTTGATGTTGAGTTGTATGACTTATTTATAAAGTTTGAAATAATTGACCTGATTGGGTGTATTATTGGTGAATATGTTCTCCCATTCAGTAGGATATCTTTTGTTTTGTTGATGGTTTTCTTCGCTGTGCAAAAACTTTCAACTTTGATGTAGTTCCATTTCTTTATTTTTTTTGTTCCCCTTGCCAGAGGAGTTATTTCAGAAAAACATATTACTAAGAGCAATGTCAAAGATTTTATTGCCTATTTTTTTCTTCTGGGAGTTTTATGGTTTCAGGTCTGACATTTAAGAAATAAATTCATTTTGAATTTATTTTTGTATATGGTGGAAGAAAGTAGTCTAATTTCATTTTTTTTTTCAGGTACCAGTCTAGTTCATTCATTGAATAGAATGACTTTACCCCATTGTATATTCTCATTTCTTTTGTCATACATTAAATAACCATATTGGCATGGGTTTACTTCTGGGCTCTCTATTTTTTTCCATTGATTTATGTGTCTATTTTGATTACTAGAGCCTTGTAATATCGTTTGATATCAGGTAGTGTGATACATCAATTTCTGTTCTTCTTTCTTAAGATTGTTGTGGCTTTTCAGAGTCATTTGAGGTTCCATATAAATTTAAGATTATTTGTTATACTTCTGTGAAAAATGTCATTAGTATTTTGACAGGGATTGCAGTGAATCTATAGATTTTTTTGGGTAATATGAATATTTTAATGATGTTAATTCTTCCTATCTTTGAACTCACTATATGCTTCCATTTATTTATTTATATATCCTTCAATTTCTTTAATGTCTTATTATATTCCAAGTACAGGCCCTTTACCTCATTGGTTAAATTTGTTCCTCAGTATTTTTTTTTTTTTGGTATAATTTTAAATGGGATTCTGAGAAAAAGAAGAGATAGTACAAGGGGCACAAGTACAATGTTTCCCCCAAAATAAGACTGGGTCATATATTAATTTTTGCTCCAAAATACACATTTTATTCATTTATTCATGTATAAAAATCTACATTTATTCAAATACAGTCATGTCTGGCTGACGATCTTAACTGGGGCTTCTTTTGGGGAAGGGCTTATATTATGAGCACCCTGAAAATTTTATTTTCCAATTAGGTCTTATTTTCAGGGAAACAGGGTAATATTTGAGTAAATAATGGTGATAAGGTTTCCATATATAATGAAAAAAAATCTACATATCCAATAAGGTTAATGAATTCCAGCCAGGATAAATTCAAGGAGATACATACCTGAAGACATGATAATCAAACTGCTCAAAGACAAAAAAATAATCCTTTTTTATAAATTTTATGGAGCGACATTGGTTAGTAAATTTATATAGGTTTCAAGTGAACAGTTCTTTGTTTTTTTCACTTACTTGATTTTTAAGTGAACAGTTCTATAATACATCATTTATATATTGCATTATGTGTTTACTACCCAGAGTCGGTTCTCCTACAATCACCGTATACAAGGTGTGTGTGATCAAACAATATGGTGAATGTTTAAATAAAAAAAAAATTATAGTAGGGCCGGCCAGGGGCACGGTGGTTAAGTGCTGACTTGGGATGCCAGCAGCCCCGGTTCCGTCCCACATAAGGGGGCCAGTGACACTGCCCTCAAAAAAAAAATTATAGTAAAAGACATTGCCATTAATCCCCCTCACAATACTTCCCCTCACTTTGAACACACTTACCCCATCATTCTTGGCACTTTCTGAAGCAGTTCTGAAAGTCCTCTTTAATGAGTGTATTTAGTTGCATTGTCATGGCTGCTTTGATGTCCTGAATTGATTCAAAACATTTACCTTTCATGGTCATTTTGACTTTGGGGAAGAGCCACAATTTTCATGTTGCCAGATCCAGTGAATGAGGTAGAAGAAGACACACCATAATGTTTTTTATTTTTATTATTATTATTATTATTTTGAGGGCAGTGTCACTGGCCCTTATATGTGGGACCTGAACCAGGGCCGCTGGCTTCCTATGCCAGTGCTTAACAACCACGCCACTCGGCCGGCCCCACCATAATGTTTTGATTTGACAGAAATTGCTGTATACCAGAAGCGACTTTTTCTGTTTGGCTTATTTCACTTGGCATGAGAATCTCAAGATCAAACAATATTGTCAAAATATCAGTATTTCACCTTTTCTTATGGCCAAGTAATATTCTATTGTGTATATGGACTACATTTTCTGTATCCTATCAACTATTGAAGAACAAATTGGTTGTTTCCACTTCTTGGTCATTGTGAATAATTCTGCATTGAACATAGGACTCTATATATCATGCTGGATAATTTTTGTTAGATTTTTGGGGTAGATACCCAGAAGAGGGGTTGCTGGGTCATATGGTAATTTTACTCTTAATTTTTTTTTTTTTAGCTGAGCCATCCTGCCACCTGTTGGCAGCTCAGAAGCAGCTCAGCTCAGGCTGGGCATTGAACTGCTGCTGTTCAGAGCTCTGCTCGCACTCTTGAGCGAGCTCTTAACCAACTGAGCCACTCGGTCGGCCCCTATGCTTAATTTTTTGAGGAACCCCTCCATACTATTTATCACAGTGGCTGTAGCAACTTACATACCCACCAACATTGTATGAGGGTTCATTCTTCTCCACAGCTTCTTGAACACTTGTTATTACCTGTCTTGTTCATAATAGGCATTCTAACATATCTGAGGTGGTATCTCATTGTGGTTTTGATTTGCATTTCCATAATAGCTAGTGATGTTGAGCATTTTTTCCTATATCTGTTGGTCATTTGTATGTCTTCTTGGGAGAAATGGCTGTTCAGGTTCTCTGCCCATTTTTAAATGGATAGTTTTTGTTGTTGAGTTGTATAAGTTCTAAATATATATTAGATATTAGCCCCTTATCAAAGTTGTTTGCAAATATCTTCTTCCATTCAGTTGGTTGTCTGTTTGTTGAAAGTTTCTTTTGCTATGCTGAAGCTTTTCTGTTTGATATAGTTCTATCCATATTTTTTTTTAAATTTTATTTCTCTTGCCTTTGAGATCATATTCAAAATATCCTCTCTAAACACAAGGTCTATAAGTTTGGTTCTTATGCTTTCTTCTATGCAGTTTATTTTTTTATATTTTTTAATTCCTTTATTGTGAAATAAATATATTTTTAAAGTAGTTTCAGGTGTACATCACAGTGCAATAATTATACTTTTTTTTTGAGGGCAGTGTCACTGGCCCTCATATGAGGGACCCGAACCGGGGCCGCTGGATTCCCATGCCAGCGCTTAACCACCGCGCCACTCGGCCAGTCCAATAGTTATACTTTTTGCCCCTCAATTTAACAACCCCCATCTCCCAGTTCGCCACCACATTCCGTCTGCCATATCATACATATCTATTACAATCCCTTTGACTCCATTCCACACTATACTCCACATGCCATGACTATCTATATACTCAATTACAGTTGAATATACAATATTACATATGTAATATTGCATACAATACTACACATCAGCTTCAGGTGTACAGTGCAGTGACCACTCCATCCATGAAGTGGTCTCCCTAACAAGACATGTGATCATCTTACACCCCACAAAATAGTTACAACATTATTAATTATATTCCTTGAACTGTCTTTCATATCCCTGTGGTAATATTGCAGTTACATATTTATGCTGTCTGATCCCTTCCCCTTCTCCCTCATCCACACCCCCCTGCAAACTAGCAAACATCAATTTTTCCTCTATATCTATGAGACTGTTTCTGTTTATTTGTTCATTCATATAGTTTTGCAGATTCCACATATAAGTGAAATCATATGGTATTTGTCTTTCTCCGACTGACTTATTTCACTTCACATAATAGTCTCCAGATCCATCCATTTCATTGCAAATGGTTCGATTTCATTCTTCTTTATAGCAGAGTAATACTCCATTGTATAAATGTACAACAGTTTCTTAATCCAGTCATCTCCCAATGGACATTTCAGTTGTTCCCACGTCTTGGCTATTGTAAATAGGGTTGAAATAAACATAGGGGTGAATAAAATTTTTTTGTATTAGCATCTTGGATTCTTCTGAGTAGATATCCAAGAGTGGAATTGCTGGGTCATACGGCAGTTCCATTTGAGTTTTTTGAGATACCTCCATACTGATTTCCATAATGGATGCACCAAACTGCAGTCCCACTAACAGAACACCAGGGTACCCTTTTCTCTACAACCTCACCAGCACTTGTTTGTTGATTTATTGGTGATAGCCATTCTGACCGGAGTGAGGTGGTATCGCATTTTGGTTTTTACTTGCATTTCTCTAATGATTAGTGAGGTTGAACAATTTTTCATATGTTTGTTGTCCATCTGAATATCCTGTTTAGAGAAATTCCCCTTCATGTACTCTGCCCATTTTTTAATTGGATTCTTTGATTTTTTGGTGTTGAGTTGCATGAGTGTTTTATAAATTTTGGATATTAACCCCTTATCAGATATATTGTCAGCAAATATCTTCTCCCATTCAGTAAGCTGCCTTTTTGTGTTATTAATGATGTCCTTTGCTGTTTAAAACCTTTTAAGTTACATGTAATCCCATATGTTCATTTTTTCTTTTATTTCCCTTCCTGAAGGGATACATCAGTAAAAATATTACTCAGGGTAATGTCTGCAAATTTATTACCTATGTTTTCTTCTAGGAGTTTTATGATTTCAGGTCTTACATTTAAGTCTTTAACCATTTTAAGTTTGTTCTTGCATGCGGTGTAAGTAGGTAGTCCATTTTCATTTTTTTTGCATCTGTCAGTCCAATTTTCCCAGCACCATTTATTAAATAGACTATCTTTACTTCAATGTAAATTCTTGCTTCCATTGTCATAGATTAAATGACCGTATATGGATGGGTTTATTACTGGGCTCTCTATTCTATTCCATTGGTCTATGTGTCTGTTTTTATGCCAATACCATACTGTTTTGATTACTGTATCCTTGTAGTATGTTTTATTTTTTTATTTTTTTTGAGGGCAGTGTCACTGGCCCTCATATGTGGGACCGAACCGGGGCTGCTGGCTTCCCAAGCCAGAGCTTAACCACTGCACCACTTGGGCAGCCCTAAGTGCATTTTTATTTTTTTTTATTTTTTTCCTTGTACTATGTTTTAATATCATGTAGCTTGATACCTCCCACTTTGTTCTTATTTCTCAAGATTGCCAGGGCTATTTGGGGTCTTTTAGGGTTCCATATAAAATTTGTGTTTATGTGTTCTATTTCTGAGAAAATGTCCTTGGTAGTTTGATTGTAATTGCGTTGAATTTATATATTGCCCTAGGTAGTATTGATATTTTAACTATATTAATTCTTCCTATCCATGAACATCGTATGTGTTTCCATTTATTTGTGTCTTCTTTGATTTCTCTCTTCAGTGTCTCATATTTTTCTGAGTACAGGTCTTTTACTTATTTAAAAAGTTATTCCTGGATATTTTATTGTTTTTAAAGCAATTGTAAAAGGGATTGATTTCCTGATTTAATCTTCTGATAGTTTATTACCGGTATATACAAATGCAACTGATTTCTGAATATTAATTTTGTATCCTATATCTTACTAAATTCATTTATTAGTTTTAACAATTTTTTGGTGGAGCCTTTGGTATTGTATATATATATAGTATCATGTCATCTGCATATAATGACAATTTTAATTCCTCCTTTCCAATTGGATGCCTTTTATTTCATTTTATTGTCTGATTGCTATGAGGAGAACTTCCAGAACTATTTTAAAGAGCAGTGGTGAAAGTAGGCAGCCTTGTCTTGTTCCTGATCTTAAGGGGAAGGCTTTTAGCCTTTCCCCATTGAGTATAATTTTTGCTGAGGGCTTATCACATATGCCCTTTATAATGTTGATATATGATCCCACGATTCCCACTTTGCTAAGAGTCTTTATCATAAATGGCTGCTGGATTTTGTCAAATGCTTTTTCTGCATCTATTTATATGTTCATACGATTTTTGTCTTTCAATTTGTTAATGTGATGTATTATGTTAATTGATTTGTGCGTATTGAACCAAACTTGCGTACCAGGAATGAATCCCACTTGATCATGGTGTATGATCTTTTTCATGAGATGCTGAATTCGGTTTGCTAGTATTTGTTGAGGTATTTTGCATCTATGGTCATTAAGGATATCAGCCTATCGTTTTTCTTTTTTGTAATATCTTTTTCTGATGTTGAAATCAGAATAATGACCTCATAAAATGTGCTTGGGAGCCTTCCCTCCTTCTGTATTTTTTGGAATAGTTTGAGGAAAATATGTATTGATTCTTTTTGGAATGTTTGATAAAATTCACCTGTGAAGCCATCTGGTCCAGGACTTCCGTTTGTTGGAAGCTTGTTGATTACTGATTCAATTCCTTTGGTAGTAATCAGACTGTTCAGAGTTTTTGTTTCTTCTCGAGTGAGCTTTGGAAAGTTGTTTGCCTCTAGAAATTTATCCATTTCTTCCAGATTGTAGAATTGGTTGGCATATAGTTGCTCATAGTATTTTCTTAAAATTTCCTGTATTTTTGTAGTATCCGTTGTCACTTCTCCTCTTTCATTTCTGATTTTATTAATTTGGGTCCTCTCTCTCTTTTTCTTGGTGAGTCTGGCTAAGGGTTTGTTAATTTTGTTTATCTTTTCAAAAACCAACTCTTGGCTTCGTTGATCTTCGTTGATTTTTTGTTGTTGTTGTTGTTGTTGTTCTCTATTTCATTTATTTCTGCTCTGGTCTTTATTATTTCCTTCCTTGTACTCCCTTTGGGCTTGGTTTGCTTTTCTTTTTCCAGTTCCTTTAGGTGTAAAGATAGTCTATTGATTTGAGATTTTTCTTCCTTCTTTAGGTAGGCCTGCACTGCTATAAACTTTCCTCTTAGGACTGCTATCACTGCATCCCAGATATCTGGGGTCACGCTGTTTTCATTTTCATTTGTCTTCAGGTATCTTTTGATTTCCGTCTTTATCATTTTTTTTATTTTTAATTAGTTTCAGGTGTACAACACAGTGCAATAGTTATACATTTTACCCCTCAAAGTGACAACCCTCCACCCCCAATACACCACCCCACTCCCCCCCATATCATATATATTACTCTTCCTCTGACTCTCTTCCACAGTATAATCCACATCCCGTGACTATCTATATATATTCAATTACAGTAGGTATACCACCTCCACTTTAGTAATAAGTGCAGTGATCAAACCTCTACTCCATCCATGAAATGGTCGCCCTAACAAGACCTATGATCATCTGACATTCCACAGAATATTTACAACATGATTAATTATATTCCCCAAACTGTTTTTCCTATCCCAGTGGCAATATTGCAGTTGCCTATTTTTGCTGTTTAATCCCTTCCCCTTCTACCTCATCTCCATTCCCCTCACATTTAGCAACCCTGATTTTTCCTCTATATCTATGAGACAGTTTCTGTTTACTTTGCTCATTCATACAGTTTTTCAGATTGCACATATGAGTGAGATCATATGGTATTTGTCCTTCTCTGACTGACTTATTTCACTCAACATGATAGTCTCTAGGTCCATCCATATCATAGCAAATGGCACGATTTCATTCTTCCTTATAGCGGAGCAATACTCCATTTTGTAAATATACCACAGTTTCTTAATCCAGTCATCTACTGATGGGCATTTTGGTTGTTTCCAAGTCTTAGCTATTGTAAATTGTGCTGCTATGAACATAGGGGTGCATAACTTCTTTGAATAAGTGTCTTGGTTTTTTCAGGGTAAACACCTAGGAGTGGAATTGCTGGGTCAAACGGTAGCTCTATTTCCAGTTCTTTGAGATACCTCCGTACTGACTTCCATAGTGGCTGCACCAATCTGCAGTCCCACCAACAGTGCAGCAGGGTCCCCTTTTCCCCACAGCCCTCCAGCACTTGTTGTTTGTTGATTTGTTGATGATAGACATTCTGACTGGAGTGAGGTGGTATCTCATGGTGGTTTTTATTTGCATTTCCCTAATGACCAGTGAGGTTGAACTTTTTTTCATATGCCTGTTGGCCATCTGTATGTCCTCTTTAGCGAAATGTCTCTTCATATCTTCTGCCCATTTTTTAATTGGGTTGTTTGTTTTTTTGGTGTTGAGTTTCATGAGTGTTTTATAAATTTTGGATATTAACCCCTTATCAGATATATCGTTGGCAAATATATTCTCCCATTCAGTAGGCTTCCTTTTTGTTTTATTAATGGTTTCCTTTGTTGTGAAAAAACTTTTAAGTCTGATATAATCCCATATGTTCATTTTTTCTTTTACTTCCCTTGCGCGTAGGGATGTATCAGTAAAAATGCTGCTCTTGGTAATGTCTGCAAATGTACTCCCTATATTTTCTTTTAGGATTTTTATGGTTTCAGGTCTTACATTTAAGTCTTTAATCCATTTTGAATTTGTTCTTGTATAAGGCGTAAGGAGAGGATCCAGTTTCAATTTTTTGCATGTGTCAGTCCAATTTTCCCAGCACCATTTATTGAATAGACTATCTTTACTCCAGTGTAAATTCTTGCTTCCCTTGTCATAGATTAAATGCCTGGATTTATTTCTGGGCTCTCTGTTCTGTTCCACTGATTGATGTGCCTGTTTTTATGCCAATACCAAACTGTCTTGATTACTGTGGCCTTGTAGTAGGTTTTGATGTCTGGTAGCGTGATCCCCCCGACTTTGTTTTTATTTCTCAGAATTGCCGAGGCTATTCTGGGTCTTTTATGATTCCATATAAATTTTAGGATTATATTTTCTATTTCTGTGAAAAATGCCCTTGGTAGTTTGATAGGAATTGCATTGAATCTATATATTGCTTTAGGCAGTATGGACATTTTTACTATATTAATTCTTCCTATTCATGAGCATAGTAGGTGTTTCCATTTATTTGTATCTTCTATGATTTCTTTCTTCAGTGTCTTATAATTTTCTGAGTACAGATCTCTCACTTCTTTGGTTAAATTTATTCCTAGGTATTTTATAGTTCTTGACACAATTGTAAATGGGGCAGTTTTCTTAATTTCTCTTTCCATTAGTTTATTATTGGTATATGCAAATGCCACTGATTTCTGAACATTGATTTTATATCCTGCTTCTTTACTGAATTCGTCTATCAGTTCCAATAGTTTTTTGATGGAGTCTTTGGGGTTCTCTATATACAGTATCATGTCATCTGCATATAATAACAATTTTACTTCTTCCTTGCCAATTTGGATGCTTTTTATTTCTTTTTGTTGTCTGATTGCTGTGGCTAGACCTTCCAGCACTATGTTGAATAAGAGAGGAGAAAATGGACAGCCTTGTCTTGTTCCTGATCTTAAGGGGAATGGTTTTAGCTTTTCCCCATTGAGTATGATGTTAGCTGTAGGTTTATCATATATGACTTTTATTATGTTGAGATATGATCCCTGTATTCCCACTTTGCTAAGGGTTTTTAACATAAATGGCTGTTGGATTTTGTCAAATGCTTTTTCTGCATCTATTGAAATGACCATGTGATCTTTATCCTTCATTTTGTTGATGTGGTGTATCACATTAATTGATTTACGGATGTTGAACCAGCCTTGCGCACTAAGGATGAATCCCACTTCATCATGATGTATGATCTTCTTAATATATTTCTGAATTATGTTTGCTATATTTTATTGAGAATTTTTGCATCTATATTCATCAGGGAGATTGGCCGGTATTTTTTCTTTTTTGTGATGTCTTTATCTGGTTTTGGAATCAAGGTGATAGTGGCTTCATAAAAAGGGTTTGGGAGCCTTCCCTCCTTCTGGATTTTTTGGAATAGTTTGAGAAGAATAGGTGATAGTTCTTTTTTGAATGTTTGATAAAATTCACTTGTGAAGCCATCTGGTCCAGGGCTTTTGTTTTTTGGGAGCTTGTCAATTACTGATTCAATTTCCTTGGTAGTAATCAGGGTATTTAGATTTTCTGTTTCTTCTTGTGTTAGTTTTGGAAGGTTGTATGCTTCTAGAAAATTATCCATTTCTTCCAGATTGTCAAATTTGTTGGCATATAGTTGCTCATAGTAATTTCTTAGAATTTTTTGAATTTCTGTGATGTCTGTAGTCATTTCCCCTCTTTCATTCCTGATTTTGCTAATTTGAGTCCTCTCTCTTTTTTTTTGATGAGCCTGGCTAGAGGTTTGTCAATTTTGTTTATTTTCTCAAGAAACCAGCTCTTGGTTTCATCGATCTTTTGAATTGTTTTTCTGTTCTCTATATTGTTTATTTCTGCTCTGGTCTTTATTATCTCCTTTCTTGTACTCCCCTTGGGACTCTTTTGCTGTTCTTTCTCCAGTTCCCTTAAGTGTAAGGATAACCTGTTGATTTGAGATTTTTCTTCCTTCTTTAGGTAGGCTTGCACTGCTATAAACTTCCCTCTTAGGACTGCTTTTGCAGCATCCCAGAGATTTTGGGTCGTGGTGTTTTCATTTTCGTTTGTCTCGAGGTATCTTTCGATTTCCTCCTTGATCTCATTTGTGACCCACTCACTATTTAATAGCATATTGTTTAGCCTCCATTTATTTGTCAGCTTCCCGGATTTCTTCTTTTAATTGATTTCTACTTTCATAGCATTGTGGTCAGAGAGTACAGTTGAAATGATTTCAATCTTCTTAAATCTATTGAGACTTGTTTTGTGGCCTAACATGTGGTCTATCTTAGAAAATGTTCGTTGTGCACTTGAAAAGAACGTATATTCTGTAGCTTTGGGATGAAATGATCTGAAAATGTCTGTTAAATCCAGCTGGTCTAATGTGTCATTTAACATCACTGTTTCCACATTGATTTTCTGTCTGGAGGATCTGTCCATTAGTGACAGCGGGGTGTTGAAGTCCCCTACTATGATAGTGTTACTGTTGATTTCTGTCTTTATGTCTGACAATATCTGTTTTATATATTTAGGGACTCCTATGTTAGGTGCATAGATGTTTACTAGAGTTATGTCCTCTTGTTGGATCGATCCCTTCATTACTATGAAGTGTCCTTCTTTGTCCTTTGTTATATTCTTCAAGTTAAAGTCCATTTTATCTGATATATGTATTGCTATTCCAGCTTTTTTCTCAGTACCATTTGCATGAAATATTTTACTCCATCCCTTTACTTTCAGACTGTATGAATCTTTGGATCTGAGGTGAGTCTCTTGTATACAGCATATACTGGGGTCTCACTTTCTTATCCATTCAGCCACCCTATGTCTTTTTATTGGAGCATTTATTCCGTTTACATTTAATGTGATTATTGATAGGTGTGTATTTATTTCCATTTTGTTTTTTGTGTTCGTAGTCTTTCTTAGTTTGTTTTTCTCTTCTACTTAAAGAAGCCTTTTAGCATTTCCTGCAAAGCTGGCTTGGTGGTAATGAATTCCCTTAACTTATTCTTTTCTGCAAAGCTCCTTATCTCGCCTTCAATTTTAAATGATAACCTTGCTGGATACAGCAATCTTGGTTGTAAGCCTTTGTTTTTCATCACTTTGAAAACCTCCTGCCACTCCCTTCTGGCCTGCAAAGTTTCTGTAGAAAAGTCAGCTGATAATCTTATGGGGGTACCCTTGTAAGTAACTTGCTGCCTTTCCCTTGCTGCTTTAAGGATTCTGTCTTTGTCCTTAACCCTTGCCATTTTCACTATAATGTGTCTTGGAGTGGGCCTGTTTGGAATCATCCTGGTTGGAACTCTCTGCACTTCCTGAGCTTATATTTCAATGTCCTTTGCCACGTTAGGGAATTTTTCAGACATTATTACTTCGAATATATTCTCAATCCCTTGCTCCCTCTCTTCTCCTTCTGGTACTCCAATGACCCGTTGGTTATTGCAATTGATGTTGTCCCCCAGCTCTGTTAAACTATTTTCCATGTTTTTCGTTCTCTTTTCTTTTTGTTGTTCCGCATGGGTGATCTCTGCTATTTTGTCTTCTGAGTCACTGATTTGATTTTCTGCTTCATCCAATCTGCTAGTGATTCCATCAAGTTTGTTATTTAATTCAGTAATTGTGTTCTTAAGTTCCAACTGATTGCTTTTCATGATTTCTCTATCCTTCTTTATATTTTCATTAATTTCCTTGAACATTCTAATAATCAGTGTTCTGAACTCTGTCTCCGATAGGTTGGTTACCTCTATTTCCTCTATTTCCACTGATTCAGGAAGTTTCTTCTGTTCTTTTATTTGTGTTATGTTTCTTTGTCTCCCCATTCTGGCTTACTCTTTGTGTTTGCTTCAATAGAACAGATCCCCCAGATTTCTCAGTCTTTTCTGTGTAAACTTATATGGTGTGTGTCCTTTATATTTGAATTACTCAGTTTCCCTATTCTCCTGTGCTTGTATCTGAGGTGTTCCTTGTGTCGTGTGTCCTCACTTGTTGAAGTTTTAGTTTTGATTACTTTTGGCTTGTCAGTAGGTGAGATTGACTCCCAGATTGATTAGCTGTGAGGATCAGCAGCGTTTGCAGTTTATGAGCTACTGTGAGAGGATTGACTCCTCTGATGAAACTTGGACCCTATGGGCCCTAGTACCTGTAGCAACTTCCTTTTGGGTGTGACTCTTGTATGTCAAACCCAGAAATGCTCTGGTTTTATCTAAAGTTGGCCTCCGGGTATGATGATTCTTGTGTCTGTTTGTTTGGACCCACTGCTGCAGAGTGATTTTAGAGCATAACAGATCAACAAGAACAACCTCCACAGCCACCAATGGAAACCAAATGCTCGCACAAGTAAAAAAAACCAACCATCAAACTACAGTCAACTTGTACAGAAATATCAATCATACTAATGAAGAAAACAAACAGAAACAAAACAAAAACCACACACACAATAATAATAGAAGATAAAACAAAATGAAATACAATATCCTAAAATAAAAAATAGAATAAACATGAGAAACCGATTAGCTATACCTAAAAAATAAAAAATAAAAATAAACTAAAATAATAAAAAAAGTAAGAATAAAAATTAAAAAAATAAAATTTGCAGAAAAAAGGAAAAGTATACCAGTGAGAAGAATGAATAAAATAAGAGAGAAAGTGAGGGTGGGGAAAAAAAGAAAAAAAAAGAAACAGAGAAAGAAAAAAATATATATATATATTTGTCTACACACCCATATATATGGACATATATTCACCTATATACACCTATATATATGCCTATATTAAAAACTACAAAATGATAAGAATGAAATAGAAATAAAAACAAAAAACAACCAAGATAAGCAGCCAATAAAGGGAAAACAAAACAGAATAAAACCAAACAAACCTAAAATACCCGTGCTGGTCTAGGCTAAAGTCCACCAAGCTCTCTTCAGTTTGTCTGCTGTACAAAAATTCCTGTGCGTCTTGTGGGAACAGTAGGCCACCTGATGCTTAGCGTGATCCTGGCACTGCAGGTTTGCTGTACTTGAGCGTGGTTGTGACGTGTGATTGGTGGTTTTTACAAAGTCACTGCCTTTTTGCTTTTGCCTTTCCCAAGGCAGGCTGCACCCCCAAAGGCTCAATGAGTGTCTCTGGGCACCCTTTCAGTTGACAGCTGTGGAGAATTAAAGAGTTCCTCACTACCAAAAGCCTGCTGCTAAGAATCTGTTAATTAGTGCCTCAGCAGGTGAACCTGCCCTGCCTCCCAAGCCTTGCCTAAAGGTGGGGGCGGGGTAGGTAGTCTCACTCTGCAGCCTTTACTGGGTGGAAATTCTCAACCCCCTGCAGGTAAGGATATCTTCCTAGTCTGCCGCTATTGCTCCATTCAGAAGTCAGTTTAAGACTGACTTGGCAGGGGCCAAAGTTTGTGGGAGTGGGTGAGTTATTGGTTTTTTTTTTGCTTTCTGTTCAAGAGTAGAAAAAGGAAAAAAACAAAACATAAAAATAAACAAAGCAACAGTTCCAACACTGTTTTAAGCTAAGGCCTTTGCCCCATGCTCCAACGGAGTTCCTGCTGCTCTCCCAAAGTGTCTGCCGGGATTTAGGGAATTGCGCGCACCCTACAATGTGGCTACGATCCCCGCTCCGCGTCTCTCGGGGACCTGCGTCTCCACCCGGTGCGCTGCGTGTCCTAGTGAGTCTTCTTTTCCTCTGCTCCTGTGTTTAAGGCTTCTGCCTAGGAGCCTGCGCGCGCCCGCACGCTGCTCCTGCTGCTCTCCCGAAGAGACTGCCCAGGTTTAAGGGACTGCGCGCACCCTGCCCCACAGCTCAGATCCCCACTCCGTCTCTCTGGGACCTGTGACTCCGACCGGCGTGCGCTGCATCTCCGCGAGTGAGTCCTCTTTTTTCCCCTGCTCCCGGGTTTAAGGCTTCTGCCTCGGAGCCGGCACATGCCCGCGCCGATCTCCTGCTGCGCTTCTGGAGGCACTGCTGCCGGGGTTCAGGGGACTGCACGCACCTTTCCGCGTGGCTCAGATCCCCGCTCCGTCTCTCGGGGACCTGCGTCTCCGCCCGGCATGCTGCGTCTCAGCGGACGAGTCCTCTGTTTTCCCCTGCTGCCGGGTTTCAGGCTTCTGTGCTCCGCGCACCCAGTGGGCACAGAGACTGATCCCTGAACCGGGAGGGTGCAGGGACTGATCTTGCCCTGTCTCTGCCGGGCTCTGCACCCTGCTTCCTGGGGACCCAGCGAGACGCGGGTGCAGCTCGAACCTCTGCACAGTCATTTCCTCTCTCTCCTTCCGCACGTGCCCGGCCTGAGGCTTCTGCCTCAGACTGCAAACCAACGTGCTCTTGCTGAACTCTAGGTGGGCTGCAGGCCGCAGGGAGCAAGCCGTGGGAACACTCACCATGACTCAGCAGCTGCGGGTGCAGGCTGCACCTCATGTGTCTCGCCGCCTTTTTCCCCTACTCGCCCGGCCTGCCCACCTTACAGCAATCCTTGTGTGGAACTCTTAGTTGCTCTGTGTGATGAGTAGATGTCTCTTTGAAGCGTATTAGAAGTTCAAATTGTGGATATTTCCAGGGGAGATTTCATGGAGCCCTCCTCACAGCCACCATCTTGCCCCTCCCTTTTTTCTTTATCTTATTTTTGACCCACTCCTTATTTGGTATTATGTTATGTGGCCTCCATGTATTTGTGTGTTATCGAGATTTCTTCTTGTAATTGATTTTTAGTTTCATAGCATTGTGGTCAGAGAAGACACTTGATATGATTTCAATCTTCTTAAATTTGTTGACACTTGTTTTGTGGCCTAAGATGTGGTCTATCTTGGAAAACGCTCCATGTGTACTTGAGAAAAATGTATATTCTGCAACTTTGGAGTGAAATGTTCTAAAAATATTGATTACATCCATCTGGTCTAAAGTGTCATTTAAGGCCACTGTGTCCGTGTTGATTTTCTATCTGGAGGATCTGTCCATTGGGGACAATGGGGTTTTGAAGTCCCCTCCTACGATAGTATTACTGTTGATGTCTCTCATTATGTCTGTCAAAATCTGTTTTGTATATTTAGGATCTGCTATGTAGGGTGCATAGATGTTTACTAGGATTATGTCCTCTTGTTGAATGCATCCCTTTATTATTATGAAATGCTCTTCTTTGTCTTTTATTGTAGTCTTCATTTTAAAGTCTATTTTGTCTGAAATAAGTATTGCTACTCCAGCTTTTTTCTCATTTCCATTTGCATGAAATATCTTATCTCATCCCTTTACTTTCAGGCTGTGTGTGTCTTTTGATCTGACATGAGTTTCTTGTAGACAGTATATGCATGGATCCTGTTTTCTTATCCACTCAGCCACTCTGTGTCTTTTGATTGGAGCATTTAGCCCATTCACATTTAAATTGATTATTGATAGGTGCATATTTGTTGCCATTTTGTCATTTGTATTTCTGATCTTCCTGGGTTAGCTTATTTTCCCCTTTCTTCTGATTAAAAAAGCCCTTTTCACATTTCCTGCAATGCTGGCTTAGTGGTAGTGAATTCCTTAATCTTATTCTTTTTTGAGAAGCTCATTATTTCTCCTTCAATTTTAAATGATAGCCTTGCTGGGTCAAGAAATCTTGGTTTTATGCCTTTATTTTGCATCACTTTGAATATTTCTTGCCACTTCCTTCTGGTCTGCAGAGTTTCTGTGGAACTGTCAGCTGTTAGTCTTATAGGAGTTACTTTGTATTTAACCTGCTGTCTTTCTCTTGCTGCTTTTAGGATTCTGTCTTTGTCTTCAACCTTTGCCATTTTAACTATGATGTGTCTTGGTGTGGGCCTGTTTGGGTTCAGCTTGTTTGGAACTCTCTGCACTTCCTGGGCTTCTATGTCAATTTCCTTCACCTGGGTTGAGATGTTTTCAGTCATTATTTCTTGAAATACATTCTGAATCCCTTGCTTCTTCTCTTCTCCTTCTGGTATCTCTATGATGCAAATTTTGTTGTGCTTCTTTCGAGTGTGTTCTTTATTTCCGTTATTGTATTTATTAGTTCTAATTGGTTGTTTTTTATGATTTCCCTAACCTTCTTTATGTCCTTGCTAAGTTCCTTAAGCATTCTTATCACCAGCGTTCTAAACTCTGTCTCTGACAGGTTGGATACCTCTGTTTCATTAGTTCCATTTCTAGAGGTTTCTTCTGATCTTTTATTTGGGACCTTATTCTTTGTTTCTTCATTCTGGCTGATAGATCACCTAGAAAGAAGAAAAACAAAAGAAAACAAGAGAAAAAATGAGGAAAAAAATGGAAAAAAATAAGAAAAAAGAATAGGAAGAAAGAAGAAAAAGAAAAGAAAGATTAAAAAAAGGTGAGGGAGGCTCTCCATCATCTTTCATCTGTAGACCACTTGCTCAGCAATAGAGAGTCTCTGGGCAACTCATCATCAGCTGTTGGGGGAAGGGCTTAACATGTTATGCACTGGCATCCCTCTCAGGCTTGCAGTGAGCTTTCTACAATTAGCTGCTGTGTGCTCTGCAACCATGCTCACTACCAGAAATCCTCACAGGTTGATGTCAGTTTTCTGCTACTGCAAAAACCCTCTGTGGCCTGAGGAGGTGGCGGCCAGGCATCAGGGGTTCAGGGTGCCTCTGGCAACACAGATCTAGGTGGGTGGGGCTGGCCCCCAAAGCCCCATTGGATGTGGTGAGTTGTCCCCACCAAGTCAGAGCAGCATGCAGTCCTGTACTGGCAACCAGCGCACACAAACTTACCAGGATCACAAAGGTGCTCACCTCCTGGCCCAACACTCTCAGGAAAACTCCCAGTCTCTGTCTTTCCTAATCAGCTGCTCGCAGATCAGGCTGAGCAGCCTAACAGCCAATCCCCAGCCTGGTAATTCTGCACAAATAGTGCAGAGAGCACGCACCCAAGGTGGCTTGCACACTCCTGCATCTCAATGGACAGCCTCATGGAGCCAGAGCACACCTTCCTGGCATTTCCCTGGCTACGCAGTACAAGCAGTGAGAAGGGTGGGGATCCAAGGCCGCATTTGCATACACGCATGCACGCACCCCTGTGCCAATTTCACCAGACCTATGCAGCTCAGTACCTGACCTTCTGTGGGAGGGCCCAATCCTGAAAAAATGGCACCCTCTTGGACATTATTCATGTGCAAGCTCCACACTAGGGGATCTGTGGTCCCAAAACCCTCCAGGTCTTGCACGAAAGGCATTCAGTTCAGTCCGTCCCTTCAGGCTCCTGGGCCTGGCTTACACAGCTACTCCCTCCAACAGGAGCTGGGTGAGTGCTCACTGGCGAGTGACCCCGTGCGCTGGCCCCACTGGTTCAGCTGTCCTCCGCCTCACCGAGCTGAGCTAAGAGAGTCCTCACTAATTTCTACTGCCAGCTATCACCCTCTCTCATTTTGCCCATCCTATCAGACTTGACGTGGCCTCCTCTTTAGGTCCTTCATTTATAGGTTTTGTTCATCTATGTTCAGGGGACTTCTAAGGTTGAATGTTGTATAAATTATTTGTAGTTTTGGTATGATCCTGGGAGGCAGTTGGCACAGCATCCATCTATTCCGCCATATTACCAGAAGTACCTCTATGCATTTTATTGTTTCAGGTCTTATGTTATAAGTTCTTTGAAACATTTTGGGTTTTGTCATATGGTGACAGATTGGATCCTGGCATCACTAATTTGCATGTGGCTTTCCAATTTTCCCTGCACCATTTATTAACGGGGCTTTCTTTTTTCCATTGCATTGTTTTTGGCTCCTTTGTCGATAATTGTCTGCCATATATATGTGGGTTTATTCTTGGCTTCCCAATTCTATTCCATTGGACTGTGTGTGTTTTCCTGCCAATACCATACTATTTGGATTGTTGCTGCTTTGTAGTGCAAACTGAAATCAAGAAGTGTGATACCTCCAACCTTGTACATTTCTCATAGGATCCCTATGGCTATGAGGGTTCTTTTGTGATTCCATACAATTCTGATGATTTTATGTTGTGTTTCTTTGAAAAATACCATTGGGATTTTAATGAGTATTGCATTAAATCTGTTTATTGCTTTGGGTAATATGGCCATTTTTACTATATTGATTCTTCTAATCCATGAACATGGAATGTCCTTCCATTTCTTTGTCTCTTCAAATTCTTTTAAGAATGTCTTATTGTTTTCAATGTATAAGTCCTTCACATCCTTTAAATTCATACCTATGTATTTTTTGTTGTTGTTGTAAGTGCAAATGGAATTTTTTTTTCATTTATTTTTCTGAAATTTCATTGTTAGTAATCGGAATTCAATGGAATTTTGTGCATTGATTTTGTGTCCTGTAACTTTACTGTATTTCTTTAATGTTCTAACATTTTTGGGGGTACTTCAGGGTTTTCTGTATAATAAATTATGTCATCTGCAAAAACAGACAAATTAACTTCTTCATTCCTTATTTGGATGCTTTTTACTACTTTCTCTTGCCTGATTGATCTGGCTACACCTTCCAATACTATGTGAATAACAGTGGTGATAGGGGGAAACTCTGTCTTATTCCTGAACATAGAGCAAAAGGCTTCAGTTTTTCACAATTAATTATGATATTAGCTGAGGTTTTGTCATATTATGTTGAGATACTTTTATTCTGTATCCATTTTATGAAATGCTTTAATCATAAATGGATGCCGTATCTTGTCAAATGCTTTTTCTTCATGTATTAATATAAACAAATGATTACTGTCCTTTATTTTATGGTATATCACATTGATCAATTTGCATATGTTGAACCATCAAGAAGAATGAACCCCTCTTGATCGTGATGTATAACCTTTTTAATGTATTGTTTTATTTGATTCTCTAGTATTTTTTAAGGATTTTTGTATCTGTATTCATCAGAGATATTGGTCTGTAGTTTTTTGTTTTGTTTTTTGAGGGCAGTGTCACTGGCCCTCATATGTGGGACCCAAACCAGGGCCGCTGGCATCCCAAGCCAGCACTTAACCACTGTGCCACACGGCGGGCCCTTGTTTTTTTTAATATTGTGTTATCCTCACCAGGTTTTGGTATCAGGGTAATGTTGGTCTCATGAAATGAAAGAAGAACTATTTCCTCTTCTTCAATTTTTTAGGAAGAGCTTGAGGAGGACAGGTATTAAATCACCTTAATTCACTAGTGAAGCCATTAGCTCCTGAATTTTTGCTTTTGGGGAGGTTTTGGATAACTGTTTGAAGTTTTTTAATGTTGACTGGTTTATTTAGACTTACCAATTCTTTGTGATTCAGTCTAGGAAGAATATGTATTTCTAAGAACTTATGTATTTCTTCTAGGTTGTTCAATTTTGTGGCACATATTCCTTCATATTATGTATGATGCTTTGTATTCCTCTGATATCCATTGTAACTTACCTTCTTTCATTTCTGATTTTGTTTATTTTTGTCTTTTCTCTTTTTTCCATATTGATTCTAGCCAGGGGCTTTTCAATTTTATTAATCTTTTTTAAAGAACAAGCTCTGTGTTACATTAAATTTTAAATGACTATTTGTTCTCTAAATTTCATTTAATTCTGCTCTAATTTTTACTATTTCATTCCTTCTGAGTTTGGGTTTCATGTTTTTCCTTCTTTTTGCAGTTCTTTAAGATGTAATGTTATGTTGTTTATTTGGAATGTTTCCTTATTTTTTTATTAATTTCAGGTGTACAACACAATGCAATAGTTATACACTTTACCCCCCCAAAGTGACAACCCACCTCCCCCAGTTTGCCACCCCACTCCCCCCCCATATCATACATATCTATCACAACTCCCCTAACTCCCCTCCACATACACTTCACATCCCGTGACCATTCACATATTCAGTTACAGTTGGCATACAATACTATACAACATCAGATTCAGGTGTATAGTGCAGTGATCAAGCCTCTACTCCATCCCTGAAGTGGTCTCCCTAACAAGGCATGTGACTATCTGATACGCCACAAAATTTTTACAACATTATTATATTCCCCGAACTATGTTTCATACCCCTGTGGCAATATTGTAGTTGTCTATTTATGCTGTCTAAGGGCCGGCTGAGTGGCGCGGTGGTTAAGCGCTGGCCTGGGAAGCCAGCGGCCCCGGTTCGGTCCCATATATGAGGGCCAGTGACACTGCCCTCAAAAAAAAACAAAACAAAGTATTTATGCTGTCTAATCCCTTCCCCTTCCCCCCATCCCCACCCCCCTCCCAACTAGCAACCCTCAGTTTTTCCTCTACATCTACGAGTCTGTTTACTTTGATCGTTCACTCAGCTCTTCAGACTTCACACACAAGTGAGAGCACATGGTACCTGTCCTTCTCCGACTGACTTATTTCATGCAACATAATAGTCTCTTCAATACATTATGAATTACATTCCCAGAATTGCCCCCATATCCCTGCAGCAACATTGTAGTCCCACCTACACTGTCCAAAACCTTCCCCCTCTCCCTCTTCCCCACTCCCTCCCAGCCAGCAACCATCAGTTTTCCCTTATATCAACTCTTTCTGGGTTGATTTTCTGTCTAAAGCGTCTGCCCATTGGTGACAATGGTGTTGAAGTCCCCTACTATGATAGTGTTACTGTTGATCTCTGTCTTTATGTCGGTCAAAATCTGTTATATGTAATTAGGAGTTCCTATGTTGGGTGCATAGATGTTTATTAGGGTTATTGTGCCCTTCTTTGTCTTTTATTGTAGTCATTTTAAAGTCTATTTCATCCAAAATAAGTATTGGTACTCCAGCTTTTTTTTTCTTCTCATTTCCATTTGCAGGAAATACCTTATTCCATCTGTTGTCTACAGAAACTCTGCAGGCCAGAAGGGAGTGGCAGGAGATATTCAAAGTGACACAAAATAAAGGCCTACAACCAAGATTGCTCTACCCAGCATGGCTATCACTTAAAATTGAAGGAGAAATAAAGAGCTTCTCAGAAAAGAATAAGCTTAAGGAATTCATTACCACCAAGCCAGCATTGCAAGAAATGTTAAGGCCGAGTGGCGCAGCGGTTAAGCGCTGGCTTGGGAAGACAGCGGCCCCAGGTCGGGTCCCACTTATGAAGGCCAGTGACAGTGCCCTCAAAAAAATAAATAAATAAATAAATAAATAAATAAATAAATAAAAAGAAATGTTAAAAGGGCTTTTTTAAACAAAAGAAAGGGGGTAAACAAACTAACCCAGGAAGACCAGGAATAGAAATAACAAAATGGCAATACATATGCACCTATCAATAATCATTTTAAATGTGAATGGGCTTAATGCTCCAATCAAAAGACAGAGAGTGGCTGAGTGGATAAGAAAATAGGACACATGTATATGGAACTTTTCTTATTTCTTCAGTTAGGCCTGTAATGAAGTAAGTGTCCCCCTTATTACCACTGTTACTGCATCAGAAAAGTTTTTATATGTTATATTTTCATTATCATTTGTTTCTATGTATCTTTTGATCTCTCCTATTGTTTATTTTTTGACTCAGTCATTCTTAGTAGCATATTGTTTTGTCTCCACATATTTGTGGTTTATCCCTTTTTTTGTGTGTTTTCCAGTTGATCTCCAATTTCAAAGCATTGTTGTTGGACAATATGCATGGTATCATTTTATTCTTCTCAAAATTGTTGAGGCTACATTTTGTCTCAACATGTGGTCTATCCTTGGGAATGTTCCATGTGCCCTAGAAAAGAATGGATCGTCAGATGTTCTATGATAAAATACTCTGTAAATATCAATTATGTTCACTTGGTCTGATGTATCATTTATTGCTGCTATTTCCTTATTGATTTTCTGTTTAGAAGATCTATCCATAGCTCTCAATGGCATATTTAGGTTTCCTACTCTAAGTGTGTTTTGGTCAGTTTCTCCCTTTACTTATGTTAGTAGTTGCTTTATATATCTTGGTACTCCCTGATTGGGAGCTATATTGTCCCCTTTATCCTTCTGAAATATCCATCTTTGTTCTCCTTACCTTTTTAATCCTGAAGTCTGTTTTGTCAGATATAAGTATGGCTACATGCTCTTTTCTCTGGTTACCATTTGCTTGGAGTCCCAATTTACACCTTTTCATTTTGAGTCTATATTTGTCATTGAACCTGAGATGTGTCTTTTGGATGGTAACCACTCTGAGCACCGCTTGTAAGTGCACGAGTCAAACATGACTTGTATTAATCCTTTGTTATTGGTATATACTGAGTATTACAATTTTTTTTGAGGGCAGTGTCACTGGCCCTCATACGTGGGACCAAAACCAGGCCGCTGTCTTCCCAAGCCAGCGCTTAACCACTGCGCCATGCAGCCGGACCGAGTATTACAATTTTAATAAAGTTTTTTCCCTTCTTAAAATGTGTATACATTTTTCCTCTCCTCTCTCTCTCTCTCCATATATATATGAAAGTCTTTATTCCTCCTTCATTTTTTAAAATTTTTTTTAAAGATTTTATTGGGGAATTGGGGAGGGGAACAGTGTTGGGGAATCAGGGAAAGGGAACAGACAAGTTGCTGTCTTTTGTTGTTCTTCAGTCTAGTTGCGGAGGATGTTGCTTCACTGACCTCATCATTGTGCTCTTCCCCGGTGAGGCAGATCGGTCGCCAGCCTCTGGATGGTTGCTCACCGTGGCTATTGGCCGCTCATGCTGGCTGCCGGCCACTCACTGTAGCCCATGGAAGTCCACTGCAGCAGGGGCTGCAGCCTACACCGTTGCTGGGGCTCACACAGCCCAGCTCCAGGTGGAGCTGTCGTTAGCTGTATAGGGCAGTGTTACTGGCCCTCATATGTGGGATCCGAACCGGGGCTGCTGGCATCCCAAACCACCTTCTAACCAATGTGCCACTGCGCCGGCCCCCTCCTTCATTTTTAAAGGATAAATTTACAGGGTATATTACCCTTGGATGGCAACTCCTCTATTTTAATAGCTGAATATTTGATTTATCTGCCTCCTGGCTGGTAGACTTTCTGCTGAGAATTCTGATGATAATTTAATGGGCTTTCTTTCATAAGTTACCATCTTCTTTTCTTTGGCTGCCTTGAGAATTCTTTCTCTGACACTAATTTTTGACAGCTTCAATATAATATGCCTTGGAGAAGGCCTGTTGGGGTTGAGGTAATTAGGTGTTCTGTTTGCTTCTTCAATTCAAGGATCCAGTTTTTTCCATAGCACTGGAAAACTCTCACTGACTATTTGTTTGAATAGACTTTCTCTGCCATTCTTCCTCTTTTCTCTTGCTGTTATAACCATTATTCTTATATTGTTCTTTCTGATGGAGTCAGATAGTTCTTATAAAGTTCTTTCTTTTCTTTTAACTCTAAATTTTCTCTGTTTTCTTTTTTTTGTCATTTCCAGATTTTTATTTTTTGATATCCCTAATTATTTCATCTATCTGGTCATCTGTATTCCCTAATCTAACTAATCCATTCTCCATCCCTTTTGTTGAGTTCTTCAGCTCCAGAATTTCTGTTTGGTTCTTTTCTAAAGTTTCAGTCTCTTTGGTAAAATATTGATTTTGTTGGTTGATTTTTTTCTAAGTTCATTCAACTGCTTATCTGAGATTTTTAGCAACTCATTGAGTTGTTTTCAGGTCTGCAATCTTGATTTCTCAGTCACTGACATCACATGTTCCCATGTATTGCAGTTTATTTTCTGGAGATTGTTCATTTTCTTTCTGAGCTGAATTGTTTCTTTATTTTTTCATTGTTATTAATTGATTAATTCTCTCCCTTGACATCAATGGGATTGTGTACTACAGCAGGTTGATATCAAGTTTTGGTGTTTTGTTTTGTTTTGCTTTTTGTTTTTCTTTCCAATAAGTAGCACTGGTGTATTCTGGCTTCTCATATGATGGTATATTTCCTGTGAAGTTTGGCTTCTCTTCTGTAACCAGGTTGCCTCAGTATTAGGATACAATCTTCTTGGGAGGATGTGGTGGACAACTGGGTTATGGGTCCCTGATATTCCAATGTTATCTCTGCAGCTAGATGCAAGTCTATGCCTCAGCAGCCCTGGGTATCTCTGCTTAGATCAGCTGTGAAAAGTTAGTCAGGGTGGGCTTGGAGAAGCTGCTGGTGTGTTTGTATCTTTGTTCTCTTCAGAGTAATGGCAACTGCCAAGACACAGCTGCCTTGCCCCTATAGCTCCTCCCTTGTCATTGGAATTAGTCACACTGCATCTGCCACTCAGGAACACTATCTCCAGTTTTCAGGGCTGTAGACTTTCTGCTTCTTAATCTGACACTACTAACATTTCTTTTCTTTTTCTGGGTCATGCTGCTAACAGTGGGAGCATGTGGGAGATACAAGCCCTGGGTGGGTGGGGGGACCCAGACATGCTTATTTGCTTTGTTTTATGCCTGGCAGTGAGGTCTGTCT
Source organism: Aselliscus stoliczkanus (assembly GCA_033961575.1). Taxonomy (NCBI): domain Eukaryota; kingdom Metazoa; phylum Chordata; class Mammalia; order Chiroptera; family Hipposideridae; genus Aselliscus; species Aselliscus stoliczkanus. The sequence goes on along the minus strand of CM066737.1, from coordinate 10,284,360 downwards.
GTACACAAGTGTACTCAGTCTTAGTCCCAAGGTCTCTGCCCCAATTTATAGCTAAATCAGCCATATTATATGCTGATCACTCAGGAAGGATTGCTGATGCCACAGAAAGTGCACTTGCAGCCTCAATCCTCCCCTCTTCTGTGACCATAGTGAGCTCCATGCTGCATCCCATGGTCCCAGCTTCTGCTCTTTTCCCTTTTCTCCTTCCCTGTTAGCCCCAATTTGCCCACCTTCACATGTTTTGATGTGTGGATCTCTCAGATGTGTTTGTGTGATGTGTATGGAATTCTTTGTTTAAGTATATCTGTTCAAATTATTGTAATTATATGGGGAGAGTTCAAAAGGCAATCCTGGGCTGGCCGAGTGGCTCAGTTGGTTAAGAGTTGGCTTAGAGAGTGTGCTGTCAGCAACAGGGCTGCCGGTTCAATTCCCACATGGGCCAGTGAATGCTGCACCATAGTTGAGCTGTCACTGAGCTGCCAACTGGTGGCAGGATGGCTCAGCTTTTGTAACAAGAGGATTGCCAGTTCAATGTGGGTTACACCCAGCCACAACTAAATATTAAACTCGGCACCTTGAGCTGAGCTGCCGTCTGGATGGCTCAATGGATAGGGCATGCGCTCTTAACAACAAGGCAGCCAGGTTCGACTCCAGCATGGGATGGTGCCTATGTCCATCCACAACTAAGACTGTACTCAGTACCTTGAGCTGAGCTGCTGACCGGATGGCTCAGAGGATAGAACGTGCTCTCTTAACAACAAGGCTGCTGCTTCGACTCCCACATTGAATGGTGGCTACACCCAACTGCAACTAAGGTTGAACACATCACCTTGAACTTAGAGGCCATAAGCTGCTGATGGGAAGCTAGATGGCGACTGGTGCCCTCCACAATGAAGACTGAAGAACAGCAATTTGGCTGGTTCCCTTACCCAATTCCCCAACACTGTTCCCCTCCCCCAATTCCCCAATAAAATAAAAAAGCAATCCTTATGCCACCATGTTATTGATGTCACCAAAAAGAGAATCTTTAAAGAAGCAAGAGGAAAGCAACTCATCGTGTATCAGGAATCATTAATAAACATAACAACAGACTTCTCATCAGAAACTCTGGAGACCAGAATGTAGTGGAATGACATATTCAAAGTGCTAAAAGAAAAAACAAAACTGTAACCCATGAATTCTATATCCAGAATATTAGCTATGAAAAATGAGAGAGAAATTAAGACATTCTCTGATATACCAAAACTGAAGAAATTTGTTTCTCACACAATGCCATACCAGAAATAATAAAGGGAGTCTTTTAGGGTGACATAAAAGGAATCTAGACAGTAACTCAAATCCATACATAGAAATAAAGAGCACAAGTATAGGTGAGTGTATTGTTACTTTTTGTCACATATAATAAATTATAAATATTTTTTTATTTGTAATTCTTTCTTTCTAAAATTTGCTTTAAAAACAAATATATAACATTATAATTGGAAATTTGTGTTGATGGGTTTAAAATACATAAAAATGTAATTTTTAGTATAATAATACGATAAAAGAGGATATTATACAATACCATATATTGTAGCAAAGTGTTTTGTACTATTGAAATTGTATTGGTATTAATCCAAACTTGATTGTGTAAAATTAATCTGTTAGTTGTAATCCTAGGGCAACTACTAAGAAAGCAACAAGACAAAATATGGTAAAAGACAAAATAAGGGGGACTTCCGGTAAAATGGCAGAATAGACAGATGCTGTGCTAATTACCTTCCAGGCTCACACCAAAATTACAAACAATTTATACAACATTCAACCCCAGAGGTCCCTGGAACACTAGATGAACAGAACCACTAAATGAAGAACTTAAATAGGAGGCCATGTCGGATCTGGGAGGACTGGCAGAGAGGAGAGATGGCGAACCCCATGAGGGAAGCCCCAGCTATGGGGAGGCTTCTCCAGTTGGTGGAGAGACCCTCCAGCCTCACACCAAGCTCACCAGCCCAGAGTTCCTTTGCCCAGAGGAGAAGATCCATGATAGCTGGCAGTAAATTAATGAGGACTTTCTTTGCTCAGCTTGGTGAGGCTAGAGCGGCCGGAGAATCAGTGGGCCCATGCACGGGCTTGCTCATAGGTGAGCACTTACCTGGTTCCTGGTGGAGGGAGTAGCTGTGTGAGCTGGGCCCAGGAACCTGCGGGGACGCACTGAACTGAGCACCTTTGGTACAAAGGCTGGAGGTTTTGGGACTATTGTTCCCCTGGTGTGGAGCCTGCATGCGAGTGGTGTAAGGAGGGCGCCATTGTATCAGGGTTGGGCACTCCCACAGAGGACCAAGGCTGGGACCTCACTGGTCTGGTGGAATTGGCGCAGAAGTGCATGTGTGCGAGCGAGTGCAGGCATGCAGGCTTGGATCCCCACTGTCCGCCCGGCTTATACTGCGTTGCCAGGGAAATGCAGGGCGGGTGCCCTTCGGCTCCAACAGGCTGCTCACTGAGACCCGGGATTGCACAAGCTGACTGGGATCCCCACCCTCCGCAGGGCTTGTGCTGTACTGCCAGGGGAACGCCTGGTGGGTGTGCTCCGGCTCCAGCTAGCTGCTCACTGAGATGCGGGAGTGCACCAGCCGCCTCGGTTCCCTGCTCTCTGCACTGCGCTTGCAGAGTTGTCAGGCTGGTGATTGGTTGTCGGGCTGCTTGGCCTAATCTGCGAGCGGCTGATTGGGACAGGCTGAGACTGGGAGTTTTCCTGGGAGTGTTGGGCCGTGAGTTGTGTGCCTGCACGATCCAGCCGGGGCGCTCCTGGTGACCTATCTAATACATCAAAGCAATCCCAGAGCGACATCCAGAATGGGGAAACAAACATGTCACAAGGAAAAGATCAGAAGAAACCTCTAAAAATGGAACCAAATGAAACAGAGGGATCCAAACTTTCAGAGACAGAGTTTAGAACACTGATTATAAGAATGTTTAACAAATTTAGTGAGGACATAAGGAAGGATAGGGAAACAATAAAAAATATCCAGTTAGAACTAAAGAATACAATAACTGAAATGAAGAACATACTCGAAGGTATCACCAATAGAGTAGATGAAGCAGAGGAGTGGATCAGCGATTTGGAAGACAAAATAGCAGAAGTCAGCCAGTTGGCACAACAAAAGGACTGAAGAATAAAAAACAATGAAAATAGTTGAAGAGCCCTATGGGGCAAGATAAAATGCATCAAAGGAATACCAGAAGGAGAAGAGAAGAAGCAAGGGGTCGAGAATGTATTTGAAAAAATAATGACTGAAAACTTCCCTACCCTGGTGATGGAAATCAACATACATGCCCAGGAAGTGCAGAGGGTTCCAAACAAGCTGAACCCAAACAGGTCCACACCAAGACACATCATAGTTAAAATGACAAAGGTTAAAGACAGAGACAGAATCCTAGAGGAAGCAAGAGAAAGACAGCAGATTACATACAAAGGAACTCCTGTTAGACAAACAGCTGACTTGTCTACAGAAACTCTGCAGGCCAGAAGGGAGTGGCAGGAGATATTCAAAGTGACACAAAATGAAGGCCTACAACCAAGATTGCTCTACCCAGCACGGCTATCACTTAAAATTGAAGGAGACACAAAGAGTTTCTCAGAAAAGAGTAATCTTAAGGAATTAATTACCAACAAACCAGCATTGCAAGAAATGTTAAAAGGGCTTTTTTAAACAAAAGGAAGCAGTAAACAAGCTAACCCAGGAAGACGAGAAACACAAATAACAAAATGGAAATACATATACACCTATCAATAATCATTTTAAATGTGAATGGGCTAAATACTTCAATCAAAAGACAGAGAGTGGCTGAGTGGATAAGAAAATAGGACACATGTTGAAATCATCAATAAAACAAAAAGGCAGCCTACTGAATGGGAGAAGATATTTGCCAACTATATATCTGATAAAGGGTTGATATCCAAAATGTATAAAACACTCATGCAACTCAACACCAAAAAAACAAACAACCCAGTTAAAAAATGGGCAGAGGATATGAGGAGGCATTTCTCTAAAGAGGACATACAGATGGCCAACAGGCATATGAAGAAATGTTCAAGCTCACTAATCATCAGAAAAATGCAAATGAAAACCACAATGAGATACCACCTCACTGCAGTCAGAATGACTATCATCAACAAATCAACAAACAAGTGCTGGCGAGGGTGTGGAGTAAAAGGAACCCTGGTGCACTGTTGGTGGGACTGCAAATTGGTGCAGCCATTATGGAAATCAGTATGGAGGTATCTCAAAACACTGGAAATGGAACTGCCGTATGACCCAGCAATTCCACTCTTGGGAATCTACCCAGAGGAATCCAAGATGCTAATCTGAAAAAAAAAATATGCACCCTTATGTTTATTGCAGCAGTATTTTACAATAGCCAAAACGTGGAAACAACCGAAATGCCCATCAGTAGATGACTGGATTAAGAAACTGTGGTACATTTATACAATGGAGTATTACTCCGCTATAAAGAAGAATGAAATTGTACCATTTGCAACGATATGGATGGACGTATAGACTATTATGTTGAGTGAAATAAGTCAGTCGGAGAAAGACAAATACCATATGATCTCACTTATATGTGGAATTTGAAAAACTGAATGAATGAGCAAAAGAAACAGAAACAGTCTCATAGATATAGAGGAAAAACAGGGTTGCTAGTTGGGAAGTGGGTGAGGATGAGGGAGAAAAGGAAAGGATTAGATAGCATAAATAGGTAACTACAGTATTGTCACAGGGCTATGAAAGACAGTTCGGGGAATATAATGTTGTTAAAATTTTGTGGGGTGTCAGATGGTCACATGTTTTATTAAGGAGACCACTTCACGGATGGAATAGAGGCTTGATCACTGCACTGTATACCTGAAATTGATGTTGTATAATATTGTATGCAAACTGTAATTGAATATATAGATAGTCACAGGATGTGGATTATACGGTGTAAGGGAGTCAAAGGAATTCTAATAGATAGTATGATATGGGGGGGTGGAATAGGGGGGAGAACTGGGGGAAGGACGTTGTCACTTTGAGGGGTAAAAAGTATAACTATTGCACTTTGTTGTACACCTGAAGCTAATTAGAAAAATATATAAATAAATAGTTTTAAAAAAATAAAATAGGACAGATGTATATTCGGTTTACAGATGGAATAAGATATTTCATGCAAATGGAAATGAGAAAAAATAAAGCTGGAGTACCAATACCTATTTTGGACAAAATAGACTTTAAAATGACTACAACAAAACACAAAGAAGGGCATTATAACCCTAATAAACATCTATGCACCCAACATAGGAACTCCTAATTACATATAACAGATTTGGCAGACATAAAGACAGAGATCAACAGTAACACTATCATAGTAGGGGACTTCAACACCCCATTGTAACCAATGGACAGAACCCTTGGACAGAATATCAACACAGAAAGAGGGGCCTGAAATGACACTTTAGACCAGCTGGATTTTGTTGATATTTTTAGAGCATTTCACCGTGAAAAAACAGAATATACATTCTTCTCAAGTACACATGGACATTTTCCAAGATAGACCACGTTAGGCCACAAAATAAGTCTCAGTAAATTTAAGCAGATTGAAGTCATATGAAGCAGATATAAAGGAAAAACTGATGGTTGCTGGCTGGGTTTTGGACAGCATAGGTGGGTGACTACAATGTTGCCGCAGGGATATGGAGCAGTTCTGGGAATGCAATTGATAATGTTGTGAAGAAAGACAAGTACCATATGATCTCACTTATATGTGGAATCTGAAACACTGAATGAACAATCAAAGTAAACAGACTGATAGATATAGAGGAAAAACTGAGGGTTGCTAGTTAGGAGGCGGGTGGGGATAAGGAAGAAGGGGAAGGGATTAGACAGCATAAATAGGCAACTACAATATTGCCAGAGGGATATGAAACAGAGTTCGGGGAATATAATAATGTTGTAAAAATTTTGTGGTGTGTCATATAGTCACATGTCTTGTTAGGGAGACCACTTCATGGATGGAGTAGAGGCTTGATCACTGCACTGTACACCTGAAGCTGATGTTGTATAATATTGTATGCCAACTTTAACTGAATATATAGATAGTCATGGGAAGTGGAGTATACTGTGTAAGGGAGTCAAAGGAATTGTAATGGTTATGTATGATATGGGGGGAGTGAGGTGGCGGACTGGGGGAGGGGGTTGTCACTTTGTGGGGTAAAGTGCATAACTATTGCATTGTGTTGTACACCTGAAACTAATAATAATAATAATAATAATAATAAAAAAGAACAGACAAAAAAAGAAAGAAACAATAAGGGACTTAAAACAATATGCTACATAATATTTATTTAACACAAAAAATTAATAAATGAGGAATGAAGGGTCACCAATCAATTGTACATATAGAAAATCAACAGAAAAAATAGCAGTAATCAGGAATTGCATTAAATGCAAATGGACAAAATGGATTTAAAGAATACAAACATGATTCACCTCTGTCCTGTGTAAAAGAGACACAATTTTAGATTCAAAGATAGAAATAATTTAAAAGTAAAGGGATGGAAAAATAAAATGAAAACCCTAACCCACTTAAGCTGGAGTGGCTACATTAATAAAATACAAAACAGACAATAAGAATTGATACTAAAAACAAAGAATATTATATGATAAAAGAGAAAATCCATTGGGAAGACATAACAATTATAAGCTCATATGTTCTTAACACAGCTCCAAAATACATGAAATAAATGTAGGAAAACTGAATGGAAAAATAAACAATTCAAATATAATAGTTGGTGACTTCAACTCTTCACTTTACATAATGGATATCACAATTACTTCACAGACATAGAAGTGTGAGGAGTGCTTCTTGAAATCTCCTCTGGAACTTACAAATTGAATAGTTATAATTTAACAAAGGATGACTTAAGCAACAAACAAGCATGTCTGAGAAATCAGTGCACTGAATCATCTGAAGGTGGGCAAATAGGGCAAGAAGGGGAGGAAAGAAAGAGGAAGTGCAGAGACCAGGACCACAGGCTGCAGGATGAAGCCTGGAGCTCACTGCAGCCTCAGGAGAGAGAAGAATCCAGGCTTTAGGCACACTCTCTGTAACTCACAGTCCTGCCTGAGGGATCTACATATAATATGGCTGAGCCCAGCATTCAGGGCAGAGACATCAGATGAGAATTGTGGTTAAAGCCCTTATTGCCAGGCAGAAAACAGAAAACAAAGACATGGAACCTGGCCCACTCAACCACACCCTCCCAGAGCTCACCCCACCCCCCACGCATCCAGTGTTAGAAGAGGCTCCGGAAGACATGGTAGCAGTGTCAGATTAAAAACAGTAGGGCCGATGTTGGTTAAGAGCTGGCTTGGGACGCCAGCGGCCTGGGTTTGGATCCCACATCTGAGGGCCAATGACACTGCCCTTAAAAAAAACCAAACACACACACACAAAAAAAAACAACAACGGTAGGGCTCGCCGAGTGGTGCAATGGTTAAGTGCTGGCTTGGGACGCCAGCGGCCCCGGTTTGGGTCCCACATATGAGGGCCAGTGACACTGCCCTCAAAAAAAAATGTCACAGAGTAGCAGATTGGATCCAAAAACAAAACCCAACAACATCTTGTCTACAAGGACAAATATAGATTCAATGAAAGGGTGGAAATTGATACTGCAAGCAAATAGTAACCAGAGAAAAACACATATAGCTATACTTATATCCGATGAAACAGACTGAGCGATAGAAAATGGCAACCAGAAACAAAGATGGACATTCATAAAGATAAAGGGGGTAATAAAACAAGAAAACAAAATACTTACCAATATATGTGCCCCCAATTACAGAGCACCAAAAAATATGAAGCAGCTACTAACAGAACTAAAGTGATAAATTGACCAAAACACAACTATAGAAGGGGACTTAATTACGCAATTGACAGCTATAGATAGATCAATCAAACAGAAAACAAGTTAAGAAATATCAGCCCTACACTGTTGGTGGGACTGCAGATTGGTGCAGCCACTATGGAAGTCAGTATGGAGGTATCTCAAAGAACTGGAAATAGAGCTACCGTTTGACCCAGCAATTCCACTCCTAGGTATTTATCCTGAAAAAACCAAGACACTTATTCAAAAAAAGTTATGCACCCCTATGTTCATAGCAGCACAATTTACAATAGCTAAGACTTGGAAACAACCAAAATGCCCGTCAGTAGATGACTGGATTAAGAAACTGTGGTATATTTATACAATGGAGTATTACTCCGCTATAAGGAAGAATGAAATCGTGCCATTTGCAATGATATGGATGGACCTAGAGACTATCATGTTGAGTGAAATAAGTCAGTCAGAGAAGGACAAATACCATATGATCTCACTCATATGTGGAATCTGAAAAACTGTATGAATGAGCAAAGTAAACAGAAACTGTCTCATAGATATAGAGGAAAAATCAGGGTTGCTAATTTGGAGAGGAATGGGGATGAGGGAGAGGGGGAAGGGGAAGGGATTAGACAGCAAAAATAGGCAACTACAATATTGCTACTGGGATAGGAAAAACAGTTTGGGGAATATAATTAATAATGTTGTAAATATTCTGTGGAATGTCAGATGATCATAGGTCTTGTTAGGGCGACCATTTCATGGATGGAGTAGAGGTTTGATCACTGCACTGTATTACTAAAGTGGAGGTGGTATACCTACTGTAATTGAATATATATAGATAGTCACGGGATGTGGATTATACTGTGGAAGAGAGTCAGAGGAAGAGTAATAGATATATATGATATGGGGGGGAGTGGGGTAGTGTATTGGGGGTGGGGGGTTGTCACTTTGTGGGGTAAAATGTATAACTATTGCACTGTGTTGTACACCTGAAACTAATTAAAAATAAAATAAAATAAAATAAAATAAAATAAATAATATCGTTAACATTAAAAAAAAAAGAAATATCAGCCCTAAATGATACATTAGATCAAAAGGATATAATTGACATTTACAGAGCACTTCATCCCAGAAAACCAGATTATATATTATTTTATAATGTACATGGAACATTCTCAAGGATAGACCATATGTTGGGACATAAAACTAAATTCAGCAAATTAAAGAAAATTGAAGTCATACCCAGCATGTTCTCTGATCACAAGGCTTTGAAGTTGGATATAAACTATAAAAAGGGAGCAGTAAGAACAACAAATATGTGGAGATTAAACAGCAAGGTTTTAAAGAATCACTGGGTCAAAGGAGAAATAAGAGGAGAGATAAAAATATACATAGAGGGTCGACCGAGTGGTACGGTCATTAAGCGCTGGCTTGGGAAGCCACAGGTGCCAGTTTGGGTCCCATATATGAGGGCCAGTGACACTGCCCTCAAAAAATAAATATAGAAACATAGAAACAAATGAGAATGAAAATATGTCCTATCCATATTCTAGGGATGTCAGGAAAGCAGTAATAAGAGGGAAATTTATACCACTACAGGCCAATCTCAAGAAAGAAGGAAAATCCCAGGTTAGCAACCTAACATTACACCTTAAAAAACTAGAAAAAGAAGAGCAGATGAAACCCAATGTCAGGAGAAGGAAGGAATAATAAAAATCAGAGCAGAACTAAATGAAATAGAGAACAGAAAGACAACAGAAAAAAAGATAATTCAACAAAGAGCTGGTCCTTTGAAAAGATTAATAAAATTGACAAACCCTTGGCTAGACTCACTAAGATAAAATGAGAAAAGACACAAACAAAATCAGAGATGAAAGAGAATTTACTATGTTTACCACAGAAATACAAAAGATCATACAAGAAGTATATGAAGGATTATATGCTACCAAATTCAGTAACCTAGAAGAAAGTGGCAAGCTCTGAGAACCATATAGCCTTCCTAGACTGAATCACAAAGAACTGGAAAATCTAAAAAGACAGATCAGCAGTAGAGACATTGAATCAGTCATCCAAAACTTTCCCCAAAACAAAAGTCCAGGACCAGATAGCTTCACTAGTGAACCCTACCAAACATTCAAAGAGGATCTAACACCTGCTCTCCTCAAATTCTTCCAAAAAATTGAAGAGGAGTAAATACTCCCTAATTCATTTTATGAGGCCAATATTACACTGAAACCAAAATCTGGTAAGGGTAACAGAAAAAACGAAAGTTACAGACCAATATCTCTGATGGATACAGACACAAAAGTCCTAAACAAAAATTGAGCAAATTGAATACAACAATGCATTTAAAAGATTATACATCACAATCAATGTGGTTCATCCCATAGGCACAAGAATGGTTCAACATATGCAAATCAATCAGTGTAATACACTCCATCAACAAAACAAAAATTAAGGGCCGGCTGAGTGGCACATTGGTTAAGAGATGGTTTGGAATGCCAGCGGCCCCAGTTCAGATCCCACATATGAGGGCAAGTGACACTACCATCTACAGCTAACAACAGCTCCACCTGGAGCTGGAGCTGGGCTGTAGGAGCCCCGGAGATGGTATGGGCTGCGGCCCCTGCTGCAGGGGGCTGCCATAGGCTACAGTGAGTGGCCTGCAGCCAATGTGAGCGGCCAGCATTCAGTGTGAGTGGCTGGCAGACAGCGTGAGCTGTCAATAGCCGTGGTGAGTGACCATCCAGAGGCCGGCGGCCGACCTGCCTCATCTGGGAAGAGCGCAATAATGGTACCAACATGGGCCAGTGAAGCAACATCTTCTGCAACTAGACTGAGGAACAAGAAGACAGCAATTTGTCTGTTCCCCTTCCCTGATTCCCCAATTAAAGAAAAATGTTTTTAAAAAAAGTTAAAATCATATGATTTTATCAGTAGATGAATAAAAAGCATTTGACAACATCCATTTACAATTAAAACACTTAATAAAATGAGTACAGAAAGAAAATACCTTAATAATGCCTCAGCTACTATCAAAGTTAACAGTGAAAAAGTGAAGCCTTTAGCTCACATTCAGGAACAAGATAGGGTTGCCTCCTATCATCACTGTTATTCAACATAGTATTGGAACTCCTAGTCAGAGCTATTAGGCATGAAAAACAATTAAAAGGCATTCGGATTGGGAAAAAAGAAGTTGAACTCTCATTTTTGCAGATGACATGATTGTTTATATAGAAAATCCTGAAGACTCCACCAAAAGCTAGTAGAAACAATAAAAAATACAGTAAAGTTGTCAGCTAAAAAACCAACGTGAAAACATCCATTGCATTCCCATATACTAACAATGAAATATCAGAAAGAGAAATGGGAAAGAAAATAACCCTTTGGCAATTGCAACAAAAAGAATAAAGTACCTATCAATAAACTTATTAAAGAATGTGAAGGACCTAAACATCAAAAATTATGAGACATTTTTAAAAGAAATTGAAGAAAACAGAAAGAAATGGAAAAAGATTCTATGTTCATACATTGGAAGAATCAAAATAGTTAAAATGGCTATATTACCCAACGCTATATACAAATTTAATGCAATCCCCACCAAAATCCCAATGGCATTTTTTTAAATTGGGGAATTGGGGAAGGGGAACAGCCAAGTTGTTGTCCTTCAATCTTAGTTGTGGAGGACGCAGCTAGCTCAGCTCCAAGTCCAGTCGCCATCTGGCCACCTGTCATCAGTTCGCATCCACTCAGCTCAAGGTGCTGTGTTCAATCTTAGTTGTGGGTTACCGTAGCTCACCATCCCATGCAGGAGTTGTATGGGATGAACCAGCAACCTTGTTGTTAAGAGCATGTGCTCTCACTAGCTGAGCCATTCTGCCACCTGTTGGCAGCTCAGCAGCTGCTCAGCTTGGGTCGGGAATCCAACCGGCAACCCTATTGCTCAGAGCTCGGCAACTCTTGTTGCAGCCGAGTCACTTGGCTGGCTCAAATATAGTTAACCAGGGTTATTTTACTTGTGGTATATAAACATCCACCTATAAACCTCGCTACTGGTTATAACAGCATACTTTCACCATCACTTAAAATTTCCTGATCTACCACTCAGAAACTGGATTAGCCCCCTGTGCTCCTACTGCTCTAAAGCATACATCTATCAGCATCTGTATCATTGAATCCAAATGATGTCTTAATTCATCTGTCTCCCATACTGAGGAAACTTCCACAGGAAAAAAAGTAAGTCTTATCTGTTTTGTTGTTAAATTCCCATCACTTAGAAAAGCCCAACAGAATGGCTATCATCAATAAATCAACAAATAAGTGCTGGCGAGGGTGTGGAGAAAAGGGAACCCTGGTGCACTGTTGGTGGGACTGCAAATTGGTGCAGCCATTATGGAAATCAGTATGGAGGTATCTCAAAACACTGGAAATGGAACTGCCATCTGACCCAGCAATTCCACTTTTGGGTATCTACCCAGAGGAATCCAAGACAGTAATTCGAAAAAAATATATGCACCCATATGTTTATTGCAGTGCTGCTTACAATAGCCAAGACTTGAAAACAACCAAAATGCCCATTGGTAGATGACTGGATTAAGAAACTGTGGTACATTTATACAATGGAGTATTACTCTGCTATAAAGAAGAATGAAATCTTACCATTTACAACAATATGGATGGACCTAGAGACTATTATGTTAAGTGAAATAAATCAGTCGGAGAAAGACAAATACCATATGATCTCATTTATATGTGGAATCTGAAAAACTGAATGAATGAACAAAGGAAACAGAAACAGTCTCATAGATATAGAGGAAAAACTGAGTGTTGCTATTTGGGAGGGGGGTGGGGATGAGGGAGAAGGGGAAGGGATTAGACAGCATAAATAGGTAACTACAGTATTGTCACAGGGATATTAAAGACAGTTCGGGGAATATAATAATGTTGTAAAAATTTTGTGGGGTGTCAGATGGTCACATGTCTTGTTAGATAGACCACTTCATGGATGGAGTAGAGGCTTGATCACTGCACTGAAATTGATGTTGTATTATATTGTATGCCAACTGTAATTAAAGATATAGATAGTCACGGGATGTGGATTATACAGTGGAAGGGAGTCAAAGGAATTGAAATAGATAGTATGATATGGGGGCAGGAGTCTGGGGGAGAATTTGGGGAGGGGGATTTTCACTTTGAGGGGTAAAAAGTATAACTATTGCACTGTGTTGTGCACCTGAAGCTAAACAAATTTTAAAAAGGAAAAGAAAAGCCTGACAAATGATAGCTACTTTCTCAATGCTTGAATGGAATTGGTCATTATATTAACTATTTATTGGGCCGGCCGAGTGGCGCGGTGGTTAAGCGCTGGCTTGGGAAGCCAGCGGCCCCGGTTTTGGTCCCATATATGAGGGCCAGTGAAACTGCACTCAAAAAAAAAAATTAATTATTTATTTGCAAAACCTTACACATTTATTCTAAATGTTTGATTTGTAGAACTGGTTAGAAAAGTAAATATGAAAAATGAAATAAGCTTCATGTTTCAATTAAACATTTAGAGAATTTTTGCCCATAGTGTAAGGAAATTCATTGCTTTTATAGTAATTACACTGGACATATTTATCCAAATTCATAGATTATAAGCATCCATTCATTACATAATTTTGTGAGTGGAGGTATAAATATAATTTTAAGAAAACAAATTCTCTCCATGTGTCAATAGCTCTCACTATTTTATATTTACTATAGGATTGTTCTAAAGAGCCAACACCTTTTATCATTGTCTTAAATTACTGAGGCAAACTTTTACTTCTTTGTAATAACAAAAATTTTTTTTTAAAGTACTGACTGCATGTACATAAAATTCTGACTTGGTTATTACAAGTACACATTTCAGAGAGATGTGGAACAGGTGGCCTTATGGTGTGGTAGCCAGAATAATGCTCCTCTCACCACAAATATATCCACATCTTAACCCCCAGATCTGTGAATATTTTATGTTATGTAATAAGTGGACCTTTGAAGATGGAATTTGTGTTACAAACTTTAAATATAGGGAGTCATCCTGGATTATACACTTGGGCCCCATGTGATCACATTGGTACTTAAAAGTGTAAAAGGGAGGTTGGCAAGTCAATCAAAGAGATGTGCAGATAGAAAAGCAGAAGAGATTAAAACTGTGAGAGGGACTCAACCCACTACTACTGACTTTGAAGATGGAGGAAGGAAGCCATCATCCAAGGAATACAGTGATCTTTGGAAGCAGGAATGGCCCTCCACTGACAGGCAACGAGGAAAAATGATCCTCATTCTATAACCACAATGAACTGAATTTGCCAATAATTATGAATAAAATTGGAAGAAGACCCTCCCCTAGAGCCTCCAGGAAAGGACACAGCCTTATCAATGCCTTTATTTTAGTCCAGTGGGACCCATGTCAGATTACAGAACCATGAGAAAAAAAAATTGAGAGTTATTTAGAGCTACTCAGTTTGTGGTCATTTGTTATGGGAGCAATAGAAAATTAATACAGATGGTCTATATTGAGGAAAATAATACCTACTTATTGAGTACTTACTATGAGCAAGGAATGTTACATGTACTATCTTATTTAATAGTAATAACAATACTTTCACTTGTTTAAATGAGAAAATGAAAGCACATAAAGTCTCAATAATTGCTCAAACAGCCAGTTAGTAAATGGTAAATCCTAGATTATTCACACAGGCTTTCTAACTCTGGGCCATCTTTTAACCAGTATGCTGTTCTACTTCTCAACAGGACTATTGGAACTATGTAAAGAAAACATGCTGAGTTAATGCTAAAATTATAAAAACCATCATTTATTGAAATTATGATCTATAATTATGTGCATATGCTCAAAGGATCTACTATGTAGCTCTCTACTGAGGGTTGCAAATTTTATGGAAAAAAGCTTAGAAATAATATTATACATTCAAATTTTGGTAAAAAATATAAAATATATTATTTCTCAAGGCATAAGTCACTATCTAACATGTATTGAGCACTTACTTTGAGCAAGGTGCTGTATTTTGTATGTTACATTCACCATCACTTAAACTCCTGATAATCTTATGATGTAGGCTTTATTATATACCTCTGTTTTATTGAATGTGCCACTCCAAAGTATACTACCCCCTCATGAATGAATCAGTGTGTTTTGCCACCTAGTAAAAGTTGGCCTTTTCTATTGAGTGGGATAATAATGCAATGTTTGCCTAGTGTGGCTGCAGAGATGATAATATGATAGTGCATCATATATAATATCCTTAATATGGTAGTGATTTATGGTTCTCAGTCCAGAAGCCCCAGTGCTCTAGGCCTACCATTCCTGACCTGGTGACCTTCTGTGGCATCTTGGGCAATCTCTAGACAAGTCTGTGATCCCAAGAGAAGCCTGAGAAATTGTGGAGCATGAAGATAAATGTTGAAGGTAAGAGTTTGGCAGGTGCGGGTGTCCAGCCTCCACAGAGTCCCGGGATTCCCTCGGGTGGGACGGAATCAGCGAGGAAAAAGAAGAGGAAAGAAGAGAGGAAAGAAGAAAGAAGAGAGAGTGGAGACACCCGAAAGAGTTTCGCAGGAGTGTCACACTTTATTGTTACAGCATGTCCCTTTTATAGGGATTTTTGACCATTACCTCAATCACAAGTTAAGTTCCACCTCTTAGGACTTTTGTAGTCTTTACTTCCTTGTAATTGTTCTCTCTAGGGTACACTGGCCTATTCTATGTTAAGGATTCACTTATCTCTACATATCGCCTAAAGAGTGGTTACCATGACTACCTAGCCATTATCCCAAATTCCAGCAGCTAGACTCACAGGGCGTATACTTGAGCTATTACTAAAAGACTAGCAGTGGCTGAGTTTAGGGTAAAGATTATCTAAAGTCTATTCCTATGTGATTACAATACTTAGTAGCTAAACGGGGAGTCTTAAACATCTTTTATCCTACAGAGGGCTACATATTATTACAATAGAGGGTAGCATCTGTTTCTCAGTCAAAGCTTCAGTATCTGTTGCTGCAACAAGGCACTAGGCAAATAATTCAAATAAAGTTGTTAATTAACATACCCCATGGTCAGTAAGTGGCCTCTTACCAGAACTCTCATGGCCTGGAGACCTTTAATCTCCAAAGAGACTTTTCACAGCAGTGGCCATAGGCAAGTGAGCTCAAGGACTGATGTTATCATCAGTTTCTCACAAGCAAGCTGTCAGTTTCTCACAGCCAGGCTTTTTAGCCTATGTGGCCAGAGGTCTGTGCCTCAGTTTCCAAGAGGCTTGAGTCCCCAATATCTCAGTTCAGGGGTCCCCTCGGGCTGTAGCCTGGCTTGGGTTGTTTCCCCCTTGGGAAATCGTGCCTGTCTTTGACTTACACAGCCATCACATTGGGGTACCACAGGAACTTCCAATAAATGTAGTGAGTGTATTGTCTCCTATAGGAGGAAAGGCACATGGGTTCATAGAAGCAGGAGATATCACATGACCAACCATAAGGCAGCTCCCCAGTGCTGAGCATGGCAATGTGACCTTATCAGACACTGGGGGGTTGTCAGCCCCCAACAGGCAGGGACCCAATTAATCATAAGCAAGCAATCCCCATGGATTGTCCATCATTGTTAACTCCCTCAGATGTTTTGTACACCTTTATATAGCTCCTCTTGACAACATTTCTACCTACGATTGCTATTTCTCATATTTACCCTCTTGGCTTTGAGTGGCCAGTTGTCTCCATCCATTCATAAAAATAAGCTGTATCCCCTCCATTGACTCCTTATTGAACTCCAAATCAAGTGTTAATTCCCTTCTCTCTCCTGACCTCATTATATTACTTCTTGAAAAAATAGGCAAATTGATTATTTTATCCTGTACAGTTCAGTTTTAGGGTAACTAACAATGCACTATCCATGCAAATTATTTATTTTTAAAAAGATCTCAGGTCATTGTATGAACTGCATATCTAACTTATTTAAAATACTGAATATTATAGGAACCATATGTGTTTTGAAGGTACTCTGAAGAGCTTTACATGAAGTTAAGAATTCTCAAAATCATTAACAAATGCCTAGTTTAAATGATTCTTAAAAACATGTTTGACAAAGTATATAGTTTTAAATGAGAGGATTCCTTGATCATGAATACCTTTGTTAGATTTGATATTCTAAAAAAAACACTATAAATTTATTCAAGAAAATTAAAACAATGACTAGTTATCTTGCTCTTAGCCCTGCCTACCCCAAAGTTTCAAAAATGTAAAGCTTTGCATATTTCACAGCTAGAATTTTCTGAATTAAAATATATACCATCATTCTTTTTTTTTTTTGAAGGCAGTGCAGTTGGGACCAGAACCAGGGCCGCTGGCATCCCAAGCCAGCTCTTAACCACCACTCCACTCGGCCAGCCCCCATAATTCTTTTTACTACCTTAATTTAACGATTATTTCCCAGTCTTCTGTTGGCAAAAGTGAGATTCTGTCAGTGTGTACATTACTTTTTTTCTCATGGAAATAACTCTAATTTAGTGCAGGCTGAAAGAAGAATAGATTTCAACAGTATTCCCCAACTACTGAGAATTTGGTATATTTTAATATTTGTAAGATAGGAAGTATATAAAAACAAAACAAACAACACAATAGTTTTCTTTGTAGCTGGAATTACAAGACAGAGTTTTAGTTGTTTCACAGTATAGTTCAAGACATAACATTAAGCAATATCTAGATCTGAGTGGTATATATGAATTTGTGTATAACACTAGCCATAATATTATACATAAAATAATTATATATTTATTGTGTTTTATTTCTTATGTCCCTCACTAATATTCCTACACTCACTGATATTACTTACACTATTACCTTGTTAAGTCAATACAGTTATTTTAAAAGTGAGAACGTTAACTATGACAGCCTAATAACAAGTAACTTGGTTAGTCACCCATATTTCCTATGCACCCCTCAAGATCATTAAATTAGCTCATTATGTTGTTTGTAAATATTTATAAATTGAATGCAAATTTGAATACATGACCAAATTAATCCTTTAATCACTCTTCTTTCATGGTTACAACATTACAATTAAGAAATCAAGCCCAGTGTTATGGTGAGAAAAGGATTGGTTTTGCAGTTAGACCTCTACAATAAGATGCCTCAGGAAAGTTATTTAATGACCCTAGTTAATCTTTCTAAGCCTTAATTTATCTATGAATTGCAAACAATACTATCTAGTTTCCAAGTTTTCATAAGGATTACATTTATTATGGGATTGTCGGAAAAGTCATGATGCATTCTTTTATGTTTTTCATTGCAAAAATGTGTCATGACTTTTCCAACAACCCAATATTATACATTAAAGTTGTTTGGTGCAGAGTAGATGTTACCAGAGAGTGGGCCCTTCTTGGAGTGATGCTCAGGCTTGGTTTCCACACTGGGGGTTGAAGCTGGTATTATTCAGGCTAGATTCCCAGGCTGGGGTTCAAACCCAGGCCTCATGCAAAACTGGGAATCTTAGCCATACTGTTTTGGTTTTCACACCAGGGGTCAAACCTGGCAGAGCCTAGGCTAGATTCCATACCAGAGGTCAAACCAGGGCCTTGAAGCAAAACTGGGAATCTTAGCTGTGCTGGCTGCTGGAGGATGGGCCCTCCTCGGCTCAGTGTCCAGGTTCTTGATGTCTCAAGCAAAGAATTGAATGAGGTACTGAGGTAAAGTAGTGAAAGAGCAGTTTATTAGAAGAAAAGTACACCTCAAAGAAATAAAAGCAGGCCCAAGCTGAAAGTAGTAGCTCAAGGGCAATTATTAGAAGAGGCAGTACACTCCAAAGAGTTAGGTGTGGTCTGAGCAAAAGAAGGAACTCAAAAGGTACTGACTGGCCAGGACTTGGAATTTTTATCCCTTTTTCTCTAGAATGGGCTGTTGCTCTCTGGGTGTGGGGCCACATGATTGACACCTGTGATTAACATCAGGATATTACCTCATCTGTTTATGCTGTGCATGTTTCTTCCTAGAGTTCAGCCTGTTATAATGATATTAATGAACTTCTGGGCATATGTATAATATTATAATAATTATATAATGAGGCCCAGGTGAAATGAAGGTCGTTGTGGCCTTTACTGCTCAGGTGTGAGTGGCTGGTTTAATCTAGTTGGAAATTTTGTTCCCATTTGTTTCCTCATATGGGTAGATAATTATAGTGAGAAGGGAAAGCTTTGGGAGGAGAAAGGATGTCTCCTGGGTGGTTGCATTCTGTGGTTGATGCTGGATGTGTAGGAATCCAGAGACACAATGCCTATCTCTAACTGCCTCCCTTGTTTTCTCTTTGAGAAACTTGATCTCCATTAAGTTCTATGGAAAATTGAGGGACAGGAGGTCTCTTCTACTGTATCTGCCTTCTGCTGGGCAGGAGCATAGCGCTGTTCCTACCTATTGGGGGATTCACAGAACTCTCACCCTATCTGATCTTAGATGAGAGGAAGGGGTCTCGAGATCCACCTGGAAGACTGTGTTGGCTTCTTTGGTTGGGACTGGTATCTTGCTGGATATCATCTGTATCCCCAAGGCCCCTGAATGAGGAAAAATAGATTTTAATTAATAAATTTAAAAGTGTTGACTTAAAGGGCAGAGCTCAAAGCTATTGATGCAAGGTAGCTACGTGATGGAAAATCTGTCTACTTCATGGATCCTGTGGCCTCTTGACCAGTTATTCAGGTGACATTAGTTGTCAAGGAGCTGGGCCCAGAATGAGTTGAAAAGAACATTAGGCTTCAATGATTACAATCAACAAGTATAAATCACAAGTTTTAGATAATTGTATCTAAAGCAGGGGGTAGGAGGTAAGTAACTGGGAAAAAGGAAACTTTAAGGAAAAAGAAACTTAAAATCCCCATAAAAGAAAATTCAAAAGTTTTTTCAGTAGGGGGGTCTACTTGCTTGGCCCATATCATAGATATTCAACAAACATTGGATTCCTTCCCTTACAAGGGTATTGAACATTGGTTCCAAGTGTATAAAAGCCATAGTGAATCTGATTTCAGTCCCTACTCACATATTTGCCAGCTGTGTAGTCCTTAATTTTTCTAAGCATTGGTTCATTTTACATAAAAGTGCAAAACAAGCAGCTTGCACAAATAGGCCCTCATAATTAACAGCCATTATTCTTAATTTCTGAGAGATTCTGCGGTGGAAACCCTGTTTATAAGCAGCCTACAAATTGTAAAAAATCTTGAAAAACTAGCATAGTTCATGATTTGTGGTGTTGATGAAAAACATCCAGCTTAAGAGAAGGCTTATAGAGTTTATTTGAGCCAAACTGAAGATAATTGCCAGGAAGCAAAATCTCAATGGATTGAGAAAGTGCTCAACAAAATGATGGTTTTCAGCTTATTTTATACATAGAATCAAAGTAGGAGGGTTACATGAAATCCATTAGTGGAATATTAAGGGATTGGGAGAAAGCAAAGCAGAGAAATTTCTGGGATTGGATAAAAGTAAATTGGAGAGATAGATACTTCTTTCACATAGGTTGGTACAGGATAGTTAATAGATTGCTTTTTACAGCAAATAGAGATGGTAATCAGGAGACAAGCATAATAATGAGGGATTTTGCAGTTTCCTGCTCTGGTCCAGAAAAACAATTACTGACATTCCAAGGATATCATCTTAGTTGCAAAATGACAATAGACAGGCCCACTTAAAGTGAAGATTGACTTTATGAAGGAAGCTTCAGGCTAAAGATGTGACTTCCTGCCATGGCGCACCTTAGTTAAAAAAAATTTATGAGCGAGCTGAGCTCTGAGCAACAGCTGTTCGAGGCCAGCCTGAGCTGAGTTGCCGTTGAGCTGCCAACAGGTGGCAGGATGGCTCAGCTAAAAAAAAAAAAATTTATGCTCATGACGTCTTATATGGTTATTTTTAGTCTCATGAGTTTGTCAGGTTTAACCTGTGTCCCCTTTTCCATCCTCAGTAGATAAAAGGATTTCAACCCATAGAGTTTATTGAAAGAAGAAAAATAAAAAGACCATGACAACACAAACTAAGAGGTAACAAATCATTTTGTAGACCTTGCAGGAAATTCATCACCATTCAAAATGTAGTCAAATTAGACTCCATGTCTCTCTTTTACTAACCTAAATAACACTGTGATGTTTAGAAAATATAATAATCATAATTAGATTATCTGGGATCAGAAATGAAGAGTTGGGTAAAAAGCAAGTGAAGAAACATGATGGTGATTATAAAGGTAAAACTTGGACTTAGATTGTAATTTTTTCTCTACCTTTTCTTCTTTGCTTTTTAAATTTTGATGTTTTTTTAAAATACTCATTTTTTCTTCTTTTTCAAAGCAAGTCCTATTTGCTACAAATCACATAACTCTCTCTCTACACACACACACACACACACACACACACACACACACACACACACACACACACACAAGCTGTTACTAGTATACCCTAATAGCCAAACAGATTTTATTTAGTATCTACCAGGTTTAAAAGATTCTTGAAAGATTGACATTTATTTTCTCAGCTACTCTGACTGAAAGGCAAATTCCTTCAGTTGAGTTATAAAGCACAGGAAATAGATGTTTATAATGGCAAAGATGACACTTTTAACTACAGTGGCATCAGCATACCACTATAATTTTAGTTTTGTCTAAGTATAATAAGAGCCTCTTTAGATCATGGTAATGACACTCTGGGGCCTTCAACATTTCTGAGTGGGGCCACATAATTCAGTGAATGTCGTGAGTATACAGCATACATGTCAGGCAAGGAGGAAAGGAAGGAGTTGGCATTTTCCTCAAATGCCACCAGTCAGAGCTGTACTGAGAACAAGAAGCGAATACTGAGAACAAAACAATGGCCAGTGGGACAGCTCTTTCTATGGAAAATTTTTCTGGCAGGCTTGTCAGTTTAGTTGTAATGTCAATTGTGGGTTGTGATTGAATTATCTATTTTTTTTTTCTTTTTTTTTTTTTAGCTGAGCCATCCTGCCACCTGCTGGCAGCTCAGCGGCAGCTCAGCTCAAGCTGGGCATCGAACTGCTGTTGCTCAGAGCTCAGCTCGCACTCTTGAGCGAGCTCTTAACTAACTGAACCACTCGGCCAGCCCAATTTATGTATTTTTTTCCTATTAATCCTTTCAACATTTTTCTGGTCATGCAGTTTCCTTGAATACAGAGGACAATGGGTTCTAGGGGATAAAAAACATACTGACTTAATATATGAGGTGTGGAATTCACTAGCATTATTCTTCTGAACTGTCTTGACCTCAGCAATTTAGTGCTATTTCATCCTTCTCCAAGAGAAATTAAAAATGAAACATATAAGAGCATTGAATAGTTATTTATGTTCCTTTTTTCTTAAGTGTCACCCAAACTAGAAAATGACTTTAAGTAAGTATGTAACCTTAGTTGATACTTTGTTGCCAACAGGAATAGGCAAAACTTTGAAGGTGAGAGGCCTAGGAGTTTGGAATCCAGAAGTAATGAAGTTTGTTGGTATAAAGATGATCTCTTATTTCATCCTCTTTCTCTAAGAAACAACCACAGAATGGGTATCTTAGGGAATCTAAATCCACTAGGAAAATTTTCAACTTTGATTAGTGATTCATAAAGTGTAATTCAAAACTTTTATGAAATAGTTTTTCCTTTAATGAGATTTGGGTGTTACTCAAAGAAATTAAGTGATAGTTCAAATTCGTATAGGAGAAAGGGATAATGATTGAGAGAGACTATGAGGGGATTGAATGTTGATAATGTTCTATTTCTATTTTTAATTAATTATTTATTTTTTAAAGTTACACTAGACAGTCATTGTTATTTTATGTTAGTTCCAGGTATACAACATACTGGGGAAACATATATAATTTATAAAGTGATCTTCTCGATTAGTCTAGTACTCACCTGGCACTATACATCGTTGTTGCAATATTATTGACTATATTCTCTATGCTGTACTTTACATCCCTGTGTCTATTTTGAAACTACCATTCTTTTTTTTTTTTAGCTGAGTCATCCTGCCACCTGTTGGCAGCTCAGTGGCAGCTCAGCTCAGGCTGGGCATCGAACCTGCACCCCTGTTGCTCAGAGCTTGCACTCTTGAGTGAGCTCTTAACCAACTGAGCCACTTGGCTGGCCCCAAAACTACCACTCTCTACTTCTTAATCCCTTCACCTTTTTTATCCAGTCCCCACCCCCCTTCTTGTCTGGCAATAATCAGTGTGTTCTTTGTATCTAGGAGATTGTTTCTTTATTTTGTTCTTTAGATTCCACACATAAGTTAAATCATATGACATTTGTCTTTGTCTGATGTATTCCACTTAGCACAACACCCTCTATGTTCACCCGTGTTGTTACAGATTGCAAGATTTCATTCTTTTTATGGTTGACTAATATTCCATTGTATATATGTACCACCAATTTCATTCATCCATTCATCCATTTTCTTAATCGTGTGTTTTTACCTTTTGTTCTTCTTCTTCTTCTTCTTCTTCTTCTTCTTCTTCTTCTTCTTCTTCTTCTTCTTCTTCTTCTTCTTCTTTTTCTTCTTCTTCTTCTTCTCCTCTTCTCCTCCTTTCTTTTAAGTCTCTCTAACATTTTTTTTGAATACTGGTTTGGTGTTGATTAACTCTCTAGATTTTTCTTGTCTGAAAGGCTCTTTATCTGTTTTTTAAATCTAAATGATAACTTTGCTGTGTAGAATAGTCTTGGTTGTAGGTCCTTCCTTGAATATTTCCTGCCAATTCTTTCTGACTGGCGAAGTTTCTGTTGAGAAATCAGCTGACAATCTTATGGGAATTCCCTTGTAGCTAACTAACTAGCCTTCCCTTGTTGATTTTAAGATTCTCTCTTTATCTTTAACTTTTACCATTTTAATTATGTTGTGTCTTGGTGTGGCCTCTTTAGGTTCATCTTGTTTGAGACTCCTTGCTCTTCCTGGGCTGTTATGCATATTTCCTTTGCCAGGCTAGGGAAGTTTTCTGTCATTATTTCCTCAAATAGGTTTTCAATTCCATGCTGTATCTCTTCTTCTGGTACTCCAATGATGTCATTGTTAGTATGCTTGATGTGTTCCCAGGGGCTTCTTAAACTGTGTTCATTTTTTAAAGGACTTTTTTTTCTTTTCGCTGTTATGGTTGGGTGTTTTCTGCTACCTTATCTTCCATTTGGTGATTCGAACCTCAGCTTCATTTAATCTCCTGTTGATTCCCTCTAATGTAGTTTCATTTCAGTTATTGTATTCTTAATTTCTGACTAGTTCTTTATTATAGTTTCTATCTCCATTGTTAATGTTTTCTATCTGTTTGTTAAAGTTCTCACTGAGTTCATCTACTCTTCCCTTAAGTTCACTGAGTGTCCTCATAACCAGTGTTTTGAACTCTGTGTCTTGTAGATTGCTTGTATTCATTTTGTCTAGTTCTTTTTTTTAGAGCTTTTTTTTATGCTTTCATTTTGGACATTTTTTTTTTGTCTTTCTATTTTATTGGGGCCCAGTGGCTCTGTCTTCCTGGTCACCTGAGCTGAGTGTTTCAGGTATATCTCTTGTGAGTGTTGTTTGTGCCTTCTTGTTGTAGTTGATCAGTGATTTCTGTTTTCACATCAATGTGAGGGACTGACCCTTGAGCTAATTGGTTATGAGGACTGGCCATGACAACAGTGGAGGACCTATTGTGCAGGGGCTGATCCTATGGTGCAGGATTCAGTTTAGCAGGGCTCTGGTGCCTGCACAGTCTTCCCTGTGTCTGTGTCACCCTTGGAGTCAGATGGGTGTGCTCTGGTTTGGTGAGAAGCCAGCCACATTGCAGCCCCTGGGGTCAACTGTGAGGGATCCTGTTGCAGGCCAAGTTCAACTGCTGCCTTTGTCTGCCTGAGGCCACCTAGCATGAGCCACAAAGCAATCTGCAGATGGCAACCAACTTATCTGTGCTTGGAGGTGCCTGTGAGAAGCCAAGTCAGGAACTGAGGCCAGCTGTCACTAGGGCAGGGCTTCACGATGCTCAGCATAAGGTACAGAGCATGCTGAGAACAGATCCTGCTTTTTTTTTTTTATTGGGGAATTGGGGGAGAGGAACAGCGTTGGGGAATCGGGGAAGGGAAACAGACAAGTTGCTGTCTTCTTGTTCTTCAGTCTAGTTGCAGAGGATGTTACTTCGCTGGCCCATATTGGTATCGTCATTGTGCTCTTCCCAGATGAAGCAGATCAGTTGCCGGCTTCTGGATGGTCACTCACCGCAGCTATTGGCAACTCACGCTGGCTGCCAGATGCTCATGCTGGCTGCCGACTACTCAATGTAGCCTGTGGCAGCCCACTGCAGCAGGGGCTGCAGCCTACACCATCGCTGGGGCTCGCACAGCCCAGCTCCAGGTGGAGCTGTTGTTAGCTGCAGAGGGCAGTATCACTGGCACTCATATGTAGGATCCAAACCTGGGCTGCTGGCACCGAGTGTTTTTCATTTTAATTAGAGTAAGCTGCTGATGAGGTCCAGGTGGCAGGTGAAATCCTCATGTAGTCCTATTAATTTTTCACTTGGAAAAAATGATTTATCTGTGGCGATCTTAGCTATTTATCTTTTCATTAGAAAGAAAAACAATAAATTTGTGTCAATAAGATCTATCTAACTTTATAGAATTCAAAGTGTCATCTTCATATTGTTGGGCAAGAAATTTAAACCTTCCAGTGGAACTTCTAAGGCAGAATAAATCAGATATTAGATATGTTTAAATTGAATAGTATTCCTTATGTAAAGGAATAAGAAGGGTAGGTTCACTAGCCTGAGACCTATAAAAAAGATATGAATAACAAGATGAAGACTAGAATTCACAGCAGGAATTTATTGCCACAAAAAATGCAGAATACTTTAGAAGGCACCAGTAAAAAAATACACAACCCATGGTGACTAGAGTCATAAAATGCCTACAAAAAGAAAAAGAGCATAAGATCTTTAAATATTATTATATACTGTAATTTGATAATCTTTTTTTTTTTGAGCGCAGTGTCACTGGCTCTCACATGTGGGACCCGAACCAGGACCACTGGCTTCCCAAGCCAGTGCTTAACCACCGTGCCACTCGGCCAGCCCTGATAATCTTTTTGGAAAGAGAGTTGGAAAAGTCACAAAATTTTAAAATGCTTTGATTGAATAGTTCCATTTCCAGAAATTTACCACAGGGAAATAATGCAGAAAGATAATCATTCTATTATTATTTGTGTTTATATAAAAATAATTTCAAACTTTGTTATAAAAATGATTAATTATGTGCTATTATACATATGTAAATTATAATTAAAATATTATAATTTCTCTGTTTCTTCAATAACAGAGAAAATATTAAATGAAAAATATGCAAAATATTATGCACACTATGTTTACTACCAGGCAAATAGATATGATTATGAAAACTGGATTGGAATATCCCCAAACCATAATGATTTTGTTAGGTTTCTTGACTTGTAACAAAAAATTATTTTGCTTCTTTCTTGCCGAACTTCCTATACTATTAATTGTATATTTCAACATAGATATTTAAAGCTGCCTGTACTATTTATTGGTGTCCCCATGTGATCTTTACCCAGATACAACTGCAGAGCAAGCTGAACACATTTGTCACACTGCTTCTGTAGTGTGCTACACTACCACACTTCTTCAGCAGTGTCATAGAAGAAAAAATATTAGACCCAATTAATTATCATATAAAATGCTTTAGTATTATCTAAGAATTACGGCACAGTTTATATGTTATTTTCTTTTCTTTCCAGAATCCTTCCAAAAACATCTATTTTGCCCATTGCCTCTGTTTCTGCTTGGCTATGGTATGGAAACCTGTTATATTAAAAGTTACAACCTTTCTTTCAGTTATCCAATAAGGGAGTTGAACTCCTATCTCTTAGCTGTTTATAGCATCTTCATCATCCAAATTTATGAAAAACTCCACTCCATGTAGAATGCTATTAAATATTTTACATTCACTATCATTTAACTATCATAACAACCTTATAAAATATATTATTATCATTAATAGAAAATAAGCGAAAACTCAAGTAAGTAAAATAATTTATTTAAAATTACACAGTCTGTTTGAACTATTTGATAAAATCCAGACATGCCTGAGTTTCAAATCAGTATATATTCTAATGCACCATGCTGGCTTTTTCTTCAAAATAATCCCTTAAATCCCCTCTTCATCTTCATTAATTTACTAAGCAGCTACTATATGATCAACACTGTGTTAAAGTCACAAAATACATGGATAAATAATACAGTCCCATTATTAATGAGGTTTAGTCTATTCTGTCTTTTACCATTCATTCACTCTCATTCATTCACAAATTATGTCATGAACACCTACTATGTGACAAGTACTTTTTATAAGAATGGTAAAATATAACATAACCTAAAATACTGCTTAATTATACCAAAATATAAACCTGTAAAATGTATGCAGTCACAATAAAGACACAAGTATGTGGATAGATGTTATAATGGAAGACAAAGTCATTCAAATAAATTATAAATGCCTATAGCCAATAAAACGTCATTGCAGAGAAACATTCTTAAACTAAAATATGAGGTGGGATTCCCTTAACATTGATTATAATCCCAAGCAGGCAAGCCTATGGGCAGAAAGCCCTAGAGCTGCTGTCACTGACATAGGACACATAATGTTTGTTACAGCAAAACTCAGCCAACCAATCAATGCTTGCACAGGGACTTTAACACTGCCGCTTATTCTCCTTTCCTCATACTCCTTTTCTCACTTTATTTTTTTTATTATTATTATTTTTTAATTGGGGAATTGGGGGAGGGGAACAGCACTGGGGAATCAGGGAAGGGGAACAGCCAAGTTGCTGTCTTTCTGTTCTTCAGTCTAGTTGCGGAGGACGTTGTTTCACTGGCCCATGTTGGTATCGTCATTGCGCTCTTCCCGGATGAGGCAGATCTGTTGCCGGCCTCTGGATGGTCACTCGTTGCGGCTATTGGCAGCTCACGCTGGCTGCCAGCCGCTCACTGTAGCCCATGGCAGCCCACTGCAGCAGGGGCTGCAGCCTACATTGTCGCCGGGGCTCGCAGCCCAGCTCCAGGTAGAGCTGTTGTTAGCTGTAGAGGGCGGTGTCACTGGCCCTCATATGTGGGATCCCAACCAGGGCCACTGGCATCCCAAGCCAGCTATTAACCAATGTGCCACTCGGCCGGCCCCTTTTCTCACTTTATTTAAACATTTGTCTCAGACATTTTCAGTGAGATTATTATAGTATTATACCTTATAAAAACAGAAGTCTAACTTTGCAACATATATGATCCTCTTACCATATTTCATTATCACTAGAAACTATACATTTTTTCATCTCCAGGACACAAAAACAACAAAAACGTCAATAGCAAATTTTTGTAGTGGTGGTTAAGTTGTGATTTTTGTGTTCCTCATCAAGTAAAAGAACAAAAATAGGCTGACCAGTTTGAGTTTAAATCTCTCATTTGTAAGCAGAGGGCTGTAAGTGGAAAACCTAATCAGTAGCAGTGGGTCATAATGTTTTTTATTATATAAAAAATAAAATTTTTAAATTTCTTCAGAAGTGTTTCAATGACAGATGTTTTGTCATGATGTTGAATAAGAGAAGCCATATACTAATCAGTCTCTCCTGTATGTGAATGTTCAAACATTTAGTCTGTCTTATGCTCTCTTGCTCATCCTTGCTCTACTGCTCCACACAATATTATGGTTAACTTAGCAGACAGCATCAAACTGAACTGTCAGAAGTAATAACTAGATTAAATATTTGGGTAATGTAATAAATGACTGTAGAAAATATGATTATTCTAACTCTTCTGGTAATATAGGACCATTTTATTTTACTTCTCAAAATTTACTTGTTACCATATTGTCTAATATAAGATTCCAGTCAGAATTGGATTATTATGCATATTTTTTCTAGTTTATTGTTTTTAAATCAGTCATAACTTTTCATGTTGTTTAGGTATAACCACCTCATATTACACTGAAGCAATGTCAATATTGGTCTGATGTAGGAGTTTAGCATTGAGAGACAATTTGGTGTATTGAAAAGAGCTTCAGATTTTGAGACAGATAGTTTGGGTTTCAAGTCCTGCTTCTACCATCACCAGCTGAGTTCCCTTAAGCAAGTGTGCCAGAGATGAATAGTGTAACTGTCTCCCAAAGTTGGATGCAATGGCTGCTATTACTTCTTATTTCCTCATTTGGCAGAGGGTCTGAAAACATCTTTGATTTTTATGAAGGATAATTGCATCATGTTAGCATTGGAAACATATAATTGTTTTTACTGTATCTAAGTTCAAATATGTGTAGAAGGATGTTTATGGATGCTGAGTAGCTAAAAATGTGGGCTGTGTCAGGGATGAAGCTATTATCTCTCAGTTTCAAACCACCCTTCTTTATTCTTTGTGATGCTGGTGCTAGGACTCTGAAAAACTCATTTCTGCTTTGCCAGCTGGCATTGTGTTGAACTCTGCCAATACGGGGCATGACTGGGAGACTGCAATCCTGACGGAGAAAGAAGAGACATGCACCTTCCTGCTTAATCTCTGTTGGTTTCATGTTGATTTCCTGTTCCTTTGAGTCTCCTATTTCTATGCAGCAAGCTTCTACACACTGAAAGCAGCAATCTTCTCCCAAAGTAGCAGTTGAATCCACTATGTTGCTTTCCAGTACTTATAGAACCAACCTCATTCTACCTGCTCCCTCTTCTCCCAGAGTGACCTCCTATTCAGAGGTCTGAGAGTCAGCACTATGGAGCCCTTTCTCTAATTTTCTAGTTTTAATAATTCCAACCTCTTCTATTTGTCCAGCCCTGGATACAAGTATGGTAGCTGCTTCCCGTAGTTGATAACTCCATGATGATTTGGTGTTCTCTTTTTACTTGTTTGGTTTTCAATTTAACAATCTTTATACTGAGTCAACTATTTTTTTTTTGAAGGCAGTGTCACTGGCCCCATATGTGGGACCGAACCAGGGCCGCTGGCTTCCCAAGCCAGCACTTAACCACCACACCACTCGGCCGGCCCTGAGTCAACTATTTTTTATATTAATTTTTTTCTGCTCAAGTAACTAGTATATTTTTGTCCTCTGATTGTTACATCAAGCTACTATATTTTTCTGAAATTGTTCCCTCATCTAAACATTGATACTAATGCAGGAAGTCCTCATTATTCAAGAGTAATTGACATCAGAAAAGTCCATTTAAGTGAATACACTTTAAAAGAAGACCAAAAATACATAGCAAATTGTGAATAAAATGTTTAATTGGGATGGAAGTTTGAAAAAATAATCAATATTATACAAAACATTTATCTTACATTTAACAAAATTGTATTTATAATTAGAACTATGTACTTCTCAGAACAAAGATTGATTCTATGTCAATTTTTAAATAATGCAGTTGAGGTTTATATGGTTTTCTTTTTTTTTTTTTTGAGGGCAGTGTCACTGGCCCTCATATGGGGGATCTGAACCAGGGCTGCTGGTGTCCCAAGCCAGCTCTTAACCACCACACTACTTGGCAGGCCCAATTATATGGTTTTCTTGACTAAGGAGGGGAATGCAGGTTTCTGGGACTTCAGAGGAAAAGTAGGTGATTCACAGGTAGATGAGAAAGAGCAAACAGGTGGTAAACAAATTCTTGCCTGGCCACCTAGAGACAATGAGACACAGAGGGGAATCTAACAGACTTTGCTTCTCACTGTCTTCCACACTTAGTTCATATTATGATGCTAATGTGATAGCTCCTTTCATTTAAGTAAGTTTTTCTATATTAATTCCTTTAGGCAGGTAAAGGGGGAGGGTCAAATATTCTCTTTGAATCTTTTTTTCCTTGTAATAGCTGGCTTAGAATAATCAATATCTTAAAAAGGCATATTGCAGACTGGCAAAGTCTGCTTTCCCTCAGTATATATGACTTGATCTGATTCTTTAGTGCAAACAGATTTAGATAAGAAGATAGAATAGGAGTATACCAACCTCAATCAAGAAATAGAAAGTACATTTTCCATTGGATATATGATATGGTTGTTTCTTCATCTTTAAAATAAAATAGACCTTATAACAAAGGTTTTAGAGAGAAACAGTGACTGGGTATTTAGCTGTAAATATTCATCATTTGGAAACTGAAACTCCTATAAGGGCACTTAAGATTACAATTTCAATTCATAGGCAGGGGTAAAGAAAAGTAACAAGGGAATGAAACTGAATTAGAAATATATTGCTCAATGTTCTATCTAAGAGTAACTAAAATGAGCCGCAATATTTTGACTTTCTTTTAAATGGAAATAGCTCTGCTTAAACTTTGGACATAAAAGCACTTACTATACTTACTGCAGTTCTAAGAATTTGCTCATGGCATGCTGCGACCTAACAAGAAAAATTTGAAGCAAACTGAAACATGAATCTATGATTCTCAGGAAATGAGTAGATGTGTTGACTTGAATTTGTATTTCCTTTCAATAAAAATACTTTAGAACATCTAAATGATTTCTTATATCTAAAACATTTTTAAAGGCCGATATGACCTCCGAGTAACTGCATCAGCTTTATATTTTTACAAAAAGGATTTTTAGATAATAAAATATTGTATATTATGCCATTATGTAATCAAGATGGTTTGGTTTGCTTCCATCTTACTTATTTTTAATTTTTAAGTTACATTTGAAATTCAGTAGTATGTTAGTTTCAGGTGTAGAGCACTGGGAAGATATTTATATAATTTATAAAATGATCCTCCCAATTAGTCTAGTACTTACCTGGCACTATACATATTTATTACCATATTACTGGTTCCAGAAATTTTTTGATTACTAATGGGACTTCATTAGTAGTAATCCATCAGTTTGGATTTTCTGTTTCTTCTAGTTTCAGTCTTAGAAGACTGTATGTTTCTAGAAACTTACCCATTTCTTCCAGATGGTCTAATTTGTTGGCATACATTTGCTCATAGTATTTTCTTAAAATTTTTGTATTTATATGGTGTTTTTGTCACGTCTCTTTCATTTCTGATTTTATTTATTTGGTCTTCTCTCTTTTTTTCCTGATGAGTTTTGTTAAAGATCTTTTGTATTTCTAGACCTTGTTTGCTTTTCTAGTTTCTATAAGTGTAAGCTTAGATTGTTTATTTGAGATTTTCTTGTTTTTTGAGGTAGGACAGTATTGCTATGAATTTCCCTTTAGTGTCAATATCACCATTCCTGTAGGTCAATATTTGCTTTATATATTTAGGTGCTTCTATGTTGGCTACATAAATGTTTACAAGGGTTATATCCTCCTGTTGGACTGATCCCTTTATTATTATGTAATATCTCTCTTTGTGTCTTGTACTCTTTGTTTTAAATCCAATTTGTCTGATATAAATATTGATACTTCAGCTTTTTTTTGACTTCCATTTGCATGAAATGTCTTTTTCCATCACTTCACTTTTTTTTTTTTTAGGGCAGTGTCACTGGCCCTCATATGTGGGACCCAAACCCCGGGGCCGCTGGCTTCCCAAGCCAGCGCCTAACCACCGTGCCATTCAGCCGGACCCTCCATCACTTTACTTTTAAACTGCATGTGTCTTTTGATCTGAAGTAGGTATATTATAGACAGCATATGTGAGGGTCTTGTTTGTTATCCATTCATCTACCCTACCTCTTTTGATTAGAACACTTAATCCATTTACATTTCAAGTGATTATTAATAGGTACATAGTTATTGCCATTTTAGTATTCATCTTTATGTTCATTATTTTCTCCCTTTTTTGTTCTTAAAGAACTTATTTTCTTGGGCTGGCCGAGTGGTGCGGTGGTTAAGCACTGGCTTGGGAAGCCAGCGACCCTGGTTCAGGTCCCACATATGAGGACCAGTGACATTGCCCTCATAAAAAAAAAAGAACTTATTTTCTCATTCCTTATCATATTGGTTTGGTGGTGATGAACTCCTTTTGCTTTTCTTGTCTGGGAAGCTCTTATTTCTCCTTTTAAAAAAAAAATTGGGGAATTGGGGGAGGGGACCAGTGTTGGGGAATTAGGGGAGGGGACCAGCCAAGTTGCTGTTCTTCAATCTTAGTTTGTGGAGGGTGCCAGTCACCATCTGGCTGCCCATCAGCAGCTCATGGCCTCTAGTCTCAAGGTGCTGTGTTCAAACTTAGTTGCAGGTGGGCATAGCCACCATCCCATGCAGGAGTCAAACCAGCAGCCTTGTTGTTAAGAGTGTATGCTGTATCCACTGAGCCATCTGGGTGGCAGCTCAGCTCAAGGTGCCGAGTTCAGTCTTAGTTGTGGGTGGGCATAGCCACCATCCCATGTGGGAGTTGAACCTGCAGCCTTGTTGTTAAGAGCACATGCTCTATCCACTGAGCAATCCAGGTGGCAGCTCAATTCAAGGTGCTGAGTTCAGTCTTAGATGCGGGCAGGCATAGCCCACCATTAAATGGGCAGTCTTATTGTTAGTAGCATGTAATCTCACCAGCTGATCCATCCTGCCACCTGTTGGCAGCTCAGTGGCATCTCAGCTTGGGCCCAGTGTTACCGGCCCATGTGGGAATCTAACTGGTGGCCCTTTTGCTCAGAGCTTGCTCTTAAGCTAACTCTTAATCAACTGAGCCACTCTGCTGGCCCTCTCCTTCTTTTTAGAATGATAGCCTTGTTGGGTATCATAGTCTTCATTGCAGATCCTTGCTTTTCATTATTTTGAATATTTAGTGATTCTCTCTTATGGACTGCAAAGTTTCTCTTGAGAAATCTGCTGAAAACCTTGTGGGAGCTCTTTTGTAAGTAACTAGCTTCCATTCTCTGGCTTCTTTTAAGATTTTTTCTTTGTGTTGAAGCTTTGGCATTTTAATTTTGATGTGTCTTGGTGTGGGCCTCTTTAGTTTCAACATGAGTGAGACTCTGTTCTTCTTCAACTTGTATGACTATTTAGTTGTCTAGATTAGTGAGGTTTTCCATCATTATTTATTCAAATAGTTTCTCAATCTCTTGTTCTCTCTCTTCTCCTTTTGATTCAAATGTTGTTATGATTGATGTTGTCCCAGAGGTCTCTTAAACTATCCTCATTTTTTTCTCTTCCAGTTTTGTGTTTTCTACTACTTTGTCTTCCAAATTGCTGATTCAATCCTGTATATCATCTAATCTGCTATTGATTTCTTCTACTGTATTATTTGTCTCAGATATTGTATTCTTCATTCCTTACTGTTTGTTTTTTATGGTTTCTATGTTCTTTTTCATACTTACTATCACTTTGTTGAAGTTCTCCCTGAGATCACTGAGCATCCTATAACTATTGTTTTCAAATATGTATCTGGTAGGTAGCTTGCCTACATTTCATTTAATTTTTTTTCTGGAAATTTCTCCTGTTCTTTCACTTGTGACATGTTTCCTTGTTTTCTCTTTGGCTACTTCTATATTTGTTTCTATGTATTATGTAGATCTGCTACATCTCCCATTCTTGGCTCAGTGGCCTTATATAGTACATGCCATGTGGGGCCCAGTGGCACAGTCTCTCTGATTACTTGAGCTGAGTGCTCTAAAATTGTTCCTTTTGCGTTTTCATCCCTCTTGGTGTAGATGAGCATTGATTACTGTTGGCACCTCAGTAGGTGGCATTCACCCTCTTGCTGATTGTGAAGATTGACTGCGATGACAGCATAGAAGCTGCTCTGATGGTACTGTCCCCATGAGCAGGATTTGCTCTGTGGGCTCTGGTGCCTGCTGAGACCATCCTTGGTGTGTTGCACTTGTGGAGCTAATTGGGTGGTGCTCTGTTGTGATCTGAAGCCGGCAGCCAGGGGAGTTGGTTCTGGGGTCTCTTGGGAGGAGCTCCCATTCAGGCCAAGTCATCCACTGCTTATGACCAGTCCAGGGCTACTTGAAGGAGCTACAAAGTAATACACAGCTGGTCATTAGACCTGGAGGTGTGTCGGAGAGTCCACATTGTGAACCGAGACTGGCTGCCACTGGTACACAGCCTGTTCATCATATCGATGCAAATTCAGTTTTATCATCAGTGCTGAGCCTTAGGCCACTCTGCAAAAGGCTTAGAGCACACCAAGACCAGTCACTGCCAACCTGGGGCCTGCGAACCACCGAGAGTTGTCCAAGCAAGTTTACAATGTGAGCTAGGGCTTGTTGTCCTTTGCCATAAGTGATTGGTGGCTCATGAGTTGGGGCAGCCATTTACTGCCAAAAGAGTATCAGGTTGTGCACAAGTTGGGTGAGGCATGGTTCCCAGGAGTCACTAGGATAGACTGAATGGATTCCACCAGGTCAACGCAGACTCAGATTTTGTCATGTTGGGCATGGGCTCAACAGAGGAAAGAAGGTGCCTGCATGCAGGCTGCATGAGAGGAGGTTTCAACACAGGCACAATGGCAGCTGTCCCTTAAGCCCTTGCCTTGAAGCCACAAAACTTAGTTTTTCCCTGTATGTCTCTGGCACCTCCTGAGTTACCTTACCATCCCTCGCTGGAGCCCAGGTTCAGTGCCTGAGAGTGTAAGAGTGTGTGTGGGACCTTCAGGAAGATGCTTGGTTTTCTGGTAGCCTTCTGTCTCACCTGGACAGATGGAATTCCAGCTGATTTTCACAGCCAGAAATTTCGAGGTCTCCTCTTCTTGTCACTGGTGATTTCAGTCTGGGAAATATGGTGTGGGGCTGGAGCCCCTTACTGAACAGTGGAGACCTCTGTTGCTGAGATATCCTTTCTGGTCTTTGGCCACCATACATGGGTGTAAGCCTGGCCTGTTTTGTGTCTCTGCCCCTCCTACCAGTCTTGACATTGCTTCTATATATATGACTTCTGTTCAGCTAACCTTCAGATGATTCTTCAGATTGATTGTTGTATAATTGTTTGTAATTTTAATATGGTTATGGGTGGAGGTAAGCACAGCATTTACTTATCTCACCATCTTGCCTGGAAATGGTTTGCTTCCATTTTATAATAGAAAAAGTAGATCAGGTTTATACTAAGTGACAGACATCAAGAATGTGCCCCTAGTACTATTACACTTTCACAATTTAGCCTATTTATCATTTGTTACATTCTAAATGTATTGTGGTTACCAAAATATATACCACTTTTCCTTCTACCTTGTAAGTTCTTCTAGCTAGGCTAATAATCCAATTACAGACAGATTTACAGGATAAAATTTAAAAAATGCAATACATATGCATGGAGAATTCACACAAGCACAAAATTAACAAAGACAGTGAGGGAACATTTGGTATATATGACATTTTGGACAAAGGAGAAAGGAGAGGGATTAGATTTTAGAAGTGAGAATGGGTTATTCATAGGTAGATGAGGCAGAATGAAACACGTCTAGCAGGCAAATACTAGGAAACTCAGAAAAACTCAGAAACATGAGACACAAGGAGTGTCTAAAGACCTGCTATCTACCATACTTAAATTGAGTTAGGCTAAAGGGGACATCCTGTGATTTCCTTCCTGAAGTAGGATTTTTTCTCTGAACCTCTTGGACGGGAGAGGAGGTAAGGCCAAATGTTCTTTCTAAGTCTTTTGTTTCTTAATAACCAGCTTAAAATCAATATCCCAAAAGGCAGCTTCAGAGTGGCAAAAACGTTGGTCCCCTTCAGTATATATTATTCTAAATATATATAATTTTCAATGGTTCATTATCAAGATCAGATTTAGCAACTAAGGCTTCATCTACATGTTTAAAGTACTACATGACAAATATATTTGGTCAAACATGTTATATGTACTTCAAGATCATAGAATAATAAACCAGATTATGGATTACATTTAATATTATAAAAGTATCAACATAATACCAAGGACATTCCATAAAACCTCTGCATAATGACACTCAACAATAACTGGAAGATATAATAAATTTAATTGTTTCTTCAAAAATCAATTTCCCCTTTGGACTTAAGTATTTTTTAAATGAAATTATCCTTCTCTCTGGGCTTAGACTTAAGTTTTCAAATTGTTTTCATTCTTTTCTTTCTGAAGAGACTTAAAGACAACATAGTTTTGAAATCATTACTCTTCTTATCACAGACGTTGATTCAGCCCTATCTCCTTCATAGCCCATCATTCACCTGTCCCAGTGTATTATTTTCCTTCTGTAACATTCTTCCCTTTTATCCCCTCTGTCACAACCCATGTTCAGACCCTCATCACTTCCTCCCTGGATGGTTATCATGATATCTTAACCAATTTCTTTGTGTTCAGTCTTCCCCTATTTGTTGACCAGCAAACCATCATAAAGCACTATTTTGTGCATATTACCCTTTATTTAAAAGTTTGGTGGCCCTTAATTGACTAACAAATGAGCTTGTAATTATTCAGTTTGACGTTTAAGGTCTCCCACAATCTAGTCAAAATCTTCCTTGAATTATTCTGCTTTATGTGAATGTTCCTCTCTGCTCTCACTGCTTATTTAACTTGTACCCTAATCTAAACCTTCACTAAAATACAGACTCTGTGAAGACTTACCTGTTTGCACAACCCCACAGTGTCCTTCTCAGTTACCTCTTAGCAACAATAGATGATACTGTCAAATCCTACTCTAAAATTACATTTCCAACCTGGCATATTTGTGGAACTTCCTATGATACTTAATGTATCATTTCAATACAAGTACTCACTATAGAAACACAAGTATTTTAGAAACTGTATCTGTCAATTACAAATGTTGATTATTTAACCACTATGAAACCCGGATACAGTGGGTGTCCTTTGATTCAAGGAAACATACTGAAGTTCAGAAATGATTTTTTTTTTTAAAGATTTTATTGGGGAATTGGCGGAGGGGAACAGCGTTGGGGAATCGGGGAAGGGGAACAGACAAGTTGCTTTTTGTTCTTCAGTCCAGTTGCGGAGGATGTTGCTTCACTGTTGGTATCGTCATTGCGCTCTTCCCGGACGAGGCAGACCGGTCGCTGGCCTCTGGATGTCGCTCATTGTGGCTATTGGCAGCTCACGCTGGCTGCCAGCCGCTCACGCTGGCTGCGGCCCACTCACTGTAGCCTATGGCAGCTCACTGCAGCAGGGGCTGCAGCCCACACCATCACCGGGGCTCGCACAGCCCAGCTCCAGGTGGAGCTGTTGTTAGCTGTAGAGGGCAGTGTCACTGGCCCTCATGTGGGATCCGAACCGGGGCTGCTGGCATCCCAAAACCAGCGCTTAACCAATGCGCCACTCGGCCGGCCCCAGAAATGATTTTATGGCACTGTGTCAAATATATCTATTTTCTGTTCTGTCCTCTGTCATTTCTAGTGTCAAGTTGGAAAACTAAAACATTATTTTACAGATTTCTTTGTACCAAACCTTCTTTCTTTATGTCTTATGCTGCATCTTCCTTGCTCCAAACTTAGAATGGGTTTTGATGCTTATCAATAGTATCAGTACAATCTAATCAAAATTATACTTCCTCTGATGCATAAAAGTCTTTATAGCAACCGAGCTCTGCAACAGTCTTATAAATAATAGTGATTATGTTTTACTATACTTTCCAGTTCTAGATTGATTATTTAATATCCAAAATCTACAATGAAAGTGAATAATTTAAAAGTAAGCTGATTATTCAATGCATGTTTGCCATTTTCTTTAACTATAGCTTGGTATAAATTTTTCCATGAACTGTCAACTATACAATATCAGAGTTAAAATAATAATTTTCTCTGTGCTGTTAAGATATTGTTTCCTCAACGTAGAACATTAGAAGCCTGGCTTTTTTCCTTCTTTTACTTCATAAAACAGTGACAACAAAAAAAGGATAAAGCCCATAGCAATAAGATGTATCTTTTGGATCTGTTTGATTTATGTCGAATTTAAACTGTTCGTATTTTAGAACAGAATCTGTTTCCTATCTTCAAAATGATGCAATCCAACATCTTTCAGTTGCTATGTTTTAGCACTTAGAGGTTCCCTTGGGCTGCTGTCAAGTACAACTTATTACATAGGTATTTTTCACTAAACTCATTATAAAGTGATTAGCCAGCAGCAAGATAGTGCAATGCTACTGCCTGCTTGCATTATATGTGGCTTTGCAACTGAATTTTGTACTGTCAGTTCTCATCAGACAGTGAGTATAGAATGACTCCTGAGACTGAACATAGAGAATGTTGAGAGGGATTTTGTCAATCTTCTTTTAAAGTATATCTTTCAAGAAAAGATATACATGCATATACACAAACACAGGCATGCATATGTGTGCACACAACACACATGCAAAATGTATGCTATTAGTTTAAATATAGTTGTCATCATTAGCTAGCAAAAACCACATTTTAATTTTTTTAACTTTTTAAATTTATTTTTTAATTAGCTTCAGGTGTACAACACAGTGCAATAGTTACACTTTTTACCCCTCAAAGTGACAGCCCCCCCCAATTCGCCATCCCACTCCTCCCCCCATATCGTATATGTCTGTTACACTTCCTCTGACTCCCTTCCACAGTATAATCCAAAATCACATTTTTAAAATCAATGAAATTACCGTTCAGTTTATGCTTTAAATCCAAAAACTAATTAAGTGGCTCTACCTTGATTCTATAAATAGTTATCATTAATATCTGTAAGAGTGCTGCTTTTTATTAGCACATTTAAATTGACAGTGCTTCAAGCCTTAGATTACCAATGTTAGTCAATACTTTTGGGTCTTATAAGTAGTCTCAGTTTCTCTAGTGAAACTTAAATTAAACTGGTTTTGTAGAGTTAAAGTTTATTAGAAGTAGAAGGTTTATTTTGTTATTTATTTTCAAGCCTCCATAGCAAGGTGTGCATTTATCACAGCTCCCATATTCACCAGTGCCTGAAACTTGCACTACAGTGTATTCAATAGTCTATACCAGAAGCTACCTGAGCTACATTGTCCTCTTTCATTTATTATAATGCTCACTCATTGTCCAGCTGATATTCCCAAACAATTATGGTGGGGTTAAGCTCAAGACACACCTGTAGAAGTTTACAAATATAAAGCATGACTTGTACAGTGCATAGAAAAAAACACAGAACTTCACATTCTGAAATTTTTCATGTTATGGCTTCTTCAAGTATAATGGATAGCTGAAAATAAGTGATTTGCTTCAAGTACAAAAGTCTAAATAAAGTTATTTCATTATTTGTTTTTTTTTCTGTTGTTTTATCTGAACAAATATTTACTTTTAGATGAGATTAATAGTTTTTGAATGTGTGAATTAGTTGCATATGGGTCATCACTGATGACAACATGAAGATCCCCCAATCACCTCAACCAGGAACTCCAACTCCTGACACTAAGAGGCCTCATCCATCAGCAGTTAGCTGCGACTGTGCTCCTGCTACAGTGCCCAAAGGGGTATGGACCCTGGGGATACTGTCTCCCATGGCCAGTGGATTGGGCCTAGCACTGTGGCCTAGATGAGAGGACTCCACTCACAGGGTGAGTTAAACCTGGACCACTTCAGCCCCAACCTGTGGCAAACCAAGCTCTCCTCTAAGCTGGGTTACAAAGAAGGCCAGGATCCTGGTGGAGGGTCCATGACCAGCCTGAGCCCACCTTCCTTCTCCACCTCCCTGCAGCACCAAACCTCCTGAATTCTGAATATTTTCCTAACAATGTTCAAATGGCAAAGCTCTCAATGGCATGATATTGGTAATAGCTACTTCAGGAAGACTGAGGAGATACAAACAAACATTGTTCTGCCATGAGGTGGAATTACAGTTTCAACACTGAAGAGGATCAAACACAATGAGTAGTAACATTTCAGTACAGAAGTATGTCATTAAAAACAGAAATGACCTTGAATTGAAAAAGAAAAAAAATTCATTCTGAGAAATACCACTGATACATGAAGACAATTGAATTGTCAAACATGTATTTTTTTTTAAAAAATTAAAGTTTATTGGAGTGAAAATGGTTAGTAAAGTTACATAGGTTTCAGGTGTACAATTCTGTAATACATCGTCTATATATCACATTGTGTGTTTACCACCCAGGGTCAGTTTTCCTTCCATCACCATATATTTGATCCCTTTACCCTCATTTACCACCCTCCTCCCCCGTTACCCTCTGGTAACTACTAAACTATTGTCTGTGTCTATGAGTTTTTGTTTCTTCACTTGTTTATTTTGTGCCTTTATTGTTTTCAGTTTTATATCCCACATATCAGTGAAATCATATGGTTCTCAACTTTTTCTGTCTGACTTATTTCACTTAGCATAATAATCTCAAGATCAAACAAGTAATTTTTAAAAATAATGATAAGGCTGGTAATTCCCAGGGAGCCCATTTTATCTGGGTAAGAAAGTTGCTATATGGGATTAAAGAAAGCAAAAGTGTCAGTAGTTGAGAGAGAGAGAAAGAGAAAGAGAGAGAGAGAGAGAGAGAGAGAGAGAGAGAGAGAGAGAGAGAGAAGACTGACTTTGACTTTGAGTGTTTTTGCAAGCAGAGAGAAGGAAAAATTCTGCACCAAAGGATAAAAAAAAGTTGCGATTTTTATTTTTTATCAGACAGAATTTGCACAGTAAGCTAAGGAATATCATGATAAAATATATTTTATACTAGGTACTCTGTTGGATCAAATGGACTCTGTAGGCCAGGGTGAAGATCCCAAGTTCATCTGCTATCAGATCTTTGTGGAAAGGTCAATATTTGGCTGTGTTTTTATTTATATAATGTTTTAAAGATTTTTATTAAAATATAGCTAACATACAATATTATATTAGTTTCAGGTGTACATCATAGTTATTCAACAGTACTCATATGGCACTATACATAGTTATTTTCATATTATTGATTATATTTCCTATGCTAAAAAAGTGATCATCATAAATCCAGCAACCATCTGACACTGTACCACACTATACTACAATATTATTGATAATAATTCCTGTGCTGTATATTACATCCCCAAGTCTTATTTGTTTTATACCTCGAACTTTGAACTTTTAATTCTTCTTTTTCTTCCCCTCTTTTTAATTTTCCTATTAGAGTTGACATTCAATATTATTTTATGTTAGTTTTAGGTGTACAGCATAGCAGTTAGACATTTATATAATTTATG
This sequence comes from Aselliscus stoliczkanus, assembly GCA_033961575.1. Classification (NCBI taxonomy): domain Eukaryota; kingdom Metazoa; phylum Chordata; class Mammalia; order Chiroptera; family Hipposideridae; genus Aselliscus; species Aselliscus stoliczkanus. The sequence goes on along the minus strand of CM066737.1, from coordinate 10,242,438 downwards.
AAGTGATCTCCCTGACTCGTACCTATCTGGCTCTATATATGGTTACTACCATATTATTGGTTATGTTCCCTATACTTTATATCCCTGTGACTATTTTGAAAATACCAATTTGTATTTCTTAATCACTTCAGGTTTTTCACCCTGCCCTTAACCCCCCTCCCATCTATCACCCCAAGCCAACTCTTAACCAACGCACCACTCTGCCGGCACTTGCTTGCTATGATTTTAAAGAAGAGACTAAAGTGCTAAATGATTTTGGTCAACCTGTCCCCTAAAAATTAAAAAAATAAGAAACAACCCATCAGGAGTTATCTATATTTTTAAGGATAATGCTGAGTTAAAAATATACTGAGAAGGCAATCCTCCAGGCATAGTTTTAGAGGCACCAGGTCCACTTTTGTAAAACAATCCCTCAATTTTTTTTTTTAGCTGAGCCATCCTGCCACCTGTTGGCAGCTTAACAGCAGCTCAGGGCATCGAACTGCTGTTGCTCAGAGCTCAGCTCACACTCTAGAGCGAGCTCTTAACCAACTGAGCCACTTGGCCGGCCCCCTCAATTTGTTTTTTGAGGCAATTGTTTTAGATTTGTTTTCTTTCTAATAAACATTACTTTTGTGATTCTAAAACTAAAACCTTCTCAATATGGATGATTTAGAAAATTCAAAATATTTTAAAAGACAAATAATCATTCATCACCACATGTGATATTTTTATTTAAGATTTCTGTTGTAAAAAAAGAAAAAATATTTCCATTGCTGTTGCTTCAAGAGGTCTTCTTCATTCCAATATTGCACACCTAATTACTTATATATTCTTTTAAAATTTAGTTATTTGTTAAACATTTAACTCTGGTGTTAATTGACTGTGTAAAATTCAGTAAACAATTAACCAATTGCTCTGATACTATTTATTAACCAATGTTTTCCTAATATTATAATACATTAACTTTATAAATTGCTAGATTTGTATTTACATTGGAGGCTATTTGGAAATTATTTTTTCGTGTCTTTATATTCATTAGTAATAAACTGTTCTAATTTTTTTTTAGCATTGTAGTTTATTTCCTTGGCTATTTTAACAGTTTATTCTACATGAATTTTAATATCATACACATACTCTTTTTACCCCCCAAAATAATCATTGTTATTTTCACAGCAATTATACATATACTAACTTGGAAAGTATTGACACCTTGACAACTTTGAGACGTTTAGCGTTTTGGGTTTTTTACCATCTATATAAAGGGTATTACCAGCCCCACTCAATTCTAAGTTTATGCTATTGCTGCAGCCTAAATTACCTTTTGTCCGCTTTTCTATGGCTCATTTTAATCCTCTGTCAGGTGCAACTGATCTCACAGATTTATTGCACTCAAAGATGCTGCTATGATATATATCTTTACTATACTTCATAAACACAACTGGTGATAGGTTACTGTAGAGGGGGAGATACAGAAGCGATGAGTCACGATACTTAGGTTAACTGTTAGATATTTGAAAATTTGTGTGCAATGAATCTGTGAGATCAATTGTGCCCAATGGAGGGTTAAGTCTCAGTTTAAATGTCTCAGTGCAAGTGTTCAGGGCTCAGGTTAAATGTCACCTCTTTAGAGAGGAATCCCTTCTTTGATCATCCAATCTTAAAGTAAATCCTACCCCCAACATCTACACACTCTGCATCACATTGTCCCAGGTAGTTTCCTTTGTAGCACATATAACCTTTTGAAATTATTTTATTATTATATTGGTTTACTTGTGTATCTCCCCATCCAGAATATAAACGTCATGAAAGAAAGGATTTTATCTTTCTTTTTCACTGCTTTTTCCCCATTGCCTAGCACAATACTTGGTACACACTGATATTCAATAATTTTTTGCTGAATGAACAATGAGTGAGTGAATAAAGTCAGCTCAGAGAGAACCACTTTTGCTGTATTCTTGACGGATGCTCTGCCAGTCCTGACACTGCTACTCTGCATTGTTGTGTAGAGACACACACATGTGGCATTGGGTGGAGTGGTATCCAGATGTCCAGTGGCTCCCCACTCCTTAAGATAGTCTCCATTATTGAGACTATCAAATCACAATTGCAGTATGAACCTTTTGTCACTTTCTTTAATCTTTTCCCACTGCAAGTTGCTTCACAGAAATCCTTCAGGGTTTGTGCTTTGGCTGGCTCTTTTGATGTAAGGAATCCTCCTCATCACCATGTTTTTTTTCCTTTTCTTTTGATGGATTCTGAAAAAAATGTTAAGATATTGGTCCTTGGACCATCTTCCAGGCAAGATTACCCATTAATTATAACATTAAATTGTTCTATATCCTGATTTGCTTGTTTATTCCTTTTTATGTGATCTGTAAAATATTTGCAGGGCATTTTAAAGTGCTCTGCTAAGATTGTGTTTCTCTTGATATTTCTTATAGCTTTATTTATTTATTTAAAATATATCACGAGTTTATTTCATTTGGTGCATTGCAACTCTTTAATATTGAATGTTAACATTTATTTTTAAAATTTACTATATTGTCATGATCATTGCCCATGAAACTAAAAAAAGTTAACAAAATAGTTCTCTCTGTGTCTCTGTCTCTGTCTCTCTGTCTGTCACACACAGAAGTACACACACATTAAATGTGACTATTAGCCATTGCTTTCAACCTAAGAGGTCAAATACTTGTCAGCTCTGAAAATTTTCTCTCTATTGTTCTTCAGTGTTTGCTTCTATGACATCAAGTCTATTCTCTTCTTCTAAAGTTTTTATTTTGTGTGTATTGGATTCTTTGGATGTGTGCACAGCATCTGCCATGTTTTCTACTGTTTTTCTTCAAGTTACCATTTTCTCAAAGTTCTGGATTTCTTGAATCTGTATGCGACTTTAAAAATTCAACTATTACCTTATATGATAATTCCTTTACAGATTTAAAATTAACAATCATACATTTGGTTCCTAGTAAGCCCTGTCAGTTAAATAAATCTCATTTCCTCGGGTCTCAATGTTGGTCTAGATGATGTCCATGAACAGAACTCAGACAGCATTAATGTGTTGTGCCCTTCAGTGTTCTTTGGCCCACTCTAGCAATTCAGCCTCCTCCTTTAAACTTTAAGAAGCACTGATGGAGTTGCTTCAGTTTATTTCTCCAGCTTTTTATTTTTTCACAGGAGGCATTTTTCTGTTCAGGGCTCTATTATTTTCTTTACCTGATCCCTTATTATATTAACTAACAGGAAATCTTCAAAGTTTGTGGCATATGGATTGGCAGGTTTTCACCCTGTGAAAAGCTTTAGACTTTTCAGTGGGAATATGGAGAATTACTTTGCTATCACTGCAGTTTTTACTGGGAGGCATTCCTTTCACTTATTCTAGGCTTCCCTTCTACTTAATTTCTTTTCAAATCTTAGAATCGTTATGAAGACTGTGGGACTATGCAGCAAATACTTATACTACAGAACTGACATTCTGGTTTGCTATTAAAATAAAATTACACTGATAAAATGACCCATTAAGGCATTATCAGACAACATTCTTTTTAAAATTCAACAAATATTTATTCATAAAAGTCAATGAGACACGAATCCTCCTTTAAAGATATCCATGAAAATGAGTGTATTAGGTGTCATTTAACAGAAAGGGAATTAGACATAGAAAATAGGTTTTAGTTTTAGTTAAATATTGTTAATAAGAAACATGTGATATTATGAGCAACTGTGAAACGCAAAAACAAATTCAGTGCAAATCTAGTGAGAGATTTCTTACCAGTGGCAGCATGACAATTCTGAATGTCTAAATCAATGCACAGAAAAGAAAAATAGTTACCAAAATAAGGATTGGGGACTGGAAGATAACAGGGAAGACACTGTGCTTACTCACAGTATTACCTAGAGTTGGATCAACCTATTTTTTTAAAAATTTTTTTAGCATGGGTCTTTATGTTATAGTATTTCCAGTACTCTAAGATTAGGATGTTTTCCTTAAGGTTTTCCAGTTAGTATTTGACCATGAATACAAAGATGGTTACTTGAATGGCAAAAAATCAATGCAGATCCAAGCTTGTTATTTACCTGCTGAATAAGGATTTTCTATTGCTTTCCAGTGGCCACTCTTTAGCAATGGTGGGTCAAGTCCTTTTCATACTCTGAATCTGTCTGACTTTAACTTGTGCCCCATCTTTCTGACTCATCTGTCCTCTTCTATTTTTAACAGCTTATCTGGATATTCCAGGATCTATGATAATCTCACTGTCTTAAAGTCGGCTTATTAGCAAACTTAATTATATCAGGAAAGTCCCATCTCAACAGTACCTAGAATTGAATAACCTGGTCTTGTGAATCTGGGGGGAAGGGCATCTTTAGAATTCTGCCTACTTCCAAAGGTGTATAGGGCATTTGAAAGGGAGAGAACTATGCTTCATTGCTTTGGTAGCTCTCTTCTTCATATACTGCTGTTATTTGTTTTTACATATTTTTGCATTTATAAATATTATAGATTTACAAGGTTGATTGTTTAACCTTGATCTGTCTTTACAAAAAGAGAAAAATTCTTTTTGTTTTCCAAAAGTGTGAATCACTGATCAAAATCAAGTACAGGAACTTATTATCCATTGAATGTTATATAATTTCTTATGATATGAATTACACAAAAATCCATACTAAAATACCACTGCGAGCTAATCATGAACAGACCCTTTAGAGATGCTTATTTTGTAGAGAAAGGGGAAAACAGAAATGTCAGCATTGGCAGCTGAAAGGGTAAGAATTCCTGGTAATGCTGGATACAGCTGTTTCAATACAAATTTTTAAAAAGCAAAATGTTCCATTGTGACCTGAAATCCCTAATTAATTATGGTGAAGAACCAGAGTTTACTGTTTTTTTCCATCCAGAAAAAAATGATCTTAAACAACAAGCTATGATCTAGGGAAACTTCACACTAGAGATTTAAAGTTATCTAAGATATAGAGCATGCTACATTGTCAATTAGAAGTTCCCCAAATGGACAGAAAGTCAGACAAATGAGTTTATTTTTTATTTTTATTTTTTTTCAGCTGAGCCATTCTGCGACCTGTTGGCAGCTTAGTGGCAGCTCAGCTTGGGCTGGGCATCGAACTGCTGTTCCTCAGAGCTCAGCTCGCACTCTTCAAGATCTGATTATTTTTTTTCTTTTTGGTCCTGGTAGCCCTTAGGGTGTATCTAGGTACTATTTATTTTTTGAGGGCAGTGTCACTGGTCCTCATATGTGGGACGTGAACCAGGGCCACTGGCTTCCCAAGCCAGCACTTAACAACCGCGCCACTTTGCCAGCCCTCAGCTCGCACTCTTGAGTGAGCTCTCAACCAACTGAGCCACTCGGCCGGCCCATGAGTTTATTTTTTAATGATAAATCTTTAGAAATGTAAGCCATTTAAACATTTCTTTTTTAAAAATGTTTAACTTTCAAAATAAGTGCCTAGCCCTTTTGACAGTATAATATAATTAATAGAGCATACGCTTTGGAGACAGATAAAACTGGGCCCAGACCTTGGCTTTCTTAGTTAGTAAATGTATACTATAGCAATTTACCTAATATTTCTGTTTCATTTTCTTCATCTATAAAATATAAAATTGAAGCTGTTTTGAGGATTAAACAATATGTTTAGTTCGCACTCAGTACCAGACACATAGTGAGTGTGGAAATAGTAGCTTATAGTTATTTGTCCAAGCCTATGCAACATAAACCTTTGGCTACTGAGTAATACATGAGGTGAATGTTGAAGGTAATACTGTGATATGATAATCTCCACCATGAACAAACCCCTTTTTTCTCCACTTCCTCCTCACCACTGTTGCCATGCCTCCCCCCTTCCCCTTCCTTCTTCCTCTTCCTGTATTTCTTCTTTTCTCTTTCTGTGTCTTCTACGTTTCTCCCCTCTATACTTTCTTGAGCATTCTTTCATTCCATTGCGTTTTCTTCTATTTATCTCCAGAGCAATTGGAGAAACATTATTAAAAGAAGTATTGTGTATTTACATAAAACAAAGGGGAAGACTGATTCAAGGAGCAATCTGTTATTAGTGTAAAATACAACAGAGAGATCAAGGAGAATGAGAACAGAGAAGATAATTTTGCAGATTTGGCAGGACAAGAGTCAGCTGATGACTTATGATAACAGTCACAGTCCAATGGGGCATTAATCTGTTGAATAACTAACTTTTGAGTTTCAAGGGGATATAAAGCACAATAAGTGGAATCTTATATGAGACACAGGCTTATAATAATATTAAAATTTCAAACCAGCTTTAATCCAGCCATCTATTCCTCCTGAGACATAATGGGTAAGAGGGAAGTGTCCTCACTTAGAAGGCAAATTAAGGATTAAGTGTTTCACATATTTCTAGGCAAGGTCTTCAAAAAGGCTAGAGAATGAACAACACTTAAATGAGAGTGTCCCACAAGATACAGCATCTTCAACTACTCTGGGCTAGTTTGTGGTTTCTTGTCTAGAGCTGTCTCAGAGAAATTCATCAGCTGACTTATTCCAAATGATGCTTCTAGACCCAAATCCTTGTACACACTTATTGGCCCAGCAGGGTGTAATCAGTATCAGAAATGGCCAGACAATGATGGACTAGGCAATCTGACTATATGTGGGTGGTTGGGTAAAACTAGTTGTTTAGAGATCCATTTGACTAAACATATTTAAGTGGCTAGTTAAGGACTGGGATACTCTAGGACAAATAGTTCACTAATCCTTATAAAACACATATCTAAAATGTAGACACCTATTAATATTTTAAATACATTCTTGTTGCTTAAATTAACACTGCTATGTCACAGTTAAGATGGATCATTAGGTCTTAGATTTCAAGACCATAGTTTCAATGCTAGAGAACAACCTGGTGAACGAATAATTTTATTGCAAAATAAATTTGAATGGAAAGAACTAGATGGCAACTGGATGGAGAATGTCTCAGGAACTCCCTGAAGGAAACCTTGAGTTAAACAGAGGCGTCTAGTTCTGATTAGCATATTTTTTAATATCATGCTCCTGGGTCTTATCTTCATGACTTGGCTATACAGCCTTACTTCCACAACAAGCTGTGAAGTCAGAACTGATATATCTTCTATTTTTTTTCATTTTTTTTCATTTTAATTAGCTTCAGGTGTACAACACAGTGCAATACTTACACCTTTTACCCCTCAAAGTGACAATCTCCCTCCCCCAATTTTCCGCTCCACTCCTCCCTCCCTTATCATACTATCATCTATTACAATTCCCTTGACTCCCTTCCACCATATAATCCACATCCAATGACTATCTATATATTCAATTACAGTTGGCACACAATATTATACAACATCAATTTCAGGTATTCAGTGCAGTGATCAAACCTCTACTCCATTCATGATGTTGTCTCCCTAACAAGACATGTGACCATCTGACACCCCACAAAATGTTTAAAACATTATTATATTCCCCAAACTGTCTTTCAAATCCCTGTGACAATACTGTAGTTACATATTTATGCTGCCTAATCCCTTCCCTTTCTCCCTCATCCCCACCCCCCTCCCAGCTAGCAACCCTCTTTTTCCTCTATACCTATGAGACTGTTTCTGTTTCCTTTGCTCATTCATTCAGTTTCTCAAATTCCACATATAAGTGAGAGCATATGGAATTTGTCTTTCTCCGACTGACTTATTTTACTTAACACAATAGTCTCTAGGAACATCCCTATCGTTGCAAATGGTACGATTTCATTCTTCTTTATAGCAGAGTAATACTCCATTGTATAAATGTCTCACAGTTTCTTAATCCAGTCATCTACCGATGGGCATTTCGGTTGTGTCCAAGTCTTGGCTATTGTAAATAGCGCAGCAATAAACATAGGGGTACATATATTTTTTCAAATTAGCAACTTGGATTCTTCTGGGTAGATACCCAAAAGTGGAATTTCTGGGTCATAAGGCAGTTCCATTTCCAGTTTTTGAGATATCTCCATACTGATTTCCATAATGGCTGCACCAATTTGCAGTCCCACCAACAGTGCACCAGGGTTCCCTTTTCTCCACACCCTCGCCAGCAGCTGTTGTTTGTTGATTTGTTGATGATAGCCATTCTGACTGGAATGAGGTGGTATCTCATTATGGTTTTTATTTGCATTTCTCTGATGATTAGTGAGGTTGAACATTTTTTTCATATGCCTGTTGGCCATCTGTCTGTCCTTTTTAGAGAAATGCCTCTTCATATCCTCCGTACATTTTTTAATTGGGTTGTTTGGTTTTTTGGTGTTGAGTTTCATGAGTGTTTTATAAATTTTGGATATCAACCCCTTATCAGATATATCGTGGCAAATATCTTCTTCCATTCAGTGGGCTGCCTTTTTGTTTTATTGATGATTTCCTTTGCTGTGAAAAAACTTTTAAGTTTGGTGTAATTCCATATGTTCATTTTTTCTTTTATTTCACTTTCCTGAGGGGATACATCAGTAAAAATATTACTCAGGGTAACGTCTGCAAACTTACTCCCTATGTTTTCTTCTAGGAGTTTTATGGTTTCAGGTCTTACATTTAAGTCTTTAATCCATTTTGAGTTTGTTCTCATATATGGTATAGGTAGGTGGTCCATTTTCATTTTTTTGTAGGTGTCAGTCCAATTTTCCCAGCACCATTTATTGAATAGACTGTCTTTACTCCAGTGTAAATTCTTGCTTCCATTGTCATAGATTAAATGACCATATATAGATATGTTTATTCCTGGGCTCTCAATTCTATTCCATCGGTCTATGTGTCTGTTTTTATGCCAGTACCATACTATTTTGATTACTGTAGCCTTGAAGTATGTTTTAATGTCAGGTAGTGTGATGCCTCCCACTTTGTTCTTATTTCTCAACATTGCCGTAGCTACTCGGGTTCTTTTGTTGCTCCATATAAATTTTAGGATTCTATATTCTATTTCTGAGAAAAATGTCCTTGGTAGTTTCATTGGAATTGCATTGAATGTATATATTGCCCTAGGTAGAATTGACATTTTAACTTCATTAATTCTTCCTATCCATGAGGATGGTATGTATTTCCATTGATTAGTATCTTCTTTGATTTCTCTCTTCAGTGTCATAATTTTCTGAGTACAGGTCTTTTACTTCTTTAGTTAAATTGATTCCTAGATATTTTACTGTTTTTGAAGCAATTGTAAAAGGGATTGATTTCCTGATTTATTCTTCTGATAGTTTATTATTGGTGTATAGAAATGCAACTGATTTCTGAATATTAATTTTGTATCCTGCTACCTTACCAAATTCGTTTATCAGTTCTAGCAGTTTTTCTTTGAAGTCTTAGGGATTCTCTATATATAGTATCATGTCATCTGCATATAATGACAATTTTACTTCCTCTTTTCCAATTTGGATGCCTTTTATTTCATTTTCTTGTCTGATTGTTGTGGCTAGAACTTCCAGAAATATGTTAAATAGAAGTGGTGAAAGCGGGCAGCCTTGTCTTGTTCCTGATCTTAAGGGGAAAGCTTTCAGCCTTTTCACATTGAGTAGGATGTTTGCTGTGGGCTTATCATATATGATAAGATATTATGTTGAGATATGATCCCACTGTTCTGACTTTGCTAAGAGTTTTTATCATAAATGGTTGCTGGATTTTGTCAAATGCCTTTTCTGCATCTATTGATATGATCATAAGATTTTTATTTTACATTTTGTTCATGTGATGTATTATGTTAATTGATTTGTGGATATTGAAGCAGCCCTGCATATCACGAATTAATACCACTTGATCATGATGTATGATCCTTTTAATGAGATGCTGAATTCGGTTTGCTAGAATTTTGTTGAGAATTTTTGCATCTATGTTCATTAGGGATATTGGCCTGTACTTTTCCTTTTTTGTAATATCTTTGTCTGACTTAGGAATCAGGGTGATAGTGGCTTCATAGAAAGAGTTTTGGAGCCTTCCCTCCTTCTGTATTTTTTGGAATAATTTGGGGAGAATAGGTATTAATTATTTTTTGAATGTTTTGTAAAATTCACCTGTGTGGCCATCTGGTCCAGGGCTTTTGTTTGTTGGAAGATTGTTGATTACTGATTCAATTTCTTTGGCAGTAATCAGTCTGTTCAGAGATTCTGTTTCCTTTTGGTTCAGACTTGGTTGGTTGATTGTATGCTTCTAGAATTTTATCCATTTCTTCCAGATTGTTGAATTTGTTAGCATATAGTTGCTCATCATATTTTCTGTATTTCTGTGGTATCTGTTGTCACTTCTTCTCCTCTTTCATTTCTGATTTTATTAATTTGGGTCCTCTGTCTCTTTTTCCTGGTTAGTTGTGCTAAGGGTTTGTTGATTTTATTTATCGTTTCAAAAAACCATCTCTTGGTTTCATTGATCTTTTGCATTGTTTTTTTTTTTATCTATTTCATTTATTTCTGCTTTGGTGTTCATTATTTCCTTCATTATACTCCCTTTAGGTTTGTTTTGCTGGGGTTTTTTTTAGTTCCCTTAGGTGTAAAGAGAGTCTGTTGATTTGAGACTTTTCATCCTTCTTTAGGTAGGCCTGCACTGCTATGAACTTCCCCCTTAGGACTGCTTTCGCTGCATCCCAGAGATTTTGGGTCGTCGTGTTTTCATTTTCATTTGTCTTGAGGTATCTTTTGATTTCCTCCTTGATCTCATTTTTGACCCACTCACTATTTAGTACCATGTTATTTAGCCTCCATGTATTTGTAAGATTTCCAGATTTCTTCTTATAATTGATTTTAATTTTCATAGCATTATGGTCAGAGAAGACACTTGATATGATTTCAATCTTCTTAAATTTTTGAGACTTGTTCTATGGCCTAACATGTGGTCTATCTTGGAGAATGTTCCATGTGCACTTGTGAAGAATGTATATTCTGTAGCTTTGGGGTGAAATGCTCTAAAAATATCAATTAAATACAGCTGGTCTAAAGTGTCATTTACAGCCACTATGCCCGTGTTGATTTTCTGTCTGGAGGATCTGTCCATTGGTGACAACGGGGTGCTGAAGTCCCCTAATATGATAGTGTTACTGTTGATCTCTGCCTTTGTGTCTGTCAAAATCTGTTTTATATATTTAGGAGCTCGTATATTTGGTGCATAGATGTTTACTAGGGTTATGTCCTCCTGTTGAATTGATCCCTTTATTATTATGTAGTGCCCTTCTTTGTCTTTTATTGTAGTCTTCATTTTAAAGTCTATTTTGTCTGAAATAAGCATTGCTACTCCAGCTTTTTTCTCATTTCCATTTGCATGAAATATCTTATTCCATCCCTTTACTTTCAGTCTATATGAGTCTTTTAATCTGAGATGAGACTTTTGTAGACAGCATATGCATGGGTCTTCTTTTCTTATCCACTCAGCCACTCTGTGTCTTGATTGGAACATTTAGCCCATTCACATTTAAAGTAATTACTGATAGGTTCATATTTATTGCCATTTTTTTATTTGTATTTCTTGTCTTTGTGGGTTAGCTTGTTTTCCCCTTTCTTCTGTTGAAAAAAAAAAGCCCTTTTGGGCCGGCCGAATGGCACAGTGCTTAAGGGCTGGCTTAGGAAGCTAGTGGTCCTGATTCAGGTCACATATGAGGGCCAGTGATATTGCCCTCAAAAAAAAAAGACATTAAAAAAAGCCCTTTTCACATTTCCTGCAATGCTGGCTTGGTTGTAATGAACTCCTTAAGCTTATTCTTTTCTGAGAATCTCTTTATCTCTCCTTCAATTTTAAGTGATAGCCATGCTGGTTAGAGCAATCTTGGTTGCAGACATTTATTTTGTGTCACTTTGAATATCTCCTGCCATTCCTCTCTGGCCTGCATAGTTTCTGAAGAAAAGTCAGCTGTTAGTCTTATAGGAGTTCCTTTGTATGTAGCCTGCTGTCTTTCTCTTGCTGCTTTTAGGATTCTGCCTTTGTCTTTAAGCTTTGCCATTTTAAGTATGATGTTTCTTGGCATGGGCCTGTTTGGTTTCAACCTGTTTGGAACTCTCTGCACATCCTGGGCTTGTATGTCGATTTCCTTCACCAGGGTAGGGAAGTTCTCAGTCAGCATTTCCTTAAATACATTCTTAATCCCTTGCTTCTTCTCTTCTCATTCTTGTATTCCTATGACGTGAAGTTGCTGTGTTTCATGTTGTCCTAGAGGTCTCTTGAACTATTTTCAATCTTTTTTTTCTTTTTTCTCTTTGTTGTTCCAGTTGGGTGATTTCTGCTATTTTGTCTTCTAATTCGGTGATCTGCTCCTCTGCTTCATCTATTCTACTGGTGATTCCTTTGAGTGTGTTCTTCATTTCAGTTATTGTATTCTTTAGTTTTAACTGTTTTGTTTTTGTTTTTGTTTGTTTTAGGATTCCCTATCCTTCTGTATGTCCTCACTAAATTCCTTAAACATTCTTATTATCAGTGTTCTAAACTCTGTCTGTGAAAATTTGGATACCTCTGTTTCATTTAGTTCCATTTCTAGAGTTTTCTTCTGATCTTTTACTTGGGACATGTTTCTTTCTTTTTTCAGTCTCGCTGCCATTCTGTGAATGTTTCGATGTATTAGATAGATCACCTAGGAAGAAAAGAAAAGAAAAAAAGAGAGAAAAAAAAAGAAAAAAGAAATGAGGTGGGGAGGGCTCTTCATCCTCTTTTATCTGCAGACCACTTGCTCAGGCTTGCAGTGAGCTTTCCACAATTAGCTGCTGCATGCTCTGGAACCGTGCTTACCACACACACAAAAAATTCTTCACAGGTCGTTGCAGGTTGTCCACTACTACAAAAAAAAACCCCTCTGTGGCCTGTCGAGATGTGGGCCAGGCACCGGGGGCTCAGGGTTCCTCTGGCAACACAGCTCTAGGTGGGAGGGGCAGGCCCCCAAGGCACCACTTGATGTGGTCAGTGGCCCCCACCAAGTCAGAGCACCATGCACTCTGCACCAGCAATCAGTCCACAGAAACTCACCACAAAAGCCTCAATCAGATCACGCAGGTGCACAGCTCCCTGCCCAACACTCTCAAGAAAACTCCCCGTCTCAGCCTGTCCCAATCAACTGCCTGCAGATCAGGCTAAGCAGTCCAACAGCCAATCCGCAGCCTTGCATCTCTGCACAAACAGTGCAGAGAGCGTGAACCTAAGGTGGCTCACGCACTCCTGAGTCACAGTGAACAGACTGATGCAGCTGGAGAGCACCTGCCCAGAATTTCTCTGGCAATGCAGCGCAAGCATGGTGGAGGGTGGGGATCCAAGGAGGCTTGTGCCCTTCTGCGTCTCAGTGAGCAGCTGATGGAGCTGGAGGGCACCCGCCTGGTGTTTCCTTGGAAACGCAGCACAAGCAGAGTGGAGGGTGGAATCTAAGGCTGCATGCACAAGCACACACACTCGCATGCACTCCTGCGCGAAGTTCACTAGACCAATTGTATCGCGGATCTAACCCTCTGTGGGAGGACCCAACCCTGAAAAAATGGCAGCCTCCTATACACTGCTTGTGTGCAAGCTCCACAGGACTGGAACAATGCTCTCAAAACCTCCAGCTTCTGTACCAAAGGCGCTCGGTTCAGTCCTTCCGCACAGGCTCCTGTGCACGGCTCACACAGCCACGACCCCCAACAGGAACCTTGCGAGTGCTCACCAGCAAGTGAACCCGTGTGCTGGCCCCACTGGTTCTCCAACCGCCCTCAGCCTCACCAAGCTGTGCAAAGAGAGTCCTCACTAATTTCTACTGTCCCACTATCGTAGAACTCCTCTTCCTGGCGAAGTAACTCTGGGCTGGTGAGCTCAGTGTTGGGCTGGAGGGTCTGTCTCCCAACTGGAGAAGCCTCCCCACACAGGTGGGGCGTCCCTCACGGGGCTCGCCATCTCTCATCTGTGCCCCTCCTACCAGACTTGACATGGCCTCCTCTTTAAGTCCTTCGTTTAGAGGTTCTGTTCATCTAATGTCCAGCAGACTTCCGAGGTTAAATGTTGTATAAATTATTTGTAATTTTGATGTGATCCTGGGAGGCAGTTTGGAAAGCTTCCATCTATTCCGTCATCTTACCGGAACTCTCTGCTTTTCTGATTGGGTGTTTTCTACTACCTTATTTTCTAAATTGCTGATTTGAAGCTCTGCTTCAACTAATCTACTGTTGATTCCCTCTAAGGTATTCTTAATTTCAGTTATTATAGTCTTCATTTATGACTGTTTCTTTTTTATGTTTTATATCTCCATTTTTCCGTTTCTGATCTCTTTCTTAAAGTTCTCATTAAGGCCATTGAGTGTTCTTATAACTGGTGTTGTAAACTCTGTATCTGGTACCTTGCTTGTCTCCATTTTGTTTAATTCTTTTTCTGGAGCTTTGTTCTGGTATTTCATTTGGGATATGTTTCCTTGTCTCCCTATTTTGGCTGCCTCCCTGTGTTTGTTTCTATGTATTAGGTAGAGCATGTATGTTTCCTGGTTTATTACAGTGGTCTTATGTTGTACATGACCTGTATAGCTTAGCAGTGGGCATGAGAGTGCCTGGGAAAAGCTAAGCTGTGAGTTGAGGCTGACTGCTGCTAGTGCTGCACTAGTTAGTGGCTGCTTATCAAAAGGTGTTCTCATGGACTCAAAAGAGTCTGCCAGCCTGTATGCACCCAAACCAAAGGAAAATATGATCAGGAGTTTGCAGCAAAGAAAGTTAAGGTTTATTTAAGGAGTTGGTGCCAAGGCTAGAGACACAGGTGAGCAATTGTTCTCAAACACCTGCCTCCTTGATGGCCTTTAGTGGCTAGGTTATATAAGGGAATATCATTAATCATAGATGCTACAGAATTTGTGGCTTGGGTGTCTACTGATTGACCATGGCTAAAGCAGGGAGTAAGTGATCATGGCTTCAGGTCTTGGTGCCAGTCATGGCATTGTTTGGTCCAGTTTCCAGGGGATGAGGTCTGTGGGGCCATTTTGCTTTCATGAGTCCAGAACTGAAACATAACTGAGGACAAGGTGTTATCTTTATTTTATTAAAACCTTATTGCAGTTTGAGGTTTAGTTATATCCTAGTCATGGTTGCTACACATGAAGCTTTAATATTAAATGAATTTGATGTTTACCAAAACCTAATGTCCTAAGGTCTTAATGATTAAAAAGAGTGGACATAAAGTGTATGTACAGATAGGAGGATCTGGAGAAAGAATGCAAGGGTGTCATACTTCTATCAGCCTAAACAAAGCTCACTTGTACTAAAGCAGAATCCATGCTAAAGAAAAGAAGTACACATACTTTTACAGAGGCACAGAACACCCCGAGGTAAAATGCTGATTGTTTGGGGTTTGTGAACCTTTGAGTGATTCTGGGAAAGTCCACAACATGAGCCAAGGAAAACCCATTTGTGTGGAAAAGCCACTGGAAACAACGTGGGTGCCCACAAATTGGGTGGGGCTGGGATCACCAGAGCAGGGTGAACAGTGTTAACCAGGTTGATGGAGAAACAGATGTGGTGACCACCTGCATCTTCACATCAGTATGGAAGAATTCTCCACAATGAAGTAATGGATTCTGCCAGCACCTCCATCTGGGAGAAAGCTGCCCCTTCAGCCCTTGCCATGAAGACAACTCAATTATTACCTGTATGTCCCTGGCACTGTTCAAGCTGCTGCCCCAGTGCTGGAGCCAAGAGAAATTGAGTCTGTCAGCATGTAATTCCATGTGCAGGCCCTTTAAGGGGAATGCCTGGGACTCCAGCTGCCCTCAATCTCACTCAGCCACAACCTCCACTCGTTTTCACAGCCAGAGGCTGTGAGGACTTCTTTTCCTGGCACTGGAATCCTGGACTCAGGAGCCTATTGTGGGAGTGGGACCCCTTCCTTCTCACAGAGGACCTCTGCAGCTGACCTATCCTTCCTAATTTTTAATCATCATGCATGGATATGGGGATCCCTGTTCCATGTCTCCACCCTTCCTATCAGTTTTGACCTCTTTTTTGTATCCTTAGTTATAGGACTTCTGTTCAGCTAGTCTTCAGGTCGTTCTCAATGATGGTTGTTTTATAATTTAGTTGTAATTTTGATGTGGTTGTGAGAGGTTGCAAGCACAGTGTTTACCTACTCCTCCATCTTGACTGGAACTCTATTACACAGCTAGTTTTAAAGTCATAGCTATTTCCCCATGAAAGGAACTTGTGAGATAAAATCCACATATCTCACACATTGTCTCCATCAGTTAGTGCTTATAGCTTCAACACTTTCTTTGGACATTCCTTCTACCTGCTTGCTTTAGCATCATGCTAACTCCCCCCCACCAAAAAAAAAAAAAAGATTCTAGTTTTCTTGGCATTCTTGCCAAATGGGAGGTGTTAATTTTTTCACCTCCCATATATTTTTGGGGTAAGAGTTAGTGTCTCCCTTCCTCCATTTTGAAATAATTATTACCCTCTTATCTTACCCTCTTGTTAAATAAGTATCGTACCCTCTTGTTAGAGCAAATAAAACAAAAGCCACACAAAACTATTTTAACAAGGATGTTTGTATCCTCCTCAAAGATCTGGATTTTTGCTGGGGTTTCTTGTTTAACTCTGCCTCACCTTGTTTAAGGTGTAATTTCTCACTTTTGATGGGATTGACTGTTGATCTGTGAAGCTCCAGTTTCCTGGTATGGCAGCCCATATTTTACTTGCCAGTGTGTCTCCATTCCCTATAGAACTTTGTAGCCCTTCAGCATTTCTATGTCTTAAGAGATCAGCAATGTACTTAAAAGTGCATTGTTTATACAATTTCTATGTGCTTTGTACTGGATTATTTTTCTTCAGAATCTCTAGTTCACTCTTCTATGATAAGCATAGGTAAGGACTTGTATTTGTATTTTTAATTTAATGCTCTAATGTACTGTTTGGAGTTTTTTTTAAATCTTGTGCCCATATTTATTTTATAATACATACATACATATATACACAGAGGGTGTAAAAATATATACACATTTAAAGAAAGGAAAAATCTACTAAAAGTATGCTAATGTTAACCAACATTTAGATCACCGCTTGTAATTACAGAAGTCAAACATGATTTCTATTCATCTTTTGTTATCAATGTATATTGAGTATTACAATTTTAATAAATTTTTTTTTCCTTTCTTAAAACATGTATACATTTTTGGCACTCTCTGTATACATATTTTTACACATAAGGGAAAGCAACCTAATTTATTCCACAAAAATTTAATGATTTTGCTACCAAACTCTTGATATAATTATATGCCTGTTCTAAATAAAAGCATATGTGTTCACAGACACACACACACACACACACACACCAGAAAAAAACATTCATATTATTTATTGGTGAACCACTAGATATATTCTTTTTAAATCAGAGCAAATTATGTCTACTATTATAATTTTACAGTGTTTCAAGACAATATTACAAGAATTTTTTGACATCTACAAATGATTTAAATATTGTACTAGACTTTTAATTTTGGATGTTCAACTTCAAAATAAACCTTGATTCAATTGACTTAATCCATCTTGGTTATTTGTCTATTTAACAATGTCATCACATTGATGCTCCAAATATGTCAGACCTGTTATTGCTCTGTTTTTTTTTTTTTTTGAGGGCAATGTCACTGGCCCTCATAGGTGGAACCGAACTGGGGCTGCTGGCTTCCCAAGCCAGTGCTTAACCACCGCGCCACTCGGCCGGCCTTTCTCTGTCTTAAACCGTAACTACAATGAGCATGGCATACTAATTTTCTTCTTTGTCATCAGAAGGAAGAAAGCCTCAGTGGCCCATCACAGAGAACCACTATGTAAGAATGGATGTTTGAATGACTCAGTTGATTTATAGAAAATATTTCAACATCAAGAAAGACTTGTATAATGATTTTTTAATTTGATTTCAACTCAAGAATGATGCTGTTCAGTAGAGAGACTATTGTTGCATTTTAATTTATAAGCTTAAAAATTCTAAATTTTGCTGCTACAGTAACAGACATCATGTTGGCACTATTGTTGGGAAGGACCACTGTAAAGTAATGTATTGTTTTATTAAAATATTACTATACGCTGCTTAAAAAACATTAAAATTATTGCAATTCTATGACCCTACTGACCAGATCTTTACCCTTATAACACATATTCTAGATCCTTCTTTACTCTGGACATTACACTTTCCCTATAACTTATGTGAAACTTTGGTTGCACATTTTGTTTTAAAGATTTGATAGGGCAGGATACAAAATTAATATTCAGAAATCAGTTGCATTTCTACACATCAATAATAAACTATCAGAGAAGAAACCAGGAAAGCAATCCCTTTTACAATTGCTTCAAAAACAATAAAATATCTATGAATCAATTTAACTAAAGAAGTAAAAGACCTGTACTCAGAAAATTATGAGACACTGAAGAGAGAAATCAAAGAAGATACAAATCAATGGAAATACATACCATGCTCATGGATAGGAAGGATCAACATAGTTAAAATGTCAATACCACCTAAAGCAATATATAGATTCAATGCAATTACAATCAAACTAACAAGGACATTTTTCTCAGAAATAGAACATAGAAACCTAAAATTTATATGGAGCCACAAAAGACCCCGTATAGCTATGGCAAGGTTGAGAAATAAGAACAAAGTGGGAGGCATCACACTACCTGATATCAAAACATACTACAGGGCTACAGTAATCAAAACAGTATGGTACTGGCATAAAAACAGACACATAGACCAATGGAATAGAATAGAGAGCCCAGGAATAAACCCATCCATATATGGTCATTTCATCTATGACAATGGAAGCAAGAATTTACATTGGAGTAAAGGTAGTCTATTTAATAAATGGTGCTGGGAAAATTGGACTGACATGTGCAAAAAAATGAAAACGGGCCACCTACTTACACCATATACAAGAACAAACTCAAAATGGATTAAAGACTTAAATGTAAGACCTAAAACCACAAAACTTCTAGAAGAAAATATAGGGAGTAAGTTTGCAGACATTACCCTGAGTAATATTTTTACTGATATATCCCCTCGAGCAAGGGAAATAAAAGAAAAAATGAACATATGGGATTACATCAAACTTCAAAGTTTTTTCACAGCAAATGAAATCATCAATAAAATAAAAAGACAGCCTACTGAATGGGAGAAGGTATTTGCCAACGATATATCTGATAAGGGGTTGATATCCAAAATTTATAAAACACTCATGCAACTCAACACCAAAAAAACAAACAACACAATTAAAAAATGGGCAGAGGATATGAAGAGGAATTTCTCTAAAGAGGACATACAGATGACCAACAGGCATATGAACAAATGTTCAACCTTACTAATCATCAGAGAAATGCGAATAAAAACCACAATGTGATACCACCTCACTCCAGTCAGAATGGCTATCATCAACAAATCAATAAAGAACAAGTGCTGGCGAGGGTGTGGAGAAAAGGGAACCCTGATGCAATGTTGGTGGGACTGGAAATTGGTGCAGCCATTATCGAAATCAGTTTGGATGTACCTCAAAAAACTGGAAATGGAACTGCCATATGACCCAGCAATTCCACTATTGGGTATCTACCCAGAGGAATCCAAGATGCTAATTTGAAAAAATATATGCACCCCTATGTTTATTGCAGTGCTATTTACAATAGCCAAGACTTGGAAACTACTAAAATGCCCATCAGTAGATGACTGGATTAAGAAACTGTGGTACATTTATAGAATGGAGTATTACTCTGCTATAAAGAAGAATGAAATCGTACCATTTGCAACGATATGGATGGATTTAGAGACTATTATATTAAGTGAAATAAGTCAGTCAGAGAAAGACAAATACCATATGATTTCACTTATATGTAGAATCTGAAAAAGTGAATGAATGAGCAAAGGAAACAGAAACAATCTCATAGATATAGAGGAAAAACAGGGTTGCTAGATGGGAGGGGGTGGGTATGAGGGAAAAGGGGAAGAGATTAGACAGCATAAATAGGTAACTTCAGTATTGTCACAGGCATATGAAAGACTGTTTGGGGAAAATAATAATGAGGCAAAAATTTTGTGGGGTGTCAGATGGTCACATGTTTTGTTAGGAGGACCACTTCATGGATCAAGTAGAGGTTTGATCACTGCACTGTATACCTGAAATTGATGTTGTATAATATTGTATGCCAACTGTAGTTGAATATAGAGATAGTTACGGGATGTAGTTTATACGGTGGAAGGGAGTCAAAGGAATTGTAATAGATAGTATGACATGGGTGGGAAGAGTGGGGGGGGAGAACTGGAGGTAGGGGAGTTGTCACTTTGAGGGGTGAAAAGTAAAACTATTGCACTGTTTTGTACACCTGAAGGTAATTAAAATAAAATTTTTTAAAAAAGAAGATACAAGTCAATGGAAATACATACCATGCTCATGGATAGGAAGAATTAATATAGTTAAAATGTCAATACTACCTAAAGCAGTATATAGATTCAATGCAATTACAATCAAACTACCAAGTACATTTTTCGCAGACAGAGAACATAGAATCCTAAAGTATATATGGAGCCACAAAAAACCCGAATAGGTACAGCAATGTTGAGAAATAAGAACAAAGTGGGAGGTATCACACTACCTGACATTAAAACATACTACAAAGCTACAGTAAGCAAAAACAGTATGGTACTGGCATAAAAACAGACACATAGACCAATGGCATAGAAAAGAGAGCCAAGGAGTAAACCCATCTATATACGGTCATTTAATCTATGACAATGGAAGCAAGAATTCACACTGGAGTAAAGATAGTCTATTCAATAAATGGTGCTGGGAAAATTGGACTGACATGTGCAAAAAAATGAAAATGGACCACCTACTTACACCATATACGAGAACAAACTCAAAATGGATTAAAGACTTAAATGTAAGACCTACAACCATAAAACTCCTAGAAGAAAACATAGGGAGTAAGTTTTCAGACATTACCCTGAGTAATATTTTTACTGATATATCCACTCGGGCAAGGGAAATAAAAGAAAAAATGAGCATATGGGATTACATCAAACTTAAATTTTTGTCACAGTGAAGGAAATCATCAATAAAACAAAAGGGCAGCCTACTGAATGGGAGAACATATTAGCCAACGATACATCTGATGAGAGGTTGATATCCAAAATTTATAAAACACTCATGCAACTCAACACCAAAAAAACAAACAATCCAGTTGAAAAATGGGCAGAGGATATGAGGAGGCATTTCTCTAAAGAGCACATACAGATGGCCAAGAGGCATATGAAAAAATGTTCAACCTCACTGATCATCAGAGAAATGCAAATAAAAACCACAATGAGATACCACCTCACTCCAGTCAGAATGGCTATCATCAACAAATCAACAAACAACAACTAACAACAAGTGCTGGTGAGGGTGTGGGAAAAGGGAACCCTGCTGCACTGTTGGTGGGACTGCAAATTGGTGCAGCCATTATGGAAATCAGTAAAGAGGTATCTCAGAAAACGGGAAATGGAACTGCCATATGACCCAGCAATTCCACTCTTGGGTATCTACCCAGAGGAATCCAAGATGCTAATTCGAAAAAATATATGCAACCCTATATTTATTGCAGCACTATTTACAATAGCCAAGACTTGGAATCTACTGAAATGACCATTGGTAGATGACTGTGGTACATTTATACAATGGAGTATTATTCTGTTATAAAGAAGAATGAAATCGTACCATTTGCAACGATATGGATGGACCTAGAGACTATTATATTAAGTGAAATAAGTCAGTTGGAGAAAGACAAATACCATATGATCTCACTTATATGTGGAATTTGAAAAACTGAATGAATGAACAAAGGTAACAGAAACAGTCTCATAGATATAGAGGAAAAACAGGGTTGCTAGTTGGGAGGGGAGTGGGGATGAGAGAGAAGGGGAAGGGATTAGACAGCATAAATATGTAACTACAGTATTGTCACAGGGATTTGAAAGACAGTTCGGGGAATATAATAATATTGTAAACATTTTGTGGGGTGTCAGATGGTCACATGTATTGTTAGGGAGTCCACTTCATGGATGGAGTAGAGGCTTGACCACTGCAGTGTATACCTGAAATTGATGTTGTATAACATTGTATGCCAACTGTTATTGAATTTATAGATTGTCACGGGATGTGGATTATATGATGGAAGGGAGTCAAAGGAATTGTAATAGATAGTATGATGTGGGGTGGAGAACTGGGAGAGGGACTTGTCACTTTGAGGGGTAAAAATTGTATCTATTGTACTGTGTTATACACCTGACGCTAATTAAAATAAATAAATTAAAAGAAAAGAAAAAGAAAAAAAGGATAAAAAATATGAGGATAGTTTAAAGGGCCTTGTGGACAACATCTAGCATACCAACATTTGAATCACAGGAATACCAGATAGAGAAAAGAGAGAGCAAGTAATTGAAAACTTATTTGAAAAAATAATAATGGAAAACTTCCCTAACCCAGTGAGAAAACAGAAGACCCAGAGGTGCAGAGAGTCCCAAACAATTAACATGCCAATCGTTAAAGACAGAATCCTAAAAGCAGCAAGGAAGAGCAGTTAGTTACTTACAGGGAGCTCCCATAAGACTGTCAGCTGATTTCTCAACAGAAATGTTGCAGGCCAGAAGGAACTGGCATGAAATATCAAAAGTGATGGAAAGCAAGGATGTACAACCGAGATTAATCTACCCAGTAAAACGATCACTTAAAATTGAAGAAAAGATAAAGACTTCCCAGACAAGAAAAAGTTAAAGGAGTTCATAACCATCAAAACAACATTACAAGATATCCTAAGGGAACTTCTTGAGGAGGAGGAGGAGGAAGAAGAAGAAGAAGAAGGAGAAGGAGAAGGAGAAGGAGAAGGAAAGGAGAAGGAGAAGGAGAAGAAGGAGAAGAAAGATCAAAAATAGAAATTATAAAGTGGCAATAAGTACATATCTGTCAATAATTATTTTCAATGTAAATTGATTAAATGCTCCAAACAAGACATAGCATGGCTGAATGAATAAGAAAACAAAACCCTAACATATGCTGCCTAGAATATGCTCATTCTGACCAAAAGACACACACAGACTGAAAGTAAAGTGATGGAAAAAGATATTTCATGAAAATAGAAATGGGAAAAAAAAGCTGGGATAAGAACATGTATATCAGATGAAATAGACTTGTTTTTTAAAAAAAAGGTTATAGCAGGAGACAAAGGACTCAGTAGTCCCACTTCTGGTTATTTATCTGAAGAAACCCAAAACATTACTTTGAAGAGACATATGCATCCATATATTCATTGCAGAATTATTTATAATAGCCAAGATATGGAGACAGCCTTGGTGTTCATCAAAGTATGAATGGATAAAAAAGAAGTGATACACACACACACACACACACACACCACATCACACACACACACACACACACACACACACATACACAATGGAATATTATTCAGCACTAAAAAAAATGAAATCTTGCCATCTGAAACAATATGAATAGACCTAGAGATTAGTCAGACAGAGAAAGACAAATGCCATGAAATTTCACTAGTATGTGGAATCAAAAGAACAAAATGAACACAGAAATCAGAAACAGACTCATAGATACATAGAACATTCTGATGATTGCCAGATGGGAGGGGGTTGAGAGTGAGGAAAAAAGGTAAAGAGATTAAGACATACAAATTGGTAGTTACAAAATAGTCATGGGGATATAAAGTATAATATAAAGAATATAGTCAGTAATATTGTAATAACTACCTATGGTGTGAGATGGGTACTAGATTTATCAGGGTGATAATTTTGTAAATTATATAAAAGTCTAATTAATATGTTGTACACCTAAAACTAGTATAATAGTTTGTGTCAACTGTAATTGAAAAATAACAAAAAGAAAAGAAAAAAGAAAGTGAAGATGTTCTGACAAAACAAGATGTTCTGACAAAAATAGTAAATATAAATATATAAGGTTAGCAATAAAATGCTATTTTTCAGGCAATTTTTTCCTTTATATACATAACCTACAAATATTCCAGTAAGAGGTAGATGGAATAGTATTACTGAGTAACAGTTAATCCTAAATCAATTATATTTGACTTTAGGATTGTGTTTGAATATAATGTTCAGACATTCCACCCAGAATTTTCCTCCCTAGTATTAGTGACTCAAGAGGAAAATGAGAGGTATGGAAGAGAAACACATGGAAAGAATGGCCTTGCATGGATTATCCATACACAGATGATTAAAAGTCAGTTATTTGCTTCAGTTTTCATCACATGGTATTGATTAACTTATTTTTTTTTTCCTAAGAAGGAGCAGAATGTTGTTGGAGCTCCTTCAGAGCCTCATTAAGAAAGAATTTACATTATTTGACTGTCTGGTATTTCCCTGGAAGACACTAATTGCAAGGCTGTCTTATTTGACTGGACTTGGAGGTCACCAGGAGTAAAAAGCCTTTTCCCAAAGGGTGTTTGTCAAAAATAATTACAGGCAGTTGATTAAATTCATGGTTGACTAAAGCAGTGGGTGACAATTGGATGCAAGCTAAACAAAAGTCTTAAAAGGAGGGCCGGCCGAGTGGCACGTTGGGTAAGAGCTGGCTTGGGATGCCAGCGGCTCTGGTTTGGATCCCACATATGAGGGCCAGTGACACTGCTCTCTACAGCCAAGGTGGTGAACAGCAGCTCCACCTGGAGCTGGGCTGTGAGTCCCTGGGACAGCATAGCTGCAGCCCCTGCTGCAGTGGGCTGCCATAGGCTACAGTGAGTGGCTGGCAGCCAGCGTGAGTGGCTGGCAGCCAGTGTGAACTGCCAATAGCCACTGTGAGTGGCCGTCCAGAGGCCAGCAACTGATCTGCCTCACCCGAGAAGAGTGCAATGATGATACCAACATGGGCCAGTGAAGCGATGTCCTCCACAACTAAGCTGAAGAACAAAAGGACAGCAACTTGTCTGTTCCCCTTCTCCGGTTCCCCAACGCTGTTCCCCTCCCCCAATTCCCCAATAAAATGTTTTTTAAAAAAGTCTTAAAAGGAAAAGCTGGGGAATGAATTGTCTGTATAAAGCTTTGAAAAGTTCAGATATATTCCTGGATACCTAGAAGGTCATGGTCACATGTAGGACTGAGCATGTCATGACTACATGCATGCTCAAGAATGTCCTGAAAAAGTGCTAAGTACCTCCACACACACACCTCAGGCAGACACTGAGACTGTACAAGCAGGAAGTAAGGGCTAAGATACAGTTAACTTCCTAGCTGAGTGTTAAAAACGTCCACCAACATGCTCAAAGAGTCCCTAGGCAAAGAATGGGAGACTTCTTAGTTCCATATTATGAAATCCCTGTATAATTAACTATTTGATCACTAAGCTAAGGGAGAAGATATCTCCCTGGCCACACATGACAAAGAATACCTCAGTCTGAGGCACAGATTTACCAAGTCCATAATTCCTCTTGCATTTTTTTATTTCTATTAACAAAATAATCAGCCAACCAATTGCTTGTGTGAGAAATCTGGGATTCATCTTTATCTTCTCTCAATTACTTAGTCCCCCCCCAAAATCCAAAATATCTATCAGTTCTATCTTTTGAATATAGGAGATATATTCCCTTGTTGCAGACTTCTTTCAGTCTCCTATCATTTACAACCTGGTCAATTAATAATAAATGTCCACCTTAATTCTTAACCTATCTTCAGCCTTTCCTTTTTTTTTTTACTCTACTCATCTTTTCTCCTAGTAATTAAACATATATAATTGGATTTAAATTAAAAAAATAATATTATATATCCAAATTAGTTTCCTAGGCATGCTGTAACAAATAAACATAGGGGTCAGCTGAGTGGCTCAGTTGGTTAAGAGTTGGCTTACAGCACGTGTCCTGAACAATAGGGCCACCAGTTTGATTCCCACATGTGCCAGTGAATGCTGCACCCTAACTGAGCTGTTGCTGAGCTGCCAACAGGTGGCAGGAAAGCGCAGCTAGTGTAACAAGAAAATTGCCTGTTCAATGGTGGGCTACGTCCACCCGCAACTAAAACATTGAACTGAGCTGAGTTGCCTCCCGGATGGCTCAGAGGATAGAGCGTGCAGTCTTAACAACAAGGCTGCTGGTTCCACTCGCTCATGGGATGTTGGTTACACCCACCTGCAACTAAGACTGAACATAGCACCTTGAGTTTAGAGGCCACGAGCTGCTGATTGGAATCCAGATGGCGACTGGTGCCCTCCACAATGAAGATTGAAGAACAACAATTTGGCTGGTCCCCTTCCACAATTCCCCAACACTGTTCCTCTACCCCAATTCCCCTATAAAATCTTTAGGAAAAACAAAACAAATAACCATAAACTAGGTGGCTTAAAACAGGAGAAGTTTATTCTCTTTCAATTCTAAAGACCAGAAGTCCAAACTCAAAGTGTTGGCAGGGTCATCCTACTTATTAAGGCTTTAGGGAAGTATATTTCCTTGCCCTGTCTACCCTCTGGTGTCTCCAGGCATTCCTTGGTTAGTGGCAGCAAAATTCCAATTTCTGCCTCCTCTTCATATGTCTTTCTCCTCTCTGTGCCTGTGTCTAAGATTTCCCTCTCTTTTCTCTTATAAGAACACCTGTTCTTGGATTTATGGCCCATCCTAAACTGAGTATAATCTCATCTCAATATCCTTATGTGTATCTGCAAATACTCTATTTTCAAATAAGGTCACATTCACAGGTGTTGGGAGGTTAGGACTTAGACATAGCTTTTTGACTGCCACTCTTCAATCCACCATAATATTATTTAAATATATTTATTTATAATTAATTTTGTATGCAATTATTTGTTTTCCTTAACAAACCCTTGCTTCAATAAGTCCTTGATGCCTGCATTATAAAGTTCATTCATTTATTCTTTCATTTATTCATTTAATATTCCCTAAGAATTGGAAATATGACAGTAAGTTTGACAGACACACTCCCTGCCCTCTTGGATATTATAGCACAAAGACCGTGAAACTAACAAGTGATTAAATTTTAATAAGTGTCATGAGAAGAGATATTAATGATGCTATGGAAACATACAGTTGAAATGCTTTCCCTCATTAAAATGTGTTATGTGTCAGAGTTTAAAAGATTGATTCTTCACTATGTGATCACAATTCACTTTTCTAAATTCATTCTCTCTCACTCACTAAAGTGAACTTCATACTGTAGTCACACTGACCTCTTTACAGTTCTCTGAACACACTATTTCCTAAATCATTCCTAAATTTTTACATTCTCTTCTTTATTCTGAAACATCCTTCCGTGCCTAAACTTTTACATCAAGCAATCTTGGACACAAGTTTAAGTTTAAGTGTTTTTTCTAGGAAGCCTAATATCTCCATGATCTGGCTTCAGTTATTGCTTTCTTCCTTTGTGTTCTTAAAGAAATTTCTAAATATTTTTGGCAGTTATCTCAATGTTTTATAATTATCTGTTAATATACCAATTTCTACAAATAGACTATGAGTTTCTTAAAGACTCTAACTAACTTAGTATGACTGAGATATATATATATATATATAAAACAGATACTGAGACTTATGGGAGACAAGAAGTGGAAGCTGGCCCCAGGGTGCTGGGGACTTTTTGCAGAGTTACACTGGGCCTGGTGCTGGTGACAGCTATCATTGATTCAAAGTGTGTCTTCCTATACACATCTCCAGGTCCAGGACAGGCACCAACCAACTGTGGGTGACTTTGTAGCCACTACCAGGTAGTCTTCGACTGGTCACAGGTAGTAGCTGACCTGGGCTTGGGACAGAAACCATCTCAAAAGACCCCAGAAGCAACATACCCAGAGATCATCTTCAATATACAGCAGAGCACCACCAAATTAGCCCAACAAGCAGCACACACAAAGGTTGGTATCAGCAGGTATCAGAGCCCAATGGTGAAAATCCCACTCCATGGAGTAAGCCACTTGCAGAACATTCCGTAAGCTGTAGAGGTGGCCAAATCCCACAGCCAGTCAGCCTGAGGGCAAATCCTACCCACTGACATGCAAATAGCAATCAAGTCTCAACTATAACAGGAGGGCACACACAACCCCCACAAAGAACACTCCTGGAGCAACTGGATCAACTGACCATGGAGAGTGTGCCACTGGACCCAAAAAGGCACGTATTTCATAAGGCATGCCTGCCAAGACTGGTAGATGTAGCAGAGCTACCTAACTCATTACAATGAACACAGAATGGCAGCCAAAATGAGGAAACAAATAAATTTGTCCAAATAAAGGAACAAGAGAAAATTCCAGAAAAATAATTAAAAGAAATGGTAGCAGAAACCTACCAGAGGCAGAGTTCAAAATGATGGTTATAAGGATGCTCAAGAAACTTATGAACAAAGAAACAGAAAGCATAAAAAAGGACATAGAAACCATAAAAAAAGAAGAGCCATAAATGAGATATAGAATAACTAAAATGAAGAATTAAAATGAAGAATGCATGAAGGGCCGGCCGAGTGGTGCGGTGGTTAAGCACTGGCTTGGGACACCAGCAGCCCCGGTTCGGGTCCCACATAGGAGGGCTGGTGACACTGCCCTCAAAAAAAAAAAAAAGAATGCATGAAAAGGAATCAACAGCAGGTTAGATGAAGCAAAGTATCAGATAATTGAATTAGAAGACAAGGAAACAGAAAACACCCAAAGAAAACAGTAAGAATAAAAAAGAATTTTAAAAATTGAGGATAGTTTAAGACTGAGACAACGTCAAGCATAACAACATTTGATCTTAGGGGTACAGAAGGAGAATAGAGAAAACAAGGAATTGAGATCTTATTTGAAGGAATAATAACTGAAAATTTTCCTATCCTGGAAATAGAACATACAAGAAGGAAATAGACATACAAGTCCAGAAAGTGCAGAAAGTCCCAAACAAGATGAACCCAAGAAGGTCCACACTAAGGCATATCATAATTAAAATGCCAAAGGTTAAAGACAGTGAGAATCTTAAAAGTAACAAGAGAAAGGCAGATAATTATCTAAAACGGAGCTCTCCTAAGACTGTCAGCTGATTTCTCAACAGAAACTATGCAGGACAGAAAGGATTTGCACAAAATATTCAAAAGGATTAAAAGCAAGGGCATACAACTAAGACTACTCCACCCAGCAGGGCTGTAATTTAAAATTGAAGGTGAGATAAAGACCTTCCCAGACAAAAAGAAAGCTAAAGGAGTTCATCACCACCAAACCAGTATTATAAGTTATGTTGACGGGACATATTTAAGAAGTAAAAGGGATAGGGAGGAAACATAAAAATGAAAAATAAAATAACAATAACTATGTATCTATCAGTAATCACTTTAAATGTAAATGGATTAAATATTCTAATCAAAAGTCACCAGGTGTGGTTGAATGGATAAGAATCAAGACCCATACCTATGCTCTCTACAAGAGACTCACTTTAGATCAAATGATAAACACAGATTGAATGTAAAGGGATGGGGAAAATATATTTTATCAAAATGGAAACAACAATAAAAGGCTTGGCAGAAACACTTAAACCAGAAAAATAGACTTTAAAATGAAGGCTATAACAAGAGATAAAGAATAATCAAGTAATCTAACTTCTAGGTATTTATCTGAAGAAACCAAACGTGTAACTTCTAGGGGACTTGTGCATCGATATATTTATTGCAATGTTATTTACATTGGTTAAGATGTGAAGGCAGCCTGGTTGTTTGTCAATGGAGGGATGGAAGAGTAGGTGGTACATATGTACAGTGGTATATTGCATGGCCATGGAAGAGAATGGGTACTTCCCGTCTGTGGTGCCATCCATGGACCTGAAGGGTATTGTGCTAAGTGGATTATGTCAGCAACAGATAGAGAGAGAGATGAAATGTGATTTTGCTTACATGTGAAATCTAAAGAACAAAACAAACAGACAAAACATAAAGAAACTTACAGATACAGACAATATTTTGCAACATTTTGATGGTTGCCAGGTGGGAGGACGTGGGTATTGGGTGAAAATGGGAAAAAGATTTAAGAAGTACAAATTGATTGTTACACAGTTGTTGCGTCCAGCATAAGAAGAGCTGTGAGACTTGGGAAGGGATGGCACAAGGTTAATAAAGACAGGAGCCAAGATTAGAGTGCAAATGGGGCCAAGGGACTCATCTCAGAGGGCAAGCCCCGAATCGGGGCCGAGGCAAAGTTTTTATTGATAAACATACAAGGAAGTGAAATTTGCATGTTTTATGATCTGTGAGTTTCATGCCTGCTGGTGGTTCTCCCTGGAATCCCCCATTGTGTTCCAACACAATTGTGCCTTCACACACACATATCATCCTAGGATGGCATCACAGGACTGAAACCATGCATTAAGAGAGATTGCACGATATCATTCCATCAGGTCTCAGCATTCTGAGACACTCTCTTAAGGAAGTTTTTACCAATATCTTTCCATTGGGTCTCAGATTCCAAGACACTTCCTTAAGATGTCACTTTTGACACTGGGTTAGCACGGGGGTGGGGGCAAATGGTTTGGCAGCTGTAAGGCAACACACAGCAGTCATGGGGATGTATATTATAGCATATGAAATATAGTTAATAATACTGTAATAACCATGATTGAAGTCAGATGAGTACTAGTTTATCAGCATGATAAATGGGAGAGGAGTTGGGGGCAGGGTGAAAAAAGTGAAGGGATTAAGAAGTAAAAATTGGTAATTACAAAAGATTAATTGGAATGTAAAGTAAAGCATAGGGAATACAGCCAATAAGATGGTAATAACTACAAGGACAGACAATTAAGTTCGTGAACTCATCCTAAAAAAAGCGCTATATACCTCATTACTGATTATCATTATGGTGACTTTCGAAGTACGTCCCTTGGGAAGCTATGGACTGATGCAAGCACTTCAAAGAAATTTTGGAACTCTTTTTCTGAAATGGGCATCAGAGCTGTCATTGAATTAACCTTGATGGCCTGAATGTCATCAAAATATCTTCCTTTCAATATTTCCTTTATCTTTGGGTAAAGAAAGAAGTCACTGGGGGCCAAATCAGGAGAGTATGGAGGGTGTTCCAATACAGTGAGTTGTTTTCTGGCTAAAAACTCCCCAACAGTCAGTGCCGTGTGAGTTGGTGCATTGTTGTGAAGCAAGAGCCATGAATTGTTGGTGAAAAGTTCAGGTTGTCTTTTTCACACAACCTTTTCAGCACTTCCAAATAGTCAACTTGGTTATCTGTTTGTCCAGTTGGTACAAATTCATAATGAATAATCCCTCTGATATAAAAAAAAAGGTTACCAACACTGTTGCAACAAGTTCACAAATTTAATTGTCTGGACTCATATGTACTAGTCAGGGAGATCACTTCCCAAAGTATATAAATGTTTAACCACATGCTGTACACTTGAAATTAATATAATATGGAATGCCCACTGTAATTGAAAATTTTTTTAAAGGGTGAAAAAAGGTTAAAGGGAATAAGAGGTCCAAATTTCCAGGTGTAAAACAAATAAGTCATGGGGATGTAAGGTATAGGATTGGGAAAATAGTAACATTTTGACAGTGTGGTATGGTGTCAGATGATTGCTGACTTTTCATGGTGATCACTTTTTAGGTATATGAATGTTGAATAACTATGGTGTACACCTAAATCTAACATAATATTGTACATTAGCTATAATTTAATAAAAGTTGTTAAAAATTTAATGCCAAAAATTCCAGACTCATTTAACTATGCATAAATCAGGAATTGAATCAATTTTAGTTTTAAAAAATTGCAATTATATATATATATATAATCACTGAAAATACTCTTTATTGTTTTCTCTGCTGAAAGTATTCTGTATTTATATGCATTTTTCTGTTTTATTAAATATATGTTTTGTAAAGGTAAATAATAGAAAATACTATGAAGAATTATATGTCAACAAATCAGATAATTGGAAATGCATGGATAAATTCCTAGAGCCTTAAAATCTTCCAAGACTGAATCAAGAAGGAACCAAACATCTGAACCAACCAGTTACTCTAACACAGTCAAATAAATAATAATAAAAATTCCCAATGAAAGCATCCTGGATCAGAAAGCTTCACAGGGGAATTTCACCAAAGATTCAAAGAAAAACTAACCTTCTCAATCTATTTCAATAAATTCAAGAATAAAGAAGACTCCAAGCTCATTTTACAAGGCCACCATTACCCTGATTCCAAAATTAGACAAAGACATTTGTGTGTGTGTGTGTGTGTGTGTGTGTGTGTGTGTACCTATATCCCTGATGAACATAGATGCAGAAATCCTCAAAAAAACATTAGCAAGCAGAGTTCAACTATACATTAAAAAGATCATAAATCATAATCAAGTGGGATTTATTACTGGGAAGCAAAGTTGG
Source organism: Aselliscus stoliczkanus (assembly GCA_033961575.1). NCBI lineage: Eukaryota > Metazoa > Chordata > Mammalia > Chiroptera > Hipposideridae > Aselliscus > Aselliscus stoliczkanus. The sequence continues at coordinate 10,210,137 of CM066737.1, read as the reverse complement.
TCCAATATCAGTGAATCAATTAATGTTATACAACACATAAACAAAATGAAAGACAAAAATCATATGATCATATCAAGAGATTAAGAAAAAATGTTTGATAATTTCCAGCATCAATTTATGATGAAAATTCTCAGCAATGTGGGAATACAGAAAATATATCTCAACATAATAAAGCTTATATGTGACAAACCCACAGCTAAAACCATAATCAGTGGGGAAAATGTAAGCGTTTTCTTTAAGATCAGGAACAAGACAAAGTTGTCCACTATCACCACTTTCATCCAATGTAGAACTGGAAGACCTAGTGAAAGCAATCAGAAAGAGAAATTAAGACAACAGTCTCACTTACTATTCCACCAAAAATTAACAATAAAATAGCCAGAAATAAATTTAACGAGGGAGGTAAAAAAAAACCTATACTCAGAAAATTATAAGATATTGAAGAAAAAAACTGAAGAAAATACAAATAAATTGAAGTATATATTATGGTCATGGATAAAAAGAATTAACATTGTTAAAATATGTATACTACCCAAAGCAATTTATAGATTCAATGAAATCCCTATCAAAATGCCAATGACATTTTTCACAGAACTAAAACAAATAATCTTAAAACATATATGGAATTTAAAAAGACCCCAAAAGAGCCACAACAATCCTGAGAAAGAAGAAAAAAGTTGGAGGTATTATGCTACCTGATATCAAATTATATTATATTACAAAGTACACTAACCAAAACAGCAATGGTATTGGCATAAAAACAGAAACATAGATGAATGGAACAGAATACAGAGACCAGAAATAAACCCACACCCATATTGTCATTTAATCTATGACAAAAGAGGCAAGAATATACAGTGAGTTAAAGACATTCTATTTAATAAATGGTGCTGGGGAAACTGAAAAAAATACATGCAAAAAAAAGAAAGAAAGAAACTAGACCACCTTCTTACACTATTCACAAAAATAATCTCAAAATGGATTAAAGATGTAAATATAAGACTGAAACCATAAAACTCCTAGAAGAAAACATAGGCAATAAACTCTCTGACACTGCTCTTAGTAACGTTTTTTTTTCTGATTTATTTTTTTTGAGGGCAGTATCACTGGCCCTCATATGTGGGACCCGAACTGGGGTCACTGGCTTCCCAAGCCAGTGCTTAACCACCGCACCACTCAGCTGGTCCAGTAACATTTTTTTCCTGATCTATCTCCCTGGGGAAAAGAAAGAAAAGAAAAAAATAAACAAATGGGATTACATCCTTTGCCAAAAAAGGAAACCACCATCAAAAGGAGAAGACAGCCTACTGAATTGAAGAAGGTACTGTCAATGATACATCTGATAAGGGTTAACATTAAAAATTTATAAAAAGCAGGGGGAGGGGCAAGATGGCGGCTGTGAGGAGGGCTCCATGAAATCTCCCCTGGAAATATCCACAATTTGAACTTCTAATACGCTTCAAAGAGACATCTACTCATCACACAGAGCGACTAAGAGTTCCACACAAGGATTGCTGGAAGGTGGGCAGGCCGGGCGAGTAGGGGAAGAAGGCGGTGAGACGCGTGAGGTGCAGCCCGCACCCGCGGCTGCTGAGTCACGGTGAGTGTTGCCCCGGCTCGCTCCCTGCGGCCCGCAGCCCACCTGGAGTTCAGCCAGAGCGCATTGGTTTGCAGTCTGAGGCAGAAGCTCAGGCCGGGCAAGTGCGGGAGGAGAGAGAGGAGACGACTGTGCAGAGGTACGAGCTGCACCCGCGGCTCGCCGCGTCCCCAGGAAGCAGGGTGCAGAGCCCCGCAGCGACAGGGCAAGATCAGTCCCTGCACCCTCCCGGTTCAGGGATCAGTCTCTGTGCCCACCGGGTCCGCGGAGCGCAGAAGCCTGAAACCCGGGAGCAGGGGAAAACAGAGGACTCGCCCGTGGAGAAGCAGCGCCCGCTGGGCGGAGACGCAGGTCCCGGAGAGACGGAGCGGGGATCGGAGCCGCGTGGAAAGGTGCGCGCAGTCCCCTAAATCCCGGCGGCAGTCCCTCCAGGAGCGCAGCAGGAGAACGGCGCGGGCGCGCGCCGGCTCCAAGGCAGAAGCCTTAAACCCGGGAGCAGGGGAAACACAGGACTCACCCGTGGAGATGCAGCGCGCCGGCTGGAGTCACAGATCCCGGAGAGACAGAGCGGGGATCGGAGCCACGTGGCACGGTGCGGGTGCGCGCAGTCCCCTAAATCCCGGCAGACCGTTTGGGAGAGCAGCAGGAGATCCGCGCAGGCGTGCCGGCTCCGAGGCAGAAGCCTGGAACCCGGGAGCAGGGGAAAAAGAGGACTCGCTCAGACAAGCAGTGCGCCGGGTGGAGACGCAGGTCCCCGAGAGACGCGGAGCGGGGCTCTTGGCCACACGGTAGGGTGCGCGCAATTCCCTAAATCCCGGCAGACCCTTTGGGAGAGCAGCAGGAACTCCGCTGGAGCATAAGAGGCAAAGGCCTTAGCTTGAAACAGTGTTGGAACTGTGGCTTTGTTTATTTTTATGTTTTTTATTTTTTTTCCCTTTTTCTACTCTTGAACAGAAAGCAAAAAAAAAAAACAACCCAATAACTCACCCACTCCCACAAACTTTGTCCCCCGCCAAGACAGTCTTAAACTGACTCCTGAAGGGAGCAATAGGGGCAGACTAGGAAGATATCCTTACCTGCAGGGGGTTGAGAATTTCCACCCCAGTAAAGGCAGCAGAGTGAGACTACCCACCCCGCCCCCACCTTTAGGCAAGGCTTGGGAGGCAGGGCAGGTTCATCTGCTGAGGCACTAATTAACAGTTTCTTAGCAGCAGCCTTTTGGTAGTGAGGAATTCTTTAATTCTCCACGGCTGTCAACCCAAAGGGTGCCCAGAAACACTCATTGAGCCTTTGGGGGTGCAGCCTGCCTTGGGACAGGCAAAAGCAAAAAGGCAGTGACTTTGTAAAAACCACCAATCACACGTCACAACCACACTCAAGTACAGCAAACCTGCAGTGCCAGGATCACGCTAGGCATCAGGTGGCCTACTGTTCCCACAAGACGCACAGGAATTTTTGTACAGCAGACAAACTGAAGAGAGCTTGGTGGACTTTAGCCTAGACCAGCACGGGTATTTTTGGTTTGTTTGGTTTTATTCTGTTTTGTTTTCCCTTTATTGGCTGCTTATCTTGGTTGTTTTTGGTTTTTATTTCTATTTCATTATAATCATATTGTAGTTCTTAATATAGGCATATATATAGGTGTATATAGGTGAATATATGTCCATATAGATGGGTGTGTAGACAAATATATATATATATATATATTTTTTTTCCTTTTTTCTTTTTCTTTTTCTTTCTTTTCTTTTTCTTTTTTCCCCACCCTCACTTTCTCTCTTATTTTATTCATTCTTCTCACTGCTATACTTTTCCTCTTTTCCTTTTTTCTGCAAATTTTATTTTTTAAATTTTTCTTACTTTTTTTATTATTATTTTAGTTTATTTTTATTTTTTAATTTTTAGGTATAGCTAATCGGTTTCTCATGTTTATTCTATTTTTTATTTTAGGATATTGTATTTTATTTTGTTTCCTCTTCTGTTATTATTGAGTATGTGGTTTTTGTTTTGTTTCTGTTTGTTTTCTTCATTAGTATGATTGATATTTCTGTACAAGTTGACTGTAGTTTGATGGTTGGTTGTTTTTAATTGTGCGAGCATTTGGTTTCCTTGGTGGCTGCGGAGGTTGTTCTTGTTGATCTGTTATGCTCTAAAATCACTCTGCAGCAGTGGGTCCAAACAAACAGACACAAGAATCATCATACCCGGAGGCCAACTTTAGATAAAACCAGAGCATTTCTGGGTTTGACATACAAGAGTCACACCCAAAAAGAAGTTACTACAGGTACTAAGACCCATAGGGTCCAAGTTTCATCAGAGGGGTCAATCCTCTCACAGCAGCTCATAAACTGCAGAAGCTGCTGATCCTCACAGCTAATCAATCTGGGAGTCAATCCCACCTACTGACAAACCAAAAGTAATCAAAACTAAAACTTCAACAAGTGAGGACGCACGACACAAGGAACACCTCAGATACAAGCACAGGAGAATAGGGAAACTGAGTAATTCAAATATAAAGGACACACACCATATAAGTTTACCCAGAAAAGACTGAGAAATCTGGGGGATCTATCTGTTCTATTGAAGCAAACACAAAGAGTAAGCCAGAATGGGGAGACAAAGAAACATAACACAAATAAAAGAACAGAAGAAACTTCCTGAATCAGTGGAAATAGAGGAAATAGAGGTAACCAACCTATCAGAGACAGAGTTCAGAACACTGATTATTAGAATGTTCAAGGAAATTAATGAAAATATAAAGAAGGATAGAGAAATCATGAAAAGCAACCAGCTAGAACTTAAGAACACAATTACTGAATTAAATAACAAACTTGATGGAATCACTAGCAGACTGGATGAAGCAGAAAATCGAATCAGTGACTTAGAAGACAAAATAGCAGAGATCACCCATGCGGTACAACAAAAACAAAAAAGAATGAAAAACATGGAAAATAGTTTAAGAGAGCTGGGGGACAACATCAGACGCAATAACCTAAGAGTCATTGGAGTACCAGAAGGAGAAGAGAGGGAGCAAGGGATTGAGAATATATTTGAAGTAATAATGTCTGAAACTTCCCTAACCTGGCAAAGGACATTGAAATACAAGCCCAGGAAGTGCAGAGAGTTCCAAACAGGATGATTCCAAACAGGCCCACTCCAAGACACATTATAGTGAAAATGGCAAGGGTTAAGGACAAAGACAGAATCCTTAAAGCAGCAAGGGAAAGGCAGCAAGTTACTTACAAGGGTACCCCCATAAGATTATCAGCTGACTTTTCTACAGAAACTTTGCAGGCCAGAAGAGAGTGGCAGGAGGTTTTCAAAGTGATGAAAAATAAAGGCCTACAACCAAGATTGCTGTATCCAGCAAGGTTATCATTTAAAATCGAAGGCGAGATAAGGAGCTTTGCAGAAAAAAATAAGTTAAGGGAATTCATTACCACCAAGCCAGCTTTGCAGGAAATGCTAAAAGGGCTTCTTTAAGTAGAAGAGAAAAACAACCTATGAAAGACTACGAACACAAATAAGAAAATGGCAATAAATACACACCTATCAATAATCACATTAAATGTAAACGGATTAAATGCTCCAATAAAAAGACATAGGGTGGCTGAATGGATAAGAAAGCAAGACCCCAGTATATGCTGTATACAAGAGACTCACCTCAGATCCAAAGACTCATACAGGCTGAAAGTAAAGGGATGGAGTAAAATATTTCATGCAAATGGTACTGAGAAAAAAGCTGGAGTAGCGATACTTATATCAGATAAAATGGACTTTAAATTGAAGAATATAACAAAGGACAAAGAAGGACACTTCATAGTAATGAAGGGATCGATCCAACAAGAGGACATAACTCTAGTAAACATCTATGCACCTAACATAGGAGCCCATAAATATATAAAACAGATATTGTCAGACATAAAGACAGAGATCAACAGTAACACTATCATAGTAGGGGACTTCAACACCCCGCTGTCACTAATGGACAGATCCTCCAGACAGAAAATCAATGTGGAAACAGCGACCTTAAATGACACATTAGACCAGCTGGATTTAACAGACATTTTCAGAGCATTTCATCCCAAAGCTACAGAATATACATTCTTTTCAAGTGCACATGGAACATTTTCTAAGATAGACCACATGTTAGGCCACAAAACAAGTCTCAATAAATTTAAGAAGATTGAAATCATTTCAACTGTATTCTCTGACCACAATGCTATGAAACTAGAAATCAATTATAAGAAGAAATCCGGGAAGCTGACAAATAAATGGAGGCTAAACAATATGCTATTAAATAGTGAGTGGGTCACAAATGAGATCAAGGAGGAAATCAAAAGATACCTCGAGACAAACGAAAATGAAAACACCACGACCCAAAATCTCTGGGATGCTGCGAAAGCAGTCCTAAGAGGGAAGTTTATAGCAGTGCAGGCCTACCTAAAGAAGGAAGAAAAATCTCAAATCAACAGATTATCCTTACACCTAAGGGAACTGGAAAAAGAACAGCAAAAGAGGCCTAAGGGGAGTACAAGAAAGGAGATAATAAAGACCAGAGCAGAAATAAACAATATAGAGAACAGAAAAACACTTCAAAAGATCAATGAAACCAAGAGCTGGTTTCTTGAGAAGATAAACAAAATTGACAAACCTCTAGCCAGGCTCATCAAAAAAAAAAAGAGAGAGGACTCAAATTAGCAAAATCAGGAATGAAAGGGGGGAAATGACTACAGACATCACAGAAATACAAAAAATTCTAAGAAATTACTATGAGCAACTATATGCCAACAAATTTGACAATCTGGATGAAATGGATAATTTTCTAGAAGCATACAACCTTCCAAAGCTAACGCAAGAAGAAACAGAAAATCTAAATACCCTGATTACTACCAAGGAAATTGAATCAGTAATTGACAAGCTCCCAAAAAACAAAAGCCCTGGACCAGACGGCTTCACAAGTGAATTTTATCAAACATTCAAAAAAGAACTATCACCTATTCTTCTCAAACTATTCCAAAAAATCCAGAAGGAAGGAAGGCTCCCAAACTCTTTTTATGAAGCCTCTATCACCCTGATTCCAAAACCAGATAAAGACATCACAAAAAAGGAAAACTACAGGCCAATCTCCCTGATGAATATAGATGCAAAAATTCTCAATAAAATATTAGGAAACAGAATTCAGCAATATATTAAGAAGATCATACATCATGATCAAGTGGGATTCATCCCTAATGCGCAAGGCTGGTTCAACATCTGTAAATCAATTAATGTGATACACCACATCAACAAAATGAAGGATAAAGATCACATGGTCATTTCAATAGATGCAGAAAAAGCATTTGACAAAATCCAACAGCCATTTATGTTAAAAACCCTTAGCAAAGTGGGAATACAGGGATCATATCTCAACATAATAAAAGCCATATATGATAAACCTACAGCTAACATCATACTCAATGGGGAAAAGCTAAAACCATTCCCCTTAAGATCAGGAACAAGACAAGGCTGTCCACTTTCTCCTCTTTTATTCAACATAGTGCTGGAAGTTCTAGCCACAGCAATCAGACAACAAAAAGAAATAAAAGGCATCCAAATTGGCAAAGAAGAAGTAAAATTGTCACTATATGCAGATGACATGATACTGTATATAGAGAACCCCAAAGACTCCATCAAAAAACTATTGGAACTGATAGACGAATTCAGTAAAGTAGCAGGATATAAAATCAATGTTCAGAAATCAGTGGCATTTGCATATACCAATAATAAACTAATGGAAAGCGAAATTAAGAAAACTGTCCCATTTACAATTGCGTCAAGAACTATAAAATACCTAGGAATAAATTTAACCAAAGAAGTGAAAGATCTGTACTCAGAAAATTATAAGACATTGAAGAAAGAAATCATAGAAGATACAAATAAATGGAAACACCTACCATGCTCATGGATAGGAAGAATTAATATAGTTAAAATGTCCATACTGCCTAAAGCAATATATAGATTCAATGCAATTCCTATCAAACTACCAAGGGCATTTTTCACAGAAATAGAAAATATAATCCTAAAGTTTATATGGAATCATAAAAGACCCAGAATAGCCTCGGCAATTCTGAGGAATAAAAACAAAGTTGTGGGATCACGCTACCAGACATCAAAACCTACTACAAGGCCACAGTAATCAAGACAGTTTGGTATTGGCATAAAAACAGGCACATCGATCAGTGGAACAGAACAGAGAGCCCAGAAATAAATCCAAGCATTTACAGACAGTTAATCTATGACAAGGGAAGCAAGAATTTACACTGGAGTAAAGATAGTCTATTCAATAAATGGTGCTGGGAAAATTGGACTGACACATTCAATAAATTGAAACTGGATCATCTCCTTACGCCTTATACAAGAACAAATTCAAAATGGATTAAAGACTTAAATTTTAGACCTGAAACCATAAAAATCCTAAATGAAAATATAGGGAGTACATTTGCAGACATTACCCGAGCAATATTTTTACTGATACATCCCTACGGGCAAGGGAAGTAAAAGAAAAATGAACATATGGGATTATATCAGACTTAAAAGTTTTTTCACAACAAAGGAAACCATTAATAAAACAAAAAGGAAGCCTACTGAATGGGAGAATATATTTGCCAACGATATATCTGATAAGGGGTTAATATCCAAAATTTATAAAACACTCATGAAACTCAACACCAAAAAAACAAACAACCCAATTAAAAAATGGGCAGAAGATATGAAGAGACATTTCTCTAAAGAGGACATACACATGGCCAACAGGCATATGAAAAAAAGTTCAACCTCACTGGTCATTAGGGAAATGCAAATAAAAACCACCATGAGATACCACCTCACTCCAGTCAGAATGGCTATCATCAACAAATCAACAAACAACAAGTGCTGGCGGGGCTGTGGGGAAAAGGGAACCCTGCTGCACTGTTGGTGGGACTGCAGGTTGGTGCAGCCACTATGGAAGTCAGTATGGAGGTATCTCAAAGAACTGGAAATAGAGCTACCTTTTGACCCAGCAATTCCACTCCTAGGTATTTATCCTGAAAAAACCAAGACACTTATTCAAAAAAAGTTATGCACCCCGATGTTCATAGCAGCACAATTTACAATAGCTAAGACTTGGAAACAACCAAAATGCCCGTCAGTAGATGACTGGATTAAGAAACTGTGGTATATTTATACAATGGAGTATTACTCCGCTATAAAGAAGAATGAAATCGTGCCATTTGCAATGATATGGATGGACCTAGAGACTATAATGTTGAGTGAAATAAGTCAGTCAGAGAAGGACAAATACCATATGATCTCACTTATATGTGGAATATGAAAAACTGTATGAATGAGCAAAGTAAACAGAAACTGTCTCATAGATATAGAGGAAAAATCAGGGTTGCTAATTTGGAGAGGAATGGGAATGAGGGAGAAGGGGAAGGGATTAGACAGCAAAAATAGGCAACTACAATATTGCTACTGGGATAGGAAAAACAGTTTGGGGAATATAATTAATAATGTTGTAAATATTCTGTGGAATGTCAGATGATCATAGGTCTTGTTAGGGAGACCATTTCATGGATGGAGTAGAGGTTTGATCACTGCACTGTATTACTAAAGTGGAGGTGGTATACCTACTGTAATTGAATATATATAGATAGTCACGGGATGTGGATTATACTGTGGAAGAGAGTCAGAGGAAGAGTAATAGATATATATGATATGGGGGTTGTGGGGTGGTGTATTGGGGGTGGGGGGTTTGTCAATTTGAGGGGTAAAATGTATAACTATTGCACTGTGTTGTACACCTGAAACTATTGGGGGTGGGGGGGTTGTCACTTTGAGGGGTAAAATGTATAACTATTGCACTGTGTTGTACACCTGAAACTAATTAAAAATAAAATAAAATTTAAAAAAAAATTATAAAAAAACTCATATAACTCAACACCAAAAAAAATATACAATTCAATAAAAATAAAAAATCCTGAGGCAGAGGACTTGAATAGATATTTCTTTAAAGAGGGCATATAGATGGTCAATATACATATGAAAATGTCATAGTCATCACTAAGTATCAGAGAAATGCATATAAAAACCACAATGAGATATCACCTCATACCTGTCAGGATGGATATCGTTAATAAATCAACAAACAAGTGTTGGCAAGGATGTGGAGAAAAGGGAGCTATCATACACTGTTGGGATTGCAAATTGTTGCAGCCACTATGGAAAACAGCTTGAAGTTTCCTCAAAAAATTAAAATTATACTATTTTTTTACAATGGATTTCCCACCAGAACACAGGTGTAGTGAAAAAACCCCCTAAATCTAACCCAAATTGGAAAAGGAAAAGACACACATCAACACTGTCACATAACCTGCCTGTGTGCCTCCATGCACCTCTCCATAAAGACAGATCATAACTTCAATATTATGCTTACTGTATATATCCCTGTTTGGCACCAAAGGATGGTCGACTAGTCAGTGATGGGTAAGATCCCAACCCAAGCCAGAGAGGGAAAACCCAAGCCAGACACTGTCGCATGGGTGCCAGTGGGTGATCATGGGTGTCTGTGGGTACCATGAGTGCCATGGGAGAAATCAGGGAGAGGAGCAAAACCTTGCTTCAGGTTCTGGCAGCCTGCCTGTGAAGTGACCTATTGATGTAATAATACCTGTCCTCCCTGCATTCTTATCAGTAAGCCTTGACAGAGGAAGCTTCTGTCTCTTAAGAGATGCATGACAATAACCTCATGGGGCCTCTGGTAATGGCAGTTTGCAGGCATGGGAAATTAAGCCTGGAGGTTAATTCTTGGGTGTGAGACTCACAGACTGTGGAAGCTACACTGTCTCTTGTTTATGTATAAGATAATAAAAGGAATAGTCAGGCCCGATTTGGGGCTCCAGTCCAAGAGGCTGAAATAACCTGGCCCAGCTGCATTTCTCCCTCTTATATCTTGTCTCTTTCTTTCTTAACTCTTCGCTGCCCCTTCTCCACTCCCACCTGCTCTGTCGTGCAGGAACACGACAAACATCATTGTCATTGGACACATAGATTCCGGCAAGTCTACCACTACTGGCCATCTGATCTACAAATGTGCTGGGATTGACAAAAGAACCATCAAAAATCTCAGAGGGAGGCTGCTGAGATGGGAAAAGACTCCTTTAAGTATGCCTCGGTCTTGGATTAATTGAAAGCTGAATGTGAGCATGGATGGTATCACCATTAATATCTACCTGTGCAAATTCAAGACCAACAAGTATTATGTGGCCATCATTGATGTCCCAGGACACAGAATCTTCATCAAAAACATGACTACAGGTACATCTCAGGCTGACTGTGCTATCAAGGTTGTTGCTACTGGTATTGGTGAATTTGAAAGAGGTATCTCTGAGAATGGGCAGATGCATAAGCATGCCTTTCTGGCTTACACATTGGGTGTAAAACAACTAACTGTTGTTTTAACAAAATGGAATCCACTGAGTCACCTTACAGCCAGAAGAGATGTGAAGAAATCATTAAGGAAGTCATCACCTACATTAAGAAAATTGGCTACAGGACTAGCCAACTGGCATGGTGGTTAAGCGCTGGCTTGGGAAGCCAGCAGCCCCGGTTCGGGTCCATATATGAGGGCCAGTGACACTGCCCTCAAATAAAAAAAGAAAAGAAAATTGTCTACAACCCTGACACAGCATTTGTGCCAATTTCTGGTTGGAATGGTGACAACATGCTGGAGCCAAGTGCTAATATGCATTGGTTCAAAGGATAGAAAGTCACCTGTAAAGATGGCAGTGTCAGTGGAATCATGCGGCTTACAGCTCTGGATTGCATTCTTCCACCAACTTGTGCAACTGACATGCCTTTGGATTTGTTCCTCTATAAAATTGGTGGTACTGGTACTGTCCCTGTGGGCTGAGTGGAGACTGGTGTTCTCAGATCTGGTATGGTGGTCACCTTTGCTCCAGTTGACAGTACAACTGAAGTAAAATCTGTTGAGATGCACCATGACTTTTTGTCCCCATAATCTATTTCTGGTGTGCATCTGCTGAAACTTTAGCAGTTGATAATTTTGGGTTCATCTGTTTTTCTGGGTGGGAACTTTAGTTTTTTTTACCTTGTCTTAAGAGGAGAAATAATCTGTTTACTGTAGTAAAAAGCTATGGGAGGGGGTCTGTTGGCACAACACTTCATAGGTTAGGAAAGATAAGCAAAGGATAACTTCGTTGATATGTAAGCTAGTTTACAAAGGCCAAATTCTGTAATATTAAAGTCCATATGTTACATATAAAATTTTACATAGTTACATCAATATTGAATAAATTTAGTATGTCAAAAAATTGAAAATATAACTACCTTATGGCCCATGAATTTCACTTCTCGTTATTTATCTGAAGACTCCAAAACATTAATTTGAAAAGATATATGCTCCCTTATTTACACTGCATCATTATTTAAAATTACCATGTTATGGATGCAACGTAAGTGTCCATGAATAGAAGATTGGATAAAGAAGTAGTGGTACATATATACAATGGAATATTACTCAGCCATAAAAAGAATGAAATCGTACCATTTGTGACAACATGGACAGACCTAGAAAATGTTATGCAAAGTGAAAAAAGTCAGATGGAGAAAGATAAATACTTTATGTTCTCACTTATATGTGGAATGTAAGGAAAAAAATAAAAGAAACAAAATAGAAACAGACTCAGATACAGAGGAGGAACTGATGGTTGCCAGAAGGGAAGGGGATTTGGGGAGCTGGATGAAAAAGTTGAAAATATTTAGAAATACAAATTGGTAGTTACAAAATAGTCATGGGAGTGTAAACTAGAGCCTAGAGATTATAGTCAGTAATGTAACAATTATACATATTGCCAGGTGGGTACTAGATTAATAGGTGGATCACTGCATAAATTATATAAATGTCTAACCACTATGCTGTACACCTGAAATTATTATAAAATATTATTGAATGTCAACTGTAATTGATTTTTATTTTTATTTTTTTTTAGCTGAGCCATCCTGCCACCTGTTGGCAGCTCAACGGCAACTCAGCTCGGGCTGGCATCGAACTGCCGTTGCTCAGAGCTCAGCTCACACTCTTGAGCGAGCTCTTAACCAACTGAGCCACTCGGCCGGCCCAATGTCAACTGTAATTGAAAAAAACAAACAAATAAATAATTTTACAAAAGAATTTTAAAACACTCCTGTGGCCTCACAGCAGCCTTGCCGTTTGCCTCCCTGCATTTGCCCATAACAGCAGGGCCTCACTGGGACAGGATATTCACTATGTTTATGGAAAAACCCCATGGGACCCTAAGAGAGAGGGCGGGTCAGCCAATGATGAGCAAGACCCTAAATATGTGCATTAGGGTGGCCTAAGACAGGCGACATCCTTGGGTACCCTGGGAGGAATCAAGGAGGTGAAGCATGTGGGGCCTAAGGGCCTGTGAACCCTTATCTGCAGAGCTAGCAGCCTGCCAAAGAAGAGAGAAATCTTCCTAAGAAGATAACAGCAGTCCTCCTTGCATTCTTGCCTCTAAGTCTCATAGTGAACCATTATCTGTTCCCCTAGGAGGCAAGGTCGTATTGAACAAAGGGTCTTTCGGCTAAGGTTGTCTGTGAGGCATAGGGAGATTTGGTTAAATTCTTGGGTGACACATGTGATTTACAGACCTCGGAAAGAACAAAGCCCCTTCCCTGTTTGTACTCAATAAAAGCTGCAAGCTGACCAGATTCAAGGCTCTTGTCCATCAGACAGAGTCCCCTGGCTCACATTGCTTTTTAAACTATCCCTGTCTCTTGCTCTTTATTTCTTTTTCTGAGTCCCCACCGGTCCTCTTGAGGAAGCTAGACCCAGCCGTGCAGAGATGCGACACACTTCCCTCCTTTTTCTAGTTAATAAAGTTTTAGAAATCTACCTTAAGGAAATTATCAGAGATATAGGGTAAGATTGGTGAACAAAACTATTCATCAATGTGATATGTGAAATAATCCAAATGTTCAACAATAGTAAAATGATTAAGGAAATTGTGGTATATTCCTCATGTGGACTATTAGGCAATAGTTGTCTTATGTATTTGAAGAATATTAATGAAATTTGTTAAATATTGCAGTGATGAAAGTATTGATTATAAGTCAGTAACTTTAATATTTAGCTTTTTCAAAGAACAACAGATGGGACAGTGTAGTCCATTTCATAGGACCATGTCCATCTCCCAAATACTTTTGGATTTCTTCTCCAAATGAAGATGATTTTTCTTTTGCTTCCATTTTTATTTTTGTAAAGGCAGCATACTCCAAATTACAGTTTAATGATAGAAAGAAAAAAAAAAGCACTTTAAATTCATTTCATGTCTTCCTCAACACATATGCCTGCAGTTTATGAACCTGTGAGGATGGTAACCTTAAAAACTTACTTACTTCAGGCCGGCCGAGTGGCATGGTGGTTAAGCGCTGGCTTGGGAAGCCAGTGGCCCCAGTTCGGGTCCCACATGTGAGGGCCAGTAACACTGCCCTCAAAAAAAAAATTACTTACTTCAATAGCCCTACAGCTATCCTTTTCCATCAGCCTCAAGAGCTCAGGAGAATGAACTTTCCCTTCCTTCATCTAAAACTTACATAGGCTTACTCTGGTTTTTCTATTAATATTTGTTGCTACTTGCCATAGCTTAGTGCTCCAGTATCCTGTCTTCTTTGCACTACTGCATAGATGGGATTCCCTAGTTTCACTACAACAATGACACTATAGTCAATTTATTCAGTCCCGTTCTTCTGGAGCTAAACCTTTGGGACTCTGACTTCTTCCATTGCTTGTAAAATATTTATTAATAGCAATGAAAGTTCATCTCACCAAAACATTTTAAATAAATGAAGGGTGAAACACAATTTTAAGTGAATAAAAAAGATTATAGTCAGCTCACTTTATTAAAAAAAATACTTGGACCTGCCAAGTGGCGCGGTGGTTAAGCCTGGCTTGGGAAGCCAGTGGCCCCAGTTCGGGTCCCACATATGAGGGCCAGTGACATTGCCCTCAAAAAAAAATACTTGACCTGTGGTATTTCTAGCAAAGCTGATTCAGATAAAACTGTAACTACCCATCTTTTCAGTACAGAAGATTTTGGGGCAAAAAACCTTGAAAGACAATTAAAACTCTGTTCTTTCACATTTAATACCTCCTAATGCTTTTTTTTTTTTTTTTTTTTTTTTGAGGGCAGTGTCATTGGCCCTCATATGTGGGACCCGAACCAGGGCCGCTGGCTTCCCAGGCCAGCGCTTAACCACCGCGCCACTCGGCCGGCCCCTAATGCTTTTAATTAATCTGACTAGCCTTAATTCTGTCTATATTTTTCTACATCTAGATAGCTAACTAAAGTATTAAACTACCCTCATTCAAATGTTGCATAGAATTAAATATATAATTGTTCCCAGGCTGAATAAAGGATTACATGAAAAACGTAGTTAGGCTTCAGGTAAAGTTGTTGTTTGATTTTAAAATTCTGAATAATTATAAATACATTTCCCCAACATAATTACTCTCAGAATACAATCTCTCATAGAGATAAGTGGGGAAAGAGACTATTTTAAAACAGCAACTTTAGATTAGTGAAACCATTAGAGAGCCTACATGCAATTAAAATAAATATGAGCAAGTCATAAAACTCAAGTTGAAGAAGTGAAAAGTCAAGATGGCAGAAATTGTTTCCTAGCCATAGCATATCATAAGTCTAAAACATTTGTATTGAATCTGTGGACAGAAAAGGGACCGCATATTAAACCTGACAATCTCAGGAAACTGAAAATAACCACATAAGGTGATGTGAGCATAAAGCATTTCATAACTAAGTGGGCCATGGTGAGAAGTCATATCTGTGCTAAAACTTCCTTCATAAAGTTAATCTGTGCCATTAATTGGGCCTGTTCATTGTCTTTTGCATCTAAAATGACATGCTTGGAATGTGAGTAATCCCTTTTCTGGACTAGAGCAGGAAAGTACAGAATGCCTCATTATCATTCTTTTTTTTTTTTGAGGGCAGTGTCACTGGCCCTCATATGTGGGACCGAACCGGGGCAGCTGGCTTCCCAAGTCAGAGCTTAACCACCGTGCCACTCGGCCAGACCCCAAGCCAACTCTTTACCAATGAGCAACTCAGTTGGCCCATATAATACTTTTAACAAAACCACCAAGCAATCCAATAAATATTATTTTAAATAATAAGTATCTTTCTAGTTATTAGTGTTAAAGATAAAAAACCACAGGCCCAAAATTGTGTGACATTTGCTAGAAGTCCATGCTATCAGACCTAGATTTAAAACCTGGTCTAATTGCAGTTTCAACCTCTACCAGAAACAAAGTGTTAATCAACCAGTATGGAATTTTCTGCTCAAGCACCAGTAAAGTAATCTGTCACTTGGGCCCTCTCTATCCCCCATAGAAAGAAGAGGCAAAGTGCATGATAAAAACTCTTGAGGTTCCCTTCCTCCCTAAAAAAAGGTGTCCTGGTCTCAAAATATTCCTTTGTTTTCTTTTGTTAATAGTTTCTTTGCCTCACCCTTTTCCCTATAAAAACCTTCCATTTTATACAACCCCTTAGAGTATACTTCTAGTTGCCAGATGGGATGCTGTCGGATTAATGAATCACTGAATAAAGCCAATTAGATGTTAAAATTTACTTGGTTGAATTTTGCATTTTTAAAGTAGTGACCTTGAATTTAGTAGTAAACTTCCATATATAAGATCATTATTCATTGCAATGAAACAACTAGTGCAATACTTAGTAAAGAAAATGTCAAAAATAGGCAACTACAATATTGCTACTGGGATAGGAAAAACAGTTTGGGGAATATAATTAATAATGTTGTAAATATTCTGTGGAATGTCAGATGATCATAGGTCTTGTTAGGGAGACCATTTCATGGATGGAGTAGAGGTTTGATCACTGCACTGTATTACTAAAGCGGAGGTGGTATACCTACTGTAATTGAATATATATAGATAGTCACGGGATGTGGATTATACTGTGGAAGAGAGTCAGAGGAAGAGTAATAGATATATATGATATGGGGGGGAGTGGGGTGGTGTATTGGGGGTGGGGGGTTGTCACTTTGAGGAGTAAAATGTATAACTATTGCACTGTGTTGTACACCTGAAACTAATTTAAAAAATAAATAAATATAAAAAAAAGAAAAAAAGAAAAAAAAAGAAAAAAAAAAGAAAATGTGATTGTCTCTGTTATTCATATTCCTCTCAAAGTGCCCATTTCTCTTACTCTAGAGTTTAATATCCACACTATCATGATCAGACTTATTATACAAACATGCCCTGGGCTTTACAAAATTCAAGTCAGTTGACACAGTTGAAAAGCTGGTAAAAGGCAGCTTTCCAGGTGTCAATTGGGATATGATTGCACTCACAATCATATCCACAATGCAGTTAACCATGTCCTCAAAACTATTACCAATATAAAATTCAGTGACCAATATCAGGATCTCCCACATGGGGTTATTTTACTCAAATATTTCAGGAAATGAAAAAGTTATGTGATTTGGATTTTGAAACATCTCAATGGCGATTTTCATTTCCTTTGTGTGTTCCTCACTACTTTTGATGAAAAAACATCCAGCCTAAGAGAAAGCTTATAAGAGTTTATTTGAGCCAAACTGACTAACTACAATTGCCAGGAAGCAAAGTCTCAGTGGACTGAAAAAATACTCTGGAAATGGTGGTTTTGCAACTTAATTTATACATTAGAATCAAAGGAGGAGGGTTACATGTAATTCATTGGTTGTGGACTAAGGGGGGGTGGGAGAAAGCAAAGTCGGGAAATCTCTGGAATTAGATAAAAAGTAAAATACAGAGACACACACTTTTTTACATTGGTGGGTACAGGATAGCATTTTACAGCACATAGAGATGGTATTCAAGGAACATGATAACAGTGAGGGATTGTGTAGTTTCCTGCTCTGGTGTGGTGGATTGTGCCCCCTGAGGGGTCCAAAAAATATGGATTACACTGATATTCTAAGAGCGTGTTATCTTAGATGCAAAAAAAGACAATGGGCAGGCTCATATAAGGTAAAGGTTAACCTTTATCAAGGAAGCTACAGACTAAGATGTGACTTCCTGGGCCTGCCAAGTGGCGCATTGGTTAAGAGCTGGCTTGGGATGCGAGCAGCCCTGGTTTAGATCCCACATATGAGGGCCAATGACACTGCCCCCTGCAGCTAAGATGGTGAATAACAGCTCCACCTGGAGCTGGGCTGCTGTGAGTCCCCGGGGACAGAATTGCTGCAGCCCCTGCTGCAGTGGGCTGCCATAGGCTACAGTGAGCGGCCGGCAGTCAGTGTGAGCCACTGGCAGCCAGTGTGAGCTGCCAAGAGCCACTGTGATTGGCCGTCCAGAGGCTGGCAACCGATCTGCCTCACCCAAAAGGAGCTCAATTATGATACCAACATGGGCCAGTGAAGCAATGTCCTCTACAATCAGACTGAAGAACAAAAGGACAACTACTTGACTGTTCCCCATCCCAAGTTCCCCAATGCTGTTCCCTACCACCAATTCCCCAATAAAATATTTTTGAAAAAAAAAAAAAGGACTATCCACTATGACTATGTCCTATCTTAGTTAGGAATTTTCATGTTCACACCTTCCTAGGCAGTTATTTTCAGTCTCCTGAGATTGTCAGTTTTAACATGTGGCACTTTTTCATCCACATTATCGCCAAGTCAATATTTGACTACCCAAATGTCCTACAAGCCAGTGATTTTCTACTCTACCTTCTTAGGTTTAGTGAGTGTGTGGGGAAGGGGCTTGCTAATTAAACTAACAAAAGATAGATTAGCAGAAAAAATAGGTTTATTTGTAAGCATATGGTCATTTATGAAGATGTAGTTAGCTTGATAAATGGTTAAAGTTAGAGGTTTACATACCTAATTTATTGTATTAGGGGAAATGGAGGGGGAATATAAGACTTCTTTGGGAAGAACTTATATGAGTTTATTTTTGTTTTATTTAAGGAAAGGCAAATTAAATTTTAGAAGAGATTGCAGATAAGAAAGTTGTGATAAAGTTTTTTTATGCATATGTAAATATTTTTATGAATATATATATATATATATATATATATATATATATATATATATATATGCAAGTGGTTTTTGTGATTTAATCCTGGCCATTAAACACATGTCCCTTCAGGGAATATTTTGTTAAGTTTACTTTGGGTCTCTTTGCTGGAAGTAGACCTGCCCTGAAGAAAGAATTTATGGCAGCCTCATTTCCCATAATTTTCTGCTTTTAGTCAGATAAGGAAAGTTCTAAGAAGGCTTCTTTCTGCAGCTGTTAATTCTCAAATGTCTTCAGTTAAAAATAATCTTCATACTAAGTCTGGGGCTCCAAGTGAGCCCCCACAGAGATTACTTAGAGTGCAAGTCCTACACGTGAAAAAAATATATTATAGGTAGATTTGTTCTTCAGTGTATCAGTCATCTTTTGATATAGTTTGAGGGGAAGGACATTGATATTTCAAGGGACCTGAGTTTTTAAAGAACCTAAGTTGTTACATTCTTTGATGGAATTGAAAATTCTCTTTGCCCATTTTACTTTTCTTAGAATCTGCTTCTTATTATTTCACCATTTGTTTTATCTTCAAATTACTCTATCATGCAATATAAATCACTCCATGAAAACAAAAACATTTATTATTTGTCATTTGTCTGAGTTCTGGAAAAATGCATCTAGAATCTAGATGATGACATAGCAGTACCTATATAATAAAGACAAGATCAGGCCTGCCAAGTGGCGCAGTGGTTAAGCGCTGGCTTGGGATGCTAGCAGCCCTGGTTCGGATCCCACATATGAGGGCCAGTGACACTGCCCTCTACAGCTAACAACAGCTCCTCCTGGAGCTGGGCTGTGTGAGCCCCGGCGACGGTGTAGGCTGCAGCGGGCTGCCATAGGCTACAGTGAGTGGCCGGCAGCCAGCATGATCGACCAATAGCCTTGGTGAGCGACCATCCAGAGGCCTGCGACCAATCTGCCTCATCCGGGAAGAGCGCAATGACGATACCAACATGGGCCAGTGAAGTAACGTCCTCCACAACTAGACTGAAGAACAACAATATAGCAACTTGTCTGTTCCCCTTCCCTGATTCCCCAAAGCTGTTCCCCTCCCCCAATTCCCCAATAAAATCTTTTAAAAAATAATAAAATAAAATAAAAAATAAAGACACGATCTTTCCCCTCCAGAAGTTCATCAAGCTAGTATAGAAGACAAATAAAGGTAAACATATAGTGGCCATTCAATAAAGGTGTGAATAATGGTTATGAGGGAGGATAACATGGTAGACATTAGAGAGGAGATAGCATTTTTCTTTGGACAAACTTAGTGCCATTGCTCTGTCCTAGATTTTGTTTTTCAGATCTGACTATAATACACACACATTTAACTTGTAATTGCTCTACCTTTTCAAATGACTGTAATTGCCTTCTAGTATAAATGTAATCATTCATATAGATTAAATAGGCCATACACTAGCTTCACTGTATTATATTCTTGGTACTACACTTGAAAGCTAGTCTAGGAATTTTATTACCAGTGATTTACTTATGAAAAGGTGTCACCACCAATCAGAATAAAATGCAATAACAGGGCCGGCCGAGTGGCGCATTGGTTAAGCGCTGGTTTTGGGATGCCAGCGGCCCTGGTTCGGATCCCACATGAGGGCCAGTGACACTGCCCTCTACAGCTAACAACAGCTCCACCTGGAGCTGGGCTGTGCGAGCCCCGGTAATGGTGTGGGCTGCAGCCCCTGCTGCAGTGGGCTGCCATAGGCTACGAGTGGCCCACAGCCAGCGTGAGCGGCTGGCAGCCAAGCGTGAGCTGCCAATAGCCACGCTGAGCGACATCCAGAGGCCAGCGACCGATCTGCCTCATCCGGGAAGAGCGCAATGACGATACCAACAGTGAAGCAACATCCTCCGCAACTAAACTGAAGAACAAAAAGACAGCAACTTGTCTGTTCCCCTTCCCCGATTCCCCAACGCTGTTCCCCTCCACCAATTCCCCAATAAAAAAAAATGCAATAACATATTAATGACCACATTTACCAATGACAGTTCCTATCCACAGAAATGACATCACCAAATAAGTTAATTTGAGAACAGTAGACTATTTTCAATTAGAATGAATATCATTCAATTTATTTCCAATTTTGCTTCCATAAAGTTTAAATGTAATCAATTTCTTTTTAAATGAAATAGTACCTGTAAAGAATTCAATTGAGGACTGGGTAAGTCGCTCAGTTGGTTAAGAGTTACCTTAAGAGCACAAGCTCTGAGCAACAGGGTCACCAGTTCGATTCCCACATGGGTCAGTGAGGCTATACCTGAGCTGAGCTGCCAACAGGTGCCAGGATGGCTCAGCTTGTGAGAGCACGTGCTGCTGACAACAAGATTGCCTGTTTGATGGTGGCCTATGCCCGCCTGCAACTAATACTGAACTCAGCACCTTGAGCTAAGATGCTGCCCAGATGTCTCAGTGGATGGAGTGCATACTCTTAACAAGAAGGCTGTTGGGTTTTACTCCTGCATGGGATGGTGGCTACACCCACCCCCAACTAAGATTGTAACACAGCACCTTGAGCTTAGAGGCCACGAGCTTCCAACAAGCAACCAGATGGCAACTGGTGCCCTCCACAGCTAAGATTGAAGAACAACAACTTGGCTGGTCCCCCTCCCCAATTCCCCAACACTGTTTTCCTCCCCCAATTCCCCAATTAAAAAAAAAGAATTCAATTGAATAGGCCAAAAATACAAATTCAATAGTGTAAAATAACATAGATTTTAAAAGATTATAGTTTTGCAGGCCGGCCGAGTGGCGTGGTGGTTAAGTGCTGGCTTGGGAAGCCAGCGGCCCCGGTTCGGGTCCCACATATGAGGGCCAGTGACACTGCCCCCCCCAAAAAAAATTGTAGTTTTGCAAAGCCAGTTTGCGTTCAAAAACCCATTCAAAATATCACATGAATATATGTGTGTGGATATATATATATATGTATATATATATATATATATATATATATATATATATATATATATATATCAGTATTGCCTACAGAGAGAAATAAGTCATAGAACTTATAATACCCAAATGTAATTATATTTATTAACTAATACTTGTTATTATAAAGGACTAAATAAGGGGCTGGCCGAGTGGCTCACTTAGTTAAGAGTTCGCTCAAGAGTGCGAGCTGAGCTCTGAGCAACAGCAGTTCGATGCCCAGCCCGAGCTGAGCTGCCACTGAACTGCCAACAAGTGGCAGAATGGTTCAACTAAAAAAAAAAAAAGGACTATGTATAATTTTTTACATTCTTAGAATTAAAGGTAACATGCCAGTTCTTACCACCACTCAAATAAACAATTTAATTATGTATAACCAGAGACAAAATAATTAATTACAGTGTAAATATATTTTATAATTTGAATGTTGTTTAGTTTAACTTAACATTCTCTGGGCTATTATCTTGGTGTTTTCAGATTCATACATTTTGTAACCTAGCATTAATTCCTCCAGGCCAAAGTATGAAAAATTTTAGAGTAATTTTATTTTTAGCCTACTACCATACTGTTAAGGAAACAGGTCAATTTCCAACACCAGATTAATCTGTAATGTAATAGTCTAGACAATAATTCAAATATCAAATTCATATATATTTGTTCAGATTCATATTTTCACAATCACATCTCTAAACCCAGATATATATATTAACATACAACAGACAAATTCATTAAAAGATTATTTATATAAAAAAATTAAATCTCCATTTTCTTTTTTGTGAGTTGTTACATAGAGGATATTACCAATCCCAAGAAAACTAAATCTATAAATTCACAATTTAGAAAAGTGCTTTCTGTCATAGTCACTTAAACTTGCATTCATTCTTTCTAACATTTTTCTCAGCCCTAAAAAATACTTTATTTCAGAGAATAATTACTCTTTTCCTTTTCAGGTAAAGCCAATTTATCAAATGATGTTACTTGTTTCCATTATAAAATATAATGTTTATACAGCAATCTTAATTCTCTTAATTTCTTCTTAGTCATGTATTATTTGATAGAGTGTTTCTGTCTTCAGTTTGAATATTTCTCAGTCAAAAATCATATTTACTTGTGGGTTTATAACTATCACACAAATATATAAATCAATAAAATACAAACTTTTCCTAGCAGTCTTCTGGAATGTGAAAAAGAGTAAATAATTTTAAATGAATAGTATGAAAAATTTGGGGAAATAAATTTTAAATTATATATAAATACCATACATTTTTGAAATATATAATTTGCCAAGATTGAGACTTTATAAAATGGAAAATTTGAAAAGAATAGCAGCCATTAAAGAAATTTAGCTGGCTGAGTGGTGCGGTGGTTAAGTGCTGGCTTCGGAAGCCAGCGGCCCCGGTTCGGTCCACATATGAGGGCCAGTGACACTGCCCTCAAAAAACAAAAATAAAAGCAAATTTGAAAGGAGTCCAAATATGATTACCATCAAAAGATTATTGGCCCAAAACTTTTTTCTCCAAATATTTAAAATATTAAGTATATAGCTCTTATTTAAATGATTCCAAATTATTTACAAGTTAGGATAACCTGGATAAGAAAACCTGAAAGTCACAGGAAACTAACTAAAGAAGGAAATAAGAAAACTTTTGCCTAATGTTGCTTAATAATATACACACATTTCACATTCCCACCAACAGTATACAAGGGTTCCAGTTTTTCCCACATTTTCACAAATACTTTTTATCTTGTGTGTGTGTGTGTGTGTGTGTGTTTGTGTGTGTGTGTTTAATAATAGGGATCTTAACAGGTGTGAGGTGATAGCACTTTGTGGTTTTGTTGTGTTAATAACCTCCTGGGGAGGTTCCCAGGTATAATCTGAAACAGCCCTCCCCACCCACCTCAGTCCCCTATACTCAACAAGGGGCAAGGAGAGGCATGAAGAAATAAGAAGACCACTCCAGAATTGTCGGTGGTAGGTAGTTTTAAAATTCTTCTTTTTTTTTTGCAGGCAGTGTCACTGGCCCTCATATGTGGGACCCGAATCAGGGCCGCCGGCTTCCCAAGACAACGCTTAACCACCACGCCACTCGGCCGGCCCTTGTAGGTGGTAGTTTTAATGAGCAAGGGAAGTTACTTACAAGATGAGTAGTTTTCCACACCTACCTGACAGAATCTTAAAAGTTAATATAGAGGCATTAACTGTGTTCTGCCGTATACACAGGATGCCTTAAGTAGGTTCATTCATGTACCCAGTTCATTCACAACACCCCATTTCTATCTCAAGGGTGTATCTTTGGAGCAGTTTCTGGAAGCAAGGAAGGCAAATGGAACACACATTCCAAGTATGGGAGGGTATGAGGAGCTTCCAATTGTCCAGTGCAACTGGCAGTCATGTCGTTTTTGATGACCTCCTCCAACAGGTTTTAATTCATGATTCCTTGATGATTAGTGATGTTTAGCATCATTTTATATACCCGTTGGCCATTTTTATGTCTTCTTTGAAGAAATGTCTATTCAGGTCCTTTGACCATTTAATGGGATCATTTGGGGGTTTTTTTACTGTTGATTTGTAGGAGTTCTTTATATATTTTGGAGATTAACTCCTTACCAGATACCTGGTTTACAAATATCTTCTCTCATTCTGTAGGTTGCATTTTCACTCTGTTGATTGTTTCCTTTTTTAGTGAAAAAGTTTTTTTTTGTTGTTAATGTAGCTTCAATTGTTTATTTTTGCTTTTGTTTCCTGGGCTTTCGGTGTCATGTCCATGAAATCATTGCCAAGGCCAATGTCATGAAACTTTTCTCCTATGTTTTCTCTTAGGAGTTTTAGTTTCTGATCTTATATTTAAATTTTTAATACATTTTGAGTTGATTTTTGTATATAGGGTAAGATAGGGGTCCAAATTAATTTATGTGGTGTGTAAGTATTAGCTTTTATTATTATCAAAAAAAAATCCTTACATTATAAATCAAAGGAGAACATAATATAATCATCTCAATAGATGCTAAAAAGTCATGTGATAAGAATACCATTGTCTCCTCAAGTACAAAAAAAACTGTCTAGGTAATCTGAAAAAAATTATCTTAGCATGAATGCTGCATTTAGTAGTAAACACTAGAAACATTCTGGTTGATATTAGAAACAGATTTTAAACCATAAATTAAAATTGTTATTGATTTTCTGGCCAGTGCTACATGATATTAAACAAAAATAAAAATAATTATTGGCGGCTGGCCGAGTGGTGCAGTCGTTAAGCTCTGACTTGGGAAGCAAGCGGCCCCAGTTCAGGTCCCACACATGAGGGCCAGTGACACTGCCCTCAAAAATAATAATAATAATAATAATTATTGGGAAAAAAGGGCAAAATTATCATTATTTATGTCATATGACTCTATAGAATTTTTTTTAGTCGCATTATGGTTTTATTTTTACATTTAAAGTTTTTTATTTATTTATGTATTTATTTTTATTTTTTTAAATTAGTTTCAGGTGTACAACACAGTGCAATAGTTATACAGTTTACCCCTCAAAGTGACAACCCCTCACCCCCAATTCGCCACCCCACTCCTCCCCCCCATATCATATATATCTACTACTCTTCCTCTGACTCTCTTCCACAGTATAATCCACATCCCGTGACTATCTATATATATTCAATTACAGCTGGTATACAACCTCTGCTTCAGGTATACAGTGCAGTAATCAAACCTCTACTCCATCCATGAAATGGTCTCCCCAACAAGACATGTGACCATCTGATGCCCCACAAAATATTTACACCATTATTAATTATATTCCCCGAACTGTCTTTCATATCCCTGTGGCAATATTGTAGTTGCCAATTTTTGCTGTCTAATCCCTTCCCTTTCTCCCTCATCCCCACCCCCCTCCCAACTAGCAACCCTGTATTTCCTCTATATCTATGAGACAGTTTCTGTTTACATTGCTTATTCATTCAGTTTTTCAGATTCCACATATAAGTGAGATCATATGGTATTAGTCTTTCTCTGACTGACTTATTTCACTTAACATAATAGTCTCTAGGTCCATCCACATCATTGCAAATGGCACAATTTCATTACTCTTTATAGCGAAGTAATACTCCGTTGTATAAATATACCACAGTTTCTTAATCCAGTCATCTACCGATGGGCATTTCGGTTGTTTCCAAGTCTTGGCTATTGTAAATAGCGCTGCAATGAACATAGGGGTACATAAATTTTTTTGAATCAGTGTCTTGGGTTTTTCGGGATAAATACCTAGGAGTAGAATTGCTGGGTCAAAATGTAGTTTCATTTCCAGATTTTTGAGATACCTCCATACTGACTTCCATAGTGGCTGCACCAATCTGCAATCCCACCAACAGTGCAGCAGAGTCCCCTTTTCCCTACATCCCCGCCAGCACTTGTTGTTTGTTGATTTATTGATGATAGCCATTCTGACCTGAGTGAGGTGGTATCTCATGGTGGTTTTTATTTGCATTTTCCTAATGACCAGTGAGGTTGAACATTTTTTCATATGCCTGTTGGCCTTCTGTATGTCCTCTTTAGAGAAATGTCTCTTCGTATCTTCTACCCATTTTCTTATTGGGTTGTTTGTTTTTTTGGTGTTCAGTTGCATGAGTGTTTTATAAATTTTGGATATTAACCCCTTATCAGATATATCATTGGCGAATATCTTCTCCCAATCAGTAGGCTTCCTTTTTGTTTTACTGATGGTTTCCTTTGTTGTGAAAAAACTTTTAAGTCTGATATAATCCCATATGTTCATTTTTTCTTAGACTTCCCTTGCCCGCAGGGATGTATCAGCAAAAATATTGCTCCGGGTAATGTCTGCAAATGTACTCCCTATATTTTCTTTTAGAAGTTTTATTGTTTCAGGACTTACATTTAAGTCTTTAATCCATTTTGAAGTTGTTCTTGTATATGGCGTAAAGAGGTGGTCCAGTTTCATTTTTTTTTTGCATGCATCAGTCCAATTTTCCCAGCTCCATTTATTGAATAGACTATTTTACTCCAATGTAAATTCTTGCTTCCCTTGTCATAGATTAACTGTCTGTAAATGTCTGGATTTATTTCTGGGCTCTCTGTTCTGTTCCACTGATATATGTGCCTGTTTTTATGCCAATACCATACTCTTTTGATTACTGTAGCCTTGCAGTATGTTTTGATGTATGGTAGCATGATACCCCTGACTTTGTTCTTATTTCTCAGGATTGCTGAGGCTATTCGGGGTCTTTTATAGTTCCATATAAATTTTAGGATTATATTTTCTATTTCAGTGAAAAGTGCCCTTGGGGGCCGGCTGAGTGGCACAGTGGTTAAGCGCTGGCTTGGGAAGCCAGCGGCCCCGGTTCAGGTCCCACATATGAGGGCCAGTGACACTGCCCTCAAAAAAAAATGCCTTTGGTAGTTTGATAGGAATTGCATTGAATCTATATATTGCTTTAGGCAGTATTGACATTTTAAACTATATTAATTCTTCCTATCCATGAGCATGGTAGGTATTTCCATTTATTTGTGTCTTCTTTGATTTCCTTCTTCAGTATCTTATAATTTTCTGAGTACAGATCTTTTACTTCTTTAGTTAGATTTATTCATAGGTATTTTATAATTCGTGTAGCAATTGTAAATGGGACAGTTTTCTTAATTTCTCCTTCCTTTAGTTTATTGTTGGTATATGCAAATGCCACTGATTTCTGATTTCTGCACATTGATTTTATGTCCTGCTACTTTACTGAATTCGTCTATCAGTTCCAATAATTTCTTCATGGATTCTTTGGGGTTCTCTATATACAGTATCATGTCATCTGCATATAATGACAATTTTACTTCTTCCTTGACACTTTGGATGCCTTTTATTTCTTTTATGTTGTCTGATTGCTGTGGCTAGAACTTCCAGCACTATGTTGAATAAAAGAGGAGAAAGTGGACAGCCTTGTCTTGTTCCTGATCTTAAGGGGAATGGTTTTAGCTTTTCCCCATTGAGTATGATGTTAGCTGTAGGTTTGTCATACATGGCCTTTATTATGTTGAGATATGATCCCTGTATTGCCACTTTGCTAAGGGTTTTTAACATAAATGGCTGTTGGATTTTGCCAAATGCTTTTTCTGCATCTATTGATATGACCATGTGATTTTTATTCTTCATTTTGTTGATGCGGTGTATCACATTAGTTGATTAACAGATGTTGAACCAGCCTTGCATACCAGGGATGGAACCCACTTGATCATGATGTATGATCTTAATATATTGTTGAATTCTGTTTGCTAATATTTTATTGAGAATTTTTGCATCTATAATCACCAGGGAGATTGGCCTGTAGTTTTCCTTTTTTGTGCTGTCTTTATCTGGTTTTGGAATCAGGGTGATAGTGGCTTCATAAAAAGAGTTTGGGAGCCTACCCTCCTTCTGGATTTTTTGGAATAGTTTGAGAAGAATAGGTGATAGTTCTTTTTTGAATGTTTGATAAAATTTGCTTGTGAAGCCATCTTGTCCAGGACTTTTGTTTTTTGGGAGCTTGTCTATTACTGATTCAATTTCCTTGGTAGTAATCAGGGTATTTAGATTTTCTGTTTCTTCTTACGTTAGCTTTGGAAGGTTGTATGCTTCTAGAAAATTATCCATTTCTTCCAGATTGTCAAATTTGTTGGCATATAGTTGCTCATAGTAATTTCTTAGAATTTTTTATATTTCTGTGATGTCTGTAGTCATTTCCCCTCTTTCATTCCTGATTTTGCTAATTTGAGTTCTCTTTTTTTTTTTTGATGAGCCTGGCTAGAGGTTTGTCAATGTCGTTTATCTTCTCAAGAAACCAGCTCTTGGTTTCATTGATCTTTTGAATTGTTTTTCTGTTCTCCATATTGTTTATTTCTGCTCTGGTCTTTATTATCTCCTTTCTTGTACTCCCCTTGGGCCTGTTTTGCTGTTCTTTTTCCAGTTCCCTTAGGTGTAAGGATAACCTGTTGATTTGAGATTTTTCTTTCTTCTTTAGGTAGGCCTGCACTGCTATAAACTTCCCTCTTAGGACTGCTTTCGCAGCATCCCAGAGATTTTGGGTCGTGGTGTTTTCATTTTCATTTGTCTCGAGGTATCTTTTGATTTCCTCCTTGATCTCATTTGTGACCCACTCACTATTTAGTAGCATATTGTTTAGCCTCCATTTATTTGTCAGCTTCCCAGATTTCTTCTTATAATTGACTTCTAGTTTCCTAGCATTGTGGTCAGAGAATACAGTTGAAATGATTTCAATCTTCTTAAATTTATTGAGACTTGTTTGTGGCCTAACATGTGGTCTATCTTAGAAAATGTTCCATGTGCACTTGAAAAAAATGTATATTCTCTACCTTTGGGGTGAAATGCTCTGAATATATCAATTAAATCCAGCTGTTCTAATGTGTCATTTAAGGTCGCTGTTTCTGCACTGATTTTCTGTCTGGAGGATCTGTCCATTAGTGACAGCTGGGTGTTGAAGTCCACTACTATGATAGTGTTACCGTTGATATCTGTCTTTATGTCTGACAATATCTGTTTTATATATGTAGGACCTCCTATGTTAGGTGCATAGAAGTTTATTAGGGTTATGTCCTCTTGTTGGATCCATCCCTTCATTACTATGAAGTGTCCTTCTTTGTCCTTTGTTATATTCTTCAATTTAAAGTACATTTTATCTGATATAAGTATCGCTACTCCAGCTTTTTTCTCAGTCCATTTGCATGAAATATTTTATTCCATCCCTTTACTTTCAGCCTGAATGAGTCTTTGGATCTGAGGTGAGTGTCTTGTATACAGCATATGCTGGGGTCTTGCTTTCTTATCCATTCAGCCACCCTATGTCTTTTTATTGGAGCATTTAATCCATTTACATTTAATGTGATTATTGATAGGTGTGTATTTATTGCCATTTTGTTATTTGTGTTTGTAGTCTTTCTTAGTGAGGTTGTTTTTCTCTTCTACTTAAAGAAGCCCTTTTAACATTTCCTGCAAAGCTGGCTTGGTGGTAATGAATTCCCTTAACTTATTCTTTTCTGCAAAGCTCCTTATCTTGCCTTCAATTTTAAATGATAACCTTGCTGGATACAGCAACCTCGGTTGTAGGCCTTTATTTTTCATCACTTTGAAAACCTCCTGCCACTCCCTTCTGGCCTGCAAAGTTTCTGTAGAAAAGTCAGCTGATAATCTTATGGGGGTACCCTTGTAAGTAACTTGCTGCCTTTCCCTTGCTGCTTTAAGGATTCTGTCTTTGTCCTTAACCCTTGCCATTTTCACTATAATGTGTCTTGGAGTGGGCCTGTTTGGAATCATCCTGGTTGGAACTCTCTGCACTTCCTGGGCTTGTATTTCAATGTCCTTTGCCAGGTTAGGGAAGTTTTCAGACATTATTACTTCGAATATGTTCTCAATCCCTTGCTCCCTCTCTTCTCCTGCTGGTATTCCAATGACTCTATGGTTATTGCGTCTGATGTTGTCCCCCAGCTCTCTTAAACTATTTTCCATGTTTTTCATTCTTTTTTCTTTTTGTTGTTCCACATGGGTGATCTCTGCTATTTTGTCTTCTAAGTCACTGATTAGATTTTCTGCTTCATCCAATCTGCTAGTCATTCCATCAAGTTTGTTATTTAATTCAGTAATTTTGTTCTTAAGTTCTAGCTGGTTGCTTTTCATGATTTCTCTATCCTTCTTTGTATTTTCATTAATTTCCTTGAACATTCTAATAATCAGTGTTCTGAACTCTGTCTCTGATAGGTTGTTTACCTCTATTTCCTCTAGTTCCACTGATTCAGGAAGTTTCTTCTGTTCTTTTATTTGGGTTGTCTTTCTTTGTCTCCCCATTCTGGCTTACTCTTTGTGTTTGTTTCGATATAACAGATAGATCCCCCAGGTTTCTCAGTCTTTTCTGGGTAAACTTATATGGTGTGTGTCCTTTATATTTGAATTACTCAGTCTCCCTATTCTCCTGTGCTTGTATCTGAGGTGTTCCTTGTGTCCTGCATCCTTTCTTGTTAAAGTTTTAGTTTTGATTACTTTTGGTTTGTCAGTAGGTAGGATTGACTCCCAGATTGATTAGCTGTGAGGAACAGCAGTGTCTGCAGTTTATGAGCTGCTGTGAGAGGATTGACCCCTGTGATGAAACTTGGACCCTATGGGCCCTAGTACCTGTAGCAACTTACGAGCTGCTGTGAGAGGATTGACCCCTGTGATGAAACTTGGACCCTATGGGCCCTAGTACCTGTAGCAACTTCCTTTTGGGTGTGACTCTTGTATGTCAAACCCAGAAATGCTCTGGTTTTATCTAAAGTTGGCCTCCGGGTATGATGATTCTTGTGTGTGTTTGTTTGGACCCACTGCTGCAGAGTGATTTTAGAGCATAACAGATCAACAAGAACAACCTCCGCAGACACCAAAGGAAACCAAATGCTCGCACTAGTAAAAAAAGGAAACCATCAATCTACAGTCAACTTGTACAGAAATATCAAACATACTAATGAAGAAAACAAACAGAAACAAAACAATAACCACACACACAATAATAACAGAAGAGGAAACAAAATAAAATACAATATCCTAAAATAAAAAATAGAATAAACATGAGAAACTGAATAGCTATACCTAAAAAATAAAAATAAAAATTAAAAAAAGCAGGAATAAAAATTAAAAAGAATAAAATTTGCAGAAAAAAGGAAAGGAGGAAAAGTATAGCAGTGAGAATAATGACTAAAAGAAGGGAGAAAGTGAGGGTGGTGAATAAATAAAAAGAAAAGAAAGGAAAAGAAAAAATATATACGTATTTGTCTACACACCCATATATATGGACATATATTCACCTATATACACCTATATATATGCCTATATTAAAAACTACAAAATGATAAAAATGAAATAGAAATAAAAACCAAAAACAACCAAGATAATCAGCCAATAAAGCGAAAACAAAACAAAATAAAACAAAACAAAACAAAAATACCCGTGCCAGTCTTGGCTAAAGTCCACCAAGCTCTCTTCAGTTTGTCCTCTGCTGTACAAAAATTCCTGTGCGTCTTGTGGGAACAGAGTAGGCCACCTGATGCCTAGCGTGATCCTAGCACTGCAGGTTTGCTGTATTTGAATGTGGTTGTGACGTGTGATTGGTGGTTTTTACAAAGTCACTGACTTTTTGCTTTTGCCTGTCCCAAGGCAGGCTGCACCCCCAAAGGCTCAATGAGTGTCTCTGGGCACCCTTTCGGTTGACAGCTGTAGAGAATTAAAGAATTCCTCACTACCAAAAGCCAGCTGCTAAGAATCTGTCCATTAGTGCCTCAGCAGGTGAACCTGCCCTGCCTCCCAAATCTTGCATAAAGGTGGGGGTGGGGTAGGTAGTCTCACCCTGCAGCCTTTATTGGGGTGGAAATTTTCAACCCCCTGCAGGTAGGAATACCTTCGTAGTCTGCCCCTACTGCTCCATTCAGGAGTCAGTTTAAGACTCTGTCTTGGCGGGGGCCAAAGTTTGTGGGAGTGGGTGGGTTATTGTTGTTTTTTCTGCTTTCTGTTCAAGAGTAGAAAAAGGAAAAAAAATAAAAAACATAAAAATAAACAAAGACACAGTTCCAACACTGTTTTAAGGTAAGGCCTTTGCCTCTTATGCTCCAGCGGAGTTCCTGCTGTTCTCCCAAAGGGTCTGCCGGGATTTAGGGGACTGCATTCACCTAGCCGCGCGGCTAAGATCCCCGCTCGGTCTCTCCGTGACCTGTGTCTCCGGCCAGCGAGCGCTGCTTCTCTGCGCGCAAGAATTCTTTTTTCCCCTTCTCCCAGATTTAAGGCTTCTGCCTCGGAGCCGGCGCGCACCGGTGCGGTGCCCCTGCTGCACTTCTGAAGGGACTTCCACTGGGGTTTAGGGGACTGCTCGCACCCTGCCGCGTGACTCAGATCCCCGCTCCGTGTCTCTCGGGGACCTGCGTCTCCAAGCCCGAGTATTCTTTTTTCCCCAGCTCCTGGGTTTCAGGCTTCTGCGCTC
Organism: Aselliscus stoliczkanus; assembly: GCA_033961575.1. NCBI lineage: Eukaryota > Metazoa > Chordata > Mammalia > Chiroptera > Hipposideridae > Aselliscus > Aselliscus stoliczkanus. The sequence goes on along the minus strand of CM066737.1, from coordinate 10,177,474 downwards.
CTCGGGACCTGGTGGGCACAGAGACTAATTCCTGAACAGGGAGGGTGCAGGGATTGATCTTGCCCTTTCGCTGCAGGGCTCTGCACCCTGCTGCCTGGGGACCCAGCGAGCTGTGGGTGTAGCTCATACCTCTGCACAGTCGTCTCCTCTCTCTCCTCCCACACTTGCCTGGCCTGAAGCTTCTGCCTCAGACTGCAAACCAATGCGCTCTTGCTGAACTCTAGGTGGGCTGCGGGCCGCAGGGAGCAAGCCGGGGGAACACTCATCGTGCCTCCACAGCTGTGGGTGCGGGCTGCACCTCACTCGTCTTGCCGCCTTCTTCCCCTACTTGCCAGGCCTGCCCACCTTCCAGCAATCTTTGTGTGAAACTCTTAGTTGCTCTGTATGATGAGTAGATGTCTCTTTGAAGCATATTAGAAGTTCAAATTGTGGATATTTCCAGGGGAGATTTCATGGAGCCCTCCTCACAGCTGCCATCTTGCCCTCCTCCACTTTTTTTTTTTGAGGGCAGTGTCACTGGCCATCATATGTGGGACCCGAACCAAGGCTGCTGGCTTCCCAAGCCAGCGCTTAACCACTGTGCCACTTGGCCGGCCCACTATAGAATATTAATTAGTACTAACAAGAGAGATCAAAGAGCTAACACAATAGAAAAAATAGCTTAGAATTTTGATATACTCAAAATAAGCACATGGAAAACAGTGTTTGCAGAAAAAAGAGTATTTAAACAAAACCCAAAAAAGTATAAAATATCTCTTAATGATCCTTTAAGAAGAAATTTGATGGATCTACATAAAAAATGACTTTGCTGAAAGACATAAAGTAAAACTTGAATAAATCAAAGGAGATAAACCATACATTTGCATAGAAAGAACAGAATCATAAATATGCAATTTCTTCACAAATTAAATTACAAATTTAAAGCAATTCCAGTGATGATTTCAATTACATATTGTAATTTGACAAATGATTCTAAAATTCTTCTATAAAAATAATAAAGTAAGAAAAACTACAAAACTTTTATAAAGAAGAATATTAAAAGGGAAACTGCCTGGGTCGGCCAAATGGCAAGATGGTAAAGCACTGGCTTGGGAAGCCAGGGGCGCCTGTTGGGTCCCATATATAAGGGCCAGTGACTCTGCCCTCAAAAAAAAAAAAAAAAAAAAAAAAAAAAAAATATATATATATATATATATATATATATAGAGAGAGAGAGAGAGAGAGAGAGAGAGAGAAATATTTTTTTTGTTGTAGTTCCATTCATAATAGCAAAAAACTTTACCCTTCACTTTACAACTTCAACTTCAAAAACTTATGGAAATCATTACATAATATATGGTGACAATAAACTTTTTTTGACCCGTTATGCAGCTACTTAACACAGTTTTAAAATAATATTTACTGTTGTAAGCATTACAACTAAAATTACAGGAATGGGTAAATAAATTATTTTACAACCCTATCAAGGGGTGATATGGAGCTGCTTACAATTGTGATATTGGAATTCATGATATCAGAACAATTGATATTTTTTTAAGATTTTTTTTTTAATTGGGGAATTGGGGGAGGGGCACAGTGTTGGGGAATTGGGGGAGGGGACCAGCCAAGTTGTTCTTCAATCTTCATTGTGGAGGGCACCAGTCACCATCTCGCTTCTCGTCAGCAACACCGTAGCCCGTTAGCTCAAGGTGCTGTGTTCAATCTTACTTGTGGGTGGGTGTAGCCACCATCCCATGTGGGAGTTGATCCCGGCAGCCTTGTTGTTAAGAATGCACGCTCTATCCACTGAGCCATCCGGGAGACAGCTGAACTCAATGTGCTGAGTTCAGTCCTAGTTGCAGGCAGACATTGCCCACCATTGAACAGGCAATCTTGCTGTTACACCAGCTGAGCCATCCTGCCACCTGTTGGCAGCTCAGGGACAGCTCATTTAGGGTGCAGCGTCCACTGGCCCATGTGGGATCAAACTGGCAGCCCTGTTGCTCAGAGCATGCACTCTAAGCCAACTCTTAACTAACTGAGCCACTCGGACAGCCCTGATATCTTTTTTAAAACAGAATATTATGGTAGAATACAGTATGGCTGGTTTTATGTAAATTTAATATAAATGAAATTTCACAATCAACATGCACAAACATACATATGCATATATACACATCAATATATTCCAAAGGAAAATTAAATGTGGGTTAGTGAAATTATGAATGTGATATTTTCTTTATCTCTTAATCTATTAATTTATTTTCCAACAGTGACCAAATTGTTTTGATACTAAAAAAAATGTTATTGAAAAGCAATAACTTTTATTTTTTGAGGGCAGTGTCACTGGCTCTCATATGTGGTACCGAACTGGGGCTGCTGGCTTCCCAAGACAGCGCTTAACCACTGCGCCACTCGGCTAGCCCAAAAAGCAATAACTTTTATTGTTTAATTAATTAATTAATTTTTCAAACTTTTTTATTATTAGTAGTAGTAGTAGTTAGAGATGTACAAAACAATGCAATAGTTATCTTTTTCACCCCTTACAAAGTGACTAACATTTCCCCCCTCCCTACCTCCCACCTCCAATATCATACATATCTATTACAATTCCATTGACTCCATCCCCACACTGTATTCCACATCCCATGACTATATACATGTTAAATTATAGTTGACATATAATATTATTCAGCGGCAGCTTCAGATGCACAGTGCAGTGGTAGGGTCACTACAGTGTCCGTGAAAGTGTCTCCCTAAAAAGATATGATTCCTTCTGATCCCTTAAAAAAGTATCTTTACAACCTTATTGACTATATTCCCTAAACTGTCTCTTCTGTTTCTGCAGTGTTGGGAGCCATCAGCACCCCAATATATGACAAGGCTTCATGGTCAGTTATAGTCTCCACTCCTGTGAACCCATGTGCCTTTCCTCTACATCAGATCCTATAGGAGACAGTACTTTCACTGTATTTATGGCAAGTTCTTGTGGTACCCCAATAAGATAACTATGTAGCCAACGACGGGTAAGATCTCCTAGAAAAAAGGGGAGACAACCTAAGCCAGGTGGTAGTTCCGTGGGGACCCTGGGACTAAGAAATAGGGGACTCAAGCCCTTAGGAAACAGGCCCAGATCCCTGGCCACATAAGCCAAAAAGCCTGGCTGTGAGTAACTGATAACATCAATCTGTTAAACTCATTTGCCTAAGATAACCACAGTGAAAAATCTCCTTGGAGACTAAACGTCTCCTGGCCATGAGAGTTCTGATAAGAGACAACTTGCTGACCATGAGCTATGTTAATCTATAGCCTTAATTGGATTCTTTGCCTTGTACATTGTTGTAGCAACAGACACTGAAGTATTAGCTCAAATATATGCCCTGTGAGTCTTACTGCTGGAATCTGGGACTAGATAGTCAAGGTAATCATGGTAACCATTCTTCAGGTGATATGTAGAAACTGAATCTGGGTCATAAAGAGATTATCATAGATGAGATTATCCTTAACCATAGAAAAGGTCATGGTGTGCCCTGAGGAGAACAATTATAAGGACTAAAAGTCTTAGGAGAAAAATACATCAAAACTATGTGGAACTTAAACTTGTGATTGGATAATGGTCAAAAGTCCCCATAAAAAGGACATGTTATTGCAATAAAGTGTGACACTTTTTTCTCTTTAACTCCCCTGGTGTCTCCACTGTCTCCCTTCTTTATTTTCCTCCCCCGCCGACGCTGTCTCCACCTGAGGGAAACCCTGGTCAGCAGAGGCTGGTCCCCTGCACTGCAGTAGTATTGTAGTTATCAGTTTGTGTTGACTCGTCCCTTCCCCTTCTCCCTCATGCCCATCCCCATCCCATCTAGCCCTCATCAGTTTTTTCTTTGTGTCTCTAAGACTATTTCTGTTTACCTTGCTCGTTTATTCAGTTCTTTAGATTCCACATATAAGTGAGATCATATGGTATTTGTCTTACTCTGACTGACTTATTTCACTTAACGTAATGTTCTCTAGGTCCACCCATATCGTTGCAAATGGTAAGATTTCTTTCTTCTTTATAGCTGTGTAATACTCCATTGTGTAAATGTACCACAGTTTCTTTTATTTTTTTTTTTGAGGGCAGTGTCACTGGCCCTCATATATGGGACCCGAACTGGGACCACTGGCTTCTCAAGCCAGTGCTTAACCACCACTCCACTCGGCCAGCCCTATACCACAGTTTCTTAATCCAGTCATCTACTGATGGGCATTTCGATTGTTTCCAAGTCTTGGCTATTGTTTTGACACTAAAAAAAAAAATATGTTATTGAAAAGCAATAATTTTTAAATAGACACTAATATATTTGGTAATTTATGATATGATAAAAGAGGTATCATAGATTACAAGGAAAATGTAGGGTTCCTAAAGAAATTATTATGGAATAATTGCTCAATTAATAAAAAGAAAAGATAATAACAGCATATTTTTACCTTACACCAAATTAAAAGTGTTTGAGGAACTAACTGTAAAAAAATTAACTAAAAAAAGAAACAAATAGCTGGCAGAAAAAGAAAGTAAAATGTATATAAGATCTCAGATACTAGGTCCACAGAATATTTTCTAGATAAAAGAAAAAAAAGTAACAAAGGACAATTACAGGGAGTGTTTTATTACATAAATTATGTAAAATTACATTTTTACATAATAATGTGAAATGTAAAATTCTGCTGGTTGTATACATGTTATAGAAATTAAAATTAAAATAACCATTGGAGAAAAATACTCAAAGTAAAAAATGTCTTACCATATAAAGATTAATAAAATCCCTAAATTATTTACAGAATTAAAAACACAAATAGGGCCTGATGAGTGGCGTGGTGGTTAAGGGCTGGTTTGGGATGCCAGTGACCCCGGTTTGGGTCCCACATATGAGGGCCAGTGACACTGCCCTCTAAAAAAAAAATACAAATAAACTAACAAAATGAAATTGTTTGACCTCACTAGTAAACTAAGATACTCTAATAAAACAGCAATAAGCTACTATGTTGTGACTGGCAAAATTGAAAACACTTTTTTTTATTATAATAAATAGTGCTTTGACAATACTTTAGTGGTTACCAGGGCGTAAGAGGAGAGAAGGGGTAATAGAAGAGCACAAAGGGTGTCAAATATATGGTGATGGAAGGAGAATTGTCTCTGAGTGTTGAACACACAATATGATATATAGATGATGTACTACACAATTGTATTCTTCAAACATGCATAAATTTACAAACCATTGCCATCCCAACAAATTTTAATTTAAAAAAACCTCCAAAAAATGATAAAAATAAGTAGTGCTTTGGGGGAACAGTGAAATGAACATTGTCATAGTCTGATGATGAAAGTATAAATTGGTAATATCTTTGGGAGGAAACTGAGAGTTTGCATAAAATATTTTAAAATAATTGTTTCTGACCAAGAGCTCCTCCCTATTTTTGAGTAGGGGAGGGACTATTTTGAGAAAATAGAGAGGGCATCAATGTTCTTAGTCCAAAGAATTAATTAATTATTGATATGTAATAGGGAAAATTTGGAAATTATCTGAATTTTCAACAATAACTGGATATTATACCACATTCATCAAGTAGACTATTATGCAACATTTTTAAAGATTTATAATAAAAATTATTTAATAGCATGATGAAAGTTTGCAAATTCATTTGCGATGTAGGGAACAGAATATAAAACTGCAATCCAACTCCTATTGATGCCCAGGAAGAGAAATAATTCATTAATTGCCATGAATAACCCAGGTAACAAGGCAGTTCAAAAAGAAAATGAAAAATCTCCAGGAAATGAACTTAAAGACATCGAAATATGTGACTTAAATGACAGACAATTCAAGCCTGCAGGACTGAGAAAACTCAATGAGATGCAAGAAAACTTAGATAGGCAGTTTAATGAACTTAGAAATAAAATCAATGAACAAAATAAATATTTTACCAAAGAAATTGAAACTTTAAAAAAGAACTAAATAGAAATTCTGGACCTGAAGAACTCAACAAAAGAGCAGAAGAATGACATAGTCACTTTTGGAAATATTGCTGACCAGATGGAGAAAAGAATTAGTGATATTTAAGATAGAGATCTGGAAATGAACCAGATGGAAGAAGAGAGAAACTAGAGTTAAAAGAAATGAAAGAGTTCTACAAGAACTTTCTGACTCCACCAGAGAAAGCAATATAAGAATAGTAGGTGTACCAGAAGGAAAAGAGAGAAGAGCATAGAAAATCTATCTAATCAAATAGTTGATGAGAACTTCCCAAAGCTATGAAAAGAAGTGGACCCTCAAATCCAAAAAATAAACAGAACACCTACTTACCGCAATCCTAACAGGTCATCTGCAAGGGACATTATATTAAAGTTGTAAAAAACTAATGACAGAGAAATAGTTCTTAAGGCAGCCAGGGAAAAGAAGACTGTAACCTACCAAGGAAAGTCCATTAGATTATCATCAGACCTTTCAGTAGAAGCTCTACAAGCGAGGAAGGAGTGGAATCAAACATTCAAACTATTGAAGTGCCGGCTCAGTGATGCGGTCATTAAACGCTGGCTTGGGAAGCCAGTTGCCCCGGTTCGGTCCCACATATGAGGGCCAATGACACTGCCCTCAAAAAAAAAAATTCAAAATATTTAAAGAGAGAAAAGCCAGCCAAGGAAAATATATCCAGCAAAGCTATCCTTTAAATATGAAGGGAGAATAAAGATCTTATCAGACATACAGAGGTTGAGGGAGTTTTGCATCACAAGGCCTATATTATAAGAAATAGTGAAGGAGGCTGTTAGATCTGAAACGGAAAGGCAAAACAATACAAAATCATGAGCAAGATTAATATCAGACAGATAGAAGCAGAAAATGGCATCCCTTACACAGAATATGGCACTATACACTTAAACATAACATAAACTGTAAAGAAGATAAAAACATTAAAAAAGAAAATGAAAATTAGAAGTCAACTTACCACTGCAACTAAGAAATGAACTCACTGCATAAATAAGGATAAATTGTGACAACGAAAACATAAAAGGAGAAGGAGTAAGGTCTCAATTTGCAAAGAAAAATGGAGATAAGAAGCACGCTGAAATAAAAGGACTACTGTATATATGCAACTTTCTTTCATGTAAACTTAATGGTAACAACACACACAAAAAACAATCAAGAATAACCACATATGGGCCGGCCAAGTGGCACGTTGGTTGGGAGCACCCTTGGGACTCCAGCGGCCCCGGTTCGGATCCCACATGTGAGGGCCATTGACACTAACCTCAAAAAAAAAAAAAAGAATAATCACATAACATAAAAAAAACAGAGGAAAAATCATAGAATACCACCAAATTAAATAACAGACAGAAACAAACAGGCAAAGAAACAATGAACACAACAAGTTACTAGAAAACGAAAGATAACATGGTATAGAAAAGCCTCATATATCAATAATCACCATAAATGTAAATGGACTGAAATCGCCAATAAAAAGGCAAAGTAGCAGATTGGATCAAAAAAACAAAACCTAGGGCCGCCCGAGTGGGTCAGTTGGTTAAGAGCTTGCTCAAGAGTGTGAGCTGAGCTCTGAGCAACAGCAGTTTGATGCCCAATCTGAGCTGAGCTGCCACTGAGCCGTCAACAAGTGGCAGAATGGCTCAGCTAAAAAAAAAAAAAAAAAGGACTACGTATAATTTTTTACATTATTAGAAGTAAAGGTAACATGCCAGTTCTCACCACCACTCAAATAAACAATTCAATTATGTATAACCCGAGACAAAACAAAAAACCTAACCAAATGCTGCCTCGAAAAGACACATCTCAGCTACTAGAATAATATAGACTCAAAGTGAAAGGGTGGAAAAAGATACTCCAAGAAAATGCCATCTGTAGATAAGTGGGTAGAGCCTTACTTATATCTCATGAAACAGACTTCAGAATATAAAAAAGGTAACAAGAGACAAAGTCATGCATTTCATGATAAAGGGAACCATACAAAAAGAAGACATAATAATTATATATATGCTCCCAATCAGGGAACACCTAATATATAAAGCAACTACTAACAGAACTAAAGAAAGAGACAGAAACACAATTATAGTGGAGAATCTAAATACGTCACTAATAGCTATGGATAGATCAATCAAACAGAAAATCAGTAAGAAAATATAAACCTTAAATGATACATTAGACCAAATGAACATGATCGATATTTACAGAGCATTTCATCCTAGAAAAGCAGACTGTAAATTATTTTCTAGTACACATGGAACATTCTCAAGGATATACCATATTTTGGGACACAAAACCAGCCTCAACAAATTTAAGATTGAACTAATACCAAGCATATCCTTTGACAACAAGGCTTTGAAACTGGAAATCAGTTGCAAAAAGAAAGTAGGAAAAATTACAAATACATCAAAATTAAACACAATGCTATTAAAGAACTTGGTCAAATAAGAAATGAAAAGATACATAGAAACAAATGAGAATGAAAATACATCATATTAAAATTATTGGGATGTAGCAAAAGCTGTATTAAAAGGGATATTTATATCATTACACACCTATCTGAAGAAACAAGAAAAATCCCAAATAAACAACCTAACTTTACATCTTAAAGAACAAGAAAATAAGAATATATGAAACCCAAAGACAGCAGAAGAGAGGAAATAATAACAGAATTAGAACAGAACTATAACAAAAAAAAAGAGAAAAAATTAGAAAAAGAATTAATGCAACAAAGTTCTGGTTTAATGAAAAGCTTAACAAAATTTACAAATCCCTGCATAGAATCATTAAGGAAAAAAGAGAAAAGACACAAATAAAGAAAATCAGAAATGAAAGAGAAAAAGCTACAATGATTACCACAGAAATAAAAGGGATCATAAGAGAATTCGATGAAGGACTATATGCTACCAAATTCAATAACCTAAAAGAAATGGAAAAATTCTTAGAAATATATAATATTCCCAGACTGAATCACAAACAACTAGAAAGTCTAAATAGACTGATGAAGAGTAAGGAAATTGAAATAATCATCCAAAACCTCAAAAGCAAAAGTTTATACCCAGATGGCTTCATTAGTGAATTCTACAGAAATGTAAAAGATGATTTAATACCTGTCTTCCTCAACCTCTTCCCAAAATTAGAAGATCAGGCAATGTTTCCCAAATCATTTTGTGAGGCCAACATTACCCTGTTACAAAATCTGGTGAGTACAACACAATACAGGATAAATACAAGCCTATATCTCTGATGAATACAAATGCAAAAATCCTAAACAAAATATTAGCAAATCAAATACATTAGAATGATGATAGATCACGATCAAGTAGAGTTCATTCCAGGGGAATAAAGGTGTTCAAAATATGCAAATTGACCACTATGATGCACCAGAAACAAAAGAAAAAAATTATATGATTATATCAATATATGCAGAAAAAGCATTTGACAAGATAAAACATCCATTTATGGCTAAAACACTGAATAAAATACGTATAAAAGGAAAATACCTCAACATAATAAAGGCCATATACAACAGACCCTCAGCTAATATCATGCTTAGTGTTAAAAAACTGATAGCTTTTCCTCCAAAACCAGGAAGAAGACAGAGATATCCTCTCACCACGGTTATTCAACATAGTAGTGGAAGACTTGGACAGAGCAATCAGGCAAGAGAAAGAAATAAAAAGAATCCAAATTGTGAACAAAGAATTTAAATGGTCACTTTTTTAGGCAAAGAAGGGCACTATAACCCTAATAAAAATCTATGCACCCAACATAGGAATTCCTAATTACATATTACAGATTTTGAAAGACATAAAGACAGAGATCAACAGTAACACTAGTATAATAGGGGACTTCAACACCACATTGCCACCAATGGATAGACCCTTTAGACAGAAAATCAACACAGTAAGAGGGGCCTTAAATTACACTTTAGACCAGCTGGACTTCGTTGATATTTTTAGAGCATTTCACCCAGAAAAAACAAAATATACATTCTTCTCAAGTACACATGGGACATTTTCCAAGATAGACCACGTTAGGCCACAAAACAAGTCTCAGTAAATTTAAGAAGATTGAAGTCATATCAAGCAGAAATAAAGGAAAAATTGATGGTTGCTGGTTGGAAGGGAGTTGGGATGAAGGAGAGGGGGAAGGTTTTGGACAGCGTAGGTGGATGACTACAATGTTGCCGCAGGGATATGGGGGCAGTTCTGGGAATGCAATTGATAATGTTGTGAAGAGACTATTATGTTAAGTGAAATAAGTCAGTCGGAGAAAGACAAGTACCATATGATCTCACTTACATGTGGAACTTGAAAAACTGAATGAACGATCAAAGTAAACAGACTGATTGATCTAGAGGAAAAAACTGTGGGTTGCTAGTTGGGAGGGGGTTTGGGAGAAGGGAGAAGGGGAAGGGATTAGACAGCATAAACAGACAACTACAATATTGCCACAGGGATATGAAACACAGTTTGGGGAATATAATAATGTTGTAAAAAATTTGGATGGAGTAGAGGCTTGATCACTGCGCTGTACACCTGAAGCTGATGTATAATATTGTATGCCAACTGTAACTGAATATATAGATAGTCACGGGATGTGGAGTATACTGTGGAAGGTAGTCAAAGGAATTGTAATAAATATGTATGATATGGGGGGTAGTGGGGTGACGAACTGGGGGAGGGTGGTTGTCACTTTGGTGGGTAAAGAGTATAACTATTGCATTGTGTTGTATTCCCGAAACTAATAAAAAAAATTGAAAAAAAAATGGTTACTTTTTGTTGTTGACATGATTCCTTTTTTTTTTTTTTTTGAGGGCAGTGTCACTGGCCCTCATATGTGGGACCTGAACCGGGGCCACTAGCTTCCCAAGCCAGCGCTTCACCACCCCACCACTCGGCTGGCCCAACATGGTTCTTTATATAGAAAAAACCTAAAGACTCAACCAAGAACTATCAAAAATAGTAAAACAAATCCAGTAAAATTGCTGGATACAAAATCAATGTACAAATATTCATTGCATTCCAATATACTAACAATGAAATTTCAGGAAAAGAAATGAAAAAGAGATTCCTTTTGCAATTACAAAAAAATCAATCAAACACCTTGGAATAAAGTTAATAAAGGATGTGAAGGACCTATACACTGATAACTACAAGACATTATTAAAAGAAATTGGATAAGACACAAAGAAATGGAAAGGTGTTCCATGTTCATGGTTTGGAAAAATCAACATAATTAAAATGGCCATATTATACAAAGCAATATACAGATTTAATGCAATTCCCATTAAAATCCCAATGGCATTTTTTCAAGAAACAATCATCGGATTAGTATGGAAACACAATAAACCCTGAATAGCCAAAGCAATTCCAAGTAAAGAAAAAAAAAAGCCTGGAGGTATCACACTCCCTGACTTCAATTTGTATTACAAAGCAACAATAACCAAAAGAGCACGGTATTGGCAGAAAAACAGACACACAGGCCAATGGAATAGAATTGAAAACCCAGAACTAAACCCACATATATATTGGCAGATAATTTTCAACAAAGAAGTCAAAAGTATACAATGGAGAAAAGAAAGCTTCTTAATAAATGGTACTGGGAAAACTGGAATGCCAAGTGCAAAAGAATGAAACTAGACTGCTATCTTTCACCATGTACCAAGATTAATTCAAAATGTATCAATGACCTAAACATAAGATCTGATACAATAAATTGCATAGAAGAAAACATAGGTACTAAACTTATGGACCTTAGGTTCAGAGAGGATTTCATGAATTTGACCCTAAAGATAAGGGAAGTAAAATCACAAATAAATGAGTGGGATTATATAAAACTAAAAAGTTTCCACACAGAGAAAGAAACTATCAACAAAACAAACAGAAAACCAACTAATTGAATGGGAAAAGATATCTAACAACAACCCCAATATCCAAAATATATGAAGACCTCATACAACTCAACAACAAACAACAACAGCAACAACAACAACAAAACAAAACAATTTAAAAATGGGCAGAGGTGGACTGGCCCAGTGGCATGGTGGTTAAGAGCTGGCTTGGGATGCCAGCAGCCTGGGGTTCGGATCCCACATATGAGGGCCAGTGACACTGCCCTCTAAAAAAAAAAATGGGGCCGGCTGAGTGGCGCGGTGGTTAAGTGCTGGCTTGGGAAGCCAGCGGCCCCAGTTCAGGTCCCACATATGGGGGCCAGTGACACTGCCCTAAAAAACTAAATAAATAAAATTTAAAAAAAGTGGGCAGAGGACCTGAACAGACACTTCTCCCAAGAAGACATACAAATGACCAACAGATAATGATCAAGTTTACTAGCCATTAAGGAAATACAAATCTAAACCACAATAAGGTATTATTTCACAGCTGTTAGAGTGGATAACATCAAGATAAGTAATAACAAGTGTTGGAGAGGTGGAAAAGAAGGGAATACTCATACACTGTGGGAATGTAAGTTGGTACAGCCGCTATGAAAAACAGTATGTAGTTTCCTCAAAAAATTAAGAATAGAATTACCATATGACCCAGCAATCCCTCTTCTGTCTATTAGATATGAAGATAACCAAAATACCCTTCCATAGGTGATTGGATAAAAAAGATGTCATTCATATACACAATGGAATATTGCTCAGTCATAAGACAAGATGAGATATTGTGATTTGCAACATCATGGGTGGATCCCGAGATTATCATGCTAAGTGAAATAAGTCAGGTAGAAAAAGTCAGGAACCATTGGTCTTCACTAATATGTGGGATATAAAACTGAAAGCAACAAAGGAACAAGGAAAACAAGCAGTGAAACAAAAACTCATAGACAACTACAACAGCTTAGTGGTCACCAGAAGGAAAGGTGGAATGGGAGGGATAGTAGGAGAGGGAAATGTGGTTAAAATATATGATAATGGAAAGAGAACTGACTATGGGTGATGAACACACAATGCAATATATAGATGATCTATTATAGAAATGTACACTTAAAACCTATATAATTTTATTAACCAATGTTACCAGAAATTTTATAAATAAATTTTAAAAAAAGAAAGAGGGCCGGCCAAGTGGCGCGGTGGTTAAGTGCTAGCTTCGGAAGCCAGCGACTCCGGTTCAGTCCCACATACGAGGGCCAGTGACACTGCTTTCAGAAAAGAAAAAAAGAAAGAAATCATCAATCTAACTGGGTAAAACGCAAATAGTGGTTCCAATAAAAATTTATATGAAAAGTAATGGAAAGAAGTATAACAGTAGTTCCCTCAGCATCTTAGGACTATGCCCCTTTAATTTTTACCTTTATAAATGTTTTCCATTTTCCAAATTTCTGAAAAGAAATTTTATCGTAAGTATAGTCAGCAAAATAAAACAAAAGCTTCATGTCTTAGATTTTCTTAAATTATCTATTACTTTTGAGCTTGCAGAGAAATCCCATTCTAATTATCTTTATAATTATCCTAATAGTTGATGTGTATCTTAAAGACAGTGAATTTCCACTGACTGAAAATTGTGTTTAAAGTCATTAACACCTTATTTAAGATTTCATAGTTTGAATTTAGCTAACAAAGTATTTGTGTTTTAAAAGAAAATGAATAAAACTGTGTTTATTGCCCCTAATGCTCTAAATAGGGACACTAGAATACTGAAACATTTACCCATCCCCTTATACTAGATATTTTGAAAAAAAATTAATTTGATTTCTTAGGCCTCTATTGATTAATTAAATGTTTTCGCTAATTTAAGCCTATGGAGGTACTTATATCATTTTTTTTGTGCTATTGATTTGCCATTCCCTGAACACACCATATACTTCATGCTTTTGTACATGCTATTCTTTTGTTGTTGTTGTTGAGGGCAGTGTCACTGGCCCTCATATGTGGGACCGAACCGGGGCCGCTGGCTTCCCAAGACAGCGCTTAACGACCGCGCCACTCGGCCAGCCCTGTACATGCTATTCTCTCTCTTTGCTTCCAGATGAAACAAACATATCCTTTGGCACAATATTTAAATGCAACAGACATTTTCTTTGTGACAATTTTCAAATCATTCCTTTTCCTCCCTTCTTCATTTTGCATATACAGTAAAACCTTGATGTGTGAGTAACTTGGTATGCGAGTGTTCTGCAAGACACACAAACATTTCTAATGCATTTTAACTTGGTAAATGAGTGATGTCTTGCAAAATAAGTAGTTTGTTTCTGGATCAAATTATGCTCACAAACCAAGGTATTACTGTACTTCTATAATACAGTTAGTATTATTTCTGTCACAAATGACCAAAAATCCAATCCTGGTTTAAGGAAAAAAAAAGAAGGTGGGTGATTACTAGCTTCATGAACACCTAGAATCAGGAAATAATATTATGTCATCAGGGCTGAGTCTCCATTTTGGGGGCATTGCTTACTTCTACATTGGCTTTACTCCAGTTTAGGCCCTCTGCTTGTGGTGGCCAACTACAACTTTGAGCTTTTATCCTCTTGATAATATCTGAAGAAGGCACAAGATTTATTATTAGATGAACTTGGTCTTAGTGTCCTGATGCAATCACTATGGTCAGGTCTAGATTGACATGATAAAGATCACTGAACTACCTCTGAAAGGCTGGAAGAAAGCAATGATTCAAAGAAAATAAGTTAGAAAAAGGGAGGTCTATATGGGAGGACAAGATGGTAAAAAAAATTAAATATACCATGATAGAAGGAGAGTAGACTTTGGGTGAGCACACAACGGAGTATACAGATGTTGTATTATAGTTGTACACCTGAAATTTACAGGTTTGTTTATGGAGGCTTCATTACGTAGGTGTGATTGATTCAATCATTGGCCATTGGTGATTAATTGAATTTTCAGATGGTCTCACTTCTCTGGAAGTCACAGGGTGGGGCTGAAAATTTCAACCCTCTAATCACATAATTGGTTTCCCTGATACCCAGTTCTCCATTCATAGGGGTTTTCCAAAAGTTACCAGATAAGGTTCAGGTGAAGATGGCAAAATTGGAAAATGCTCTGCTGGTCTCCCATGATAATTTGAAAATTACAAGTAAATAAGTGTAATCAACCTGGAGAATAATCTGAAATCTAGGTGAACAGAAGTCCTACAACTAAGGATATAAAGAAGCCACATCTAGACTATAGGAGGGGGAAGATACAAAACAGGCTGGACCCACACCTATGTGTGTGGTAGTTGAGATTGGAAGGTGATATCTCAGCTGCACAGTTCCCACCTGAGGAGCAAGTGGTCCCAGAGCCACACTGGGCTCCCCAGCCCAGGGTTCCGGTGCTGGGAAAAGGAACCCTCACATCATCTGGCTGTGAAAATCAGTGGGAACTCCATCTGTACCCATGAGACAGAAGGCTGCTGGAAACCTAGATGTCCTCTAAAGTGTCCACACACACTCTGTCATTCTCAGGCACTTACCCTGTGCTCCAGCAAACTGACAGCAACTCGGGAAGTGCCAGGAGAGATTGAATCATGTGACTTTGGGGAGAAGGCTGAAAGGACAGCTCTCATTGTCCTTGTGTTGAGCCCTTCTCCCATTCACCTGGTTTAGGGGGAAAAAAACTTTCCTATGTTGAGATCTCTGCCCCTATAGCCAAATCTGAATCTGTACTAGCTTGGTTAACAATGTGACTCCACCAGAAAACTCAGTCTGACCCTGCCCCACCCAACCAGTGTACTGCCAAAGGCTCTCTGGCAGAGGGCAGCTGGCTTTGGCCCCTAATACAGTCTCATAGACAACTCTCCAGTGTCCACAGGCCTCCACTGGCCTCGATGTTCCCCGAGCCTTTTGCCAATTGACACCAGGCTAAACTCTGCTGCCAAACTTGAATTTGCTCTAACTTGGGGAACATCACTCATACCATCCTGCTGACTCCCTGAGAACCCACCTCAAACAACTTGCAAACCACAGGAGGCAATTTCAGCAGCTGACATTTATGGAAAGCCAGAAAGCAGTAGCAGGTCTTACAGAGACCTGGGCCATTTGTTGAGATGCCGCAGGCCTAGTATTTGTGGCAGCTGGCTTCAATTCACAATGTGGCCTCTCAAATGTTTCTCCCGGGCCGGCCGAGTGGCACAGTGGTTAAGTGCTCACTTGGGAAGCCAGCAACCCCAGTTTGAGTCCCACATATGAGGGCCAGTGACACTGCCCTCAAAAAAAGAAATAAAAAACAAATCAAATGTTCCTCCAGGTCAAGTAAACAACCACAAATTACTTTGTAGCTCATACCAGGTAGCCCTGGGCCTGTACTGGAGCCCCTTGCAAAAGGTCACAGAACCACCACACCCAGAGGCTGGCTACAGACCCCAAGTGCACCATCCAATTAGACCCCCAAGGGGCATACCAAAAAGGTGGTCTCAGCAGGAACTGGAGGCTTCTGGGACAAATCCTTCTCCTTTGGGTCAGCCCTGGCACAGATTATACACTGTGGGTGTCAGGGAGTGTGATGGTCCCAGTGTAAGGTGGCTATGACTCTGGAGCTGGAAGAAGATGCATGGAACCAAAGGCAGAGTAGATATGATTTATTCACCTGCTCTCTAGGTACCACTGCACCTTGTACAATGGCTGGGTTTTATACTATGCGAGAACAATAGTGGTGCACAGCCAAAGTGCGCTTACATAAGAGTGCACAAACAAGACGAACGGTGCCTGCACAATGTTCCATGGTCTGTACCTGGCGAGTTGCTACTGTAGTTCCACCGAATGGCTAGGTGAGGGGGCCTGACTGACCCTATTTTGTCTACAGTGGGTGTGCCTAATCCTTACAACCAGTCATCCTGAAGGTCAGTCCAAGCTACTGACAAGCCAGCAGCAATCAGGCTCAAACAGGAGTGTACACACAACCTTCACAAGGGACAAGCCTGGAGTACCCAAATCAGGTTATCAGGGAGACTGTGCCACTGGGCCTCACCTGACACCTAATTTATAAGTCCAGCCTACTGTTTGGAGGACATAGCTGATCTACTTAATACAAAACCACAAACACAGAGAGGCAGTCAAAATGAGGAAATGAGAAATATCTCAAATGAAAGAACAGGAGAAACTCCAGAAAGTAGAATGGAAGAAAGTAACCCATCAGATAAAGTTGAAAATACTGGTTGTAAAGATGATCAAGGAAATTAATGAGAACATAAACAAAGAGATAGTAAGCATAAGAGAAAATATAATACCATAAAAACCAGTCACACATGAAGAATACAATAACTGAAATAAGAATACACTAGAAGGAATCAGCAGCAGATTAGATGAAGCACAGGTTAAAATCAGAGACTTGGAAGAAAAGGTAGCAGAAAACAGCCTATCAGAACAGAAAGAACAAAAAAAATCGTAAAAATGAGGATAGTTTAAGGGGCCTTTGTGACAACATGAAGCATTGCAACATACACATTATACGTGTACTAGGAGTAGAAAGAGATCACGGAATTGAAAACGTATTTGAAAAAATGATGATGGAAAACTTCCCTAACCTGGTGAAGGAAGTAGATATGCAAGTTCAGGAAGAACAGAGAGTCCCAAACAAGAGGAACTGAAAGGGAACCAAACCAAGACAAGTTATATTTAAAATGCCAAAAGGTGGGGGCCGGCCGAATGGTTCAGTTGGTTAAGAGCTCACTCAAGAGTGCAAGCTGAGCTTTGAGCAATGGCGGTTCAATGCCAGGCCGAGCTGAGTTGCCGTTGAGCTGCCAACACGTGGCAGGATGGCTCAGCTAAAAAAAAAAAAAAAATGCCAAAAGGTAAAGAAAAAGAATAAATGTAAAAAGCAACAAAAGAAAGGCAGCTAATTGCATAAAAGGGAGCTCTCATAAAACTGTCAGCTGATTCGTTAACAGAAACTTTGCAAGAAAGAAGGGATTGCACAAATATTCAAAGTAATCAACAGCAAGGGCGTACAACCAAGACTACTCTACCAATCAAGGCTGTCATTTAAAATTGAAAGTGACATCAAGATCCTCCCAGACAAGAAAAAGCTAAAACAGTTCATCACCACAAAACTAGTATTGCAAGAAATATTAAAGGGACTTCTTTAAGAGGAAGGGGGAAAGAAGAATATAAAAAGGAATAATATATGGGCCAGACGAATAGCGCGTTAGTTAAGAGCTGGCTTGGGACACCAGCAGCCCCGGTTCGGATCCCACATATGAGGGACAGTGATACTGCCCTCTACAGCTAAGATGGTGAACAACAGCTCCACCTTGAGCTGGGCTGCACGAGTCCCGGCGATGGTATAGGCTGCAGCCCCTGGTGCAGTGGGTTGCCATAGGCTACAGTGAGTGGCCAGCAGCCAGTGTGAGCAGCCGGCAGTAAGAGTGAGCTGTCAATAGCTGCTGTGAGTGGCTGTCCAGAGGCCAGCGACTGATCTGCCTCACCCGGGAAGAGCACAATGATAATACCAACATGGGCCAGTGAAGCAACGTCCTCCACAACTAGAATGAAGAACCAAAGCACAGCAAATTGTCTGTTTCCCTTCCCCAATTCCTCAATGCTGTTCCCCTCCCCCAATTCCACAATAAAAATCTTTTTAAAAAAATGAATATAATGTCAATAGATGTGTATCTATCAATAATCACCTTAAATGTAAATTGATTAAATGCTCCAATCAAAAGACATAGGGTAGCTGAGTAGATAAGAAAACAAGACCCACGAATCTGCTGTCTCAAAAAGACACATCTCAAGGGCCGGCTGAGAGGTGCTGTGGTTAAGCGCTGGCTTGGGAAGCCAGTGGCCCCGTTTGGTCCCACATATGAGGGCCAGTGACACTGCCCTAAAAAAAAAAAAAAGACACACCTAAAAGACACACCTTGGATTGTAAAATACACACAGACTGAAAGTAAAGGGATGGAAAAAGATAATTCAAGTAAATGGAAACAAGAAAAAAGCTTGGTAGCAATACTTATATCAGACAAAATTGACTTTAAAGCAAAGACTATAATAAGAGACAAGAAGAACATTACATAATAATAAATTGATTTCTTTACGGATTAATCCAACAAGAAGATATCACCCTAGTAAACATTTTTGCACCTAATTTAGGAGCACCAAATATATAAAGCACATATTGGCCGACATAAAGGCAGAAATCAATAGTAACATCATCATATTACGGAAGTTCAACACCCCAGTGACATGAATGGACAGATCTTCCAGACAGAAAATCAACATGAAAACAGCAGACGTAAATGACACACAAGACCAGAGGGATTTAATTAATATTTTTAGAGCATTTCACACCAAACGAGCAGAATATATACTCTACAATTGCATGTGGAATATATTCCAAGATAGACCACATGTTAGGCCAGAAATCAAATCTCAATAACTTTAAGAAAACTGAAATCATATTAAGGGTTTTCTCTGAACACAACAGTATGAAACTAAAAATCAATTACAAGAAAAAAATTAAAAACACAAAAACACGGGGAGACTAAATACTGTAACATATTACTAAATAATGAATGGGTAAACAATTAGATCAAAGAAGATATGAAAGATACCATGAGACAAATGAAAATTAAACCACAATGACCTGAAATATATGGGACACAGTAAAAGCAATCCTAAGAGGGAAATTCAGAGCAATGCAGGCCTACGTAAAGAAACAAGAAAAATCTAAAATCAACAGTCTATCTTTACACCTAGTGGAACTGGGAAAAGAACAGCAAACAAAGCCCAAAGTGATTACAAGGAAGGATATAATAAAGATCAAAGAAGAAATACATAAAATAGAGACTTTTAAAAAAATCAATGAAACTGAGAGTTCATTTTTCTGAAAACAAAATTGACAAACCTTTAACCAGATTCATCAAGAAAAAACGAGAGAGGACCCAAATAAATAAAATCAGAAATGAAAGAGAAGTGAAAACAGACAACACAGAAATATATATAAAAAAAAAGGAATTAGGAAAATACTATGACCAACTATATGCTAACAAGTTGGACAATCTGGAAGAAATAGATAAATTCCTAGAAGCATACAAATTTCCAAGGATGAATCAAGAAGATACAGAAAATCTGAGCACACCAATTACTACCAACAAAATCGAATCAGTAGTCAACATACTCCCAACAAACAAAACACCTGGAACAGATGGTATCACATGTGATTTTTACCAACACTCTAAATGGAATTAACATGTATTCTCCTCAAACTATTCCAAAAAAATCCAGAGTAGGATCCCAAGCTCATTGTAGGAGGCCACCATTACCCTCATCCCAAAAGAGACAAAGACATTACAAAAAAATAAAAGTACAGGCCGTTATCCCTACTGAAACTAGATGCAAAAGTCCTGAACAAAATATTAGCAAGCAGAATTAAGCAATACATTAACACACTGTGGACTGGTGACGCACATTTGCGTCTATACATTCAAATGCCCCATCCTCAAAGATCATACAGGGCCAGCTGAGTCGCACTTTGGTTAAGAGTCAGCTTGGGATACCAGCTCTGAGCAGCGGGGGCCCAGTTCAGATCCCACATGATCATGAGGGCCAGTGACACTTCTCCCTCTACAGGTAAGATGGTAAACAACAGCTCGGCCTGGAGGTGGGCTGCTCTGAATCACCAGCGACAGTGTAGCCTGCAGCCCCGGCTGCAGTGGGCTGCCCTGAGCTACCGTGATTGACTGGCCAGTGACTGGTGAGTGACTCCTTCACCTGGGAAGAGTGCAATGATACCAACATGGGCCAGTGAAAAGATATCCCCCACAACCAGACTGAAGAACAAAAGGACAGCAACTTTTCTCTTCCCCTTCCCCTATTCCCCAACAAAAATTTTAACAAAACAAAACAATACAAAACAAAAAGATCAGAATTGATCTAAGATGGCGGAATAGATGGACGCATTCCCAACTGCCTCCCAGGACCACATCAAAGTTACAAATAATTTATACAACATTTAACTTTGGAAGTCCCCTGAACACTAGATGAACAGAACCTCTAAACGAAGGACCTAAAGAGGAGGCCACACCAAGTCTAGTAGGAGGGGCACAGAACAGAGAGGGCGAGCCCCGTGAGTGAGGTCCCAGCTGTGAGGAGGCTTCTCCGGTTGGGGGAGAGACCCTCTGGACCCACACTGAGCTAACTAGCGTAGAGTTGCTTTGCCGGGAAGAGGAGTTCTATGATAGCAGGCAGTAGAAATTAGTGAGGACTCTCTTTGCTCAGCTTGGTGAAGCTGTTGGAGACTGGAGAACCAGTGGGGCCGGTGCACGGGTTCGCTCACCGGTGAGCACTCATCCGGTTCTTGTTGGAGGGAGTAGCTGTGTGAGCCGGGTACAGGAGCCTGTGGGGAAGGACTGAACTGAGCACCTTTGGTGTAGAAGCTGGAGGTTTTGGGACCATTGTTCCCCTGGAGTGGAACTTGTACAAGAGCGGTGTACAGGAGGGCGCCATTTATTTAGGGATGCGCCCTGACACAGAGGGGCAGATCACCATTGGTCTGGTGAAATTGGCACAGGAGTGCATGAGTGCGTGCATCCACATGCAGGCTTGGAGTCCCATCTTCTGCCCTGCTGTGTTGCCAGGGAAATGCTGTGGGTGCCCTCCGGTTCCATCAGGCTGTTCACTGAGATGCAGTGAAAGCACAGGCCACCTTAAGTCCCCACCCTCTGCCCTGCTTCTGCTGCATAGCCAGGGAAATGCAGGGCAGGTGCTCTCCAGTTGCATCAGTCAGTTCACTGAGACACAGGAGTGTGCGAGCCATCTTGGGTCCCCACTCTCTGCACTGTTTGTGCAGAGTTGCCAGGCTCTGCATTGGCTGTTGGGCTACTTAACCTGATCTGTGGGCAGCTGATTGGGACAGATTGAGACAGAGAGTTTTCCTGATAGTGTTGGGCCGGGAGCTGTGCACCTGCCTGATTTGATCGAGGTTTTCCTGGCGAGTTTGTGTGGACCGGTTGCTGGTGCAGAATGCATGCTGCTCTAACTTGGTGGAAGCCACTGACCACATCAACTGGTGCTTTGGGGGCCTGCCCCACCCACCTAGACATGTGTTTCCAAAGGCACCCTGAGCCCCTCGTGCCTGGCCTACTCCTCTGCAGGCCACAGAGGGTTTCTTTTGCAGGAGAGGACAACCTTCAACAATCTGTGAAGATGTTTTTTTGGTAGTGAGCATGGCTCCAGAGCACACAGCAGGTAATAGTGGAAAGCTCACTGCAAGCCTGAGAGGGAGGACGGCACACAACATATTAAGCTCTTCTCCCCAATAGTTGGTGCTGAGTTGCCCAGAGACTCTATATTTCTGAGCAAGTGGTCTGCAGACTAAAGAGGAAGGAGAGTGCAGCCACATTTTTTTTTCTCTCTTCTTTCTAGATTATCTAATACATCGAAGTATTCACAGGATGACAGCCAGAATGAAGAAACAAAGAAACATGTCCCAAGTGAAAGATCAGAAGAAAACTCTAGAAAAGGAACTAAATGACACAGAGGTATCCAAATATTCAGAGACAGAGTTTAGATCACTGATAATAAGAATGTTTAAGGAACTTAGCGAGGACAAAAAGAAAGATTGGGAAATCATAAAAAACAACCAGTTAGAAATAAGCAATACAGTAACTGAAAGGAAGAACACACTCAAATGAATCACCAGTAGAATAGATGAAGCAGAGGAGCGGATCAGTGAATTAGAAGACAATATAGCAGAAATCACCCAGCTGGAACAAGAAGAAAAAAGAATGAAAAAGAATGAAAATAGTTTAAGAGACCACTGAGACAACATGAAACAAAAACTTTCACATCATGGTATACCAGAATGAGAAGACAGGAAGCAAGGGATTAAGAATGTATTTAAAGAAATAATGACTGAAAACTTCCCTATCCTGGTGAAGGAAATCGACATAGAAGCCCAGGATGTACAGAGAGTTCCAAACAGGCTGAATCCAAATAGGCCCACACCAAGACACATCATAGTTATAATGGCAAAGCATAAAGACAAAGACAGAATCCTACAAGCAGCAAGAGAAAGACAGCAGGTTACATACAAAGGAACTCCTATAAGACTAACAGCAGACTTGTTACAGAAACTCTGCAGGCCAGAAGGGAGTGGCAGGAGATATTCAAAGTGAGACAAAATAAACGTCTACAGCCAATATTGCTCTACCCAGCACGGCTATTACTTAAAATTGAAAGAGAAATAAAGAGCTTCTCAGAAAAGAATAAGCTTAAGGAGTTCATTACCACCAAGCCAGCATTGCAGGAAATGTTAAAAGGGCTGTTTTAAACAGAAGAAAGGGGGGCCGGCCTAGTGGCGCATTGGTTAAGAGCTGGCTTGGGAAGTCAGCGGCCCCGGTTCGGATCCCACATATGAGGGCCAGTGACATTGCCCTCAAAAAAAAAAAGTCAATACACAGAAGAAAGGGGAAAACAAGCTAACCTAGGAAGAAAAGAAATACAAAATACAAAATCACAATAAATATACACCTATCACTAATCACTTTAAATGTGAATGGGCTTAATGTTCCAATCAAATGACACAGAGTGCCTGAGTAGATAAGAAAACAGGACCCATGCATATGCTGTCTACAAGAGACTCATCTCAGATCAAAAGACACACACAGACTGAAAGTAAAGGGATGGAATAAGATATTTCATGAAAATGGAAATGCAAAAATGCTGGAGCAGCAATACTTATTTCAGATGAAATAGACTTTAAAATCAAGACTACAATAAAAGACAAAGAAGGGCACTACATAATAATAAAGGGATCAATTCAACAAGAGGCCATAACCCTAGTAAACATCTATGCACCAATATAGGAGATCCTAAAAATATAAAACAGATTTTGACAGAAACAAAGACAGAGATCAACCATAACACTACAAGAGTAGGGGACTTCAACACCCCGTTGTCACCAATGAGCAGATCCTCCAGACAGAAAAACAACATGGACATAGTGACCTCAAATGACATTTTATAGCAGTTGGATCTCATTGACGTTTTTAGAGCATTTCACCCCAAATCTCCAGAACATACATTCTTCTCAAGTGCACATGGAACATTTTCCAAGATAGACCACATGTTAGGCCACAAAAGAAGTTTCAAAAAAATTAAGAAGATTGAAATCATATCAGGCGTCTTCTCTGAACACAATGCTATGAAACTAGAAATCAATTATAAGAGGAAATCGAGAAAGCTTACAAATACATGGAGGCTAAATAACATGATATTGTATAGTGAGTGGGTCAAAAATGAGATCAAGGAGGAAATCAAAAGATACCTCAAGACAAACGTAAATGAAAACACCACAACCCAAAATCTCTGGGATGCAGTGTAAGCAGTCCTAAGAGGGAAGTTCATAGCAGTACAGGCCTATCTAAAGAAGGAAGACAAATCTCAAATCAACAGACTATCTTTACACCTAAGGGAACTGGATAAAGAACAGCAAAACAAGCCCAAAGGAGTTTAAGGAAGTAAAGAATATAGACCAGAGCAGAAATAAATGAAATAGAGAACAACAACAACAAAAAATACAAAAGATCAATGAAACCACTTGTTTTTTGAAAAGATAAACAAAATTGACAAACCCTTAGCACAACTCCCCAAGAAAAAGAGAGAGAGGACTCAAATTAATAAAAGAGAAATGAAAGAGAAGTGACAACAGATAACACAGAAATACAGAAAATTTTAATAAATTACTATGAGCAACACTTTGCCAACAAATCCGACAATCTGGAAGAAATGGATAAATTTCTAGAAGCATACAATCTACCAGGTCTGAATCAGAAACAGAACACTGAACAGACTGATTACTGACAAAGAAAGTGAATCAGTAATCAACTAGCTTCCAACAAACAAAAGTTCTGGACCAGATGGCTTCACAGGTGAATTTTACCAAATATTCAAAAAAGAATTATCACCTATTATACTCAAACTATTTCAAAAACTACAGAAGGAGGGACGGCTCCCAAACTCTTTCTATGAAGCCACTATCACCCTGATTCCTAAGTCAGACAAAGATATTACAAAAAAGAAAATTAAAAGCCGATATCCCTAATGAAGACAAATGCAAAATTCTCAACAAAATACTGGCAAACAGAATTCAGCATCACACTAACAAGATCATACACCACCAACAAGTGGGATTCATTCCTGGTATGCAAGGTTGGTTCAATACCCAGAAATCAATTAACATAATATATCACATTAACAAAATGAAAAATAAAAAGCATACGATCATAACATTAGATGCAGAAAAAGCATTTGACAAAATCCAGCAGTGGTTTATGATAAAAACTCAGCAAAGTGGGAATAGTGGGATCATATCTCAACATAATAAAGGCCATATATGGAAGCCCACAGCAAACATGGTACTCAATGGGGATTCCCCTTAAGATCAGGAACAAGACAAGGCTGCCCACTTTCACCACGTCTATTTAATATAGTTCTGGAAGTTCTAGCCACAGCAATTAGACAAGAAAATGAAATAATAACAATCCAAATTGGAAAAGAGGATGTAAAATTGTCATTATATGCAGATGACATGATACTATATCGAGAGAATCCCATAGACTCCACCAAAAAAACTGCTAGAACTGATACACGAATTTGGTAAGGTAGCAGGATACAAAATTAATATTCAGAAATCAGTGGCATTTCTATACACCAATAATAAACTATCAGAAGAAGAAATGAGGAAATCAATCCCTTTTACAGTTGCTTCAATAACAATAAAATATCTAGGAATCAATTTAACTAAAGAAGTAAAAGACCTGTACTCAGAAAATTATGAGAAACTGAAGAGAGAAATCAAGGAAGATCCAAATAAATGGAAATGCATACCATGTTCATGGATAGGAAGAATTAATATAGTTAAGACATCAATACTACTTAAAGCAATGATAATCAGACTACCAAGGACATTTTTCTCCAAAATAGAACACAGAATCCTAAAATTTATGTGGAACCACAAAACACCCTGAATAGCCACGGCAATCTTGAGAAATAAGAACAAAGTGGGAGGCATCAGACAACCTGACATCAAAACATACTACAAGGCTACAGTAATCAAAACAGTATGGTACTGGCATAAAAACAGACACATAGACCAATGGAACAGAATAGAGAACCCAGAAATAAACCCATCCATATATGGTCATTTAATCTATGACAACAGAAGCAAGAAATTACATTGGAGTTAAGATAGTCTATTTAATAAATGGTGCTGCGAAAATTGGACTGACACATACATAACAATGAAAATGGACCACCTACTTATACCATATATGAGAACAAACTCAAAATGAATTAAAGACTTAAATGTAAGACCTGAAACCATAAAACTCCTAGAAGAAAACATAGGGAGTAAGTTTGCAGACATTACCCTGAGTAATATTTTTACTGGTATATCCCCTCGGGCTAGGGAAATAAAAAAAAAAATGAACATGTGGGATTACATCAAACTTAAAAAGTTTTTTTTGCAGCAAAGGAAATCATCAATAAAACAAAAAGGCAGCCTACTGAATGGGAGAAGATATTTGCCAATGATATATCTGATCAGGGGTTGATATCCAAAATTTATAAAACACTCATGAAACTCAACACCAAAAAAACAAACAACCCAATTAAAAAATGGGCAGGGGTTATGAAGAGGCATTTATCTAAAGAGGACATACAGATGGCCAACAGGCATATGAGAAAATGTTCAACCTCACTAATCATCAAACAAATGCAAATAAAAACCACCATGAGGTACCATCTCACTCCGTTCAGAATGGCTATCATCAATAAATCAACAAACAACAAGTGCTGGCAAGGGTGTGGAGAAAAGGGAACCCTGTTACACTGTTGATGGGATTTCAAATTGGTGCAGCTATGTGAAAATCAGTATGGAGTTATCTCAAAAAACTGGAAATGAAATTACCGTATTCCCAGCAATTCCACTCTGGGGTATCTACCTGGAAGAATCCAAGACGCTAATTTGAAAAAACATATGCACCTCTACTTTTATTGCACTATTTATAATAGCCAAGACTTGGCAACAACAGAAATGCCCATCGGCAGATGTCTGGATTAAGAAACTGTGGTACATTTATACAATGGAGTATTCCTCTGCTATAAAGAAGAATGAAATTGTACCATTTGCAACGATATGGATGGACCTAGAGACTATTATGTTCGAAATAAATCAGTCAGAGAAAGACAAATACCATAGGATCTCACTTATATGTGGAATCTGAAAAACTGAATGAATGAGCAAAGTAAACAGAAACAGTCTCATAGATATAGAGGAAAAAGTGAGGGTTGCTAGTTGGGAGGGGGGTGGAGATGAGGGAGAAAGGGAAGGTATTAGAGAGCATAAATAGGTAACTACAATATTGCCACAGGGATATGAAAGGCAGTTCGGGGAATATACCTAGCAATGTTCTAAATATTTTGTGTGGTGTCAGATGGTCACATGTTTTATTAGGGAGACCATTTCATGGATGGAGTAGAGGCTTGATCACTGCACTGTACACCTGAAGCTGATGTTTTATAATATTGTATGCCAACTGTAATTGAATATATAGATAGTCACATGATGTGGATTATACTGTGGAAAGGAATCAAAGGAATTGTAATAGATGTGTATGATATGGGGTGGAGGAGTGGGGTGGCGAATTGGGAGAGGTGGGGATATCACTTTGAGGGGTTAAAAGCATAACTCTCAGGCCGGCCGAGTGACACGTTGGTTAAGCGCTGGCTTGGGAAGCCAGCAGCCCCCATTCCGGTCCCACATGTGAGGGCCCGTGACACTGCCCTCAATAAATAAATAAATAAATAAATAAATATTTAAAAAATAAAAATAACATAAAAGTATAAGTATTGCACTGTGTTGTACAGCTGAAACTAATTTTAAAAATATTGATTTTACAATAAAAGAATTTTTTAAAAAATTTCGTACACCACAATTAATGTGATTCTTTCCTGGAACACAAGATTGGTTCAATATCTGCCAATCAATTAATATGATACACCACGTAAACAAAATGAAAAATAAAAATCATATGATCATGTCCATAGAGGAAGAAAAAGCATTTGGAAAAATCCAGCATCCATTGATGATAAATACTCTCAGCATAGTGGGAATAAAGGAAATATGTCTAGGGCCGGCTGAGTGGGGCTGTGGTTAAGCGCTGGCTTGGGAAGCCAGCCACCCCGGTTCGATCCCACATGTGAGGGCCAGTGACACTGACCTCAAAAAAAAAAAAGGAGGAAATATGTCTAAACATAATAAAGGACATATATGAGAAAGCCACAGCTAATGTCATAGAGTTATGATAATTAAGTTCACAAACTCATCTAGAACAATTACTATTGTACATACCTCATTGCTGAATATCACTACAAACACCTTGTAAGTACTTCCCTTGGGAAGGTATGTACCAAAATAAGTGCCTATTTCATTCTTCGGAGCAATTTTGGAACTCTTTTTCTGGAATGGCCATCACAGCTGTTGTCCTATTACACTTGATGTCCTGAATGCAATCAAAATGTCCTCCTTCAATATTTCTGTTACCTTTAGGTAAAGAAAGAAGTCATTGGGGGCCAGATCAGGTGAGTAGGGAGGGTGTTCCAATCCAATTATTTGTTTACTGGCTAAAAACTCCCTCCCAGACAGTGCCCTGTGAGCTAGTACATTGTTGTGATGCAAGAACCATGAATTGTTGGTGAAAAGGTCAGGTCATCTATTTTTTTTTGTTTTTTAAAGCCACATTCTTTTTTTTTTAAAGATTTTTATTGGGGAATTTGTCACGTTTCTGCATGACAGAGCAGGTGGGAGTGGAGAAGGGATGGTGAAGAGTTAAGAAAGAAAGAGACAAGGTATAAGAGAGAGAAATGTAGCTGGCCAGGGGACTTCAGTCATGTGGACTGGAGCCCCTAATCGGGCCTGACTATTCCTTTTATTATCTTATACATAAACAAGGGACAGTGTAGCTTCCGCAGTCTGTGAGTCTCACACCCAAGAATTAACCTCCAAGCCTAATTTCCCATGCCTGCAAACTGCCATTACAGGAGGTCCCATGAGGTTATTGTCATGCACCTCTTAAGAGACAGAAGCTTTCTCTGTCTAGGCTTACTGATAAGAATGTAGGGGTGACAGGTATTATCACATCAATAGGTCTTTTCACAGGCAGGCAGGCTGCCAGAACATGAAGCAAGGGGTTTATACCCCTTTTCTCCTCTCCCTTATTTCTCCCATGGCATTCACTGACACCCACAGGAACCCACTGGCACCCACGGGCACCCACTGACACCCACGTGACCATGCCTGGCTTGGGTTATCCCTCTTGTGGGATCTTACCCGTCATTGCCTAACCGGCCATCTTTGGTGCCAAACAGGGATATTTACAGTAAGCATAATATTGAAATTATGATCTATCTTTATGGAGAGGTGTATGGGGGCAGAAAGGCAAGTTATAATGTGACAGGAATTGGTGTAGGGGAACAGCATTGGGGTATTGAAGAAGGGGAACAGACAAGTTGATGTCCTTTTGTTCTTCAGTCTAGTAGTGAAGGACGTTGCTTCACTGGCCCATGTTGGTATTGTCATTGTGCTCTTCCCGGGTGAGGCAGATCAGTCCCTGGCCTCTGGACGGCCACTCATGATGGCTATCGGCAGCTCACACCGTCTGCCAGCTGCTCATGTTGGTTGCCGGCCACTCACTGTAGCTTATGGAAACCCACTGCAGCAGGCGCTATAGCTATGCCGTCGCTGGGACTCCCACGCCCAGCTCCAGGTGGAGCTGTTGTTCACCATCTTAGCTGTAGAGAGCAGTGTCACTGTCCCTCATATGTGGGATCTGAACCGGGGCTGCTGGCGTCCCAAGCCAGCTCTTAACCAATGCTCGCCACTCGGCTGGCCAAGGTCATCTAAATTTTCCATGCAGCCTTTTCAGCACTTCTAAATAATATACTTGGTTAGGTACAAATTCACAATGAATAAACCTTCTGATATAAAAAAAAGTTAGCAACATCATTTTGACTCTTGATTTCGACTGACAGAACATTTTTGATCTTTGAGAATTTGCTGACTTCCATTGTGCTCTTTGACCTTTTGTTACATGGTCCTATTAGTACACCTATGTTTCATCACCAGTGATAACATGGCCCAAAACATCATCTTGCCTCTCCAAAATGTCTTGGCAAACTTTGACTCTCCTTTGCTTTTGTTTATTGGTGAGCTCTTTTGGGACAATTTTTGCATACACCTTTCTCATGCCAAGATTCTCAGTTAAGATTTTCCTAATGGGTTCCCTATTGATGTTTACTTGGTCTGCTATGCTTCTCATAGTCAATGAAAATTTTTACATACAATTTGACAAAATGTTGCAATGTTTTCATCAGTTCTGCTCATTACTGGCTGTCCTGACCTCCCTTCATCAGTGATGCATTCTTTCCCCTCAGAAAAATATTTAATCTATTTGTACACTGCCATTTTCTTCATGATATTATCCCCATAAACTTGGACTAATATGTCCCTGATTTTACTTCCACTCTTGACAAGTTTAACAAGAAATTTAATGTCTTTTAATTGCTCTAATTCTAACTCAGACATTCTTGGGATGGAGTGGAGCACAGAAACACACAGCAACAATAATGAATGCTACTCAGCAAGACACTGCCACACATTTATATGAACACAACTGTGGCACACTAATATACCAAGGATATAAAACCTTACCAAACAGTTTGTACAATGCCCCCAATGTAAGCACATGGTGGCATGTTATTGAACTTAATTGTCTGACTTCATACTCAATGGGGAAAAGCTAAAAGCATTACCCTTAAGATCAGGAACAATACAAGAATGCCCACTTTCAACACTTTTATTCAACATAGTACTGGGATTTCTAGCCCCAGCAATCAGACAAGAAAAAGAAGTAAAAGACATACAAATTGGAAAAGAGGAAGTAAATGTCATTATTTGCAGATGACATAATATTATATAGAGAGATCCCCAAAGATTTCACCAAAAAAACTATTAGAACTGATAATTGAATTTAGTAAAGTAGCAGGAATATTCAGAAATCAGTTGCATTTTTATACACCAATAATGAACTATCAGAAAATGAAATTAAGAAAATAATCCCATTTACGATTGCATCAGATAAATAAAACTCTTAGGAATAAATTTATCCAACTAAGTAAAAGACCTGTATTCAAAATATTATAAGATGTTGAAGAGAGAAATTAAAGAAGATACAAATAAATGGAAACATATACCATGCTCATGGATAGGAAGAATTAATATAGTTAAAATATTCACACTACTCATAGCAATATATAGATTCAAATTAATCCATATCAAAATACGAATGACAGTTTCTCACAGAACTAGAACAAATAATGCTAAAATTTATAGAGAACCATAAAAGACCACAAATAGTCATGGCAATCCTGAAAAATAAGAACAAAGTGAGAGGTAGTATGCTACCATATATCAAATTACACTAGACAGCTATAATAATAAAACAGCATGGTATTGGCATAAAAATAGATGCATAAATCATTGAATCAGAAAAAAAAGAGCCCAGAGATAAATCCATGCCTATATGGTCATTTAATCTATAACAAAGTAAGCAAGAATTCACATTGGGGTAAAGACAGCCTATTTAATAAGTGGTATTGGGAAAACTGGGCTGACACATCCAAAAAAAAAAATGAAACTAGACCAACTTCTTACACCACATGCAAGAATAAACTCAAAATAGATTAAAGATTTAAGTATAAGTCCCGAAACCATGAAACTCCTAAAAGAAAATGTAGACAGTAAACTCTGACATTACACCCCATTATATTTTTTCTAAAATATATCTCCCAGGGCAAGGGAATCAAAAGAAAAAATAAACAAGTGGGAGTACATCAAAATCAAAAGTTTTGGCATAGCAAAGGAAATGATCAACAAAACAAATACATAGCCAACAGAATGGGAGATTCACAAATGATACATATGATAAGGGGTTAATATCCAAAGTTTATTTA
Source organism: Aselliscus stoliczkanus (assembly GCA_033961575.1). Taxonomy (NCBI): domain Eukaryota; kingdom Metazoa; phylum Chordata; class Mammalia; order Chiroptera; family Hipposideridae; genus Aselliscus; species Aselliscus stoliczkanus. The sequence continues at coordinate 10,145,528 of CM066737.1, read as the reverse complement.
AAAAGTCATATAACTCAACACCATAAAACCAAACAATCCAATTAATAAATGGGAAGAGGACCTGAATAGACATTTCTCCAAAGAGGATATACAGATCGCCAATAGACATATGACAAGATGCTAAACGTCACTAATCATCAGAGAAATGAAAATTAATACCTCAGTGACATATCACTTCATATTTGTAACAATGGCTATTATCAATAAATCAAGGAACTACAAGTCATGACACTAATGTGGAAAGAAGGGAACCCTCATGCAGTGTTGGTGGGATTGCAAATTGTGGGGTTGCAGCCAATATGGAAAACAGTATGAGTACGTAGGTTCCTCAAAAAATTAAAAATCAAACTAGCATATGACCCAACAATTTTACTTCTGTATAATTATCTAAAGTTATCTAAAACACTAAGTCAAAAAGATATACACACCCCTATGCTCATTGCTGCATTTTTTGTCTATAGCCATGCTATGGAAGATACATAAGTACACATCAATAGATGATTTGATAAATAGGAAGTATTGCATACATACAATAAAATGAATGAAATCCTACAATTTTCAATGACATTATGCTAAGTGAAATAGGCAAAACAGAGAAAGAAAAATACCGTGTTCTCTCACATGTGGAAAGTAAAGAAGGAAGGAAGTGAACAGACAAAACCGAAAGAGACTCATAGATACAGAGAGCAGAGTGATGGTTGCCAGATGGAAGGGGGGTTTCGGAGCTGGGTGAAAAAGTTGAAGGTATTAAGAAATACAAATCAGTACTTACAAAACTGTCACAGGGATGTAAAGTATAACGTAGGAAACATAGTCAATAATATTGTAGTCACTATGTATAGTGCCTGGTGGGTAGTAGACTAATTGAGGGCATCACTTTGTAAATTATATAAATTTCTAACCACTATGATGTACACCTGATAGTGATATAAAGTAATACTGAATGTCAACCCTAATTGAAAAAAAAAAGGCAGATAAACTACAAAATCTTAACTTTTCTTGATCCATTAGAAACCTGAAATTTCAGATCACCAAAATAGCCTAAATATCAAGAAGGGATAATAAGCTTCTCCAAAGAGAGGTGAGATGTGAATGAATATATTGGCTTACTTGTAACATAGCTTAAGAGAAGGAGGTACTTGTCATACAAGCTGGTTAGAAAATACAAGGTAAAATCTTAACAAATTGTTGGAAAACAAATGGAGGCTTATAAATCAATTTGTGATAGTTAGTGAGCCCAGAAACAGGAGTGTGCACGCAAAGGTATTTTTCATGGATCTCTAGCAAGTGCTTTTGAGAACTTTGGGCAGGGGAGGAGAACATACAAATCTCTCCTTTGTGGTACAGGTGTGTAGAAAATGATTGTCTGCAACTTAGTGTCAGTCTTAAACCCCAATCTCTGCACAGCAAATTCTCCTCTCAAAAGAAGCCTAAAATTTAAGCTGCAGGGGTGAACACCAGGGAACCCTGTGCCCCCTAGGACACCAGCAAAAACACATTCCATCTCATGTAGTTGGTTTTACTATTTTCTTTGCCTTTTATTATGTTTGAAATTTTTTGTAATAAAAATAAACAAATTATGTTAGTTTGCAATGACTTCTTAGTGAACCCTCATTGGCTCCTGGTGATCAACATGTTCTTTTATATTTTAATGCTTATATACCATATTAAGATATTCTAATTTTTTGCCAGGAATATGTTTCAAACAAATGTATCTTTAAATATCAATATCTATCTTCTCCCATTTTAGGAAATTAATGGATTTGAGCTGTCTGATTTCTGTTGGCATTTTCCAGGAGTCCTCAAAAATTATTAATCCTGACTTTGTAGTAACATCAGAAGGGAACCAAATTTATGCCATCTTGAAGCTGCCTTCGAGGGTATTGATTTTAAATGGTTTATTATGCTAAGCAAAGTAAGTCACAGAAAAATTTGAGAACCAAATTATTTCACTGATATGTGGGATATAAAACTGAAAGCAACAAAGGAACAAGACAAACATAAAGAAACAAAAACTCATAGACACAGATAATAGTTTAGTGGTTACCAGAGGGTAAGGGGGAAAGGGGTAAATGGGGTCAAATATATGGTGATGGAAGAAGAACCTACTCTGGGTAGTGAACAAGCAATGTGATACAGAGATGATCTATCACAGAATTGTACATTTGAAACCTATGCAATTTTACTAAGCATTATCACCCCAATATGTTTTAATTTTTAAAAAGGGGGAAATAAAGCATTTAAACTACAAAAAAAGAAAAGTAACAAGACTTAGACAGAACCTTTGACCCTCCCCCCTTTCCTGCTCAGAGGTTCAGAAAGAGAAACCTACTTCAGGAAAGAAATCTTAGAATGCTGCCTTAGCCTACATTGAACTAAGTATGGTAAATAAGATGACATCAGGTAGGTGCTTGTTAGCTAGACACCCTCTGTGTCCCTTTGTTTCTGAGTTGCCCAGCAAGAATGTTCCTGCAGAGCTGGCCTAGTGGCGCATTGGTTGGGAGCTGGCTTGCGATCCCAGTGGCCCTAGTTCGGATCCCACATATGAGGGCCAGTGATACTGCCCTCTACAGATAAGATGATGACCAACAGCTCGACCTGGAGCTGGGCTGTGCAAGTCCTGCTGATGGTGTAGGCTGCAGCCCCTGCTTTATTGGCCTGCCATAAGCTACAATGAGTGGCTGACAGTCAGCATGAGAGGCCGGCAGCCAGAGTGAACTGCCAATAGCCACAGTGAGTGGCTGTCCAGAGGCCAGTGACCGATCTGCCTCACCCGGCAAGAGCACAATGCTGATATCCACATGGGCCAGTGAAGCAACGTCCTCTGTAACTAGACTGAAGAACAAAAGGACAGCAAATTTCCTGTTCCCCTTCTCCAATTCCCCAGTGCTGTTCCCTTCCCCAATTCCCCAATAAAAAAAATCTTTTTTAAAAAAAGGATGTTCCTGCAAAGGGTATTCTACTATTTCTTCCTCAATTACCTGTAAATCTCTCATTCTCACCTCCAAAATTGAATACCCCTCCCTCCTTCTCTCCTTTGTCCAACAATGTCTTATATAGCTAGTGTTGCCTCTCTGTCTTTGGAATTTTCATGCCTATGTGAATTCCCTGTGTACATGTATTAAAACTTTGACTTTCTCCTGTTAATCAATCTCTGTTAATTTGATTATTAGCCAAGCTAGAAGAACGTATAAGGTGGAAGAAAAGGTATTGTTTTTTTAGCCCCCACAATTCTAAACTTTGTCATCATTATATTTTTTTATGGTATTAGATAGCATAATTATCATGCTTGGGTTTGTTTGGAATAAGATGGTATAGAGTAAAAATTAAGCAGTATGTCAGTGTTTACCTACATTACTGAATAATAAACAAACTCATTTTAATCATAGATATGAATAGGAAAACAGAAATATTTCACTCCTATGATACTCAATTACATCCATAACTAAAGTTTCATTAAGAATGCACTATTTTGTTTGAAGATGTGACTAATGTTCAAAGACAGATGACCTTGTGATGAGAAAACAGTATAGTGTACATGAATAGTAATTTCTCACTGGACTCAGTTTCCTCACCTATAAGACAAAATAATTTGTACCTGTACAACAGAATTGTTTTGAGGATTAAATGGGAAAATTAAAACAAAGTGCTTTGTACAGTATTTTATACATATGAAACACTCAATAAATCTCAGTCATTGTTATGATAGCTATGATTATCAGTCATTAACTCCTTAATTATAATATCTGATTCCAAATTCAAAATGACCAGGGCCAATATTCTGATCATTGTAGCATAAGCAAGTGATAAGATCTTGAAGATAAGACACCACTGTACTAACATCTTTGAACCACTTCTATGAGTGATGAAAAAGTCCTCAGAGAGGATAAAATGAGGTTTGGATGAGGCTTGATAGGTTAATAGTGATCTGGTCATGAAGGGTTATGTTGGTAAATCTGTATTTTTCCTATAGGTAATGAGCTTTTGAAAAATTTAAATTAGTGGAGAGATATGATCAAATCCACACTTTTCAATCGTTCTATGAAAGACACAAAAACAAGGGTTGAGAATTATGCCTGATGGCTGCATTATCCTTAAGAATTTATTGTAAAATTTCACTTTAAATTGCATGATAGACAGAACCAAGGAATTATGCAAAGGGCTTATTCAATGCAATGAAAAAGTGCTGAATAAACTTCTTTAATGAATTTTATATTTTTATTCCTTCCAAACTGCGGGGGACCAGCCCCCGCTGACCAGGGTTCGAGAAGGTGGACACTGCGTCGGCGGTTAATGAAAGACAGAAACTGTTTGTTGCAGTAAAAGACAGAAAATGGAGATATAGATCTCCAGTTTATTTGTTGCAGGCTTTATATACATTTTTTAGGTAGGAGGTACGTGCAAGGGTACGTGTAGGAAAAATATGCATTACCTCAGTGAAAGGTAGATCATTAACTGTTTACCAATAGTCTAAAGGTCAGTGAAACCTTGGTTAGTTTCTTAAGCCGTTTTCTTCCATTAACCCAGATAGCCATCTTTTTTTTGTGTCCCAAGGATCCGGCCATCCTCACCACATTCCTTAGTAAATAGTAAGCACCCTCCAGGTGCAGCAAAGAAGAAAAGAAGCAGATAGACCAGTTTATGATTCACAAAGCCCACTAAAGCCAGCTTGCAAGCCCCTCAATATTGGGGACCATGGCCCTCAACACTGCATGCCCCTCAATATTGGGCTACATGGCCCTCAACACCAAACCTTTATGCCGTTTTAAAAACCATTTAACATATCATTCCAAAGTTTAAGAGTTATGTAAAATGCTTTTCTGGATATTCTAAATTCATTTCCATTTCCTTAAATCTTGCTAATTCATGTCCTGGGCCCAAAACTATTATATTACAATAATATCTCAAAAATAGCTTTTTCACATCACTGTAGTTCAAATATTTTAAAGAATAAGTTTAAAATCTGTATTGATGCACTAAAAGTATCATAGGAATTTTCTTTCTTTTTTAAATACATTGGGTGAAGATGGTAAATAAAATTACACAAGTTTCAAGTGTATATTTCTATAATACATCATCCATATATCATATTTTGTTCTCATCACCCAGAGTCAGTTAACTCATCACTAAACATTGTACTTCACGACACCTATTACCCTTTCCATCACCATATATTTGATAACCTTTAAATTCTTCTACTATCCTCCCTCCTTAGGAATTTTCAAAGAAAAAATTACATCATATATATATATATATATATTAATTCTATTATTGTGAAAGAAACATTTTTTTAAAATTATTTTCAGCTGTACAACATAGTGTATTAGTTATACTTTTTAACCCTCCAAGTGAAAACTCCCCTCTCCCAATTTGCCACCCCACTTAGCCCCCATATCATACATATTTATTACAATTTTTTTGACTCCCTTCCACAGTATAGTCGACATCCCGTGACTATATATATATTCAATTACAGTTGGCATACAATATTATACAACATCAGCTTCAGGTGTACAGTGCAGTGATCAAGCCTCTACTCCATCCATGAAGTGGTCTCCCTAATAAGACATGTGACCATCTGACACCCCCAAAAATATTTACATTATTATATTCCCCAAACTGTGTTTCATATCCCTGTGGCAATATTGTAGTTGTCTATTTATGCTGTCTAATCCCTTCCATTCACCCTCATCGCCACCCCAATCCCTACAAGCAACCATCAGTTTTTCCTCTATATCTGTGAGTCTGTTTCTATTTAATTTGCTCTTTCATTCAGTTTTTCAGATTCCACATATAAGTGAGATCCTATGGTATTTGTCTTTTTCCGACTGACTTATTTCACTCCACATGATAGTCTCTACGTCCATCCATATCGTTGTTCGTGGTACAATTTCATTCTTCTTTAAAGTGAAGTAATATTCCATTGTATAAATGTACCACAGTTTTTTAATTCAGTCGTCTACAGGTGGACATTTCTGTTGTTTCCAAGTTTTGACTACTGTAAATAGTGCTACAATAAACACAGGGGTGCATATATTTTTTTCAAATTAGCGTCTTGGATTCTTCTGGGTAGATACCCAGGAGTGGAATTGCTAGGTCAGAAGGTAGTTCTATTTGCAGTGTTTTGAGATATCTCCATACTGATTTCCATAATGGCTGCACCAATCTGCAGTCTCACCAACAGTGCACCAGGTTTTCCTATTCTCCACAACCATGCCAGCACTTGTTATTTGTTGATTTATTGATGATAGCCATTCTGACTGGTGTGAGGTGGTTTATCATTGCGATTTTCATTTGCATTTCTCTAATAATTAGTGAGGTTGAACATTTTTTCATTTGCATATTGGCCATCTGTATGTCCTCTTTAGAATGAGGGTTTATATTGCTCTCTATAGGAGTTGTACTGTATTTCACATTTGTTGTAGCTGTTGGTATCAGAGTTGTCAAATTCCTTGTGACTTTCTTTTGTCTCCCTTCTTGACTTTGGAATACCCTAAGTACACCTCCTCAAAGAGATTTTTCATCCTGCATCAGCCATAATTAAGTATTATTATATTGAAGACTTTTTAATATGGTGGTAAGATATGGTGGAGAAGTGTTGAATAATTTTATTAGTAAGTCTCCATCTTTTAGTGATCCTGTGTCCATGGGTTCTGATCTTCACAAGTATGTCTCCATTGGTAGAAATTATCCCACCCACTCGCTTCTACTTAGATGATACTGGCAGGCTAGTGAGGACTGGAGTCCTTCTCTGAAAAGGATAAGACTCTGGCAAAAAATTTTTTTTGTGAGAGTAGGCCTTTGTTATGGAAAACAGTCTGGATATGTTTCATAATGATTATTCCTCCCTCCTCTCTGCCAGAGCTATGAGTCAATGATTGATGGATACCCACTGTGAGAACCTGGTGGCATACCTAGAAGTAAAATCCATGAAATTGTGGGGCCCCTTCTAAGGCTGTAATCTGCAGAAGTTTCTCAGTATCATCATAGCCCACAATCAGCTTCCATCAATTTTTTGAAGTTACCATGTTCATGGTTTTATTAGTTATGTCTCCTGCAGCTTATGCTCCCTGTAAGCCCATCTCAGCTGTGACTCTATTTATCTGTCTCTACAAATCAGTGCCATGGCTTGTCCCCTTCAGGGTTCTGATGGGCTTAAGAAAAGTAATTTATTTTCAGGGTTTTTTTTCTTGTTGTAAGGCTGGGAGTGGCAACATCAATGCTGTTCACATGTCAAAATATAAGCTATAAGTCTCTCAGTATACTTTTATATACCATTCTCTCTGAATTGTTTTGAAGATTAAATAACTTAATACATGCAAAGCACTAATATTAGTGCTGGACTGATTCTAAGTATTCTCTAAAGGGTAGTTCTTGTTGTTATTACAAGTGTGATTATGTTCTGGATAGTTTGTTATTTGGTATACAGAAATGATTAAAATATATCCCCAATTCACACAGCCTGATTGTGGTTTTTTGGCATGATTAAATAATTGGGCACTCATTTCCTTAATTTTATACTTGAGGAAAATTTACATCAGAAAATTCAAACAACTTGCCAAAGTTTCCAAGTTAGATAATATTCTAGGGAATATAAATAGTTGCCATATATAGATTCTCAATTTTGAAAATTATAACAACCATTTAGGTTAAATATATACATGATGTATTACAGAATTTTACCTTGAAATCTATGCAACTTTACTAACAATTGTGACTCCAATAAATTGTAATTAAATATATATATATATATATATATATATATATATATATATATATATATATATAAAATGGGCCGGGCAAGTGGCGCGGTGGTTGGGCACTGGCTTGGGAGGCCAGCGGCCCCAGTTCCACATGTGAGGGCCAGTGACACTGCCTTAAAATATATATATATATATATATATATATATATATATATATATATATTTCCAGAAAGATGGTGGAATGGACACTGTACTGGCTGCCTCCCAGGATCACACCAAAATTACAAATAATTTATATAACATTTGACCTTGGAGGACCCCAGAACACTGGATGAGCAGATCCTCTAGGCAAAGGACCTAGGGAGGAGGCTGCATTGGGTCTGGTGGGATGGGGGGAGATGAGAGAGAGCAAGCCCCATGGGGGGCGACCCAGTGGTGAGGAGACTTACCCGGATGGGGGACAGACCCTGTGGCCCCACACCGGAATCATTGGCCCAGGGATGCTTTTCCAGGAAGAGGAGTTCTTTGATGGCTGGCAGTAGAAATTACTGAGGATTCACTTTGCTCAGTTTGGTGAGGCTGAGTGTGGCTGGAGAACCAGTGGGGCCTGGTGGACAGAGTGGCTGTGTGAGCTGGGCCCAGGAGCCTGCTGGGGACTGACTGAACTGAGCACATTGGTGTGGAGGCTTGAGGTTATGGGACCATTGTTTCTTTGGTGTGCAGCTTGCATATGAGTGCTATACAGGAGGGTGCCATTTTTTCCTTAAACATACTTTTTTTAATTAATTTATTTTTAATTAGGTTCCGGTGTAAAACACAGTGCAATAGTTATACTTTTTACCCCTCAAAGTGACATCCTCCCTCCCCCCATTTGCCACCCCACTCCTCCCCCCATATCATATATATCTATTACACTTCCTCTGACTCCCTTCCACAGTATAATCCACATCCCATGACTATCTATATATATTCAATTACAGTTGGTATATAATATTATACAACCTCAGCTTCAGGTGTACAGTGCAGTGCAATATTGCCACAGGGATATGAAAGACAGTTCGGGGAATATAATTAATAATGATGTAAATATTTTGTGGGGTGTCAGATCATCACATGTCTTGTTGGGTATACCACTTCATGGATGGAGTAGAGGCTTGATCACTGCACTGTACTCCTTATACTCCTTAAACATTCTTTTGTTTTTTTGGAGGGCAGTGACACTGGCCCTCATATGTGGGACCTGAACCGGGGCTGCTGGCTTCCCAGGCCAGCGCTTAACCACTGCGCCACTCGGCTGGCCCTTCTTAAACATTCTTATCATCAGTGTTCTAAACTCTGTCTCTGAAAGTTTGGATACCTCTGTTTCATTTAGTTCCATTTCTAGAGGTTTCTTCTGATCTTTTACTTGGGACATGTTTCTTTGTTTCTTCATTATGGCTGTCATCTGTGATTGCTTCGATTTATTAGATAGATTCCCTAGAAAAAGGAGAGAAAAAAAGAAAAAAAGAAAAAAAGAAAAAAGGAAAAAAAAGGAAAAAAAGAATAAAAAAGAAAAGAGATGGGCCGGCCGAGTGGCGCGGTGGTTGAACGCTGGCTTGGGAAGCCAGCGGCCCCGGTTCGGGTCCCACATGTGAGGGCCAGTGACACTGCCCTCAAAAACAAACAAACAAAAAAAATAAAAAGAAAGAAAAGAGAAAGAAAAAAAAAAGGTGGAAGCGTTGTCCATCCTCTTTAATCTGCAGACCTCTTGCTCACCAATAGAGAGTCTCTGGGCGACTCAGCACCAGCTGTTGGGCAGAAGGGCTTAACGTTTCCGCAATCAGCGGCTCTGTGCTCTGGAACCATGCTCACTACCAAAAATCTTCACAGGTATTTGTGGGTTGTCTGCTGCAAAAAAAACAAAAACAAAAAAACAACCCTTCGTGGCCTGTGGAGGTGGGGGCCAGGCCCTAGGGGCTCAGGGTGCACCTGGCAACACACCTTTAGGTGGGCAGCGCAGGCCCCCAAGGCTTCACTGGATGTGGTCAGTGGCCCCCACCAATTCAGAGCCTCATTCACTCTGCACTGGCAACCAGCCCACACAAACTCACCAGGAAATCCACGACTGGATCACATAGGCACACAGCTCCCGTCCAACACTCTCAGGAAAACTCACAGTCTCAGCCTGTCTCAATCAGCTTAGACTGAGCAGCCCATAAGCCAATCCCCAGCCTGGCAACTGTTCACAAACAGTGTGGAGAGTGGAGTCCTAAGGCGGCTTGCACACTCCTGTGTCTCAGTGAGTAGCATGTTGGAGCCAGAGCACACCCACCTGGCATTTCCCTGGCAACAGCACAAGAACAGTGGAGGGTGGGAATCGAAGGCCGCATTCATGCACATGCATACACAGACTCCTGCACCAATTTCACCAGATCAATGCAGTCCAGGACCTGACCCTCTGGGTGGAGAACACAAAGTATATAGATGATGTTTATGGAAATGTAAATTTGAAACTTATATAATTTTACTAACCAATGTCACCCCAATAAATGTAATAAAAAAAGAATGCAAAACAACAGAATATCCAAGAACTGTGGGACAATTACAAAATGTATAACAGACAGTTAATAGGAATCCTAAGGAAAAGAAAGAGAGAAAGAACAGAAGAAATATTTGAAGTATTAAAGACAAAATATTTCCTAAATTAATGACAGCCACAAAACCATAGATCCAGGAAGCTCACCTTTTTAGAGGTGTAGATTAAAATTTTTATACATCAACATATCATATTTAAACCACAGAGAAAAAGAAAAATTCTTCAGAAAGCCAGTATGGGAGGAGCACATTACCTGTAGAGGAACAAAGAAAAGAATTAATGCAAACTTCTCATCAGAAAGCAGATAAGCAAAAGGAGAATGGAATGAAATATTTTAAGTGTTACATGAGAAAAAAACACCATCTTATAATTCTATATTCAATGAAATCATCCTTCAGAATTGAAGTAGAAATATATTTCTTTCAGGTGAACAAAAATTGAAGGAATTCATTATCATCAGAACTTCCCTTAAAGAAATATTAAAAGCAGTTTTTCAAGGAAAAGGAAAAGGATATACATCAGAATCTGGAATCTACATAAAGAAAGGAAAAACATTGGAGGAGGATAAATTAATAAATATTTGTTCTTTTTCTTATTCTTAATTAATCTAAAAGATAACTCTTTAACATAATAATAATAATTATGTATTGAGTCATTATAGAGTAGGGATAACTGAAATCAATGATAGCAATGATAAGAGATGAGAATGAGGAATTGGGAACACTCTTTTATAAGATAGGTGCAATACCCATGGAGTATTATTTAAAGGTAGACTTAAATTAGTTTTTCAAATATGTTTTAGGGCCGGCCAAGTAGTGCGGTGGTTAAGCACTGGCTTGGGAAGCCAGTGGCCCGGGTTAGGATCCCACATATGAGGGCCAGTGACACTGCCCTCAAAAAAAAAATTTAAATTTCATGGAAACCACTACCTTAATTATAATAAGAGAAGTATAATTTATATGATAATAAAGAGAAATCATAAAAATCAAACCATAGAAATGTTCAATTAAACCAGAAAGACAGAAACAAGTGGGGTGAAAAAAATGCAATGGCTAGAAAACAGATATAAGCATGGTAGATAATAATCCAACTATAGTAATAATTATTTTAAGTGAGAATTGTCTAAATACAATAAAAAAACAGAGATTATCAAAATGCATTAAAAAGCAACATCCAACTATATGATTTCTACAAAAAATTTCCTTTAAATATAAAGACACATAGAGGTTAGAAGTAAAGAGATTAATGAAAATACACCTTTCTAATACTAATCAAAAGAAAGCTGGAATAACCACAATAATTTCAGACAAAGCAGATTTCAGAGGAAGGATAATTACCAGGGATAAACAATGGACACACACAATGTTTAAGGGGTACATTCTCCAAGAAGACACAACAATCCTAAATGTGTAAACACCTAACAATAAATTGCCAAAATAGATGAGGTAAAAAACAATAGAACAAGGCCAGCCGAGTGGTGTGTTGGTTAAGAGCTGGCTTGGAATGCCAGCGGCCCTGGTTCAGATCCCACATATGAGGGCCAATGATCCTGCCCTGTACAGCTAAAATGGTGACCAACAGCTCCACCTAGAGCTGGGCTGTGCATCTCCTGGCGTTGGTGTAGGCTGCAACTCCAGATGCAGTGTGCTGCCACAAGCTACAGTGAGTGGCTGGTAGCCAGGGTGAGCGGCCAGCAGCCGGAATGAGCTGCCAAGAGCCACGGTGTGCGGCCATCCAGAGGCCGCGACTAATCAGCCTCATCTGGGAAGAGCGCAATGATAATACCAACATGGGCCAGTGAAGCAACGCCCTCCGCAACTAGACTGAAGAACAAAAGGACAACTTTTCTGTACCCCTTCCCCAATTCCCCAATGCAGTTCTCCTCCCCCAGTTCCCCAATCAAAACTTTTAAACAAACAAACAAACAAAAACAATAGAACAGAAAGGAGAAATACACAGCTTTACCTCTGTAACTGGAGACCTCAACATCCTTCCATAAGTAATTGATACATTAAATTGGCAGTAAATCAGTATGGATATAGGTGACCTGAACAGCCCATCAATCATCTTGATCTAAATAACATTAATTTAGTACTCCATTCAACAACATTAGAATGTATATTTTTTCAATCTGGCATAGAATATTCAAGATAAACCACATATTGGGCCATGAAACATACATTAAAAATTTTAAAGGAATATAAATCATATGAAGTATGTAATGAAATCACAGTGGAATTAAGTTAGAAATCAATAACAGAAAGTTAGCTGAATAATACCCAAATATTTGGAAATTAAAACACACACACACACACACACACACACACACACACACAGAAATAATCCACAGGTCAATAGAAATCTCAAGAGAAATTTTAAAAAATATTTTGAACTATATCAAAATGAAAATACTTCTCAAAATTTGTGGGATATAAGGAAAGTTGAACTCAGAGGGAAATTTATATAATTAACAGTATATGTTTGAAAATAATAAAAATCTATATTCAATAACCTAAGTACCACCCTAAGAAATGAGAATAGATAAAGCAATTTAAGTATAAGTAAGCAAAAGACAAGAAACACAAAAAATTAGAACAGAAATCAATGAAATTTAAAACAGGAAAATACAGAAAATCATTCTTGGGAAAGATCCACACAAGTAATAAGCCTCTAGCCAGGCTAACTATGAAAAAAAGACATACAGAAATTACTAATATGAAAAATGAAAAATGGGTTATGACCACAGATCCCACAAACATTAGGAGTATAATAAAGGAGTATTATGAACAACTTTATACCCACAAACTTGATAACTTAGATGAAACAGACCTAATTCTTAAAAGGCACAAACTACTGAAACTCACACAAGTAGAGACTGATAACCTGAATATCCTTATATCTAGTAGAGAAATCGAATCATTAATTAACTACTACCCAATAAAATAAAGCACAAGGTTCCGATGATTTCACTGGTTAATTCTCCCAAACATTTAAGGAAGAAATGATAGCAACACTCCATAATCTCTTCCAGAAAATAAAACAGAGGGAATCCTTCCCAATTCATTTTTTTAAAGCCAGTATTTCCTTAATACCAAAAGCAGACAAAGATTGAGGGGGGTGGGAATGAGGGAGAAGGGGAAGGGATTAGACAGCATAAATAGGTAACTACAGTAATGTCACAGGGGTATGAAAGACAGTTCGGGGAATACAATAATATTGTAAAAATTTTGTTGGGTGTCAGATGGTCACATGTCTTGTTAGGGAGACCACTTCATGGATGGAGTAGAGGCTTGATCACTGCACTGTATACCTGAAATTGATGTTGTATAATATTATATGCCAACTGTAATTGAATATATAGATAGTCATGGGATGTAGATTATACGGTGGAAGGGAGCCAAAGGAATTGTAATAGATGGTATGATATGCGGGGAGGAGGGGGGAGAATTGGGGGAGGGAGTTTGTCACTTTGAGGGGTAAAAAGTATAACTATTGCACTGTGTTGTACACCTGAAGCTAATTAAAATAAATTTTTTAAAAAACCAAAATAAAAAAACAGACAAAGACTACAAAAAATATAATCTGCAGACTAATATCTGTGATTATTAGAGATGCAAACTTTCTCCACAAAATATTTGAAAATTGAATCCAACAATGTCTGAAAATAATTATACTCCACAAGGGATATTTATTCCAGGAATTCAAAGTTAGTTCATCTTTTGAAAATCAATCATTATCCACCACATCAAGATGCTGAAGTAAAATAATTTGATCATATTAATTGATGTAGAAAAGGCATTTGCTAGAATTCAACACTCATTCATGATGAAAACTTTCAGTAAATTGAAAATAAAGGGGCAAGAATCCTAACATTTTCTTTCTCCACCCTCTCCCCTTGTCCCAGATTGCTGTTCAGGCTGCATCTGACTCTCTCTGAGCTCCAGGCTCCTGCTAAGTAGGAGCCACCATTGTCTCCTTCTAGCCACCATCATGATCCTCTACTGGGACCTCATCAGCCATGATGAAATGTTCTCTGACATCTACAAGATCCAGGAGATTGAGGATGGGCTGTGCCTAGAGGTGGAGGGGGAAATAATTAGTAAGACAGAAGGTAACAGTGGTGACTCACTCATTATTGGAAATGCCTCTGCTGAAGGCCCCTACCTAGATCAAAGGTAACAAAAGCACAGTAATCACTGGTGTTGGTATTGTCATGAACCATTATTAGCAAAAGGAACCTACAAGAAGTACATAAAGGATTACATGAAATCATTCAAAGGGAAACATGAAGAACAGAAACCAGAAAGAGTAAAACCATTTATGAGAGGGGCTGTAGAACAAATCAAGCACGTCCTTGCTAATTTCAAAAACTACAAGCTCTTTATTGGTGAAAAACTGAATCCAGATGGCATGGCTGCTCTATTGGATTACTGTGAGGATGGTGTGACCCCATATAAGATTTTCTTTAAGAATGGTTAAGAAATTGAACAATATTAACAAATTTGGCAATTTGGATCTATCACCTGTCATCATCATAACTGGCTGCTGCTTTTCATCCATACACCAGGACTAGGACAAATGGACTGATATTACCTTGAGCTCTTCATTTATTTTGACCTTGATTTATTTGGAGCAGAGGCATTTTTTTTAAAGAAAAATATGTGGTGTACAATAGTTTGTCTAAAAATAAATCTAATTTAAACTAAAAAAAAGTAATAATAATAATAATAATAATGAAAAAGAAAAGAATCCCCAAAGAATCTCATAGCTGAATAGCTTAAGATCCATAGGTCTAAGACCAAGAAGAATGGCTCCAGGTCAAGCAGGAGGAAATCAAGACTTTGTGCAAAGAAGGAAAGACCAAAAAATAAAGGTCCCCTTCTCTTGTTTGAACATAGTAGCCTCAGCAATTACATAGATCATTTAATAAAACAAGCCTATGTGCCTACAAACAAACCAACAAACCAAACTAAGTAAATCTGAATAATATATGGGCTGTAGTATATAATAAGTTATTAATATTGGTTTATTAATTGCATCAAGTGTATCATACTAATGTACATATTAGGAGATAATGGCTCTGAGGTATATGGAAACTCTGTACTATCTTCACAAATCTAAAACTGTTCTAAAACTTTTAAAAATGGGTTAAAAAACAGTGAATAGCTAAAAAACAACATGGGCCTTACACTAATGTGAAATATAAAATATTTAATATCAATGGCAATAAAAATTGGAAATGTAAGTTTTTATATACATTTACATATATATATATATACACATATATGTGTATTAAATAGATTTTTATATACAGAGGTTGCCAAAAATATATACACATTTAAGAAAGAAAAACTACTAAAATTGTAATAATATATATCAATAACAAAAGATGAATACAAGTCACATTTGACTTCTGCAATTACAAGAGGTGTTCAAAGGGGTTACCATTAACATCCAGACACTCCTGATTATGGACTGCTTGAGCAATGTTGACCAAATTGTCCATTTGTATACATTTTTTGGCACCCCCATTATATGGAGAGACAAGAGAGAAAGAGAGAGAGCTTGTTGCTTGCTGTTAATGGTTTGGGTGGTATTATAGACTTTAAAATAATTGCACTTATTCCCCCCTCTATATCTAGGCATATTGCAATGTAATTCTGTAGCTTCTCCCATTAAATTTCAGAGTGTATTTTACCCCAACACACAAAACTGGGCTGGCCTTGAGATTTGTTTAAGCTAATAGAATGCATCAGGGGTAACATTGAGCTACTTCTGAACCTAGGTTTCAGAGGTTTGAATATTCTGTTTTCTTGTTACCCTGTCTAAGGTGAACAAATCCAGGCTAGCTTGTTGCATGATGATTCACATGTCCCAGTAAATCAGTGTAGAGCCAGTCAACCTCCAGAAACAGAATTCCTACCTGACCATCAGCTGACTGTAGATGCTTGAATAAGTACTGCTGAGATTAATCAAATTCCAGGCCAAATTGTAGACCTACAGAATTGTGAATTAAATAGACTGATATTACACTATTAAGTCATTAAGTTTTGGAGTAGTTTATTATGCAGCAAAACCTATTATAGTTTGAGTTTGTGAACTAGGGTTTTGATACCTAAAAACCTGTAATATTTTAGAAATCATTTCTTTTTTTTTTGAGGGAAGTGTCACTGGCCTTCATATGTGGGACCCGAACTGGGCCACTGGCCTCCCAAGCCAGCACTTAACCACCACACCACTTGGCTGGCCCAGAAATCATTTCTAATTAATAGTTATCTTTGTTATATTTCCTTATGTATTGTGAGTAATATTGAATGGCTGCTTCAGAAAGTGATTCTTATTTCTATTTCCAGATTACTAATCAAAATTATTTTATTAGATTATGCACCTAATATAATTATTGCAGTCATTCAAATAATTACTGTCCCTATGATACACAAACATGCATACATATGTTTATTCCCATTTTTAAGTAGCTTGTGGTAGTCAGTTTCAGTCCACCTGTTTGAAATTTATTTTTCAAGTCTACTATAGTACAGTGATACAGTAAAAATAAAAAAATTAAACTGGGTATCAGGAGATTGGGGTCTGAAACTTGGATTTTCTAGTCACCGACTCTGTGACATTGGCAATTTACTGTGATTCACTGAGACTTATATTATTCAAATATAAAATGAGAATAATGAAAGTAGAAGATGTCTAAAGTCCCCTTCTAGATCTAATATTCTATCAGGCTATAATTCTAAGACAGTCAATAATTACAGATTTATTTTATTACAATATTAATTTTTATCATATATGTATGGAGATGGGACAGGAAGAAGAAATTGAGCATGAAAAAAAGTTGTGCCCTTTTTGATGCACAATGTGTAGTGTAATTTTGACCCCTTTCTGCTGTTCATAATAATATGATAAAACACTAATTTCAGGGTCAGCAGAGTGGTTCAGCTGGTTAAGAGATTGCTTAGGAGTGCGAGCTCTGGGCCGGCTGAGTGGCTCAGTCGGTTAAGAGTTGGCTTAGAGCACGTGCTCTGAGCAACAGGGTCGCCGGTTTGATTTCCACATGGGCCATTGAACACTGAGCCCTAGCTGAGCTGTTGCTGAGCTGCCAACAGGTGGCAGGATGGCTCAGCTTGTGTAACCTGCCTGTTCAATGGTGTGCCATGCCCACCCACAACTAGGACTGAACCCAGTACCTTGAGCTGAGCTACCTCCTGGATGGCTCAAAGGATACAGCATGCACTCTTAACAACAGGGCTGGTGGTTCGACTTCTGCATGGTATGGTGGCTGCACCCACCCACAACTAAGATTGAACACAGCACTTTGAGCTTAGAGGCCACGAGCTGCCAACGGAAAGCCAGATGGCGACTGGCGCCCTCCACAACAAAGACTGAAGAACAACTTGGCTGGTTCCCTCTCCCAATTCCACAACACTGTTCCCCTCCTCCAATTCTCCAATAAAATCTTAAAAATAAATAAGTGTGAGTTCAGAGCAATGGGTCGCCGGTTTGATTCTCACATGGGCCAGTGAGCTGCACCCTAGCTGAATTGCCACTAAGCTGCCAACAGGTGGCAGGATGGCTCAGCTAGTGAGAACACATGCTCCTAACAACAAGGTTGTCTGTTTGACTTGTGGACTATGCCTTCACACAACTAAAAGACTGAATTCAGCACCTTGAGCTGAGCTGCCAGCCAGATGGCTCAGTAGGTAAAGCATGTGCTCTTAACAATGAGGCTGCTGGTTTGATTCTCACATGGGATGGTGGCTATGCCCACCTGCAACTAAGATTGAACACAGCACCATGAACTTATTGGCCGTGAGGTGCTGACAAGGGCTGCCAGATGGCGACTGGACTTGAAGCTGAGCTAGCCTCACCCTCCACAACTAAGATTGAAGGACAACAACTTGGCTTTTCCCCTTCCCCAATTCCCCAACACTGTTCCCCTCCCCCACTTCCCCAGTCAAAAAGTCTAAAAAAAAAATCTAAAAAACAAATACTAATTTCATGAAAGGCTCAGAGGTTGTTGACAGGCACCAGAACAATAGAGATAATGTATAAATAAGATGTTGATAAGGAAATGAACCAGAAAGGGAGATTTCAATTGATATTGATTTATTTAAGTGAAGGGAAATGTCAACAGTTCAAGTAAGGCCTTCAAATACTGGAAGACAGACTTGTTTCAACAAGCCAAGAGAACACATAACTAAAAACAAATGATAGAACATACCTCATCTGTTAGTGGATTGAGGGGAAGACTTGTAAAAACAGAATCCAGAGAAGCAGCTAATTCAGGGTTTCAATAAATGTGGAAACTGGAACAAACCATTCTGAAAGTGAGAAATAAAAGAGTCAGCCCCATTAGATTATGTGAAACTAGATTGCAATGTGCAGCTAAGGACCTAGAATTTATCTATCTACATATCTCTTGCATCCTGAAATTCATCATATTATAAATTGCTTATTAAGCCAGGATGATGCTCTCCTATGGAAGACACCCCTCCATACACACACACACACACACACACACACACACACACACACACACATTTTTACTTGTAGGGATAGTCTGAAGTCTCAGGGTCACAGCCAAATTTCTTCTCATTCACTTGGGTGGAGGTAATAGAAATGATGAAAACAAAACAAAACTTTTCCCTGAAGCAATAATAATTTTGCAGTTAGGAAATAGAACCTTGCTCTAATACTCTTATTTAGGGACCCATAATTTGAGCACACACGATTACTAGGATCCATTATTTTTTAAAGATTTTATTGGGGAATTGGGGGTGGGGAACAGCATTGGGGAATCGGGGAAGGGGAACAGACAAGTTGCTGTCCTTTTGTTCTTCAGCCTAGTTGTGGAGGATGTCGCGTCACTGGCCCATGTTGGTATTATCTTGTGTTCTTCCCGGGTGACACAGTTGCTCACCAGCCATTGGGCGGCCACTCACAGTGGCTCATGGAAGCTAACAAAAGTGCACGCCAGCTGCCGGCCATCCCACTGCAGTCTACACCCTCTCAGGCGACTCACGGCAGTCCAGCTCTAGGTCTAGCTGTTGTCCATCATCTTAGCTGTAGAGGGCACAGCATCACTGACCTGCATGTGGTATCCAAACCCGAACTCTGCTGCTCAGAGCCTGGCATCCCAAGCCAACTCTTAACCAATGCGCAACTCAGCTTGCCCTAGGATCCATTTTCTTGACTTTACAGGACTATATAGTCTACATTATTTAATTATTGTCTCCTTATCAGATTTCTAAAATGAACTGATTCAGATGTTATGGGCATAACAACCTATATAACTACATGGGCCATTATGTGTTGTTCTTTTCTTCACAATGGAGATATATTAGCAGCTGCATAACACTTAACTTAAAACTTCTAAAATATTATTGAATAATGCATCCCATTTTACAGAAAATGTGATTTAAAGCATCCAGTTGTGGATGTTTCTGTGCTTCAGGTATTTTCACAGAACCTACACTAAGCCTACCACTAAATATGTTATATGCTATTCACTACATCAATAATTTTCTTTAACACCAATGTTTCCATACTTATCAATGTTGCACTTAGTGGACAGAAGTGTTTCCTTCATACATTCAACTATTTGATGATTTCTAATGTTATTCAATATCAGCTAAAATATATTGGACAAAACACATAGGAACTTTTACTAGTACCAATATTAACACTTTCTACACGTAATTCATATGTGATTAATCTGTGCGTGTCTGTTAGTCCTCTAGTCTCTGGATTCACTCTTACTTTATTATACAAATACAGCAGCTAAGTTATAATAGTACTTCCTATATCTCTAAATTTACTTCAGTGGGCTGGGAAGTGGATGGTAGATACTTTTCCTGGTACCTCTTATCCTAGTATCCCTAGCCCTTCATTCCCTACCTTCATTCCCTACCCAAAAACACTTACCGAACATTTTTACATATATCAGGTTTATACTGAAGGCTTGTATTAATAAATTAGGATTATAGCACAACAGGAAACAACTTAAAATTTAGCTTCAAACATCACTGTCCCAAAATTTTACAGGGAATTTGATGTCACTAACACTTTCTTGATGGCTGTATCCCTTCCTTAGGCTAACTGATAACTTCTCAACTTTCTTTTTCTTTGTTTCCTTTCCTTTCCTTTCCTTTCCTTTCCTTTCCTTTCCTTTCTTTTCCTTTCCTTTCCTTTCTTTTCTTTCTCTCAAGACTTGTTTCCTAGGGCTGGCAGAGTGGCATGGTGGTTAAGAGCTGGCTTGGGATGCCAGCGGCCCCAGTTCAGATCCCACATATGAGGGCCAGTGACACTGCCCTCTAAAAATAAAAAAATAAAAAGACTTGTTTCCTTCACTTTCATCTCCACATTGGTGTTCTTTAACCCTTTCTTTCAGGCTACCTGCATGAACTCAAAATCTCTTTACTCACTTAGGTTACACTGTACTATGTAAGCGCTCTGGGTTCTAACTTTTTCTACAAAAACGACTTCTCGAAGTACACTGTTTTTGTTTGTTTGTTTTTGCCTTTTTGGAAAAAAGCAATATTCACCATTGAGGAGCTTGTTGATATTCCCCTAGAGCACAGAAACAAAGCAGACATTCTGTTTTCTAAATAGCACTTTTCCCATCTGGCTACATATAAAGGGGTCCTTTCTGGCCCAGAAATTCACAAGAACATGCATGATATCCCCATCTCATTAGGTGCTATATGTTAGACAAAGGGTCAGGAAACTGTGGCTTGAGAGCCACATGCAGCTCTTTGGGTGCATTTCGTATCAAAAGTTTGCTGACCCCTTTAAGAGCCAATCCTGTCCCTCACAACAATTTAAAAATTATTCAAGAGCCATAAATATATTTTTACATAATCACTATTATGTGAATAGTATCCTTTAAAAATTTTACAAATGAAACTATGATAGTTTTATTTTCATTTTCAGTTTTATTACAGAGCCACATGTAGATACCCAAAGAGCCGCATGTGGCTCGCAAGATGCAGTTTGTTGACTGCTGAGAGCTCTTCCATCTCAAAAGATTGCCAACCCCTGTGTTAGATCATTTATCTAGCTTGCAGTACCTTAGAGGTTTTATCCTCAGTATTTAGTCTCTCTAATTTCTATGAACACCAATATTCCTATCTTCAGTTGCTCATAAAAAGGACTGTATTTTCTCCCTGCTGCCCCAATCATCTACCTCCCATTCACACCATTTCTAACAATTGCTTTCCACCTTTCTCCCCCAGGAACTACTTGGCTAAGCAGTGATTTAAAATATAATGTTTTTTTTTTTGTTTTGTTTTTGTTTTTTTTTTTGAGGGCAGTGTCACTGGCCCTCATATGTGGGATCTGAACCGGGGCCACTGGCGTCCCAAGCCAGCTCCCAACCACCGTGCCATTTGGCCAGCCCTTGTGCAAGCTCTTAACCAACTGAGTCACTCGGCCAGCCCATGTAACTTGTAAATACCTCAAATGCCACATGTAGTGAAAAGCCAATACACATGGAAGTCTCCAAGAAGGAAAAAGAGACATTTTAAACAAAGTACAGTTATACCCACTTTATTGATTAATTATGTCCCTAAACCATTATATGTAAATTTAATTTATATACATTAAATAATATGTGGCAATTGTAAAGAAGAAATCATTACTTAAATGGTATTCTGCAATAAATTATTTTATAAAGCGAGCCTTTATGCAAGTATTGCTATGTTTCTATCTGAATATAATGCATTTAGTTATATTTGACTAATCTAATACTCTTCTTAGGTAGTTAATAAGGGATGTCTAAAAATAGACTTCCTTTGTGAAGAAGAAATATGCCTTGTTGTAATTCCTCCCTAGCATACATTTGATTTGTTTAGAGATGAAGCTAAATTCAGGAAGAAATTTGAGTTACATTTTATTGATATATAATACATAAGTAATATTACGCACAGAACTTAAGTGTTCAAATTAATGTTTGCACGATTGTAGTCACAATGTCATGGATATATCTTATTTTTTAATATCCAGAAATAATATATCTCTTTTAAAATGTGTTATCTTACCATTTTGTTCACCATTGAGAGGCAGTAGTAATGTCAAGACAAGGGTGTGAATCCTGATTCTAACACTTACAAGTTATATGATCTTGGACAAGTTGTTAACTATTTTTTGCATCTCTACTTTATATGTCATATGGGGCTAATAATAGGGTTAATGCAAAAACTAAATGAGATAATATATGTAAATGAGATAATATATAATATATTTGAGCCTGGGGCACAAATGTTTGACAGCTATTTGCTATTAGCACTCTATCAGTAAAAACTGTAATATAAATGCTAAGCTAGAGGGCTCAATATTATAGACAGAGATGTTTTGTGTTAACAAATAGTAAAATACACATTCATTGAGTAATAAGATTGTGTACTTTGGAACTACTAGATATCATGTATTATGCTAAAATTTAGCCACCCTGGCAGTTGACACTCAGACTCTGGTAGACTTTTAGCAACTCAACTCACCTAAAATGGTAACATACAGAAAAGATAGAAAAAAATAAAGTACTCTGTGTCCAATGCATACAAAAATAAATTTCTTGTGTCATAATGAAGCATAGTTTGAAGCAGTCATGATTCACAGTAAAATCTTAATGCCAAGACTTAGCATTGTGGCTTGCCTGACTGGAATTGCATAATGTTATTTCCCCAACCAAGTGCCTAAGGATTCAGACTTCTTAAATGTAGGATTCTGAAAAATCAGACAAGTTTCACTAATTCTCTATAAAAAATTGATGTCATGTTATTGTTTATAAAATAATTCAACTTCAGTGAAGTGGGGGAAATAGATTAAAGGAGAAAACAGTGTGATTCCACTATCAAATCCACTCCATTGGTTTTTAGAAAATTTAATAATGAAGTTTCTAGTTCAAAATTTAAAGTTTTGAGTCATTTTCTTTCAACTTCAACCATTATGTCTGAGACTCTAGTATAGCAAACATTATTTTTACTATGGTACATATGAATTTCAGTTGATTTCATTACAGACATTCAAACTAACAGCTGTCAAGAAAAATAAAAGGGTGCAGATCTTGCTTATAAGGTAATTTAATCTGATTTAAAGGCCAGCAATAGTGGCAAAAAGTCATTACATCTAAATAAAGCATAAACTTCTATGAGTAAACATACTAATATTTTTTGGAAAGTGCTTGTCAGATGGATTATGACACATTCCCAAAAGTTAACTCTTTTCTGTGATGTAATTTGGACATGGAAATCCCAGGTTAATTTGCTTTTCAAGTGCACAGTGATGGTTGTTTTTTACAAGTAGTTGAGTTTCACTTAAAATCACCCAATGGGGGCCGGCCGAGTGGCACGGTGGTTAAGCGCTGGCTTGGGAAGCCAGCGGCCCAGATCCGGTCCCACATATGAGGGCCAATGACACTGCCCTCAAAAACCAACCAACCAAACAAACAAAAAATCATCCAAGGGTACTAGATGGTGCTTTCTCTTAAAATATACATTTTGGCTCAGAATCTCTGGCGTTCACTATTGTCTTTGCTTTCTTTTTGATATGGAGTTAAATATCGATGTGATTTTTTTTTTTGAGGGCAGTGTCACTGGCCCTTATATGTGGGACCGAACCAGGGCCGCTGGCTTCCTAGGCCAGCGCTTAACCACCGCGCTACTCGGCCGGCCCTTCGGTGTGATTTTTTAAAAGACAAGTATTTTAGGTAGTATAAATTAATCTTTATTACACTTTAACTAGTAGATGCTCAATTATAATAGCTGTTAATATTTCTGAAAGTTAAATTAAGATTCTGCACTGTTAGTGAGCAAACATGTTAAAGACTTGAAAGGGCAACAAGATGAAAAAGGATTTACATTAGAATCTCCTGCAAAATTATTACAAGTGACAGATTCTATTTTTTTGATGCTGGAATCAAGGTTGCATGTCTAAACCATCGTGACACTATGGCTGGATTTTCATAGCTGAGAACTAATAGGAAATTAATAGAGTGTAATATAGGTCTATTGAATTTGGTATAGTGGTGTGACTTTGATGCATAAAAACAGAAGGCATAATTTCAATCTTTGTTTACTGTCTTGGACAGCCAACCTCAGTAGCATCTAACTATAGTCAGAATTAAAAATGTGATGGATAGTATCACAGCACCTTCTTGACAGTTTTTCTGTTCAAATACAAATTTCTGTCATAGCCACAGAAAATTTGAAGGACAATTTGGAGATGAAATATTATAGCTGCAACAAGCTCAGCATGAAACTATTATGTTCTGAAAGGAAAAATAATTACAAATTGTAAATCTCCTAGGCAGATATCTGTATTAATGCATAGTAATAAAGATACTAGAGTATACTAATTAAATGGTATTGAGCATTATAGTGTTAAAAACCATAGGGTTATGAATCTATCATGAAAATGTCAACTCGTGTGTGTAGTTTCTGATTTCTGTACCTATTTTAGGCAAATAAATATTTGGGAGAGTTGTCAAAACTCATGACTTATTTCATCATTCATATAGTCTCATCAGTACATTTAAAAAATTTTTTGAGGTAATTCTAAGATGTTTATAATATAAATGATTGATATACCACCACCCTCTACCCATGAAAATTTTATGTTCATCTACCAAATTATTGTGAACTTTACAAAAAATTATCTTTCTATGAAGTATGGTTTTCATGATGATATTATAGCATTGTTTTTTCAAATATTTTTCTAAAAAAAAAGAAGAAAAAAATATCCTCCTGAAAATAAGCATTGAATAACCTTCAACCTCAAATCCCACATTTATTTCATAATAGAAATACATTCTGCAACAACTTCCATTTTTTCCTAGAATGATGCATGTCTTCCTCTATTGTTTTTTCAAATACATTTGTTTTATAGCAATAAATCAAAAGATTAGTGGTCAGAGTTTTCAGCATCCTAAAATATTAAGTTCTACTATATCTGGAAGAAGGAATGAACAGAGTTCAACTGAAATGAGTATAAAGTCATTTATAGAATTCTTTCATGAACCAAGAATAACTTGCCACCCTTCCTGATAAACATATTGAATCAGGGAACCAAGCATTGTACAATGGCATTAGATATTGTAAGACAGCGGGTTAATGGAGCACTGTATTCTATTTTTGATAATTTTTGCAATAAACTTTCATTATAATGTAATAGTTGTCCCTTATGTTGGAATTATTGCATAGTTAATATTAATCATTCAGTTAATATTAAATGCTTACTGTGGTTAATACAGAAATATAACTCAAGATATCCTACAATTGCCTAAAATTTTCTCATTGAGATATTGCGTTAAAGATAATAGATACTTTGGGCTTGAAAGAAAATCAGGAAGGTTATTTGAGGGCTAAATAATAGGAAATCATTTTGTTCATTTGTTCATAAAACGTATACTGAGAATGCACTACATGCCATTCATTGTGTTTGTTTTTAGGGATACTTGAGGATCTATTTATTCAACATTCAGCAGATTTATTGAACTTCTACATATACATGGTAACATGCTGAGGTTTCAAATCTGAGTATGACACAGACTTTTCCATTAAAAGGCATAGAGAGAATAAGAAAAGTGTATAGAGTGTAGCTATAATCCAATATGCAATACAAGTGTCAAGGAAGATATTCAACAAAATTCTATGGGAGTTTAAAAGTGGAAAAGATTACCATGAGAGTTTTCATAAAAGATATGGGCCTATAAATAGTGCTTAAATGTGAACAGGTGTGACTCATTCAGGGATAGGTCATTCAGTTTAGAGGTACCATGTCAATTAAGTGACAGGGACAGGAAAGTTCTTTGTATGCTCATGGCCAATGAGTATGCCAAGTACTTGAAAAGACTAGAAGTAAAAGAGACAAATACGGGAATGCTTGTGGAAAAAGTAGTTTGGGAGTAATATAAGTGAGCAACCAACCCTGATTTGCCTGGGTTACCTGGGACACCTCACTTTCATTCTTAAAACTGAAACAGTCCCGCACAAACATAAAGTTAGTCATCCTATTACTGGTTAGAAATTAATGAAGCCTTTTATTTTGGGGACCCAATATAATAATAAATACATTAGTTTCTTTGTATATGGCATTTACAAATATTAATTTCCTCATGTTGACTTACTGGTACTATACGGAATAATTTATTTTGCCTCTGAGCTTCAGGGAGGCAAAATGGACTTCTAAATCAGCTGTAGCTAAATTAACACAAAGTTCCAAAGACTTCCAACTTTAATTCCCCCAGGTAGATATTTTTCCCCACTGTTACACTTTTATTTTAGAATCATGATGGAAATATCAGTTAATTCAACTTCTTGCAGCATCCTGCCCCATCTCCTCTAATCCCCTTATGGAATTTTTCTGTGTGAAACACTGTTAAATTTTTATATATTGGGTTGTTGGAAAAGTTATGATAAATTTTTTTCTGCTTTCTATGCAAAAAATGCATCATGACTTTTCCGACAACCCTATACTAATAGGAGTTGGAGAACCATTTATGTTTTCTGAATATTTTTGTTGTTGTTTATTTTATCTCTCTACTGCCTTTTATAATGATACAAATTTCTCTTGAAATTCTTTCCTTACTATTATGTCCTGGTTTTCTTCCTAACTCTCTGGCTAGCCTTCTCAAATTCTCTTCCCCATCCCTTAAATGTTGTGGTCTCTTCATATTCTTTCTGGAGCATTTCACCTGCTTCTTTATCTACAACTACCACCACTATCTTTAGGATTTTACAGTATCCAAATCAATCCTAATGTTCTCCTGAGTTTTACATCTAAAAGTTCCATAGTAAGGGCCCGCCAAGTGGCGCGGTGTTTAAGCGCTGGCTTGGGAAGCCAGCAGCCCTGGTTCGGGTCTCACATATGAGGGCCAGTGACATTGCCCTCAATAAATAAATAAATAAATAAATAAATAAATAAAATAAAAATATAAATCCCATAGTAGTTTTGCTTGTCTATTTCCCTTAGTAGACTACGAGCCCTTTGAATCATATACACAATTTTATCCCCTGTGCCTAGGTATCCAAGCACATGGTAGATGTTCACAACACATTTATGAAGGCATGAATGAATGGCAGCATTGTGAAAATAATTGCAATTTGTAAAATTGAATCTTGTAGTAGTTTGCTGGATGTGTCAGACTTGGCTTGACAAATGAAATTTTCCTACTTTCATGTTTCATTGTCCTTATTACTTATTCTTTACTTAGACCTACATGGAAATAGAACCCTATTAATTCACATACTCTTGCAGAAAAACAGAGTCGATTCACTTACATGAGAACATATTTGTGATGCTCTTTCTACAATTCTTCTAATGGATACCTCAAGGAAACCATGTAATTTATAAGCTCTTATGTCATTTCCACTTCTCTCTGTTTTCCAAACCCCAGAAAAGCTTGTTTTCCATGTCTGTGTGTTACTTTATGTTCACAAGACAACTATGATAATTACAAGTTCACTGTCTAAGTGGTGAACAGATACTTTTTTTTAAAAGATTTTATTGGGGAATTGGGGTATGGGAAGAGAGTTGGGGAATCATGGAAGGGGAACAGACAAGTTTCTGTCTTTTTGTTCTTCAGTCTAGTTGCAGAGGATGTTGCTTCACTGGCCCATGTTGGTATCGTCATTGTGCTCTTCCTGGATGCGGCAGATAGGTCGCTGGCCTCTGGATGGTCACTCACCATGGCTGGCAGCTCACGCTGGCTGCCAGCCAGTCATGCTGGCTGCTGGCCACTTACTGTAGCCTATGGCCACCGACTGCAGCAGGAGGTGCAGTTTACACTGTTGCAGGGGCTCACACAGCCAAGCTCCAGGTGGAGCTGTTGTTAGCTGTAGAGGGCAGTGTCACTGGCCCTTATATGTGGGATCTGAACTGAGGCCACTGGCATCCAAAACCAGCTCTTAACCAATGCACCACTCAGCCGACCCAACAAATACTTTTTAAAAGTTAAGCTGTATGTTATGAACTCAGATTAAATGATGACACATATAGAAGTACACTGTCTGATTCACAGAATCACAAAAAGTTTGTGTAAAGTTTTATTTTGGATTGTTTTATATTTTCCTTTCTTTGAGGCTTCTTGGTTCTAAGTTGATTTGATTAAAAATTAAATTTCTCTTGTTTACCACTAAGGAACAATATAAATGTTATTTGTAATTGATGTTAAAATAGAGATCATTCAGCTATTCAATAAATATCTGTTACACATTTACTAAATATAATATATGTGCCATGCTCACAGTATGAGGCATGAAGAAGTTCCCTACTACAGTACACATAGGCCAGTATCCTGTTTTAAGTTCTAATTCAACCATTCTCCTCTTTACCTCAAAGGCAAAGATGAATAATCTTAGTATATTGAGCGTTGGTTTAATCAACATTATTATAATTTGACAAGTAGTTCAATGACTATTGTAGAATGTGCAACACATTGTAATAAATATAGTGGGGAAAGAACAAAGTTGACAAAACCTATATCTTATTCTTTAAGAAATTAAACCTACATCTCTCAAAGATGGCAGAGTAGGTATATGCTGTTTTCACCTCCTTCCACCACCACATCAAAATTACAACTAGATATCTTTGGGGATTTGCTCAGTTGGCAGAGTAGACAAATGTTGCGCTTGCCTCCACCCATGACCACATAATATCACAACTAAAATATAGAACAACCAACCTGGGAAGTCATCTGAAGACTAGCTGAACAGGAGTCCTATATTACTATTAGGATATAAATAAGGATCAATGTTGAGATTGGTAGAAGGAGCAGAAATGTGAAACAGGCTGTACCTACACCCACATGTGGTGACTCAGAATTGAGAGGGATATCTTGGCTGTACAGATCCCTCATGAAAAGTGAGGAGACCTAGCCCCTCACTGGGGTCCCCACTCTGGAGCACCAGTGCTAGGAAGAGAAGATCCCACATCTGGCTCTGAAAATCAGCAGGGATTCCATCCATCTGGGTGAGACAGAAGTCTGTTGGAAAAACAAGGTGACCTGTGCACAGAAATTCACACCAAGGCACTCAGCCTTGACTCCAGCAGAGGGCTGGCAGCTCTGGAGGTATCAAACACATACAGGAAAAGACTGAGTTATGGGCCTTCAGGGCAAGGGCTGGAGGGTCAGATCCTATTATCCTGGTGTTGAGCTCTGCCATCACACGGAGGAATATGATTCTTCATTGGCTTAGTGAACTCCCTTTCCTCCACCCCAGTGAATCCCTGATACCCCATGCCACCCGCCTTACATACCACTAGAAGTTCTTTAGGCTTCCAATAAGCAGCAGATTTGGTTGCACTGAAGTCTTTTTGGACAACTCTCCAGGATCCGTGGGACCCAGGCGGGAGGTACCTGGCCTCCGTGTGCTCTGAGCCTTTTGTGAAGTGGCCCCAGATCATCACTGGCACCAAATCTGAATCTATGTTAACCTGGTAAACACTACTTGGCCTACTCTGGTGACAGTCTGAGACCATCCCAAATTAACTCTGGTACTACTCAAAGATCTTTCAGGGGCTGAACCTGACAGACAACTGGCAAATGACAGCAGGCCAGGGGTGCTCTTTGACTTCTATTGAGCTACCTCAGGACCAGTATTTCTGGAGACTGGATGTGGTTTGCAGTGTGGTACTTCCATATGCATCTGGTCCAGCACAGGCAGCAGCCAACTGCAGATTGTGTTGTAGCTGCTACCAGCTAACCCCTGGCTAGTCACAGACAGCAGCTGACTGTGGTCTGCATGGGAGCCAATCCAAGCAGGTACAGAACTAACATTCAAGGTGGTCAGGTTCAAAACACAACAGAGCACCACCTGATTAGCCACACAAGTAGCATACAGAAAGCATAGTCTTGACAGGCATCAGAGCTTGGGAGGACAAGTCCCCCACTCCATGAAGTCAGCCTTTGCAAACCAGATGGTATGCTGTGGTCATGGTCAATCCTCACAGTCAGTCAGCCTGAGGGTCAATTCCACTCACTGCAGTGCCAATAGCAATCAAGTCTCAATTAAAACAGGAGGGCACACACAACCCACACAAAGAACACTCCTGGAGCAGCCTAGCTCAGGTGACCAGAGAGAATGAGCCACTGGACCCCCCAGGATACTTATTACATAAGGCCAACCTGCCAAGACTAGAAGATGTAGCAGATCTATGGAATACATAGAAACAAATTCAGCGAGGAAACAAAGAAATATGTACAAATGAAATAACAAGAGAAAACTCCAGAAAGAGAACTAAACAAAATGAAGACAAAAAATCTACCACTTACAGAGGTGATAAAAAAGTTTAAAGAATATAGTGAGGTACAACAAAGAAAAAGTAATCATTAAAAATGACATGGAAGCCATAAAAAAGAGAACCAGTCAGAAATGAAGAATACAATAACTAAAGTGAAGAATAAACTATAAGGGGGCTGGCTGAGTGGCTTAGTTGATTAAGAGCTCACTCAAGAGTGCGAGCTTTGGACCCGCTGAGTGTCGCAGTGGTTAAGCGCTGGCTTGGGAAGCCAGCGGCTCCAGTTCAGGTCCCACATATGAGGGCCAGTGACACTGCCCTCAAAAAGAAGAAAGAAAAAAGAGTGCGAGGTGAGCTCTGAGCAACAGCAGTTTGATGCCCAGCCCGAGCTGAGCTGCCGTTGAGCTGCCAACAGGTGGTAGGATGGCTCAGCTAAAAAAAAATTAACTATAAGGAATAAAGAGCAAATTAGATGAAACAGAATTGAATCAGCAATTTAGAAGACAAGGTAGCAAAACACACCAAATCAGCAGAGCAAAAAGAAAAAAGTAATTAAAAAATTGAGGTGAGTTTCTTTGTTGTTTTCTGTTTTATTTCACGCATACCAGTGAAACCTTATGGTTCTCGACTTTTTCTGTTTGACTTATTTCAATTATCATTATAATCTCAAGATCTATCCATGTTGCTGCAAATGGCACTATTTCATCTTTTCTTATAGCAGAATAGTACTTCATTTCATATATATATATATATATATATATATATATATATATATATATATATATACCACAACTTCTTTATCTAGTCATCCATTGAAGGACACTTTGGTTGCTTCCATATCCTGACCACCATAAACAAAGTTGCAATTAACACTGGAGCACATATATTTTCACAGATAAATGTTTCCAGGTTTTATTTTGTAGATACCCAAGAGAGATGGTAATTCTATTGTTAAATTCTGTTTTTTTTACAGGGTCACATTACTGGCCCTCATCTGTTGCTAAATTTTTGAGGAACCTACACACTGCCTTCCATAGTGGCTGCACCAATCTGCATTCCCACCAACAGTGTATGAAGATTCCTTTTTCTCCACAGTCTCTCCAACACTTATAATTATTTGCCTTGTTGATGATAGCCATTCTAACTGGTGTGAGGTGATATCTCATTGTGGTTTTTCTTCGCATTTCTCTGATGATTAGTTATGTTGAGAATCTTTTCATATGTCTACTGGCCATCTGTATGTTCTCTTTGGAAAAATGTCTATTCAGGTCCTCTGCCCCATTTTTTAATTGGATTTTTTAAAAATTTGCATTATTGTTGAGTTGTATGAGTTTTTAATATATTTTGGATATAATTTAGAAAAATGAGGGTAGTTTAAATGCCCTCTGTGATAGCATCAAGCATACCAACACTCATATGATATGGGAACCAGAAGAAGAAGAGAGAACAAGGGATTGAGAAGGGTCTCAATTCCTTTTTAAGAAATAAGGATGGAAAATTTCCTTAAACTGGTGAAGAAAATAGACATACAAATCCAAGAAGAGAAGAGAGGCCAAAACAAGATGAACCTAAACAGTACCACACTGAGACACATCATAATTAAAATACTACAGAGAGAATCATAAAACCACCAAGAGAAAAGCGGTAAGTTATCTACAATGGAGCTCCCATAAGATAGTTAGCTGATTTCTCAAATTAAACTTTAAAGAAAGAATTGACACAATATATTCAAAGTGATGAAAAGCTGGAACCTACAACCAAGAATACTTAGCAAAGTTATCAATTAAAAGTGAAGGAAAGGGCTGGCTGAGTGGCACTGGCTTGGGAAGCCAGCAGCACGGGTTGGGGTCCCACATGTGGGGGCATGTGACACTTCCCTCAAAAAAAAATAAGTGAAGGAAAGAGGGCCGGCCGAGTGGCATGTTGGTTGGGAGCTGGCTTGGGATGCCAGCGGCCCTGGTTCGGATCCCATGTAAGAGGGCCAATGACACTGCCCTCAAAAAAAAAGTGAAGGAAAGGTAAAGAGCTTCCCATACAAGAAAAAACTAAAGGAATTCATTAGGACTGAATCAGTATTACTAGAAATGTTAAAGAGACTTAACAAGAAAAAGGAAAAAGAACATAAATATGAATAATAAAATAGTAATAACTACTTACTTATCAAAAATCTGTTTACATATAAATGGATTTAAAGCTCCAATCAAAAGACATAAGATAGCTGAATGGGTAAATAAGAAAATAAGACCCATGCAAAAGACCCACTTCTTTTCAAAACATACACACAAATTGAAAGTAAAGTAATGAAGAAAGATATCTTATATGAACAGGGGGAATAAAGAGCTGGAGTAGCAATTCTAACATTATGCAAAATAGACTTTAAAACAAAGGCTATAATAAGGGACAAATAGGAGCATTACATAATGACAAAAGGATCAATTTAACAAGAGCACATAAAACTTGTAGACATTTATGCATCTAACAAAGGAGCACCTAAATATATAAAGCAAATATTACCTCACATGAAGGGAGAGATTGGCAGTAATACAGTCATAATAAGGTTACTTAACACTCCCTTAATCCAAATGGACAGATGATCCAGACAGAAAATCAGCAAGGAAACAGCAGCCTTAAATGATCAAATAGACCAGATGGATTTAATTAATATGTTTAGAGTATTTCACTCCCAAAGTAGCAGAATATATGAGGGGTGCCCAAAAATTTGTATAGAAGAGGACAATTTGGTCAACTATTCTCAAGCAGTAGTTTGACATAATCAGAAGTGTCTGGATGTTGATGGTAATTGAAGACCTCTTGTAATTGCACAAGTCAAATGTGACCTGTATTCATCTTTTGTTAGTATATATTGAGTATTACAATTTTAATAGTTTTTCTTCCTGTCTTAAGATGTGTATACATTTTGTAACACCCTCTGTATATTATTTCAAGTGCATATAGAGCATTTTCCAAGATAGATGATATTATAGGCCAAAGAATAAGTCTAAATAAATTTAAGAAGATTGAATTCCTATCAGGCATCTTCTCTGGCCACAATGGTATGAAACTAGAAAAAAAAATGAAATATGAATATACCACAGTTTCTTAATCCACTCATCTACCGATGGGCATTTTGGTTGTTTCCAAGTCTTAGCTATTGTAAATTGTGCTGCTATGAACATAGGGATGCATAACTTTTTTTGAATAAGTGTCTTGGTTTTTTCAGCGTAAATACCTAGGAGTGGAATTGCTGGGTCAAAAGGTAGCTCTATTTCCATTTCTTTGAGATACCTCCATACTGACTTCCATAGTGGCTGCACCAATCTGCAATCCCACCAACAGTGCAGCAGGGTACCCTTTTCCCCACAGCCCCACCAGCACTTGTTTGTTGATTTATTGATGATAGCCATACTGACTGGAGTGAGGTGGTATCTCATTGTGGTTTATATTTGCATTTCCCTAATGACCAGTGAGGTTGAACTTTTTTTCATATGCCTGTTGGCCATCTGTATGTCCTCTTTAGAGAAATGTCTCTTCATATCTTCTGCCCATGTTTAATTGGTTTGTTTATTTTTTTGGTGTTGAGTTTCATGAGTGTTTTATAAATTTTGGATATTAACCCCTTATCAGATATATCGTGGGGGGTTGTCACTTTGAGGGGTAAAATGTATAACTATTGCACTGTGTTGTACACCTGAAACAAATTAAAAATAAATAAATAAATAAATAATGAAACGTGCCCATACAAATTGAGGAAATATAACATGCTGCTAAACAATGAGTGGGTCAACAATGAGATTAAGAAATATAAGATACCTTGAACCAAATGAAAATGAAAACACAATGACCCAAAACCTATAGTACACAGTGAAAGCAGTCCTAAAAATTAAATTCATAACAATACAGGCTTACCTCAAAAAAGAAGAAAAATCTCAAATAAAGAATCTAACCATACACCTAAAAGAACTAGAAAAAGAACAGCAAACATAACCAAAAGTGAATAGAAAAATGAAATAATAAAGACCAGTGTGGAAATAAATGAAATAGGGTCTACAAAAACAATGCAAAATAAATACAAATGATTATAAGAAACAAATTATATGCCAACAAATTGGATAATCTGGAATAAATAAATAAATTCCTAGAAACACAATTTTTCAAGACTGAATAAAAAAGCAACAGAAAATCTGAACAGACCAATTACTACTAATAAAATGAAATGAGTAATCAAAATAATCCCCCAAAACAAAAGCTCTGGACCATGTGACTTAACTGGGAAATTTTACCAAACATTCAAAGAATTAAAACCTTTCTGTCTCATGCCAGCCAAGTGGCGCATTGGTTAAGAGCTGATTTGGGACACCAGTGGCCCCAGTTTGGATTCCACATATGAGGGCCAGTGACACTGCCCTCTACAGCTAAGATGATCAACAACAGCTCCACCTGGAGCTGAGCTGCTGTGATTCCCTGGGGACAGCATAGCTGCAGCCCCTGCTGCAGTGGGCTGCCATAGGCTGCCGTGAGTGGCCGGCAGCCAGCGTGAGCAACTGGTAGCTGTGTGAGCTGCCAAGAACCACTGTGAGTGGCTGTCCAGAGGCCAGCGACCAATCTGCCTCACCCGAGAATAGCGCAATGATGATACCAACATGGGCCAGTGAAGCAACGTCCTCCACAACAAGACTGAAAAACAAAAGGACAGCAACTTGTCTGTTCCCCTTCCCTGGTTCTCCAACGCTATTCCCCTCCCCCATTTCCCCAATAAAATCTTTAAAAAAACACACACAAAAACCACCTTTCCTTCTCAAACTATTCCATAAAATTCAAGAGAATGTAAGACTCCTAACCTCATTTTACAAGGTCACAATGAACTGATTCCAAAGTCAATCAAGGACATTTATTTTAAAAAGAAAACACAGGCTTATATCCTTGAACACAGATGCGAAAATCCTCAATTAAATATTAGCTAGCTGAATTCAGCAATGCATTAAAATGATCATATACCATGACCAAGTGTGATTATTCTTGTAATGCAAATTTGGTTCAATAGCTGCAAATCAAATGTGATACACCATGTAAACTAAATGAAGGATAAAAATCATATGATCATATCCATAGAAAAAAGATGGAACAAAATCCAGCACGTATTTGTGATAAAAACTCTCAACAAAGTGAGAATAGAGAGATCATACCTCTACTTAATATAGGCCATATATGAAAAACCATGAGCTAACATTATATTCAATGGGGAAAAGCTTAAAGCATTTTCTTTAAGATGTGGAACAAGACATGTGTGTTCACTTTCACCAATTTTATTAAACATGGTATTGGAAGTACAAGCCACAACAATCAAACAAGGAAAATAAATAAAAGTCATCCAAACTGGAAAGGTAGAAGTAAAAGTGATAATTTTCAGATGACATGATACTATACAGAGAGAACTCTAAAGATTCTGACAAAAAGAGATGACATCATAGAAATGAATGCCTGAGGTGAGCCTCTTGAAGTCTCCCCTGGAATTTACAACAAATCATACAGCTATAATTACACAAAATACTCCCTGCACAGCAGCCAGGCAAGACTAAGAGATGGGCAATTGAAATAATCTAAAGGTGGGCAAATTTGGCAAGCAGGGGAGGAGAGAAGGGGAAAGTGTAGAGACACAAGTTGCTGGACAGACACAGACAGAGCTCAGAGCTCCAAGCTCCCTGCATTCCAGAGCTACAGCAGTCATGAGAGAGGGAAGAATTCAGACTGCTAGCACTCCCCATATGGCCCACAGTCCTGCCTTAAAAATTCAGCATATAACACAACTGAATCTCATCCTCACGGCAGAGACCTTGGAGTAAATACTGAGGGAAGAAGAGTGAAAATGGTGGTTTAAGCCCTCATGGCCAAGCAGAAGACAGAAGACATATGCATGGAGCCTATCTGATCACTCTTTACCATCCCAGAGCTTGCCCCACCCCTTACCTGCCCAGTGCTAGAAGCAGAACAGTAGACAGTGTCAGATCAAAAGTACAGAATATTTGCAGTTCTGGCAACTGTGCCCTCAGCCATGGACTCCCAGACCAACTAGTTCCCATGAAGGGGAAAGAGCCTTGGCTGAAGGATTGGATGAGCTGGTGGTTGCCGCCATTGCTCAGAGCCACCTCTCACAATCCATAATGCCTCAGCTCCCACATATCTGGAAGGATACTAGCAGGGGTAAACAGAGTCACTGAAATACACAAGCCCTGAAACTGGTGCAGGAAGAGCTTTGGAACTTCCGAAGCTCTACATGTGCCCCCATAGAGGCGGTTCCCTGAGACCCAGGGAACATACTCACAGAGGATAAGCCCACCTGCCAGAGAACCCCCCCCCATTGTGTGAGAAGCCAGACCAGTGCAGATAAAATATAACACCACAGCATAAGAGAGAATAAAATGCTGCAGTCAGAGAGAAATAAAGCATTCTACCAACTCTTACTGGAAGGCAAAAGAAAGACCTCTTCTTATGAACCTGTTGCAAGACCCACTCCTGTAGAGATGCCTAGGAAGAGAAATAATAATTGATTAATTGCCATAAATAACCAAAGCAACAAGGCAGCTCAGAAAGAAAATGAAAAGGCTCCAGAAAATGAGCTTAAAGATATGGAAATAGGGCCGGCCGAGTGGCGCATTGGTTAAGCGCTGGTTTTGGGATGCCAGCGGCCCCGGTTCGGATCCCACATGAGGGCCAGTGACACTGCCCTCTACAGCTAACAACAGCTCCACCTGGAGCTGGGCTGTGCGAGCCCCGGTGATGGTGTGGGCTGCAGCCCCTGCTGCAGTGGGCTGCCATAGGCTGCAGTGAGTGGCCCACAACCAGCGTGAGCGGCTG
Source organism: Aselliscus stoliczkanus (assembly GCA_033961575.1). Classification (NCBI taxonomy): domain Eukaryota; kingdom Metazoa; phylum Chordata; class Mammalia; order Chiroptera; family Hipposideridae; genus Aselliscus; species Aselliscus stoliczkanus. The sequence goes on along the minus strand of CM066737.1, from coordinate 10,108,154 downwards.
GCAGCCAGCGTGAGCTGCCAATAGCCGCGATGAGCGACATCCAGAGGCCAGCGACCGATCTGCCTCATCCGGGAAGAGCAATGACGATATCAACAGTGAAGCAACATCCTCCGCAACTAAAAAACTGAAGAACAAGAAGACGGCAACTTGTCTATTCCCCTTCCCCGATTCCCCAACGCTGTTCCCCTCCACCAATTCCCCAATAAAATCTTTAAAAAAAAAAAAAAAAGATATGGAAATATATGACTTAAATGACAGAGAACTCAAGATTGCAGTTCTGCAAAAACTCAAGGAGATGCAAGAAAACACAAACAGACAGTTTAACGAACTCAGAAAGACAATCAAAGAAAAAAATGACTTTATGAAAGAGATTGAAATTCTAAAAAAGAAGAAAACAGAATTTCTGAGGGCCGGCCGAGTGGAGCAGTGGTTAAGCACTGGCTTGGGAAGCCAGTGGCACCAGGAAATTCCCACATATGAGGGTCAGTGACACTGCCCTCAAAAAAAAAAAAGAAAACAGAATTTCTGGAGAATAAGAACTCAATAAAAGAAATGAAAAATGAAATCGCCAGCTTAGCTAATAGAGCTGACCAGATGGAGGAAATAATCAGTGATATTGAAGACAGAAATCTGGAAATGACACAGATGGAAGAAGAGAGAGACTTGAGAGTTAAAAGACATGAAAGAACTCTACAAGAACTTTCTGACTCCATCAGAAAGAACAACATGAAAATAAAAGGCATACCAGAAGGAGAAGAAAGGGAGAAGGAAACAGAATATTTAAACAAATAATCTATGAGAACTCCCAAAATTGTGGAAAGAACTGGATCCCCGAATACAAGAAGCAAATAGAACACCTAATTACCTAAATTCCAACAGGCCTTCTCCAAGGCATATTTTATTAAGGCTGTCAAAAATTAGTAACAAAGAAAGAATCCTCAAGGCAGCCAGGCAAAAAACGAGAGTAACCTACAATGGAAAGCCTATTCAATTATCATGAGACTTTTCAGCAGAAACTGTTCAAGCCAAAGGGAGTGGAATCAAATATTCAAGCTACTGAAAGAGAGAAATCATGAGCGAAGAATAATACATCCAGCAGATATACCCTTTAGATATGAAAGAGGAAAAAATACATTTCCAGACATACCAAAGCTGGGGGAATTTCCTACCACAAGACATGCACTACAAGAAATACTGAAGTAGTCTATTCAACCTGAAACAAAAAAAACAGAAGAATACCATGAGTAGTAACATGAACAGACAGACAGAAGCAGGAAATGGCAACCCCTACACCAAATAAAACACTATAAACTTAAACATAACATACAGGGTAAAAGAGAAAAAAAAAACTTAAAAAAAGACAACTTTCTACTGTAATGCAGAAATCAACTGACAGCATAAATATGGATAATTTGTGACAACAAATTAATAAAAGGGAAGAGAGTGAAGGTCTGAACCAGCACAAGGGAATAGAGAAAGGAAGCATGCTGAAGAAAATGGAATACTCTGAATATGAAACTTAACATAAAGTTAACGGTAGCCACACACACACAAATTCAGAACTGCAATAATTAACATTGAAAAAGAGGTAAAAATCATAGAATACCACCACACTGAGATAATAGACAGCAACAAAAAAGCAAAGAAGTAATGGAGACACTGCCCTACCAGAAAACCAAAGACAGAATGATAGTAAATCCTCATATATCAATAATCATTCTAAATGTAATCAAACTGAACTCACCAATAAAAGAAACACAGTAGCAGATTGGATCAAAAAACTAAACTCAAGCATATGCTGCCTCCAAGAGACATCACAGCTATAAGGTCAAATATAACTCAAAGTGAAAGAGTGGAAATTGGCACAACAAGCTAATGGTTATCAGAGAAAAGAAGGTGTTGTCTTACTGACATCAGATGAAATGGACTTCAGGAAAAAAAAAGATAACAAGAGACAAAGATGGCCATTTCATAATGATAAAGGGAACTAACAACAAGAAGACATAACAGTCATCAATATTTATGCCCCCAATCAGGGAGCACTGAAATACACACAGTAAGTAAGTACTAACGGAACTAAAGGAGGAAATTGACAAAAACACAATTAGAGTGGGGGAAATAAATGCATCATTGACAAGCTGCAGTTTGCTAACCCTTGGCCACTCTTCCACCTCAAAAGTTTGCCAACCCCTGGGATAGACCATATATTGAGACATAAAACTAGCCTCAGCAAACTTAAGAAGACTGAAGTCATACCAAGCATATTCTCTGATCAAGAGGCTTTAAAATTGGATATCAACTGCAAAAAGAAAGCAGGAAAAACCACAAATAGGTGGAGATTAAACGACATACTTTTAAAGAATGACTGGGTCAAAGAAAAAATAAAAGGAGAGGTCAAACGATACATAGATACAAATGAGAATGAAAGTACATCCTACCAAAATTTTGAGGATGCAGCAAAAAGCAGTTTTATGAGGGAAATTTATATTATTACAGGACTATCTCAAGAAACAAGAAAAATACCAATTAAATACCCTCACATTACACCTTAAAGAACTATAAAAAGAAGAACAAATGAAACCCAAAGTCAACAGAATGAACGAAATAATAAAAATCAGAGCACAACTAAATGAACTGGAGACCAAAAAGATAAAAGAAAAAATTAATGCAACAAAGAGCTGGTTCTTTAAAAAGATCAATAAAATTGACAAACCTTTGGCTACACTTAGTAAGATAAAAAGAGAAAAAACACAAATTAAGAAAATCAGATATGAAGCCGGCCGAGTGGCGCGGTGGTTAAGCGCTGGCCTGGGAAGCCAGCGGCCCCGGTTCAATCCCACATATGAGGGCCAGTGACACTGCCCTCAAAAAAAAAAAAAAAAGAAAATCAGATATGAAAGAGGGGAATTTACCAAGGATGCCACAGAAATACAAAGGATCATCCAAGAATACTATGAAGGACTATATATCACCAAATTCAATAACCTAGAAGAAATGGACATGTTTTTAGAAACATATAGCCTTCCTAGGCTGAATCACGAAGAACTGGAAAATCTGAATAGATCAATCAACAGAAAGGAAATTGAATCAATGTTTCAAAACCTTCCCAAAAGCAAACTTCTAGGACCATATGGCTTCACTAGTGAATTCTACCAAACATTCAAAAAGGATCTAATACCTGTCCTATTCAAACTTTTCAAAAGAAAACATTGAAAAAGAAACAATACTCCCTAACTGATTTTATGAGGCTAACATTACCATGATACCAAAGCGTGGTAAGTATAACAACATAATAGAAAATTACAGACCAATATTTCTGATGAATACAGATGCAAAATTCCTTAGCAAACCTTTTGAGCTCCTTCTTTTGCTCAGCCCAGCCCAAACTCTTTATAGTGTACTTTCTCTTCTAATAATGGACCCTTCAGCCACTGCTTTCTGCCTGGGCCCAATTCTATTTCTTTGAAGTGTACTTTACCCAAACCAATACACAGATTTAATGCAATCCCCATCAAAATCCCAATGGCATTTTTAAAGAAATGAAACAAAAAAATCATCAGATTTGTATGGAACCAAAAAAGATCCCGAATAGTCAAAACAATCCTAAGAAAAAAGAAAAATGCTGGAGGTATCACAGTCCCTGACTCCAGCCTGTACTACAGGGCAACAGTAATCAAAACAGTATGGTTTTGTCATAAAAACAGACACAGACCAAAGGAATAGAGTTGAGAATCCGTAAATAAACCCACATAAATAGGGGCAGATAATTTTTGAAAAGAAGCCAAAATCATATTATGGAAGAAAGAGCCTCTTCAATAAATGGTTCTGAGAGAGTTGGAAAACCACATGCAAAAGAATGAAACTGGACTGCTACCTGTCACCATTTACTAATATCAACTCAAAATGGATCAAAGACCTAAACAGAAGACCTGAAACAATAAACTGAATAGAAGAATACATAGGTATTTAACTTATGGATCTTGGGTTCAAAGAGTATTTAATGAATTTGACCTCAAAGGCAAGGGAAATAAAATTTAAAATAAATTAATGGGACTCTATCAAACTAGAAAGCTTCTGCACAGCAAAAGAAACCATTGACAATATAAAAAGGCAACTAACTGAATGGGAGAAGACTTTTGCCAACAATGCCTATGATAAGGAGCTAATACCCAACACATATAAGGAACTCATACAAGTCAACCAAAAAAAAAAAAAAACACAACAACAAGCAATCCAATTTAAAAAATGGGCATAGAACCTGAATAGACATTTCTCCAAATTGGGCATATGGATGGCCAACAGACATGTGAAAAAATGCTGAATATCACTAATCATCAGAGAAATGCAAATAAAAACTACAATAATATATCACCTCACGCTGGTTAGAATGGCTATCATCAACAAGACAAATAATAGCAGGTGTTGGAGAGGCTGTGGAGAAAAAGGAAGCCTCATACACTGTTGGTGGCAGTGCAGATTGGCAGCCACTATGGAAGGCAGTGTGGAGATAGCTCAAAAAATGAAAAATGGAATTAGCATGTGACAAAGCAATCCCTATCTTCGCTATCTACCAAAAAAATCTGAAAACATTTATCCTTAAAGATATATGTGCTGATCCCTGGCACATTAGTGTGGGCTGGTTGCCAGTGCAGGGGTGCATGCAGCTCTGACTTGGTGTGGGCCACTGACCACATCCCGTGGTGTCTTGAGGGCCTGCCCCACCCACCTACAGCTGTGTTGCCAAGGGCACCCTGAGTCTCTGGTGCCTGGCTCCTACCTCCGCAGGCCATAGAGGGTTTTTTGCAGTAGCAGACAGCCCACAACAACCTGTGAGGATCTTCGGTGGTGAGCATGGTTCCAGAGCACACAGCAGCTAATTGCAGCAAGCTCACTACAAGCCTGAGAGGGAGGCTGGTGCATGATGCATTGAGCCCTTCACCCCAATATAGCTGCTGCTGAGTCACACAGAGACTCTCTATTACTGAGCAAGTGGTCTGCAGATTAAAGTGGGGGGAGACAATTTTTTTCTATCTTTTCTAATTTTTTTGTTCCCCTTCTTTTCTTTATTATTATTATTATTATTATTTTTGAGGGCAGTGTCACTGGTCCTCATATGTGGGACCGAACTGGGGCCGCTGGCTTCCCAAGCCAGCGTTGAACCACCGCCACTGCGCCACTCGGTCGGCCCTCTTTATTATTATTTATTCTTTTTTTTTCTCTTTCATCTTTTTGTTCCTTTTCCTTTTTTTCTTTCATCTATTTTCTTTTTGTCATTGTTTCTCAGACTTGTTTATCTGGATATTGCTTTGATCACTCTTTTTCTCTCTTGTTCTTCTGTTTTTGTGTGAGCCTCTTTTATATACTTTTGTTTCTCCTGTCTGATCATTGCTTATGTGTTTCTGTGGGAATATATTTGTTTTTTGGTGTTCTTGGGTTGCCTTGCTTTGTTTTTGTTTTATGAAGTGGACATGGACCTACTGGTCCAGCACTGGTCCAGGAGCTGAGACTACACTGGATTTGTAGAAACTACTGACCACAGCCTTTACACACCTGGAATGCCACCTCACCCACCTACAACTGTATTGCCAGGGGCAATCCGTGTGCTTGTGTGACTGCCCCCCCCCCACAAACTATGGAAAAGTATTTTTTATAATAGAAGGTGATTTGCAAAGTGCTGGGGTCATCTAGGTGGTATTCAGTGACAACAAATCTGCACCCCAGAAGCAGCTTCTGTGAATCTGTGGTCATGAGGTGGACGCTGGCTCTAGTGACCATGGGATGCTATACAAGAGGGTCACAGGCCAAGTGTTGGTGTAAGACCTGAATCTGCATTGTCTTAAAAACTACCAATCACATCACATAACTAACTTGAACTCCAATCTGCCAAGCAAGTGCTACATTACAGAGGCACCCTCAACACCTTGTCAGATAGCCAGACACACGACCTTAAAGAGTCTCTTTCAACAGTTGGCCCTACCAGCATCTGACATGTGACAAGAGGCCTTAGGGGGCTCTGGGACTTTTCCTAAGTTGCCTCAGGACCAATATAAAAGGCAGCCAGCTTCAGTTCACACAGAGAGCATCCCCACCTGACCCGAGGTACAGCACGGGCATCAGCCAACTGTGTACAGCCTTGAGGAACCTACCAGGTAGCTACAGATTGATAACAGGCAGGTGTGAAATGGCACTGAATGGGAGCCCCACTCAAGATACACCAGAAGCAATACACCCGGAGGCCAGTATTAGTGAAACACCCAAAGGACATTGTCCATGGATCCGTCTAACAGGCAGGTCTGAAAAGGCTCTGAATGGGCGACCTACCCAAGAGACACTAGAACCAATACACCCAGAGGCCAGTGTTAGTGGCATTCTCAAAGGACATTTTCCACACACAAAAGAGCCCACAGTGGCCAAGGCTCCTCTGAGGGGGTCAACCTCCACACAGCATCTTGTAAACTGTGAACAGAACTAATTATCCCACCTAATCAGTCTGAGGGTCAATTGCACCTTCTGACAAGCCAAAAAACAATTAAAGAGCAACTTCAACAGACACACCTCTGGAACATATGGAACAGAATACAGAATGCAATCCGAATATAAAGAACACATACTAAAAGAGTACCCAGCAATGACTGAGAGGCATAGGTGATCTATCTAATACACCAAAGCAATCACAGAGCAACAGCCAGAATGAAGAAACAAAGAAACATATCCCAAGTAAAAGATCAGAAAAACCTCTTGAAATGGAACTAACTGTAATGAAGACCACAATCAAAGGAAACACCAGTAGATTAGACGAAGCAAAGGATAGGATAAGTGATTTAGAAAACAAAATAGCAGAGATCACGCAGTTGGAATAACAAAAAGAAAGCTGTGGGACAACATGAATTGAAACAACATTGCATCATAAGAACGTCAGAAGGAGAAGAGAAGAAGCAAAAGATCGAGCAAGAGATCGACAATGTGTTTGAAGAAATAATGACTGAAAACTTCCCTACCCTGGTCAAGGAAATTGACATACAACCACAGGAATTGCATAGATCTCCAAACAAGTTGAACCCAAACAGGTGCAGGCCAAGAAACATCATAGTTAAAACGGCAAAGCTTAAAGACAAAGACAGAATCCTAAAAACAGCAAGAGAAAGACATCAGGTTACATACAAAGGAACTCCTATAAGACTAACAGCTGACTTGTCTACAGAAACTCTGTGGGCCAGAAAGGAGTGGCAGGAAATATTTAAAGTGACACAAAAATAAAGGCATACAACCAAGATTGCTCTACCCAGTAAGGCTATCATTTAAAATTGAAGGAGAGATAAAGAGCTTCTAAGAAAAGAATAAGCTTAAGGAACTCATTACCACCAAGCCAGCATTGCAGGAAATGTTAAAAGGGCTTTCTTAAACAGAAGAAATGGGAAAACAAGCTAACCAAGGAAGACCACAAATACAAATAATAAAATAGCAATAAATATGCACCTATCAATAATCGCTTTAAATGTGAATAGGGTAAATACTCCAATCAGAAGACACAGAGTGGCTGATTGGATAAGAAAACAGGACCTATGCATATGTTGTTTACAGGAGACTCATCTCAGATCAAAAGACACACACAGGCTGAAAGTAAAGGGATGGAATAAGATATTTCCCACAAGTGGAAATGAGAAAAAATCTGGAGTAGCAATACTTATTTCAGACAAAATACTTTAAAATGAAGACTACAATAAAAGACAAAGAAGGGCACTACATAATATAAAGGGATCAATTCAACAAGAGGACATGACCCTAGCAAACACCTATGCACCCAATATTGGCGCTCCTAAATATATAAAACTGTTTATGACTGACATAAAGTTGAAGATCAACAGTAGCACTATCGTAGTAGGGAACTTCAACAGTCAGTTGCTACCAATGCACAGATCCTCCAGACAGAAAGTCAACATGGACACAGTGTCCTTAGATGACACTGTAGACCACCTGGATTTAATCAATAATTTTAGAGCATTTCACCCCAAAGCAACAGAATATACATTCTTCTCAAGGGCACATGGAACATTTTCCAAGACAGATCATATGTTAGGCCACTAAACAAATCTCAATAAATTTAATAAGATTTAAATCATATCAAGTGTCCTCTCCATCCACAATGCTATGAAACCAGAAATAAATTATAAGAAGAAATCTGGAAAGCACACAAATAAATGGAGGTTGAATAACATCTTATTAAATAGCGAGTGGGTCAAAAATGAGATTAAGGAATAAATTAAATGATACCTCGAGACAAACAAAAATGAAAACACCATGACCCCAAACCTCTGGGATGCTTTGGAAGCCATCCTAGAGGGAAATTTATAGCAACTCAGGCCTCTCTAAAGAATCAAGAAAAATCTCAAATCAACAGACTATCTTTACATCTAAGAGAACTGGAAAAAGAACAGCAAAACAAGCCCAAAAGGAGTCCAAGGAAGGAAATAATAAAGACCAGAGCAGAAATAAATGAAATGGAGACCAAAAAGAACAATACAAAATATCTATGAAACCAAGAGGTGTTTTTTTTTTAAAGATAAACAAAATTGACAAGCACTTAGCCAGACTCACCAAGAAAAAGACAAAGAGGCACCAAATTAATAAAATCAGAAATGAAAGAGGACAAGTGACAACAGATACCACAGAAATACAGAAATTTTTAGAAAATACTATGAGCAACTATATGCCAACAAATTCAACAATCTGGAAGGAAAGGATAAATTATTAGAAGTATACAATCTACCAAGTCTGAACCAGGAAGAAACAGAAACTCTAAACAGATGGATTGCTACCAAAGAAATTGAATCAGTAATCAACAAGCTTCCAACAAACAAAAGTCCTGGACCAGATGGCTTCTCAAGTGAATTTTACAAAACATTCGAAAAAGAATAAATACCTATTGTCCTCAAACTATTCCAGAAACAACAGAAGGAGGGACGGCTCATGAAGCACATTTTATTAGGCCACCATTACTCTGATCCCAAATCAAAAAAATATATTAAAAAAAAAACCACAGGCTGATATCCCTAATGAATACAGATGCAAAAATCCTCACCAAAATATAGCAAACCAAACTCAGCATCACATTAAAATGTCATACACCACAATCAAGTGGGATTCATTCCTGGTATGCAAGGTTGGTTCAATATCCACAAATCAATTAACATAATGCACCACATTAATACAAAATGAAAAATAAAAATCATACAATCATATCAATAGATGCAGAAAAAGTATGTGGCAAAATCCAGCAGTCATTAATGATAAAAACTCTTAGCAAAGTGGGAACAGAGGGATCATATCTCAATATAATAAAGGCCATATATGATAAGCCCACAGCAAATATCATACTCAATGGGGAAAGGATGAAAGCTTTCCCCTTAGGATCAGGAACTAGACAAGGCTGCTCACTTTCACCACTTCTATTCAAAATACTTCAGGAAGTTTTAGCCACAGCAGTCAGACAAGAAAAAGAAATAAAAGGCATCCAAATTGGAAAAGAGCAAGTTAAATTGTCATATGCAGATGACATGATACATATATAGAAAATCCCAAAAACTCCACCAAAAAACTTTTAAAACTGATAAACGAATTTAGTAAGGTAGCAGGATACAAAATTCATGTTCAGAAATCAGATGCATTTGTATACACCAATAATAAACTATCAGAAGAAGAAATAAGGAAATCAATCCCTTCTACAATTGCATTAAAAACCATGTAATACTTAAGAATATTTTTTTAAAAGATTTTTATTGAGTAATTGGGGGCGGAAACAGCATTGGGGAATTGGGGAAGGGGAACAGAAAAGTTGCTGTCCTTTTTTTCTTCAGTCTAGTTGTGGAGGATATCGCTTCACAGGCCCATGTTGGTATTATCATTGTGCTCCTCCTGGGTGAGGTAGATCAGTCGTCGGCCTCTGGATGTCCACTCATGGTGCCTATTGGAGCTCAATCCACCTGCTGGCCACTCACCCTGGCTGCCGGCTACTCACTGTAGCTTTGGCAGCCCACTGCAGCAGGTGCTGCAGCCTACACCTTCGCCGGGACTCACACAGCCCAGCTCCAGGTCGAACTGTTGTTCACCATCTTAACTGTAGAGGGCAGTGTCACTGGCCCTCATATGTGGGATCAGAACCAAGGTCGCTGGCTTCCCAAGCTAGCTCTTAACCAACGTGACACTCAGCCAGCCCCTTAGGAATAAATTTAACCAAAGAAGTACACCTGTATTCAGAAGTTATAAGACACTTAAGAGAGAAATCAAAGAAGATACAAATAAATTGAAGTAAATACCATGTTCATAGATAGGAAGAATTAATACAGTTAAAATGTCAATTCTACATATCAAAGTACCAAGGACATTTTTCTCAGAAATACATCACATAAACCTAAGATTCAGATGGAACTATAAAAGACCCGAACAGCCATAGCAATCTTGAGAAATAAGATTAAGAGGGAAGGCCGGCTGAGTGTAGTGTTAGTTAGGAGCTGGCTTGGAATGTCAGGGGCCCTGGTTCAGATCCCACTTATAAGGGCTAGTGACACTGCCCTCTTACACCTAAGATGGTGAAATGCAGCTCAACCTGGAGCTGGGCTGCCTGGGTGCCAGTTATGGTGTAGGCTGCCACTCCTGCTGCAGTGGGCTGCCATAAGCTACAGCGAGTGGCTGGCAGCCAGTGTGAGCGGCCGGGAGCCAGAGTGAGCCGCCAATAGATGCCGTGAGCAGCTATCCAGAGGCTGGCGACCGAGCTTCCTCACCCTAGAAAAGCGCAATGATACCAGCATGGGCTGGTGAAGTGACGTCCACCACAACTAGACTGAAGAACAAAAGCATAGCATTTTTTCTTTCCCCTCCCCGCAATTCCCCAATAAGAAATCTTTAAAAAAAAAAAGGCCAGCTGAGGGGCGTGTTAGTTAAGAACTGGCTTGGGACGCCAGCGGACCCGATTTGGATCCCACATATAAGGGCCAGTGACACTGCACTCTACAACTAACATGGAGCACAACAGCTCCACCTGGAGCTGGACTGCTTTGAGTCCCCGGGGATGGTATAGCTGCTGCAGTGTGCGGCCATAGGCTACAGCGAGTGGCTGGCTGCCAGCGTGAGTAGCTGGCAGCTGGTGTGAGCTGTCAAGAGCCGCTGTGAGCAGCTGTCCACAGACCGGCGACCAATGTGCCTCACCCGAGAAGAGCACAATGATGATACCAACATGGGCCAGTGAAGCAATGTCCTCCACAACTAGACTGAAGAGCAAAAGGACAGCAACTTGTCCTTTCCCCTTCACCAGTTCCCCAAAGCTGTTCCCCTCCCCCAATTTCCCAATAAAATCTTAAAAAAACAAAAAGCGTAAAGTGGGCAGTATCACACTACCAAACATCAAATCATACTACAAGGCTATTGTAATCAAAAGAGTATGATACTGGAATAAAAACAGACACATAGATCAATGAATCTGAATACTGAGCCCCAAAATATACCCATCTATGTATGTTCATTTAAACTTTGACAATGGAAGCAAGAATTTACATTGGGATAAAGATAGTCTATTTAATAAATGGTGCTGGGAAACTTGGACTGACATGTGCAAAAAAATGAAAATGGACCACATAATTACACCATATACGAGAACACATTCGAGATGAATTCAAAACCTAAATGTAAGACATAAAACTCCTAGATGAAAACAGGGAGTAGACTTGCAGACATTACTCTCAGTAATATTTTTACTGATATATCCCCTCGGACAAGGGAAATAAAAGAAAAAATAAACATATAGAATTACATCAAACTTAGAAGTTTTCTCACAGCAAAGGAAATCATCAATAAAACAAAAAGGCAGCCTACTGAATGGGAGAAGATATTCGCCAACGATATATCTGATAAGGGGCTAATATCCAAAATTTATAAAACATTCATGAAACACAACACCAAAAAAACAAACAACCCAATTAAAAAATGGGCAGAGGTTATGAAGAGGCATTTCTCTAAAGAGGACATACAGATCGCCAACAGGCATATGAAAAAATGTTCAATCTACTAATCATTAGAGAAATGCAAATAAAAACCACAATGAGATACCACCTCACTCTGGTCGGAATGGCTATTATGAATAAATCATCAAACTACAAGTGCTGGCGAGGTTGTAGAGAAAAGGGAACCCTGGTGCACTGTTGGGTGAACTGCAGATTTGTGTAGCCATTATGGAAATCAGTATGGTATTATATCAAAATACTGGAAATGAAACTACTGTATAAGTCAGCAATTCCACTCTTAGGTATCTATCCAGAGATACCCAAGACTCTAATTCGAAAAAATATATGCACCTCTATTTTTATCGCTATTTACAATAGCCAATACTTGGAAACAACTGAAATGCCAATCATTAGATGACTGGATTAAGAAACTGTGGTACATTTATATAATGGAGTATTACTCAGCTTTGAAGAATGAAATCTTACCATTTGCAATGATATGGATGACCTAGGGAGCATTATGTAAAGTGAAATAAGTCAGTCAGAGAAAGACATATACCACATGACCTCACTTATATGTGCAATCTAGAAAACTGAATGAACGAATAAAGTAAACAAAAATAGTCTCAAACATATACAGGAAAAACTGTTGGGAAGGGGCCAGCCAAGTGGCACGGTGGTTAAGCGCTGGCTTGGGAAGCCAGCAGCCCCGGTTTAGATCCCACATATAAGGGCCAGTGATACTGCCCTCAAAAAAAAACAAAAACTGTTGGGAGAGAAGTGGGTATGAGGGAGATTGGGAAGGGATTGGACAGCATAAATTGGTAACTACAATATTGCCACAGGAATATGAAAGACATTTCGGGGAATATTATTAACATTGTTGTAAATATTTTGTGGGTTGTCAGATAGTCACATGTCTTGTTAGGGAGACCATTTCATGGATGGCATAGAGGCTTGATCACTGCACTGTACTCCTGAAGCTGATGTATTATAATATTAGACGTCAACTGTAAATGAATATATATATATATATATATATATATATATATATATAGTCATGGGATCTGGAGTATAGTGTGGGAGTGGAGTTAATGTAATTGTAATAGATATGTGTGATATCGTGGGGGGAGTGGGGCAGCAGAATCGGGGAAGGGCGTTGTCACTTTAAGGGGTATAAAGTATAGCTATTGCACTATGTTGTACACCTGTAACTAATTAAAATAATTAATTAATTAATTAATTAATTATTTTAAATTTAGAAATCCTTGGCTAGACTCAGTAAGATAAAAAGAGAATAGACAGAAAATCAGAAATGAAAAAGGGGAAGTTACCATGGATGCCACAGAAATACAAAGGATCATCTAATATCCCTATGAAAAACTATATGCCACCATATTCAACAACCTAGAAGAAAATCACATGTTCTTAGAAACATATAGCCTTCCTAGGCTGAATCATGAAGAACTGGAAAATCTAAATGTACAAATCAACAGTAAGGAAATTGAATCAATCATCCAAAGCCTTCCCAAAAGCAAAAGTCCAGGACCAGATGGTTTCATAGTGAATTCTACGCAATTCAAAGAGGATCTAACAACTGTTCTACTCAAACTCTTCAAAAATATTTAAGAAGAGACAATACTCCTTAATTCATTTATGAGACAAACATTACCCTGGTACAAAAACCTGGTAAGGACAACACAAAATGAGAAAATTAAAAACTGATGTCTGTGCTCAATACAGATACAGAATCCTAAACAAATTCTAGCAAATCGAATGCAAAAATGCATTAAAAATATTGTAAAAAAGAAAAAAAAAGGGCCGGCCGAGTGGAAAAAAACAAAACAGGGCCGGCCGAGTGGCGTGGTGGTTAAGCACTGGCTTGAGAAGCTAGCGGCCCCAGTTCTGGTCCCACATATGAGGGCCAGTGACACTGCCCTCAAAAAAAAAATATATTGTAGTTCACGACCAAGTAGGGTTCATCCTAGTGGCACAAGGATGGTTCATCATTTGCAAATTGATCAATGTGATATACCAGATAAACAAAATAAAGGACAAAAATCATATGATTGTATCAATAGATGCAGAAAAATTATTTCACAAGATACAATATCCATTTATGATTAAAGCTCATAATTAACTGGGTACTAAAGGAAAACACCATAGCATAATAAAGGCCATATATGGCAAACCCTTAGCTAATATGATAATTAACAGTGAAAACCTGAAATCCTTCACTCTACATTCAGGAACAAGACAGGATTGTTCCTTATCACTACTGCTTTTCAACATATTATTGGAAATCATAGCCAGAGCAATCAGGCAAGAGAAAGAAATAAAAGACATCTGAATTGAAAATGAAAAAGTTAAATTGACCCTTTTTGTAGATGACATGATGCTATATATAGAAAACCCTAAACAGTCCACCACAAAGATATTAGAAACAATAAACGAACACAGTAAAGTCACCGGCTACAAAATCAATTTACAAAAATAAACTGCATTCCTATATATTAACAGTGACATCTCAGAAAAAAATATATAAACAATTCTATTGCAATTGCAACAAAAAGAATAAAATACCTAGGAATAAACTTAACAAAGGATGTGAAGGACCTATACACTGAAAAGTATATGACATTTTTAAAAGAAATTGAAGAAGACAAAAAGAAATGGAAAGACATTCTGTGTTTATGGATTGGAAGAATCAACATAGTTAAAATGGCTATATTACCCAAAGCAATATGCAGATTTAATGCAATCCCCATCAAAATCCCAATGGCATTTTTTAAAGAAATAGGACACAAAATCATCAGATATGTATGCAACCACAAAAGACCCTAAATAGCCAAAGCAATTCTAAGAAAAAAGAACAATGCTGGAGGTATCACACTCCCTGACTTCAGCTTGTCCTACAGGGCAACAGTAATCAAAACAGTATGGTATTGGCAGAAAAACAGACATACAGGCCAATGGAATACAATTGAGAATCCAGAATTAAACCCACATAAGTATGGACAGACAATTTTTGACAAAGAAGCCAAAAACATACAGTGGAGAAAAGACAGGCTCTTTAATAAATGGTGCTGTAAGAATTGGAAAGGTGGACCGACCGAGTGGCGTGGTGGTTAAGCGCTGGCTTAGGAAGTCAGTGGCCCCGGTTTGGGTCCAACATATGAGGGCCAGTGACACTGCCCTCAAAAACAAACAAACAACAACAACAACAAAAAAAAACAACCAAAAAAAAACAAATAAAAAAAGAATTGGAAAGCCACCTGCAAAAGAATGAAACTAGGCTTCTATCTGTCACCATGTACCAAAATCAACTGAAAATGGATCAAAGACCAATGGTATTTTTAAAAGTAATGCAACAAAAAAATCATCAGGTTTCTATGGTAACACAAAAGACAACAGGGCTGGCCGAGTGGCGCAGTGGTTAAGTGCTGGCTTGGGAAGCCAGCAGCCCCTGTTTGGTCCCACATATAAGGGGGGCCAGTGACACTGCCCTCAAAAAAAATAAAAGACAACAAATAGCAAAAGCAACCCTAATAAGAAAGAATAATGCTGGAGGTATCATAGTCCCTGACTTCAGCTTATACTACAGAGCAACAATAAACAAAACAGTATGGTATTGGCAGAAAAACATGCACAAACCAATGGAATATAATTGAAAACGGAGAGATAAACCCACATAAATATGGACAGAACTTTTTCTACAAAGGAGCCAAAAACATACAATGGAGACAAGACAGACTCATCAATAAATGTTGCTTGTAGAATTGGAAAGCCACATGCAAAAGAATGAAACTAGACTTCTATCTTTCACCCTATACCAAAATTAACTTAAAATGAATCAAAGACCTAAATATAAGACCTGAAACAATAAACTGCATAAAAGAAAACGTGGGTACTAAACTTATGGACCTTGGGTTCAAAGAGGATTTTATGAATTTGACCTCAAAGGCAAGGGATGTAAAAGCTAAAGTAAATGAATGGAACTATATCAACCCGAAAAGATTCTGCACATAAAAGAAACCATGGACCAAATACAGAGGCAACCACCTGAATGGGAGAAGATTTTTGCAAACAATGCCACATATTAGGAGCTAATATCCAATATATATAAGGAACTCATACAACTCAACAACAATAAAAAAACAATTCAATTAAAAAATTGGCAGAGGTCCTGAATAGACATTTCACCAAAGAGGACATACAGATAACCAGTAGACATATGAGAAGATGTTCAACATCACTAATCATCAGAGAAATCCAAATAAAAACCATAATGAGATATCACCTCACACCAGTTAGAATAGCTATCATCAACAAGACAAATAATAAGTTGGAGAGGCTGTGGAGAAAAAGGAACTCTCATACACTGTTGGTGGGAATGCAGATTGGTGCAGCCACTATGGAAGGCAGTGGGGAGGTTCCTCAAAAAATTAAGAATAGAATTACCATATGATCCAGCAATCCCTGTCCTGGGTATTTACCCAAAAAGTTTGAAAACATTTGCCTTTAAAGGTATTTGTGCTCCGATGCTCATTGCAGCTATATTTATGGTGGCCATGCCATGGAAACAACAAAAGTGTCTTTCAATAGATGATTGGATAAAGAAGATGTGGTATATATACACAATGGGATATTATTCTGCAATAAGAAAAGATGAATTAGTGCCATTGCAACAACATATATGGATGTTGAGATTATCATGCTAAATGAAATAAGTCACACAGAAGAAGTCGAGAACCATATGATTTCACTGATATGTGGGATATAAAACTGAAAACAACAAAGGAACAAGACAAACAAAGAAAAAAACTCATAGACACAGACAATAGTTTAGTGGTTCCCAGAGTGTAAGTGTGGAGTTGTGTGTAGATGAGGGTAAAAAGGATCAAATATACGGTGATGGAAGGAGAACTGACTCTGGGTGGTGAACACACAATGTGAAATACAGGTGATGTTTTACAGAATTGTACACTTGAAACTTATGTAACTTTACTAACCATTGTCTCCCCAATAAACTTTAATTTAAAAAAAGGTAAATGTATTCACTTGCTTAGGCTAAATTAGACGTGTTTCTTGGTGCCTCTGTTTTTCTCACATCTTTTTCATCCAATTTCTGTCAGTCATATCTTCATTTTGTACCCAAAATTAAAATTCTTCTTAACACTTACACTACTACCATTCTGATCAAATACATTATCTTTCACCTGAATCACTATAATAGCCTTCCAATTGCTTTCCCTCCTTCTGCCTTCTCCCTATTACAAATTTTTTCTCCTACACAGCATTCAAAGTTATCTTTTAAATTCTAAGTCACATTGGGCTGATCTTCTGCTTTAGACATTCCAATGAATTTGTGGTACCCTTAAAACATACTGCAGGGCTGGCCAAGTGGTGCAGTGGTTGGGTGCTGGCTTGGGAGGCCAGTGGCCCCAGTT
Source organism: Aselliscus stoliczkanus (assembly GCA_033961575.1). Classification (NCBI taxonomy): domain Eukaryota; kingdom Metazoa; phylum Chordata; class Mammalia; order Chiroptera; family Hipposideridae; genus Aselliscus; species Aselliscus stoliczkanus. The sequence goes on along the minus strand of CM066737.1, from coordinate 10,090,711 downwards.
CGGGTCCCACATATGAGGGCCAGTGACACTGCCCTCAAAAAAATAATATTGCAAAAATTTCACACTTCTCCCATCAAGTAATGAGATATATGTCCTTTCAGCTAGAGTTGGCTTGTTTCTCGTTTAACCAATCAAATACTGCAGAATAATGCTATGTGACTTGGAAAGGTAGTTCATGAAAGGTTGTGCAGCTTTCACATTGTTCACTGGAAAACTCTCTCATAGATATGAGCTGCCATGAAAAGAAATAAAACTATCCAAAATCTGCTGTGCTATCGTTGACAGTCCTGGCTCAGTCTAGCCTTCCATCCATTCCACCAAGGTGCAAAACATGAGAGGAGAACTTTCAAGGACCATCCAAACCAGCCAATCTGTCAGCTGAATGCTAACAAGTGACAGTCATCAATGACACATGGATTAGAAAAATAACCCAGCCAAGGGCAAGGCTTGCTTCAGTTCCTGAACAAAATCATAAAATATAAGTAAATGGTTGCTGTTTTGAATAACTAAGTTTACAGATTGATTATGTAAGTAAATAAAATAGGCATATTCAAATTAAAATTCAAATGTTTTTTCAAACTTAACAAGATGAACAAACTTAGCCTTATCCTCCACTAGGTTTCCTTAACATAATCAGTGTCAACTTATTCAAGTCTCTTAAACCAAAAACTTGGAGTTAACCTTGATTCCTTTTTTCCCTCTCATAATCTACATATGATCTCATGGAAAATCTTTTTGGTTCTACCTTCATATTATGTACAGAATACAAATGCTTCTAACCATTTCTACTGCCAGTCATATCTCATCATGCAATAGCATTTGAACTTAATACCATACACAATTCTTTTAATAGAAATTTGAAACATTAGTATTTATTTTGCAAAATTAATTTTCAACTGTAATCTACTTCCTTACCACAGAAAACATTGGAAATGTCTTTCTCTTCAATCAGTTGCTCTTTACTTTTCTGTCTTAAATATTTGCAGAGCTGGTAGCACATAGGACATGCCCAGCTCTGATACTGGTCCATGCCTGGGCATCTCTAGACAACACAAAGGAATCTCTTGTTTTCCTCTGTTTATCTGCAAAGATGAACAACTACATTCAGTTTTCAAAGCACTGCTTTAGACTTGAACAAGAACAAATAATTAGATGATGGTGGTGCTATAAGAACTCTATTGCAAACTCCTGGTAAACCGTTTCAAACTACACACATATGCACACATGTATGCACATACACACATTCACTCACTGAGAGGATAGTAATTCTGAACTGTAACTCTTTCTATCACTTTGGACTCTTTCTAGACTAGACATTGTAATGTATACAGAGAATTGAAATCTGTATAGATTTCTTCTTCTGAATAATTCAGCATATTTTCTTACCTGAAATAAAATTTTGCTAAGGGAAGCAATAGTAGGTAAATGATACAGATTGAGTACCCAGATAAATAAGGAGAAAAACATGAAATACTCATGACTTCTGGAGAGGATGACACCCCTTTTTCTGTCGTGGTCATATTGGATACCACTATAATTTAGTATCATTCTATTTTCATTTTACTTGAACTGTTTTAAAATACACACAAACAAACAATGAATCTGTTATCATTTAGCTCACATAACTCAGGCACAGTTGAAAATATTTCACTCTAGCATTTCATAAAGAAACAAAACCCAGATTTAACTTCAGGTTGAGTTAACATGTGTATTTTAAGCTCCAAATAAGGTATTTTTTTCTGTGTTTTACTTTGCTTTGCTTCTTTTTTTCCTTTGTTTTTTTTGTTTTGTTTTGTTTTGTTTTTTGAGGGCAGTGTCACTGGCCCTCATATGTGGGACTGAACAGGGGCTGCTGGCTTCCCAAGCCAGTGCTTAACCAGCGCACCACTCAGCCGGCACATTTTTGCTTCTTTATTAACATATATTTGATTAGGCAAAAGTCAGGTTAAAGAAAAGGATTCAAGAAAGGGGAACAAATGATTTAGAAATTGGTTATTGACACCTGATGTTCGCCTACAATCAGCTAAATTAAAAGTTAGTGTTTTTGTTCCCTGAGCTAATTGAGACCCACTCAGTGCAATGAAGAGTGAGGTAAAGCTATGTCTGAGTGACATACAGCACAATGGAATGTCTAGACTGTAGAGTCCATAGGTCTCTATGGAATTTTGTAAGCTTCACTTAACATGAATAATTTCTATGTACTTTTCACATTAGGAACAGCTATATACTTTTGCATTTCTAAGTGATCTCTCTCCTCAAATAGCATTTTGTTCATCATTTGGAATATGCTGTTGCCCTTTCTCTTTTTGTGTTTCTTGAACACATGATGTATTTTAAAAGTAAATAATTTACAGATAGTTGGGGAGGAGGAAGAATGAAGGGTTAACTGCCTATAAAAACCTGTGCTTTTGGGCCAGCAGAGTGGTGCGGTGATTAAGAGCTGGCTTGGGACGCCAGTGTCCCCGGGTTGGGTCCCACATATGAGGGCCAGTGACACTGCCATCAAAAAAAAAACAAAAAAAAAGACAACAAACAAAAGAAACAAACCTGTGTTCTTGAGGTTTATTATCTGTGAAACTTTAGGTAGAATTATAGACATATTCACTGCATGACCTGAAAACAAATCAGGTAAATACTATAGGGCTTTAAAAAAAAGATTTGTAACTATAAAAGTAAATTAAACTATACATGAAAAATAAAGGAGAAAGACAAGTTTAATAAGATGCCTTCAGTGAACATCAAAATATATCCTACGGCCAGCCGAGTGGCGCGGTGGTGAAGCGCTGACTTGGGAAGCCAGCGGTCCCGGTTCAGTCCCACATATGAGGGCCAGTGACACTGCATTAAAAAAAAATATATCCTAATGAAGCCAGTTCATATCATCTTCTAAGAAAGCTGGTATTTGTCATTACTATATTGGTTTTAGTTTCCAAAGCCAGAATACTCCTGAAGCTGTTATTGTATTCCATTATTTACTAAGACACACTTCACAGGAGTTTATAAGCTAAACCTCTATATTTCCCATAAACTTGATGACCTGAATTAAGGATTATAGCATGATTTTTTTTCCTTTAACTATGTTATCTTTCAAATAAAAGTAATTATTGGTGAACACAACTACACATAAACAGGAAAGAGTACTATGGATCAAATTACATACAGCTTGGAGTAAGATTCAATGAATATGCAGATAAATTAAAATTGATACAACTAAAATTTGCAAGTTGTGTTTGAAAATCCACTACATGTTAATGTAATTTCTGCTTAATCTGTCTGATTATTATTGTATTGTCTGGCTTTAGTAGAGTGCACAATTTACCAATTAATTATAATTAATTGAGTTTATACTATGTTTAATACACTGTACTTGTAATTAGGGATGCCAAAATTATGAAGTCATGTATGATAACCTTAAAGGGCTCATCATACCAACTCAATAAAAATGTTTAAATGTTTGAATTATTGGGCAGAGCACAAAAAGCTATTCTAGAGAACGTACTTACATATGGATAGAATATCTCTGTAAAGATTTGTAAGAAGCTAGTAAAGAGATCCAAGGGGTGGAAAATCAAGTAGCTAGAGAAAGGCAGTGTGAAAGACTCGCTGTTCACTGTATATTTTCTGGGTTTTGGAATTTTGCATGAACTAAATTTAGTAGTATGTTGAAAATAAAAAATAATTGTTGTAAAAATATTTTTAAAGGTATTTGCTTGCCATACACTACCTGCCTGAATCCATCAAAATAGACCTGTTAAAGTGGCAGGTAACTTGAGTTTTAGGTGACTAAGCAACATTCAGGTAAAAAGGGCATTCAGTACATGGATAAATTGGTCTGCAACTCAGGAGAAAAAGTTCTGGGCTAGAGATATAGAATTAGATAATTTATCTAATTATCCACGCAAGTAGATAGGATTGGCCTAAGGGAGATAAAGTCTGGACCTACAAAAAATGCTATATGGAGAGAAATAGCCTCCAGAAAAGAAAATTGAGAATGAGTATGATGAATGTATAAATATCTACAGAAATAAGATAAAAAATAGGAGATTGTGTTAAGAGAGCAGTACAAAACAGGAATGGGCAAGATTTAAATGTTGTTAAGAGATCAAGAAAGAACTAGAAAGTATTTATTATATGTAATAACAAAGAGGTTGGGAGGCACTTCCTACAAGTAGTGTCCATGGTATCCTTAGGGAGACAAATAGATTGGAATGGCAGAAAGAATGTGGATGTAACAAGTAGAAAAATCTCTTTCAAAAGTTTAAGTATAGGACTTCCGATAAAATGGCGGAATACAGACTCTGTGCTAACTACCTCCCAGGATCACACCAAAATTACAAACAAATTATACAGCATTCAACCCTGGAGGTACCCGGAACACCAGATGAACAGAACAACTAAACAAAGAACTTAAAGAGGAGGCCACGTTGGGTCTGGTAGGATGGGCAGAGACGAGAGAGGGGGAACCCCATAAGGGAAGCCCCAGCTGTGGGGAGGCTTCTCCGTTGGGGGAGAGACCCTCTGGCTGCACACCAAGCTCACTAGCCCACAGTTCCTTTGCCGGGAAGAGAAGTTCCAAGATAGCTGGCTGTAAATTAGTGAGGACTCTCTTTGCTCAGCTCAGTGAGGCTAAGAGCGGCTAGAGAATCAGTGGGGCTGGTGCCCGGGCTTGCTCGCCGGCGAGCACTTACCTGGTTCCTGGTGGAGGGAGTGGCTGTGTGAGCCCGGCCCAGGAGTCTGAGGGGACGGACTGAATTGAGCATGTTTGGTGCAAAGGCTGGAGGTTTCTGGACTATTATTCCACTGGTGTGGAGCCTGCATGAGAGTGGTGTAAGGAGGGCACCATTTTGTCAGGGTTGGGCTGTCCCGCAGAGGGTCAGGTCCAGGACCTCATTGGTCTGGTGGAATTGGCGCAGAAGTGTGTATGTGTGTGTGCGCATGTGGCCTTTGATCCCCACCCTCCACGTGGCTTATACTGCATTGCCAGGGAAAGGCTAGGTGGGTGCCCTCCAGCTCCAACAGGCTGCTCAGTGAGATGCGGGAGTGCATGAGCCACCTCGGGACCCGCTCTCCACAGTGCGCTTGCAGAGTTGCCAGGGAAATGCCTGATGGGTGCGCTCTGGCTCCAACAGGCTTCTCAGTGAGACGCGGGTGTGCGCAAGCCGGCTCGGGTCCCCGCTCTCCACACTGTGCTTGCAGAGTTGCTAGGCTGGTGATTAGTTATCGTGCTGCTTGGCCTGATCTATGAGTGGCTGATTGGGACAGGCTGAGAATAGGAGTTTTCCTGGGAGAGTTGGGCCGTGAGCTGTGTGCCTGCGTGGTACATCCAGGGCTATCCTGGTGATCTATCTAATATATCAAAGCAATCCCAAAGTGACAGCCAGAATGGGGGAACAAAGAAACATGTCACAAGTAAAAGATCAGAAGAAACATCTTGAAATGGAACCAAATGAAACAGAGGTTTCCAACCTTTCAGAGACAGAGTTTAGAACACTGATGATAAGAACGTTTAACAAACTTAGAGAGGACATAAGGAAGGATAGAGAAATCATAAAAAGCAACAAATTAGAACTAAAGAATACAACAATTGAAATGAAGAACACACTTGAACGAATCACCACTAGAGTAGATGAAGCAGAGGAGCAGATCAGCGATTTGGAAGACAAAATAGCAAAAATCACACAGTTGCCACAACAAAAAGACCAAAGAATAAAAAACAATGAAAATAGTTTAAGAGCCCTATGGGACAAGATGGAACACAACCACCTTCGACTCATAGGAATACCAGAAGGGGAAGAGAAGAAGCAAGGGTTCGAGAATGTATTTGAAAAAATAATGACTGAAAACTTCCCTTCCCTGGTGAAGGAAATCAACATACATGCCCAGGAAGTGCAGAGGGTTCCAAACAAGCTGAACCCAAACAGGTCCACACCAAGACACATCATAGTTAAAATGGAAAAGTTTAAAGACAGAGACAGAATCCTAGAGGCTGCAAGAGAAAGACAGCAGGTTACATACTAAGGAACTCCTATTAGACTAACAGCTGACTTGTCTACAGAAACTCTGCAGGCCAGAAGGGAGTGGCAGGAGATATTCAAAGTGACACAAAATAAAGGCCTACAACCAAGATTGTTCTACCCAGCACGGCTATCACTTAAATTTGAAGGAGAAATAAAGAGCTTCTCAGAAAAGAATAAGCTTAAGGAATTCATTACCAGCAAGCCAGCATTGCAAGAAATGTTAAAAGGGCTTTTTTAAACAAAAGAAAGGGGTAAACAAACTAACCCAGGAAAACCAGGAATATAAATAACAAAATGGCAATACATATGCACCTATCAATAATCATTTTAAATGTGAACGGGCTAAATGCTCAAATCAAAAGGCAGAGAGTGGCTGAGTGGATAAGAAAATAGGACATATGTATATGCTGTTTACAGATGGAATAAGATATTTCATGCAAATGGAAATGAGAAAAAAACAACTGGAGTAGCAGTACTTATTTTGGACAAAATAGACTTTAAAATGACCACAATAAAAGACAAAGAAGGGCACTATAACCCTAATAAACATCTATGCACCCAACATAGGAATTCCTAATTACACACAACAGATTTTGATGGACATAAAGACAGAGATCAACAGTAACACTATCATAGTAGGGGGCTTCAATACCCCATTGTTACCAATGGACAGACCCTTTAGACAGAAAACCAACACAGAAAGAGGGGCCTTAAATGACACTTTAGACCAGCTGGACTTTGTCGATACTTTTAGAGCATTTCACCCTGAAAAAACAGAATATACATTCTTCTCAAGTGCACATGGGACATTTTCCAAGATAGACCACGTTAGGCCACAAAACAAGTCTCAGTAAATTTAAGAAGATTGAAATCATATCAAGCAGATAAAAAGGAAAAACTGATGGTTGCTGGCTGGGAGGGAGTGGGGATAAGGGAGAGGGGGAAGGTTTTGGATAGCGTAGGTGGGTGACCTAAATGGTGTCGCAGGGATATGGGGGGCAGTTCTGGGAATGTAATTGATAATATTGTGAAGAGACTATTATGTTAATTGAAATAAGTCAGTCGGAGAAAGACAAGTACCATATGATCTCACTTATATGTGGAATCTGAAATCTGAATGAACGAGCAAAGTAAACAGAAGAAAAACTGAGGGTTGCTAGTTGGGAGGGGGTGGGTGGGGATAAGAGAGAAGGGGAAGGGATTAGACATCATAAATAGACAACTACAATATTGCCACCGGGATATGAAACACAGTTCGGGGAATATAATAATGTAAAAGTTTTGTGGTGTGTCAGAGAGTCACATGTCTTGTTAGGGAGACCACCTCATGGATGGAGTAGAGGCTTGATCACTGCACTGTACACCTGAAGCTGATGTTGTATAATATTGTATGCCAAGTGTAACTGAATATATAGATAGTCATGGGATGTGGAGTATACTGTGGAAGGGTGTTAAAGGAATTGTAATAGATATGTATGACATGGGAGGAGGAGTTGGGTGGCAAGCTGGGGGAGAAGGATTGTCACTTTGAGGGGTAAAAAGAATAACTATTGCATTGTGTTGTACACCTGAAACTAATTTTAAAAAAATGTTTATTTCACAATAAAAGATTAAAAAAAAAGTGTAAGTATAAAATCCTCCTTGGGCCGGCCAAGTGGCGCGGTGGTTGGGTGCTGGCTTGGGAGGCTAGCAGCCCTGGTTCGGGTCCCACATACGAGGGCCAGTGACACTCTCCTCCAAAAAAAAATTCCTCTTTGAACACAAAGTACATCAGTTAAGTACCTATGTTTTCTTCTATGCAGTTTATTGTTTCAGGTCTTATGGTTAAACAGGATTTTATGAATTTGATCTCCAAGGTAAGGGAAATATAAACTACAATAAATGAGTGGGACTATATCAAACTAAGAAGCTTCTGCTCAGCAAAAGAAACTATTGACAAAATAGACAACCAACTGAATGGAAGAAGATTTATGCCAACAATGCCTCATATTAGGGGCTAATATCCAAAATATGTAAGCAACTCATACAACTCAACAACAATAAAAAAATTCCAATTGAAAAATGATTGAGCATTTTTTCATATGCCTGTTGGCCTTCTGTATGTCCTCTTTTATTTTTTTTTTTTTGGAGGGCAGTGTCACTGACCCGAACTAGGGCCGCTGGCGTCCCAAGCCAGCTCTTAACCACCACGCCAATCTGCTGCCCTTTATGTCCTCTTTAGAGAAATGTCTTTTCATATTCTCTGCCCATTTTTTAATTGGGTTGTTTGTTTTTTTTGGTGTTGAGTTGCATGAGTGTTTTATAAATTTTGAATATTAACCCCTTATCAGATATATCGTTGGCAAATATATTCTCCCATTCAGAAGGTTTCCTTTTTGTTTTATTCATGGTTTCCTTTGTTGTGAAAAATTTTCAGTCTGATATATTCCCATATGTTCATTTTTTCTTTTATTTCCCTTGCCCGCAGGGAATATCACCTCACTTCGGTCAGAATGGCTATCATCAATAAATCAACAAACAACAAGTGCTGATGGGGCTGTGGGAAAATGGGGACTCTGCTGCACTGTTGGTGGGATTGCAGATTGGTGCAGCCACTATGGAAGTCAGTATGGAGGTATCTCATAAAACTGGAAATGGAACTACCTTTTGACCCAGCAATTCCACTCCTAGGTCTTTATCCTGAAAAACGCAGGACACTAATTCGAAAAAATATGTGCACCCCTATGTTCATTGCAGTGCTATTTACAATAGCCAAGACTTGCAAACAACCGAAATGCCCATCGGTAGATGACTGGATTAAGAAACTGTGGTACATTTACACAATGGAGTATTACTCCACAATGAAGAAGAATGAAATCGTACCATTTGCAGTGATATGGATGGACCTAGAGACTATTATGTTAAGTGAAATAAGTCAGTTGAAGGAAGACAAATACCATATGATCTCACTTATATGTGGAATCCGAAAAACTGAATGAATGAGCAAAGTAAACAGAAACAGTCTCATAAAGAGGAAAAACTCAGGTTTGCTAGTTGGGAGGGGGGTTGGGATGAGGGAGAAGGTGAAGGGATTAGACAGCATAAATAGGTAACTACAATATTGACACAGGGATATGAAAGACAGTTCGGGGAATATAATTAATAATATTGTAAATATTTTGTGGGGTGTGAGATGGTCACATGTCTTGTTAGGGAGACCATTTCATCGATGGAGTAGAGGCTTGATTACTGCACTGTACATCTGAAGCTGAGGTTGTATAATATTGTATACCAACTGTAATTGAATGTATAGATAGTCATGGGATGTGGATGATACTGTGGAAGGGAGTCAGAGGAAGTGTAATAGATATATATGGTATGGGGGGCAGGAGTGGGTTGGCGAATTGGGGGAAGGGGATTGTCACTTTGAGAGGTAAAAAGTATAACTATTGCACTGTGTTGTACACCTGAAACTACTTAAAAATAAGTAAATAAATTTAAAAAAAAAAGAAAAATGGGCAGAGGGCTTGAATAGACATTTCTCCAAAGAGGACATCAGATGGCCAATAGATATATGAAAAGGTGCTCAACATCACTAATCATCTGAGAAAAGTAAAATAAAACAACAATGAGTTATCACCTTATACCAGTTAGAATGGCTATCGTGAACAAGACAAATAATAACAAGTGTTGGAGAGGATGTGGAGAAAAAGGAACCCTCATACACTCTTGGTGGTAATACAGATTGGTGCAGTCACTATGGAAGGCATTATGGAGGTTCCTCAAAAAATTGAGAATAGAATAGAATTACCGTATGAGCCAGCAATCCCTGTCCTGGGTATTTACCCAGAAAATCTGAAAATATTTATCAGTAAAGATATATGTGCTGGATGTTCATTGCAGCATTAATTATGGTGGCCAAGACATTGAAACAACTAAAGCATCCTTCAAGAGATGATTGGATAAAGAAGATGTGGTATATATGCACAATGGAATACTATTCTCCCATAAGAAAAGATGAAATAGCGCCATTTGTGTCAACATGGATGTATCTTGAGACTTTTATGTTGAGTGATATAAGTTGGACACAAAAAGTCAATAACCATATGATTTCTCTGATATGTGGGATATAAAACTGAAAACAACAAAGGTAGACAAAGAAAGAAACAAAAACTCATAGATATAGACAATAATTTAGTGGTTACCAGCAGGTAAGGATTGATGGGGGTGGTAGATGAGGGTAAAAGGGATCACATATATGTGATGGAAGGAGAACTGACTTTGGCTGGTGAACACACAGTGTGATGTATAGATGATGTATTACAGAATTGTACAGTTGAAACCTATGTAACTTTACTAACCATTGTCACCCCAATAAACTTTAATAAAAAAAAGTTCATATAAAGGAGAAAGATTAACAACTGGAGGGGGAATTAGGGTTAATTTTTTTAATTAGACAAATTTGAACATATTAAGTCACTGAGGAAGGAAGCTTTAGAAGGAAATTTATTGAAGATGATGAAGAGGGAGGGGGTACTCCAATACAGAGTTATCTGAGAAAGCAGTTGGGGATTGTATCTAGTTTATAGTTGAAAGGAAAGATATGTCATCCAGTCTAACAGAGGAAAAATATACATGTGGATGCAGAGAAATCTGTAGGTTTTCTGACAGCAAAGATTTCAGTAGAGAATAGAGGAGGGAGGAGAATAGAAGTTTGAACAGGCTGGAGAAGGTTTAAATCACTGCAACAGTGGACAAGAGAGAACCAACTAGAACTGCATAGGGGAATTCCTGGTAGGCCCTGAAGAACCAGCTGAGACTGAAGACCATGGATTTATGTGACATCAGCTTGCAAAATTATGTGATATTCTCCAGCAGTGATCAAGTGGTTGGCCAACAAAACAGATTTAGGCAGAAAAGGAAAATTGGATTGATACATGACAGACAGATATGATGAAAGGGAAATAAAATAAGAAAACTGGAAAAAGCCTCTGTGTGTGTGACCAACTATTGAATATTTCCAAGGAGGTGTTGCATGGGCTTCCCAAATACAACATCACTAAATCTCAAACCATTATCTGCCAAATTCTTGTTCCTCTTCCTATATCTTTTTATCTTCCTGATAAATCAAGTTGCTCAAAAACCTTGTGGCCAATTGAGAATGTTTCTTTATTTTCCATTCTTTGCACTTATATATCAATTACCTGCTTTAAACTTCATTCGTCATTGCTCAGCTGTTGAACTCCTCTTCCTATTTCAAGTCTCCGATCAAGTATCACTTCTTCTGTGAAGAATTCCTCATCTCTGCTTTCTACTAGTTAGTCTCTTCAGGTTCTTGGATCCCATTGTAAAACTTCCATTATAATTCTTATCATATTGATTTCATTATTTGTTTTTACAAAACTCTCCTTCTTGATTGTAAGCTGGAAGAAAATGGACTGTTTTTTTTCTTCCTTATGTCTCAGGAGTACATAGTAATTGATTGATACATTTTCTTGAATAAATGAATTTTAATAAATGAATGAAGAGTAATTGGAGAATGGTGCCAAAATATGAAGGAAGGCATAATGAAGAAAATTGATTAAAAACAAACAAAAGAATCACATTTTCTGTTTTACATGAACTATTTGACATTTCAAATTTACAAGTGTAATGAAAATCTTTGACATATGTAGATGAGATACAATAAAACCAAAGTGTATAAAGTGTAATTTGTGATTGTCTAACAGGAGCAAAAAAAAATCAAAATTTTATCCAATACTTGTTAATAAAATCATCTCTGTTCATGAAATCAATATAGGCTTATTTTGAGAAAAAAAGAAATATTGAATAACATACACCATACACATATCCCCAAAATTAGCATATTAGCATATATCCATTTACTGCTACTTAATTGAAAAGAACATATAAAGAGCAATAGAAATATTCCCTAAGTCTCTCAGACTTGAAATTTTAGAATAATCTATGATGCCATTGTATACATTTATTTTCAAATATTTTTATCTACCCCTTCACCTGTCTTCCTATCTCTGACACCAGTAGTCCAAAGTTGCATGACCTTATGCATTAGAAATCATTTTAACTGTCCTCCCAGGCTCCTCTGCAATGCAATCTTCAAACTGCTGCCAGGATAATCATCATAAAATAATGCTTTGTTATATAATTTTTCTGAATACTTCTTATTGTGGTTATGATTCATTTTGGAATTATATGTATTATTAACTTCCCATGAGTTCTTATTTTGTGGAATTTTATTACCATCTCCACTTACTGTGACTTTATTTTTAATTTTTATTATTTTTTTTAAATATAAGTTTATTAGGATGGCAACTGTTAGTAAAGTTACATAGGTTTCAGGTGTACGATTCTGTAATACATTACATATATATCACATTATGTGTTCACCACCCAGAGTCAGTTCTCCTTCCATCATCATATATTTGATCCCTTTTACCCGCATCTACCACCCCACCCAAATAAATTCTTCATTGTATAATTTCTCCAAAATTAGCTTCTTGAGAGCAAGAACTGTACTTTATATATAAACACATCCCATTCCTGTCACACTTGTAGGTGCATAATAGTTGTTTAGAATGTCTTGATTCAATACTTGATAAGTGTAAATGTAGCCAATATATTATTTATAGGTAAATAAAGAAAATACTTTTCTTACATTAAAGGTCCCATCATGAACTAGGGAATTATGTAATAACAACAACAATAACAATAGTAGTCAACACGTCTATAACTGTCACCATCAGGCACTATTGTAAACACTTCATACATATAAACTCAAAATTCCCACCAGAACTTTATAAGAAAGGGCTACATATGCCACTACTTTTATTTATTTATTTATTTATTTTGAGGGCAGTGTCACTGGCCCTCAAATGTGGGACCGAAATGGGGCCGCTAGCTTCCCAAACCAGCGCTTAACCACTGCGCCACTCGGCCGGCCCTACCACTACTTTTATATACAAAGAATCACTTATAAAGAATTAAGTGACTTTTCCAAGGTCACATAGGTATTGAGTGGCATAACCTACATGTTAATACAGGTATTCTGTCTCCAGGTCTTATACTCTTAATCGCTATCCTCTACTCTCTCAGAGGTACATTTTCAAGTGAATTGTGCCTGAATATGAATATCCTATTTTTATCATGTAAAAGGTCTTATAGACATACATCATAAACAAGAAGCCAAATACCATGGATTTCAGATGATATATAAGAAAAAAAAGAGTAATATGTACTGAATTCCGAAGAAGATTTAACAAAATATATAGAACTCTCCAGGCATCTAAATCATTAAAATTTGACAGGATCTTTTTTATAATACCCAAAACTAAATGTTATAAATGCTATTACCATTATCATGAATGCAAAAGACAAGCAATGTTTTATATTTGGGTTCACTGGAACAATGCATGCGCCAAATAAACAGAACATTATATACGTTTTAACAATGCTGCCTATTTGGGAAATGAGATGATAATTTTTAAAACAAAATTTTTTTTGAGGGCAGTGTAACTGGCCCTCATATGTGGGACCCGAACTGGGGCAATTGGCTTCCCAAGCCAGCGCTTAACCACCGCGCCACTCGGCCGGCCCAAGATGGTAATTTTTGTTAAGTTTGTAAAGTAATTCTTTATAATATTGTATGAACTTTGTCCAAAATTAGGAGTGAAAAAATACGTTTAATAAATTAAATCTATGTCTAGGTCCTCAAAAATTTCACCATTTGGCGGGAATAATGAATCTTTCATTATTTGGAACATTTTCCTGGACTCCAGGTTTACACAAGTATTCAGGCACATAATGTTGGAAAAAGGTGGAAAAGCCTTCTAGAATTCAATTTGCTAGTATCTTCCTCATTGTCTAAGACTTCAGGCACCCCTGGACCAAGGATTTATCGGTTCCCATGTGCATCATCACCTTGGGTTGCTACCATGGAATGTGGTTCTGCAGATTATAAGACCTACCAAACTTTGTCTCATTTCCAATTTCCAGAAATTACTCATCCTTTTTTTCCAGCCTATGTCAGTTAGATTTTGCAGTTTAACAAACCAGCGCAAAACTTAGTAGCTTAAAAAAGCCATTTTATTTAGCTCCACATTCTATTGGTCAACTGAGCAATTTTTCTGTCTAGGATGGCTTTTCTGACTTCCCCTGAGCTCTATCACATGTCTGTGATCATCTAGTTGGTAAGCTAATTACTGTTTGATCGAAAAATGACCTTACTCACATATATGCTAGTTGACAGGCTGTACACCAAAGTACATCATATGTGTTTTTTTTCAATGCAGCTTCTTCATCTTTCAGTAGTCTAGTTCAAGCTTCTTCACGTGGAAGTCTTAAGATGCTAAGTGCAGCAAGAAAGCCAGCCCTAATGCAACACTGCTTTTATACTTTCTGCTCATGCCTTGGTTGCTAATGCGCTATTGTATTGGTTCATATAAGGCATATGGCCATCCCACAATCAAGGGGTTGGGAAATAGTTCCAACATTTAACTTAAGGAGTTACAACTTTTGTAGGTATTGCTTCAGTCTATCACAGTGATAAGTGGCAATTCTTCTCTCTTCACTAGTAAAATTGTATGAGAAAAATACATTTTAAACATTTAAACAATTGAGACTCGGATGGAGGGGCTCATTCTTTCCTTGGCTCCCAATAAAGGGCAACATTCATAACTCCCTGGGAAGGTCAATCTGCCAGCATTTCTGATCCCCTAAAACTCCAGTTGAAATGTTAAATTCCTGCTGGGTTAAGCTGAGAAGTCAGGGGCTCCCTTCATTCACCCAGACCTTACCATACAACAGAGTATGTGTGGCAAACTGAGAGTACCGGAATCCTAATCTCCCTTGATCTATCTCACTTTTAAGGCATAGGTTCCTTGATAGGAGAGGCAAGCCAAAAAGACTAGAATCCACCGTCCATCCCAGTGCCCCAGAGTAGTGTTTCTGAGATTTTGCTTATGGGTAGAGACATTCTATAAGAAAAGAGAGCTCTGAAACTCTATCTAGAGGATAGAATGCAGATTAATTCAAGCCTAAGGGCAGTCTCAAAAACAATAGCTTCTCTTGAATATGAGCTACAAGCTAAATCATAGGCCAGTTAGTTAACCAGAATGAACCAGGAAAAGACACAACCAAGAAGAGCCCTAGTGGATGAGAAAAATCCTCAAAAACTGACCTTAAAACCTGCCCTTGTTCAAATTTAGTTGTATCAGATTACTGAGCAATACATATTCCAGGACATTGTTAAATACAATAGATAAATCAGACAGTAATTAGTTGAGCCTATAGTATATACAGGTATATTTCAAAGATATTACAGACTTCCAGACAACCACAATAAAGTTAATATTACAGTAAGGCAAAGTTCACAAATGTTTTGGTTTCTCAATGCATAATCTGAGCCTTCAGCAACTGGTAATTTTTTTTTTTTTTGCTGGTACAAGGTCTTTTTAAATGAAATTTATGAAGTAATATTGGTTATAATAAACTGCAGGTTTCAAGTGTACAATTCTATAATACATCATCTATATATTGCATTGTGTGCTCACCACCAAAAGTCAAATCCCCTTCCCTCACCATATATTTGACCCCTGTACCCTCTTCTACCATTCACTCTCCCCACTTACCCTCTGGTAACCACTAAACTGTTGTCTGTATCTATGAGTTTTTGCTTGTTTGTTTTCCTCATTTGTTGTTTTCAGTTCTCTCTCTCTCTCTCTCTCTCTCTCTCTCTATATATATATATATATATATATATATATATATATATATATATATAAAGTTTATTGTTGCTTTCAGTTCTATATCCCCCATATAAGAGAAATTAGGTGGTTCTTGACTTTTTTGTCTGACCTGTTTTGCTAAGCATGATAATCTCAAGATCCATTCATGTTGTCACAAATGGCATTATTTCATCTTTTCTTATGGCTGAGTAATATTCCATTGTATATATGTATCACATCTTTTTGTAAAATTTATTTATTTTTAATTAGTTTCAGGTGTACAACACAGTGCAATAGTTATACTTTTTACCCCTCAAAGTGACAACAACCTCCCCCAATTCGCCACTCCACTCCTCTCCCCATATCATATATATCTATTACACTTCCTCTGACTCCCTTCCACAGTATAATCCACATCCCGTGACTATCTATATATATTCAATTACAGTTGGTATACAATATTATACAACCTCAGCTTCAGGTGTACAGTGCAGTGATCAAGCCTCTACTCCGTCCATGAAATGGTCTCCCCAACAAGACATGTGACCATCTGACACCCCACAAAATATTTACAACATTATTAATTATATTCCCCAAACTGTCTTTCATATCCCTGTGGCAATATTGTAGTCTGAAAAACTGAATGAATGAGCTAAGTAAACAGATACTGTCTCATAGATATAGAGGAAAAACAGCGTTGCTAGTTGGGAGGGGGTGGGGATGAGGGAGAAGGGGAAGGGATTAGACAGCAAAAATAGGCAACTACAATGTACCACATCTTCTTTATCCAATCATCTATTTAAAGACACTTTAGTTGTTTCCATGTCTTGGCCACTGAACAATGCTGCAATGAACATAGGAGTACATATATTTTTACATTTCTTTCAGACTTTTTGGGTAGAAACCCAGAAGAGGTCACTGGGTTGTATGGTAATTCTATTCTTAATTTGTTGAGGAAACTCCATACTGTTTTCCATAGTGGTGAAACCAATTTACATTCCTATGTTGGTGGAAATCTTACCTTAAAATTTTTTTTAATGGATTATCTGCAAAGCACAATAAAGCAAACCACAATAAAATGAGGTATGCCTGCATATACCACACCTGATTTATCCATTCATTTATTAATGGATGCCTTGTTTGCTTCCATATCTCGGCTATTGTAATTAACACTCAGTGATAGACCTAAAGTGTCCATGTTAACTGAAATAAGTCAGTAATAAATATCATATAATTTCACTTCTGTGTGGAATCTATAAAACAAAACAAACAAAACGGAAACAGACTCATAAATACAAAGATAAAACTGATGGTTACCAGAGGAGGGGAGGGAGGGTGGGAGTGTCATTGAAGTAGATAAAGGAGGGCCGGCCGAGTGGCACAGTGGTTAAGTGCTGGCTTGAGAAGCCAGCGGCCCCGAAAAAAAAAAAAAAAAAAAAAGATAAAGGAGAATAAAAGGTACAAACTTCCAGTATAAAATGAATAAGTTATGGGATGAAATGTACAGCACAGATGTACAGCACAAAGAATATAGTTAATAATATCATAATAATTGTATGGTAACAGATTTACTAGACTTATTGTGATGGTCACAACATAAGGTATGTAAATGTCAAACCACTATGTTGCACACCTGAAACTAATATAATATTGTATGTCAACTATACTTTAATAATAAAAGCAAGAATTGGAGTACTCACACTTCCTGATTTCTAAACTAACTACAAAGCAATAGTAAACAGGAGAGTGTGGTACTGGTATAACAATAGAAATGTAGATACATGGAATACAATTAAGAATATATAAATTAATCCTCACCATTATTGTCATGGAAGTTCATCAAGGTTGCCCAAACAATTTAATGTGGAAAGACCAGTCTTTCAAGAAATTGTACTTGGAAAACTAGATGTCCATATGGAAAAGAATGAAGTTAGATCCCAAGCTAATATCATATATTATATTTAATTCAAAATTTGAAACAAAGATGCACTCCTATGTTTATTGCAGCACTATTCACAATAGCCAAAATATGGAAACAACTGAAACACCCATTGATAGATGATTGGAAAAATAAACTGTGTATATTTATACAATAGAGTATTACTCAGCCATAAAGAAGAATGAAATATTACCATTGGCAATGACATGGATGGACCTAGAGAATATTATGCTAAGTGAAATAAGTCAGACGGAGAAAGACAAATACCATATGATCTCACTTATATGTGGCATCAAACAACAAAACAGAAATAGACTCAGAGATATAGGGGAAAAAAAACAAATCTGAGGTTTGCTAGATGGGAGGGGGGTGGTGATGAGGGAGAAGGTAAAGGGATTAGAAAGTTCAAATTAGTACTCACAATATAGCCACGGGAATATGAAATACAGTTTGGGGAATATAACCAATAATGTTGTAAAGATTTCGCAGGGGGTCAGATGGGCAATTGTCTTATTAGGGAGACTACTCCATGGACTGTGAAGATGTCTGTCCACTACACTGTATATCTGAAGCTGAAGTTGAATAACATTAAATGTCAACTATAATTAAATATACAGGGTGTAGAGTACAGCTTAGGGAATAGACTCAGTGGAATTATAACAGCTATATATATCAGAGGTGTAGTACATTGAGGCAGTAGGGGTTATCACTTTGTGAGGGGTGTAAATATCTAACTAGTACATTGTTTTGTACACCTGAAACTAATAAAAAAAATAAATGAAACCCCCCAAACATGAAAAAAAGAATGTAATACAAAAATATATCAAAATGTGAGTTAAAACTCTAAAATTCTTAAGAAAAAACATAAGGATGCATTTCCGTGGCCTTGGATTTGGCAATGGTTTCCATGACATGACAACAAAAGCACAAATAACAAAGAAAATCATATATAAATTGGACTGAAAAACTTTTGAACACCAAAGAACACTAACAAAATATGAAAAGACAACTTACAGAGTGAAAAGAAATATTTTCAAAGCATATATCTGATAAAGGCTTAGTATCCACAAAATTTTAAATACTCTTACATCTCAAAAATAAAAAGACAGGGCTGGCCAAGTGGCACGATGGTTAAGCGCTGGCTTGGGAAACCAACGGCTCCAGTTCAGGTCCCACATATGAGGGCCAGTGACACTGCCCTCAAAAAAATTTTTTTTAAATAAAAATAAATAAATAAAAAGACAAATAATCCAATATTAAATAAAGGACAAATGACCTGAATAAACTTTTCTCCAAAAAAGAGATACAAATGTAGAATAAGCACATCAAAAGATGTTCAACATTAGGGAAATGTAAATGAAACCATGAGATAGCACTACATACCCACTGTGATTGTTATAATAAAAAGATGAACAATAATAAACCTTGGTGAAGATGTGGAGAAATTGGAACCCTCATATATTGCTAAAAAGAATGTAAAATGAGCAGCCATGAAAATCAGTTTGACAAGTCCTCAAGTAAAACACAGAATTACCATATAAATCAGAAATTCAACCACTAGGATTGTACCCAAGAGTAATGAAAATATATGTCCTCACAAAATCATGTACAGGAATGTTCATAGCAATATTATTCATAATAACCAAAAAGTGGAAATAATTCAAGTATCTGTTAAATAAGGAATGGATGAATAAAATGTTATATATTTCCATACAATGGGTCAATGTTCAGCCATATAACAGTACTCTTACATGCTACAAAAATGGCTGAACCTGAAAACATCATTCTCAGTTAATAAGCCAGGCACAAAAGGGCACGCACTGTATGATTCTACTTATAGAAACTATCCAGAATAAGCAAATCCATAGAGGCAGAAATTAGATTATTATTTGCAAGAGGATGGATGAGTGGAGGCAGCCCCTGGGAGTGATAGCTAGTAGGTATGTTTTGTCTTTTTTGTATTTTTTAGGAGATGGAAATATTCTGGAATGAGATAGTGGTGATGGTTTTACAACCCTTTTAATATACTTAAAACCACTGAATAGAACATTTAAAAGAGTAAATCTTATATAATATGAATTATATCTCAATGAAAACTAAGAATTCTAGACTCCCTCAAGTAACAATTTGTTTTACATCAAGGTAAAAAAAAATATTTTTGTTTAATTCGCTTAATAGACATTTAGTAAAGGGAGGGTAATTTCCTGTAATAAATCAAGGGGGAAAGTTGCCTGAAGATAGTTTTCTAATAGTCTATTTTCTATGAAATAGAATTTCTCTAACCATATAGCTTTGTTTTTAAGCTCTATGACTTCTATTTTTTATACTCGCGGTAGGTAAGCATTTTCCACTTCAAGAGTAATATGATTACAGTAGTCCCTTTTATCCACAGTTTAACTTTCTCAGTTTCATTTATCCACAGTCAACCATGGTCTGAAAATATTAAATGGAAATTTCCATAAATAAACAATTCATAAGTTTTAAATTGCATGCCATTCTGAGTAGCATGGTGAAATCTGCACCCTGTGATGTGAATCATTGTTTTGTCCACTGTATCAATGCTCTTTAAGCCACTCAACCATTAGTCACATAGTAGCCATCTTGGTGATCACATCTACTGTCTCAGTATCACAGTGCTTGTGTTCTAGTAACCCTCATTTTACTTAATAATGGCCACAAATTTCAAGAGTAGTGATGCCGGCAATTCTAATATGCCAAAGATAAGCCATAAAGTAAAAAGGTGAAAGTTCTTGACTTAATAATGAAAAAAAACAAACATGCTGAGGTTGCTAAGATGTATGGTAAGAGCAAACCTATCCATGAAATTGTGAAGAAGGGAAAAGAAATTTGTGCTAGTTTGCTGAGAAAGAGACCACATTCACGTAACTTTTATTACAGTATATTGTTGTAACTGTTCTATTTTACTATTAGTTATTTTTGTTAATTTATTACTGTACCTGTTTTATAAATTAAACTTTATCATAAATATGTATGTATACGAAAAATAGTATATATAAGGTTCACAACTATCTGCAGTTTCAGGCATCAACTGTGGGTCTAAAGGCTGTCCTCTTGAATAAAGGGAAAGTACTAATACAGTGCTTTCATAAAATCTTTCTATACTTTATCATGATCGTTATGTTTTTAAATTTTCATGTTTTTTAAAAGAATAGTTGCTTTTAATAAGTTTATCTTTTATTTGGAAATAATGAATCTAACAAGACGGGCCATTCTCTGAATATGCAAACATGGTTATCTTTATATTCATTATCACACATCTTTTGAAATTAAACTCATTCTTTGATCAGTTTAATTACTATATTTCAATACTGAGAGAATATAATTCATTTTCCATTCAGATCAGAACTGAGATGTTGAGTTGCAGAAAAATAACAAGGTTTCTGAATATTCTGAGGAATGCACCACAGAAATTATTGTAACCCTTATCATAATTATTATAGCTCTTGTTGTTATTACAAAAATTGTTTATTAAAATAATGCAATAGCTAATAGCAGTTTGGGACTAATAATACAAAATGTAAATATGATTTTTTTTCAGAACTGCAATATTGAATTTTTTGTCATTAAGTTACATATTTTTATGTTTTTATTTTCTGGAGATTTTTCATTTTTTTTCTGAGCTGCCTTGTGATCTTGGTGTACATGACATTTGATGGATCATTTCTTCTCCTATGTATTTATGGTAATGAGCTCTGTTGCAGGTTGATATAAAGAGGTCTTTCTTTAGTTTCCCGGTAGGTGTCACTGAAGCAAAGTAGGAGATAAGGAAATCATAACTGAACTGGGCTTTTATTCTTTTTGTGTTATTTTGTTTATAAATATACACTCTTTTTGGTTATAATTATATAAAATAATGGTTTTTATTTGATATAAAAATAATTTATTAATGTCATTGAAAATTATTAAATAAAATATTAAAAATTTGGGCCGGCCAAGTGGCGCGGTGGTTAAGCGCTGGCTTGGGAAGCCATTGGCCCCGGTTCAGGTCCCACATATGAGGGCCAGTGACACTGCCCTCAAAAAAAAAATAAATAAATAAATAAATAAAATATTAAAAATTAATATCACCAGTGAGTCAAATAATATCACAAAACATCAAGGAGATTTAATTATAAAATTGCAAGAATGGTTCAATTTAACCATTAAGGAATATATCAACAAAAGTTATTACATGTAAAAATTAAGTAAATAGGGTTGGCCGAGTGGCGCGGTGGTTGGGCACTGACTTGGGAAGCCGGCGGCCCTGGTTCGGGTCCCACATGTGGGGGCCAGTGACACTGCCCTCAAAAAAAAATGAAGTAAACACAACCATATGGTTATATCTTTAAGTATTGAAAAGACATTTCATAGAGTTCCACAAAAAATTTCTAATGAGTCTTAATAAAATTGGAATAGTAATTTTCGAAAATACTATTTATGAAAAGCCAACATCAAATATTATTTTAGTTGTAGAACATTGAAACCAGTTTCAATAAATTAGAAATAAGTCAGTGACATCAGAACACGGCAGTGTGAGTAGTCCTTGTGATCTCTCCCTTTGAAATTACAACAGGCTGTACAACTATAATTCAACAAAGAATTCCCTGCACTATACACAAACAAGTCTGACAGATCTACACATTGAAACATGTGAGGAGAATGAAATAGCCAGCTTAGGAAATAGAGCTGACAAGATAGAGGAAATAATTAGTGATATTGAATTTCCAGATCTGGAATCTGGAAATTATGCAGATGAGGAAAGGGACTTGCATGTCAATGTGAAAGAAAGAACTCTACAAAAATTATGTGACTCCATCAGGAAGAACAATATAAGAATAATTGGTACTCTGGAAGGAGAAGGACATGAAAAGTCTATTCAAACAGTTAACAAGAACTCCCCTAACCTATAGAATGAACTGTATCCTCAAATGCAAGAGACACACAAAACACCTAATTACCTCAATCTAAAAAGGCACTCTCCAAGGCATGTTACATTGAAAATGTCAAAAATGAGTGCCAAAGAAAGAATTCTCAAGGAAGCCCGGGAAAAGAAGACAGTAGCCTAAAAAGAAAATCCCATTAGATTATCATCATATTTTTCAGCTGAAACTATACAAGCTAGAAGGGAGTGGAATGAAATTTTAAAACTATTGAAATAGAGATATTGCCATCCAAGAATAATACATCCAGCAAAGTTATCCTTTAGATATGAAGGAGCACTAAAGACCTTTCCAAATATACATAAGCTGAGGGAATTTTGCACCACAAAGCTTGCATTACAGGAAATACTGAAGGGGCTTATTCTTCCTGAAACAAAAAGGATGCAAAACTATGAGTAAGATGAGTAATAGAGAGACAGAAGCAAGAGATGGCAGAAATACTCAGAATAAGGTACTATAACATAAATACAACATAAAGGTTAAAGGACACAAAAACATTAAATACAAAAAAAGAAGAAGAGACAATGACTAATGCAACTTGCAAATGAATGCACAGCATAAATAGGGATAATTTGTGACAACAAAAATATAAAAGGGGGCCGACCGAGTGGCGTGGTGGTTAAGCGCTGGCTTGGGAAGCCAGCAGCCCCCGTTCAGGTCCCAATTATGAGGGCCAGTGACACTGCCCT
Source organism: Aselliscus stoliczkanus (assembly GCA_033961575.1). Taxonomy (NCBI): domain Eukaryota; kingdom Metazoa; phylum Chordata; class Mammalia; order Chiroptera; family Hipposideridae; genus Aselliscus; species Aselliscus stoliczkanus. Next base: position 10,067,404 of record CM066737.1, on the reverse strand, counting down.
CAAAAAATATATATAAAAGGAAAGGGGATAAAGTACTGAATTTGAAAAGGGGAATGGAGATCATATGCATGCAGGAGAAAAAGAACTGGTGCATATATGAAACTTTATTTTACATAAATGTAATGATAGCCACTCAAAAAAAAAGAATTCCAGAACTGAGATGAATAACATAAAAAAGAGGAAACAGAGAGGAAAAAAATCATAGAATAAGCACCCCATTAAAATAAAAGAAAAATGGAGGAGACATCAAGGTACCAGAAAACAAGAGATTAAATAGTTATAGAAAATTATCATATTTCAATAGTCACCCTAACTGTAAAAGAACTCAACTCACCAATAAAATGGCACACAGTAGCAGATTGGATCAGAACACCGAAGCCAACTATATGCTATCTTCAACAGACATATCTCAGCTACATGGACATATATAGACTCAAAGTGAAAGGGTGGAAAACAATACTCCAAGAAAATGACATGCAGAGAAAAAGGGGTGTATCCATACTCATATCTGATGTAATAGATTTCAAGATCAAAAAGGTAACAAGAGACAAGGTGGATATTTCATAATGATAAATGGAAGAGTACATCAATAGTCAAAACATATCAATATATGTGCGCCCAATCAGCAGCAGCAAAATATATAAAGGAACTGTTGTACTAACAGAACTAAAAAGAAAAACTGACAAAAACAAAATTATAGTAGGGAACCTAAATTTGCCATTGACAGCTATAGATAGATCATCCAAACAGTATATCAATAAGGAAATATCAACCTTAAATGACACATTATATCAAAAAGACATAATTGACATTTACGCAATCTTTCATTTTGGAGTGTCAGATTATACATTCTTTTCTAGTGCACATGGAACATTCTCAATAATAGATTATAGTTTTGTGGTTGGATACAGAACTGTTCTCAACAATTTTAAGATTGAAATCATACCAAGCATATTCTACAACAGGAATCCTTTTTGTTTGTTTGTTTGTTTTGTTTTTGAGGGCAGTGTCACTGACCCTCATGTGTGGGACCTAACTGGGGCCGCTGGCTTCCCAAGCCAGCGCTTAACCACCTCACCACTCGGCTGGCCCAAACAATGCTTTGAAATTGGAGATCAATTTAAAAAAAAAGTGATACAAAACACAAATATAAAAAGATTATACAAAAATCTACTAAAGAGCCACTGGGACAGAGAAGAAATAATAGGAGAGATCAAAAGATGCATATCAAAGTTAATGGGATACCACAAAGCAGTATTAAGAGAAAATTATATATCATTACAGGCCTAGCTTAAGAGACAAGAAAAATCCCAAATAAACAACCTAACATCACATCTTAATGACTTAGAAAAAGCAGAACAAATGAAGTCCCAAATCATCATAAGACAGGAAATGATAAAAATTAGAGCAGACTTAAATGAAATAGAGAACAAAATGACAATAATTAATGCAATGAAGAGCTGGTTCTTTGAAAAGATTAATAAAATTGACAAACCCCTGGAGATTATCACTAAGGAAAAAGAGAAAAAGCACAAATAAAAATAAGAAATGAAAGAGATACCACAGAAATACAGGGAAAAAAAGCAGTAATACTGTGAAAGACTATATGCCACAAAATTCATTAACCTAGAAGACATGGAGAAGTTCTTAGAAATATATAACTAGACTGAATCATGAAGAACTGGAAAATGTAAACAAGCAAGTCAACAGCAAGGAAATTGAAACAACCATTAAAAACCTCCAAAAAAAATTGAAAGTCCAGGACCAGATGGGTTCACTGCTGAATTCTAGCAAATATTCAAGGACGATTTAATACCTGTCCTTCTCAAAATCTTCCAAAATAACAAAGAATAGACAATATTTTCTGACTCACTTTTAGAGAGCACATTATCCTGATACAAAAACCTGGTAAGTATAACACATGCGCGCGCACACACACACACACACACACACACATACAGACCAATATCTCTGATGAATGCAGACGCACAAAAACTAAACATAATGCTAGCAAATTGAATACAATACATTTAAAAGATTATACATAATGACCAAGTGGGTTTTATTCCAGGGGAGTAAGTTTGGTTCAACATTTGAAAATTGATCAATGTGATGCTCCACATAAACAAAATAAAGAATAAAAATTACATGATCCTATCAATAGATGCAGAGAAAGAATTTTGTAAGACACAACTTCTATTTATTATTAAAACACTTAATAAAATGGGTATAGAAGGAAAGTACCTTGACATAATTAAGTCCATATATGACATACCCTCAGCTAATATCATGCTTAATGGTGGAAAACTGAAAACTTTTCCTCTAAAATCAGGAACAGGACAAAGATTCTTCCTATCACAACTGTTATTCAATGTAGTATTGGAAGTCCTAGCCAGAGCAATCAGGCAAGAGGAAGAAATAAAGACATCCAAATTTGGAAATAATAATTTAAATTGTCACTTTCTGCAGACTGCATGATTCTTTACATAGAAACCCTTAAAGAATCTACAAAAAAACCCCACACATTAGAAACAATAAACAAATACAGTAGTAGATTCAGGATACAAAAATCAATGTACAAAAATCCATTGTGTTCCTATATACTAATATTCAAATTTCAGGAATAGAAATTTTAAAAAAAGTCTTGCTGCAATTGCAATAAAAAGAATAAAATACCTTGGAATAAACTGAACGAAGGATGTGTAGGACTTATTCACAGAAAACTACAAGACATTAAAAGAAATAGAGGAAGACATAAAGAAATAGAAAGATATTTTGTGTTCATGGGTTGGAAGTATCAACATAGTTAAAATGGCAATATTGCCCAAGCAATATTCAGATTTAATGCAATCCCCATCAAAATCCCAATGGCATTTTTCAAGAAATAGAAGAAAAAAATCATCACATTTGGTAAAATGGTGAAATAGACAGACGCTGTGCTACCTCCCTCCCAGGATCACACCAAAATTACAAACAAATTATACAGCGTTCAACCCTGGAGGTCCCCGGAACACTAGATGAACAGAACCACTAAACAAAGAACTTAAAGAGGAGGCCATGTCGGGTCTGGTAGGACGGGTGGAGATGAGAGAGGGTGAGCCCCGTGAGGGAAGCCCCAGCCGTGAGAAGCTTGTCTGGTTGGGGGAGAGACCCTCCAGCCGCACTCCAAGCTCACCAGCCCAGAGTTTCTTTGCCGGGAAGAGGAGTTCTAATACAGCCGGCAGTAAATTAGTGAGGACTCTCTTTGCTCAGCTCGGTGAGGCTAAGAGTAGCTGGAGAATCAGTGGGGCTGGCGCCTGGGCTTGCTCGCCAGTGAGCTCTTACCTGGTTACTGGTGGAGGGAGTGGCTGTGTGAGCCAGACCCGGGAGCCTGCGTGGACGGACTGAACTGAGCACCTTTGGTGCAAAGGCTGGAGGTTTTTGGACTGTTGTTCCCATGGTGTGGAGCCTGCACGCAAGGGGTGTAAGGAGAGTGCCATTTTGTTGGGCTTGGGCCCTCCCACAGAGGATCAGGTCCGAGACGTCATTGGTCTGGTGGAATTGGTGCAGAAGTGGTGTGTGCATGCGCGCGCGCACATGCGGCCTTGGATCCCCACCCTCCATCCGGCTTGTACTGCATTGCCAGGGAAATGCCTGGTGGGCGTGCTCTGGCTCCAACAGGGTACTCACTGAGAGGTGGGAGTGTGCAAGCTGCCTCGGGTCCCCACTCTCCGCACTGCGCTTGCAGAGTTGCCAGGATGGTGACTGGTTGTCCGGCTGCTCGGCCTGATCTGCGAGCGACTGATTGGGACTGGCTGAGACTGGGAGTTTTCCTGGGAGTGTTGGGCCGTGAGCTGTGTGCCTGCATCATCCAGCTAGGGCTCTCCTGGTGATCCATGTAATACATCAAAGCAATCCCAGAGCGACAGCCAGAATGGGGAAACAAAGAAACATGTCACAAGTAAATGATCAGAAGAAACCTCTAGAAATGGAACTAAATGACACAGAGGGAGCCAACCTTTCAGAGAGAGAGTTTAGAATACTGATGATAAGAATGTTTAAGGAACTTAGTGAGAACATAAAGAAGGATAGGGAAACCATAAAAAACAACCTGTTAGAACTAAAGAATACAATAACTGAAATGAAGAAGACACTTGAAGGAATCACCAGTAGAGTAGATGAAGCAGAGGAGCGGATCAGCGATTTGGAAGACAAAATAGCAGAAATCACCCAGTTGGCACAGCAAAAATACCAAAGAATAAAAAACAATGAAAATAGTTTAAGAGCCCTATGGGACAAGGTGAAACGCAACCACCTTCAACTCATAGGAATACCAGAAGGAGAAGAGAAGAAGCAAGGGGTCGAGAATTTATTTGGAAAATAATGACTGAAATCTTCCCTACCCTGGTGAAGGAAATCAACATACATGCCGAGGAAGTGCGGAGGGTTCCAAACAAGCTGAACCCAAACAGGTCCACACCAAGATGCATCATAGTTACAATAACAAAGTTTAAAGACAGAGACAGAATCCTAGAGGCTGCAAGAGAAAGAAAGCAGGTTACATACAAAGGAACTCTTGTTTGACTAACAGCTGACTTGTCTACAGAAACTCTGCAGGCCAGAAGGGAGTGGCAGGAGATACTCAAAGTGACACAAAATAAAGGCCTAAAACCAAGATTGCTCTACCCAGCATGGCTATCACTTAAAATTGAAGGAGAAATAAAGAGCTTCTCAGAAAAGAATAAGCTTAAGGAATTCATTACCACCAAGCCAGCATTGCAGGAAATGTTAAAAGGACTTTTTTAAACAAAAGAAAAGGGTAAACAAGCTAACCCAGGGAGACCAGGAATACAAATAACAAAATGGCAATACATATGCACCTATCAAGAATCATTTTAAATGTGAATGGGCTAAATGCTCCAATCAAAAGGCAGAGAGTGGCTGAGTGGATAAGAAAATAGGACACATGTATATGCTATTTACAGATGGAATAAGATATTTCATGCAAATGGAAATGAGAAAAAAAAAGCTGGAGTACCAATACTTATTTTGGACAAAATAGACTTTAAAATGACTACAATCAAAGACAAAGAAGGACACTATAACCCTAATAAACATCTATGCAGCCAACATAGGAACTCCTAATTACATATAACAGATTTTGAGAGACATAAAGACAGAGATCAACAGTAACATTATCATAGTAGGGGATTTCAACACCCCATTGTCAGCAATGGACAGACCATTTAGACAGAAAATCAACACAGAAAGATGGGCTTTAAATGATACTTGAGACCAGCTGGACTTCATTGATATTTTTAGAGCATTTCACCCTGAAAAAACAGAATATACATTCTTCTCAAGTACACCTGGGACATTTTCCAAGATAGACCATGTTAAGCCACAAAACAAGTCTCAGTAAATTTAAGAGGATTGAAGTCATATCAAGCAGATATAAAGGAAAAAATGATGGTTGCTGGCTGGGAGGGAGTGGGGAAGAGGGATAGGGGGAAAGTTTTGGACAGTGTAGGTGGGACTACAATGTTGCTGCAGGGATATGGGGGCAGTTCTGGGAATGTAACTGATAATGTGAAGAGACTGTTATGTTGCTTGAAATTAGTCAGTTGGAGAAGGACAGGTACCATGTGATCTCACTTGTGTGTGGAGTCTGAAGAGCTGAGTGAATGATCAAAGTAAACAGACTCGTAGATGTAGAGGAAAAACTGAGGGTTACTAGTTGGGAGGGGGTGGGGATGGGGGAGGGGGAGGGATTAGACAGCATAAATGGACAACTACAATATTGCCACAGGGATATGAGACACAATTCGGGGCATATAATAATGTTGTAAAAATTTTGTGGCATGTCAGATAGTCACATGTCTTGTTAGGGAGACCACTTCATGGATGGAGTAGAGGCTTGATCACTGCACTGTACACCCGAAGCTGATATTGTATAGTATTGTATGCCAACTGTAACTGAATATGTGGATGGTCACGGGATGTGGAGTATACTGTGGAGGGGAGTCAGGGAAGTTGTGATAGATATGTATGATATGGGGGGGAGTGGGGTGGCGAACTGGGGGAAGGGGGTTGTCTCTTTGGGGGGTAAAGTGTATAACTGTTGCATTGTGTTGTACACCTGAAACTAATTTTAAAAATAAAAAAAAAATGAAAAAAGAATTAAATATGAACACAGCCTCCGAAATTTGTGAGGCACCATCAAGCATACCAACATATGCATAGTGTGAGGCCCAGAAGGAGAGAATAGAAAGGAATGGGCACAAAGAATATTTTTTAAAAATAACGGCTGAACATTTTCCAGTTTGATGAAAAACATTACACTGTTATACATTCCAAAAATCTCTAAGCTCTCCACGTAAGATACACTTAAAGAGATCCACACCTATACACATCATAATCAAAATTCAAAACAAGTAAAAGAAAGAATATTGAACACAGCAAGAGAGAAGTGAAGTATCACAAAAAATAGAGCCTCAATAAGATCAATAATTGACTTCCTAACAGAAACCATGGAGGCCAGAAGGCAGTGGGTGATATTTTAAGTGTCAAAAGAAAGACCATTAACCCAGAATTCTATACTGAGCAAAACTATATCAAATATGAGGGAGAAATTAATGCACAACCCGAATAAACAAAAACAGACAAAATTTGTTGCCAGAAGATCTGCCATAAATGGAGTCCTGGTAATGAAATGAAAAGACATTATACAGTAATTCTATCACTAGCACTGGTAATGGTAAGTATCCAGTAAAATATAAAATAGAGTATAAATGCATGATTAGTTTATATCATACATTTCTACTGATTTAAAATAAAACTGCATAAAATTAATTATAAGGTTTCTGGTCAGGGTGACTGCCTCTCAGGACCACATCAATTATAACTAAAATACAAAACAACAATCATTGATAATCACCTGAATCCTCATTGAATCAGAGCCCCCCAACTACAGACATACAGAAGAAGCCACCTCAAGACTGGTACAAGGGGCAGAGACATGTAACGGGCTAGTCCCATACTCATGTGTGACCATTAAAAATTCAGAAGCATATCTTGAAAGTGGAGGGACCCCCTAGAGGAGCAAGTGGTCCTAACCCCACACCAGGCTCCCCAGCAGAGGGCCCCAGTTATCGGGAGAGAACTCTCCATAATTCCTCGTTGTGAAAACCAGCAGAGATTGTGGCTGAGAGAGATGGTGGGCAACAGGAGTCCCAGGCTCTTCTCTTAAAGAGACCACATGAAGACTTACTCAACGACCTACTCCTTCACTCTGAGCTCCAGCACTGGAACAGTGGCTCAAAAAGTGCCAAAGACACAAGGAGAGGAACGGAATTGTCTGGCTTCAGGGTGAGGGTTAGAGAGGAAGCTTTCTCCCAGACAAAGGAACTAGTGGAAGCCATTTTTTTGAGACAAACCCCTCCCTGCATGCAGATACAGACAGGTGCCATATCTGAGACTCCACCAAACTGGCTATCACCTTTCATCTGCCCCACCCCAGTGATTCCCAGTGACCCCAACCCACCCAACTTTCAGTCACACCCAACCTGTTTCCAGTGGCTTTTCTGTACAAACAACCTGTCTTGGCTTATGCTGTGAAATTTCATAAATTCTCTCAGAGGCTTACAAAACCCAAACAAGCAGCATCTGGCTTCAGTGTGTCCCGTAACTCAGGTTGAGCAGCCTTAAGCCCAGCACCTGTGACAGCCAGCCTTGGTTCACCTCTAAGCCAAGTGTGGGTGGTAGACATGTGAGCGTTGCAGTATGGCTCATATCAGGTGACCCTGAATAGAGCACCAGCTATGGCTAAACTTTGCCTGCACCAGATTCCCTCCCAGGAGTTCCCAGGGCTGGCACACCCAGTGGCGAGCTTCACACCAAGTTGGAGGATCACCTGACTGCCTACCTCTGAGAACAACACACCCAAAGTGCAGGCTGGGCAAGAACCAGGTCCCTGATAAAGTGAACCCTACTCTGTAGGGTCAGCCCTTGCACAACAGCTCCTCTACTGCAGTCACAGCCAGTCCCCACAGTTAATCAGGCTGAGGGTCAATCCTTGCGACTGACATGCAAACAGCAACCAAGGCTCAACTACAAGAGGAGGGCACACAAAACCCATGTAAGAGGCACACATGGAGCACCCAGGTCTGGGGACCAGGAAGACTGCACCAATGTGACCCACAGGACACCTGCTACATAAGGCCACTCTACCAAGACTGGGAGATATAGCAGCCCTTCCTCATACATACAAAGAAACACAGGGAGGCAACCAAAATGGAGAGACAAAGAAAAATGTCCCAAATTAAAGAACAGAACAAAGCTCCAGAAAAAAAATTAAACAAAATGGAGACAAGGAATCTACCAGATTCAGAGTTCAAAACATTGATTATTAGGATGTTCAATGATCTCAGGCAGAAGTTCAACAAAGAAATGGGAAACATAAAAATGGAGATAGGAAACATAAAGAACACCAGTCAGAAATAAAGAATACAATAAATAAAACAAAGGATATATTACAGGGAATCAATAGTAGAATAGATGAAGCAGAGGATAAAGTCAGTGATTTACAAGGTAAGGTAAAACATTCCCAATCAGAAGAGCAAAAATACAATAAATAAATAAATAAATAAATAAATAAATAAGGTTGTACACCTGAAACTAATTAAAAATAAAATAAAATTTAAAAAAAATAAATAAATAAATAAATAAACATACATAAAAAATGAGGAGTGTTTAAGGAGCCTCTGAGACAACAGAATTGTTGGCAAGAAGTTCAGGTCGTCTAATTTTTTCACACAGCATTTTCAGCACTTCCAAATAGTAAACTTGGTTAACTGTTCGTCCAGTTGTTACAAATTCATAATTAATAACCCCTCTGATATCAAAAAAGTTTAGTAACACTGTTTTGACTCTTGATTTGGACTGACGGAAATTTTGTGGCTGTGGAGAATTGACTGATTTCCATTGTGCATTATGACGCTTTGTTTTAGGGTTACATTGGTACATGCATGTTTTATTACCAGTGATAACATGGCTCAAAACATTGTCTTGCCTCTCCAAAAGGTCTTCGCAAACTTCAACTTCTCTTTGCTTTTATCAGTAAGCCGATTCAGGCTGTTTTGCACAAACCTTTCTCATGCCAAGATTTTCATTTAAGATTTTCCTGTTTCTCTATCAATGTTTACTTGCTGTGCTATGCTTCTCACAGTCAGCTAACAATTTTGACGCACAATTTGATGAATTTTTGCAATGTTTTCATCAGTTCTGCTCGTTCCTGGCTGCACTGACCTCTTTTCATCAGTGACATGTTCTTTCCCCTCAGAAAAATGTTTAATCCATTTGTACACTGCTTTTTCCTTCATGGCATTATCCTCATAAACGTGGACTAACATGTCCCCCTGATTTCACTTCCACTCTTGCCAAATTTAACAAGAAATTTAATGTTTGTTCATTGCTCTAATTCACGCTCAGACATTCTTGCAATGGCACACAAAAACACACAACAATAATGAACACCACTCGGCAAGACACCACAACATGTCGACATGAACAAAGCTGTGAAACACTGTGTATAACCATACACCACGGTAATGAAACCTTTCCAACCTGTTTATACAGTGCTGCCAAAGTAAATGCATGGTGGAAGTCATGAACTTAATTGTCAGACCTCGTGTGTGTGTGTGTGTGTGTGTGTGTGTGTGTTATATATATATATATATATATATATATGTATATATATATATATGTATATATATATATATGTATATATATATATGTATATATATATATATATATATATATATATATATATATATATATACACACACACATAGTCACAGGATGTAAAGTACAGCATAGTAAACATAGTCAATCAATGTATTGTAACATTCATATACAATGTCAGAGGAGTAGTAGATTTGGTGTGTTATCACTTTGTGCGGCGTGTAAATATTTAATCATTATGTTGTTTTGTTCACTTAAACTAATATAATAATAATAATAATAATAAAAAGATGTGGTGGAACTGGATCCCTCACACATTGCTAATAAGAATATAAAATGGTGCAGCCTCTGTGGAAAACAGTTAGCAATTCCTCAAATATTTAAACATAGAATAACCCTATGGTTTAGCAATTCCACTCCTTGGTATATACACACAAGATACAAAAACAAATGTCTACACAAAGTCTTGTACACCAATGTTCATACAACAATTGTTAATAAGAGCCAAAATAATTGAAACTACCTGTGTGTCCATTAACTGTATCATAGATAATGTGTGGCATATCCAAAAAATGTAACGTTATTTAGCAATAAAAAGAAATGGAGGGCCAGCCAAGTGGTGCGGTGATTAAGAGCTGGCTTGGGATGCCAGCAGCCCCGGTTTGGATCCCACATATGAGGGCCAGTGACACTACCCTCAAAAAAAAAAGAAATAGAATATGATATGTGTTACAATATGGAAAGACTTTAAAAACATTACACTAAGTAAAAGAAGCCAGTTTCATAATACCACATATTATATGATTCAATTTACATGAAATGCCCAGGTACAAAAACCCACTTAGATAGAAATTAGTGGTTGAAAAGGACTGAGGAGAGAGAGGAATGGGGAATGAGTGCTAATGAGTATGTGATTTCTTTTTGGGCTGATAATTATTTTGTAATTAATGGTCATGATTGCACATCTTTGTGAAATTATTAAACATATGGATTACAATTTAAATGGGTAAATTTTGTGATATTTGAATATTATCTCAATGAAGATTATGAGATTAATAAACAAATTTAATGACAGAAATAAAAACATGATAACTAGTGGAAATGCATAGTATTTTCCTGCATAGGAATGGCTGATAGAATGAATACCTCAATTCAAAAATGAAAACATAGACTTCAAAATTACAAATAATTCATACAACATTTAACCTCGGAAGTCCCCTGAATACAGATGAACAGAACCTCTAAACGAAGGACTTAAAGAGGAGGCCATGTCAAGTCTAGTAGGAGGGGCGCAGACGAGAGAGGGCAAGCCCCATGAGGGACACCCCAGCTGTGTGGAGACTTCTCCAGATGGGGGAGAGACCCTCTGGCCCCATGACGAGCTCACTAGCCCGGAGGTACTTTGCCAGGAAGAGGAGCTCTATGATAGCTGGCAGTAGAAATTAGTGAGGACTATCTTTGCTTGGCTCAGTGAGGCTGAGGGAGGCTGGAAACCAGGGGGGGTGGGTGCACGGGCTCACTGGCCAGTGAGCACGCACCCTGTTCCTGTTGGAGGGAGTAGCTGTGTGAGCCGGGCCCAGGAGCCTGTGGGGACGGAATGAACTGAGCACCTTTGGTGCAGAAGCCGGAGGTTTTGGGACCATTGCTCCCCTGGTGTGGAGCTTGCACACGAGTAGTATACAAGAGGGCGCCATTTTTTCAGGGTTGGGCCCTCCCATGGATGATCAGATCCAGGACCGCATTGGTCTGGTGAAATTGGCGCAGGAATGCGTGTGTGCGCATGTTCATGTAGCCTTGGATTCACACCCTCTGCCCTGCTTGTGCTTCGTACCCAAAGAAACATTGGCGGATTCCCTCCTGCTTCAACAGGCTGTTCACTGTGATGAGGGAGTGCGGGAGACACCTTGGATCCTCACCCTCCACCCTCCTTGAGCTGCATAGCCAGGGAAACACCAGGGGTTGCCCTCCGGCTCCATCAGGCTGTTCACTGAGACACAGGAGTTTGTGAGCCGCCTTGGGTCCCCATTCTCCACACTGTTTGTGCACAGTTGCCAGGCTGTGGATTGGCTGTTGGGCTGATTAGCCTGATCTGTGAGCAGCTGATTGGGACAGGCTGAGATGGGGAGTTTTCCTGAGAGTGTTGGGCTGGTAGCTGTGCTCCCGCATGATCCAATCGGGGCTTTCCTGGTACGTTTGAGTGGGCTGCTTGCTGGTACAGAGTTCATGCTGCTCAGACATGGTGGGGGCCACTGACCGTATGCAGCAGTACCTTGGGGGCCTGCACTGCCCACCTAGAGCTGTGTTGCCAGAGGCACCCTGAGTCCCTGGTGGCTGGCCCACACCTCTGCAGTCCACAGAGTGGTTTTTGCAGCAGCAGACAACCCACAACAACCTGCGAAGATTTTTGGTAGTGAGAACGGATCCAGAGCACAGAGCAGCTAATTGCGGGGAGATCACTACAAGCCTGAGAGGGAGGCCGGCACATAACACATTAAGCCCTTCCCCCCAATGGCTGGTGCTGAGTCACCCAGACTATTGTTGAGCAAGTCATCTGCAGATTAAAAAGGACGGAGAGCCCACACATTTCTTTTTTTTTCTTTTTTCTTTCTGTCTTATTTTTCTCTTCTTTCTAGGTGATCTATCTAATACATTGAAACATTCACAGAACGAAAACCAGAATGAAGAAACAAAGAAACATGTACATGAAAGATCAGAAGAAACCTCTAGAAATGGAACTAAATGAAACAGAGGTATCCAAATTTTCAGAGACAGAGTTCAGAACACTGATGATAAGAATGTTTAAGGAACTTAACGAGGACATAAAGAAGAATAGGGAAACCTTAGAAAACAACCAGTTAGAACTAAAGAATACTATAACTGAAATAAAGAACACACTTGAAGGAATCACCAGTAGATTAGATGAAGCAGAGGATCAGATCAGCAAATTAGAAGACAAAACAGCAGAAAACACCGAGGTGGAAAAACAAAAAGAAAAAAGAATAGAAAACAATGAAAATAGTTTAAGAGACCTCTGGGACAACATGAAACAGAACAACTCTCGCATTATTGTATACCAGAAGGAGAAGAGAAGAAGCAAATGATTGAAAATGTATTTGAAGGAATAATGACTGAAAACTTCCCTACCCTGGTGACGGAAATCGACATACAAGCCCAGGGTGTGCAGAGAGTTCCAAACAGGCTGAGTGCAAACATGCCTACACCAAGACACATCACAGCTAAAATGGCAAACCTTAAAGATAAAGACAGAATCCTAAAAGCAGCAAGACAAAGACAGCAGGTTACAAAGAAAGGAACTCCTATAAGACTAACAGCTGACTTGTCTACAGAAACTGCAGGCCAGAAGGGAGTGGCAGGAGATATTCAAAATGATGCAAAATAAAGGTCTCCAACCAAGATTGCTGTACCCAGCATGACTATCACTTAAAATTGTAAGAGAGATCAAGAGCTTCTCAGAAACAAATAAGCTTAAGGAACTCATTATCACCAAGCCAGCATTGCAGGAAATGTTAAAAGCCTTTTTTAAACAGAAGAAATGGGAAAACAAGCTAACCCAGGAAGACAAGAAATACAAATAACAAAACAAAATGGCAATAAATATGCACCTATCAATAATCACTTTAAATGTGAATGGGCTAGGGCAGGCTGAGTAGCAGAGCAGTTAAGAGCTGGTTGGGGATGCCAGAGGACCCAGTTCACGTTCCATATAAGAGGGCCAGTGACACTGCCCTAAAAAATAAATGAGTGGGCTAAATGCTCCAATCAAAAGGCACAGAGTGGCCTAGTGGATAAGAAAACAGGACCAGTGCATATACTGTCTACAATAGACTCATCTCAGATCAAAGGAAACACACAGACTGAAAGTAAAGTGATGGAATAAGATATTTCATGCAAATGGAAATGACAAAAAAGCTGGAGTACCAATACTTATTTCAGACAAAATAGACTTTAAAATGAAGACTAAAATAAAACCCAAAGAAGGGCACTACATGATAATAAAGGGATCGATTCAACAGGAGGACATAACGCTATAAACATCTATGCAACCAATATAGGAGCTCCTAAATATATAAAACAGATTTTGACAGAAATTAATACAGAGATCAACAGTAGCACTATCATAGTAGGGGACTTCAACACCCAGTTGTCACCAATGGACAGATCCTCCAGACAGAAAATCAACACGGACATTGTGGCCTTAAAAAACACTTTAGACCAGCTGGATTTAATTGATATTTTTAGAGCATTTCACCCCAAAGCTACAGAATATACATTCTTCTCAATTGCACATGGAACATTTTCCAAGATAGACATGTTGGACCACAAAAAAAGTCTCAACAAATTTAAGAAGATTGAAGTCATATTAAGTGTCTTCTCTGACCACAATGCTATGCAACTAGAAATCAATAATAAGAAGAAATCTGGAAAGCTTACAAATACATGGAGGCTAAATACATGCTACTAAAGAGTGAGTGGGTCAAAAATGAGACCGAGGAGGAAACAAAAGATACCTCGAGACAAATGAAAATGAAAACACCACCACCCAAAATCTCTGGGCTGCAGCGAAAGCAATCCTAAGAGGAAAGTTCATAGCAATGCAGGACTACCTAAAGAAGCAAGAAAAATCTCAAATCAACAGACTCTCTTCACACCTAAGGGAACACTAAAAAAAAAAAAAAACAGCAAAACAAGCCTAAAGGAAGTATAAGGAAAAATTAATAAAGACCAGAGCAGAAATAAATGAAATAGAGAACAAAAAAGTAATACAAAATATCAATGAAACCAAGAGTTGGTTTTTTGAAAAGATAACAATTGACAAACCATTAGCACGACTAACCAAGAAAAAGAGAGAGAGGACCCAAATTAATAAAATCAGAAATGAAAGGGGAGAAGTGACAACACATACCACAGAAATACAGAAAATTTTAAGAAAATACTATGAGCAACTATATACTAACACATTTGACAATCTGGAAGAAATGAATAAATTTCTAGAAGCATACAGTCTACCAAGTCTGAACTAAAAAGAAACAGAACTCTGAACAGACTGATTACTGCCAAAGAAATTGAATCAGTAATCAACAATCTTCCAACAAATCAAAGTCCAGATGGCTACACAGGTGAATTTTACAAAAAAAATCAAAAAAGAATTAGTACCTATTCTCCTCAAACTATTCCAAAAAATACAGAGGGAGGGAAGGCTCCCAAACTCTTTCTATGAAGCCACTATCACCCTGATTCCTAAGTCAGACAAAGATATTACAAAAAAGGAAAATTACAGGCCAATATCCCCCAATGAACATAGATGCAAAAATTCCCAACAAAATGCTAGCAAACCGAATTCAGCATCTCATTAAAAAGATCATACACCACGATCAAGTGGGATTCATTCCTGGTATCCAAGCCTGGTTCAATATCTGCAAATCAATTAATGTAATACATCACATTAACAAAATGAAACGTAAAAGTGATATGATCATATCAATACATGCAGAAAAAGCATTTGACAAATTCCAGCAGTCATTTATGATAAAAACTCTTAGCAAAGTGGGAATAGTGGGATCATATCTCAACATAATAAAGGCAATAAAAGATAAGCCCTCAGCAAACATTGTACTCAATGGGGAAAGGCTAAAAGCTATCCCTTTAAGATCAGGAACAAGACAAGGCTGCCCACTTTTACCATTTCTATTTAACATAGTTCTGGAAGTTGTAGCCACAGCAATCAGAGAAGAAAATGAAATAAAGGGCATCTGAACTGGAAAGGAGAAAGTAAAATGGTCATTATATGCAGATGACATGATACTACATAGAGAGAATCCCAAAGAATCCACCAAAAACCTGCTAGAACTGATACACGAATTTGGTAAGGTAGCAGGATACAAAATTAATATTCAGAAATCAGTTGCATTTGTATACACCAGTAATAAACTATCAGAAGAAGAAATCAGGATATCAATCCCTTTTACAATTGCTTCAAAAACTATAAAATATACAGGAGTCAATTTAACTAAAGAAGTAAAAGACCTGTACTCAGAAAATTATGAGACACTGAAGAGAGAAATCAAAGAAGATACAAATCAATGGAAATACATACCATGCTCAAGGATAGGAAAAATTAATATAGTTAAAATGTCAATACTACCTAAGGCAATATATAGGTTTAATGCAATTCCAATCAAACTACCAAGGACATTTTTTCTCAGAAATACAACATTTAATCCTAAAATTTATATGGTACCACAAAAGACCCCAAGTAGCCACTGCAGTCTTGAGAAATAAGAACAAAGTGGGAGTCATCAAGCTACCTGACATCAAAACATACTGCAAGGCTACGGTAATCAAAACAGTATGGTACTGGCATAAAAACAGACACATAGACCAATGGAACAGAATAGAGAGCCCAGGAATAAATCCATCCATATATGGTCTTTTAATCTATGACAATGGAAGCAACAATTTACATTGGAGTAAAGATAGTCTATTCAATAAATGGTGCTTTGGGCCGGCCGAGTGGTGCGGTGGTTAAGTGCTGGCCTAGGAAGCCAGCGGCCCCGGTTCGGTCCCACATATGAGGGCCAGTGATACTGCCCTCAAAAACTAAATAAATAAATAAATAAATAAATAAATGGTGCTGGGAAAATTGGACTGACACTTGCAAAAACATGAAAATGGACCACCTACTTACACCATATACGAGAACAAACTCCAAATTGATTTAAGACTTTAATGTAAGATCTGTAACCATAAAACTCCTAGAAGAAAGCATAGGGGGTAAATTTGCAGACATTACCCTGAGTAATATTTTTACTGGTATATTACCTTGGGCAAGGGAAATAAAAGAAAAAATCAACACATGGGATTACATCAAATTTAAAAGTTTTTTCACAGCAAACAAAATCATCAATAAAACAAAAAGATCGCCTACTGAATGGGAGAAGATATTTGCCAATGATATATCTGATAAGGGGTTAATATCCAAAATTTATAAAACACTCATGAAACTCAACACCAAAAAAACAAACATCCCAATTTAAAAATGGGCAGAGGATATGACGAGGCATTTCTCTAAAGAGGACATACAGATGGCCAGCAGGCATATAAAAAAATGTTCAACCTCACTAATAATTAGACAAATGCAAATGAAAACCACAATGAGATACCACCTAACTCAGAATGGGTATCTTCAATAAATCAATAAACAACAAGTGCAGGCGAGGTTGTGAATAAAAGGGAACCCGGGTGCATGGTTGGTGTGACTGCAGATTGGTGCAGCCATTATGGAAATCAATATGGAAGTATCTCAAAAAAACAGGAAATGGCACTACTGTATGACCCAGCAAATCCACTCTTGGGTATCTACCCAGAAGAACCCAAGACGTTAATTTGAAAAAATATATGCACTGCTATGTTCATTGCAGCGATGTTTACAATAGCCAACACTTGGAAATAACCAAAATGCCCATTGGCAGATGACTGGACTAAGAAACTGTGGCACATTTATACAATGGAGTATTACTCCGCTATAAAGAAGAATGAAATCGTGCCATTTGCAATGATACGGATGGACCTAGAGACTATTATGTTAAGTGAAATAAGTCAGTCAGAGAAAAACAAATACCATATTATGTCACTTATATGTGGAATCTCAAAAACTGAATGAATGAGCAAAGTAAACAGAACAGAGTCATAGATATTGAGGAAAACTGGATGGATGCTAGTTGGGAGTGGAGTGGGGATGATGGAGAAGGGGAAGGGATTAGAAAGCATAAATAGGTAAGTACAATATTGCCACAGGGATAAGAAACACAGTTCGGGGAATATAATAATTTTGTAAATATTTTGTGCGGTGTCAAATGGTCACATGTCTTGTTAGGGAGACCACTTCATGGATGGAGTAGAAGCATTATCACTGCACTGTACACTTGAAGCTGATGTTGTATAATATTGAGTGCTAACTGTAATGGAATATATAGATAGTCACGGGATGTGGAGTATACTGTGGAAGGGAGTCAAAGAAATTTTAATAGATTCATATGATATGGGGGGAGCAGGGTGGCGAACTGGGGGAGGGTGGTTGTCACTTTGAGCGGTAAAAAATATAACTATTGCATTGTGTTGTACACCTGAAACTAATTTGAAAAAATGTGTATTTCACAATAAAAGAATTTTTTAGAAGAGGAATACAAAAATTTACTCATTCCAAATTTTAGAATTGGATTAAATGATATAAAATTTATATAACATAATAAAGATCATCAAGTGTCAAGGATGTTATATTAGTTCATACAGTATTAGTGAGATAAGATTTTCTTTATCAGTTAGAAAACTTACTGTAAAGCCAACTGGGTAAGAATAGACAAATACATTAGTTCTGGGCCTATTTGTCTAAATATATCTAAGATATAGTTTGAATTAAAATGTGAAAATGTTAGCATTTTAATTCAGTTGACAAAGCATAATTTATTTAATAAGTGGTGCTGGAAAAATTGACTATTTCTTTCAGAAAAATATCTATTACTTTACATAATAAAAAAATAATAATCAGATGGAGTAAAGGTTTAAATATACGAAACAAAATAATAGAAACATTTTGCAATACCCTAGGAAATATTCACATTATCATGGAGTGGAGACTACTTTCTTAATCAAGACTGGAAAATAGAAGACATTAATACATTATTAATAAATCTAATACCTAATGTTTTGCAAAGGGTACCATACACTAAATTAAAGAAATAACAGACTGTGGGTAGTCTTTTTTTGCAGATATAATACAGGAATCCCAGTTAAATTTGAATTTCAGATAAACAACCTGAAATTCATTTTATTTATTTTCAATTACAGTTTATCTGCAATATTGTATTAGTTTCATGTGTACAACATAGTGATTCGACATTTATATAACTTACTAAGTGATCATCCCGATAAATCTAGTATCCAGCTGATACCATACATAATTATTACAATATTATTGACAATATTTCTTATGCTATACTTTACATCTCTATGAGTATTTTGTAACTACCAATTTATACTTCATAATCCCTTGCCCTTTTCACCCATTGCCCCCAACACTCCTCCCTTCTGGCAACCATCACAATGTTCTCTGTATATTTAAGTTTGTTTATGCTTTGTTAGCTCATTTATTCTATTCTTTAGAATCCACGTATAAGTGAAATTATATGGCATTTGTCTATGTCTGACTTACTTCACTCAGCACAATATGCTCTACATCCATCCATGTCATTTCAGATGGTAAGCTTTCATTTTTATTTTATTTTTTTTGGATTTTATTGGGAAATTGGGAACAGTGTTGGGGAATTGGGGAAGAGGAATAGCCAAGTTGTTGTCCTTCAGTCTTAACTGTGGAAGGAAACAAGCTCAGCTCCAAGTCTGGTCGTGCCACTCAGTTCAAGGTGTTGTGTTCCATTAGTTGCAGTTGTGCATAGCGACCATCCCATGTAGAAGTTGAACCAGCAGCCTCGTTGTTAAGAGTATGTGATTTAGGGGCTGGCCGATTAGTGGGTTGTTTAGGAACTGGCTTGGGATGCCAGCTCTGAGCAGCGTGGCCCTGGTTCGGATCCCACATATGAGGGCCATTGACACTGCCCTCTATAGCTAAGGTGGTGAACAACAGCTCCACCTGATTGCCTCTATAGCTAAGATGGCCGGAGATGGTGTAGGCTGCAGCCCCTGCAGCAGGGGGCTGCCATAGGCTACAGTGAGTGGCCGTCAGCCAGCATCAGCTGCCAAGTGCCACCGTGAGTGACCATCCAGAAGCCAGCGCCCACTCTGCTTCACCCTGGGAAAGCACAGTGACGATACCAGCATGGGACAGTGAAGCGATGTCCTCCACAACTAGACAGAACAAAAAAGCCCCAACTTTTATGTTCTCCTCCCCCAATTCCCCAATAAAATCTTAAAAACAAAGAGCGTGTGCTCTAGCTGCCATGAGCAGTCATCCAATGGCCGGTGACCAATCTGCATCAGCCAAGAAGAGCGCAATGATCACAACACCAACATAGGCCAGTGAAATGATGTCCTCCACAACTAGACTGAAATACAAAAGGACATCAACTTATCTGTTCCCCTTCTGCAATTCCCCAATAAAATCTTAAATACAAACAAACAAACGAAAAACAAGAGTGCACGCGCGATCCCCTGAGCCACCCAGGCAGCAGCTCAGCTCAATGTGCCAACTTCAGTGTTTAGTTGCCTGTGGGCATAGCCCACCATCTGGAACAGGCAACCTTGTTGTTAGGATCATGTGCTCTCATCAGCTGAGCCATCCTGACACCTGTTGGCAGCTCAGCAGCAGCTCAGCTCAGGCACAGTTCACTGGCCCATGTGGGAATTGAACAGACGACCCTGTTGTTCAGAGCTCGCACTCTTGGGCAAGCTCTTAATCAACTGAGCCACTCTCTCGCTTGGCAAGCCCAAGATTTCATTCATTTTTACAGCTGAGTAAAGTTTCATTGTACATGTGTACCACCTCTTCTTTTTTCCTTCATCCATTGGTGGACACCCAGATTGCTTTCATATCTTGGCTACTGTAAATAATGCTGCAAAGAACATATGGATGGATGCATGTGTCCCTTGAAATAGTATTTTGGGTTTCTTCGGATAAATACCCAGAAGTGGAATTATTGGGTCCCTCTATATCTCTTGTTATATAGCCTTTGTTTTAAAATCTATTTTGTCTGATATTAGTATTGCTACTCCATCTTTTTTTTCCCATATTCATGAAATATCTTTTTCTATTTCTTTACTTTCGGTCTGTGTGTGTCTTTTGATCTAAAGTGAATCCCTTGTAAGCAGCATGTGCAAGGGCTTTGTTTTTTTATCCATTCACCCACTTCATGTCCTTTGATTGGATCATTTAATCCATTTACATTTAAAGAATTGTTGGTAGATATGTAGTTATTGCTATTTTATTATTTACATTTTTTATTTTGAATTTTCTTCTTTTTAAAGAAGTCTGTTTTTTGTTTTGTTTTGTTTTTTAATTCTTTTATTGTGAAATAAACATTTTTTAAAATAAGTTTCAGGTATAAAACACAGTGCAATACTTATACTTTTTACACCTCAAAGTGACATCCCACCTCCCCCAATTCGCCACACCACTCCTCCCCCCATATAGTACATATCTATTACAATTCCTTTGACTCCCATCCCAAGTATACTCTACATTCTTTGACAATCTATATATTCAATTACAGTTGACATACAATATTATACAACATCAGTTTCAGGTATACAGTGCAGTGATCAAGCCTCTACTCCATCCAAGACGTAGTCTCCCTAACAAGACATGTGACCATCTGACACCCCACAAAATGTTTGCAACATTATTATACTCCCCAAACTGTCCTTCATATCCCTATGGCAATATTGTAGTTAACTATTTATGCTGTCTAACACCTTCCTCTTCTCCCTCATCCCCACCTCCTCCCAATTAGCAACCATCAGGATTTCCTCTATATCTATGAGACTGTTTCTGTTTACTTTGCTCATTCATTGGGTTTTTCAGATTCCACATATACAAGAGATCATACGGTATTTGTCTTTCTCCAACAGACTTACTTCACTAACATAATAGTCTCTAGGTCCATCCATATCGTTGCAGATGGTACGATTTCATTCTTCTTTATAGCGGAGTAATATTCCATTGTATATATGTACCACAGTGTCTTAATCCAGTCATCTACTGATGGGCATTTTGGTTGTTTCCAAGTCTTGGCTATTGTAAATAGCGCTGCAATAAACATAGGGGTGCATACATTTTTTCAAATTAGTGTCTTGGATACTTCTGGGTAGATACCCAAAAGTGGAATGGCTGGGTCATACGGTAGTTCCATTTCCAGTGTTTTGAGATACCTCTATACTGATTTCCATAATGGCTGCACCAATCTGCAGTCACACCAAAAGTGCACCAGGGTTCCCTTTCCTCCACAGCATCACCAGCACTTATTGTTTGTTGATTTGTTGATGATAGCCATTCTTACCAGAGTGAGGTGGTATCTCATTGTGGTTTTTATTTGCATTTCTCTGATGATTAGTGAGGTTGAACATTTTTTCACATTGCCTGTTGGCCATTTGTATGTCCTCTTTAGAGAAATGCCTCTTCATATCCTCTGCCCATTTTTTAATTGGGTTGTCTGTTTTTTTTGGTGTTATGTTTCATGAGTGTTTTATAAATTTTGGATATCAACCTATTATCAGATACATAGTTGGCAAATATCTTCTCCCATTCAGTAGGCTGCCTTTTAGTTTTATTGATGATTTCTTTTGCTGTGAATAAAAAAACTTTTAAGTTTGATGTAATCCCATATGTTCATCTTTCCTTTTATTTGCCTTGCTTGTGGGGACATATCAGTAAAAATATTACTCAGGGTAATGTCTGCAAAATTACTCCCTGGTTTTCTTCTAGGAGTTTTATGATTTCAGGTCTTACATTTAAGTCTTTAATCCATTTTGAGTTTGTTCTCGCATATGGTGTAAGTAGGTGTTCCATTTTCATTTTATTGCACGTATCAGTCCAATTTTTCCAGCACAATTTATCAAATAGACTATCTTTACTCCAATGTAAATTCTTGCTTCTATTGTCATAGATTAACTGACCGTATATGGATGGTTTATTCCTAGATTCTCTCTTCTGTCTCATTGGTCTATGTGTCTGTTTTATGCCAGTACCGTACTGTTTTGATTACTGTAGCCTTGTAGTATGCTTTGATGTCAGGTAGCATGATGCCTCCCACTTTGTTCTTATTTCTCAAGATTAACATGGCTATTCGGGGTCTTTTGTGGTACCATATATATTTTAGGATTATATGTTCTATTTCTGAGAAAAATGTCCTTGGTAGTTTGATTAGGATTGCATTGGATCTATATATTGCTTTCGGTAGTATTTACATTTTAACTATATTAATTCTTCCTATCCATGAACACGGTGTGTATTTCCACTTATTGGTATCTTCTTTGATTTCTCTCTTCAGTGTCTCATAATTTTCTGAGTACATATCTTTCACTTCTTTAGTTAAATTGATTCCTAGATATTTTATTGTTTTTGAAGCAATTGTAAAAGGGAATGATTTCCTGATTTCTTCTTCTGACAATTTATTATTGGTGTATACAAATGCAACTGATTTCTGAATATTAATTTTTTATCCAGATACCTTACCAAATTCGTTTATCAGTTCTAGTAGTTTTTTGGTGGATTCTTTGGGATTCTCCATATATAGTATCATTTCATCTGCATGTAATGACAATTTTACTTCCTCTTTTCTAATTTGGATGCCTTTTATTTCATTTTCTTCTTTAATTGCTGTGGGTGGAACTTCCAGAAATATGTTGAATAGAAGTAGTGAAAGTGGGCAGCCTTGTCTTGTTTCTGATCTTAAGGGGAAAGCTTTTAGCCTTTCCCCAATGAGTACAATGTTTGCTGTGGGCTTATCATATAGGGCCTTTATTATGTTGAGATATGATTGCACTATTTCCACTTTACTAAGAGCTTTTATCATAACTAGATGCTGGATTTGGTCACATGCTTTTTCAGAATCTATTGATATGATCATAGGGTTTTTATTTTTCATTTTTTTTAATGTGATGTATTATGTTAATTGATTTGCAGATATTGATAAAACCTTGCATACTAGGAATCAATCCCAATTGATCGTGGTGTATGATGTTTTTAATATGATGCTGAATTTGGTTTGCTAGTATTTTGTTGAGAATTTTTGCATCTATGTTCATTAGGGATATTGGCCTGTAGTTTTCCTTTTTTGTAATATCCTTGTCTGACTTTGGAATCTGGGTGATAGTAGCTTCATAGAAAGACTTGGGGAGCCTTCCCTCCTTCAGTATTTTTTGGAATAGTTTGAGAAGAATAGTTATTAATTCTTTTTTGAATTTTTTTTTAAAATTCAACTTTAAAGCCATCTGGTCCTGGATTTTTGTTTGTTGGAAGATTATTGATTACTGATTCAATTTCTTTGGCAGTAATCAGTCTGTTCAGAGTTTCTATTTCTTTTTGGTTCAGACATGGTAGATTGTATGCTTCTAGAAATTTATTCATTTCTTCCAGATTGTTGAATTTGTTAGCATAGATTTGCTCGTAGTATTTTATTAAAATTGCTGTATTTCTGTGGTATGTGTTGTTACTTCTCCTCTTTCATTTCTGATTTTATTAATTTCGGTCCTCTCTGTCTTGTTCTTGGTGAGTCTGGCAAAGGGTTTGTCAATTTTGGTTATCTTTACAAAAAAACAGCTCTTGGTTTCATTGATCTTTTGTATTTTTTTTTTGAGGGCAGTGTCACTGGCCCTCATATGTGGAACCCGAACCAGGGCCGCTGGCTTCCCAAGCCAGCGATTAACCACTACACCACTCGTCTGGCTCAGTATTGTTTTTTTGTTCTCTAGTTCATTTATGTCTGCTCTGGTCTTTATTATTTCCTTCTTTATATTCCTTTTAGGCTTGTTATGCTGTTCTTAAACGAGTTCCCCTAGGTGTAAAGATAGTCTGTTGATTTGAGATTTTTCTTCCTTCTTTAGGTGGGCCTGTACTGCTACGCACTTCCCTCTTAGGACTGCTTTCCCTGCATCACAGAAATTTTCGGTCGTGGTATTTTCATTTTCGTTTGTCTCGAGGTATCTTTTGATTTACTCCTTGATCTCATCTTTGACACACTCACTATTTAGTAGCATGTTATTTAGCCTCCATGTATTTGTAAGCTTTCCAGATTTCTTCTTATAATTGATTCCTAGTTTCATAGCATTATGGTCAGAGAAGACACTTGATATGATTTCAATCTTCTTACATTTGTTGAGATTTTTTGTGTGGCCTGACATGTGGTCTATCTTGGAAAACGTTCCATGTGCACTTGAGGAGAATGAATATTCTGTAGCTTTGGGGTGAAATGCTCTAAAAATGTCAATTAAATCCATCTGGTCTACAGTGTCATTTAAGCCCACTATGTGCATGTTGATTTTCTGGAGGATCTGTCCATTGGTGACAATGGGGTGTTGAAGTCCCCTACTATGATAGTGTTACTGTTGATCTTTGTTTTTATGTCTGTCAAAATCTGTTTAATATATTTAGGAGCACCTACATTGGGTGCATAGATGTTTACTAGGGTTATGTCCTCTTGTTGAATCGATCCCTTTATTATGATGTAGTGCCCTTCTTTGTCTTTTATTGTTGTCTTCATTTTAAAGTCTATTTTATTCGAAATAAGTATTGCTACTCCTGTTTTTTTCTCATTTCCATTTGCATGAAATATCTTATTCCATCCATTTACTTTTAGTCCGTGTGTGTCTTTTGATCTGAGATGAGTCTCTTGTAGACAGCTTATGCATGGGTCCTGTTTTCTTATCCATTCAGCCACTCTGTGTCTTTTGATTGGAGCATTTAGCCCATTCACATTTAAAGTGATTACTGATAGGTGCATATTTATTGCCATTTTGTTATTTGTATATCTTGTCTTCCTGGGTTAGCTTGTTTTCCCATTTCTTCTGTTTTAAAAAGCCCTTTTAAATTTACCTGTAATGCTGGCTTGGTGGTTATGAACTCCTTAAGCTTATTCTTTTCTGAGAAGCTCTTTATCTCTCCTTCAATTTTAAGTGATAGCCTTGCTGGGTAGAGCAGTCTTAGTTGTAGAACGTTATTTTGTGTCACTTTGAATATCTCCTGCCACTCCCTTCTGGACTGCAGAGATTCTGTAGAAAGATCAGCTGTTAGTCTTATAGGAGTTCTCCTGTATGTAACATGCTGTCTTTCTCTTGATGCTTTTAGGATTCTGTCTTTGTCTATAAGTTTTGCCATTTTAACTGTGATGTGTCTTGGTGTAGGCATGTTTGCATTCAGCCTATTTGGAACTCTCTGCACATCCTGGGCTTATATGTGGATTTCCTTCACCAGGGTAGGGAAGTTTTCAATCATTATTTCTTTAAATACATTCTCAATCCCTTGCTTCTTCTCTTCTCCTTCTGATATTCCTGATTAAATGTTGTTGTGTTTCATGTTGTCACAGAGGTCTTTTAGACTATTTTCATTTTTCTTTTTGTAGTTCCAGCTGGGTGATTTCTGCTATTTTGTCTTCTAATTTGCTGATCCGCTTCTCATCTTCATCTATTCTACTGGTGATACATTCGAGTGTGTCCTTCATTTCAGTTATTGTATTCTTGAGTTCTAACTGGTTGTGTTTATGGTTTCCCTATCCTTCTTTATGTCTTCACTAAGTTCCTTAAACATTCTTATTATCAGTGTTCTAAACCTGTCTCTGAAAGGTTGGATCCCTCTGTTTCATTTAGTTCCATTTTTAGAGTTTTCTTCTGATCTTTTACTTGGGACATGTTTGTTTCTTCATTGTGGTTGTCGTCCTATGAATGCTTCAATGTATTAGATAGATCCCCTAGAAATTGAGAAAAAGAAAAAAAAAGAGATGGGGGGATCTCCGTCCTCTTTTATCTGCAGATCACTTGTTCAGCAATAGAGAGTCTCTGGGCGACTCATCCCCAGCTATTGCAGGGAAGAGCTTAACATGCTATGCGCCAGCCTCCCTCTCAGTCTTGCAGTGAGCATTCCGCAGTTAGCTGCTGTGTGCTCTGGAACCGTGCTCACTACCAAAAACCTTCACAGGTGGTTGCAGGGTGTTTGGTGCTGCAAAAAAACACTCTGTGGCCTCTGAAGGTGTGGGCCAGGCACCAAGGGCTAGGATGCCTCTGGAAACACAGCTCTAGGTTGGCAGGACAGGTCCCCAAGGCACCACTGGATGTGGTCAATGGCCCCCACCAAGTCATAGCAGCATGTACTCTGTACCAGCTATCAGTCCTCACAAACTCGCCAGGAAATCCTCGATCAGAATACGCAGGTGCACAACTCCCTGTCCAACACTCTCAGGAAAACTCCCCATCATAGCCTGTCCCAATCAACTGCGCGCAGATCAGGCTAAGCAGCCCAACAGGCAATCCCCAGCCTGGCAACTCCACACAAACAGTGTGGAGAGCAGGGACCCAAGGCGGCTCGTGCACTCCTGAGTCTCAGTGAACAGACTGATTCAACCAGAGGGCACCTCTTGGTGTTTCCCTCGCTTTGCAGCACAAGCAGAGTGGATGGGGGGGACCCAATGTGGCCTGCGCATTCCTGTGTCTCAGTGAACAGCCTGATGGAGCCTGAGGGCACCCGCCTGGCATTTCCCTGGCAAAGCAGCACAAGCTGAGCACAGGGAGGGGATCCAAGGCGGCACGCGCACTCCTGTGTCTCAGTGAGCAGACTGATGGAGCTGGAGGGTACCCACCCAGCATTTCCCGGGCAATGCAGCACAAGCAGGGCGGAGTATGGGAATCCAAGGCCGCATGCACATGCACGCACACACTCATGCATGCACACACACTCCTGTGCCAATTTCACGAGACCAATGGGGTCCCATATCTGACCCTCTGTGGGAGTGCCCATTCCTGCAAAAATGGCACTCTCCTGTACACCGCTTGTGTGCAAGCTCCACCCCAGTGCAAAAATGGTCCCAAAACCTCCAGCTTTTGCACCAAATGTGCTCAGTTTAGTCCTTCCTCACAGGCTCCTGGGCCTGGCTCATACAGCTAATCTCTCCTCAGGAACTGGGTGAGTGCTCACCAACGGGCGAACCTGTTAGCCAGCCCCACTAGTTCCCCAGCTGCCCTCAGCCTTACCGAGCTGAGCAAAGAGAGTCCTCACTAATTTCTACTGCTAACTACCGTAGAACTCCTCCTCCTGGCAAAGCAACTCTGGTCTAGTGAGCTTGGTGTGGGGCCGGAGGGTCCCTCCCCCAACCGGAGAAGCCTCCCCACCATTGGGGCATCCCTCACGGGGCTCGCCCTCTCTGTTCTGTGCCCCTCATACCAGACTTGACGTGGCCTCCTCTTTAGGTCTTTCGTTTAGAGGTTCTGTTCATCTAGGGTTCAGGGGACTTCTGAGGTTAAATTGTTGTATAAATTCTTTGTAATTTTGATGTGATCCTGGGAGACTGTAGGGAAAGCGTCCATCTATTTTGCCATCTTACCGGAAGCCCCCAAAGAAGTCTGTTTAACATTTATTGTAATACTGGTTCTGTGGTTAACTCCTTTAGTTTTCTATTGTCTGGGAAGCTCTTTATCTGTCCTTCAAATCGAAATGAAAATTTTTTTAGGTAGAGTAATTTTAGTTATAGGTACTTGCTTTTTATTACTTTCAATATTTTGTGCCAATCCCTTCTGGTTTGCAAAGTTTCTGTTGAGAAATCAACTGAGAGTCTTATGGGAGCTCTCTTGTACCTAGCTAACTGCACTTCTCTTGCTACTTTTAAGATTCTTTGTCTGTAATCCTGACTTTTTAATCATGATGTGTCTTGGTGTGCGCCTCTTTGGGCTCATCCTCTTTGGTACTCTGTGCTCCCTGGGCTTGTATGTCCATTTCCTTTGCCAGGTTAGGAAAATTTTATGTCAGTATATTTTCAAATAGGTTTTCAATTCCATGCTCTATCTCTTCTCCTTCTGGTACCCTTACGATGGGAATGTTGATACTCTTTATTTTTTCTCATTTTTTAAAATTAGTTTCAGGTGTACAACACAATGCAATTGTTATACTTTTTACCCTGCCAAGTGTCAACCCTCCTTCCCCAGTTTGCACCCAACTCCCCCCCCATATCATACATATCTATTACAATTCCGTTGACTCCTTTCCACAGTACACTCCACATCTTGTGACTATCTATATATTCAGTTACAGTTGGCATACAATATTATACAACATCAACTTCAGGTGTTCGTGCAGTGATCCAGCCTCTACTCCATCCATGAAGTGGTCTCCCTAACAAGACATGTCACTATCTGACATGCCACAAAATTTTTACATTATTATGTTACCCGAACTGATTCATATCCCTATGGCAATATTGCTGTTGCCTATTTATGCTGTCTAATCCCTTCCTCTTCCCCCTTATCCCCACCCCCCTCCCAACTAGCAACCCTCAGTTTTTCCTCTATATCTATGAGTCTGTTTACTTTGCTCGTTCATTCAGTTTTTCAGATTCCACATATAAGTGAGATCATATGGTACTTGACTTTCGCTGACTGACTTATTTCACTTAATATAATAGTCTCTTCACAACATTATCAATTACATTCCCAGACTGCCCCCATATCCCTGCGGCAACATTGAAGTCATCCACCTACGCTGTGCAAAACCTTCCCCCTCTCCCTCTCCCTCCCATCCAGCAACCATCAGTTTTTCCTTTACATCTGCTTGATATTACTTCAATCTTCTTAAATTTACTGAGACTTGTTTTGTGGTCTAACGTGGGCTATCCTGCAAAATTTCCCATGTGTACCTGAGAATGTATATTCTGTTTTTTCAGGGTGAAATGCTCTAAACATATCAACGAAGTCCAGCTGGTATAACGTGTCATGTAAGAACCCTCTTTCTGTTTTGATTTTCTGTCTAAAGGGTCTGTCCATTGGTGGCAATGGGGTGTTGAAGTCCCCTACTATGATAGTGTTATTGTTGATCTCTGTCTTTATGTCTGTCAAAATCTGTTATATATAACTAGGAGTTCCTATGTTGGGTGCATAGATGTTTATTAGGGTGATACTGCCCTTCTTTGTCTTTTATTGTAGTCATTTTAAAGTCTATTTTGTCCAAAATAAGTATTGGTACTCCAGCTTTTTTTTTTCTCATTTCCATTTGCATGAAATATGTTATTCCATATGTAAACAACATATACATGTGTCCTATTTTCTTATCCACTCAGCCACTCTCTGTCTTTTGAGTGGAGTATTTAGCCCATTCACATTTGAAATGATTATTGATAGGTGCATATGTATTGCCATTTTGTTATTTGTATTCCTGGTCTCTCTGGGTTAGCTTGTTTACCCCTTTCTTTTGTTTAAAAAAGCCCTTTTAACATTTCTTGCAATGCTGGCTTGCTGGTAATGAATTCCTTAAGCTTATTCTTTTCTGAGAAGCTCTTTATTTCTCCTTCAATTTTAAGTGATAGCCATGCTGGGTAGAGCAATCTTGGTTGTAGACCTTTATTTTGTGTCACTTTGAATATCTCCTGCCACTCCCTTCCGGCCTGCAGAGTTTCTGTAGTCAATTCAGGTGTTATTCTAACAGGAGTTCCTCTGTATGTCACCTGCTGTCTTTCTCTTGCTGCCTCCAGGATTCTGTCTCTGTCTTTAAACTTTTCCATTTTAACTATGATGTGTCTTGGTGTGGACCTGTTTGGGTTCAGCTTGTTTGGAACCCTCTGCACCTCCTGGGAATGTATGCTGATTTCCTTCACCAGGGTAGGGAAGTTTTCAGTCATTATTTTTTCAAATACATTCTCGACCCTTTGCTTCTTCTCTTCTCCTTCTGGTATTCCTGTGAGTCGAAGATGGTTGTGCTGCATCTTGTCCCATAGGGCTCTTAAACTATTTTCATTGTTTTTCATTCTCTGTTGTTTTTTTTTGTTCCAAGTGGGTGATTTCTGCTATTTTGTCTTTCAAATTGCTGACCTGCTCTTCTGCTTCATCTAATCTACTGGTGATTCCTTCGAGTGTATTCTTCATTTCAGTTATTGTATTCTTTAGTTCTAACTGGTTGTTTTTTAAGATTTCTCTATCCTTCCTTATGTCCTCACTAAGTTTTTTAAATGTTCTTATCATCAGTGTTCTAAACTCTGTCTCTGAAAGGTTGGAAACCTCTGTTTCATTTTATTCCATTTCTAGAGGTTTCTTCTAATCTTTTACATGGGACATGTTTCTTTGTTTCCCTATTCTGGCTGTCGCTCTGGGATTGTTTTGATGTGTTAGATACATCACCAGGAGAGCCGTGGCTGGATCATGCAGGCACACAGCTCACGGCCCAACACTCCCCGGTAAACTCCCAGTCTCAGGTTGTCCCTATCAGCTGTTCGCAGATCAGGCCGAGCAGCCTGACAACCAATCACCAGCATGGCAACTCTGCAAGCGCATTGCAGAGAGCCAGGACCGAGGCAACTCGTGCACTCCCGCGTCTCAGTGAGCAGCCTGTTGGAGCTGGAGGGCACCTGCCCAGCATTTCCCTGGCAACGCAGTATAAGCAGGGTGGAGTGTATGAATCCAAGCCCACATGCATGCGCGTTCACGCACACACACACTTCTGTGCCATTGTACCAGACCAATGAGGTCCTGGACCTGATCCTCTGTGGGAGGTCCCAACCCCGACAAAATGGCACCCTCCTTACACTACTCCCGTGCAGGCTCCACACCACAGGAACAATAGTCCAATAACCTCCAGCCTTTGCACCAAAGGTGCTCAGTTCAGTCTGTCCCCGCAGGTTCCTGGCCCGACTCACAAAGCTACTCCCTTCACCAGGATCCGGGTAAGTGCTCACTGGCGAGCATGCCCGTGCACCAGCCCCATTTATTCTCTAGCGGCTCTTAGCCTCACCAAGCTGAGCAAAGAGACTCCTCACTAATTTACTGCCAGCTATCTTGGAACTTCTCTTCCTGGCAAAGGAACTCTGGGCTGGTGAGCTTGGTGTGTGGCTGGAGGGTCTCTCCCCCAACCGGAGAAGCCTCCCCACCACTTGGGCTTCCCTCACGGGCTTCGCCCTCTCGTCTCTGCCCGTCCTACCAGACCTGACGTGGCCTCCTCTTTAAGTTCTTCGTTTAGTGGTTCTGTTCATCTGGTTTTCCGGGTACCTCCAGGGTTGAATGCTGTATAATTTGTTTGTAATTTTGGTGTTATCCTGGGAGGTAGTTAGCACAGTGTCTCTCTATTCCGCCATTTTACCAGAAGTCCGAATGTTGGTACTCTTGATGTTGTCCCAGAGGCCCCTGAAATTATCCTCATTTTTTAAAGATTCTTTTGTCTTTTGGCTGTTGATTGGGTATTTTCTGCTCTATTGCCTTACAAGTCACTGATTCGATCCTCTGTCTTATCCTTCTTCTTGTCTCATGTTGATTCCCCCTAATGTATTCTTCATTTCAGTTATTGTATTCTTCATTTCTGACCGGTTCTTTTTTGTTTCCTAGGTTCCTTTTTATGTTTCTTATATCTTTTTTGAACTTCTCCTTGAGATCATTGAGCATCCTTATAACCAGTGTTTTGAACTCTGAGTCTTGTAGATTGCTTGTCTCCATTTTGATATTTTTTTCTGGAGCTTTGTTCTGTTCTTTCATTTGGGACATGTTTCTTTGTCTCCCCTTTATGTTTGCCTCCCTATGTTTGTTCCTCTGTATTAGGTAGAGGCTGCTATGTCTCCCATTCTTAGTAGAATGGCCTTATGTAGTAGGTGTCCTGTGGGGCACAATGGCACAATCTCCCTCGTCACCTGAGCTGAGCACTCCAGGATTTTCCTTTGTGTGCATTTTGCGTGCCCTCCTGTTGTAGTTGAGCTTTGGTTACTGTTTCCACATCAGTAGGAGGAAATTATTCTCGGGCTTATTGTTTTTGAGTTCTGGCCATGAGTATATTGGAGGAGCTGTTGTGCAGGGGCTGACCCTATGGAGCATGGTTTACTTTAGAGGGACTGTAATAGTTGCCTAGTCTGTCCTTTGGATGTGTCTTCTAATGACCATGTATCCCCACCCTGACATCTCCTGGGAGGGGCCCCACCACTGGGAAGATAAGCTACAACTATCCCTTTCCCAAAGCCACCTGGCAGGAACAAAACAATCCACAGATGACCACCACCAGCAATAAACTTGGAGGTGCCGGGGACAGGCCAAACCTCAAACCTAATCATGCTGCCACTGATGCTCAGCTTAAGGCATTTCAGAAAGTATTATAGGACACACCAAAGCCAGGTGCTGCTTGCTAGGGGTTTGTGTGTCTTTGACAGATTTTAGGAAAGTCTGTATCATGAGCCAAAACAGGTTATTTGTGTGGAAACCAATGGAAGCAACTTGGGTGGGCCTGTATGTTGGGTAAAGTGAGGTCACAGGTAATTACTAGGTTGGGGCAACAATTTTAGACAAGTTGACAGAAACACAGATATGGTAGCTGCCTGCGTCTGAACGCTGGATGGGGAAAGGGCTCAACAAAGGAACAATGGTTTTGCCAGCACTCTTCTCTGGGGGAAAGTTTCCCCTCCAAATGTTGCCCTAAAGCCACACAATTCAGTTCCAACCCATATGTCCCTGGAACTTTTCAAGCTGCTGCACTATTGCTGGAATTCAGAGCAAGTGAACCTTCCAGCAAGTAAATATGTGCATGGGTCCTTTAAGAAAAATGCTTAGCAGCCCATCACCCCACTCAGCCACAATCTCTGCTGTTTTTTACAGCCAGATTTGTGATTACTTCTTTTCCCAGCACTGGAACCCTGGGCTGGGGAGCCTGGGTTGGCCTAGGACACTTTGCTCCTCAGTTGGACCTCTGCAGCCTAGATATCCCTTCCAATTTTTTTTTTGAGGGCAGTGTCACTGACACTCACATGTGGGATCCAAACCGTGGCCGCTGGTGTCCCAAGCCAACTCTCAACCACTGCGCCACTTGGCCAGCCCTCCCTTCCAATTTTTAACTGCCACTCCCAGGTGTGGAACCACCCGATTCCACATTTCCTCCCCTTTCTACCAGTCTGGACATGGCTCCTTCTCTATATCTTTAATTGTAGGACTTCTGTTCAGCTCCACTTCAAGTTATTCTCAGTGATTATTTTTCTGTAGTTTAGTTGTCATTTTGATGTAGTTGTGAGAGGATGCATGCACAGCATTAGCTTACTCTGCCATCTTGACACTTCTCCACAATTAATTTTTAAAATAAAATTATGTCCCCAATATTTTCTAAATTGATGACCCTAACTATAGGTTAATATGACTAATTAGCAAAAAAAGATCCTGTCCTTAACACAGAAAAGACTAATGATCAAATAGAAATATGTGCAAAGTTTAGTAACAGCCAATTCAGAAAGGATCAAAATGCAAATATTCATGTGAAAAGAGATTCAATTTTACCAGTCGTGAGGAAATTCAAATCTAACAATAAAATTACTTGTTTTTTGTTGTTTTTGAAACCAATTTGATGGTAAAATTAACAATAATAATAATACCCAGTATTGGCAGAAATAAGAGAAAATGCATTCTCATTATTTCTGGTGGGATTGTAAAATGCTACAACTTTAAAAAAAATAAATAACATTGCCATAATCAATTAAAACATATGCATATTACTTGACTCAATAATCCCTCTTTTGGGAATCTGAGCTACAGGAAAAGAAAAGCACTAATATATTTGTATTATATGTATGCATATATGTATATGTGTATGCTTGCATACATTTTGTGTCTGTGTGTGTGTGTGTGTTTTCAGCATAGTTGTAACTGAATATACGTAAATAATGAATTGGTGGAATACATTAGGGTTTACTCAGTGGTGATATTCAAAATACTTCACAACAAAGCATTGACCAATCACAACAAGCACTGAACATCAGTCTTTAATCTCTCTGTTCAATAGAATATTGTAAGGCTAATAAAAAGAGCAAGTTGAATCTATATATTGACCTGGATGGATGCCAAAAACATATATATATGATTGAAGAGTAATGTGAATTCTATATTCACAGTTGGATTAAAATGAAAAAGAACAACCTCTGTGCGTGCATGCATGAGAAAGAGGGAGAGAGTGCATGAGAGAGAATTAGGAGACAGAAAGGTATGAAAGGGTATATCTCAAATTTTTACAATTGTTACTTTAGGAAGAAGGAATAAATGGTGAGGAAGAAGAGAATATTATACATGCACATGGAAATAAAATTTTGAAAATACACAGGGTATTAAATAAAACTTTTTCAAGAATCCACCCCATTCTCACATTAACAGTTTTAGTGCATAGTAGTAATTTTTTTTTTCTGGTGATTATCAAAATAGCTCTAAGTAATATACTTATACAACAGCCCTCCCATATCTGTGGGGTATACATTCTAGGAGCCCCAGGGGATGTCTGAAACCATGGAGAATATTAAACCTTATTTATACTATGTTTCTTACTATACATACATACCTATGATAAAGTTTAATTTATAAATTAGGCAGGAAGGTAGTAACAATAACTAATAATAAAATAAATCAAGTATAAGAATACAATGTGATAAAAATTATGCCAATATGGCCTCTTTCTGTCTTTCAAAATATCTTATTATACTGTACTCACCCTTTTTCTTTTTGTGATAATGTGAGATGATAATAGTGCCTATGTGATGAGATGAAGTGAGGTGTTCAGAATGCTGCAGTTTTAAAATTATGAATTGTTTATTTCTGGAATTTTTTATTTAATATTTTTGGATCAGGGTTGACTACAGGTAATTGAGACTAAGGAAAGCAACAACATGGATGAAGGGGAACTATTGTACCCCTATCCTTTAAAAGAAAATTTAAAGAGTATTTATTAAATATGAAGAATTCAGCTCAATTAGAGGACTTTTTTCCTACAGTTTCCAATATCTGTCAGATGTATTTTGTTTTTATAATTCTTCTATTAATAATATTTATAAAGCCTTATTTCTTAATTTATTACTTTTAAATTATATCCATTGACTTTCTCGCTAAATCAGAATGTACAGTGTTCTTCCTCTGCTTTACATCTCAGCTTGAGTTAACATGGTCTTTTCCTTTTATATTGACAAAATTTATAACATAAGTTTTAAATGCATTTTAAATGTAAAACTTCCAGCTTTCCATTTTGATAGCACACTTGTAAACATGGTTAACGTTCCTAAAACTTGCTGGGTTTTCTGTAAGAAATGTGGCAAGCACCAGCTTCACAAAGTGACACTATAGAAGGGGAAGGATTCTCTGTTTGTGCAGGGAAAGCTGTGTTATGACAGAACAGACTAAGCTGATTTTTCGCAAAAGGGCTACAACTACAAAGAAGATTGTCCTGAGGCTTGAATGTGTCCTGAGGCTTGAATGTGCAGATCTAAGAGAATGCTGGCTATTAAGAGATGCAAGCATTTTGAACTGGGAGGAGATAAGAGAAAGGGCTGTGTGATCCAGTTCTAAGCTTCATATTTTTATCATGAAGACAATAAAATCTTGAGGATATATACATATAGATATAGATATAGGTAGATAGATGTCTTCCATTTTTATTTTTATTAAATTATATAAATATATGTATTATAATTTTGAATATTATAATTATGTAAATATTTTTCACTGTAGAGCCAAGAAGCATGACTGGCTCTACAGAAAGAATGACATAGCCTCTAAAAGGAAGATGCTTCAAACATCAAAGTCAAAAGCATTCTTCTAGGGCCGGCCGAGTGGCACCATGTTAAGCACTAGTTTGGGAAGCCACAGCTCCGGTTTCGGTCCCACATATGAGGGCCAGTGACACTGCCCTCAAAAAAAAAAAAAGCATTCTTCTATTTTACACTCCAATGAATGAACAAAATCATGCCACATTTTAGTTTGTTTCATATTTGAATCATTACATCCTTATAAAGATTCTTGTTTTTCCTGGCACAATTCAGGTTTTTTTTTTCCCTTTTTTGGTTGTTGATATAAGAAATGTATGTCTTTTTTGCCCTACAATTAAGATCATCCAGTTTCTTAAACCACATTATTCTCAGATTTCATTATCACGTTTTTAGAAACTGTACTTAAAGTGAAAATACTGAAAACAAGAACCAATATTTCACAGTTATGAAAATTTTTTTAAATTAATTAATTAGTTTTTAATTGGAGAATTGGAGGAAGGGAACAGTGTTGGGGAATTCAGGAGGGAGACCAGCCAAGTTGTTGTTCTTCAAACTTAGATGTGGAGGGCCATCTGGCTGCCCGTCAGCAGCTCACGTCCTCTAAGCTCAAGGTGCTGTGGTGCTGTGTTACAATCTTAGAGCACGTGCTCTATCCACTGAGCAATCTGGGCAGCATCTCAGCTCAAGGTACCAAGTTCGTTCTCAGTTGCGAGTGGGCATAGCCACCATCCCATGCGGGAATAGAAGCAGCAGCTGTTGTTAAGAGCGCATGCTCTATCCACTGAGTCTTCCAGGTGGCAGCTCAGCTCAAGGTGCCAAGTTCAGTCTTAGTTGTGGGCGGGTGGGCATAGCCCACCATCCACAGGCACTCTTGTTCTTAGGAGCACATGTTCTCACCAGCTAAGCCATCCTGCCACCTGTTGGCAGTTCAGTGGCAGCTCAGCTCGGGCACAGTGTCACTGGCCCATGTGGGAATCAAACCGGCGGCCCTATTGCTCAGAGCTCATGTTCTTAAGATAACTCTTAACCAACTGAGCCAGTTAGTCAGCCCCTCGTGCTTCCTTTTATGTTTCCTGTTTTTCACGATGTTTGATGATGCTTGGTTTCTTTGCATAATTACAAATGAAGAACTAAGTGGATTATTATAGGTCACTACCAAAAATTCTTCTGCCATTATTAAGTTCTTCTTCCATGGGTCTCATTTATTATTGTCATATCTAAGCTGAACCTAGAGTGTTACATTTTAGTGCTTAAAAATTAGCACTCAGTGGTCCGGCTGAGTGATGCGGTGGTTAAGCGCTGGCTTGGGAAGCCAGCGGCCCCAGTTCGGTCCCACATACGAGGGCCAGTGACACTGCCCTCAAGAAAAAACAAACAAACAAACAAACAAAACAGACACTCAGTTATTCTTCTGTACACCAAAATGAGGATGGCTTTCCTGTGAGGTACCAACTATTATAGCAAGACCACTAACCCCTTCCTAGTAGGTCATTCATTTCTTTAGAAAATAGCACCTTGGCCTCTGTCTGCAGATAAAGTCTAGTATAGATGTGTTGCTCACCAACACAGCCGTTCTTTAGACTATCATTTTCAAAAAAGAACATCCATCAATAATTTATATATAATATATAAAATGAAATAAATTAAATAATTTTATACATCAAATTTATATGATTAAGTATATAGACTTATATATGTCAAATTTCATTAATTTACATAAATTAAATTAGTAAAATATATATTTAATATATCAAAATATATTATATATTTCTAAATCACATATGTAGACTACAGTCAATCTGTTTATGAAATATTAAAAAGTGGGCTGGCCGAGCGGCACGGTGGTTAAGCACTGGCTTAGGAAGCCTGCCCCGGTTTGGGTCCCACATATTAGGGCCAGTGACACTGCCCTCAAAAAAAAATTAAATTAAATAAAATATTAAAAAGTATAATATGTCTTATTTTTTATAGAAAATAAGTAGAAATGGAAACTCTATTATTTTTTATCTGTACCACCTGGAACCACCTTGTGCACCCCCTGGGATGAGCACCTATAACTTTGAAGACCACTGCTGTAGACCATCAATCATGTTGCTTTATCATTCTATTCGCATTCCACCTCTCTGGTGAAAGCAGCTCGAACCTCCCCTGCAGCATTCTGAGCATGCTCTAAGCTATGACTCTCACCAGTGTAGATTATATATCAATGTGTTCTCATCTTTTTTCCACCTTCCAGAATACGTATCAAAGCTCTGATCTTCTGGTACCGCTGCTGTTTTCAGTGAGCTTAGAAATTTACTGTATTTAATACTTTACTATTAGTATTCAGGGAATTTTCCACAAAAAAAGCAAACACTGATTCAAGTAGTATTAAGACAAATGCATGGTATTAGGGAATTCTGTTGGACATAAATAACTTTGTAATCCAGCATTTCAAGTTTAAGATATAATGTAATGATTTAGATTGGTCTCCTCTATCAGTTGCAGCCCCATAACGACAAGTTTCCTTTATAATGTTCAGGGCCTGCTGTGCCAGTAGTACTTTAACAAAAAACATTTACTTTAGTCTTTCTTTTATGGCTTCACACTGAGATAAACACAATTAACAAGATCTATTTAAATTTGGCTCTTTGGTAATTGTTTATTAATGGGATTTTAAGATTCTTTTTTTATTTCAAAAATTTTTCAACCAGGGTTTTCATTTGCTGAATGTTTCCATTTCTAATATCTGAATAGTATCTATTTGATCCATTTTTTTGATGGCAATAAGACAATCTCTACCTTTAAAAATTGATCATGGCTAGCCGAGTGGTGTGGTGGTTAAGAGCTGGCTAGGGACACCAGAAGCCCCGGTTCGGATCCCACTATATGAGGACCAGTGACACTGCCCTCTAAAAAGAAAAACAAAACTGGGCCGGCTGAGTGGCGTGGTGGTTAAGCTCTGGCTTGGGAAGCCAGCGGCCCTGGTTCGGGTCCCACATATGAAGGCCAGTGACACTGCCTCAAAAAAAAAATGATCAAAGAAGCATCTTTCTTAAGCTTTTTTGGACAATTATGGAGAAGCAAAGTTATTTACAATAGGCTTTGAAGAGCAATGGATTCATAAATAAATTTAGCATTGAAACAAAACATTTACTTTGGCTCTTGTTTAGTAAGTAGGACCAGTGTATACATTTTTGCTATAATTTTAAACCATGCCATGAGTTATCATCATAAACCCACAATATGTAGCACACCATATTACCTACCATAGAAGTGTTATGGGATAGTGGAATGAACATTGGTTTTAAAGACAGTAGAATCTGACCTCCACCACTTAAAAGGTGTGTAACTTTGGGCAAGGCTTAACTACTAAGAGTTTGAGTTTTCTCATATGTAAGTAGGGATTATAACTACACCAGAATTTGTCTGGTGGTTAAATGAGATAACATATATAAAGTGATATAGTGACACAATTCCTGGCACACAGGAGACACTCAATATATTTTAATTCATTTTCTTATTTACCCTTTAAATGGTGTACTTGTTTCTCCAGACCAAAAAAAAAAACATATATATTAAGCCATGCCACCATGTAGAGTTTTCAGCAACTCAGGCCAATGCTATACCTATTGTTTTAAATTTTGAAATTTTGAAACTTTGGATTCCTAGAAGTCATCTGGAATAAAACGTCTACAATATACCTTTTGGGGAACCAGAAGAAAAAACCATAAATGATAAGGAAATAGCATTAGGTAAACATAATACTTATATCAGGCACAAACATACTACTGGCATACTGAGGAAGCCCAGATAATAAGGGTGTCAAATAGTCAGAGAAGCCAACCAAAGACAGATATTTAAAAATACAGATTCCTTAGCCCATCCCAAACATATTAGAGAATCAGCACCAGACATGTATATATTCTAAAGATTTTCAAATTATTTGATGAGTCGCTTGGTTGGAAGCCACTGAAATAGGGATGCGCTAATTACATCTCTGTGATGTAGCTTTCTATTAAATCAGATTGTCAGACTGCTGCACATTTAAATAATAATATAGTTCCCCATTAAAATGCCTCAATAAATATGCGGTTTCATATTTCACCTCTACTCTTATCTATGGTTGCTATTTAGAAGCATATAAAGATTGCCCTAGTGCTGTTAATTTTTTTAATTATCTAAAACAATATTTTGTTTCCTAATACATCTTTAAATTATTTTGTTGTTGTTGGGCTGGCTGAGTGGCTCAGTTGGTTAAGAGCTTGCTCAAGAGTGCGAGCTGAGCTCTGAGCAACAGCAGTTTGATGCCCAGCCGGAGCTGGGCTGCTGCTGAACTGCCAACAGGTGGCACAATGGCTCAGCTAAAAAAAAAATACATAAAAAAATTTTTTTGTTATATTAGTTTCAGGTGTACAAAACAACATAATGATTAGACATTACACCCATCAAAAAGTGTTAAACCCTTCAAGTCTACTTCCCCTCTGACATATATCATTAGGATGCCAGGTGGGTACTGTATTTATCAGGAGGGTCACTTCATAGATTATGTATATGCCTGACCACTGTGCTGATACACCTGAAGCTCAAGTAGAATAACATTGAATGTCAACTATAATAAAATTAGATAGATAGATAGATAGATAGATAGATAGATAGATAGATAGATTGATAGATAGATAGATATAGATATAGTTGCGGGATGTAAAGTTCAGCCTAAGAGTTCTTATATGAAGGATCACAACAATACTTGAGACCCATGATGAAGGCTTATACAGAGAGGTTGTCTTATGTGAAAATCTATATCTCTTCCTTTTATTAGAGAATGGAAAGTTAGTCCATCATTATTTTTTTCTTTATTTTGACTGCCAGGAAGCTAAATATCTTTCCCTAACCTCTACATTAACCTCCGTCTATTATTAGTTGTTGTCTATTTCCCCTTTCCCCTTGCTGTGATGATTACAGTGTATCTGTAGCTCTTGTTAAATTCCACTGAAATATTTTTTGAGGGGACAAGTAATGGCAAAAAAAAAAAATTGTCACTCCTAAGCATCACACACATCACTAGCTCGATTTTGCTTTATAAAATCATGCCGTGGTTTTGACTTTTTTGTGCTTCACTTATTTTTCCATATAGACTGCTTATAAATAGATGTCTTAACAGAATTTTCTGTAATTTAGATTTTCTGATACCAGAGTATCATAGAACATGTTTAACTGAGCCCTATTTTCTTTTGCTCTAAAAGCTTCCCTATTAGCATTGTCATATTTTTAAAGAGCTTTATGACTTACTTAAAGAAATTTCCTTTAATATAGTATGATGCTATCAAATACATAACCAAACAAAACTGGGAAATGGTGTTAAATTCAAGAAGAAATATTGGGGTACTGAGTACTTCTACACGTGGAATCACAGGAAATCACAGGAAATCAAAACTCCTTGACTACCTTGAGAAGGGTAAACCTGATTTCAGTAGACAACTTAGGCCATACCTACTTATTACATCACACTTCAAGAATGCCAGTGCTACCCTACCACTCCTTTTTTCTTTTCTCCTCTCTCTACACAACCGCTTTTTTCTTCTTTCCTCTTCCTTCCCCTTACTCTGTCTATAGTTTTTCCTCCTGCCACCATCTCTTTGCAGTCACTCTCTCACTCCTGCTCATTGCCATTTTCTTTTCCTTTATCCTCCACTGTGATACTTATTTTATTTAACTAGGCTCAGCAGGAACTTAAGGATAAAGAGGTTCTTAACTAATCTGAAAAAATTGTAAATTGAAAGTAAGGTTTCTCAGAGACCTAAAAATTCCCAGGTACAGTTCTCACCCACTCTGGGATGTTGGGCAATTGATGTTTCTCTTTATTGTCACATTTAAATATTTATAGCAGGGCCAGCCGAGTGGCGCAGTGGTTAAGCGCTGGCTTTGGAAGCCAGCAGCCCCGGTTCGGATCCCACATATGAGGGCCAGTGACACTGCCCTCAAAAATAAATAAATAAATAAATAAATAAATAAATAAATAAATAAATAAATATTTATAGCAGAGAAAGTTTGCCAAGTACAAAAAAATTTAATTATATTCAGGGTGTTCAGTTTTACCATAGAGTCTACTACAGTTCAGCTGTTTCAGTGTTCATTGTCTTGCATTAGTCAGGTAAACAGCTCTTTTTAGGACATTTCTGTTCATTTATGTTTCTTCTAATTGTAAATCTATTTTTACATTTTCTTTTAAAAGTTCAGTCTAGAGCTAGGAATTCTATTAGAAAATTCTTCAGACCACTAGTTAAAAACAGTATGTCTAACTATGTATTCTAGGCATTTTAAACATGTGAAAAACACACACAATAAATTACCTTAATTCATCAGAGCTTAAGAAACACAATTTTGTTTTATGTGACTGCTGTACAGTCTCATAATTCCTGTGCAAGATAAAATATGGCCACTGACATACCATCATAAAATTATACAATGTGCTTCACTTTTATGCAAAGGGTGTATTAATGGTTTTATGGGTGTTACTAGGCATGCTAATTTCCACCCTTTGGTACAATCATTTGATAGTAAGTGGTTCAATATTTTTTTGGGCTGTGTCTGCACAATGCTGAAACATCTGGCCAATTCAATGGAGAAAATTCAAACTGGTAATTTGGTGTCATGTAGCCTAAATAGTTGGTTGAGTGGATTTTTCATTTTGCTATGGGTTGTTTAGACTTTGTGTAGAAAGACTTAGAAGTAAAAACAAGACAACATTTAAAATTTTTAAAAATTGGGTGATATGAAGACCGTTATAACTAAACCAACCAATAATTTTAATAGACTGTTAAAGCAAATTATATAATGTAAATCTCAATGGATATGTGGTGATTTTTTTACTATTTTTTTTTGGAGGGCAGTGTCACTGGCCCTCACATGTGGGACCCAAACCGGGGCCGCCGGCCTCCCAAGCCAGCGCCCAACCACCGTGCCACTCGGCTGGCCCACTAATTTCTTTTATTATTATTAATTACAGATGTACAAAACAATTCAATAGTTATCTTTTTCACCCCTGACAAAGTGACTCCCCCTCCCCGCTGCAGTGCCTCCGCACCCCTGATAGAAGAGACATGTAGGGAATATAATCAATAATATTGTAAATATTCTTTAGGGAACCAGATGGACTCATGTCTTGTTAGGGAGACTATTTCATAGACGGTGTAGAGGCCTGAACATTGCACTCTACATTTGAAGCTGCCGCTGAATAATATTAGATGTTAACTATAATTTAACACATATATAGTCATGGAATGTGGAGTATAGTGTGGGAATGGAGTCAATGGAAGTTTTTACTAATTTTTGTTTGTAATTTTATTTTTTTATTTTTTGTTTTGTTTTGTTTTGTTTTGTTTGAGGGCAGTGTCACTGGCCCTCATATGTGGGACCCAAACCAGGGCGGCAGGCTTCCCAAGCCAGCGTTTAACCACCGTGCCACTCAGCCGGCCCCTATTTTTTTATTTTTTAATGCAGATGATGATATTGGCATTGTCATAAAATGTGACTTTTTTTTCCAGAAGGAGACAGCTGGGGAAGGATTTCTTTCAAACTGTTCGCAGTTTCATAAGAAGGTTAAAAAACAGAAAATTAGTTTCATAGGTATCTGATGTCTCTCTTTGTGACAGAAAAACCAACCTCTGGATGAAATCTATCACCTGGCCCTCATTATTAGCATATAAACACTTACAAATTAGGTAACAAAATCACCAGAAGTCTCAACCTTAAAAAATAAAATTCTTCAAAGTTGAGATATTTTCTACCTTATAACAGTATATGTTTTTAAAATTTGATATGTAATCATAATTTTGCTATGATATGTTATAATTATTGAGCATTTTCTCATTTTTTCTCACAGACAGTTGGTGTTTTATTATTTTTGGAAGATTAGTCCATTTCCATTAAAAGGAGGGGAAATGGAAAGGATATATGATATAAAGAATCAATTTCACATAGTAGGCAAATATTTTTTAAATGCATTAGTTATTCAGAATTTTGTCCAAATAATATGGCCTATTTACCAAAAATTTCAAAAAATACTATTGTGGGGCCAGCTGAGTGGCGCAGTGGTTAAACGCTGGCTTGGGAAGCCAGTGGCCCCGGTTCGGGTCCCACATATGAGGGCCAGTGACACTGCCCTCAAAAAAAAAATACTACTGTAAACCATTTTAACATACTGATGTCTCAAGCCAAATAGTGCATTTTATACTCAAGAAAAATTCAAAGGAAAATGAATATTTGGGGCATATTAATGATGTTTTGTCTTTGTTTTGTTTAAAGAGGTTTTTTTTTCCCCTTGAAAAAAAAAACAGATCAGGCATTTATTTCCACCAAAAAGCTAAGCATATCTAAGTCTGTCGAACTAATAGTTTCTATAATCAAAATGTAATTTGAACCATTCAACAAAGTGCCAGTTGACTCCATGTTTGATAAAGACAAAGAAACTATCTCTCTAATCACTTTAGTCTGTTACTAATGAACTCATTATTGGAATGGAAGTACCACAATAGTTAATTTGAGAAATTATGTATTTTTATTTTCTTATTTTATTTATTCATACACATTTTGGCTTTATCATTGATGTTAACTGATGGTTTACTATCTTTTCTTATCTGTTTTAGGTGTGTAAACCAGACTCCCTAGCTGGTTCATTAACTGCCTTAAAGCACAACTACAGATTTTGTTGCTTCTACACCTACAGAAATCTATAAAGTTTAATAAAACTTGCTGAATTGAATGGCAGTGAAATGAATATTAACAAAACATTCTTTGATTTGTAGTATTGAGAGAGCAGTCTAGCAAATACATAAGATAAAAAACACTAGATTAATTTTATCAATAATAAAGTTGATTATTATTGTGACACATAGGCATCAGCTAAGACTGA
Source organism: Aselliscus stoliczkanus (assembly GCA_033961575.1). Lineage (NCBI taxonomy): Eukaryota > Metazoa > Chordata > Mammalia > Chiroptera > Hipposideridae > Aselliscus > Aselliscus stoliczkanus. The sequence continues at coordinate 10,022,593 of CM066737.1, read as the reverse complement.
GATAATTTAAAATATCCATTCAAAAGTTAATTTGCATTCTCTTCATACGGATGTTTTTTGAGATCTGATTATGCATAATAAAGTGATTTGATTTGCTTAACTTATTTTCCTTGCTTTTCCTGTCCCACTATCTGACAGATATGCTAATGAACAGTGAAATTGCCAAAGAGTGAATAGTAGCAGGGAAAGGAAATAGAAGGCATGAATAAATTACAAAAAATGATGGGGGATAGATACCTGAGGATTATTATTACCATTTGAATGGATATTATGCAATTATGAATTTTATATTCTATGAGTTTGGCCCTGTCCATAAACTCTCAGAAATAAAAATGTTCAGGGAAATATTAGACCATACTTTTATAAAATAAAGAATCCATTTAGGTTGGTAAATAGAAATAATAGTTGCTTTATAACCAATGACAGTTATGCTGTCTATGATTAAGACTTCATTTTCATTTAAAAAATTATAAGCATAGAGGGATGAACAGCTTGGAATCAGAAAATTATTAAGGAATAAATAGAAGTTATTTAATACATTGTTCTTGATGTGAATACAAACCAAAATAAATATGAAGAAATTGTCTTTCTTAAACACTATAAAAGCATTATAATTAGAGATATTCATTTCACTATACAGAGCTCCATATAAACACTCTTATCAAGATCACTTATTGCCTCCACATAGACAAATGCTCCTTCCTTCCTTCCTTCCTTCCTTCCTTCCTTCCTTCCTTCCTTCCTTCCTTCCTTCCTTTCTTTTCTTTTCTTTTCTTTTCTTTTCTTTTCTTTTCTTTCTCTTTCTTTCTTTCTTTCTTTCTTTCTTTCTTTCTTTCTTTCTTTCTTTCTTTCTTTCTTTCTTTCTTTCTTTCTTTCTTCTTGCTTGCTTTCTTGCTTTCTTGCTTTCATTTTTTAGTCCTCATAATGGTAAGACATTTTTTAAGAGTCTTAGTAGACTATAACATGGTTGGATAAAATCCTTGAAATCCAGTACACTTCTCGTTTAACACCATTCAGAGGTTTTACATGATGCTTAAAATAAAATCCAAAATCCTCTATATAGCCTATAAAGAACATGGTCTGGCTCTTGCCTACCACAAATACCTAATCTTGTGTCACTTTCTCCCTTACTCACTATACAGTAGCCACACTGGCCTTCTTTTATTTTCTCAAATGCATCAATCAGGGCCTTTGCATATGTTAATACATGTGATACATCTTATTCCCTCTCAGCACAGAATCTAACACATAGTGAGCTCTCAATGAAAATGTTTACACTTTTATTACTTATTATCATTTAAATCTCATAAAACCCTATAAAGTGAGTATTATTATTAATATTATTATTATTCCATTTAACAGTTAAAGAAAACTGGTTCAAAGAGAATGTAAGTAACTTGTAAGATCACATAGTTGATAAGTTGTAAAGTGGTGGTGTTGGACTATAAACCCTGCAAGCCTGACTTTAGAGCCCAAGCTCTTAACCACCAACCCATAAGTTAGATAATATATTGATCCCTCTTTGTAGACAAAAAATATAGAAGGCCACATGTCTAATGACTATCAGGTCTGTAATCAGTTATATTTGATTCTAAAACTTATGCTTCTTAATGGGAAACAAAATGATAAATACTGTTTATTAGTGAGAAAATTCTGTGCGGCCTAGCCCAGTTCCACAAGTGGATTTTAGCTAAGAGGAAAGTTTATTTTATATCTGTGTAATAGCTCTGAAGCTGAATAAAGGACAACTTGTTAGAATGTATGTAAACTGGGCCTTGATGAGGAAAGAAAAGGGATTGCTTTTAAGAGCCTCTACAGTACATCTCACCCTATTCCCACTCTCACTGTATGATTGCTTGGCAATTTTAAAAGTAGGAATTAACTTTTACATTTGGTAGAGGGATTAAGGAGAGGGTAGGCAAGTTGCTAATTAGCCTATCTCTGCTTTTATAATCTGTTTCAATAATCTATAAGCCCTAGTTGGAATTACTTACATCTAACCAGTTGGCTGGCCATTTGGAATTCAGAAATAACAAGGCTTTCTCTTGTCATTCTGGAGATTTATGGTACTATTGCTTCTATACCTTCACTATCTTTCCCAAAATTGTGCTGAAATTACTGTGAATAGTATTTAAAAGTTGAGGACTTACATAGATCATCTCTGCATCATCAATATATACACACGCACACACACACACAAGCACACACCAGCAAGCCAAACTAATGTTTAAAGTCATCCCAATCTTTATGTCTCTGATGAAACAGAATTAAAAAATAAATAAATAAATTTTAAAAGTACTGGGGGGTGCATTTTAATGACTTTGACTTTTATTCCTAGAGAGTCACTGGAGGTCCTTGAGCAGTGAACTGACATTATGTGACATAAACATTTTAAATGGACCACTCTGACTGATGTCAGAACTTTAAGTAGAGTCTGAGACACCCGTTAAGTTGTTTGCAATAATCTACATCCTAAATGATTGTGGCTTGGACTAAATGCTGGTAGTCAAAGCAGTGAGAATTGTTGGATCCTGGGCATATTGTTTTATTTATTTACTTAGAAATGTTCAGCCCCAAAGGATAATTGAGAGGCCTGCACAATGAATACCCATATACCATTCACTTAGATTCAGCAGCTGTGACATGATGACATACATTTTGATATCTTTCTTCTTCTTTACATGCACACACACACACATACACACACATGCACACACACAGTACCTTTTTGGTTAAACAATCCAAAAATAGGCTGGAGACATCATGACACATCACCACTAAACACTATTACACCTTGTACTTTGCACCAACAAAGACCATCCCTTATACAACGACAGAAGTATTACATCACTTAAGAATGTCAACATTATGGCTTGGGATGCCAACTCTGAGCAGCAGGGCCCTGGTTCAAATCCCACATGAGGGCCAGTGACACTGCACTGTATAGCTAAGATGGTGAACAACAGCTCGACCTGGGGCTGGGCTGCTGTGAGTTGCCGGCAATGGTGTAGGCTGCAATAGGGCTGGCCAGCAGCTGGCGTGCTTTTGTGAGTTGCCGTGAGCCACCGTGAGCAGCCATCCAATGGCCAGCAAGCGACTGCCGCACCCAGGAAGAGTGCAATGATAATACCAACATGGGCCAGTGAAGTGACGTCCTCCACAACTAGACTGAAGAACAAAAAGACAGCAACTTGTCTGTTCCCCTTCTCAATTCCCCAGCACTGTTCGCCTTCCCCAATTCCCCAAAAAAATCTTTAAAGAAAACAAGTCAACATTAATTCAAAACATTATCCGACACAGTATTGCTACTCAAGTTACACTGTTGTCCAAAAATGTACTTTATAGGTTTTCATTTTCACTTATATTTTTTAACCTAGGATCTGTACAGGTGTTTTTTTTCACACATTAGTTTTCTATTGCTGCATATCAAATTACCACAAACTTACAAGTGTAAATAGCATAAATGTATGTACAAGTTTTATATATGGCATTTAACTATGTCTCTTTGTTCTCTCTCAGTGTTGATAAAAAAACACTCCACTTCCTCCTGTTTCTCATGGCATTAATACTTCGAAGAGTCCAGACCAGTTGTCCTACGGCACATCCCACATTCTGGATTCTGCTAACATGTGATTATGTTCAGGTCAAAAATTTTCAGCAAGAACACGTCATAGGTGATATTCTATACTTCCCACTACAAAACATCAGGTGGTACATAACTGTTAGATCATCGAACAACTGGAGAATATATTCATGATCATTTGTTTAAAGTAGTGCCTAGTATTATAATTCTCTTTATTGTAAAGAGGACATTTTTCTCCTTGTAATTAATAAGTATACTACGGGTAATATTTTTAGACCATGTGAATATCCTGTTTACTAATAGCATTGCACTGAACAGTTTTATCATCCAATCATGATCTTTTCACAAATTAATCATTACACAAGGGGTTACATAAAGGTGATCTTCTAATCTTATTATTTTTTCTACATTTATTAGATGTCATCCTCCAGCAAAGAAATTTCCTCTCTATGTCTTTCCTCCGCCACCCCTGACTTTTGTTACAGACTCATTATTTTTAAATTTAATTTATTGTCACCATTACTCTATTTGATGTGCAAATTATCTCAAATGTATCCAGTGGGAGCCACTTCAAACTGGTTCTTGTGTCTGAGACATGACACCCCCATTAGATTCTTTGTATATCCTTAACTTTCTGTCATAAGATATTTTGAAAAAGAAACACAGAAAGGGTGAACCAGAAATCAATGAAAATGATAACATGGGATTAGGGTGGTGGGTGGAGGAATGGAAGGGAAACTTTTCTGATTATATCTTTTTATATAGTTTTGATTTTTGTAGTATACAAACTTTTAAAAAATTCAAACAATAAAATTAAAGAAGATGAATAAATCAGACTCTAAAATTAAAAACAAAAAAGATCATAACAATATATGAAATAAATAACATAAGCACACAGGAAAAAAATCTTAATTCAAGTAACATTTAAAATAGTACTGTGGGGGCCGGTCAAGTGGTGTGGTGGTTAAGCGCTGGCTTAGGACGCCAGCGGCCCCGGTTCGGGTCCCACATATGAGGGCCAGTGACACTGCCCTCAAAAAAAAAATAGTACTTTGGGACTGGCCGAGTGGCGCGTTGCTTAAGAGCTGGCTTGGGACTCCAGTGGCCCCAGTTTGGATCCAACATATGAGGGCCAGTGACACTGACCTCTACAGCTAAAATGGTGAACAACAGCTCTACCTGGAGCTGAGCTGCTGTGAGTCCCCCGGGACAGCATAGCTTCAGCCCCTGCTGCAGTGGACTGCCATAGGCTATGGTGAGTGGCTGGCAGCCAGCATGAGCGGCTGGCAGCCTGTGTGAGCTGCCAAGAGCCGCTCTGAGCAGCCCTCCAGAGTCCAGAAACTGATCTGCCTCACCCGAGAAGAGTGCAATGATGATACCAACATGGGCCAGTGAAGCAATGTCCTCCACAACTAGACTAAAGAACAAAGGACAGCAACTTGTCTGTTCCCCTCCCCCAATTTCCCAATTTTTAAAAAAAAGTCTTTAAGAAAAAATAAATAAATAAGATAAAATAGTATTTTGGCTATCCTCTGGCAGGGATCTAGTCTAAACACAGAGATATGTAAAGAAATCTTGAACTTCGCCCATTATATTTATTTTCAGAACTCATATTGATTTAGTGTTTTGAAATTGTGAGTGTGGGGATAAATAAAATATTGATATTATTAAGAACCAAGGATATCACTATGGAATAAAGGAAATACAAATATATAATGGGGTACTTCTTAGCTTTGTCCACTGAAAAAGCCTAAAAGCAATGGCACCCCAGTAGAAATGATTATATATGGTAACAAGGTCTTAGTACTTAAATGACACTCCCTCCACTGAAATAAAACAGGCTTTCTTGAAGAAATGGCTGGATCCAGGTTTCAGGTGGAGTAAGTACACATTTATGGATAAATTTTGGAGGTAGAATCCATTAGATTTGCAGAAAATTTTGTTTTAGGTTAGGTAAGGAAAAAAAAGGATTCAATGCCAGTTTTGGGGACTGATCAACTGAGTAATGAACTCAGTCATTTACTGAGTTGAGAAATGCCGCAAGAAGATCATATCTGGAAGGGGAAAGCAAACATTCAACTTGGCCATGTGAAATAGTCTATACCAATTTTACCTTCAAGTGCATATGTTATGTGAGCAATAAAATTTGTGAGTTCAGGGAAGAAATATGTGCGGAGTTATAAATTTAGAAATTGTCCACATATATGGTGTTTTCATTTTCACAAGTGAGGATCTTATTTGAACTACAATTAGTAGCTGGAGTGAGTTTTCCTAGCAATTATGATGTTAACTTTCACTGGTAGTGAACTGGAGTGATACTTGCTGGAGATCTGACTAAAATAAATTGGTGGAATATACTTTTGCATAGGTCTCTCTTTAGTATGTCCTACAACTGAACACTATAATAATAATAGATAATCCTTATATAGTACAGTATTTAATATATTCTAGGAAGTTTCATAAGTGTGTGGCATGTATTAATTAATTTAATTTTGACAATCCTATGAATTAGGTACTACTATTTTCTACATTTTACAAATGAATATATATATATATTCATTTATAAATTATGCACATGTATTACTATACTAATTATTAAATATATCATAAACTCCACAAAACATATTTTTAAAAATAAATTAAATATAAATTCCAATATTTATTTCTATGTTCCAATGGATCATCTTCACTAGTCCCTGAAATGCCTGAAAACAACTGTAAATACTACTTTTTTCCTTTCCTCCCCCACCCCACCCCTCTTGGTGCTCCCAACTCCCCTTTTACTCCCTACCCCAAGAGCTTGTAATTCCATCTCTTCCATCCAGTCACCCATCTTGCTGAGCACATCTCCTCCTCTTTCCCTAAATTTTGAGAGTCCCCCCTCGTTTCTTTTTTTTAAAATTCTTTTGTTCTGAAATAAACATTTTTTTAAAAAAACTTAGTTTCAGTTGTACAACACAGTGTAATAGTTATACTTTTTACCTCTCAAAGTGACAACACCCCTCCACCAATTCTCCACCCCACTCCTCCCCACCATATCATATGTATCTACTACAATTCCTTTGACTTTCTTCCACGGTATAATCCACATCCTGTGACTATCTATATATTCAAATACAGTTGGCATAAAATATTATATAACATCAGTTACAGGTATACAGTGCAGTGATCAAGCCTCTACTCCATCCATGAAATGGTCTCCCTAACAAGACATGTGACGATCTGACACGCCACAAAATATGTACATTATTATATTCTCTGAACTGTGTTTCATATCCTTGTGGCAATAATGTAGTTACCTATTTATGCTGTCTAATCCCTTCCCCTTCCCCCTCATCCCCAACCTCCTCCCAACTAGCAACCATAAGTTTTTCCTCTATATCTATGAAACTGTTTCTGTTTACTTTGCTCGTTCATTCAATTTTTCAGATTCCACCTATAAGTGAAAACATATGGTATTTGTCTTTCTCTGACTGACTTATTTCACTTAACATAATCGTCTCTAGGTCCATCCATGTCGTTGCAAATGGTACGATTTCATTCTTCTCCATGGTATAAATGTACCACAGTTTCTTAATCTGGTCATCTACAGATGGGCATTTCAGTTGTTTCCAAGTCTTGGCTATTGTAAATAGTACTGCAATAAACATAGGGGTGCATATATTTTTTAGAATTAGCATCTTGGATTCTTCTGGGTAGATAACCAAGAGTGGAATTGCTGGGTCATACAGTAGTTCCATTTCCAATTATTTGAGATACCTCCATACTGATTTCCATAATAGCTGCACAATCTGCAGTCCCACTAACAGTGCACCAGGGTTCCCTTTTCTCCACAACCTTGCCAGCACTTGTTGTTTTTTGATTTATTGATGATAGCCATTCTTACCAGAGTGAGGTGGTATCTCATTGTGGTTTTTATTTGTATTTCTCTGATGATTAGTGAGGTAGAATATTTTTTCATATGCCTGTTGGCCATCTGTATGTCCTCTTTAGACAAATGCCTCTTCATCTCCTCTGCCCATTTTTTAATTGGGTTGTTTGTTTTTTTGGTGTTGAGTTTCATGAGTGTTTTATAAATTTAGGATATTAACCCCTTATCAGATATATCGTTGGCAAATATCTTCTCCCATTCAGTAGGCTGCCTTTTTGTTTTATTGATGATTTCCTTTGCTGTGAAAAAACTTTGAAGTTTGATGTAATCCCATATGTTCACTTTTTCTTTTATTTCCCTTGCCCGAGGGACATATCAGTAAAAATATTACTCAGGGTAATGTCTGCAAACTCACTCCCTATGTTTTCTTCTAGGAATTTTATGGTCTCAGGCCTTATATTTAAGTCTTTAATCCATTTTGAGTTTGTTCTTGTATATGGTGTAAGTAGGTGGTCCATTTTCATTTTTTGCAAGTGTCAGTCCAATTTTCCCAGCACCATTTATTAAATAAACTATCTTTACTCTAATGTAAATTCTTGCTTCCATGTCATAGATTAAATGACCGTATATGGATGGGTTTATTCCTGGAGTTCCCCCTCTTTTCAAACCCTTCTTCCTGCAGCTTAGTTCTTCCTACGCTCTATACAGTCTACCCCCAGCCGAAATGCTACAAATTCAGCCCCTGCATTTTACAAGGCAAGTGTGTAGCCTCACCTCCAACTAGTCCAAGGCTTGGCCACACACTCTCCAGGATCCCAGAGGCCAGTCTCCCTTCTACTGGGTCTGTGTGCTCCTCCCTGTGCCCTAGGCTTTGACTCCCACTCCGTGACCTGGCTACGTGGCTGGGTGGGACCTCAGTCTCTGCAGATGTTCAAAGTCGTGGCGATGATATGGAGCCCACCAAGGGCCTGGATCCAGGCTTGACCTCGGTCCTGGCTGCATGTCTGCAAGTGGAAGGGGAGGCTCCTATGGCAGCAGTTGTGTTGCCACCCTCACTTGAGACCCTGACTGAGGCTTTGGTGACATTATTCAGCTCTGGAGACTTGAGGAAGAAGCTGTACTGCATGCTCTGTTGTGACAGTGACAGTCAGGGAGGTTTAATTGCTCTGTCAGACCGAGTGAGTAGAGCAGAGGTATTCGAGATTATTCTATAAGAAGTTTTTCAGTATGTTCTAAGACTGTGAGCCTAGAAAGACACTGAAATAAAATACTTGATAATTTGCATCTCTCAGGCCATTCTGGCTAAGTTATTTACTGGAATCATTCTTGAAATGATTTGTTTCTGTTTGGCATACCTTGACAAGCTCCAAAATTGTATAAATTTTTAAAAATATGGAGTATCTAGATTAGTCTACCAAGTTAATTATTGTGTAGACTAACAGTCACTTTTGTGTTCATATTCTGGAGTGTTCTTTAAGAAAACTGCACTCATTACTTTGTCTTTACCCACTCTACCTCCAGGTTCACAGATTCTATATATTCTCAGAGGAATCAATGGTTCATTGGGTATATTAATTAGTCAAGAACCAATGGATTAGTGGCTACCAATGGCATCTCATTCATTGGTCACATCAAAGGACTACCTGTCAAATGGACACCTATTCCCAAAAGACAAGCACAGTGCCAGAACTACTGCTAAGATAAATGAATATTTCATGGATGTCACCAGCTTGCTGACTGGATGCCTGTTTGCTTTTTCCTGGATTCCTTATTCACCTAAGAAAGTTTTACAAAATGCATCAGCTGGAGCTAAACAGACTCAAATTGTAAATACTAAATGTGCATAAGTACTGAATATGTTTAATGCTGCCACAGATTTACAGCTATACACAGATCATCCTTTGTTTGTCCCTTATTCCCTAAAACCAGAACTGTGTGAATATGTTTTTATTTTTATTATAGCAGTAGAAAATAAATAAATGCATCAAACTCTGGAAAAAGTAATAAATATTTTAAAAGATTATTCATATATATAGATAGAGATAGAGATAGATATAGATATAGATAGATAGATAGATAGATAGATAGATAGACCAATATGAACATATCAGTGGCAGAAACACAGGATGTATAATAAAGGAAACAGTATACAGAAAAGAAGCTGAGTATAAAAACTACAACAAACCAAACAAATCAATAATTCCTAATGCTAACTGGCAATCAGTTCTTAAATTCTACTCTTCTTTCACTCTTTTTCTTTTTTTTTGAGGGCAGTGTCACTGGCTCTCATATGTGGGACCCCAACTGGAGCCACTGGCATCCCAAGCCAACTCTTAACTAGCCGGCCCTCTTCTTTCATTCTTGAGCTAAAAATAATTCCCACTGCAAGAAACTAAAGATTTTACATTTTTTATTTATTTTCTGAAATTGTAATTTTCTTTTTCTGGCCCAGAACTGCTACTAAGAATCATTGACTAAAAACACAGAAAGGCAGCCATCACACCCTTTCCATCCACTAAGTTGCTGTTTCCTCAGATCCCCAACTGGTCTTCATTGGTTTATTAGTTTTTAGGGCTGCCATACAAAATACCACTAACTGGTGACATATGGAAACAGAAGTGTTTTGCCTCACAGTTCTAGAGGCAAGATGTCTGAAACCAAAGCATTGGCAGGATCATGGCCCTTCTGAAACTTTTAGGTAAAGGATCCTCTCTTTCTTCTTATAGCTACTAAACCTCTTGGCTTTAGATGCATAATGCCAGTCTATGCTTCCATCTTCACAAGTCATTATCCCTGTCTTCTTTACATTATCTTCCCTCTATGTGGGTCTGTGGCAAAATTTCCCTTTTTTAAGGACACCAGTCACATTGGATTAAGACCCACACTAATGACCTCATTTCTACTTGATTACATCTGTAAAGACGCGATCTCCAAATAAGGTCACATTATGAGATATGGGGAAGGGGGTAAAAATTTAAATATATCTTTTTTTGGGGTGAACACAGTTCACCATAACAAGTGCTGCAGTCAGGTTCCTTTCAATATCCTTGCCAAATGTCTTTCTTAGACCATCATATCTATGACTGATCATTCCAGTGCAAATTACATCCAACCCATTCAGAGGACAGTGGACTGACGCTTAACCCCCTTTAGTCTGGACACTATGTATTTAACTGTACAATCTAAGAGAGCATTGACATATATATCAGTTTATGTTGTTGAACCCCATGTCTTTTGAATAGAGACTGCTGTCAAGCCAGGTTTCCCCCAACCAAAATACATGTTGTTGATGATATTTTTAAAAAATATATATATATGATTTTACATTTTCCCCTGTGAAATTGTCTTTTATTGTTATCTTTTTATTTTTCATTTTTAGTCCATCACTCTAGCTCCTGAAGTTATATGCACATAGTGTATGTATAAGAGTATCTGTTTTCATCACCTAATCAGAGAATCTGGAGAGATTTGTGAATCTTGAACCTATCATCTAACATCTAGTTACAACTCCAGCTTTGTGTTATCAACAGATTAAATAACCTGGATTCTGTCTCATTGAAACCATGCATATAAATGTTGGCCAGGATAAAAGCAAATTCAGAACCAGGCAACAGAAAAGGATACCTCCAAATAGACTGACATACCTCCACAAAAACTGACATTGATTCATTGGTCATCACATTAAAAGAACAGTACAAATTCACCTCACTTTTTTTTTTGAGGGTAGTGTTACTGGCCCTCATATGTGGGACTGAACCGGGGCCGCTGGCTTCCCAAGCCAGCACTTAACCACCGTGCTACTTGGCCGGCCCCTTCACCTCACTTTTCTATCAGATACTCATCACTGTACCATTCCACAAGCATCCACCTAAAGCACTCACATGTGCCAGTCATAGTGCTAGCTATTGAGAAACACCTTATTGTGAAAAGAGACAAAAGTTGCATGATAAGTGTGAACAAACCAGACAAATGTAGTAAAATAGAAGACAACAGATTTTAAGAGGTGGGATGAGAGAAAAGAAACAAAAACTGAAATTGGGGGGCCGGCCGAGTGGTGCATTGGTTAAGAGCTGGTTTTGGGATGCCAGCGGTTCCAGTTCGGATCCCACATATGAGGGCCAGTGACACTGCCTTCTACAGCTAACAACAGCTCCACCTGGAGCTGGGCTATGTGAGCCCCAGTGACGGTGTAGACTGCAGCCCCTGCTGCAGTGGGCTGCCATAGGCTATAGTGAGTGGCCTACCACCAGCATGAGCAGCTGGCAGCCAACGTGAGCTGCCAATAGCCGCGGTGAGCAACCGTCCAGAGTCCGGCGACCGATCTGCCTCATCTGGGAAGAGCGCAATGATGATCCAGTGAAGCAACGTCCTCCGCAACAAAACTGAAGAACAAAAAGACAACAACTTGTCTGTTCCCCTTCTCCGATTCCCCAATGCTGTTCCCCTCCCCCAATTCCCCAATAAAGTCTTTAAAGAAAAAACCAAAAACTGAAATTGGGGAGATGATCAAGGGTCAGGTCTCTTTTAGTAATATTAACATCAAATCTTAAAAAAATACAATATATAATTCTTGCCTCATTCTCTACACCAAATTATCATTTCTTCATTGCTTACAACCTGTTTCCTGTCCCTTATAACTCTGATGGATATGTTTTATAGACTATCATAGAGCATTTCTTTCCTATCTTTGAAATATTTATAGTTAACCTTATCTTTCTTCATCAAACTCTCTCCTTCCTTCAATTCTTATGTCCAAATTATCTTGGTTCTCTTCATATTTCTGTGAAAACATCTTACATGTTTGGTTTATTGCCTGACTTTTCTCCTTAATATGGGCATTACCATATCCCATCCTTAATTTTCTCCAAAGCTTATAATATTTTAAAATAAAGAAAACAGGAAACCTAGAGGTCATCTTATTCAGTCTTCTCAGGAAGGGAAATAACTTCCCCAGCTGTCAAATGGAAAAATCTATTTCCTCTTTTGCATATTCTAATCTATTGTATTTATTATATTATAAACTATTACAAGCTCTACTCTCCCTTCTTCAGATGGATGTTGATCACTCAGATGCTTCAGTATACACACACACACACACACACACACGTTAATTACTTTCTGAAGTTTATTTCTAGCCTATGTTTTCCTAGCACTCCAGTCTCACATTTCTGTTCCATGGCAAGTTCTCATACGCCATCTCCTAATTCCCAAATGTCTTAGTCCATTTGGGCTGCTGTAACAAAATATCACAGACTGGGCAGCTCATAAACAACAGAAATGTATTCTCACATTCTGGAGGCTGGAAGTCCAAGATCAGAGTGTCAGAATAGTCAGGTTCTATTGAAGACCCAGCACAGGTTCCAGACTGCCAACTTCCCTCTGTGTCCTCACATGGTGGAAAGGGGAAAGATCCTCCTGGAATCTCTTTTATAAGGTCACTAATATCATTCATGAGAGCTTTGACTTTATGACCTAATCATCTCCCAAAGGCTCATCTTTTAATATTATTTTGTGGGTTAGGATTTCAACATAGGAATTTTGAGAGGTGCAAGCATTCAGACCATAACACCAAGTTTGGCATCTCTTTTGAAGAACCTGCTTCTGTCTTCAGAGAGCCAACTAAATCTGCCAATTAATCAGGAACAATGCTTAAAACTATTTTAAATTATTTTATCTCCCTTATCGCCTAAACTAGCCATCAGTATTCCTTTCCTTTGTCTTGAGGGTTATTAACCTAAATTCAAAGAGCCTGTGAATATAGAAAGGGGAATAATAAATGTTTATTTTCACAACCTTCAACTAAATTGAGCATTTCCTTCAATAATGAATGTGAATGTAGGCAACTTCTCTTCAGTGTTTCCAAAATCCAGTTAGTCAACAGAAATCTGCCAATATTTGCCTGAGGCTATAGGCAGAAGACAACTTAGACTCTTTAGGATATATTGACTAAAGTCTTTAATGCTGCCAACATTGAAGAATATTATCCATTTCCCTTGATATAGTCTTAGGAATGTGTATGTATGGCAGGAAGTCTTCAAGGCCCTGCTGGCACTGCCAACACTAATGGCAACAAGAAGAAAAACAAATTCTCAAGCATTTGAGTAAAAAACAGTGTGCTAGACACTTTACTTGTATTATCTTATTTAACCCTTAAAACAGCCTATGTGGGAAATACCAATATGATTCTAATTTCACAAATAAATCAACTTAGAGAAATATAGTACCTCTTGCAAGATAATTGACTAAGATCACATAGTTTAATAGATGACAACTTGGAAATGACGTCTGTGCCATTCTCTGCTTGTCTGCAAGTAAATTTTATTTATTTATTTATTTATTTAATTTATTTATTTATATTTTTGAGGGCAGTGTCACTGGCCCTCATATGTGGGACCCGAACCGGGGCCGCTGGTGTTCCAAGCCAGCTCTTAACCACCGCGCCACTCAGCCGGCCCAGGACATTTTTTAAAATTTATTTTTTATTGTGGTGATATATATATATATATATATATATATATATATATATATATATATATAATAAAATTTAAATTTTAAATATTTTTAAGTTTACAGTTCCATGTCACTAAGTATATTCACACTGTTGTGCAACTATCACCATCATCCGTCTTCAGAACTTTTTCATCTTCCCCTATTGAAACTCTGTAAACCATTAAACACTAACTTCCCATTCTGGCCTACCATTAGCCCCTGGCAACCACTATTCTACTTCTAGTTTCTCTGAATGTAACTATTTAAGTTACCTTACATAAGTAGAATCATACAATATTTGTCCTTTTGTGACTGGCTTATTTCTTCAAGGTTCATCCATGTTGCAGCGTGTGCCAGAATTTCCTTCCCTTTTAAGACTGAATAATATTGCATTGTATGTATATACCACAGTTTGATTACCCATTTATCTATCAATGGGCACATGTGTTGCTTTCATCTTTTTGCTATTTGAATAATGCTGGTATGAACAAGAGTGTACAAATACCTGTTCAAGTCCCTACTTTCAATTCTATTGGGTATATACTCAAAAGTCGAATTGGAGGATCATATAGTAATTCACAGTTTAATTTTTTGAGGAATCACCATACTGTTTTCCATAGGGGATACACCATTTTATATTCCCACCAGCAATGTACAAGAGTTCCAATTTCTCCTCAATTTTTTTGCCAACACTTGTTATTCTCTTTTTTGTTTTGTTTTGTTTCTGATAATAATCATCCAAATGGGTGTGAAGTGGTATCACATTGAGGTTTTCACTTGAATTTTCCTAATGATTAGTGATATTGAGAATCTTTTCATGTATTTGTATTTATTGACCACTTACATATTTTCTTCGGTGAATTGTCTATTCAAGTCTTTTTCCTACATTTAATGAGGTTTTTTTTTAATTGTTGAGTTATAGGGGTTTTTTAAGAACGAGATTGGACAATTAAGTTTGCGAAATTGTTGCAATGATGTTGCTAAACTTTGCTGATATCAGAGGGATTGTTCATTATGAATTTGTACCAACTGGACAGTTAACCAAGTTTACTATTTGAAAGTGCTAAAAAGGCTGAGTGAAAAATCAGATGAAAATGACCTGAAGATTTTGCCAACAGTTCATGGCTCTTGCATCATGACAATGCAACAAATCACACTGCACTGTCTGTGAGGGATTTTTTAGCCAGTAAACAAATAACTGTATTGGAACACCCTCCTTACTCACCTGATCCCTACTTACCTCACCTTTACCCAAAGATAAAGGAAATATTGAAAGGAAAATATTTTGATGACATTTAGAACATCAAGGGTAATATGATGACAACTCCGATGACTATCCAGAAAAAGAATTCCACAATTGCTTTGAAGTTTGGGCTAGGTGATGGTGTCGGTGCATAGCTTCCCAACAGAAGTACTTGAAAGGTGACCTCATTCAGCAATGAGGTATGTAGCACTTTTTCCAAGATGAGTTTGAGAACTTAATTGTCTGACCTCGTGTATTCCAGATAACAATCCCTTTTCAGACATATGATTTGCAAATATCTTCTCTCAATCAATTGCCTTTTAGCTCTGTTGATAGTGTTCTTTGATGCACAGACATTTTTGGCTTTTTTCTTAATTTTGATGAATCCTAACTTATTTGTATGTTCTTTCATTGGCTGTGCTCATATCTATAAAATCATTGCCAAATCTGATGTCATGATGTTTTCTTCTGCTGTTTTCTTTAAGAGCTTCTTTTTACTTTAAGCTTTTACATAAAGGTTTTTGATCAATTTTCAGTTTATTTTTGTATATGGTATAAGATAAGTGTCCAATTTCATTCTTTTGCATGTGAATAACAGTTTTCCCAGCACCATTTGTTAAAGAAACTGACTTTTCCCCCATTGAATCGTCTTAGAACTCTTGTTGAAAATCATCTGGCCATATATGCAAGGGTTTATTTCTGGGTTCTGTATTCTATTCCATTAGTCTTTATGTCTGTCTTTATGCCAGTACTACTGTTTTAATTATGGTAGCTCTGTAGTATATTTGGAAGTCATGAAGTATGAGACCTACAATTTTGCTCTTCTTTTTCAAGATCAGTTACACTATTTGGGTTTCCTTGAGATTCTGTTTGAGTTTTTGGATGGATTTTTCTATTTCTGCAAAAACTGATGTTTGGATTCTGAAAGGGATAACATTAAATTTGTAAATCCCTTATGGTTGTATTGACATCATAACGATATTAAGACTTCCAATCCATGAACACAGATGTCTTTCCACTTACTTGTGCCTTTTAAATTTCTTTTAGCAACATTTTGCAGTTTTAAGTTTATAAGCCTTTAGCCTCCTTGTTTGTTTATTTTTAAATATTTTATTATTTTAATGCTATTGTAAATGGAATTGCTTTTTTTTTTTGGAGGGCAGTGTCACTGGCCCTCATATGTGGGACCCGAACCGGGGCCGCTGGCTTTTCAAGCCAGCACTTAACCACTGCGCCACTCAGCTGGCCCTAAATGGAATTGCTTTTAATTTCACTTTTGAATTGTTCATTGTTAGTGTATAGAAATGGAACATGACTTTGAGTGTTGTTTTTATATCCTGCTTCTTTGCTGAATCCGTTTGTTAGTTCTAACAGTGTGTGTGTGTGTGTGTGTGTGTGTGTGTGTAATATTTAGAGTTTTCTTTGTATAAGATCCTATCATCTCCAAACTGAGGTAATTTTACTTCTTCCATTCCAATTCAGATGCCTTTGCATGTAATTTTTAGGGGCAGTCTTCATAATGAATCTCTATTCACCTGGTTTCATTCTCAAGTACTTTGAATACCTTTTTGTGGTAATGTATCTACATTTTTCTCCACACTGCTTCCTTACATTCATTTTCATTATCACTATCTCATTCTATTTATTCACACAAAATCCACTTGTTGAAACTCTGCTATGTGGGAAACACTGTTTGAGGCTCTTGGGATACATTAGTGGCCTTTATCCCCTTCTGGAAGCATCTTGCATACATTGTTTCCCTAGAGAATAGCAGCACAAAATTTGAAAAGTATCTCCTGTGGACACTAGAGATGCTGAAAGTTCTTGATGGTAATTGTGTTATTGATAGTTAGATCTTATTGACACCTGAATAATAGAAACATAATTTTATTTATTAATAAGTGGGTTTCCTGACTGTCTCATTTTGGTTCTAAAACATTGTTTGTCAAAACTCTGTATACTTAAAATGGATGAATTTCATTATATGCAATTGTACCTCAATAAAAATGAAGAAAAAATATTCTCAGAAAAGAAAAGGCTCTCTTTTAGTAAAGGACAGTGCATACCAGAACTCTACCTAAGTTGAATAATTCAAGCTAAAGCCTACTTGAATTAATAAGAAAACTGAATTACAGCAATTTGAAATCATATATATTTAATTATATTTGATTAAAAAGTTTTATGTAAGGGCTGGCAGAGTAGCTCCGTTGGTTAAGAGCTCGCTCAAGAGTGCGAGCTGAGCTCTAAGCAACAGCAGTTCGATGCTCAGCTGAGCTGAGCTGCTGCTGAGCTGCCAACAAATGGCAGGATGGCTCAGCTAAAAAAAAAAAAAATTATGTATAAACCCTACAAAACCTTAGTTCAAGAAGCAAATAAGACTCAGCTATGATCAGCTTAATTGTTTACTTGCAAAAAAATGATACATTTAAAACAAATTATTTTTATTTTAAGTAGGGTAAATATTGTTTTTTTTTCTGTTTTATTTACACTTTTATTTTATTCAGATAGGATTTTAATTCTCAAAACAATGGTTAACATAAGCTCAACCTGATATAATAGACCCAAGAGTTCAAGTGTTGACTTTATCACTTACTAGCTATTTGATCCTGGGCAATTTATTTACCTTGTTGTGCTTCCATTTCCTTACTTCTAAGATCACGATAATGAAAGTACTTACATAATTATTAGGCCATTAAAATAAAGTACGTATAAATTTTAAGCACTTAGAGCATTGACCAATACATAATAAATATTAACAGTTATTTGTGATGATTTTCAAGTTATTTGAGACTAAGGTAATGGCACATTAGCTTAATTTTAGTTCTGCTAAGGGAGAGGAGGCTGGATATATATATTTTTAAATCTGTTGATCAAATAACTTTTCATTTATTTTACATGCCTTTGAAGTCAATACAATGATGAAAAATGCAAAGCATAGAAGAATATCTTCTCATTTTCAGTAGGTTGTCTTTCCATTTTATTCTATTTTATCCCTAGTGTATTTTTCTTTTTTATTAAGTTGCTTGACTTCCATTTACTTATTTATTAATTAATTTATTAATTAATTTATTTATCTATCTATGTATCGATCTAAATATTTTTATTAAAATATAGATAACATACAATATATTAGTTTCAACATTTATATACCTAAGGAAGTGATCACCATGATAAGTCCACCAACCATCTCACACCATAAAATGGTATCATAATATTGTTGACTATATTCCCTATGCTTTACATTATATCCCCATGACTTATTTGTTTTAGACCTGGATATTTGAACCTATCATTTCCCTTTAACTTTTTCCCCGCTTTTTTTTTTTTAGAGGGCAGTGTCACTGGCTCTCATATGCAGGATCTGAACCCGGGCCGCTGGCGTTCCCAAGCCAACTCTTAACCACTGCGCCACTCGGCAGTACCCCCGTTGTTGGTTTTTTTTAAAAGTTTTTCAGTTATAGTTGACATTCAATATTATTTTATATCAGTTTTCAGGTGTGCAGCATAGTGGTTATACATTTATATAATTTATGAAGTTATCTTCCTGACTAATCTGGTACCCACCTGGCCCTATACATAGCCATTACCACATTATTGACTATATTCCCTATGCTTTAGTTTACATCTCCATGACTGTTTTGTAACTACTAATTTGTATTTCTTAATACCATCACCCTTTTCACCAAACCCCAACACCCTTCCCATCTGACAATCATGAGCTTGTTCTCTGCATCTATGAACCTGTTTGTTTTGTTTGTTTATTTTGTTCCTCATTTTTCACTTATTTTTAAAAGTTTCATTAGGAAAACTTTATTAAATGTATACCATGTGCCATGTGGTTTGCTAGGTACACATAATGAGCAAGACAGAAAGTTTGATCTCATGGCAGCTTTGAGAATGGTTCTCTTCATTTCAAAGGAACACCAGTTGGGATAGGCGTTCACTTAGTTCCCAGAGAAGGTATTCTCTATTTCAAGCAACAGAAATACCACCTCATATTGCTTTTATAACAAAAGGAATTTATGTGCTTTCATATTCATAAAGGCCAAAGCTTGCTCTAGTATCTCAACCATATGCTTCAGGGTCTGGATTATTTTTCTTTCTATATTCTGCCACCCACAGGGTTGGCCTCACCCTAAACCTGGTTCCTCTAGAAATCCAAAAGAGCCACAGCTGTTCCTGGGGTGTATGCTTCATTGGTTACATTCAACAGGAAAGAATGAGCATCATTGTTCAAGCACTCACACCAAATGTTTTATAATGCTCTTTGACAAAATCAGTTTATGCATTGCTAATCCCCATGGTTGGCTTGACTGGTTTAGCCTGGCACTAGGTCATAGTCTGGACTCCGGATGGAGCCAGGGTTCCTAGAATGCCCTATCATAAAGGAGGGTTGAGGGGGCCGGCTGAGTGGCGCAGTGGTTAAGCGCTGGCTTGGGAAGCCAGTGGCCCTGGTTCAGTCCCACATATGAGGGCCAGTGACATTGCCCTCAAAGAAAAAAAAAAAGACAGAAAGGAGGGTTTATGTTGGGAAGGCAGTGAACAAGTATTCACACTATCTGGGTGGGTACTGCAGAACTGGGCAGATCCCTGTCACCTCTCCATTTTTGATCTTGGGTACATGTGAGGTGTGACAATTAAGTTCACAAACCTGCCACCATATGCTTACATTGACAGCACTGTACAAACAGCTCAGTAAGGTTTCATAACCTTGGTATATCAGTGTCTCACAACTGTGTTTATTTCGAGGTGTGGGGGTGTCTTGCTGAGTGGCATTCATTCTTGTTGTTGCATGACTTTGTGTGCCATCATGAGAATGTCTGAGCTGTAATTAGATCAATGAACAAACATTAAATTTCTTGTTAAACTTGGCAAGAGTAGGAGTGAAATCAGACACATGTTAGTCCCAGTTTATGGGGATAATGCCATGAAGAAAACGGCAGTGTACAAATGGATTAAACATTTTTCTGAGGGGAGAGAATGAGTCACTGATGAAGGGAGGTCAGTTAGGCCAGTAAGGAGCAGAACAGACAAAAATGTTGCAAAAAGTAACGAATTTTGCATCCAAAGCATTGGCTGACTGTGAGAAGAATAGCAGACTGAGTAAACATCAATAGAGAAACAGGAAAATCTTAACTGAAAATCTGGGCATGAGAAAGGTGTGTGCAAAATTGGCCGAAGGAGCTCATCAATGAACAAAAACAAAGGAGGGTCAAAGTTTCCCAAGACCTTTTGGAGAGGCAAGACGATGTTTTGGACCTTGTTATCACTGGTGATGAAACGTGGGTGTACCAATTATGACCCTGAAACAAAGTATCAAAGTGTACAATGGAAGTCAGCCAATTCTCCACAACCAAAAAAATTTCCGTCAGTCCAAATCAAGAGTCAAAACAAATTTGCTAACCATTTTTTTATATCAGATGGATTATTCATTATGAATTTGTACCAACTGGAGAAATAGTTAACCAAGTTTACTATTTGGAAGTGCTGAAAAGGCTGCTTGAAAAAGGTAGACGAAAATGACCAGAACTTTTCACCAACAATTCATGGCTCTTGCATCACAACAATGCACCAGCTCACACAGCACTGTCTGTGAGAAAGGTTTCAGCCAGTAAACAAATAACCATATTGGAAAACCCTCCCTACTCACCTGATCTGGCCCCCAATGACTTCTTTCTTTACCTTAAGATAAAAGAAATATTGAAAGGAAAATATTTTGATGACATTGAGGTCATCAAAGGTAATGTGATTACAGCTCTGATAGCCATATCAGAAAATGAGTTCCAAAATCCTTTGAACACTATGGTGTACTAGGCACTGGTGTCAGTGCATAGTTTCCCAACATTGTGATATTCAGCAATGAGGTATGTAGCACTTTTTCTAGGATGAGTTCATGAACTTAATTCTCAGACCTCATAAGAACTAAAGCTATTTACCCCAACACTGTCTATAAAATATACTCTACATTAAATTGACTTTAATATTCTATTGTCTTCATTAACATAACTTTACTATTCCCACAGGAGACCCTTGCCAAGATAGATAAAAGGCGCAAATAACACTATTGCTCATTCCAGAAACTTCCCAAAAGACAACCAATTCTTCTTAGAAAGCATCAACAGACACTTTACACCTCAAGAATCATTAAACACTGGTCTCAAAATCCTCACCTTCCGGAGTCAACCTAAAGTATTATATTATGATATATTTTGGATATTAATGTTTACATGATATTCCTTTTCAATTCTTAAAATTTATTTTTCAATTACACTTGACATATGATATTGTATTTGTTTCAGGTGTACAACATAGCCATTCAACATTTATATACCTATGAAGTGATCGCCCCTGTAAGTCTAGTACCCATCTGACACATACACAGTTATTACAATATTATTGTCTGTATTACTTAGGCTTCCCTTTACACCCCATGACTATTTTGTAACTGCCCATTTATAAATCCTTTTTTATTATCTCTGTGCATACAGAAAAACAGAGTGATCAGAAATTTATGTAAATCATAAAGTGATAACCCCAAATCTACTACCCACCAAGCACTGCACATAGTTATTAGAACATTATTGACTAAATTCTACATGCTGCACTACATCCCCATGAATATATATATATATATATATATATATATATATATATAATAGTTGACATTAAATATTATTTTTATTAGTTTAAGGTATAAGCATAATGGTTATATATTTGCATACTTTAGAAAGTGATCCACCCAATAAGTCCAGTACCCATCTGTCACTATACATAGTTTTTACAGAGTATGGACTATATTCCCCTTACTGTACACATCTGTGGCTTTCCTGGAACTATCAGTTTATACTTTTTTTTTGAGGGCAGTGTCACTGGCCCTCACATGTGGGATCCGAACCAGGGCCGCTGGCCTCCCAAGCCAGCGCCCAACCACCGCAAGACTCGGCTGGCCCAGTTTATACTTCTTAATTCCTTCACTTTTCTCATCCAGCCCCCCAAACCCACCCCCATCTAATAACCATGAGTTTGTCTCTGTGGATCTGTTTCTATTTCATTTTTTATTCATTTTGTCTTTAGATTTCACATATAAATGAGATCATATGGTATTTGTCTTTCCAGTCTGACTTGTTTCACTGAACATAATACCTCTAAGTCCATGGATGTTGTCACAAATGGTAAGATTTCATTCATTTTATGGCTGAGTAATATTCCAATGTATATATGTAGCACAGTTCCCTTATCAAACCATCTATGATGGCTAATAAGTTTGCTTCCATATCTTGGTTATTGTAAATAATGGTATAGTGAACATAGGTGTGCATATATCTTTCTAAATTAGTGTTTTGGATTTCTTCATATGAATACCCAGAAGTGAAATTGCTGGGTCACAAGGTAGTTCTATTTTTAATTTTTTGAGGGACCTCCAAATTGTTTTCTATAATGGCTATACCAATTTGCAAACCTACCAATAGTGCAGCGAGTTCCATTCTCTCCACATCCTCACCAGCACTTGTTATTTGTTGATTTATTGATGATAACCATTCTGACGGGTGTGAAGTGATAAGCTCAATTATGGTTTTAATGTGCATTTCTCTGATGACTACTGACTTTGACCATCTTTTCATATGGCTACTGGCCATCTGTATGACGTCTTTGGAGAAATGTCTATTCAGGTACTCTGCCCATTTTTTAACGGGATTGTTAGTTTTTTGGTGTTGAGTTGTATGAGTTCTTTGAAAATTTGCGATATTATCCCCTTATAGGATGTATGATTGGCGAATATCTTCTTTTCAGTAGGTTTTCTTTCCATTTTGTTGAAGGTTCCCTTTTCTGTGCAAAAACTTTTTAGTTTAATGTAGTACCATTTATTTATTTTTTCTTTGTTTCCCTGTTTACCTTGTACAAGACAACACATCAGGAAAAAATATTACTGTGAATAATATCAGAGAGTTTATTGTCTATGTTTTCTTCTAGATTTACGGTTTGGGGACTTACAATTAACTCTTTATTCCATTTTGAGTTTATTCTTTTTTATGGTGTAAGAAGGTGGTCTAGTTTTATTGTTTTGCATGTATCTATCCAGTTTTTCCAATACCATTTATTGAATACACTGTCTTTACCCCATTGTATATTCTTGCCACCCTTGTCATAAATTGACCATACAAGCTTAGGTTTATGCCTAGCATCTCTATTCAATTTCAAAGATCCATGTGTCTTTTCTCTCTCTGTCTCTGTCTCTCTAATGCCAGTACCATGTTGTTTTAATTGTTATAGCCTTGTAGTATAGTTTGGGATCAGGTACAGTGATACCCCCAATTTAGTTCTCAAGATTGCTGTGGTTGTTCCGGGACTTTTATGGTTCCATAAAAATTTTAGGATTAGTTGTTTAGTTTTTAGATTTTATCAAAAAATCCTGTGGGTATTTTTATCGGAATTGCATTGAACCTATAGATTTCTTGGGGTAGTATGGACATTTGAACATTTTCCTTCTATCTATGACAATAGTATATGCTTCCTTTTATTTTTATCTTTTTCAATTTCTTTCTTTTATTAATTAAAATTTATTAGGGTGACAATGAATAGTAAAATTACATAGGTTTCAAGTGAAAAATTCTGTAAAAGATCATCTATATATCACATTGTGTATTCACCACACAGAGTCAGTTCTCCTCCATTACCATGTATGTGACCCTCTTTACCCTCTTCTACTATCTGCACTCCCTCAATTTCTCTGGTAACCACTGAACTATTGTCTGTTTCTATGAGTTTTTATTTATTTGTTTGTTTGTCTGATATCTTTGTTGCTTTCAGTTTTATGTTTTACATATCAGTGAAGTCATATGATTCTCAAATTTTTCTGTGTGACTTACTTCACTTAGCATAATAATCTCAAGGTCCATCCATGTTGTCTCAAATGGCACTATTTGATCTTTTCTTACGGAAGAATAATAAGCCAGTTTATGTATATACTGCATCTTCTTTAATCAATCATCTATTGCAGGACACTTTGGTTGTTTCCATATCTTGGCCACCATAAATAAAGCTTCAATGAATATCAGAACACATATACCTTTATGGATAATTGTTCTCAGATTTTTGGGGTATATACCCAGAAGGAAGATTGCTGGGTCATATGGTAATTCTATTCTTAATTCTTTGAGGAACCTCTACATTGCCTTCCATAATGGCTGCACCAATCTGCCTTACCCCCAACAGTGTATGAGGGTTCCTTTTACTCCACAGCCTCTCCAACCTTATTTTAGTCTTGTTCATAGCCCTTAATATCTCATTACGGTTTTTATTTGCATTTCTCTGATGATTAGTGAAGTTGAGCTCTTTTTATATGTCTATTGGTCACCTGTATGTCCTCTTTGGAGAAATGTCTATTCAGGTCCTATGCCTATTTGTTAATTGGATAGTTGTTTTTTTGTTTTTTCTTTTTTTGTTCTTTTTATAATAGGAGAATTGGGGGAGGAGAACAGTGTTAGGGAATTGGGGAAGGGGAACAGCCAAGTTGTTGTCCTTCAGTCTTAGTTGTCGAAGGTGCAGCTAGCTCCGCTCCAAGTCCAGTTGCCATCTGGCTGCCCTCCAGCAGTTGCAGCCACTCAGGTCAAGGGGCCATGTTCAATCTTAGTTACGAGAGGGATCACAGTCCCCTATCTCATGTAGGAGTTGAACCGGCAACCTTATTGTTAGGAGCACATGCTCTCACCAGCTGAGCCATCGTGCCACCTGTTGGCAGCTCAGTGGACGCTCAGCTCAGGCACAGCTCACTGGCCCATGTGGGAATCAAACCGGCAACCCTGTTGCTCAGAGCTCGCGTTGTTAACCAACTGAGCCACTCAGCTGGCCCCAAATGGATAGTTTTTGTTGTTGTTGCTGCTGTGGTTGTTGTTGAGTTGTATTAGTTTATTATATATTTTGGATATTAGCTCCTAGTCAGAGCCATTGTTTCCAAATATCTTCTCCCATTTGGTTGGTTGCCTCTTTATTTTGTCTGTGGTTTCTTTTGCTGTGCAGAAGCTTTTTAGTTTGATATAGTCCATTTAGTTATTTTAGCTTATACTTACCTTGCTTTTGAGGTCAAAATCACAAAATCCTCTTTGAACCCAAGCTCCATAAGTTTAGTACCTATGTTTTCTTCTATGCAGTTTATTGTTTCAGGTGGTATTGGTACACGGTGACAGAAAGCAGTCTAGTTTCATTATTTCACACGTGGATTTCCAATTCTCCCAGCACCATTTATCCAAAAGGCTTTCTTTTCTGCATTGTATATTTTTGGCTTCTTTGTCAAAAATTATCTGTCCATATTTATGTGGGTTTATTTCTGGGTTTTCAATTTCATTCCATTGGTCTCTGTGTCTGTTTCTCCTGCCAATGCCGTGTTATTTTGATTATTGTTGTACAAGCTGAGGTCATGGTGTGTGATACCTCCAGTATTATTCATTTTTCTTAGGATTGCTTTGGCTATCAGGGTCTTTGTGATTCTGTAGAAATCTGATTTCTTGTTCTATTTCTTTAAAAAATGCCAATGGGATTTTGGTGGGAATTGCATTAAATCTGTATATTGTTTTTAGTAATATGGACATTTTAACTGTGTTGATTCTTCCAATCCATGCACATGGAATGTCTTTCCATTTCTTTCCATTTCTTCAATTCTTTTAAAAATATCTTATAGTTTTCAGTGTACATGTCCTTCATATCCTTTCTAAGTTTATTTCTAGGTATTTTATTCTTTTTCTTGCAATTGCAAAAGGAATTGTGCTTTCTTAAAAATTTCTTTTTCTGAGATTTCATTATAAATATATAGGAATGCAATAGATTTTTGTATGTTGATTTTGTAGACAGCAGCTTTTCTGTATATGTTTATGGTTTCTAATAGCTTTTTAGTGGAGTCTTTAGGATTTCTCTATAGAGCATCATGTCATCTGCAAAAAGTGACAATTTGCCTTCTTCGTTCCCAATTCAGATGCTTTCTTTCTCTTGCCAGATTGCTCTGGCTAAGACT
Source organism: Aselliscus stoliczkanus (assembly GCA_033961575.1). Taxonomy (NCBI): domain Eukaryota; kingdom Metazoa; phylum Chordata; class Mammalia; order Chiroptera; family Hipposideridae; genus Aselliscus; species Aselliscus stoliczkanus. The sequence goes on along the minus strand of CM066737.1, from coordinate 9,996,402 downwards.
TCCAATACTATGTTGAATAGCAGTGGTGATAGGGGACAACACTGTCATTTTCCTAAACATAGAGTGAAGGGATTCTGTGTTTCAATGTTAATTATGATATTACCTGAGGGCTTGTCATATATGTCCTTATTATGTTAAAGTATCTTCCTTCTACCTAGTTTATTGTTTTAATCATAAATGGCTGTTGTATCTTGTCAAATGCTTTTTCTGCATCTATTGATATAATCATATGATTTTTCTCTTTTATTTTGTTTATGTCGTGTATCCCATTAATCAGTTTGCATAAACAACCATTCTTTTGCCACTGGGATGAACCCCACTTGATCATGATGTATAAACTTTTAAAATGCACTATTCTATTCTTCTATTCGATTTGCTAGAATTTTCTTTATGGATTTTTGCAACTATTTTCATCAGTTATTAGCCTGCAATTTATTTTTTTACTTTAATTTTATTTTTATTTGTTGATTGATTGATTGACTTTTTTGTTATCCTTACCAAGATTTGGTATCAGGGTAACATTGGACTTATAAAATGAGTTAGGGAGTATTGCCTCTTCTTCAAATTTTTGGAAAAGTTTGAGGACAGGTATTAGATCCTCTCTGAACTTTTAGGAAAATTCATTAGTAAAGTCATCTTGTCCTGGACTTTTCCTTTTGGGTAGGTTTTGGATGACTGATTCAATTTCTTTACTGGTTATTGGCCTATTTAGATTTTCCAGTTCTTAATGATTCAGTCTAGGAAGGCGATATGTTTCTAAGAACTTGTCCATTTCATCTAGGTAATTGAATTTGGTGGCATATAGTTTTTTATAGTATTCTTGGATGATCCTTTGTATTTCTGTGGCATCCATGGTAATTTCCCCTCTTTCATTTCTGATTTCATTTATTTGTGTATTTTTATCTCAGGGAGTCTAGCCAAGGATTTGTCAATTTTATCAATATTTTCCAAGAACCAGCTTTTTGTGGCATTAACTTTTTGTTCTGTATTTCATTTAGTTCTGTTCTGATTTTTATTATTACCTTTCTTCTGCTAACTTTGGGTTTCATTTGTTCTTCTTTTTCTAGTTCTTTAAGGTATCATGTGAGGTTGTTTACCTGGGATTTTTTCTTTTTTCTTATAATAGGCCTGTAATGATATAAATTTCCCTCTTGTTACTTCTTTCACTGCATCACAATAATTTTGATAGGATGTATTTGATCTGTGCTCTCATTTCTTCATTGACCAAGTCATTTGTTAAAAGCATGTTGTTTAAACTTCATATATTTATGGGTTTTCCTGCTTTCTTTTTGTAGTTGATATCCAATTTAAAAGCCTTACGATCAGAGATATGCTTGGTATGATTGCAATCTTCTTAAATTTACTGAGGCTAGTTTTATGCCCCAATATATGGTATATCCTTGAGACTGTTCCATGTACACTAGAAAAGAATGTATAGTTTGACGTTCTAGGATGAAGAGCTCTATAAATGTCAATTATATCTATTTGGTCTAATGTGTCACTTAGCACTGATATGTCCTTATTTATTTTCTGTTTGGATGATGTATCCAAAACTGTCAATGGTTTAGTTAGGTCCCCCACTATAATTGTGTTTGGGTCAATTTCTCCCTTTAGTTTTGTTAGCAGTTTCTGTGTATGTTTCGGTGCTCCCAGATTTGAGACATAAATATTGTTGACTGTCATGTTGTATTGTCCTCTTTAACATTATGAAATGTCCATTGTTGTCTCTTGCTACCTTTTTTATCCTGAGTCTGTTTCACCTGATATATGTATGTTACACCTGATTTTCTCTTGATACCATTTCATTGGTGTCTCAATTTCCACCTTATTGCTTTGAGTCTATATTTGTTTTTGTAGCTGAGGTGTGTCTCTTGGAGGTGGCATATGGTTGCATTTTGTTTTTTGACCCAATCTGCTACTCTGTGCCTTTTTATTGGTAAGTTCAGTCCATTTACATTTAGGGTGATTACTGATAAATGAGGAATTCATATCATTTCATGTTTTGTTTTCTGGTGTCTCCATTGTTTCTTTGTCATTTTGTTTTTGTCTTTTATTTCACTGTGGTGGGATTCTTTGATTTTACCCTCTGTTTCTTTTTTTTATGTTATATATTTCAGTTCTGGACTTTTTTTGAGTGGTTACCATTAAGTTTAATTAAAAGAAAGTGTCATATTTACAGTAGTCCTTTCTGTCCAGTATGCTTCTTATCTCCATCACCCTTTTGCAGTTTCAGACCTTTACTCTTTCCCTTTCATTATTATGCTGTTGTTGATGCAAGTTATCCCTTCTTATGCTGTGAGTTGATTTCTGAGTTGCAGTAGCAAGATGTCTTTTTCATTTTTCCCTTTTAAAAAAATGTTTTTTTGTTGCAAGCTGAGCTCTGAGCAACAGCAGCTTGATGCCCAGCCCAAGCTGAGCTGCGACTAAGCTGCCAACAGGTGGCAGAATGGCTCAGTTTAAAAAAAATGTTTTGGGCTGGCTGAGTGCTGCGGTGGTTAAGCGCTGGCTTGGGAAGCCAGTGGCCCCAGTTCGGGTCCCACATATGAGGGCCAGTGACACTGCCCTCAAAAAAAAAAAGTTTTTTCCTTCTTTACCTTGTATTTTATGCTTAAGTGTATAGTGCCCTATTTTGTGTAGGGCTCACCATTTCCTGCTTATGTCTGTCTGTTCGTAATACTACTCATGCTTTTGTGTTCTTTGGATTTTTTATTCAGGTTGAATAACCTCCTCCAGTATTTCTTATAATGCAGGCTGTGTCTTAGAAAATTCCCTAGCTTCTGTATTTCTGGAAATGTCTTTAGATAGGAATCCTTCCTATCTAAAGGATATCTTTGCTGCCCTGATTCCCCAACGCTGTTCTCCCCCAACTCCCCAATAATAATCCTTAAAAAAAAAGGCTTCCTAAAGGATATCTTTGCTGGATATATTATTCTTGGCTCATAATTTATCTCTTTCAGTAGTTTGAATATTTAAGCCCAGTCCCTCCTGGCTTGTAGAGTTTCTGCTGAAAAATCTGATGATAATCTAATGAGCTTTCCTTTGTAGGTTACTGTCTTCTTTTCCCTGACTGCCTTGAAAATTCTTTCTTTGTCATTAATTATTGACAGCTTCAATATAATGTGCCTTAGAGAAGGCCTGTTGGGATTGAGGTAATTAGGTTTTCTATTTGTTTCTTGGATTCGGGAATCCAGTTCTTTCCACAAGTTTGGGAAGTTCTCATCAACTATTTGTTTGAATGTACTGTCTGTTCCTTTTCCCCTTTATTCTCCTTCTGATATACCCAAAAAAATTTTGTTGCTCTTTCTGATGGAGTCAGACAGTTCTTATAGAGTTGTTTCATTTCTTTTAATTCTCAGGTCTCTCTCTTCTTCCATTTGTGTCATTTCCACATTTATACCTTTAATATCACAAATTCTTTCCTCTACCTTGTCAGCTCTATTACATAAGCTGGATATTTCATTCTTCATTTCTTTTACTGAGTTTTTAATCTCCAGAATTTATGTTTGGTTCTTTTTTAAAATGTCAAACTCTTTGGTAAAATGTTAATTTTGTTCTTTTATTGTGTTTCTGAGTTCATTAAACTGCCTGTCTGTGTTTTGTTGCATCTCGTTGAGCATTTTCAGAACTGCAATTGAGAATTCTCTGTCATTCAAGTCACATATTTCCATGTCTTTAATTTCATTTTCTGGAGACTTTTCATTTTCTTTCTGAGCTGCCTTGTTACCTTGATTAGTCATGACAATTAATGAATTATTATTTGTCTTCATGGGCATTTACAGGAGTGGGTTCTGTGCAGGCTGATATGAAGACGTCTTTTTTTGCTTTCCAGTAGGTGTTGCTGGAATGTTTTATTTTCTCTTCTGCTGTAGCTTTTTATTTTCTCTCATTTATTTTTACTCACTGTAGTGTTACATTTTCTCTTGCACTGTTTTGGGACCTCACACAATGGGTGGGGTGTTCCCTGAAAGGTATGGTTCTCCTCTGGGAGGAGGTACTTTGGTCTCAGGGTACCGCCTCTGTGGGGGAATGTGTAGGGCAATAGAGATCTGGGTTTCTGAAGTCCCAGCTCTCAACCTGAAGCACAATGCAGAGCCTGTGTCTCAGCACTCTGATTGCCCCTGCAGAGATCCGCTCAGAAACATGGGGGTGGCATGTGCTGTGAGAAGTGCTTCTGAGCAATGGGGACTTCCAGTCCATAGTTTTCTGGCCCCTACAATTCCTTACCTTTTGCTGGAATTAGTTGTGTTGTGAGTTTGTGGCTGCAGGGCTGCAGTTCTCAGGGTTATAAATATCCTGTTCTTTAACCTGACACTATTACCATTTCTTCTGGAGCCCACTGATAACCCTCGGAGGGTTGGGGTGGGGTGAAATCTTGGAGGGTTGGTGAGGAGTCGGCCAGGGTTTGTTTTCTATTTTCTACCTGGCAGTGAGGGCTTAAATAATTGGTCTCACTCTTTTATATTCAGTCTTTGCTCTGAGGTCTCTGCAACAAACACTGGGCTGATCCCTTAGGCAGGACTGTGGGCATAGGGGGTGCACTCACAGCCCAGATTCTTCCCTCTCCCACGACTGCTCTGTACTGCAGCAAGCTCTGACATGGGTCCTGTGGTCCAAGGAGTGAGTCTCTACACTTCCTCCTTCTGTCATCTTCTGCTGGCCCAATTTGCCCAACTTCAGGTAATTTGATTTGTGGGTCTCTTAGGTGATCCTGTGTGCCACACACGGAATCCTTTGTTGAATTATGACTATTTAATATTTTGTATCTTCCAGGGGAGATTTCAAGAAGCACTACTCAACTGCCATTTTTGTGACATAATCCCCAATTACTTTCTTCAATGTCTTATAAGTTTCTGAGTACATTTCTTTTACCTCTTTGCTTAAAATTTATTCCTAGGTATTTTTTGATGCAATTATAATTGGGATTGTATTATTAATTTCTTTTTTTGATAATTCATTATTGGTGTATAAAAATACAACTGATTTCTGAATATTAATTTTGTATCCTGCTACTTTACTGAATTCATTTCTTAGGTCTAATAGTCTTCAGGTAATATATTTGGGGTTCTATCTATATAGTATCATGTCATCTGCAAAGAATGACAGTTTTACTTCTTCCATTCACTTTTGGATGTCTTTTATTTTATTTTATTTTGTGTGTGTGTGTGTGTGTGTGTGTGTGTGTAATTGGTATGGTTGGGACTTCCAATACTATGTTGAATAAAAGTGGTGAAAGTGGACATTCTTGCATAGTTCCTGAGCTTAAAAACACTTTCAGCTTTCACCATTCAGTAGGATGATAGCTGCGAGTTTGTCATATATGGCCTTTATTATATTGAGATGCGTTCCCTGTATTCCCACTTTGTTGAGAGTTTTTATCATAAGTGGATACTGGATTTTGTCAAACCCTTTTTCTGCATTTATTAATAGGATGATATAATTTTTATCCCTTATTTAGTTTATGTGGTGTATCATGTTAATTGAATTCTGAGTATTGAACTAACCTTGCATCCCAGGAATAAATCCCACTTGATCATGATGTGTGATCTTAATATATTGCTGAATTTGACTTGCTAATATATTTTTGAGGATTTTTGCATCTATGTTCATCAAGAATATCAGCCTATAGTTTTATTTTTCTTTCTTTTTTATAGTCTTTTTGTATTTATGGAATCCACATAACGATGGGTTTGTAAAATGAGTTTGGGAGACTTCTCCTTGAAATTTTTGGAATAGTTTGAGGAGAATAGGTGTTCATTCTTTGAAAGGTTGCTAAAATTCACCTGTGAAGACATACAGTATGGGGCTTTTGTTTGTTGGGCTTTTTTTTTTTTTTTAAAGCTTAGCCATCCTGCTATCTGTTGGCAGCACAGCGGCTGCTCAGCTCGGGCTGGGCATCGAACTGCTGTTGCTCAGAGCTCAGCTCTCACTCTTGAGCAAGCTCTTAACCAACTGAGTCACTCGGCTGGCCCTGTTCAGAGTTTTTTGATTACTAGTTCGATTTCATTTATTCAAATGATTTTCTGTTTGTTTTTTATTCAGTCTTGGGAGATTGCATGTTTCTGGGAATTTATCCATTTCTTCCAAATGTCCAATTTGTTAACATATAATTTTTCATAATATTTTCTCATAATCCTTTGTATTTCTGTGGTCTCAGTTGTCACTTTTCCTCTTTCATTTCTGATTTTATTGATTTGAGTTCCCTCTCATTCTCTTGATGAGTCTTGTTAAAGGTTTATAAATTTTGTTTATCTTTCAAATTACCAGTTATTGGTTTCATTCCTCTTTTGTATTTTTTTAGAAGGTTTTATTGGGGAATTGGGGGAGGAGAACAGCATTGAGGAATCGGGGAAGAGAAACAGACAAGTTGCTGTCCTTTTGTTCTTCAGTCTAGTTGTGGAGGACATCGCTTCACCGGCCCATGTTTGTATTATCATTGTGTTCTTCCCAAGTGAGGCAGTCACTCACTGGCCATTGGACGGTCACTCATGGTGGTTCAGGGCAGCTCACAAAAGCACAAGTCAGCTGCCGACCAGCCCCACTGCAGCCTATGCCGTCGCTGGTGACTCACAGCAGCCCAGCTCCAGGTCGAGCTGTTGTTCACCATCTTAGCTATAGAGGGTGCAGCGTCACTGGCCCTCATGTGGGATCCGAACCGGGGTTTGCTGCTCAAAGCTGGTGTCCCAATCCAACTCTTAACCAATGCACCACTCGGCCGGCCTAATCTTTTGTATTTTTTAAGACTGTATTTCTCTTATTTCCATTCTGACCTTTATTATTTCCTTCCTTCTATTTACTTTGTGTTTTCTTTGTTGTTCTTTTTCTAGTTCCTTTACAAGTAAGATTAGATTGTTTATTTGAGATTTTTCTTGTTTCTTGAAGTAGGCCTGCATTGCTATGAATTTCCCTCCTAGGACTGCTTTCATTGAGTTTCATCAATTTTGGGTCATCATATTTTTGTTTTCATTTTTTCTCAAGGTACATTTTGATTTCTTCCTTGACCTCATTGTTAACCCATTCATTGTTTAGTAGTATATGATTTTGCCTCCATGTGGTTATGTGTTTTCAGGGTTTTTTTTTTCATGTAATTGATTTCTAGTTTCATATCATTATAATCTAAGAAGTAGCTTGGTATGATTTCACTCTTCTTACATTTAATGAGACATTTTGTGGCCTAATATGTTCCATGTGCACTTAAAAAGATATATATTCTGTTGCCTTGTGGTGAAATGCTTTAAAATATCAATTAAATCCATTAAATCTAGTGTGTCATTTAATGCCATTGTTTCTGTGTTGATTTTCTATCTGGTAATTTATGTCTGTTGGTGTCAACCGGGTGTTAAAGTCCCCTACTCTGATTTTACTACTGTTGATCTCTCCCTTTATGTTGGTCAGTAATTGCTTCATATATTTAGGTATTCCTGTGTTAGGTGCACATATGTTTACATAGTTATATGTTCTTGTTGGACTGATACCTTTATCATTATGTAATGTGTTTCTTTGTCTCTCATTATGTCCTTTGTTTTAAAGTATATTTTTTCTGATATAAATATTGCAACTCTAGTTTCTTTTTTGTTTGCCTTTGTATAAAATATCTTTTTCCTTTTCCTTTCAGTCTGTGTGTCTTTGGATCTGATGTGGGTCTCTTGTAGACAGCAGATGTATAGGGTTTTTTATTGTATCCATTCAGCTACTCTATGTCTTTTGATTGGAGCTTTTAATTCATTTATATGCAAAGCTATTTTTGATAGATATATAATTATTGCCATTTTATTATTCATACTTATGTTATTCCCTTCCCCACTTCTTCTTCTTAAAGAAGTCCCTTTAACATTTCTTATGATACCGTTTAGGCAGTAATGCATTCCTTTAGATTTTTTTATATCAGAAACTCTTTATCTCTCCTTTACTTTTTTTTTTTTTGAGGGCAGTGTCACTGGCCCTCATATGTGGGACCCGAATTGGGTCTGCTGGCTTCCCAAGCCAGCGCTTAACCACTGCACCTCTTGGCCGGCCCTCTTTGTTTATCTGTAACCTTGCCATTTTAATTATATTTCTTTGTGTGGGCCTCTTTTGTTTAATCTTGTTTGGGGCTCTCTGTGCTTACTGAACTTGTATACCTATATCCTTCTCCAGAATAAGGATATTTTCTATCATTATTTCTTCCAATATAGTCTCAATCCTTTTCTCTCTCTTCTACTAGTACCCATGAGATTTCAAATGTTGTTCTACTTGTTGTCCCAGAAGTCCCTTAAACTATCTCCATTTTTTGAAATTTTTTTTTTATTATTTTTGCTGTTCCGCTTGGGTTTTTTTTGCTACCTTGTCTTCTAAATCACTGATTAGATCCTTTGATTCATCTAATGTACTCTTGGTTCTCTCTCATATATTATTCCTTTCATTTATTTTATTCTTCATTTCTGACTGGTCCTTTTTTATGGTTTCTATGATCTTATTTTATGCTTACTATTTCTTTGCTGAACTTCTCATTAACTTTCTTAAGCATCCTTATAACCAGTGTTTTGAATTCTGTATCTGGTAGGTTGCTTGCTTCCATTTATTTTAGTTCTTTTACTGGAGTTTTTTCTTGTTCTTTCATTTGGGACATTTTTGCTTGTTTGTTTCCTCAATTTGGCTGCCTCTCTGTATTTGTTTCTATGTATTAGGTAGATATTCTACATCTCCCAGTCTTGGAACGGTGGCCCTATGTTGTAGGTGCCCTGTGTAACTCAGTGATACATTCACCCTGGTCTCCTGAGTCAGATAATCCAGGAGTGTCCCTTGTGTGGGTTGTGTGTGCCCTCCTGTTGTTGGCTTGTCAGTGGGTATGATTGACCCTCAGACTTACTGACTCTCTGGCTTGGCTATGACCACAGCTTACAAGCAGTTGTGCAGGGGCTGACACCATGAAGCAGGATTTTCCCCTGTGGTCTATGGTGCCTGCTGAGACCACCCTTTCACTCTGCCATTTTTGGGCTAATTAGGTGGTATTCTGGTGTGATTTGAAGCTGGCCACTGGGTTGCTGGTTCTGGGGCCACTTAAGAAGGGATCCTGTACAAGCCAAGAAGATTTGTTGCCTGTAACACATCCAGAGCTACCTGATAGGAGCTACAAAGTGATCCACAGTTGTTTGCTCCCTGTTCCAGACTTAAAGGTGTGTGAGAGAGGCCATATCAGAAACAAGGCTGTCTGTCAACAGTTTCAGAACTTGGGAAGCTCAGAAAAAGGCCCAAGTCCTGCTGCCACCTGCCAGTTTTCCATAAGACTCAGCCATTGAAATATCCTCAGGTGGTATGAGAGTGGTGGGATCTCAGGGAGTCACCTGTGTGGGGCAAGTGGTGTTCAATGGGTTAATGCAGATTGAGATTTGACCCCAATTCATACCCTGGATCTACCCCACAAAAGTATCAGAGCACACAGAGGCCAGTTGCCACCCAGCTGGAGGCTGCATTCCCCAGATACTTGTCCAAGTAAGACTATAGTATGCTTCGGGGTTAGCTGTCAATTGCAGAAAGTGCCTCCAGTGGTGCCAGAATTGGGTAGGGCAGGGTCCTAGTGAGTGAGTCAGCAGGGTGGAGTGAACAGAGTTCCCAGGCCCATGCAGATTCACATTTGGCTGTGTGGGGAGAGGGCTCAACATGGGTAAATGGTGTTCATGTACACTGGGTGCAAGGTAGAAGGGCTCGACACAAAGCCAAAGGTGACTGTCCCCCCAGCCCTTGTCCTAAACCACACAATGCAATCTCTCCATGTCTCTGGCACCTCCCTAGACACTTTCCCTCCAACAGAACCCAGGTAAGTGTAAGCGAGCTGGTGAGTCTGTGCATGGGCCCTTTAAAAGGATGACTGGGCTTCCAGCAGTCTTCTATCTCACCTGGATGAATGGAATCCTCACTGATTTTATAGTCAGATGTTATGGGAGGTCCTCTTCCCAGCATTAGTGCTCCAAACTGGGGAATCAGGTGTGGGCCTGGGACCGTTCACTCCTCAGAGAGGACCTCCATAGCTGAGGTATCCCTCACAATTTTCAACAACCACACCTGGGTGTGGGGCCAGCTTTTCAAATCTTTGCCCCTCTGACCAGTTTATAGGTGGCTATTTCTTTATATTATTAGTTATAAAACTTCTCCAGGTTTATAGTTCTATAATTTCATTCCAATTTTAATTTGGTCACAGAAGGAGGCAAGGACAGCATTTACCTACTCTATCTTCAGAATAAACTCCCCTCGTGTTTTTATTTTTATTTTTTCAATATGTGGTATATTTGTTTGGCAAATTAAGGTTGTCTAATCTCCTAATAACTTGAATAATGTGGATAAGACATTCAACCAAACATCTCAATTTTACTGGCCATCGTATGAATTATTGTACTGATGATCAAACTAGCTTATGTCCTTCATTTGCTCTACAATAGACACAAGTAATTAGACACAAGCACTCTAGTCACTAGCTTTTGCTGTTGGAAAAAGTTGAGGTAATGAATTAGTTTCTCTGTTGTTTTAATTAAGCCACACTGATCTATTCTCAGGCCAGTTTCTGAAACATCATATGTGCTCTTAGGTTTTAGTTATTCAGCTTAAAAATAGCAAAATTCATATCAAAACATCAAACTTTTCACACTTCCGGTAAAATGGTGGAATAGACAGACACTATGCTAACTACCTCCCAGGATCACACCAAAATTACAGACAAATTATATAGCATTCAACCCTAGAGATCCCCGGAACACTAGATGAACAGAACCACTAAACGAAGAACTTAAAGAGGAGGCCACGTCGGGTCTGGTAGGACGGGTGGAGACGAGAGAGGGCAAACCCCATGAGGGAAGCCTCAGCTGTGGGGAGGCTTCTCCGATTGGGGGAGAGACCCTCAGGCACACACCAAGCTCACCAGACCAGAGTTCCTTTGCCAGGAAGAGGAGTTCCAAGAAGCTGGCAGTAAATTAGTGAGGACTCTCTTTGCTCAGCTTGGTGAGGCTAAGAGCGGCTAGAGAATCAGTGGGGCCGGCGCATGGGGTTGCTCGCCAGTGAGCACTTACCTGGTTACTGGTGGAGGGAGTCTGTGTGAGCGGGGCCCAGGAGCCTGTGGGGACGGACTGAACTGAGCTCCTTTGGTGCAAAGGCTGGAGGTTTTGGGACTATTGTTCCCCTGGTGTGGAGCCTGCACGCGAGTGGTGTAAGGAGAGCACCATTTTGTCAGAGTTGGGCCCTCCCACAGAGGGTCAGGTCCGGGACCTCATTGGTCTGGTGGAATTGGTGCAGAAGTGCGTGCGTGCCTGTGTGCGCGCGCACACATACGGCCTTGTATCCCCACCCTCTGCCCGTCTTGTACTGCGTTGCCAGGGAAACGCTAAGCAGGTCCCCTCTGGCTCCAAAAGGCTGCTCACTGAGACCCGGGAGTACGCAAGCTGCCTCAGATCCCCACCCTCCGAATGGCTTGTGCTGCATTGCCAGGGAAACACCTGGTGGGCGCTCTCTGGCTCCAAAAGGCTGCTCACTGAGATGCGGGAGTGCGCAAGCTGCCTCGGGTCCTGGCTCTCAGCACTTCACTTGCAGAGTTGCCAGGATGGTGATTCGTTGTCGGGCTGCTTGCCCTGATCTGTGAGTGGCTGATTCGGACAGGCTGAGACTGGGAGTTTTCTTGGGAGTGTTGGGCCGTGAGCTGTGTGCCTGCATGATCCAGCCAGGGCTCTCCTGGTGATCTATCTAATACATCAAAGCAATCCTACAGCAACAGCCAGAATGGGGAAACAAAGAAACATGTCACAAGTAAAAGATCAGAAAAAAACCTCTAGAAATGGAACCAAACGAAACAGAGGGATCCAACCTTTCAGAGACAGAGTTTAGAACACTGATGATAAGAATGTTTAACAAACTTAGTGAGGACATAAGGATGGATAGAGAAATCATAAAAAACAACCAGTTAGAACTAAAGAATACAATAACTGAAATGAAGAACACACTCAAAAGATTCACCGGGAGAGTAGATGAAGCAGAGGAGCGGATCAGCGATTTGGAAGACAAAATAGGAGAAATCGCCCAGTTGGCACAACAAAAAAACCAAAGAATAAAAAAACAATGAAAATAGTTTAAGAGCCCTATGGGACAAGATGCAGCAAAACCACCTTCGACTCATAGGAATACCAGAAGGAGAAGAGAAGAAGCAAGGGGTCGAGAATGTATTTGAAAAAATAATGACTGAAAACTTCCCTACCCTGGAGAAGGAAATCAACATACATGCCCAGGAAGTGCAGAGGGTTCCAAACAAGCTGAACCCAAAGAGGGCCACACCAAGACACATCATAGTGAAAATGGCAAAGGTTAAAGACAGAGACAGAATCCTAGAGGCTGCAAGAGAAAGAAAGCAGGTTACATACAGAGGAACTCCTGTTAGACTAACAGCTGAATTGTCTATAGAAATTCTGCAGGCCAGAAGGGAGTGTCAGGAGATATTCAAAGTGACACAAAATAAAGGCCTACAACCAAGATTGCTCTACCCAGCACAGCTATCACTTAAAATTGAAGGAGAAATAAAGAGCTTCTCAGAAACGAATAAGCTTAAGGAATTCATTATCACCAAGCCAGCATTGCAAGAAATGTTAAAAAAGGCTTTTTTTATTTTATTTTATTTTATTTTTAATTTTACTTTATTTTATTAGTTTCAGGTGTACAACACAATGCAATAGTTATACTCTTTACCCAGCAAAGTGAAAACCCCCCTCCCCCAGTTCGCCACCCCACTCCCCCCCATATCATACATATCCGTCACAACTCCTCTGACTCCCCTCCACAGTATACTCCACATCCCGTGACCAGCCTCATATTCAGTTGCAGTTGGCATGCAATACTATACAACATCAGCTTTAGGTGTACAGTGCAGTGATCAAGACTCTACTGCATCCATGAAGTGATCCCCCTAACAAGACATGTGACTATCTGACATGCCACAAAATTTTTACACTACATTCCCTGAACTGTGTTTCATATCCCTGTGGCAATATTGTAGTTGTCTATTTATGCTATCTAATCCCTTCCCCTTCCCCCCATCCCCACCCCATTCCCAACTAGCAACCCTCAGTTTTTCCACTACATCTACGAGTCTGTTTTCTTTGATCGTTCACTCAGCTCTTCAGACTCCACACACTAGTGAGATCACATGGTACCTGTCCTTCTCCGACTGACTTATTTCTCGCAACATAATAGTCTCTTCACAACATTATCAATTACATTCCCAGAACTGCCCCCATATCCCTGCGGCAACATTGTAGTCCCACCTACACTGTCCAAAACCTTCCCCCTCTCCCTCTTCCCCACTCCCTCCCAGCCAGCAACCATCAGTTTTTCCTTTATATATGCTTGATATGACTTCAATCTTCTTAAATTGTCTCTCTGGGTTAGCTTGTTTACCCCTTCCTTTTGTTTAAGAAAGCCCTTTTAACATTTCTTGCAATGCTGGCTTGGTGGTAATGAATTCCTTAGGCTTGTTCTTTTCTGAGAAGCTCTTTATTTCTCCTTCAATTTTAAGTGATAGCCGTGCTGGGTAGAGCAATCTTGGTTGTAGGCCTTTATTTTGTGTCACTTTGAGTATCTCCTGCCACTCCCTTCTGGCCTGCAAACTTTCTGTAGACAAGTCAGCTATTAGTCTAACAGGAGTTCGTTTGTATGTAACCTGCTGTCTTTCTCTTGCAGCCTCTAGGATTCTGTCTCTGTCTTTAACCTTTGCCATTTTCACTATGATGTGTCTTGGTGTGGCCCTCTTTGGGTTCAGCTTGTTTGGAACCCTCTGCACTTCCTGGGCATGTATGTTGATTTCCATCACCAGGGTAGGGAAGTTTTCAGTCATTAATTTTTCAAATACATTCTCGACCCCTTGCTTCTTCTCTTCTCCTTCTGGTATCCCTATGATTCCAGGGTGGTTGCTCTTCATCTTGTCTCATAGGGCTCTTAAACTGTTTTCATTGTTTTTTATTCTTTGGTCTTTTCATTATTCCAACTGGGTGATTTCTGCTATTTTGTCTTCCAAATCGCTGATCCGCTCCTCTGCTTCATCTACTCTACTGGTGATTCCTTCGAGTGTGTTCTTCATTTCAGTTATTGTATTCTTTAGTTTTAACAGGTTGTTTTTTATGGTTTGCTTATCCTTCTTTATGTCCTCACAAAGTTCCTTAAACATTCTTATCATCAGTGTTCTAAACTGTGTCTCTGAAAGGTTGGATCCCTCTGTTTCATTTGGTTCCATTTCTGGAGGTTTCTTCTGATCTTTTACTTGTGACATGTTTCTTTATTTCCCCATTCTGGCTGTCGCTCTGGGATTGCTTTGATGTATTAGATAGGTCACCAGGAGAGCCCTGGCTGGATCATGCAGGCACACAGCTCACGGCCCAACACTCCCAGGAAAACTCCCAGTCTCAGCCTGTCCCAATCAGCGGCTTGCAGACCAGGCCAAGCAGCCCGACAAACAATCACCAGCCTGGCAACTCTACAAGCGGAGTGCGGAGAGCAGAGACCCGAGGCGGCTTGCGCGCTCCCACGTCTCAGTGAGAAGTCTGTTGGAGCTGGATCACTCCCACTAGGCGTTTCCCTGGCAACTCTGCAATCGGAGTGCAGAGAGCAGAGACCCGAGGTGGCTCGCACACTCCTGGGTCTCGGCGAGCAGCCGTTGGAGCCGGAGGGCACCCGCCCAGCGTTTCCCTGGCAGCGCAGTATAAGCTGGGCGAAGGGTGGGGATCCAAGGCCGCAGGTGCACGCACACGCACACACGCACTTCTGCGCCAATTCCACCAGCCCAATTAGGTCTCGGACCTGATCCTTTGTGGGAGGGCTCAAGCCTGACAAAATGGCATCCTCCCTACACCACTCACGTGCAAGCTCCGCACCACGGGAACAATAGTATAAAAACCTCCAGCCTTTGCACCAAAGGTGCTCAGTTCAGTCCGTCCCCGCAGGCTCCCGGCTCACACAGCCACTCCCTCCACCAGGAACCAGGTAAGTGCTCACCGGCGAGCAAGCCCGGGAGCCGGCCCCACTGATTCTCCAGCCGTTGTTAGCCTCACCGAGCTGAGCAAAGAGAGTCCTTATTAATTTATTGCCAGCTGTCTTAGAACTTCTCTTCCTGGCAAAGGAGCTCTGGGCTGGAGAGCTTGGTGTGTGGCAGAAGGGTCTCTCCCCTGACCAGAGAAGCCTCTCCACAGCTGGAACCTCCCTCACGGGGTTTGCCCTCTTTCGTCTCCGCCCATCCTACCAGCCCCTTTGTGACTTCCTCTTTAAGTTCTTCGTTTATTGGTTCTGTTCCTCCAGTGTTCCGGGGACCTCCAGGGTTGAATGCTGTATAATTTGCTTGGAATTTTGGTGTGATCCTGGGAGGCAGTTAGCACAGCGTCTGTCTATTGCACCATTTTACCAGAAGTCTAAAAAAAGGGCTTTTTTAAACAAACGAAAGGGGTAAACAAGCTAACCCAGGAAGACCAGGAATACAAATAACAAAAATGGCAATACATACGAACCTATCAATAATCATTTTAACTGTGAATTGGCTAAATGCTCCTATCAAAAGACAGAGAGTGGCTGTGTGGATAAGACAATAGGACACATATATATGCTGTTTACAGATGGAATAAGATATTTCATGCAAATGGAAATGATAAAAAAAATGCTACAGTACCAATACTTATTTTGGACAAAATAGACTTTAAAATGACTACAATGAAAGAAGGGCAGTATAACCCTAATAAACATCTATGCTCCCGACATAGGAACTCCTAATTACATATAACAGATTTTGAGAGACATAAAGACAGAGATCAACAGAACACTATCATAGTAGGGGACTTCAACACCCCATTGTCACCAATGGACAGACCCTTTAGACAGAAAATCAACACAGAAAGAGGGTCCTTTCATGACACGTTAGACTAGCTGGACTTTGTTGATATTTTTAGAGCATTTCACCCTGAAAAAACAGAATATACATTCTTCTCAAGTACACATGGGACATTTTCCAAGGTAGACCATGTTAAGCCACAAAACAACTCTCAGTAAATTTAGGAAGATTGAAGTCATATCAAGCAGATATAAAGGAAAAACTGATGGTTGCTGGCTGGGAGGGAGTGGGGATGAGGGAGAGGGGGGAAGGTTTTGGACAGCGTAGTTGGGTGACTACAATGTTGCCACAGGGATATGGGGGCAGTTCTGGGAATGTAATTGATAATGTTGTGAAGAGACTATTATGTTAAGTGAAATAAGTCAGTCGGAGAAAGACAAGTACCATATGATCGCACTTATATGTGGAATCTGAAAAACTGAATGAATGATCAAAGTAAACAGACTCATAGATATAGAGGAAACACTGAGGGTTGCTAGTATTAGACAGCATGAATAGACAACTACAATATTGCCACAGGGATATGAAAGACAGTTCGGGGAATATAATAATGTTGTAAAAATTTTGGATGGAGTAGAGGCTTGATCACTGCACTGTACACCTGAAGCTGATGTTGTATAATATTGTATGCCAACTGTAATTGAATATATAGATAGTCACAGGTTGTGGAGTATGCTGTGGGAGGGAGTCAAAGGAATTGTAATAGATATGGATGATATGTGGGGGGGCAGTGGGGTGGTGAACTGGGGGAGGGGGGTTGTCACTTTGGTGGGTAAAGAGTATAACTATTGCATTGTGTTGTACACCTGAAACTAATAAAAAAAATTGAAAGAAAATAAAACATCAAACTTTATAATTCAAAATGTGTCTCTGGCTCAGGGACTGGATATTTATATAAGTCTTTTCACAATCACAGACTCCCAGAATATTTTAACTGGAAGTGATCTTAGAACCCATCTAGCCTAACCCTTTCATTTACGTTTTGATTATTGAGTTCTACACAGGGCAAGAGCAAGTTCTAGAGAAAAACCTGTCTTCTAAGACCCACTTCTTTTAAATCTCTACCTTCATAAGCCAGCTTCCCAAGCCAGCGCTCAACCACCATGCCACTCAGCCGGCCCAGACCATATTTACTATTATTAGTGCATTTCGTATGGCATCCCTCAGTCACCAGTAGATTATAAGCACCATATTTAGACGGTATGAGGAGAATCCTAAAGCATTTCAGGAATAACTAACAGTTAATATCTTGATAGTAAAAATGCTAAATGGGTAAATGGTGTTCAAAAATGCTAAAACTAAAATGAATTACTTAAAATACCTAATCCATGAAGTGAAGAGCAGCTCCGACAAACATCTCTACATTTTTCAACAGCTCCTTTAGGTCTCATAAATATTATAATAATTGATACTAAATCAGATGACTGTGGGCTATGAAGAAAGTACTTAAGTGTACATTATTTACTCTGGAAAGCAAACACAAGAGCATGAAATAGAATTTAGAAAGACTCTTGCCCCAAATGGTTAAAATAAAATAAGTCAAAACAAAAAGTGTGCTTCAGCTATGATGAAATTCACCTGGGTAAAATGTCTTAAACTATAGATCTATATAGATATATCTGTATAGAGAGATAATGTACACTCTTTCACATCTATTTCCAAATCTGCCATGCACTTTCCCCTTATAGTCTTCACATGCAATTTTATCTCTGCCAAATGCATTGTTCGATCTCTAATTGTCCAAATCCTTTAAAGACCTGCAAAAATGACATACATTCCACAGAATCTTCCTTGATCCTCACGGTTGGAAGTAAACTTCCTCTTTCTGAATTAGTGTGACTGTTTTGCTCACTATGTTTCTTATGATACTCATCATATTCTACCTTCTTTTCAGTAATGAGTTGTCATCTTTCTTACTAGACTATAAGCACCCTGGAGGCAGAATTCATATCTATTTCAACATTTTGTTTTGTTTTATTTTATTTTACATGGCACTTAGTTGAATATTTTTAGTGATCAATAAATATTTTTGAAAGAAGGGATTTGAATGTGTTTATCAAAATTCAAAGCACTGTTGGGATATCAAGATGATACATTAGAGAGCAGACAGAAGCAGAAGAGAATTGTAATCATGTTCATAAACTTTAGGATGCATCCTCTCATCAGCATATTTACAAAATAAATGCAGTAGAGTAACACGTTATCATTGATAGAATACATTTGAAAAAATGTGTAACCTTTTAAACACCAATAGTATAGGCTTTAGATTTATCTATAGTAAGGTTTACCAAGCATGTAAGCCATTTTAAATCAATGAGGCAAAGGGAAGTAAAGAAACTTTTAGCTGTTTATACTATATATAATTTTGTGTGTGTGTTTGTTTTTGTTTGTTTGTTTGTTTGTTTTTGAGGGCAGTGTCACTGACCCTCATATGTGGGACCCAAACCGGGGCCACTGGCATCCCAAGCCAGCTCTTAACCATTGCACCACTCTGCCAGCCCTACACATAATTTTTCATTGTTTATGTTTACTACCAAATAGTTAAATATGATACATAAAAGTGGTATGTGCATGTCTTTATAGAACATATTATGGAATGTAGTATGTATCTTATATATACAGTTATCTTAATACTTATAAAATAGAGAAAAATGTCCTTTACAAAAATAAACTCTTACCCGCTAAAACAGATTACCCAAAGCAATTATAAAGTGTAATAATATGCTGTTTGAATGATTAATCATTACCTTAGAATCACTACCCCAATATATATGGATTATTCTTTTGGAAGGAAAAGCGGCCACATGTTAAACCCAACAAGCTCAGGAGACTGGAAATAACCACAGAAGATGGCATGAACATAAAAATTCCTAACAAAAGTGGGCCACGACAGTGGGTCATATCCTTGGCCTGTAGCTTCCTTGACAAAGGTCAATCTTTATCTTAAGTCTGTGTCATCTTTTTGCATCTAAGATAACATACCCTTACAATATCAGAGTAATGTCTTTTCCAGACCCTCCAGGGGACACAACCAACCACACCAGAGCAGGAAACTACAAAATCCCTCATTGTTATCATGTTCCCCAAATACTATCTCTTTGTGCTGTAAAATGCTCTTAACTATGTTGTACCCACCAGTGTCAAAGAAGTGTGTGTCTCTCCATTTTACTTTTCATCCAATCCCAGAGATTTCCCTGCTTTGCTTTCTCCCATCCCTTTGATCTACAACCAATGGATTTCATGTAACCTTCCTCCTTTGATTCTAATGTATAAAGTAAGTTGCAAAACGACCGTTTTTCTGGAGTAATTTCTCAATCTGTTGAGATTTTGCTTCCTGGTAATTGTCGTCAGTTTGGTTCAAACAAACTCATATAAATTATCTTTTTGCCTGGATACTTTCTGTTAACATTACATGTCATCAGTTAAGCTCAAATAAACTCTTATAAGCTTTACCTTAGGCTGGATTTTTTTGTCAACATTACCTGGCATAGTCAGGCAGGATTCCAAAGAAGCCCACCCAAGAACAACCTGCAGACCCAGAATTGGTGCTAGGTACCAGCAGGAGCCCATTTTACCCCACCAGCTCTCTGCTTCACATCAGGTGAACTTGGGTGAGTTTTTCTTTGAATTCCGGACCTCCCTGTTTTAAAATAGGAGGCCCTGACTTTATTTCAGCTATTTTCAAATCCTCAAGGTGGCAGGGTTGAGATAACCCAGGTTAACGACAAGAGTTAAGGTAACTCTTGGAGAGGAGATAAAAAAAATTGGTTGGTTTTAATTTTGGCTTTTCAATTGGAATTGCTTACTGCAAGTCTGAACAAAACGTTTTGCCATATAAATGAGAGTGTGAACTTGCTGAGCTCTGAAGATAAGGGGTATTTATTCACTACAGCTTGAATACTGGGTATTCTTCGGTGACTAAGAATCTTTGTGGAGGTGTTTGAGGGTACTCCTCAAAACATGCAGTGTCCCCATAGGAATTCCCATCACAACTGTAATTAAATATTTGACTATTCTAGGGACTCACACAGAAAGCCTAGTTACCTAGCGCTCTGAAACCTCATGGTTGTATTAGACAGCCAGGGAGAGAAACCAAGGCACATACGAGGATTGAAATGACTAGGGAGGTGACAGCCCCTTGGAGCTCAATCCTTAAGCAGCACACTTCAGCCCACTACATAATGTCACTAGATATTTGTTCAGACTCTGCAGATCTCAAAAGAAAACTAAACATTAACATGGGAAATCATGCCTCAAAGGCTAACAAGCTCCCAAATTCCAGTGCCATTATTCTCCTGCAGACAGATACAAAGTTCCTAGGAGACATGGAAAGATTTATCTAGAAGTGATATAATTTAAGATGAACAACATGGAGCTCTTTTGACATCTGAATTTTTGTGTGCACAATTAGAAAAAGCTGACTAAAAGGTCAAACTAAATGGAATGGGAGGCTTACCTCAATTGGCAAATAGAAGCCTCTAAAATGGTACAGAAGGATGTTTTTCTCTCCAGGAAGTTAGTAAGAAAAAAAAATTTTTTTTTGAGGGCAGTGTCACTGGCCCTCACACTTGGGACCTGAACCGGGGCCACTGGCTTCCCAAGCCAGCGCTTAGATACTGCGCCACTTGGCTGGCCCAAAATTTTGAGACTGTCAGCACCCCACTTTTCCCTCTTTGACTGTCCCAATATATGCTTTACTTGTCGGGACTTGCTCACTTTTTCCTCTGTCTCTCTCTTCTGACCTCTGTTGCAGCTCCCTTTGGAGAGGAGCTGACTTGGGTGGAGGGGAATCCGCAGTTACATGCAAGCAGAACTAAGAAATCTAAAGATTCCCCCAACCCACTCTCGGACCCTGATGAGTTTGCAGAGATTTGAATTACCTGTTAGAACATATAACCCTGGCTTCTCTGATTTATTCCAAATAATTCACCTACTGGTTTCTGAGAGCAAAACAACAGAATTATTAAAGGTTTGTTAGGGGGACAGCCGAGTGGCATGTTGGTTAAGAGTTGGCTTAGGACACCAGCTCTGAGCAGCAGGGCCCCAGTTTGGATTCCACATAGGGTCAGTGACACTGCGCCCTCTACAGCTAAGATGGTGAACAACAGCTCGACCTGGAGTTGGGCTGCAGTGAATTGCTGCAGCCCCTACTGCAGCGAGCTGCCATGAGCTACTGTGAGTGGCTGGCAGCCAGTGTCAGTGGCCCACAGTGGGTATGAGCTGCTGTGAGCCACTGTGAGTGGCTGTCCAATGGTCAGGAGTGACTGCCTCACCTGGGAGGAGCACAATGATAATACCAACATGGGCCAGTGACGCAACTTCCACCACAACTAGACTGAAGAACAAAAGGACAGCAACTTGTCTGTTCCCCTTACCCAATTCCCCAATGCTGTTCCCCTCCTCCAATTCCCCAATAAAAAATCTTAAAAAAAAAAAAAAAAAAGGTTTGCTAGGGAAACTCCTATAGAGGAATCTGCTTTTATTGTAAAAAGTCAGGTCACCTTAAGCATTTTAGAAAACTGAAATGGGATTTAGAAAAAAAGAGAAATAAATAAAAATAAGTATAGGGCTGCTCCAGAATTATGAGGGCGTTTTCTCTTCTTGCTAACACTGGGGCTGCTTTATCTATTAACACTAACTTAGTTGCTCTCTTCCTTGAAGTAAAGCTTCTGTACAAAGGTAGGGATATCTAATCAATTGATATCTGTTTATAAATCAGAACCTGTTCCCATCCAACTAGGAAATGTTAAGGGGCAACATCTAGGTTTACTACTCTAATCTGCCCAACTCACCTGATAATGTGAGACTTTCTAACCAATGGTGCTCCCAGAAGGGTGAAATGTATTTAGGATTAAATAAATCAGATTGGGAAAATGATTTTAAAAGAAAGTACATGAGAAAAAACTAGCTTTGAGACTGACTGAATGTTTGTTACAGGATGTTCCAATGCAACTTTAGACTTTTTCCAGTACAGATAATTGACAAGATTAAGTCAGCCACTCCTATTTATCTAACTTGATAATACATTGCCTGTACCTTATATTTGCCAATATCCTATGAGGCCTGATACACTAGCTGAAATTAGTTGGTTATACAAGATTAACTTTAAATGGGGGGGAGGGTATTGCTTTTCCAACTGGGAACATTAGAGTTTGCTTGGATAGTAATGCCCCTAATACCAGAGAGTACCACCTATTTCTCGCAGATACTAAAAGCTGAGTTAAATAATGTTAACTTTTCCAGAAATTCTACTCTAATTCAACATGTTGATGATTTAATCTTATGCTCTAGGATATATTAGATTCTTAAGAGGACACAACTTTCCTATTACAATAGCTAGTCATAAAAGACATAAGGACTCAAAGGGCAAGCTTTGTTTCTGTTTATATCAAGTAAAATACCTTGGTTATCTAATATCTAAAGATAGGCTACTAATTAACCCTAAAACACTTGGAGGAATAATATCCTTTCCTCTTCCAGAGCAAAAACAAACAACTTAGAGGATTCCTGGGTTTGATTGGATGCTGTCTAAATTAGGTCCCAAATTTTTCATTAAAGCTCAGCCTCTATATATCTTATTAAGATCAGATCAATCTGATCCAACTCAATGGAACCCTGAAGGGAAATATGCAAAAGAAGCTCTAGACAATTAAACTCAGCAGTTAAAGGGCTCTCTCTCTGCACAATAGCCATCTCTGTTAGAATCATGTTATGCAAACAAAAGAGATAGCTATAGATGCTCCTTTATTTATGTTACTCATTCTGTTGAATCCTTACTAAACTCTCATGTTCAACACTCCTGTCAGTCAACTGGGTTCTTATAAAGTACTCTTGCTTTCTGTGCCTTATATTTTTTAAATCAATGTAACAGTCTAACCCAGCAACTTTGTTACCCTCTTTACAGGAAGAAGACATCCACAACTATGTTTTGCTTACTGACCACCTTCTTGTTCCTAGGAATGATTTACAGGAAACTCTTATTGATAATGTTGATTCTTATCTAAAAGATGAACAGGGACATTATCAAGCTGGATATACAGTAACTTCCATGGTAAACATAAATTTAAGTTTCTTATTTACCTAAATAAGATCTTCCCAACAAGCTAACTAATCTAACAGGAGCTTGTAAATAAGCTAAAGATCAAATAGACAATATTTACACTTACAGTTGCTGTTGATGTAAGATATTTCTTGTGCCAGGATTGTAGTCTCATGAAGCCAAAGAATGGAGACACGGACCAGAGAAGTAAAGTTTACAGCAGAGGATAATTTATTAGGGTAGAAAGTAACAGCTCTCAAAATGAGAGGGGCTTCCCACTGGAGTGCCCACTAGTTAGGGCAAAAGCCTTGGTTTTTATACCTTTTGTATGTCTGGGGAGGGAGGCTGTCTGGCACCTTTTGGCACTATTATGAGATTCACATTGCTGCCTAGTCTGGAGGAGGCGTTTTCTGGAAACTGTGTAATTTCCTTAGAGTTTAATAAGCTTAATAATGTCTCTGAGAGGAGCATGTTAGCAGAGACTGGCTTTGAAAAAAGGACTCCTGACAGTCTTATGTTATGTTAAATAACCTCTTTGGAGATATGCATTCTACCTGGGAATCCCTGACTTGAAAAAAGAGAACTTCCTCCCCCACCTGAGTTTGTCACTCTGGTGGGTCTTGTGGCTTAAACTTACCTGTTAGCTAATAAATTATTTCCCTGGCTTTGTTATAGTTTCCACCCTGATTCCCTCTACCATGGCAATTTCCCTGACTTCGTATAATTTTCCTACCTCACTATAACTTCGATGTAATTCACAGTTTGTGAAAGCAGTGAGGCTTCTTAACTTCCTCAAGGCAGCCCATAAGAATGGAAAACAGGTTGTAGAATTTAAATTAGATATTATACAGCAACCAAAACAATTGACAATTATCAAAAATTCCAGCACATTCTAAGGCTGCTACCATTAAAGCAAAAGAAAATAATTTAGCTAATCTTGCAGCTAGAAGGCAGCAATAAACAGCCAAATTATCCAGTCTTGAGAATGTTTCTTCTCCCTATTAAATCAATAAACAACTCTCTTTTACAGTTCCAGTGGACAGCTGCAGAAGAAAAAAGAAAATATGGCAACAAAAGGGGGAAACTGACCCAAACAGGTATGGCTTAGTATCAACATGAACTAACGCATTGGGGTCTTGGAAAAATGGTTTCATAGAGTAAAGAATATTATGAAAAATCTCCTACTATAGGTCATACAGTGTATAACAGATGTTCTATCTGTGTAAAATATAACTCTGGAAAATTACTCCATGTGTTCCCAAGGACACTTTTCATTTCCTTTAGGTCCATTTGAGGTATGATCATTGGATTTTATCCAAATGCTACCATCTCAAGTATACAAATATATATAGTCATGATTTGTATGTTGTCTCACTGGGTTGAGACATTACCTTGCAGAGCAACAGCCTTAATGGTAGGTAAGGTATTTTTAATAGTAAAAATAATAATGATAATTCCCAATTGGAGAATTTCCTGTGAGTTACATAGTAACTGAGAAACTCATTTCACTGGGCCAATAATATAAGCTATTTGTAGTATTTGGCTTATTTTACAGCATTTTCATTGTACTTATTATCCCAATCTTCTGGATTGGTGGAATGTACAAACGGTACAATCAACTATATAAATTTTCAGAAGCATTTAATCTCCCTTGGCCTAAAGCTCTCCTCATTAGTCATTGTTCACTCTACATGAAGGAACATATAAACCAATCTTACTAAAAGGAGACATTCTACATTTTTATCAAGGATTTATCAATTATCATAAAGAAATTAATAAATTAGTAACTGATTCACTTCAGTGTGCTCCAAGGAGATGAAGACTTCAAAGACCATAACTCAGAACCAGGAAATTTTTTCCATTGAACAAGATATCAATGAAAGACTCTCCATCCTTGTCAGAAGGAACCTATCAGTGGATATCAAAGACTCCTTAAGGATGAGAAGCCACTGACATCAGGGTTAGACAACTATACCAAGATATCAAGAAGGCCTGTATATCTACATAATTGATATTGAACTTAAAATAACCATTTGTTTGATTGTCTTTACCTGTCTGCTAATAATATTAGTGAAAATGATACTTATACTTGTTTTTAGGTTTTTCCTCAAACCCTGTACTCATATTACAATTGCTAAAGGAACATAAGGTAACTTCATTATCAATAATATTTTTTATGGTTTTGAAATTTACAAGAAATGTTATTGTAGGAAAATAAAGGGATGTATGTATATTTTTGAGAGAAGTTAAAATTAAGTAGTTTTGGGCCGGCTGAGTGGTACGGTGGTTAAGCACTGGCTTGGGAAGCCAGCGACCCCGGTTTTGGTCCCACATATGAGAACCAGTAACACTGCCCTCAAAAAAAAAAAAAAAAAAAGGACATAGTTTTGAACCAGGATTTCTTTGATGTGTGCTTTCATGTACGCTGGGATCAGTCTCTTGAAGCCAAAGAATGGTAAAGTTTGAAGCCAGAGAGGTACAGTTTTGTAGCAGAGGATAGTTTTATTACAGCTGAAAGTTACAGCTCTTGAAATGAGAGGGGGTCCAGACAGGGGTGCTTGCCTTAGGTGGGGAACTCCTCCTTTTATATGTATTTTTCTTGCATATCTGGTGAGGAACTTAGCCAGGAGGAGGTGTTTTCTTGAAACTATCTATTTGCCTCAGAGCATAATTGATGTCTCTGTTCTTATTGGATTATGTTATCTCATAACTGGGACTTTGAAGATATTGTCTCCTGCTCATTCTACCAGGGAGTTCCTGACTGCCTTATGTTATGTTAACTAACCTGTCTTAATTCACCACTCTGGAGGTGAAACCCTAACTTCTGAATTCTTTGTTATAGGCTTTGAGAAAAAAAATCCATCTCTTCCACCCCTTCCCAAGTTTGTCATTCTGGCTGGGTCCTGTGACTTAAACCTATCAATCAGCTATTAAAATTATTTCTCCTGGTTCTGTTATGGTTTCTGCCCTAATTACTTCTACCATGGTCATTTCCCTGACTACCTATAATTTTCCTATCTCAGTTTGTCCTAGTAAATTGGCTATTTCTGAATGAGAAAAAGGAGACAAACTGAGAAGGATGGATGGGTGTAGTTTTAGAAGGTCATTGGAAAAGAAATACTGAGAAAGGAATTTTATATATAAATATTAGAATCCAATTATACTTACTCTGTAACTCAACAAAGACTACTAACTATATTAATTCAGATAAAAACTGAAATATATATATATATATATATATATATATATATATATATTTAAAAATGGCCCTTTATAATGGCTACTAATGATATGGGCTAAACCAGTATTCCCCCCACCCCTCAACTCCCAACCATGGACAACTTTTAAGTTTTCCTATAGAAGTTTTAAGTCTCTCTTCCCTAGGTTCCTAGCCCCTGGCTTTGATTACTCTTCTAATCAGTTTCTGAAACCTAGACTAAAGATTGACCCTAGACTGAATCAAAGAATATCTCTCACACACCCCAGCTTTAGATAACTATTACTTAAAAGCCTGTGACTTCCCAAAATTCCCCAAGCCATTCTGGTCCTAAACCTTTGATACTCCCATCCTAGAGACTAAATAGGTTTTAACATTCCCCCAGGCCAATATACTTGTTGATTTAAACATTAAAGGCTAATGTTTTTTCCAAACCCTTAGCCACCCAACATCAATAGCTTTCAGCTCTGCTCTTTAAGGAATGTATTAAAATCTATTTTTCCTCATTTAGAGGCCTTGGGGATACAGAGGGCACCCCAGCACAAGATTGCCAGTCACAACCAAAGAAGCCAGCATGGCCTTCCAGGAGGATCTCGAGATCACCTTCTTCTCATGTGAGACCAGGTAGGGTGAGAGTTCCCTGAATTCACCAAATAGACAGAGACAGCTCTATGCCCCTGCCCAGCAGGAAGTAGATACAGAAGAAAAGACCTTCTGTCCCTCGACTTCCCATAGAGATTTTATGGGGATCAATTTTCTTAAGGAAAAAACAAGGCAGGCAGTTAGAGGCAGGCATTGGGTCTCTGCATTCTGGCGCCCAAAAGACCTCCCTTTTCCATCCAAAACTTCTTCTTTTCATTGTAATTATTGTAACTACCTGCACAGGGAAACAAATGGGTACAAAATACCTGACTGGATTAGATCAGTAACTCACTCCTGCAGCAGTAAAGGCCATAAGGACCTTCATTTCACCTGGGCTTCATTATACTATCATTATAATATCATACATATGCCCGGAAGTTCATTAATATTATTATAACAGAATGAATTCTGGGAAGGAACATGCACTGTCTAAAGATATGTGATAATAACCTGTTGTCAATCAGAGGTGTCAATCAAGTGGTCCCACACCCGGAGAAGAACAGCCCATTCTAGAGAAAGAAGTGATAAAAACTATAAGTAACGGCTAGTCAGCGCCTTTTGAGCTCTTTCTTTGGTTCAGCCCACTCTAAACTCTTTGGAGTATACTTTTTCTCCTAATAATTACTCCCTGACCCTGGCCATTGCCCTTGCACCCGTTGGGCCCTTTGAGCTTCCTTTGCTCAGTCTGTTCCAAACTCTTTGGAGTGTACTTTCTCTTTTAATAATGGCCCTTGAGCCATCCTCTACTACTTGGGCCCACTTCTGCTTATTTCAAATACATTTTTTTCTAATAAACTTTTTTTCTGCAACTTGGCCTCACTGGTTCGTGTTTCCATTCTTCAGTTATATGAGGCCATGATCCGAGTACACATATCATCACACATCAAAAAATCCTGCTTTGACAACTTCCAGTAAGATGGCAGAATAGACAGATGCTGTACCCAACTGCCTCCCTGGATCACATCAAAAATACAAATAATTTATGCAACATTTCACCTCAGAAGTCCCCTGAACACTAGGAAGAACCTAAAGAGGAGGTCAAGTCAAGTCTGGTAGGAAGGGCTCATATAAGAGAGGGCAAGCCCCGTGAGGGATGCCCCAGCTGTGGGGAGGCTTCTCTGGTTGGGGGAGAGACCCTCCGGCCCCCGCCGAGTTCACTAGCCCAGAGTTGCTTGGCCAGGAAGAGGAGTTCTATGATAGTAAGCAGTAGAAATTAGTGAAGATTCCCTTTGCTTGGCTCGGTGAGGCTGAGGGTGGCTGGAAACCAAGTGAGGCCAGTGCAGGGGCTTGCTTGCTGGTGAGCACTCACCTGGTTCCTGTTGGAGGGAGTAGCTGTGTGAGCTGGGCCCAGGAGCCTGCAGAGACGGACTGAACTGAGCACTTTTGGTGCAGAAGCTGGAGGTTTTGGGACCATTGTTCCCTGGTGTGGAGGTTGCACATGAGTGGTGTACAGGAGGGTGCCATTTTTTCAGGGTTAGGCCCTCCCACAGAGGGTCAGATCCAGGACCGAATTGGTCTGGTGAAATTGAGACAGGAGTGTATGTGTGTGCATGCGGACTTGGATTCCCACACTCTGCCCTGCTTATGCAGCATTGCCAGGGAAACGCAGAGTGGGTGCTCTCTGGCTCCATCAGGCTGTTCACTGAGACTCAGGAGTATGCAAGCCGCCTTGGGTCCCAGCTCTCCACACTATTTGTACAGAGTTACCAGGCTTGGGATTGGCTGTTGGGATGCTTAGCCTGATCTGTGAGCAGCTGATTGGAACAGGCGGAGACAGGGAGTTTTCCTGAGACTGTTGGGCCAGGAGCTGTGTGCCTGCAGGATCTGATTGGGGCTTTCCTGGCAAGTTTGCGTGGGCTGCTTCCCGGTCCAGAGTGCATGCCAGTGGCCCCAGTTTGAAGCCCACATATGAGGGCTAGTGGCATTGCCCTCTTAAAAAAATACTACAAGGTTACAGTAATCAAAACAGTATGGTCCCGGCATAAAAAGAGACATAGACCAACAGAAGAGAATAGAGAGCCCAGGAATAATCCCATCCATATATGGTCATTTAATCTATGACAATGGGAAGAAGAATTCACATTGGAGTAAAGATAGTCTATTTAATAAATGGTGCTGGGAAAATTGGACTGACACTTGCAAAGTAATGAAAATGGACCACATAATTACACCATATATGAGAACAAACTGAAAATGGATTAAAGACTTAAATGTAAGACCTGATACTGTAAAACTCCTAGAAGAAAACATAGGGAGTAAGTTTGCAGACATTACCCGGAGTAATATTTTTACTGATATATCCTCTCAGGCAAAGGAGATAAAAGAAAAAATGAACATATGGGATTACATCAAACTTAAAAGTTTTTTCACAGCAAAGGCAATCATCAATAAAACAAAAAGGCAGCCTACTGAACGGGAGAAGATATTTGCCAACAATATATCTTATAAGGAGTTAATATCCAAAATTTATAAACTAGTCATGAAACTCAACACCAAAAAAACAAACAACCCAATTAAAAAATGGGCAGAGGATAAGAAGAGGCATTTCTCTAAATAGGACATACAGATGGCCAACAGGCATATGAAAAAGTGTTCAACCTCACTAATCATCAGAGAAATGCAAATAAAAACCACAATGAGATACCACCTCACTCTGGTCAAAATGGCTATCATCAATAAATCAACAAACAACTAGTGCTGGCGAGGTTGTGGAGAAAAGGAAACCCTGGTGCACTGTTTGTGGGACTGTAGATTGGTGCAGCCATTATGGATATCAGCATGGGGGTATCTCAAAAAACTGGAAATGGAACTGCCATATGACCCAGCAATTCCACTCTTGGTTATCTACCCAGAAGAATCCAAGACATTAATTCAAAATAATATATATATATATGCACACCTGTGTTTATTGCAGTACTATTTACAATAGCCAAGACTTGGAAACAACCAAAATGTCCATTGGTAGATGAATGGATTAAGAAACTGTGGTACATTTATACAATGGAGAATTACTCTGCTATAAAGAAGAATGAAATCGTACCATTTGCAATGATATGGATGGAAGTAGAGACTATTATGTTAAGTGAAATAAGTCAGTCAGAGAAAGACAAGTACCATATGATGTCACTTATATGTGGAATATAAAAAACTGAATGAACGAGCAAAGTAAACAGAAACAGACTCATAGATATAAAGGAAAAACTGAGGGTTGCTAGTTGGGAGGGGGGTTCGGATAAGAGAGAAGGAGAAAGGATTAGACAGCATAAATAGGTAACTACAATATTGCCACTGGGGTATGAAACACAGTTCGGGGAATATAATAATGTTGTGAATATTTTGTGGGGTGTCGGATGGTCACATGTCTTGTTAGGGAGACCACTTCATGGTTGGAGTAGAAGCTTGATCACTACACTGTATACATGAAACTGATGTTGTATAATATTGTATGCCAACTGTAATTGAATATATGGATAGTCATGGGATGTGGAGTATACTGTGGAAGGGAGTCAAGGGAATTGTAATAGATATGTATGATATAGGGGGAGGGATTGAGGTGGCAAACTGGGGGAGGGAGGTTGTCACTTTGAGGGTTAAAAAGTATATGTATTGCACTGTGTTGTACACCTGAAACTAATTTTTAAAAATGTTTATTTCACAATTAAATAATTTTAAAAAATTATACACATTTTAATAAAGGAAAAAGCTATTAAAATTGTAATAGAATGACAAAAAATATTCTGCTACAATAAGACACAGAAAATTTATTTATGAAACTCTTACTGTCCTGGACTCCAGAAATTTTTAGGTAGTCACTGCAATTTACACCATTATGTTCTTACAGCATTGGCCCTTATTAAACCTTAAAGTTACAGTACCGTTATACAACTTACAGAAATCCGATTAATGAATGACACTTGAGTGCTTCCAATATAAAGAAGATAGGCCATTTTAAATCAAGAAGGTAAATGTTTATGTCCCCAATCTATGTGGAATTCAAAATTCACCCAATCCTGGCTTATCTTATCCACCTCAACAAACAACAACACATGGTATATGGGAAGAGAACTTTTTATTGAGAAAAGTTGGAAAATTCTTCTGTCACACTGATTTCTATTGTAATAACACCTGTAATAACACCTGAGGTTTATAGTAAATCCTATAAGAATATGATATAATACTGAAATCATAGACAAATTAACTTTGCCTGAGGTTAATGTAACCCATGGTAATGTTGATACTGAAAGTCCAATGTATTGGGAAATTGAACTTACTCCTCCCCATGAAATCATTTCTATGGAAACTAATTCGCCAAAAGAAAAATTAAAATTTGTAGGTCATAAAATAATAGAAAGTCTTCATTCATCTGGCCAAACTTATCATAAGGTACAAATAGCAGTAGACAGGGGGCCGGCCGAGTGGCTGAGTCGGTTAATAGCTCACTCAAGAGTGTGAGCTGAGCTCTGAGCAACGGTGGTTCGATGCCAGCCCGAGCTGAGTTGCCGTTGAGCTGCCAACAGGTGGCAGGATGGCTCAGTTAAAAACAAAATAGCAGTAGACAAGGGAAAAACATATTAACTTAATAAAAAATTATGATAATGCACTTAAAGTGTTCTTTGGTTGGCTAGGATGCTTGCTCCCCCTCAGACTCACACTTGTCTAATAGACATTTTCCTCCTAATTGGTATTATTGTTTTAATATTATTGTTCTTGGTCCTAGCTTGTACATGTTATACCAGACACAAAAAACAACATAAGACAGAAAAACCTCGGATCATGACAGCTCAATGATTAGAAATGATCCGGAATTTATTTAATGAAGACATATAGAATATGATTTCCTCCCATTTGTTCATATTTTCTTTTAATTGTAAATAAATATTTCAGCCTTGCCTGCAATCTAAGATTGTAGTCTTGCCCCACCCCCAATGGTCCAACATGCAACAAAGTAAATGCTGACACTAAGACTTCCTAAGACTGAGCCTTCCTAGCACCGTGGGACCACACTATCCAACCAAAAGTTTGGTCATCAATGCATCCTTCAGATTGATTTATGACCAAAAGGGAAAAATGTGGACAGAAAATGGGCCACATGTTAAACTTGACAAGCTCAGGAGACTGAAAATAACCACAGAGAATGGCATGAACACAAAAAATTCCTAACAAAGGTGGGCCAAGGCAGGAAGTCACATCCTTGGCCTACAGCTTCTTTGACAAAAGTCAATCTTTACCTTAAGCCTGTCTGCCATCGTTTTCATCTAAGATAACATACCCTTACAATATCAGAGTAATGTCTTTTCCAGACTCCCAAGGGGCACAACCCACCACACCAGAACACGAAACTACAAAATCCCTCATTGTTACCTTGTTCCCCAAACACCATCTTTATGTGCTGTAAAATGCTCTTAACTGTGCTGTACCCACCAATGTAAAATAAGCGTGTGTCTCTCCATTTTATTTTTTATCCAGTCCCTAAGATTTCCCCGCTTTGCTTTCTCCCACCCCATTAATCTACAGCCAATGGATTTCATGTAACCCTCCTCCTTTGATTCTAATGTGTAAAATTATTTGCAAAGCAGCCATTCTCTGGAGTAATTTCTCAATCTGATGAGATTTTGCTTTCCGGAAATTGTCGCCAATTTGGCTCAAACAAACTCTTCTAAGTTTTCTCTTAGGCTGAATATTTTCTGTCAACATTCTGTAACTAACATTTGCAGTTGGTTCTCCCCACTAGATTTTTTTTTAAGGACAGTGTCACTGGCCCTCATCTGTGAGATCCGAACCCTGGGCCACTGGTGTCCCAAGGCAGCTCTTAACCACCATGCCACAGTCTATCCTAGATATAAACTCTTCAAGTAAACTATTTTTTACTACTCTTAAGCAAAACTGAGTAGAGTTTCTCAATAATTGTTAGTTGAGCAAATCTATAATGAAGTATCTTTTAGATAAAATCACAAATCTTGTAACCCCAATAGGTCTTCTGCAGTTTTATTTTTATAATGTGATCTAGTCACATACCTAATATAACCTATGACTCACAGAAGATCGTTCTTATAATTTTCTTTAATGTAGGCATTTGTAATTAAAGTCTATGCAATTTTCCAGAGAAATTACGTTTCAGTCTGAACTTTCAGGTATGTGGCAACTTGAATTGTTTGACATTGTGCCACAGTTTTACTTGGGTCATATTGAAATACTTCTGTATTACTTCCAAAATTGCATTAAATAATGAATGTACTATAACACTGTAAGGAAACATGAAGATTAATGTTGACATAAAATGTTAATGTTCATAAAAGCAAAATTGCTATGGATTCTTTATTTATTCTTTGATAGGAAAATATATGAAGGCTTCTTAACATAATATATATCAACATATTGTCTTCTGGAAAATGTATTGTATTAATGATTTAATTTCTAATTTTTCCACAGGAGTTGAGGTTCCAATTAAAACACTTTTGGGCCATTTTGTTACTGCTTGCTAGTGCTTAATCTTCACTGAAAGCCTCACCATTTATTTTAAAACAAACAAAGAATGAGGTAAGGAGAAAAGTAATGAAATGCAGCATAACACATCTTTCAAAGTAAGGGGAAATAGCTGTTTAAAAACAATCTAAGGTCAGTGACATTCAGAAATTATTTGCTGAATACTAAAAGTGCTTAAGTGTGGCATCTCAATTCCAAGGACTCCATGTCTTCTATAATGAAATGAACCACACACACTTATTTTTTTTCTCGTTGCCATTGCAACAGCCTAAGGTAATAATTATTAATGCCAATGATATATATGGCAAATGGTAATTTGGATTGCAAAATGACTCTCCCACTTTATCTCATAGAAATTCTATGATGCTGTGGTACTAAAATGATGAGCATGATTAACATTCTTCAATGTTATTTTTAAAAAATATGCACAATTCTGGTCATTCTCTACCACATCATGTCCAGATTTGCTTATATCACGGGGTCATACTTAGCAGCATTCTGCACAGTCCATCATGGTGTCCTTTATTCTCATGTTGCTAATTCACAACTTTTTTTTTAAGATTTTTGTTGGGGAATTGGGGGAGGGGAACAGCGTTGGGGAATCAGGGAAGGGGAACAGACAAGTTGCTGTCTTTTTGTTCTTCAGTCTAGTTGCAGAAGATGTTGCTTCACTGGACCATGTTGGTATCGTCAATGCATTCCTCCCGGATGAGGCAGATCAGTCGCCGGCCTCTGGATGGTCGCTCACAGCGGCTATTGGCAGCTCACAATGGTTGCCAGTCACTCACGCTGGCTGCCGACCACTCACTATAGCCTATGGCAGCCCACACCATCTCCAGGGCTCGCACAGCCCAGCTCCAGGTAGAGCTGTTGTTAGCTGTAGAGGCCAGTGTCACTGGCCCTCATATGTGGGATCTGAACCGTGGCCACTGGCATACCAAAACCAGATCTTAACCAATGTGCCACTCGGCCGGCCGCTAATTCACCACTTTTGAAATACTTATTCTGACAGTTCTTTGGAGTGTTATGTTGCACTGAGTAACAATGCATACATCAGAGGAATGATAATAATCGGACATACCATTTAAAGATGCAATATTGGTCCCTAAATCTAAATGGAATGAAAGATGTAGATATGAAAAGCAAGTGAAAACATATCCATGCATTTCCTCTGTACTGTCTCATAATGGGACACTTTTCATTAAAGTTAAAAGTTGAGTAAACAATTATTTGCCGCAAAAAAACATATCACCCCCAAATGAATTGATATGACATATTCTTTTTTGTTTTTACAGATTTTATTGGGGAATTGGAGGAGGGGAACAGCATTGGGGAACCAGGGAAAGGGAACAGCAAGTTGCTGTCCTTTTGTTCTTCAGTCAAGTTGTGGAGGACGTTGCTTCACTGGCCCATGTTGGTATCATCCCGCTCTTCTCAGGTGAGGCAGATTGGTTGCCGGCCTCTGGACAGCTGCACACAGCGGCTCTTTGCATCTCACACCAGCTGCCAGACGCTCATGCTGGCTGCTAGCCATTCACTGTAGCCTATGGCAGTCCACTGCAGCAGGGGCTGCAGCTGTGCCGCCTGAGGGACTCTTGGCAGCCCAGCTCCAGGTGGAGCTATTGTTCACCATCTTAGCTGTAGAGGACAGTATCACTGGCCCTCATATGTGGGATCTGAACTGGGTGTGCTGTCGTCCCAAGCAAACTCTTAACCAATGCGCCACTCAGCCAGCCCTGATATGACATGTTTATATTCATTTCAAATGGACTGGCTTTTTTTTATTATTAGTTTCAGGTGTACAACACAATGCAATAGTTATACACTTTACCCCCCAAAGTGACAAACCCCTCCCCCAATTCACCCCCCCATATCATACATATCTATCACAACTCCCCTGACTCCCCTCCACAGTATACTCCACATCCCGTGACCATCCACATATTCAGTTACAGTTGACATACAATACTATACAACACCAGGTTCACGTGTACAGTGCAGTGATCAAGCCTCTACTCCATCCATGAGTGGTCTCCCTAACAAGACATGTGACTATCTGACACACCACAAAATTTTTACATTATTATATTCCCCAAAATGTGTTTCATATCCCTGTGGGAACATTGTAGTTGTCTATTTATGCTGTCTAATCCCTTCCCCTTCCCCCTATCCTCAATCCCCTCCCAACTAGCAACCCTCAGTTTTTCCTCAACATCTACGAGTCTATTGATTTACTTTGATCGTTCACTCAGCTCTTAAGACTCCACACACAAGTGAATTCACATGGTACCTGTCCTTCTCCGACTGACTTATTTCATGCAACATAATAGTCTCTTCACAATATTATCAATTACATTCCCAGAACTGCCCCCATATACCTGCAGCAACATTGTAGTCCCACCTACACTGTCCAAAACCTTCCCCCTCTCCCTCTTCCCCACTCCCTCCCAGCCAGCAACCATCAGTTTTTCCTTTATATCTGTTTGATATGACTTGAATCTTCTTAAATTTACTGAGACTTGTTTTGTGGCCTAACATGGTCTATCTTGGAAAATGTCCGAGGTGTACTTGAGAAGAATGTATATTCTGTTTTTTTCAGGGTGAAATGCTCTAAAAATATCAACGAAATCCATCTGGTCTAAAGTATCATTTAAGGCCCCTCTTTCTGTGTTGATTTTCTGTCTAAATGGTCTGTCCATTGGTGACAATGGTGTTGAAGTCCCCTACTTTGATTGTGTTACCGTTGATCTCTTTCTTTATGTCTGTCAAAATCTGTTATATGTAATTAGGAGTTCCCATGTTGCATGCAAAGATGTTTATTAGGGTTATAGTGCCCTTCTTTGTCTTTTATTGTAGTCATTTTAAAGTCTATTTTGTCCAAAATAAGTATTGGTACTCCAGCTTTTTTTTTCCTCATTTCCATTTGCATGAAATATCTTATTTCATCTGTAAACAGCTTATACATGTTTCCTATTTTCTTATACACTCAGCCACTCTCTGTCTTTTGATTGGAGCATTTAGCACATTCGCATTTAAAATGATTATTGATAGGTGCATATGTATTGCCATTTTGTTATTTGTATTTCTGGTCTTCCTGGGTTAGCTTGTTTACCCCTTTCTTTTGTTTAAAAAAGCCCTTTTAATATTTCTTGCAATGCTGGCTTGGTGGTAATGAATTCCTTAAGCTTATTCTTTTCTGAGAAGCTCTTTATTTCTCCTTCAATTTTAAGTGATAGCCATGCTGGGTAGAGCAATCTTGGTTGTAGGCCTTTATTTTGTGTCACTTTGAAGATCTCCTGCCACTCCCTTCTGGCCGGCAGAATTTCTGTAGACAAGTCAGCTGTTAGTCTAACAGGAGTTCCTCCTTATGTAACCTGCTTTCTTTCTCTGGCAGCCCCTAGGATTCTGTCTCTGTCTTTAACCTTTTCCATTTTAACTAGGATGTGTCTTGGTATGGACCTCTTTGGGTTCAGCTTGTTTGGAACCCTCTGTACTTCCTGGGCATGTATGTTGATTTCCTTCATCAGGGTAGGGAAGTTTTCAGTCATTATTTTTTCAAATACATTCTCGACCCCTTGCTTCTTCTCTTCTCCTTCTGGTATTCCTGAGTCTAAGGTGGTTTCGTTTCACCTTGTACCATAGGGCTCTTCAACTATTTTCATTGTTTTTTATTCTTTGGTCTTTTTGCTGTGCCAACTGGGTGATTTCTGCTATTTTATCTTCCAAATCGCTGATCTGCTCCTCTTCTTCATCTACTCTACTGGTGATTCCTTCGAGTGTGTTCTTCATATCAGTTATTGTATTCTTTAGTTCTAACAAGTTGTTTTTTATGGTTTCCCTATCCTTCTTTATGTCCTTGCTAAGTTCCTTAAACATTCTTTTCATCAGTGTTCTAAACTCTGTCTCTGAAAGGTTGGTTCCCTCTGTTTCATTTAGTTCCATTTCTAGAGGATTCTTCTGATCTTTTACTTGTGACATGTTTCTTTGTTTCCCCATTCTGGCTGTCGCTCTGGGATTGCTTTGATGTATTAGATAGATCATAAGGAGAACGCTGGCTGGATCACACAGGCACACAGCTCATGGCCCAACACTGCCACGAAAACTCCCAGTCTCAGCCTGTCCCAATCAGCCGCTCACAGATCAGGCCGAGCAGCCTGACAACCAATCACCAGCCTGGCAACTCTGCAAGCGCAATGCGGAGAGCCTGGACCCGAGGCGGCTTGCTCTCTCCCACGTCTCAGTGAGCAGCCTGTTGGAGCCAGAGGGCACCTGCCCAGCATTTCCCTGGCAACGCAGTATAAGCCGGGTGGAGGGTGGGGTTCCAAGGCCGCATGCACACACACACACACTTCTGCACCAATTCCACCAGACCAATGAGTTCTTGGACTTGATCCTCCATGGGAGGACCCAAGCCCGACAAATGGTGCTCTCCCTACACCACTCCCATGCATGCTCCACACCACGGGAACAGCAGTCCAAAAACCTCCAGCCTTTACACCAAAGGTGCTCAGTTCAGTCTGTCCCCACAGGCAGCCAGGTCCGGCTCACACAACCACTCCCTCCACCAGTAACCAGGTAAATGTTCACCCAGGTGTCGGCCCCACTAATTGTCTAGTCACTCTTAGCCTCACCGAGCTGAGCAAAGAGAGTTCTCACTAATTTACCTCCAGCTATCTTGGAACTTCTCTACCCAGCAAAGGTAGTTTGGATTGCTGAGCCTGGTGTGCGGCCAGAGGGTCTCTCCCCCAACCGGGGAAGCCTCCCCACAGCTGAGGCTTCCCTCACGGGGTTCACCCTCTCTCGACTCCACCCCTCCTACCAGACCCGATGTTGCCTCCTCTTTAATTTCTTCATTTAGTGGTTCTGTTCATCTAGTGTTCCAGGGAACTCCAGGGTTGAATGCTGTATAATTTGTTTGTAATTTTGGTGTGATCCTGGGAGGTAGTTAGCACAGTGTCTGTCTATTGTGCCATTTTACCTGGACTGGCTTTTTGAAGATGAAAATTATCTTATTAATTCTGGATTGCCAAAGTATCAGCAAGTAACTGTAAATTTATTAATTTTGTTAAACCTGTTAGCTTTAGTCAGAGTGAACTATACTTCTGAGTATCTGTATAAGTTTCATCATTTTTGAGAAGATTTAGGGACTATATATTCACCTCTGAATCTCTACCCTCCCTTTAGTATCTATCAAAGTGCCTGTGTTTATTGATGAAAAGGAGAGCAAGGGAACAAGAGAGAGAAAAGTTATGCTTTACAGCAATCAGGGAATTGGTCTCCTGCCCTGGGTAAACAAAGATTACCATATGGCACTAGGGATTCCAATAAAATATTTCAAGTTTTGATTCTCTTTCTTATGGTAGTCTCCATTTAAGAGTTTGTTAATGAGCTATTCCCATGTTATTCATTAATTCATCAGAAGCTTCTTGTTGTTGTTTCTTTTTTTGTTGTTTTTTTGAGGGCTGAGTAACTGGCCCTCATATGTGGGACTTGAACCAGTGCTGCTGGCTTCCCAAGCCAGCGCTTAACCACCGCACCACTCAGCCGGCCCATCAGCAGCTTCTTTAGTGTATGTATTTAACTTTCATTTAAGCTCCATATCATAGGTGCTGAGAGCACCAATGGGGAAAGTTGAACAGCCAGTATACTACACAAATTTCTATTTGAATAAGTTTTATTTTATTTTATTTATTTTAATTTTATTTTATTTTAAGTTGACTTATGTTGATTTTCACCATGAAAGTTCACTATAACTCTTTCAGTGTTTGTATCCTAAAAATAAATCCATCTTTGCGAGATAAAACTTATTGTTATTGAAAATGTTACCAGTGCTCAGGTGTTTATTAGGTATAATGGTAGCTGCTTATGTGCTTCCTCTTTGTATATCATCTAATCTCACTAGTTTGTCTCATTAATTCTAATAATTTTCTATAGGGTATAAACAAATAAAATGTGATTACCCTCTTTTTAGGGTATGGTAAAGGACCACCCTCAGGCTACTTCTGCATTAAATCACTGTTTAAGTTCAGTTTATCAAAAATATATATTGATCGGACAGGGTGGCGCCCTCCTTGCACCACTCATGTGTGGGCTCCACACCGGAGGAGCAACAGTCCAGGAGTCTCCAGCCTTTGCACCAAGGGCGCTCGCTTCAGTCCATCCCCGTGGGCTCCTGGGCCCAGCTCACACAGCTGCTCCCTCCACCGGGAACCAGGTATATTCATTCAGATACATCTGACCTTCATGGCAAAAGGGTTAAGGTTTTGTAAGAAGACAAGGAATCTTTAGGCCCTCCCTTCTGCTCCACTGGACATAGAATGGACAGCAAGGAAGAATCAAGTCTGCTTGCAAGAGGGACACGAATTCAGTAAGGCCTTCATAGAAGGCGAGATCCTTAACATGATACTTAGAGGATTCAGCAAGATGGTGTTCATCTGTAAGCCAGGAAGAGGCCCTCACCAAGACTTGACAATGCCTAGCATCCTGATCTCTGATTTCCAGCCTCCAGAACTGTGAGAAATAAATCTCTGTTGTTTAAATATATATATATATCTCATATTCTTTTCCAGGCAATGTCTCTAGGTTTATAAAAATTAATAAAACCTGACCCCTGCTTTCTCTGACCATATAATGATTGAGGAAGCCAAGTATATGCACCATTTTAATATAATCTGTTTAGCATTCTGAAAGAGGTATGTGTAGGATGATATCAGAATCCTGAAGTGGGATATTCAACCAGCTTGGGGAGGAGGTTAGACCAATGAAGAAATACTTGAGGGGTCAGCCAAGTGGCTCAGTTGGTTAAGAGTTGGTTTAGAGTGCCAGCTCTGAGCAACAGGGCCACCAGTTTGATTCCCACATGGGCCAGTGAAATATGCACCCTAGCTGAGCTGTCGCTGAGCTGCCAACAGGTGGCAGGATGGCTCAGCGGGTGTCACAACAAGATTGCCTGTTAGATGGTGAACTATGCCCACCAACAACTAAGACTGAATTGGGCTGAGCTGAGCTGTCACCTGGATGGCTCAGTGCATAGGGCATGCACTCTTAACAACAAGGCTGCTGCTTCGACTCCCACAAGGAATGGTGGCTATGCCCACCCGCAACTGAGATTGAACACAGCACCTTGAGCATAGAGGCCATGAGCTGCCAACGGGAAGCCAGATGGCGACTGGTACCCTCCACAATGAAGACTGAAGAACAGCAACTTGTCTGGTCCCCTTCGCCAATTCCCCAACACTGTTCCCCTCCCCCAACTCCCCAATAAAATTTTTTTAAAAAAGGAAATACTTGAAGGGATAATGCTTAAGCTATCAAAAGATGAGTAGGCGCAGCTAGGCAAAAAAAGAAAAAAAGATGTGGAGTTGCATAGAGCAGCAGGGAAAGGGTGTAAATGCACAGATGTGATTAAAATGAAGGTCACCGCTGCTAGTATATGATATGGCAGTAAAAAAAAAATGCTTTTTAATGGAAAGAGAAGGTTTCCTGAATGAGGTACACTTTAAGAGAAATTTGGAAGCATAAATTTGACTGAGCCAAATAAAGAATTGTGAAAGATGTCCTTCGATGGAAGATTGGATAAAGAAGATGTGGTATATATACACAATGGAATACTATTCTCCCATAAGAAAAGATGAAATAATTTCATTTGTGACAAGATGGATGGACTTTGAGATAATTATGCTACGCAAAATAAGTCACATAGAAAAAGTTGACAACTATGTGATTTTGCTGATATGTGGTATATAAAACTGAAAGCAACAAAGGAACAAGACAAACAAATAAAGAAACTAAAACTCACAGACGCAAACAACAGTTTGGTGGTTGCCAGAAGGTAAAGTGGGAGGAGAGTGGCGGATGAGGGTAAACAGGGTCAAATATATGGTGATGAAAGGAGAACTGACTCAGAGTGGTGAACAAACAATGAGATGAACATATTACAGAATTGCACACTTGAAACCCATGTACATTTACTAACCATTGTCACCCCAATACATTTTATTAAAAAAACAGAAAGAATTTTTTTTCTAAGCAGAAACAAACAACAATCAAAGATTGGTTTTTTAAGCTTGTTTGATGTCCATTTGCATGGCATCAGTCAAATGAATTTAATGGTCCATTTTCCCCCATTCTCTACTCTGTAAGCAGTCAGTGCATTGATTTCTATCTCTTTGAACTTTGAATAAAGTCATATAAACATAAGTTGCAAACCTAAAGGAAATTTAGATAATACCTCATTCAGACTCCCATTTTTCTAGATAAAGAAATTGAGGCTCAGAGGGATGATGTAACTTGTTTAAGAGCAAGCTGTGTATTTTCGGAGTATCGGTAAGTTCCAATACTCTCTATATCAGCAAAAAGAAACACCTTAAAAACTGAGGTATTTTAGTCATGTTTCCCTCAATTCCAGTGGACTGCCATTTAGGGGAAGTAAAGTCTAGAAGTTAAAGTGTCGGCTCTTGGGCCGGCTGAATTGCCCAGTGGTTAAGTGCTGGCTTGAGAAGCCAGTGGCCCTGGTTCAGGTTCCATATATGAGGGCTAGTGATACTGACCTCAAAAAAAATGTGTTGTCTCTAGAGTCAAAACAGCTATGCTTTCGCCAAATACATGCCAAATGACTTTAGGCAAGTGATATAATCTTTTTGCTGTACATATATGATTTCTTAATTATCATTAATGTAAAATATTAAGTTTTTATAAATTAAATAGTATGAAGTAATGGTTAAAGGATATTAGAGTAAGAATTGGAAATCTGTCTATTAATTTGAAATGTGCAAAACATTCCTACCTTAAGCAAAATTGTCCAAGAAACTGTGTTTCTTGTATAAGGATATAGAAATGGCTATCTGACCTTGAATCTGATTTCAATCTTATGTTCCAGCACCCCTGTTATTTAAATAAATAATAAATAATAAAACAGAATAAAGCTGATAGCAAAGTGATGTGAATTTCATACTCTAGGAATAAAACACTATCAGTACTACCTTCCATGTTAGATGGATGATGGCCTTTGTTCATTTGGCAAAACAACTTTAAGGACATTTTTATTCTTAGAAAGTTTGGCTCTGATATAAATTTCCTACCCAGTGGATACTAGACTTTTACTGCAGGGGTTTTGTATATTAGATAGCTACATACAACATGAGACAGGTCCATGCTTCCAAAGTCATTATATTCACTATTTAATGAATTGAAACATTTAGATCTGTAATGTGGTTCATAAATCATGACAACATTTTATACACATTAATGTGACCATTGTTGTGCACAGAGAAATAAACTAAACAGAACTATTCCCATCTTGGGAAAAATATAAATTTGTTTTCCAATTTAAATTACAAAGGTTTAAAAAAATAAGTTGCTTTGGAGATCCAAGTAAGTAATTTCCAAAATGCAGAGGATATTATTTTTAAAATAGAGGTTTACACTATGTGATCTATAAATAAAACTTTTCTGCAGAATATGCAGGGAGAAGATGGTCTTATTTCACAAATCATAGATACTGGATTTACTTAACATAATTTTTAACATAATAATATTCTCATGTTACTGTATTATAGTATGAATTTCTAGACTATTATGAGAAGCTGTTTTCTATTTCTTTATTTCTTTTCTCATTAAAACAAATCTAGTAGTAATAAACATTCAAAGCTCACAAGGTTAAATTCTATTCTCTAGGGAGAAGAATTTGACAACTTCTATTTTTTTTTTTAGAAAGACTCGAAAAAGAAGCCAAGTAATACCAGGCTGTTTTAAAAGCCTACTTTCAGGTATAACTAGAGTTCAATAACATATATTTTCTCTATCCATGCTGTTCTACTATAAGAACTAATACATAAAACAGTAATTTCCAGGTACTCCACTGTTAATTTTGTTTGATTATTTTAGGTCCACAATATTTAACCAAGGAAAGGTACATAGACTACACAATTTAGGAAGGTCTTCATTAAATATGTGGTGAAATATACCATTGAAACCATCTGATCTTGGACTATTCTTTGTTGGAATGTTTATAATTACTCATTCATTCTGCTTACTTGCAATTGGTCTGTTCACATATTCTGTTTCTTCATGATTCAGTCTTGGTAGGTTGTTTCTAAGAATTTATCCATTTCTTCTAGTTTATCTAATTTTTTTGTGTGTAATTGTTCATAACCGTGCCTTATGATCCTTAGTATTTCTGTGTTACCAGCTGTAATGAATTCTCTTTCATTTCTGATTTTATTTTAGTTCCCTTTCTCTCTCTCTCTCTCTCTCTCTCTCTCTCTCTCTCTCTCTCTCTCTCCCCCCGCCCCTTTTAGTCTAGATAAAGGTTTGCCAGTTTTGTTTACCTTTTCAGAAAAACAGCTCTGATTTTTGTCTATCTTTTCTATTGTCTTTATAGCCTCTATTTCATTTATTTCCACTGTGATCTTTGTTATTTTCTTCCATATACTGAGTTTGGGCTTAGTTTGCTTTTCTTTTTCTAGATTCTTGAAGTTAGTTTATTTATTTGAAATTTTTCTTTTTTATTAATGTAGGTGTTTGTCACTATAAATGTCCTCTCAGAACTACTTTTGCTGCATCCCGTACAGTTTGGTATGTTTGTGTTTCCATTTTCATTTGTCTGAAGATACTTTTTTTATTTCTTTTTTGATCCATTAGTTGTCCAGGGGCATGTTGTTAAATCTCCAGATATTTGTGAATTTTCAAGTTTTCCTTTCTATTGATTTTTTTCCACCATGTATACATATATGAAATAATCATGTTCTACACGTTAAGTATATCACAATTTTGTTTATCAATTATACCTCAAAAGAGCTGAAAAAAAAATTAAACCACCTTCTTAGGTTAAAATAATTTTTTTTTAATAAATATTTTTAAAAAGGTCTTCATCGGATGCAAGATGGCCTCTGTGAGGAGAGCTCCCTGAGTTCTTCCCTGGAAATATCCACAATTTGAACTTCTGTAACTCTTCAAAGGGATGTCTACTCATCACACAGAGCAACTTAGAGTCTCACACAACAATTGCTGAAAGGTGGGCAGACCGGGCGAGCGGGAGTAGAAGGCGGCACGACACTTGAGGTGCAGCCCACACCCACAGCTGCAGAGGCACAGAGCTTCAGAAAGCAGATTGATGAGTGTTCCCATTGCTAGCTCCATGCACCCTACAGCCCACCTAGAGTACAGCAAGAGCACAACGATCTGCAGCCTGAGGAAGAAGCCTCAGGCCGGGTGAGTGGGGGAGGAGAGAGGGGAGACCTACAGCTGCACCCGTAGCTCCCCGGGTCCCCAGGAAGCAGGGTGCAGTGCCCGGCAGTGACAGAGCAAGATCAATCCATGCACATGCCCGCCCGGGTCAGGGGTTAGTCTTTGCGTCCACCGGGTCCCATGGAGCACAGTAAGAGCACCTCGGCATGCAGGCTCTGAGGCACAAGCCTGAAAACCAGCAAGCAGGGGGAAAAAGAATACTAGTGGGGGCAGATGCAGCATGTGCTGGGCAGAGACGCAGGTCCCCAGAGAGACGGAGTGGGGATCTGAGCC
Organism: Aselliscus stoliczkanus; assembly: GCA_033961575.1. NCBI lineage: Eukaryota > Metazoa > Chordata > Mammalia > Chiroptera > Hipposideridae > Aselliscus > Aselliscus stoliczkanus. The sequence continues at coordinate 9,951,624 of CM066737.1, read as the reverse complement.
ACAGCCGGGTGCACGCAGTCTCCTAAACCCTGGCAGTCCTTCAGGGAGAGCAGCAGGAGGACCGTGGCACAAACAGGCTCCAAGGCAGAAGCCTGAAACCCGGCGAGCAGGGGAAGAAAGAATACTCGTGGGGTGAGATGCAGTGCACCAGGCGGAGACTCAGGTCCCCGAGAGAAGGAGTGGAGATCTGAGCCACTGCATGGGGTGTGCAGCACCCTAAACCCCAGCAGTATCTTTGTGAGAGCAGCAGGAACTCCTCTAGAGCATATGAAGCAAAGGCTTTAGCTCAAACAGTGTTGGGACTGTGTTTGTTGTTGTTGTTGTATTGTTTTGTTTTGTTTTGTTGGTTTGTTTTCTGCTTGTTTCTTTGTTTATCTTTGCTCTTCTCTTGGACAGAAAGCAAAAAAAAATAAAAAACTACAGAAAAAAATTTCACCCCCACCCTCCCTCAGAAAACTTGGCCCCCACCAAGCCAGAGTCTTAAACTGACCCCTAAATGGAGCAATAGGGGCAGACTACAGGGGCATTCTTACCCATAGGGGTCGAGAATTTCTGCGCCAGAAGAGGCTGCAGAGTGAGACTACCTACCCCACCCCTGCCTTTCCCGCAAGGCCTGGGAGGCAGCACAGGTTCAGCTGCTGAGGCACTAACTAACAGATCTCTGGCAGCTGACTTTTTGCAACAAGTAAGGCTCTCATTCTCCACGGCTGTCAATGGATAGGGTGTCCAAAGACACTCATTGAGTCTGCAGGGTGTACAGCATGCCTTGGGACAGGCAAAAGCAGAAACGGCAGTGACTTTGTAGAAACTAACAATCACACATCACAGCCACCCTCATGTACAGCAAACCTGCAGTGCCAGGATCACATTAGATGTCAGATGGCTGTCTTTGTTCCCACAAGACACCGAGGAATTTTTGTACAGCAGAGGACAACCTGAAGACATCTTGGTGGACTTTGGCCAAGACCGGCACTGGAGACACAGGAGTCATCATACCCACAGGCCAACGTTAGATAAAACCAGAGCATTTCTGGGTTTGACATACAAGAGTCACACCCAAAAGGATGTTGCTACAGGTGCAAGGGCCCAAAGGGTCCAAGCCTCATCAGAGGGGTCAACCCTCTCACAGCAGTTCATAAACTCCGGACACTGCTGATCCTCACAGTTAAGCTGTCTGGGTGTCAATCCCACCTACAGACAAGCCAAAAGTAATCAAAACTAAACTTCACCTGGTGAAGACACAACACAAGGAACACCTCAGATATACACACACAAGAGAATAGGGAGACTGAGTAATTCAAATATAAAGGCCACACACCATATAAGTTCACCCAGAAAAGACTGAGAGACCTCAGGGATCTATCTGTTTTATCAAAGCAAGCACAAATATTAAGCCAGATTGGAGAAACAAAGGAATACAACCCAAATAAAGAAACAGAAGAAACCCACTGAATAGTGGAACTAGAGTAAATAGAGGTAAACAACCTATCAGAGACAGAATTCAGAACACTGATTATTAGAATGTTCCAGGAAATTAATGAAAATAGAAAGAAGGATAGAGAAATCATGAAAAGCAACCAGCTAGAATTTAAGAACGCAATTACTGAATTAAATAACAAATTCGATGGAATTACTAGCAGATTGGAAGATGCAGAAAATCGAATCAGTGACTTAGAAGACAAGACAGCAGAGATCATCTAAGCAGAACAACGAAAAGAAAAAACAATGAAAAACATTGAAAATAGTTTAAGAGACCTGGGAGACAAACATCAACTCAACAATCTCACATCATTGGAATACCAGAAGGAGAAGAGAGGAAGCAAGGGATTCAGAACATATTTGAAGTAATAATATCTAAAAACTACCCTAACCTGGCAAAGCACATTGAAATACAAGCCCAGAAAGTGCAGAGAGTTCCAATCAGGATGATCAGAAAAATGCCCACACCAAGAAACATTATAGAGAAAAGGGCAAGGGTTAAGGACAAAGACAGAATCCTTAAAGCAACAAGGGAAAGGCAGCAATTTACTTACAAGGGCACCCCCATAAGATTACCAGCCGACTTTTCTACAGAAACATTGCAAGCCAGAAGGAAGTGTCAGGAGGTTTTCAAAGAGATGAAAAATAAAGGCCTGCAACCCAGATTGCTGTATCCAGCAAAGTTAACATTTAAAATTGAAGGAGAGTCTGAGCTGAGATCTGAGCAATGGCAGTTCGATGTCAGCCTGAGCAGAGTTGCCGTTAAGCTGCCAACAGGTGACAGGATGGTTCAGTTAAAAAATAAATAAATAAATAAATAAATAAATAATAACTAAATAAAACTGAAGGAGAGATAAAGAGCTTCCCAGAAAAGAATAAGTTAAGGGAGTTCATTACCACCAAGCCAGCACTGCAGGAAATGTTAAAAGGGCTTCTTTAAGCAGAAAAGAAAAACATCCTAACTAAGGAAGACTGGGAACACAAATAACAAAATGGCAATAAATACGCACCTATCAATAATCACGTTAAATGTAAATGGAGTAAATGCTCCAATCAAAAGACAAAGCGTGGCTGAATTGATAAGAAAGCAAGACCCCGGCATATGCTGTATACAAGAGTCACACCTCAGATCAGAAGACACATACAGGCTGAAAGTAAAGGGATGGAGTAAAGTATTTCATGCAAATGGAACAGAGGAAAAAGCTGGAGTAGCGATACTTATTTCAGATAAAATGGACTTTAAATTGAAGAATATAATAAAGGACAAAGAAGGACACTTCATACTAATAAAGGATCAATCCAACAAGAGGACATAACCCTAGTAAACATCTATGCACCTAACATAGGAGCTCCTAAATATATGAAACAGATATTATCAGACATAAAAACGGAGATCAACAGTAATACTATCATAGCAGGGGACTTCAACACCCCACTGTCACCAATGGACAGATCCTCCAGACAGAAAATCAATGCGGAAACAGTGACCTTAAATGACACATTAGACCAGCTGGATTTAACAGACATTTTCAGAGCTTCTCACCCCAAAGCTACAGAATATATATTCTTCTCAAGCGCACATGGAACATTTTCTAAGATAGACCACATGTTAGGACACAAAACAAGTTTGAATAAATTTAAGAAGATTGGAATCATTTCAAGTGTCTTCTCTGACCACAATGTTATGAAACTAAAAATCAATTATAAAAAGAACCCCGGAAAGCTGTCAAATAAATGGAGGTTGAATAACATGCTACTAAATAGTTAGTGGGTCACAAATGAGATCAAGGAGGAAATCAAAAAGTACCTTGAGACAAACGAAAATGAAAACACCATGACCCAAAATCTCTGGGATGCAGCGAAAGCAGTCCTAAGAGGGAAGTTTATAGCAGTGCAGGCCTACCTAAAGAAGGAAGAAATATCTCAAATCAACAGGTTATCATTACACCTAAGGGAACTGGAAAAAGAACAGCAAAAGAGGCCCAAGGGGAGTACAAGAAAGGAGATAATAAAGACCAGAGCATAAATAAACAATATAGAGAACAGAAAAACAATTCAAAAGATCAATGAAACCAAGAGCTGGTTTCTTGAGAAGATAAACAAAAGTGACAAACCTCTAGCCAGGCTCATAAAAAAAAAAAAAAAAAAGAGAGAGAGGACTCAAATTAGCAAAATCAGGAATGAAAGAGGGGAAATGACTACAGACATCACAGAAAAACAAAAAATTCTAAGAAATTACTATGAGTAACTATATACCAACAAATTTGACAATCTGGAAGAAATGGATAATTTTCTAGAAGCGTACAACCTTCCAAAGCTAACACGAGAAGAAACAGAAAATCTAAATACCCTGATTACTACCAAGGAAATTGAATCAGTAATTGACAAGCTCGCAAAAAACAAAAGTCCTGGATCAGATGACTTCACAAGTGAATTTTATCAAACATTCAAAAAAGAATTATCACCTATTCTTCTCAAACTATGCCAAAAAATCCAGAAGGAGGGAAGGCTCCCAAACTCTTTTTATGAAGCCACTATCACCCTGATACCAAAACCAGATAAAGACAGCACAGAAAAAGAAAACTACCAATATCCCTGATGAATATAGATGCAAAAATTCTCAATAAAATGCTAGCAAACAGAATTCAGCAATATATGAAGAAGATCATGATCAAGTGGGTTTCATCCCTAGTACGCAAGGCTGGTTCAACATACGTAAATCAATTAATGTGATACATCACATCAACAAAATGAAGGATAAAAATCACATGGTCATTTCAATAGATGCAGAAAAAGCATTTGACAAAATCCAACTGCCATTTATGTTAAAAACGCTTAGCAAAGTGGGAATACAGAGAATATATCTCAATATAATAAAAGCCATATATGATAAACCTACAGCTAACATCATACTCAATGGGGAAAAGCTAAAACCATTCCCCTTAAGATCAGGAATAAGACAAGGCTGTCCACTTTCTCCTCTTTTATTCAACATCGTGCTGGACGTTCTAGCCACAGCAATCAGACAACAAAAAGAAATAAAAGGCATCCAAATTGGCAAGGAAGAAGTAAAATTGTCATTATATGCAGATGACATGATATTGTATATAGAGAACTCCAAAGACTCCAAAAAAGTCAAAAAAACTATTAGAACTCATAGACGAATTCAGTAAAGTAGCAGGATATAAAATCAGTGTTCAGAAATCAGTGGCATTTGCATATACCAATAATAAACTAACGGAAGGAGAAATTAAGAAAACTGTCCCATTTACAATTGCTTAAAGAACTATAAAATACCTATGAATAAATTTAACCAAAGAAGTGAAAGATCTGTACTCAGAAAATTATAAGACAATGAAGAAAGAAATCATAGAAGATACAAATAAATGGAAACACCTACCATGCTCATGGATAGGAAGAATTAATATAGTAAAAATGTCCATACTGCCTAAAGCAATATATAGATTCAATGCAATTCCTATGAAACTACCATGGGCATTTTTCACAGAAATAGAAAATATAATCCTAAAATTTATAGGGAACCATAAAAGACCCAGAATAGCCTCGGCAATCCTGAGAAATAGGAACAAAGTCGGGGGATCACGCTACCAGACATCAAAACCTACTACAAGTCTACAGTAATCAAGACAGTATGGTATTGCCATAAAAACAGGCACAACGATCAGTGGAATAGGACAGAAAGCCCAGAAATAAATCCAGGCATTTACAGACAGTTAATCTATGACAAGGGAAGCAAGAATTTACATTGGAGTAAAGATAGTCTATTCAATAAATGTTGCTGGGAAAATTGGACTGACACATGAAAAAAAAGAAACTTGACAACCTCCTTACGCCATATACAAGAACAAATTCAAAATGGACTAAAGACTTAAACGTTAGACCTGAAACCATAAAACTCCTAAAAGAAAATATAGGGAGTACATTTGCAGACATTACCCGGAGCAATATTTTTACTGATACATCTCTACGGGCAAGGGAAGTAAAAGAAAAAATGAACATTTGGGATTATATCAGACTTAAAAATTTTTTCACCACAAAGGAAACCATTAACAAAACATAAAGGAAGCCTACTGAATGGGAGAATATATTTGACAACGATATATCTGATAAGGGGTTAATATCCAAAATGTAAAAAACACTCATGAAACTCAACACAAAAAAAACCCCAAACAACCCAATTAAAAAATGGGCAGAAGTTATGAAGAGACATTTCTCTAAAGAGGACATACAGTTGGCCAACAGGCATATGAAAAAATGTTCAACCTCACTGGTCATTAGGGAAATGCAAATAAAACCACAATGAGACACCACCTCACTCCAGTCAGAATGGCTATCATCAATAAATCAACAAACAAGTGCTGGCGGGGCTGTGGGGAAAAGGGAACCCTGCTACACTGTTGGTGGGATTGCAGATTGGTGCAGCCATTATGGCAGTCAGTATGGAGGTATCTCAAAGAACTGGAAATGGAGCTACCTTTTGACCCAGCAATTCCACTCCTAGGTATTTATCCTGAGAAACACACTACACTTATTCAAAAAAATTTATGCACGCCTATGTTCATAGCAGCGCTATTTACAATAGCTAAGACTTGGAAACAACCAAAATGCCCATCGGTAGATGACTGGATTAAGAAACTGTGGTACATTTACACAATGGAGTATTACGCAGCTATAAAGAAGAAAGAAATAGTACCATTTGCAACTACATGGATGGACCTAGAGAATATTATGTTAAGTGAAATAAGTCAGTCAGAGAAAAACAAATATCATATGATCTCACTCATATGTGGAATCTGAAAAACTGTATGAATGAGCAAAGTAAACCGAAACTGTCTCATAGATATAGAGGAAAAATCAGGGTTGCTAGTTGGGAGGGGGGTGGGGATGAGGGAGAAGGGGAAGGGATTAGACAGCAAAAATAGGCAACTACAATATTGCTACTGGGATATGAAAGGCAGTTTGGGGAATATAATCAATAATGTTGTAGATATTTTGTGGGGTGTGAGATGGTCATATTTCTTGTTAGGGAGACCATTTCATGGATGGAGAAGAGGATTGAACACTGCACTGTACACTTGAAGCTGAGGTTGTATAATATTGTATGCTATCTGTAATTGAATATATAGATAGTCACGGGATGTGGATTATAATGTGGAGGAGAGTCAGAGGAAGTGTGGTGCTTATATATGATATGGGAGGGAGGAGTGAGGTGGCAAAATGGGGGAGGGGTTTTGTCACTTTGAGGGGTAAAAAGGATAACTATTGCACTGTGTTGTACACCTGAAACTAATTTTAAAAAATTATAACAAAAAAACCACTATTTTACCCACAAAAAAAATGTAACTATTGTACAGATCTTGGGAAGTGTTAATAGAAGAAAAGGCTCTATTCTTCTTTGTACAGCCTAAAGTATAGATATGATGCTTTCAACTGAAAAGGATGCCTTGAACTATGAAGGAACTTGGGAACAGATTCTACAAAGTAGAACAGAATCATTCAGTAAGGCTATGTATTTGACATTATGATGCCATTCCAACCATGGACTCTCTATTGCAGACTTCCTCATGAGAGAGAAACAAAGTTGTACTTTGTTTAAGTTGTTATTTTGGATTCTGTCACGTGCAACTATATCCCTAATCCTAATTAACACAGACGCTTTATAAAGATTATCTAGAAAGTCTTTACAGATTTAAACATTTTGTATTTGTTCTTTACAATTCTCTCAGGATTTTAATATTAATGAATAAAAATTGATGAATTAGTTTTTGGAATAAAAAAAAACATTGGGGGTCGGCCAAGAGGCTCAGTTGCTTAAGAGCTTACTCAAGAGTGTGAGCTGAGCTCTGAGCAATGGCGTTTCAATGCCAGCCCGAGCTCAGTTGCCATTGAGCTGCCAAGAGGTGGCCAGATGGCTCAGCTAAAAGAAACAACAAAACAAAACAAAACTATTGGAACTGATAGATGAATTTGGTAAGGTAGCAGGATACAAAATGAATATTCAGAAATCAGTTGCATTTGCATATACCAATAATAAACTAACGGAAGGAGAAATTAAGAAAACTGTCCCATTTACAATTGCTTCAAGAGCTATAAAATACCTACGAATAAATTTACCAAAGAAGTAAAACATCTGTACTCAAATAATGATACGACACTGAAGAAAGAAATAAAAGAAGATACAAATAAATGGAAACACCTACCATGCTCATGGATAGGAAGAATTAATATAGATAAAATGTCCATACTGCCTAAAGCAATATATAGATTCAATGCAATTCCTATCAAACTACCAACGGCATTTTTCACAGAAATAGAAAATATAATCCTAACATTTATAGGGAACCATAGAAGACCCCGAATAGCCTCGGCAATCCTGAGACATAATAACAAAGTCAGGAGTATCACGCTACCAGACATCAAAACATACTACAAGGCCACAGTAATCAAAGCAGTATGGTATTGGCATAAAAACAGGCACATAGATCAGTGCAACAGAACAGAGAGCCCAGAAATAAATCCAGGCATATACGGACAGTTAATCTATGACAAGGGAAGCAAGAATTTACATTGGAGTAAAGATAGTCTGTTTAATAAATAGTGCTGGGAAAATTGGACTGACACATGCAAAAAAATGAAACTGGACCACCTCCTTATGCCATATACAAGAACAAATTCAAAATGGATTAAAATCAGAGGAAGAGTAATAGATATATATGATATGGGGGGGAGGAGTGGGGTGGCGAATTGGGGACGGGGGGTCATCACTTTGAGGGGTAAAATGTATAACTATTGCACTGTGTTGTACACCTGAATCTAATTAAAAAATTAAAAATTAAAAATTAAAAAAAAATGGATTAGAGATTTAAATGTAAGACCTGAAACCATAAAACTCCTAAAATAAAATATAGGGAGTAAATTTGCAGACATTACCCTGAGCAATATTTTTACTGATACATCCCTGCAGGTAAGGGAAGTAAAAGAAACAATGAACATATGGGATTATATCAGACTTAAAAGTTTTTTTCACAACAACGGAAACCACCAATAAAACAAAAATGAAGCCTATTGAATGGGAGAATATATTTGTCAATGATATATCTGATAAGGGATTAATATCCAAAATTTATAAAACACTCATGGAACTCAACACCAAAAATACAAACAACCCAATTAAAAAATGGGCAGAGGATATGAAGAGTCATTTCTCTAAAGAGGACATACAGATGGCCAGCAGGCATATGAAAAAATGTTCAACCTCAATGGTCATTAGGGAAATGCGAATAAAAACCACAATGCGATACCACCTCACACTAGGCTATCATCAATAAATCAACAACAACAAGTGCTGGCTGGGCTGTGGGGAAAAGGGAACCCTGATGCACTGTTGGTGGGAGTGCAGATTGGTGTAGCCATTATCGAAGTCAGTATGGAGGTATCTCAAAAAACTGGAAATGGAGCTACCTTTTGTTCCAGCAATTCCACTCCTAGATATTTATCCTGAAAAATCCAAGACATTAATCCGAAAAAATATATGCACCCCTATGTTCATTGCAGCGCTATTTACAATAGCCTAAACTTGGAAACAATTGAAATGCCCATTGGTAGATGACTGGATTGAGAAACTGTGGTACATTTACACAATGGAGTATTATGCAGCTATAAAGAAGAAAGAAATAGTACCATTTGCAACTATATGGATGGACCTTGAGAACATTATGCTAAATGAAATAAGTCAGTCAGAGAAAGGCAAATACCATATGATTTCACTTATATGTGGAATCTAAATAACTGAATAAATGAGCAAAAATAACAGAAATAGTCTTAGAGACACAAAGGAAAAACTGATGAGGGCTAGATGGGATGTGGATAGGCATGAGGGTGAAGGGGAAGGGACAAGGCAACATAAACTGGTAATACAATACTACCGCAGAGACTGAAGTGACAGTTTAGGGAATATGATCAATAATGTTGTAAATTTTTTTTAGCGGATCAGATGGACTCATGTCTTGTCAGGGATACAACTTCATTGACGGTGTAGTGGCCTTACCACTGCACAGTCCATCTGAAGCTACCGCTGATTAATATTAGATGTTGACTATAATTTACCACATAATTTCACTGTAAGATTATTTACAACAGATAAGATACAGAAGCAGCCCAAGTGCTCATCAATAGATGATTTGATAAAGAATTTGTGATATATATATATATATATATATCACAAATTCTTTATCAAATAAATATTACTCATCTATCACAGAGAATGAAATCTTACCATTTTTGATAATGTGGATGGAACTAGAGGATATTATGCTAAGTGAAATGTGTCATACTGAGAAAGACAAATACCATATGACCTCAATTATGTGTGGAATTTAAAGAACAAAACATACAAACAAAACAGAAATAGACTCATAGATCAAGAGAACAAACTGGCTGACAGGTGAGAGGAGGTTTGGGGGGGGTTGGATGAAAAACATGAAAAGATTAAGAAGTACAGACTGGTAGTTAGAAAATAGTCACAGAGATGTAAAGTATAACATCAGGAATATAGTCAATAAGATTGTAATAACTATTTATAGTGCCCAGGGAGTACTACACGATTCAGGAGAATCACTTTGTAAATTATATGAATGTCTAAACACTGTGCTGTTATCTAAAACTAATATAAAATAATATTGAATGTCAACTGTAATTGAAAATCATAAAAAGAAAAAAGAAAAAGAAATAAATACAGGGCCGGCCGAGTGGCGCATTGGTTAAGCGCTGGTTTTGGGATGCCAGCGGCCCCGGTTCGGATCCCACATGAGGGCCAGTGACACTGCCCTCTACAGCTAACAACAGCTCCACCTGGAGCTGGGCTGTGCGAGCCCCTGTGATGGTGTGGGCTGCAGCCCCTGCTGCAGTGGGCTGCCATAGGCTACAGTGAGTGGCCCGCAGCCAGCGTGAGCGGCTGACAGCCAAGCGTGAGCTGCCAATAGCCGCGATGAGCGACATCCAGAGGCCAGCGACCGATCTGCCTCATCCGGGAAGAGCGCAATGACGATACCAACAGTGAAGCAACATCCTCTGCAACTAAAACTGAAAACAAGAAGACGGCAACTTGTCTGTTCCCCTTCCCTGATTCCCCAACGCTGTTCCCCTCCACCAATTCCCCAATAAAATCTTTAAAAAAAAAAAAAGAAAAAAAAAAAAAAGAAATAAATACAGATTCTCCTACATGTAACAGCTACGCACAATGTTATAAAGTGGACCTTGGTTTTGCAATCATAAATAAAAAATTAAAATTCTTCAATAAAACATGCTATTCAAGGAAAAAAGTCTATTGACAGCTAATCCTCTGTGTTTATTATTTTTGATAATTTTATTTTCTTGTGTATCATTTTATAATCCTCTTCTAAAGTTATTCTGTCACACATTTTTAAATATGTATAAGAAACTCTTATATTTTGACCAATAAGGATGTGTTATGTAGATTGTAAACATCCTACTAGTGACGGGTTTCCTTGAAAGCATTGTATATGTGTCTGTGCCTTTGACCACATGTATGCATGTGTGTGTGTTTGTGTGTGTGTGTGTGTCTGTGTGTGTGAAGCATGCCAGAAGAAGCAAGAGAGGAAAGGAAGGAGAGAGAAGAGGAGGAGGAAGTGGTGAAGGTAGAGGAAAATGAGAGCAGAGAAGAAAAGAGAGATATACAGAGGGTGCCCAAAAATATATACACATTTAAAAAAGGAAAACTGTATTACAATTGTAAAACTCAATATATACCAATAACAAAAGATGAATACAAGTAACATATGACTGCAATTACTAGAGGTGCTCAAAGTGGTTACTGTCAGCATAATTTTAATATAGTTTTTTCCTTTCTTAAAATGTGTATACACTTTTGGGGCACCATCTATATATAGAGAGAACACATACTCTAACTTTTATTAAGGAGAGAATTGAAGTGAGGTAATGAAGCCTATATTAACTCTTCATTCTGAGCCTAACCACCAAGACATAAATTAATGAGAATTTGTTACATTTTAATTTAAGGCTAGTTTGAAAAAGAGTTTCTGTAGTCATTTTTTGTTTCAAGTTCACCGAAGAATAAATACCAGGGGTACCAGAAAAACGTATGTAAGTGGACACTTTGGTCAACATTGCTTATGCAGTAGTTCGCCATAATCAGAAGTGTCTGGACACTGATGATAACCACATTGAGCACCTCTTGTAACTGCAGAAGTCAAACGTGACTTGTATTTATCTTTTGTTATCGGTATATATTGAGTATTACAATTTTTATAGTTTTCCATTCTTAAAATGTATATGCATTTTTTGGCACCCTCTGTATATTGATCTATCCAAAGTGTAGTTTATATACCTTGATATATTTCAGATAAAAGTTACATGATTGGGCTGGCCGCCGAGTGGCATGTTGGTTAAGAGTTGGTTTGGGATGCCAGTTCTGAGCAGCAGGGTCCCTGTTCGGTTCCTACATTAGGGCCAATGACACTGTACCCTCTACTGTTACGATGGTGAACAACAGCTCGACCTGGATCTGGGCTGCCATGAGTTGCAGGTGACCCTAGGCTGCACTGGGGCTGGCTGGGAGACGGCATGAGCTTTTGTGAGCTGGTGTGAGTGGCTGTCTGATGGCCAGCGAGCAACTGCCTCAACTGGGAAGAGCACAGTGATAAAAACAACATGGGTCAGTGAAGCGATGTCCTCAACAACTAGACTGAAAAACAAAAGGACAGCAACTTCTCTGTTCCCCTTCCCTGATTCCCCAATGCTGTTCCCCTTCCCTAATTCTCTAATAAAATCTTTTCTAAAAAAATTACGTGATTTTTTTTTTAAGAAATCAAGTCAGTTTTTACCCTGACTTTTGATTCCATTTCAAAACCTTTCTGTTGGCTACTATTATTATTATTATTTATCATTATTATTAGTTACTATTTTTGTTGTTTCTTACTTGACAAAAGATTCTTTTGTAGCATCTTATCAAAGAAAAACCATTATTATCTGCATTTAAATTTGTGTTATGGGAGCATTCTCCTACTTTAGCAAACATGTTTTTGTTTGTACCATTAACTGTGAGTAATTTAGATCTACAGAAAATAAAATGTATGCCTGTGACTTACATGTTTATTTTCACTAAGTCCCCATCAGTAAGATGAAAACATAATGAAAAACATTCTAGTCCCCGGATTTCTTCTCTTTCACAGTAAGTAAATACAGCCATTTCTAAACAGTGTTTTCCATTTTTGATGTATATTACTACTAAGGTAATTTGTGAAAGGTAATTTTTCAGACTTCGTTACCTATTTTCTTTTTTTTTATGATTACTTATTTCTTAGACCTATTTGGCTTCCACCAAAGTTTTTCTCCCTGACTTCATGGCTTTCAGATTTACTTTTGAATTCATTTTGTATTCACAAATGATGTGCTTGACAGATATGTTACAAGGGTTGTTATACATGCAATAGAGTGTTTAAAAAACTACTCACTTTGCTTATGAACCAGTTTATTGTCCCTTGTGCAAAATAACAAGCCATTCTCTATGGTGAAAGATCTTGATTTGAGTGTTTTCAGTGTACAACTCCTTCATGGTTGAAATCTTCTAGTGATTTCAATCTATCACCGATACAAATCCTACATATCTACATATAGGATTACAATAGATAATGCTTTATTTTCAATTATTAGTTGAAACAGTTTCTTGATTAAATGTTTTTATTATCAACAGTGCTCCATCCTTTCATGACCTATAGCACTTCCCCCCACCCTTTATTCAGCTGCCATCAGAAAAAAAAATTATTAATTTGCAGATTTTTGTGTGATCTGGGGCTCTCTATCAGCTTATTATAGATTTTTTTATTTTTAACATATCGCTCAAGCTTAAAGACATTGTATATGACAATTGTAAATGTCAATTCTAAATGTAAATGGTTATACATTTGACTAAATATCTTATAGTGAATTTTAAGGGTTCATTCTTGGGGTATTCTATCATGAATTAACAAGCCAGATTCTTACAATACAAAAGCTATAACTCTGGGAGTGAGCTACCTATATTGACATTTTGGAACTACTACAGTTCCATTTCGTAAAGTGTTAACATAGTAGTTTCATAGCAGGGGAAAATCTGACTCAATGATTTTCTTAGGCAAAGAAATAGATTGGATAAAGAAAAATCCTTATTGACAATAGGAAACACCCTGATATATTTGCAATTACAGCATTCCTCTTAATCCAGTATCTCACTAGGTTTCATCACACTTGCAATTCTCATATTAGCTTGCATTAATTGGACCTGTTCTTGCTCCCATTTTGAGAACTGGGAAATGAAAAATAATTTATTTTTTTAGGTCACATGTTATATCTCTGTTAGACACTGAAATAAAAGTTTATCATTATAGATGATATTTGAACAGTTTCTGTCATTATTCTCAGTTGGTAATCTTACCCACTAGATAACTGCTTATGACAAATTAATGAATATAACTACCAACTCAAATCTAACACATGGTAAGCAGTAATAATAGATGCTTAGTAGATTCATGGTTCTTGACACTTTATGTAGTGTTTTCTCACCCATTATTTCATTTGTTTCTCAGAACAACCTTAGAAGCAGGTAAGGAAGATATTTTTATCCTCATTTTAGAGGTGTGGAATGTAAAACTCAGAGAGGTTAAAGTACTTCTCCAAAGTAACAGAGCTAGGAAGAGGGAAGAGCCAGGATTCTAATGTAGATTTTTTTGTCTCCAAATAGCGATGTTAATACTAAAATATAGTGTCATCTAAGAATTTATCATTTGTCTCCAGAAAAATGACTAAGTGTTCTTGTCAGAACACAAACATCATTTATTGGATGATTTTATTTTAGTTACGCACATCTTATTCACAAAACTGTGGATAGTGAGAGACAAAATATTCAGAAAACATAGATGTGACAAACTCAAATTTCAGTTGTATCTGCATATGTGGTCTATCCTGTTATTTATACCCCAATGAACTTTCATATGTTATTTAGCTATCTGAGATGAATATTATTAACCATATTTTATGTGAGAGGAAACAGATTTAGCAAGGTTTAATAATTTACCTCAGATTGCACAGTTTGTAACTTGGTATAACCAGTGTTCAAACCAGTATCTGTCTTCCAAGGCTTTGGTTTTTCCTAAGCAATGTAAACTATCAAGAAAATAGTTACTTTCTCAATGGTGGGAATCCCTTCTCAATGTACACATATATAAAATATTCACATTGTACCTTGTAAATGTACATTACAATTTTATTTGTCAATAATACATTAATAAAGTTGGAAAAAGTTATTTTGATATGATATGCTTCCTTGGATAGCCACTATTTATATATTTCATATATAAACATTTTTGTTAAATGTATAGCTAACTCTAAATGAGATTTCTCAGATACTTCATAATTCAAGATAAGAGGTATCTTGCAGAGTTTGGAGTTTATAGGGAGATAGCTGATGATAAGCTTGAGATATAATTATACTTTATTCTATATTTTAGAATAAATGTGGAATAAACCTTTGCTGAGGTTTGTGTGAAACACCCTGCTGAGCCCTGAGGATGGAGAAATGTTTAAATCATGGTTCCTTCCCTTAAGGAGCTAATAGAAAATCCAATCATTCATTTATTAATGAAGTATTTATTGAGCATCTAATAGAAAGATGGGTGCAAAAAAGAGAGGTGTATATCTACTTCAGTAGTTCAGTCACTCATAAAAAAGAAGAAGGAACTTACTTTTTGGAAGCCTCTAATCATTTTAGTTTTTCATTTTTGAAGGAAGTTCTATGACAACTTAAAAGTATCAGTTGTAGTAAAATCACTTTTGAAATGCTCCCAAAGAGAAACATTATTTTCACTCATTCATGCTGCAAAATGAATGTATGTTGAGAGTCACCATCTGCCCCAGTTTTGCTTAGTGATATAGTGTTATCAAGGCTATTAATTACCAAGGTCAGAAGGGTTTGGGGATAGTTGAACTTCAATGTGACATCTTCAACCAATTTACACATTGCAGGAAATGTAGTTGAGTCTTAAGATAATATATGTATGTGCCCATTTTAATTTGCCCCAATAATCTGTTTATCTGGTGAAGCAAACAAAATATACTCTGTGAAATTGCCTACCTTCATGCTCTGAGTTTTGTAAATCAATGAGTCAATAGCTCAAAGGGGATGAAATTTATCCATAATAAAAACACCAGGCTAGAAACACCCATAAATGTCTCTTGTATTCCTCCCTCTATATAAAATTTTAATCTTAGATATTTGTTGTGTCACAGAGACTGAGAAATTAGATAATTATTCTCTTTATATGCTCCTAGTAATAATACTTTTATTAGTATGAGAATTTCAAAACACAGTAAGTAAACCTTATGACATTCTAGCTTCTTTTTTACCATTGCTGGTGTCAGTGTGTCAATAGAAGTCGGAATATCTGATTCCTCCTAATCCTCAAATGCTTATAAAGTGACACATTTTATTTACACTATTAAAATGCATATTTAATTCTTTTCTTCTGTGAACATCAATTTTTTTTGCTCAGTGCATGAGTATTGAGTAGGGCAACTTGCCAGCTCTCTACTGAAGAACTGGGATATGGCATCCCCTCCACTTTCAAAACACACTCAAGCGGGCCGGCCAGAGTGGCATGGTGGTTAAGCGCTGCCCCGGTTTGGGTCCCACATATGAGGGCCAGTGACACTGCCCTCAAAAAAAAACACACACACATGCACTCAAGCAAGCCTCCTTGTTCACATAGGGCTCACATAAAAAAGCAAACTCAAAATATCTTCAGACAACATGAGATACCATGCTTCATGTACTTAAAGAAGATCAGCAGTCTTTCTCATTCCAAGGAAAGCATATGATTTAAATTTCAGACATGATTTCATCTAAAACTTGCAAAATGTTTTTGTTTGACTGGAAAATTAAAGAAGAAACAGTTATTGCTGTATGCACATGAGAACTCAGTACATTCTATAACATTTATCTAACAACTACAAATTGTTGCGATCTCCATGGTCTGCAATGTATTTTTTTAAATTATTAGGCCCTCAAAATGACATTTTGTACTTTGTGATAAAATAGCTTTCCTATCAATAAAATAAAGACTTTTGAAACTCCATGGTAAATAGCAGTAGGTGGGGAAAAAAACAATCTTATGAATATATAGAAGAACAGCACGTTTAAATTCTTAATTTCATTACTGTAAATTTATTTTTATTTGTCTCTGGAACCCAGCAGGAACAGAAGAGGGAGATTGCATGTAAGAGAACAAAAATAGTTCATTTAAAGGCACTAGTTTCTGTAGATGTAAATTAAGCTCTCCTCAGTTTCAAAGATTAGAGAGTTTTAAAGTAAGTCATTTGATCTCCCTCTTGTCATCAATAACATGTTTCCATCTATTACCTTGCTTTTATTCTTTCTACTTTTTGACATGCCAATTTGCACAAAGAGACTGATCCAAGTTTTCAAAACTTCAATTTCCTTTGTGAGAACCAGGATTCTATATGCAGTCCAAATGGAAGGCAGTGTGTTCTAGTTTTTTCTTTTAAATTTTATTTTGTTATTTTAAAATAAAAATTATATATGTTTAAGGTGTGTAACATGATGATTAGATATACATATACATGAGGAAATGATTACTACCATATTCATTTCAGCATTATTGACAATATCCAACATATGGAAACAACCAAAGTGTCTGTGAATTGATGAATCGATAGAGAAGTTGTGAGATATCTATATCTATATCATCTATATCTACCTCTCTCTCTCTAACATGTTATTCAGCCTTAAAAAAGATGATCTTGTCATTTGTGACAATATGGATGAACTTGGAGGACATTACACTAAGTGAAATAAGCCAAACACAGAAAGAAAAATACTGTATTATCTCACTTATATGTGGAATCTAAAAATGTTGAATACATAGCAGGAGAGAGTAGAACGATGGTTACCAGGGGCAGGGAGGTGGGAGAAATGAGGAGATATTGGTCAAAAGAGGCATTGAAGTGACCAGTATAATCAGTTAGACTTGTCAGTCTAGCAGCCTAGTGATTTTTACAACAGGATGACTTAAGCTACTTCAACACAACAGATTGAAAAGTTTAAAATCTCATGTATTGGGCGTTGGTATGTTTTCTTGGGAGAAGTATCTGTTCAGGTCCTCTGCCCATTTTTTATTTATTTATTTTAAATTTGTTTATTTATTTTTAATTAGCTTCAGGTGTACAACACAGTGCAATAGTTATACTTTTTACCCCTCAAAGTGACAACCCCCCTCCCCCATTTGGCCATCCCACTCCTCCCCCCCATATCATATATATCTATTACACTTCCTCTGACTCCCTTCCACATTATAATCCACATTTCCTAAATTGCATTGTTTGCTTTTTGTTCTTGAGTTGCATGCATTCTTTATAAATTTTGGATGTTAGCCCCTTATTGCAGGTGTTGTTTGCAAATACCTTCTCCGATTCAGTTGGTTGCCTCTTTGATAATTGGTTGCCTCTTGATAGTTTCTTTTGCTGTGTGGAGGACTTTTAGTTTACATAGTGCCATTCATTTTTACTTTTGTTTTTCTTGCCTTTGATGTCAAACTCATAAACTCCACTCTAAACCCTAGGTCCATAAGTTTAGTAAACAATTTTTCTTCTATGCAATGTCTTATACTTAGGAATTTGATCCAAAATTTTGAGTTAATTTTGGTGTATGATGACAGATAGCAGTCTAGCTTCATTTTTTGCATGAGCTTTTTAAGTTTCTGAGCACCATTTATTATTATTTATTTTATTTTATTTTATTTTATTTAAGGGCAGTGTCACTGGCCTTCATATGTGGGACCAAACCGGGGCCACTGGCTTCCCAAGCCAGCTCTTAACTGCTGCGCCACTCAGCCGGCCCTTGAGCACCATTTTTTAAATAGGCTTTCTTTTCTCCATTGTATTCTTTTTGCTTCTTTGTCAAAAAGTATTTGCCCATATATATATGGATTTATTTCTGGGTTCTCAATTTTATTCCATAGGCCTGTGTGTCTGTTTTTCTGCCAATTCCATGCTGTTTTGGTTATTGTTGCTTTGTAGTATAATTTGAAGTCCAGGACTGTGATACCATGGCCTTGTTCTTTTTTCTTAGGGTTACTATGGCTATTTGGGATCCTTTGTGAGTCCGTACAAATATGATGATTTTTTGGTTCTATTTCTTTAAAAATGCCATTGGAGTTTTGATAGGGATTGCATTAAATCTGTATGTTGCTTTGGGTAATATGGACATTTTAACAAAGTTAATTCTTCCAATCCTTAAACACAGAATATCTTTTCATTTCTTTGTGTCTTTTTTTTTTTTGAGGGCAGTGTCACTGGCCCTCATATGTGGGACCTGAACCGAGGCTGCTGGCTTCCCAAGTGCCACTCGGCCAGCCCTTGGGTGATTATTGATGTATGAGAATTTCCTAAAGCCATTTTGTCTTTTGTTTTCTGGTAGCTCAGGGTCTCCATTGTTTCTTTGCCTTTGTGTTTCTGTCTGTTATTTTAATTTGGTGGTATTCTATGATTCTTTCCTGTATTTTCTCCTTTTTAATGTTATATGTCCCATTTTTTCATTTTATTTGTGTGGTTACCATTTAGTTTATGTAAAAGACAGTTTCATATATACAATAGTCCTTTTTCTTCAGCATGCATCTTGTCTCCATTCCCCTTTGCAAATTCAGACCTTTACCTTCTTCCCTTTTATGTTTTTGTGATCACAAATTATCACTATTTATGCTGTGAGTTCTTTTCCAAGTTGCAGTAGCAATTGTCTTCTTCTCTTTTTCTGTTTTCTGTTTTTACCTTCTTTAACTTCTATGCTATATTTGAGTGTATAGTGCCCTATTCTGGACAGGGGTTGCTATTTCCTGCTTCTGTCTGTCTATTATTCATCTTACTCTTAGTTTGGTATACTTTTGTAGTTTTCTTTTATGTTTAGAAGCTATTTTGTGTTGCTTGTTTGTTTGTTTGTTTGTTTGTTTTTAGGTTTTTATAGATGAATTGGGGGAGGGGAACAGAGTTGTGGAGTTGGGGAAGGGAAACAGCCAAGTTGTTGTCCTTCAATCTTAGTTGTGATGAGTGCAGCAAATTCAGCTCTGAGTCCAGTCACACCGCTGAGGTCAAGGTGCTGTGTTCATTTATATGTTGGTGGGCATAGCCATATTCCATGTGGGAGTCGAACCAGTAGCCTTGTTGTTAAGAGAGCTCACTCTATCCCCTGAGCCACCCAGGCGGCAGTTCAGCTCAAGGTGACAAGTTCAATCTTTAGTTGCGGGCAGTCATAGCCGACCATCTCGAACAGGCACACTTGTTGTTAGGAGCATGTGCTCTCACAAGCTGAGCCATCCTGCCACCTGTTGGCAGCTCAGGGGCAGCTCAGCGGCAGCTCAGCTTGGGCACATCTCACTGGCCCATGTGGGAATCGAACCCATGACCCTGTTGCTCAGAGCTTGCTCAAGCTCTTAACCAATTGAGCCACTTGGCTGACCCTACTTTTGTATATTTGAATCAAGTAGATAACCCTCTTTGATATTTTCTGTAATGTAAGCCTTGTGGTGGGAAATTCCCTCAGATTTGGTATGTCTGGAAAGGTGTTTATTTCTCCTTCATATCTAAAAGACAACTTTGCTGGATATATATATATATATATATATATATATATATATATATATATATATATAATTTTTTTTTGAGGGCCGTGTCACTGGCTCTCATATGTGGGACCCGAACTGGGGCCTCTGGCTCTCCAAGCCAGCATTTCTCTATTTCAACAGTTTGAATATTTTTTTCTACTCCCCCACTAGCGTGTAAACTGCTTGCTAGAAAATCCAATGAGAATCTAATGGGATTGCATTTATAGGTTACCATCTTGTGTTTGGCTGCCTTGATAATATTTTCTTTTTTTTTTTAAAGATTTTTATTGGGGAATCGGGGAAGGGGAACAGACAAGTTGCTGTCTTTTTGTTCTTCAGTCTAGTTGCGGAGGATATTGCTTCACTGGCCCATGTTGGTGTCGTCATTGCGCTCTTCCTGGATGAGGCAGATCAGTTGCCGGCCTCTGGGTGTCACTCACCGAGGCTATTGGCAGCTCACACTGGCTGCCAGCTGCTCACGCTGGCTGCGGGCCACTCACTGTAGCCCATGGCAGCCCACTGCAGCAGGGGCTGCAGCCCACACCATCAGAGGGGCTCGCACAGCCCAGCTCCAGGTGGAGCTGTTGTTAGCTGTAGAGGGCAGTGTCACCAGCCCTCATATGTGGGATCTGAACCGGGGCTGCTGGCATCCCAAAACCAGCTCTTAACCAATGCGCCACTCGGCCGGCCCAATATTTTCTTTGCCTTTCTTTTTTTTGTTGTTGTTTTTAATGATTTTATTGGGGAATTGGGGGAGGGGAACAGCACTGGGGAGTCGGGGAAGGGGAACAGACAAGTTGCTGTCTTTTTGTTCTTCAGTCTAGTTGCGGAGGACGTTGCTTCACTGGCCCATGTTGGTATTATCATTGGGCTCTTCTTGGGTGAGGCAGATCGGTCGCTGGCCTCTGGATGGTTGCTCACCACGGCTATTGGCAGTACATGCTGGCTGCCAGATGCTCTCACTGGCTGCCAGCCACTCACTGTAGCCTATGGCAGCCCACTGCAGCAGGAGCTGCAGCCTGCACCATTGCCAGGGCTCCTGTAGCCCAGCTCCAGGTGGAGCTGTTGTTAGCTGTAGAGGGCAGTGTCACTGCCCCTCGTATGTGTGATCCGAACAAGGGCCACTGGCGTCCCAAGCCAGCTCTTAACCAATGCACCACTAGGCCGACCCTAAAGTTTTTTGTTTTTTTTTTAATTAGAGTTTATTGAAGTGACAATTGTTAGCAAAGTTACATAGATTTAAGGTGTACAATTTTTAATACATCATCTATATGTCACATTGTATGTTTACCACTCAGAGTCAGTACACCTTAAATATATAGTGTTGTCGGAAAAGTCATGACACCTGTTTGCAATGAAAAAATATGTCATGACTTTTCTGACAACCCAGTATATAACTTTGCTGACAATTACCACTTCAATAAACTTTAAATTAAAAGTATATATATATATATATATATATATATATATATATATATATAAAACCTTGATAAATATGACCTATTAAAAACAAAATCTTTTGCAGTTCGATGCCCAACCCGAGCTGAGTTGCCACTGAGCTGACAACAGGTGGCAGGATGACTCAGCTTAAGAAAAAAAAATCTCTCAAAAAAAGTTTTCTAAGTGTAAAGCCATGATGTTTTCCTTTTATATTTAAATATTTTAAAGAAGCAAATACAGCACATATTCCCATTAAGTGTAACCATACCAAATTTGGAATATTGCTCAAATATTTTAATATTCTTGAGCCATGTTTTCTGTTATGTATCATTATTCATTCTGCTTCCTAGTTTAATGTCATCTATAAATTCGATAATTATTCCTTATATGTCCTTACATATACAAAAGAAGGCAGAGAAAGACAGAGAGAGATTTAGTGAACTTCTGGGCAACATACTGAAAAATATATAGCATAGTTGAGAGAATATGGCTGTTTAAGAATGCTCACTATAGAGTCACAGTATTGGGTACAAATCAAAGCTTTGCTACGTACTGGCTGTGCAAATTTAGAAAACGTTGTGCGTAACTTTCCTTATTAGCCAAATGGAGTTGAATATAGTATTTCCAAGAGTTGATTTAAGAAGTAAGATAGGGCTGGCCGAGTGGCACATTGGTTAAGAGCTGGCTTGGGACGCCAGCGGCCCAGGTTTGGATCCCATATATGAGGACCAGTGACACTGCTCTCTATAGCTAACAACAGCTCCACTTGGAGCTGGCCTGTGAGCCCCAGCGACAGTGTAAGCTGCAGCCCCTGCTGCAGTGGGCTGCCATAGGCTACAGTGAGTGGCCAGTAGCCAAGCGTGAGTGGCCGGCAGCCAGTGTGAGCGGCCAATAGCCGCAATAAGCGACCATCCAGAGGCCAGCGACTGATCTGCCTCATCCGGGAAGAGCGCAATGACGATACCAACATGGGCTAGTGAAGCAACTTCTTCCGCAACTAGACTGAAGAACAAAAAGACAGCAACTTGTCTGTTCCCCTTCCCTGATTCCCCAATGCTATTCCCCTCCCCCAATTCCCCAATTAAATCTTTAAAAAAAGAAGTAAGATAATATACTATGGGTCTGGTGCATAGTAAATGCCTAGTAAATGTTTCAGTGTTTTAAGAACTGAAGTAATGAATTGTTGCTATGTTGAGTCAGTAGCCCAGCCATTGTTTTGGTTAAGTGAAATTTTTACACATCTGGGAAACATTTTTTTCCCTAGTGCATAAGCTATTTTTTGCTGTGGAACAAATTACCTCAAAACATAGTAGCTTAAAACAACAAGCATTTATTATCTTACAGTTTTTGTGGATCAGGAAAATCTGGGTACAGTTTATCTGGGTTTATATGACTCAGGGTCTTTCATCAGGCTGCAATCAAGGTGTCAGCCAGGGCTGTGGTCTCATGTCACAGTTTTTCTGGGGCAGAGGAGGGGTAATATACTTCCAAAGTCATTCATATGGCCAAAGCAGGCCGACATCAGCTCCCTAACATCTGGGTCTTTCCATGAGGCAACTGAAAATGTGGCAGCTGGATTCTTTCAGCGTAATCCAGTGAGAGAGCTAGAGATTGAGAGAGAGAGAGCAAGATGGATGTCACAGTCTTTTGTAAATTACTCACAGAAATGACATCCCATCATCTTTGTGATATTCTATGGTTAGAATCAAGTCAATGCAATGGGAGGCATTACATGATGGTATGGAAGCTAGGAGACAGCAATCATTGTGGGTCACCTTAAAGGTTGCCTATTACACATAGCAAGATGCTGGTAAGGCAAGATAAAAAGGCTGGGAACTACCCAGATTTGGGTAGCTCTCCAAATCACTCAGTGACCAGAAACTAGAACTGGAGTATATTGACTTACCTGGTCTCATCCTTATTACTTTTTTTGATACTGACAAAGGCCCACAAAATAATATTTTAGTGGACCCAGTGAGGTGGGGAAAAGGGCACTTGACTGGGTTAGAATGTCATCTCTTATTCTGTATTTCCCTTTATTAAACATCAATATCTTCAGTTTGAGAATTGAGTGCCCTCTACCATGCAGTTTATTGTGAAGAATAGATATATGTAATAAAATCTGTAGTGGAACATAGGTTATCAAAGAATGGAGGCTATTATAATTGACTACACATGCATAAAGTAAGATTCGCACCGTGCCAACCGCCTCCCAGGATCACACCAAAATTAAAAATAATTTATACAACATTTCAACTCGGAAGTCAGCCAATCACTAGATGAAAAGAACCTCTAAACTAAGGATTTAAAGAAGACACATCAAGACTGGTAGGAGGCGTGGAGATGTGAGGCAGGCTGACTCTAGGCCCACAGAGAGAGGGTAAAACCCGTGAGGGACATCTCAGTGATGGAGAGGCTTTCTCTGTTGGGGAAGGGATCCTTTGGACCCATGCTGGGCTTCCCATCCCAGAGTTACTATGACGGGAAGAGGAACTCCCATGACAGCTGGTAGTAGAAATTAGTGAGGACTCTCTTTGTTCAACTCGGTGGGATGGTAGATGGCTAGAGACCCAGTCACCCTCCTGTGCAGTTGGCACACAGACTCACTTGCTGGAGAGCACTCAGTTTGTCCCTGGTAGAGGGAGTGGCTCTGTGTTTGGGGGCCCAGGAGACTTCAGGGAAGGACTGAACTAAGCACTTTAGCATGGGAGCTGGAGGTTTTGGAACCATTGTTCCCTGTGTGTGAAACATGCACATAAATAGCATATGGGAGGGTGCCATTTTTTCAGGGTTAGGGCCTCCCATAGAGGGTAAGGTTAAGGACTGCATTGGTCTGGTGGAATTGGCTCAGGCATGTGTGTGGGTGTGCATGCTGCCTTGGGTTCCCCCTCTCCCCACTGCCTATGCTGCATAGCCAGGGTAGTGCCTGATTAATGGCCATATTCCGGTTGTGGTGACCACTGGTTGAGATGCAAGTGTGTGTGCACATAGCCTAGGGTCCTGGCTCTGCACACAGCTTGTGCAGCAGTGCCAGGGAGAGGGCTGACTGTCAGGCACACACCTGCTCTAACAGGCTTTGGGTTAAGAGGCTGGAGTGCATGCGTGAGCAAGCTTCCTTGGGTCCCTGCTTTCCACAGTGCATGTGCGGAGCTGCCAGGGTGGTGCCTGGCTGATGGGCTGCTCTGATCAATCTGTGGGCTGTTTATTAGGACAGGTTGAAACTGGGATTTTTCCTGGGAGTGTTGGGCCAGAAGCTTCGCTGGCCAGGGCATTCTTGGTGTGTTTGTGAAGGCTGGCTGCGGGTGTAGGAATGCACACTGCTTCTACTTGGTGGAGACCACTAACCACTCCCCATGGTTGCCCTGGAGGCCTGTCCTGCCGACCTAGAGCTGCGTTGCCTGGGGTGCCCTGAGCCCCTGGTGGCTGGCCCCCACTATGGTCTGTGGAGCAGACCTGTGGGGATTTTTCCTGGTGAAAATGGCCCCAGTGCACATGGCAGCAAATTGCAGGCAGCTCCCTGTGAGACTGAGAGGAAGGCAGCACAAGAGAGTTGGACCCTTCCCTCCAGTACAGCTAGTGCTGAGTAGCCTGGAGAATCTCTATTACTGAGCAAGTGGTCTGCATATTAAATGGGTGGAGAGCCTTTTTTTTTTTTTCATTTTTCCTCTTTTTTCCTTCTTTTCCTTTTTTTTGCAGTTTTCTCGTTTTCATTTTCTTTCTCTTTCATCTTTTTGTGTCTTTTTCTTCTTTTTCTTTAATCTGTCTTCTTTTTTGTTATTGTTGTTTCTTGGGTTTGTTTGTCAGGTGTTTGCTTTGGTTACAGTTTTTCTGTCTTGTTGTGCTATTTGTGTGTTTGTGTTGTTGTATCTTTCATATGTTTTTATTTCTCCTGTATCACCATTGTTTGTTTGTTTTTTTTTTGCAGGGGTTTACTTGGTTTTTGGTTTTGTTGGTTTGTCTCACTTTGTTTTTGTTTTATGAAGTAGACATGGGCCTAGCACTGGTCCAGGACCTGAGACTACACTGAATTTGTAGAAACCACTGACCACAGCCTTTACACACCTGTAACACCATGTCGCCCACCTACAGCTGCATTGCCAGGGGCACTCTGAGTGCCTGGGTGACTGGCCGCACCCCCAAAAACTGTGAAAAAGTTTTTTTACAACACCATTTTGGGGTCATTTTTGCTGGTGTTCAGTAAACAAAAACTTACACCACAGACACTTGGGAGCAGCTTTTGTGAATTTGTGAGCATGAGGTAGAGGCTGGCAGTAGTGCCATTGGGATGCTATACTAAGAAGTTCACAGGTCAGGTATTCACAGGTCAGGTATTCACAGGTCAGAAGTTCACAGGCGTTAAGACCTGAATATGCATTAACGTCTTAAAAACTACCAATCAGGGCCATCCAAGTGGCGCAGTGGTTAAGTGCTTGCTTGGGAAGCCAGCAGCCCCAGTTCAGGTCCCACATATGAGGGCCAGTAACACTTGCCCTGAAAAAAGCCCCAAAAAAACCACCAATCATGTCTCGTACACACTTGAACTTTATCCTGCTCAGCTAGTGCCACATCGCTGAGGGCAGTCTCAACTATAGGTCGAATAGCCAGATACACACTGGTAAAGAGCCTGTTTCAATAGTTGGGGATTATGGACAACTGACAGGTAGCAACAGTCCTAGGCATCCCTGGGCTTTTTGCTAAACTGCCTCATGACCAATATTGGTGGTAGCCAGCTTCAGTTCACACAGAGACACTCCCCACATGATCCCAGGTCCAGCATGGGAAGCAGCCAACTGCATATAGCATTGAGGCACCTACCAGGTAGCCACAGGTTGGTAACAGACAGGGCTGAAATGACTCTGAGTGGTAGTCCCAAACAAGAGACACCAGTACCAATTCATCCAGAAGCCAGTGTCAGACCAAACAAGAGTACTACCTGGTTGAACCTACAAGTGGCACTCCAAAGGAAATTTTCCACAGGCACAAAAGCCCATAGGGACCAGGCCTCCTCTGAGGGGTCAATCCCCACACAGCAGCTCATAGATTGTGAGCAGAGGTAAT
Source organism: Aselliscus stoliczkanus (assembly GCA_033961575.1). Lineage (NCBI taxonomy): Eukaryota > Metazoa > Chordata > Mammalia > Chiroptera > Hipposideridae > Aselliscus > Aselliscus stoliczkanus. The sequence goes on along the minus strand of CM066737.1, from coordinate 9,924,943 downwards.
TCCCCCTGCTAATCAGCCTGAGGGTCAATCCCACACTCTGACAAGCCAAAAGCAATTAAAGATCACCTTCAACAGTGACAACTCAATAACACGTGGGACATGAAAATAGGGAGACTGTGCAATCTGAATATAAAGCACACATACTACATAAGACCACACAGCAATGACTGAAAGACATAGGCCATCTACCTCACACATCAAAGCAATCACAAAGCAACAGCCATAATGAGGAAACAAAGAAATATGTCCCAAATAAAAGATCAGAAAAAAACCTCTAGAAATGGAGCTTAATGAAACTGAGGTATCCAACCTGTCAGAGACAGAGTTTAGAACACTGATGATAAAAATGTTCAAGGAACTTGGTGAGAAGCTCAACAAACAGATAACAAACATAAAGAAGGATATGTAAATCATAAAAAAAATAACCAGTCAGAATTAAAGAACACAATAACTGAAATAAAGAGCACACTGGAAGGAGTTACCAACAGATTAGATGAAGCAGAAGACTGAATCAGCGATGTAGAAGACAACTTAACAGAAACCACCCAATCAGAACAACAAAAAGAAAAAAGAATAAAAAAACAATGAAAATAGTTTAAAAGACCTGTGGGACAACATCAAGCACAACAATATCACATCATAGAAATACCAGAAGAAGAAAAGAATCAAGGGACTGAGAACATACTAAAAGAAATAATGACTGAAAGCTTCCCTATCCTGGTGAAGGGAACTCCTATAAGACTATCGGTTGACTTTTTTACAGAAATTCTGCAGGCCAGAAGGGAGTAGCAGAAATATTCAAAGTGATGAAAAACAAAGGTCTACAACCAAGACTGCTCTACCCAGCAAAGCTATCACTTAAAATTGAAGAAGAGATAAAAAGCTTCTCAAAAAAAGAATAAGTTAAAGGAATTCATTACCACCAAACCAGCATTGCAGAAAACGTTAAAAGGGCTTTTTTAAACAGAAGAAAGGGGAAAATAAACCAACAAAGGAAGACCAGAAATATAAATAACAAAATGACAATATATATGTACCTATCAATAATCACCTTAAATGTGAATGGACTAAATGAAATGCTCCAATCAAAAGACATGAGTGGTTGAATGGAAAAGAAAATAAGACTTATGCATATGCTGTTTACAAGAGGCTCATCTCAGAGCAAAAGACACACACAGACTGAAATTAAAGGGACGGGAAAAGATATTTCATGCAAATGGAAAAGAAAAATCAGGGATAGCAATACTTCTTTTGGAAAACATAGACTTTAAAATGAAGACTACAATAAAAGACAAAAAAGGGCACTACATAATAATAAAGGGATCGATTCAACAAGAGGACATATCCCTAGTAAACATGTATGCACCCAACATAGGAGCTCATAAATATATAAAACAGCTTATGACTGACATAAATTTGGAGATCAACAGTAGCACTATCGTAGTAAGGACTTCAGCACCCCTTTGTCACCAATGGACAGATCCTCCAGACATGGAAAAGTGGTTTTAAATGACACTTTAGGCCAGCTGGATTTAATCAATATTTTTAGAGCATTTCACCCAAAGCATCAGAATATACATTCTTCTCAAAAGCACATGGAACATTTTTCAAGATAGACCATATGTTAAACCCCCAAAATGTCTAAACAAATTTAAGAAGATTGAAATCATGTCAAGTGTCTTATCCAACCACAATGCTATGAAACTAGAAATCAATTAGAAGAAATCTGGAAAGCACACAAACACATGGAGACTGAATAACATGTTACTAAACAGCGAGTGGGTCAATAATGATATCAAGGAGGAAATCAAAAGATAACTTGAGACAAATTCAAATGAAAACAAAACAATCTAAAATTTCTGGGATGTAGCAAAAGCAGTCCTAAGAGGGAAATTCATAGCAATGAAGGTCAACTGGCTATCTTTACACCTAAAGGAAGGGTGAAAAGAACAGCAAAACAAGCCCAAAGGGAGTACAAGGAAGGAACTAACACAGATCAGAGCAGAAATAAATGAAATAGAGACAAAAACAAAAACAAAAACAAAAAAGCAATACAAAAGATTGATGAAACCAAGAGCTGTGTTTTGGAAAACATAAACAACATTGACAAACCCTTAGCCAGACTCACCAAGAAAAATAGAATGAGGAGCCAAATTAATAAAATCAGAAATGAAAGAGGAGAAATGACAACAGATACCACAGAAATACGGAAAATTTTAAGACAATACTATGAGCAATTAAATGCCAACAAATTAGACAATCCGGGAGAAATGGATACATTTTTAGAAGCATACAATCTTCTGAGACTGAATAAAATGAAACAGAAACTCTGAACAGACTGATTACTACCAAAGAAATTGAATCACTAATGAAAAAGCTCCTAAGAAACAAAAGCCCTGGGCCACATTGCGTCACAGGTGAATTTTACAAAACATTCAAAAAAGAAATAACAGACTAACCAGGAAAAAGAGAGAGAGGACCCAAATTAATAAAATCAGAAATGAAAGAGGAGAAGTGAAAACAGATACCACAGAAATACAGAAAATTTTAAGAAAATAATATAAGCAACTATACGCTAACAAATTCGACAATCTGGAAGAAATGGATAAATTTTTAGAAGCATACAATCTACCAAGTTTGAACCAAAAAGAAACAGAAATGCTGAACAGAGTGAAAACTGCCAAAGAAATTGAATCAGTAATCAACAATCTTCCAACAAACAAAAGTCCTGGACCAGATGGATTCACAGATGAATTTAACAAAACATTCAAAAAAGAATTAGTACCTATTCTCCTCAAACTATTCCAAAAAATACAGAAGGAGGGAAGGCTGCCAAACTCTTTCTATGAAGCCATTATAATCCTGATTCCTAAGTCAGAGAAAGATATTACAAAAAAGGAAAACTACAGGCCAATATCCCTAATGAACATAGATGCAAAAATTCTCAACAAAATATAGCAAACCGAATTCAGCATCTCATTAAAAAGATCATACACCACGATCAAGTGGGATTCATTCCTGGTATGTAATGTTGGTTCAGTATCTGCAAATCAATTAAAGTAATACATCACATTAACATAATGAAAAATAAAAATCATATGATCATATCAATAGATGCAGAAAAGGCATTTGACAAAGTCCAGCTGCCATTTATGATAAAAACTCTTAGTAAAGTGGGAATAGTGGGATCATATCTCAACATAATGAAGGCCATATATGATAAGCCCACAGCAAACATCGTACTCAATGGGGAAAGGCTAAAAGTTTTCCCTTAAGATCAGGAACAAGACAAGGTTGCCAACTTTCACCACTTCTATTTAACATAGTTCTGGAAGTTCTAGCCACAGCAATCAGACAAGAAAATGAAATAAAAGGCATCCAAAGTGGAAAAGACGAATTAAAATTGTCATTTTATGCAGATGACATGATACTATATATGTAGAATCCCAAAGACTCCACCAAAAAACTGCTAGAACTGATAAACGGCATTGGTAAGGTAGCAGGATACAAAATTAATATTCAGAAATCAGTTGCATTTCTGTACACCAATAATAAACTATCAGAAGAAGAAATCAGGAAATCAATCCCTTTTACAATTGTTTCAAAACCTAATCTAGGAATCAATTGAACTAAAGAAGTAAAAGACCTGTACTCAGAAAATTATGAGACACTGAAGAGAGAAATCAAAGAAGAAACGAATAAATGGAAATACATACCATGCTCATGGAGAGGAATAATTAATATACTTAAAATGTCAACACTACCTAAGGCAATATATAATTTAATGCAATTCCAATCAAACTACCAAGGACTTTTTTCTCAGAAATAGAACATAGAATCCTAAAATTTATATGGAACCACAGAAGACCCCGAATAGCCACGGCAATCCTGAGAAATAAGAACAAAGTGGGAGGCATCACACTACCTGACATCAAAACATACTACAACGTGAGAGTAATCAAAACAGTATGGTACTGGCATAAAAACAGACATATAGACCAATGGAACAGAATAGAGAGCCCAGAAATAAACCCACCCATATACGGTCATTTAATCTATGACAGTGCAAGCAAGAATTTACATTGGAGTAAAGATAGTCTATTTAATAGATGATGTTGGGAAAATTGGACTGACACATGCAAAAAAATGAAAATGGACTACCTGCTTACACCATATACGAGAACAAACTCAAAATGGATTAAACACTTAAATGTAAGACTTGAAACCATAAAACTCCTAGAAGAAAACATAGGGAGTAAATTTGCAGACATTGGGCAGGCCGAGTGGCATGGTGGTTAAGTGCTGGTTTGGGAAGCCAGCGGCCCTGGTTCGGGTCCCACTTGTGAGGGCCAGTGAAACTGCCCTCAAAAAAATAAAATAAAATTTGCAGACATTACCCTGAGTAATATTTTTTACTGATATATCCCCTCGGGCAATTGAAATAAAAGAAAAAATGAACATATGGGATTACATCAAACTTAAAAGTTTTTTCACAACAAAGAAAACATCAGTAAAATGAAAAGGCAGCCTACTGAATGGGAGAAGATGTTTGCCAACTATATATCTAATAAGGGGTTGGTATCCAAAATTTATAAAACAATAATGAAACTCAACACCAAAAAAACAAACAACCCAATTAAAAAATGGGCAGAGGACATGAAGAGGCATTACTCTAAAGAGGACATACAGAATGCTAACAGGCATATGAAAAAATGTTCAACCTCACTAATCATCAGAGAAATGCAAATAAAAACCAAATGAGATACTACCTCACTCTGGTCAGAATGGCTGTCTTCAACAAATCAACAAACAAGTGCTGGTGAGGGTGTGGAGAAAGGGGAACCCTGTTGCACTTTACATAGGACTGCAAATTGGTGCAGCCATTATGGAAATCTTTACGGAGGTATCTCAAAAAAAGTGGAAATGGAACTGCCATATGACCTAGCAATTCCACTCTTGGGTATCTACTGAGAGGAATCCAAGACGCTAATTAGAAAAAATATATGCACCCTTATGTTTATTGCAGTGCTATTTACAATAGCCAAGACTTGGAAACAACCAAAATGCCCATCGGTAGATGACTGGATTAAGAAACTGTGGTACATTTTTACAATGGAGTATTACTCCGCTATAAAGAAGAATGAAATTATACCATTTGCAATGATATGGATGGACCTACAGACTATTATGTTAAGTGAAATAAGTCAGTCGGGGAAAGACAAATACCATATGATCTCACTTAGATGTGGAATCTGAAAAACTGAATGAATGAACAAAGTAAACAGAAACAGTCTCATAGATGTAGAGGAAACACAGGGTTGCTAGTTGGGAGGGGAGTGGGGATGAGGGAGAAGGGGAAGGGATTAGACAGCATAATTAGGTAACTAAATTATTGCCTCAGGGTTATGAAACACAGTTCAGGGAATATAATAATGTAAATCTTTTGTGGGGTGTCAGATGGTCATATGTCTTGTTAGGGAGACCACTTCATGGATGGAGTAGAGGCTTGATCACTGCACTGTATACATGAAACTGATGTTGTATAATATTGTATGCCAACTGTAATTGAATATATAGATAGTCACGTGATGTGGATTATACGGTGGAAGCGAGTCAAAGAAATTGTAGTAGATATGTATGATGTTGGGGGAGGAGTGTGGTGGAGAACTGGGGAGGGGGGCTGTCACTTTGAGGGGTAAAAAGTATAACTATTCCACTGTGTTGTATACCTGAATCTAATTTAAAAAAGATGTTTACTTCAAAATAAAAATAAAGAAAGAAAGAAAAAAAATTCACACCTATTCTTGTCAAAATTTCTAAAAAATACAGAAGGAAGGAAGGCTCCGAAGCACATTTTACGATGGCACTATTGCTCTGATAGCAGAATCAGACAAAGACGTTACAGAAAAAAGAAAACTGCAGGCCGATATCCCTTATGAACTTAGACGCAAAAATCCTCAACAAAATACTAGAAAACTGGATTCAGAAACACATTAAAAAGATCATACACTACAATCAAGTGAGATTCATTCCTGGTATGTAAGGTTTGTTCAATATCCACAAATCAATTAATGTTACACCACATCAACAAAATGAAAAATAAAAATCATACGATCATACTAATAGATGCAAAAAAAGCATTTGTCGAAATCCAGCAGGCATTTATGATAAAAACTTTTAGCGAAGTGGGAATACAGGGATCATATCTCAACATAATCAAGGCCATATATGATAAGCCTACAGCTAACATCGTGCTCAATGGGGAAAGTTAAAACATTTCCCCTTAAGATTAGAAACAAGATAAGGCTGCCCACTTTCACCACTTTCATTCAACATAGTTATTGAAGTAATAGCCAGAGCAATCAGACAAGAAAATGAAATAAAAAGCATTCAAATTTGAAAGAAGGAGAACTTTCTTGCTCAGTGGCAGAATTTTGGTCTTGTTGCTCAACTTGATCTTCACCATCTGTGTCACTTTCGTCTTCAAATTCAAGTTCAGTTTCATAAATATCAGACTCCATAAACATCTGTAGCAATATCTCGGCATCTTTTGGGTCATCTGGATTATAAAATATTTGAGGTTGAGCCATTTTATTGTTTGTTTGTTTGTTTGTTTTTTAGAGCAGTGTCACTGGCCCTCATATGTGGGATCCGAACCAGGGCCGCTGGCTTCCCAAGCCAGCACTTAGCCACTGTGCCACTCGGCCGGCCTGATTTTGAGCCATTTTAGAAGGTGCAACCTAAAAAGGAAAAATATTACCCTAAACAGGAGCAATAAACCTGTCATATTAATTAGAAAATAAAATACCTAATTACCATGGCCAGCAGAGTGATTCGGTTGGTTAAGAGGTCTCTCAAGAGTGTGAGCTCTCAACTTGGGGCTGGGCTGCCGTGAGTCGCCGGTGACAGCGTAGGCTGCAGTGGGCCTGTCCGGCAGCTGGCGTGAGTTTTCGTCAGCTGCCATGAACCCCAGTGAGTGGCCGTCCAATGGCAGGCGAGCAACTGCCTCACCCAGGAAGAGAGCAATGATAATACCAACATGGGCCAGTGAAGAGATGGCCTCCACAAGTAGACTGAAGAACAAAAGGACAGCAACTTGTCTGTTCCTCTTCCCTGATTCCCCAATGCTAATCCCCTCCCCCAATTCCCCAATAAAATCTTTTAAAAAAAAGATTTCTTATGTCATTACCATTATGTGAAAAGGTTATGCAATTAAAATTTTTGCATAGAAAAAAAAAAGAGTGCGTGCTCTGAGCCACAGGTCACAGGTTCGATTCCCACATGGGACAGTGAGCTGTGCCTGAACTGAGCTGCCACTGTCAACAGGTGGCAGGACCGCTCAGCTAAAAATCCAACCAAACAAAAACAAACAAACAAACAAACAAAATCCCTAATTACTAAGTTTCAATAATAAAACTATGCTTACAATCTCTTTCTGGAATGTCTGAAAGGATAGAACTATACAAAAAAACTTGTTGAGAAAATATAAAAAATATCTCACGTAGACACAACGAATCTGAGAGATTTAAGGTGCTGCTATGAAAAACATCTTTACTGTACTAAGTCACAAACATGACAAGTGATTAGTTATGGTAGAGGGGGAAGATACTGAAGTGATGAGTCATGATGCTTATGTTAATTGTTAGATATTTAAAAATTTGTGTGCAATGCATCTGTGAGATCAGTTGCACTTGACAGAGGGTTAACCATTTTCTCCCCCTTCTATTGATCTCTTGTTCACATCCTTTTCTTCCAGGCAATTCTTCCTGTCTTTGATCCTATTAATCTTAATGAAATAAAGTAAATAATACTTTAATGTATATTCATGTATTTATATTTCAAGAATCATATGAAAGGAATCCATGAAATGATCTTAATGGTGGTATTTTTGATATTTTGGCACCAAAACGGGGGAACTTGTAGAAATATTGGGCCTTTCTTCTTTGTCCCTTAAATCTCAACATTTCCTATTCTATATTGGTCTATGATCATTATAAGTCTAGGGTTTCTGACTACTGGTGATTTTTTGTTTGTCAGAAATCATAGGTAATAATCAATGTATATATTTTATGTGCCTTCTTTCTATAATTGAAATCGCTTTTAAGAATAAAATTCAAGAAAATGTCAAAATCAGGATCAAAAAAGACAAGACGTGAAAAAGTTGATATAGTTGATCAAGTACCACATTTGTCTTGGTGCATCCTAGCAGCCAAGGAAAAAATAAATAAGTAAATTATTTTTCACCATATGCTGAGCACATATTATGTTCCAGGAACTTTGCTAGATGCTTTGACATTACATTTATCTTCACAAAAATCAGGATGAGAAAGTATTAGAATCCTCATTTTACAGATGAAGTTACTGAAGTTGGAGAAACTATTTTGCCCAATGTCACAAAACTGTGCTCCTAAATGGAGCCAAGGTCCAAATCAAGGACTTTCTGACTTTATAGGCTGGTCTCCAATATAGCTGTCATGGTCAGAAAGGCAAAATATAATAATTCCACAGAGACAAAGGATTTTTAGCATTAGATTATAAAATCAATTTTCTGTATGACATTGTTATAAAGGGGACATTGAGCAATATGATGAACATTGCCCTTCACAACAAATTTAAGATAAATGCAGAATGGATATACATATAGCTGTTTGGTTATTTTTAATGACCCTTGATAACTGCCTAAATCATAACATTGAAGTGAAACTGAATCAGGAAATACTAAGCTAATATGATCCTATGGTACAGTCTTCAAGGGGCCAAAGGTGATTCAAGAATAAAACAAAGTATGTGAATCAGCCTGCAGAATGCTCACTGTTATATTTTACTAGCAAGGGTATGGATAGAAGCTGAATTAATCTGTTCATTCATTCAGCAAATGTGCATGAGCCATCTGTATGCCAGGCAGTATGCTAGTTTCTGGAGATCCAAATATACTTTTTTTTTTCCCAGCTGAGCCATCCTGCCACCTGTTGGCAGCTCAATGGCAGCTCAGCTCAGGCTGGGCATTGAACTGCTGTTGCTCAGAGGTCAGCTTGCACTCTTAAGGGAGCGCTTAACCAACTGAGCCACTTGGCCAGCCCTCAAATATATTTTTTAAATGTTTCTACTTCAAAGTGGCTTACAGTAATTTTAGAGTTAGATAAGCCAATGACTACAATGAAGTAGTTTAATTGCTCTCATGGAAGTATGTTCATATTGTACAAAAGAAGATGCTGTTAAACCTATCTGGCAGAGTAATCCTTGACATGAGACTTGAGGGACAAGTACAACTTTCCCAGGCAGACAAGGGGATGGGCGGACAATCTGGAGAGGTAGATGCATTTAGGTTATATTCTCTGATGATGCCTGAAGGGGCAGTAGTATATATTGCTCATTATATTATAGGTAGGTTCATAGGCTAGAAAATCCAGACACTAATAATAGCTATCATTTACTAATCGTTTGTTTGTATACATTTACTAAGCATTTGTTTATTAAGCACAATTATAAAGAATAAAAGCTAATTTTTCAGTGGGTAAATTGAGGCAATGGGAGGTCAAATAAGTTGTCTAAGTCATGTAGTTCTTTAAAAGAGCCCATGTTACCAAGGATTGTGCTAATTTAATGTGAAAAGGTTGCCAACTTATTAAAGTTGAGAAGCTTGACCAGAATTCACATCCAGATGAAAGAGCATTCTACTTTCTCACGGAGGTAATATGCAGAATATCCTCAGGCAAAAATAGACTTTGGGATACACATTTAGATCAATTCTAGTGTATCTGAACGAGTGCTCCTCTCAGATGCCTAAATTCTATCTAAGCATGTCATAGGTGGAGTTGGCCTAGAAAAATGATCAAAATAATAGTTAATAGGCACTTTTCATGAAGAAAGAAAGCTCATGTAAAATTTGATTCAAAGCTAAGTTTCCCACTGTTTTACTATGATACACTAGTTGCAAAATGTTCCCCTATGGAAGTAACAAAATGAGTTCTATGCTGCTAGGAACAATTTTGACCTGACTAGCTGGGTTTTGAAAGGTAAGTGCCAAAAACAATCGCTTTAGGTTTTTACATAAATGTTGAGACATTCTTCATAGTAACTTGTTAGTGAGGCTTGTAGTAGTTCTTGACAGTAGTATATACATAGACACTAAACTTTTTGTACACCCTGTCTGCACAGGGCGATTCAATCTATCTACAAGTGATATTAAACCACTTAGTTGTGTGTTAAAGACAATGACAGCCAAGATATGGCACTATTTGTTATCACTTGAAACAGTGTTCTCTCAAGGGACTATGTCAGGCTCTTCTGATTATTATATGGTATTAAAGTGCCCAACTAAGGTAAATATTAAATACTGAAGTTGTACTTGAAGCTTCTATCACCCTGTCAAGGCTGATCCTTGGAGTTTGGTGATGGATCACACCTGGAAACAATTCTTTGTCATTTGGTGCAAATGTCTCCAAAGCTGAAAGATAACACAGTAGTGATTGACAGCAGAGTATTTTACTTACAATTTAATTGTATAATGTTTTTTGGGACTCTCTATCACATCAATTGATCTAGAGTTTTGCAGGAATAGAGGGTTAAACTTTTGGAAAATGGAGTGGATTATACTTTGAATAGATCCAGAGAAAATTAAAACTGAAGCAACTTCAGAGTAAACAATTTGAAAGACTCTAAAGTCAGATAGCAAAGGGTCTTCTCTCTAAGCGATATTAAATTAGAGGTGGCTGATCAAATAGCATGAAGCATTTGGTTCTTACATACCAATGAAACCCAGATTAAGGGATTCTTAAATTTCAGTCAGCATTATTCAACAACAATTGAGTATTTCTTTTCCTTTTTTAAAAGATTTTATTGGGGAATTGGGGGAAGTAACAGCATTGGGGAATCAGGAAAGGAGAAAAGACAAGTTGCTGTCCTTTTGTTCTTCTGTCTAGTTGTGGAGGACGTCGTTTCACTGGCCCATGTTGGTATTGTGATCATTGCGCTCTTCTCAGCTGAGGCAGATCGGTCGCTGACCATTGGAAGGCCATTCACGGTATCATATGGCAGCCCACTGCAGCCCCACTGCAGCCTATGCAGTCACTGGCAACTCACAGCAGCCCAGCTCCAGGTAGAGCTGTTGTTCACCATCTTAGCTGTACAGGGTGCAGCATCACTGGCCCATGTGGAATCTGAACTGTCAGCTCTGTTGCTCAGAGCTTGTGCTCCCAAACCAACTCTTAACCAATGAGCCACTTGGGTGGCCCAACAATTCAGCATTTCTATGACATGCTAGATACTGGAGATACAGTAGAGAGCACAGTGTATACCGCTTCTTCCCTCATGGAGATTTTGTCCAACGCCAGGGTAGATACAGACATTAAACAAAGTGTCACAGAAATAGCCATGCAATTTCACCTGTGGTGTATTCCGTGAAGTACAGTTAAGGGACACTCTATGTATAATAGATCTGTCCAAGTCGGAATGGTGGTCATCTATGAGGGTTGCCCTAACAAAGTGACGCTTTTACTAAAATCTGAAGGATGAGTTAGAAAGGTAAAGAATCTGTGAAGGTTAAATGTTGGGAAGACCCACAGGAAGAAGTCACTCCAGACAGAAAGAACAATATGCATACAAAAATTCTGAGGCATGAAGGTATGTAATATTTTTGAGGAAATTAAAAAGGGCCAGTCTGGAGAAAGAAAAAAAAAAAAGAAGAAGGTAGAAATGTGTCAGGAGAATGCTGGTCTTATCAGGATGGGTATTGTTGACTGTGTTAAATATTTTGGTCTTTATCCTAAGACAATAGCAAATATTGGTTTATTTAAATCAGTGCAGTGACATGGCCATATTTACATTTTTAAAACATAACTCTGGAGGGATTTTACAGAAATGGCAGCATGAGGAGTGCTTCTTGAAATCTCCCCTGGAAGTTACAACAAATTGAACAGATATAATTCAACAAACAATTCCCTGTGCAAAACACAAGTACGTCAGAGACCCAAACATTGAACACTGAATAACCTGAAGGTTAGCAAATCAGGCCAGTGGGGGAGGAGAGAAGGAGGAAGTGCAGTGACATGGGCCTCATGGGCCACAAGGCGCAGAATGGAGATCCCTGCAGTCCAGAGCTTACTGCAGTCTAGGGGGAGGGGAAAGAATTCAGGCTGCAGTTGCACCTCCTGTGGCCCATAGTGCTGCTTGAGGGATCAGCATATAAGACGGCTGACCCAGCACCCTCAGCAGAGTTCTTGGAGCAAAGGCTAACAACAAAGGGTTAAGAACAATGGTTGAAGCCCTCACTTCCAGGCAGAAAACAGAAAACAAAGACACGGAGCCTGGCTGCCTCCCTTCAACCCTCACAGAGCTCAATCCATACCCACACTCACAGAGTTAGAAGCAGGCTTAAGAAAAAAAAACTCTCAGATTGAAGAACAGACTATAGACAAACTTGAGAACTGCAGCTACAGTCCCACAGCCACAGACTCACACTGCAACTAATTTCAGCAAAAGGGAAGGAACTGTAGGGGCTTGACAGCAGTGGACTGGTAGTCGCCACTGCTCAGAACCACCTGTTAGAGTCCACTCCATCCCCACTTTCTGGATGGATCCCTGCAAAGGCAACCAGAGCTGCTGAGACACACAGGCTCTGCATTGGGCTGCAGGGGCACCATTAGGATTTCAGAGTGCTACTGGCTTCCTCATCCTCCCATAAAGGTGATATCCTGAGACCCAGGAAACCTGCTTACAAAGGAGAAGCCCACTTTCCAGGGAACAGCCTCATCATATGAGAAACCAGACCAGGGCAAAAGAAAATAGAACACTACAGTGTGAGACAAAATAAAAGGCTGCAGCAGGAGAGAAACAAAATGTTCATGTTCCAGCAACACCTACTAGAAAGCAAAGGAAAGATCTCTTTATATCAACCTGCTGCATAACCCACTCCTGTAGATGCCCAGGAAGAAAAGTAATAATTCATTAATTGGCATGAATAACCAAGGTAACAAGGCAGCTCAGAAAAAAATGAAAAGCATACAGAAAGTGAACTTAAATACTTAAATAGAAAGTGAACATGGAAATATATGACTTACATGACAGAGAATTCAAGGCTGCAGTTCTGAAAAAACTCAACGAGATCCAAGAAAACACAGATAAGCAGTTTAATGAACTCAGAAACACAATCAAAGGACAATGTGATCATTTAACCAAAGATACTGAAATATTAAAAAAAGAACAACATAGAATTTCTGCAGATGAAGAACTCAATAAAAGAAATGAAGAATGAAATAGCCAGCTTACATAATAGAGTTAACCAAATAGAGGAAAGAATCAGTGACATTGAAAATAGAAATCTGGAAATGACACAGATGGAAGAAGAGAGGAACTTGAGAGTTAAAAGAAATGCAAGAACTCTACAAGAACTTTCTGACCTCATCAGAAAGAGTAACATAAGAATAATGGATATATCAGAAGGAGAAGAAACGAAGAAGGGAACACAGAGTATAGTCAAACATATAGTTGATAAGAACTTCCCAAACTTGTGGAAAGAATTGGATCCTTGAATCCAAGAAGCAAATATTGGTTATTGAAAAATTCATAACGCATTTTTGCAAAAAAACACACGGAAAAATACATCATGATTTTTCTGACAACCCAATAGAATACCTAGTTACATCAGTCCCAACAGGCCTTCTCCGATGCACATTGTATTGAAACTATCCAGACTTAATGACAAAAAAAGAATCCTCAAGGCAGCCAGGGTAAAAAAGACAGTAACCTACAAAAGAAAGCCCATTAGATTATCATCATATTTTTCAACAGAAACTCTACTAACCAGGAGGGAGTAGAAACAAATATTCAAACTATTGAAAGAGAGAAATTATGAGCCAAGAATAATATATTCAGCAAAGATACCCCTTAGGTATGAAAGAAGAATTAAGATCTTCCCAGACATACAGAAGCTGAGGGAATTTTCTAAGACACAATCTGCATTACAGGAAATACTGAAGCAGGCTATTCGACCTGAAACAAAAAATCAAAAAAATACAAAACTATGAGCACTATAAGAACAGACAGGCAGAAGCAGGATAATGGCAACGCCTACACAAAGTAGGGCACTATACACTTAAACATAACATAAAGGGTAAAGAAGAATAAACATTAAAAAAAGGAAAAAGAAGAAAAATACAGCTTGCCATTGCAACTCAGAAATCAAGTCACAGCATGAGTAGGAATAACTTGTGACAAGAAAAACATAGAAGGGGAGAGGGTAAAGGTCTGAAACTGCAAAAGGGAATGGAGATAAAAAGCATACAGAAGAAAAAAGGATTACTGTGTATATGAAACTTTCTTTTACTTAAACTTAATGGTAAATAAAAAAGAAAGAACTGAGATATATTATATAAAAATAGAAGTAACAGATGGAAAACTCATAGAATACCACCCATTAAAATAACAGACAGCAACAAAAAGGCATAGAAACAATGGTGACACAGAGCCACCAGAAAACAAAAGATAGAATGACAGGGAATTCTCACTTACCAATGATCACTCTAAATGTAAGTGGACTGAACTCACCAATGAAAAAGCACAGAGTAGTAGATTGGATCAAAAAAACAAGAGATACATCTCAGCCACAAGAACAAATATAGTCTCACAGTGAAAGGGTGGAAATTGATACTACAAACAAATGGTATTCAGAGAAAATCAGGTATATCCATGCTTATATCAGATGAAACACTGTTCAGGATATAAAAGGTAACAACAGACAAAGATGAACATTACATAATGATAAAGAGGACAATACAACATAACAGTCATTAATATTTATGCCCCCAATCAGGAAGCCCCAAAATATACAAATCAACTACTAACTGAACTAATGGGAGAAATTTACCAAAGTACAATTATAGTAGGGGACAAAAATGCATCATTAATAGCTATGGATAGATCATCCAAACAGAAAATAGATAAAGCAATATCAGCCCCAAATGACACATTAGATAAATGGGCATAATTGACATTGATATAGCACTTCATCCCAGAACATCAGACTATACATTCTTTTCTAGTGTACCTGGAACATTCTGTAGGACAGTCTATATATTGGGACATAAGACTACCCTAAACAAATTTTAAAAGATTGAAATCATACCAAGCTCTGATCACAAGTCTTTGAAATTGGATATCAACTACAAAAAGAAAGCAGAAAACACTCCAATATGCACAAATTAGACAACATACATTTAAAGAATGACTGGGTCTAAAGAACTGAATAAATGAGCAATGTAAACAGAAAAAAAAAAGAATGACTGGGTCAAAGAAGAAATTAGAGTAAAAATCAAAAGATACATACAGACAAATGAAAATGAAAATACATCCTATCAAAATTATTGGGATGCAGAGGAAGCAGTATAAGAGGGAAATTTATATTATTACAGGCCTATCTCAAGAAACAAGAAAAATCCAAAAAAAAAAGAAAACAACTTCACATTACACCTTAAAGAACTAGAAAAAGAAGAACAAATGAAATCCAAGTCATCAGAAGGAAGAAAATAATAAAATCAAAGCAGAACTAAATGAAATAGAGAACAAAAAGACACTAGAAAAATTAATGCAACAAAAAACTGGTACTTTGAAAAGATTAATAAAATTGACAAACCCTTGGCTAGACTCATTAAGATAAAAAGAAATGACACAAATAAACCAAATCAGAAATGAAAAAGCAGAAGTTACCACAGATGCCACAGAAATAAATACAAAAAGGTCATCCAAGCATACTATGAAAGACATATGCCACCAAATTCAATTACCTAAGCAAAATGGACAGGTTCTTAGAAACATATAAGTTTTCTAGACTGTATCATAAAGAACTGGAAAATCTAAATAGACCAATCAACAGTAAGAAAATTGAATCAGTCCCCCAAAACCTTTCAAAAAGCAAAAATCCAGGACCAGATTACTGCACTAGTGAATTCTACCAAACATTTAAAGATGATCTTATACCTGTCCTCCTCAAACTCTTCCAAAAAATTGAAGAGACAATATTTCCTAACTCATTTTATGAGGCCAGCATTACCCTGATACAAAAACCTGGTATGGATAACACACAAAAAAAAGAAAATTACAGACCAATATCTCTGATGAATACAAAAATCCTAAACAAAACTCTAGCAAATCGAATGTAAAGTGGAGAACTAAATGGAGGAGGGAAAAAATGGTTGCAGGAAAATAAGTTAGGGGGCTCTTGCAGTTGTCCAGTCAAGATGAAACAGTGGCATAGAAAGGATGGTGGCATCGGAGATGGTGAGAATTGAATAGATTTGAAAAATTTTAGAAGGTGGATATTGATTCCGAATTTAAGGAGGTATTATGCATCAAGGATAATTCTTAAGACTCTAATTTACATAGCTCGATGGCATACGGCTGTATTCATTAAGATAGGAAAAATAACTGATCAGGTGCCTGGGAGTTGAAAGCAAAATCTTGAGGTTATACATGCTGAATTTGAATGTAAAATGTTTTGATACAATATGTCAACTAGGAAGTTGGATGTGGAGATAAAAACATTTGGAGGCATTGGCATGTAAAGGGTGATGAAGCTGGTGTCAGTTGGTATCTAAGTTAGAGACAACAATAATTGGATGTCTACACCCAGTTTGAGATTACAGAACACAGAATAGAATGAAGAGAATGCAATGGCTCTACATACAAATGTACACATGATGTACATGTGTGTATATATATATATATATATATATATATATATATATATTCTTTTTTTTTATTGGGGAATTGGCAGAGGGGAACAGCGTTGGGGAATCGGGGAAGGGGAACAGACAAGTTGCTGTCTTTTTGTTCTTCAGTTTAGTTGCGGAGGATGTTGCTTCACTGTTGGTATCGTCATTGCGCTCTTCCCGGATGAGGCAGATCGGTCGCCCGGCCTCTGGATGTCGCTCACCGCAGCTATTGGCAGCTCACGCTTGGCTGCCAGCCGCTCACGCTGGCTGCGGGCCACTCACTGTAGCCTATGGCAGCCCACTGCAGCAGGGGCTGCAGCCCACACCATCACCGGGGCTCACACAGCCCAGCTCCAGGTGGAGCTGTTGTTAGCTGTAGAGGGCAGGGTCACTGGCCCTCATGTGGGATCCGAACCGGGGCCGCTGGCATCCCAAAACCAGTGCTTAACCAATGCGCCACTCGGCCAGCCTATATATATTCTTTTGAGGGCAGTGTCACTAGCTCTCATATGTGGGACCCAAACCTGAGCTTCTGGCCTCCCAAGCCAGAGTTTAACCACCGCACCAATCGGCCGGTCCGATCTAAAAATACTTTTAAAGCTAGGCTTGCTTTACATCTATATACAATACGTCAACAATAATTATGAGTCCCATTTCTGAAGACAGATGCCTGTGTACATAAGAATCTGCTTCAATCTATAAATCCTGTATTTGTAAGATCAATGAACTTCATAGGTATAATTTCATTCATGTTTTCCTTTATGTACCTGCCTGGATACTAAAGCATGATCCAAATATTTTTTTCAGTAATTTCTGTTCAATTTAACTATTATAAACAGGTGGCCGATGCCC